>OX443562.1:79527684-80884248 GCA_949372485.1 Cheilosia soror
TCTTTTTCAACAAAGGCTTGTTTGTCATTTTCAAACTTATTGTTAAATGATTCAGGTTTTCAGACAGAAAATGGTTTAATAGTTAAAGATGCTCTAACTGAAAATTATGAAAGTCTACCTTATTTTGCAATGTTAAATGATATGAACTTGAACATACAAAAAATCGTTTCAAGTAAATTTCTTATATACAAAGGAACTCAGTATAAAATTCAAAACTATAATCAATGTTATTAAAACTTTTCAAAATATTAAATATTATTATTGATGAGACTCAACAAATATTTTTTGTATGCCGTGAATATAAAATTTTGTATTTTAATTTTCATTATAGTTGTATGTGGTTTATTTAACAAAAATAATTCATGATTATATTATTTTAAACATTAATAATTTTACAAGTCCACCTATTCACTTAAATAAATTAATTGATGGGACAAACGTTTTCAGTGTATTTAAATTTTTTTTTGTATAACCAAACATAATGTAATAATGCCAATTATGGATTCATTAATATTATTTACTTCAATAAAAGAAATTTTAAATTACGTGGTGTTGTATGTTTTTTATTTTAGTGCATAGATTTTACAAAAAAAAATTGTGTATATGAGACCAAAGAGCTGTAAAAATGAAAGCAAAGGGTATTCGTTTCTAGATATCGAGTTGTAGATTTTACGACAGAAATTGCAATTTGACCGCAAGATGTTGTGAATAATACAACCAAAATCCGTAGATTATAGACATAAGTATTGTGTATTTTACAAAGTTTGCTGTACATTCAACAACAAATGCTGTTTTATTTACAGTTTTTCTAGTTGTAAAATTTACAACAAATGCTCTCATTTTCATAATTTGGTTTTGGAAAGTACAACCATGTCTCTGTTAAATTGAAAGCATTGGATGTCGGGTCGATTATGAAAATGAATGCAGTCGATTTAACAGCGGTTTTCAACATTTCTACGACAAATTTTTTTTGGGTGAATAGACCGATATATCCTCAAAGTAGTTACAGACTTTATTGTAATTGTCGATTAGCGATCGTAACGGAAATTGTCCATTGCGTCGATTGATTTTAGCTATTCGTACGCACAAAATTGTTTCACTTCCGAGAGAAAGTATCGACCAGACATTTGTAATCGACTACAAGCGACTGTCAAATCGACAAATATCAATCGCAATCACAGTTGTCGATCAACGATCAACTATCGACACTCACAACAGTGGCCTTTGTCTAACTAGGCTCAAAAATTACATGGCAAAAAGACATCGGCGTAGAAAGCAACGGAAGGATCACTCTTGCCAATCGTTATTTCTTCGGGATAAGACGGCATCTAAGAAGTAAATCCCTCTACCAAGAAAATACTGTACAAGATCTTTATCATCCCGGTCCTACTGTAAAGTGCAGAAACATGGACCTTATCGAAACCTGATGAAAACCTCTTGGCACGCTTTGAGAGAAAGATTCTTCGAGTGATTTTCGGTCCAGTTTATATCAACGAAGTGTGAAGACGGAGATTTAACGACGAACTTAACGGGCTATATAGACCTTGTCAAAAAGCGCAAAATTCAGCGACTGAAATGGGTTATTCACGTATGGATCGTATATGAACAACAACGCACCAGCCCGACGAGTCTTTTAGCCTTCCCGGGGTATTGTTGGAGTGTTATAGGTTCGCCTTCCCAAATAGTAAAACGCTGGTCATTCCGTACGAGTTAGCTACGCTCGCGTTTCTTCCCATTTAATAACGCAACATAAGTTCAGCCGCGTCTCAACTATAAAAATGTTTTAAGTATTTTGCGATTGAAAATTGTATTCATTATTTTCACAGCTTGAAAAATAAACAGCAGTTCCGATGAATTTATCTTAAAGTTCATAACTGTCACTACTATATGCTACATAATTTTTCACATAAAACATTTGAAGCACAAAATTAAAAACTACACATATTTACAACATTTTTGGTCGCATATAGATATTATTTAAACAACAGCCATCAATTCCGGTTCCGGACTAGAAGAAGTCGACGACATTGTCGAATCACAGCCTGTGTCCACACCCCGTTCGCGTTTTTCTCTCCTTTCGCGTGCGCGGCGATTTTGAAACCAAATTTTTACTCGTGTATTCGTCAGATCCAGGCTCATCGCCAGATTATTGGCGTCTTCCGAACTGAGGTATGTTGAGATTTTATAAGCGTTTTCCAGCGCTTGCAGTTGAGCAGGTGTGAATGGAACTCTTGGCAATCGACCGGGTGTTCGTTTAACTGGTCCAGTACGGAAGGGTCCTTTAATGTAAATATAATGTGCGCTTAGTAAGAATTTGTCCAAAGGGTTAATCATTCATTTTAACTTACTTGGCAACTTTGGAGGATGATACCGGGTATATTGTAACCAATCGAACATTGGATACTGTTGGTGACATTCTTGCAGTTGACTTTGCAAAAGTTCATTTTTAAACGATTCACATAGTTCAGGCGATGCGTTTAGTTTAATCCTTTCCGAGAGACCAACACAGCAATTTGTTCCCATATACTTGTCGCCAGCACGGTTTAAAATGTAGTCAATGCTAAAGTCGGTCATGTTTGAATGTTATACTTGTCGATCTGCTCGCTTCGATGTTTCTTCTAAGACTGACCCAATTTCCAAAGTCCACTCACCATTTATAGGATCTTCATTTGCGTTCCATCCTACGGAGCTATTAGCCAACCCGAAAACAAATCTCATTCGTCCTCTTGCAGGGATAATGCGTAAAGAATGCCGAGCGACCATTAATCGAATCCATTGATGCGCAAATTAGGGCGTTACCAGTAAACCACATACGATGTCCTTTCAGGTAGGCAATACCATACACACATGATCCTTTTTTTCTCCTCTCTGTTTATGTTACAATTGGCCATCCGCCATATCAATTGAAAAGTAATTTGTTGACTATAAACATACCCGTCACACTGCAAATCTGCCTGCACCCCTCTTGATAACAGCCCGGGAATCATTTTCAAATCATCATCATCATCTTCATCCCCTTGCGTACGCATTTCAAGTATCGAATTTCTTATCAAAAGTGACGATCTGTGAAACGCAGAAGATACAAACAGACCGCAGCTATTAACATATCATATCATCTCATTGTTAAATGTTGGCAATCATTTATTTGTTGTAACTTTCGTTGAACGGATTCCTGAAATAATTGAAAATACTTTATCGGAATGGGAAGGAAGAGTATACTGTTTAGGGAAGCTGAGAGACCAACATCCTTGAATTGAGGAACAACTTATTTTGCGGATGGACGACCGACGCACGGTATGGTATAGGTAATTATTGGGCTTATCCTTTCGAAGGAAAACATAGATTAGATAAGGATTTGAGTTTCTTATTCTTTTTTTTTTTGTAGTTGTTGGTGAACCTCAAGTACCTGGTGATGTGATTTTGTAATTGCTACTGTGTACAATATGACAAATCACTTGATTGCTGCGGTAAGTTGCAGTGACAGAACCAGATATGAAGTTTTTCAGCTACAGATTGCATGCGACGATATGCTCTCGAGTGGAGTAATTGTTGGATAATCGTGTTACAGGAGGGTTGCTATATTGCTATAATTATAATAACTTGAATGCAATTAAGTAATATCGCCTTAATGTTGAGCTGTAGGTTGAGATGAAACTCCAGCAACTATAGATTAACAAATTGAAACGATGTGAAGCAGATGCTCGCAGTGGGCAGTACAACCAACAAGACTGGTTTGAAAACTCTTTTAACTGGAGGCTGGAGGTTCATACAAATTTGTACAAAAACAACGGCACAGATAGCCATTGGGGATACTGGATACATGATGTATTTAAACAAGGTTTTGCGAAGTTACCTTACATTGTCTATCGAACAGAGTAGTGTAGAAGTTTTCTTCCATATTCCCTGCCAAAGGAAACATGAGTGAATCAAAGAAATCAATGTCAAGTTCGTGGGAATCTTTTTTCTAAGCCAACAACAAATTAAATCACAAAACAAATCACGAACACCAACATTTAAACGAAATTTCGCAAGCAATAAACTGTGCGCGGGAAAAAAGGACTCTTGAAATCATCTAGGTAGGTTGTGGAACAGCGTACTGCGAAATGTAAAGTACTTACTTACTTATAGGGCTCCTGACCCGTGAAGAGTCTCTGCCTGAGACACTGCAGCCTTCCCGGGCACGCTGCTTCCAGTTGTATAGACGCTCTGGCATCTCCGATGACTTGGTTTTTGAAACGGAGCTTCGATCTTCCCTGTCTTCTCGAACCTGGGGGCTAGTATTCGAGCACCCTCTTAGCTGTTACATTGTTGTCCAATAGCTCGATGTGGCCGAGCCAATGTAATCGACGTGTTTTGACTTTTTGGACTACGTCCACATCTTGGTACATCTCATAAAGTTCGCGGTTGTATCTTCTCATTCATTTGTCCTCCTCGCACACAGGGGAAAAAATCCGCCAAAGTATTTTTCTTTCGAAGGAGTCCAGTATCAGTTCTCCCTTCTTGCTTATCGTCCAACACTCGGCGCCCTAAAGCATAACTGACAGGATAAGGGTTTTGTAGAGCACACATTTCGTGCTTCGAGTTAGGAGTTTTGAACCTAGTTGTTTTGCCAAGTCGAAGTAGCAACGGTTTCCTAGCGTAATTCTTCGCCGGATCTCCACTAGGGTGTAATTTGTTTACTCCAAGGTATGTGAACTCTTTATCGATATTGTATGTAGTAAATGTGTCATGACAGGTGTTAACAAAATACTGCCAACTAGACGGTGTTAGACCAGCCGCACATTGGACGCGTTTTCGTTCGTATTTGACTCGTGCGTACGTACGAATACGGTTTACGGATAGTATGGTCTTCCATAATATGATGAAATACACTGAATTCATGTATCTTTAAATGTTCGCTCACCTATTCGGTTCTAAAGAGACCGCCATCTAACGTTTTTTTTTTTTTTTTCAACTAGTGCTTATTTCGCGAATGGTAACATTTAGCTCATGTCTGATTTGACAGATAATTAGTTTTATCCTTCCGCTTAACGAATATGATTGTGTATACGCTTGAACAACTGACCATCCAATGCGCTTTCGCTTCGCTAAGTGGGCCTGCGATCGACTTAGAGAAGATGCCGATTTTGCCAAAAAAAATTATCTTTTCAGATGAAGCTCATTTTGATCTTGGCGGGTATGTAAACAAGCAAAATTGTCGCATTTGGGGCACAGAAAACCCGCACGCATACATTGAAAAGCCGATATACCCAAAACGAGTCACTGTTTGGTGCGGATTTTGGTCCAGAGGCATAATTGGGCCATTTTTCTTCGAAAATGAGCAAGGAGTGGCCGATCGTTATCGGGCCATGTTGAACGAATATTTATTCACAAAAATTTAAGAGGAGGATATTGGCAACATTTGGTTTCAACAGGACGGTGCTACGTGCCACACAGCCGAAGCTATACTCGATGTTTTGCGCCCTGTTTTTGAAGATCGCATTATCAGCCGCAGAGCTGATGTCGTTTGGCCACCGCGGAGCTGCGATTTGACACCGTTGGACTATTATTTGTGGGGTGCCGTAAAAGATAAGTGTTACGCCGACATGCCAGAGACAATTGACGCTTTAAAGGACAATATTCGTGAAGCCATTGGTGAAATACAGCTGCACACAATCGATAATGTGCTTAAAAATTGGACCGATCGTGTAGGCTACTGCATGGCCAGCCGAGGCAGCCATTTGAATGAAATTATTTTCCATTATTAACCGGAAAGATTGTACTTTCAAATAAAAAAAGAAATTTGAGAAAATATTAAGTAGTTTTTTTTTTATAGCATTTTCAAAAAAAAAAAAAAGTTATTTGGCGGACCCTTTACTATAGCGAAGACACCAACACAGTCTCCGAATAAAAAGGAAATTATTTTGAATATGTACAGATTATTCATCATGCAGAAAATCTATATCACCGGAACACTGCCTAATTTATGGAGAAAATCGTACTCAGTGTACACCTCGTATAATAAAAACGATTGAACGATATCGTGTTCACGGTAAAATAACTTCACGGGCAATAACTTCGTGTCGGGTGGGAGATAATTTCACTTTTTTTTTGTGGAAATATGTTCCGCACCTATAATTTGGGATCTCTTCGATTCTAACTGGAAAATGAAAACGAATAAATTAAATTGGTCAATTTTATTAAAATAAATAAAAACAAATTTTATGTAACAAATAAAAGAAAAAAAGTTGCCGCTACAGGTCCGTATAGGCACGAATTTATAACTATTACGTTATCAAATGCTCAAAGACTAAATACCATTTTTTTAAATATAGTTTTTAAAATGAATGCTCAAGAAACACCTTTAGTTTTTTAGCATTCGATAAAGTTATGTTCCACTTCAGTTTCAAATACATATATATCTGCAAGTCAAGCAGACTATTGTAGGTGGTAAGTCCTGCTACGCAACGCCATAGAAGGAATAATGCGAGAAACAGATTGGCACAGCAACAGCAACTTTGACAGCCACAGCGTACTTTTTAGAGCCCCTGCTTTTTAATGGCTGAAGTTACATTACCACAGCAACATCGACATCGACATCGACGTTAGAGCTAAGTCCTAAATTCAATGTTGCTGTTCAAATGCTACCAACACCACGGTGACTTTTTTCAGTTCTCTCAACTTTCGAATGCTGACAAACTGAAGGTGCAGCATCATTACCAGATATATACAGAAAAAGTTTCAGCAGTCTACAAATTATTCTTGTGTAAATTATTTAGAAAATACTGTTTTAATTTTCTTTTGATTTAGATTGCCTTTTATTTTCGATTTGCAAAAGAAATCAATTCTTTTTTGTGATCTGCAGGCGTCAAATTATTTACTGTCGGTGGGACGTGATTTTCAATTCTGGTTTTACTATTGCAATGTGAAAACGAGTTATCTAATTCAATCGTCGCAAGTTGTGTTAAAATTAATGTTTGACTAGCTATGAAAACAAAAGTACATACAAATTTTGATTTGATGTTTGATTGGGCAGCAAACATCTGAAAAACACAGTCGAAAATTACATCAGATATGTTTTTCGAATTTTATACTTTAGCTACCACCAAGTACCTATACTGGTACATACCTACTGGTACTAAGGATGTGATTTGCTCTAACATTTTACAGGTTGTCATGTACCTACCTAATATCACTTTATCGCTTTTACCATTTATTGTGGAAGATATAAAAGGTAATCTGGTAATGCTGTGTTGCAATCAACTCACAACAACTTTTTTTTTCCTCCCATGACGAAGTTGCTGTCGATGTTTCCAATGTATTTCATGCGACTTCTGCTGTTGAAGTTGCTGCTGCTGTCAAAGTTGCTGTTGCTGGTGCTGTGGTAATCTGTTTCTTGCATAACATTTTGTGTGTGAAATATCTAAAGGCGTAGACAAAAAAAAATTTGAGAAAGGGAGGATCGATTTGGGTTGTGGAAATTAAAAATTCGGGCATTTTTATTTTTTTTTTGAATCCCATGTTCGAATGGCCTTATAGTGCAATGCTTCCTCAAAACTATTGAAGTTTACTTTCAAAGTCTATGCGGTTGTTAAGGTCAGCATATCTGTTGGTTCCTGTTTTGGGCAAGAAGTGGGCCATCACCTGACACAGTCCTTTAGATCTTCAATGTTAGGTGGAATAGGCTTTAATATTTTGTCAAACTTTAAATAACACTTTCTGTCTCAACGTCCTCTTAAATGTATAATTGGCTTGGCGCACTCAAGGTTATCTCTGAATTTTAAGAAAACTGAAAAAGAAACTATGTATGTTCAATTAGGTGCATGCCTTAAATAATTTCTAATTATCATCCAGTACATGCAATTAATAAATGCCATGAAATTTTCCTTTCAAATGAATAATGGGTGTCGCATAAGTCACGCTCGTATACTAATATATATAATTTATAACTTGTTAATTTCTAAAAACGTTCTTCTATTCTTTCGAGGATTTTTAAAGGGCACATAAATAAATAACTATGGGAAAAATTAAGTTAGGTACACCAAAGTCCTTGAATTTTAAATTATCAGGCAATTACCTTGACACAACTGACCTACTGTCGCCATTTAAATATCACACAATCAGCTAGTCAGATTGACAAGAATGAAGAATAGGATGCGGTTAACGACCTTTCACTAGTTGGCAGATTGACACAAAGCAAAATCGGATTGCGTAAATATTTCAAGACCTCAAAGCCAATATCAAATAGAAAATGCTCTCTTAAGAAGAGGTGTTTGTGAATCCAAATATTAACGTTATTTGAATGAGTATAAGTTTTGGGCGAAGGCCGTCTACCAGATGGGGTATTTAGGATTTAGCAATGAAAAGGTTTAAATCCTCCCTCAGGTCGATGTGGAATATAGTTCAGCTTGATTAGTTCTCCCCTTACTTTAAATAATATACTCACCATGTTAAGAGGAAAGCGGTTTTGGAAGTACGTATTATCCATGAATTTTTAAATTAGTGGGCTGTAAATCCATCTGTTGTGAGAATTGGGCTCCTGTCTTGTATTCATCGTAAGTACAGTGGCTGGTTCTCTCTAATATTAAGTTAAACAGATTCCTTAGATCATCCGCAGAATTTAGGGCTGGTATCCAATTGAATATCTCCTCCAACTGCCTCCGCACGATGTCGTTTATATGCAAAATAAAAAGTTACGTGCTCAGGGTATTTGATCGAGTATTTTCTCTTGAAACCAGCTTGAAATTCATTCAATACTCACAGTCACTGCGTAAATCTATAGAAGGAAATGCCTCGATAGTTTTCGTGGTTATCGTGTGATCCTTCTTTATGTAGCGGGAAAATTATAGCTCTTTTGAAGCTTTTAGGAACGCCGTCTCAAAAAAAATAAACAAGTGGCGCAACAGGCGTGTAGACACCCTAGGCCTAGCTTCTCCCAACCATTCCTTTGTGTGAGTTTCGTTTGTCAATGCAGACATGAACTCTGTTAAACAGCTCTTAAATAATTTAACTGATACTCTGTCGCCTCCTGGCGCTTTTCCACTTTTTAGATTTTTCAGGTAAAATATGGGGCAGAAGCGGCGAAAATTGTGAGGCTTTAAGCAAGTTCATGAAATAGGAGATGATGCAATTATGTTGGTTCTCCCGTTTATAGTTTTTGCAGCTTTCCAAAATTCATCTGACGAAACAAGATTCCAAGAAACAAGAATGATTTGTGTCTAGCTTTAAGGCAGTCAGGATGATAACAAGGCTGCTTTGGGTTATTACGTCTTCCTTGGGTGCTTACTGGAACAGCATTGCATATAATACGCGTAAGGTCTACCATGTGTAACGAGCTGTCCACTAACATTCGTTTCGTAAGTTCCGTGTTGAGATTTGTTTGGTAACTCGTTTGAAAACAATTTCTCCATAATAGATTTGGAAGGAGGCTCCGTTTTTTTTTATGTAGCGTTTCCTACTGTGTTCCTGTAACTGTGTTCCTGAAACTATGCACACAATTTCCAAAGGCATGTGGTCTAAAAAAGTTTAAGCAGCTATTCTAAAGTTACCAGAATCGAGTTCCACTTTGACTGAAGTAAATAAATGTATTGATCCATTCGGATCTTCTTTGCAGCTTCCATTTAAAAATTTAGCGTCCACAATGTCAGCAATTTCCAGGATTTTAGCACCTTTTCCATTACACACACACTTTATCGATCTAGGTATAGGTTGTGTTAATTATTACTAGACACTGGTACAGAGCCACTGACAAAGTTATTTTAAGATTAACCAATCATGGCATTAAAAACTCTAACAAGAAGTAGATCCATTAACCCTAAGGACTGTAGAACATCGCAAAGTTGATCGTAATGATGGTTACAATTCACTAATTCAGGTAGGTGAGGACAATGAAATGTGTCGAGCTGTCGATTTTAACCTCCAAGATATCAAATCCCTAAGCCCCCATACATGAATCAAACCTACGTAATTCTCAATCCGTCTCGGTATCTCTTAACGAACAAAATGGTCAACACCCCACCTGACAATTAGTGCCCATAATCCTTAAACTGAAATTGAAAACAATATTGCACAATAGATAAATTAATGTTGGTGTTTTTCAGTAGCTGTTTCCGCCAATCTCAAGTTTCATCTTTCCCATCAGTAGTGTTACATTGCGAGAGAGAAACTTCCGCATCCGTGCGGTGTCCCGAAGTAATTTTCCCAATGTTTGAGGTTATAAAAAAAAAAAAAAAATAAACAGGACCAAAAGAGCCTGTAAACTGTAAACAGTTTAAGTCAAATTTTGCACTCGAATGGACATGTACAAATAAATATTGCCGATGTTTTTGGGTGAAATCGTGAAATATGATACCCGTCGAAGAGCCGGGTGGGAGATTTGTATTGTATCTATAACTCAAAAGAATGTTCACTTTGTGGGAAGATATAGATGTATACGAGTAGTTGTAGGTTTAATTAAATGAAATATTACTGATGAATGCAACTTTAAGAAGGGAGATGAAAAACATTTGCAGATTTCGAATAGTTGAGCTAAACATAATGTGCCTTATGCAAATGTCTATCCGATCCGCATGCGGTAGCCTTTGTTCTTAATCCGATTTTGCTAACAAAACAATAAGGATTTGTTTTCTGTAAAGAATGACATGATTTGAAAAAAACTTTTCGAGAAGGGATGCGCTTTTGCTTATCCTCAACGTGTATTCGTTGTTTTTAGGGGTTTAGTCAGTGGGGAGCAGTCATACATATACATATGTACGTGACGCGAGTGAATTTGCCAAGTAAAACGGTTGATATTCAAATTGTTGCGTCATTGTTCTCTAAGATGTCATTTCAAAAAAGTCAAAGTTTCCAATTTATTTCTCTAAACCACGAGAGCTAGCGCAAATGTTTGAACCAACGCGAAGTTGTCTCAGTTTATATATATAAAAAATATGTCAATGCGTGTGGCCAACAATAGGATTGTTTGACGTGGTCACTAGCGCGCACTAATGCGATCTGGGTTAGCACTCTGACACCGTAAACCTGATGGACCTGGGTCTCAAACAACACGCCTCTCCAGTTAGCCCGATCTTTGGCTAACCGCATCCAGTTGCGCCCTCCAAGTTCGTTGAGGTCCCCTTCCAGTTGTGCGCCCCACCTAAAGCGAGGTCTTGCTCTACTGCGTCCTTTTTCCGGATTGGAATCGAAGAACAAAGGCTCTTCAGGCCGGATCGTTGGTGAATGGACATGGACATGTCCTAGCCATCTTAGTCGAGTGATACATACTGTTCTGACCAAGTCGATGTCGCTGTAAAGCACTTAGAGTTCGCTGTTAAATCTCCTTCTCCAAAGCCCGTCAACACAAACCGGATCGAAAATCACTCGAAGAATTTCGGGTTCGACGGAAACGACCAAGAAGATCTTTATCCGCCTTTGTTAACGTCCATGCTTCTGCGTCAGAGAGGAGGACTGGGAAGATAAGAACTTATATGGAGCATCCTTAGTTTTTCTTGACAAAACCTTACTAGTCAGTTGCCTTTTTAGGCCAAAGAGACATAGGTTGGCAAGTGTAATTCTTCGTTTGATATCTCCTGTGGTGTCATTATTAGAGTTTATAACGAGCCGAGTGCTTAACCACCTCAAAGTTATAGCTGTTTATCGTGACGTTCTATCTGATTCGTCGATGGTGTGTGTCCCTTTTCTTGTTGACAGCATCTAGGTAGTTTGTTTTACCCTCATTCACCACTAACCCCATTTTTGCCGGATCTGCTAATACCTTTGAAGTGACAGCTCGCTGCTTTATGCGAATTATGTCAACGTCGTCAGCGTATATGCAAGTAAGTTCTACAGCCTTTTGGTAAATTATGCCCCTAGTGTTAACTTGCGAGTTTCGCGCAATTTTCCCAAGTAAATATGATGTTGAAAAATTCACATGACAGCGCATCACCTTGTTTAAATACCTTCTTGACATCGAAGGTCTCGCTGAGATTGTTTCCGACCTTTATGGAGCAGCGAGTGCTCTCCATCGTCATTCTGCACAATCTGGACAAGTTTGGCAGGGATGTCATATTGTCAAATCTAGACATGGCTCTGTATAGCTCGTCTCTCGTCTCGTCTGACAAAAATCCAAGAGTATAACTGTCCTGAAAAAGCTTCTCAATTCAGCCGCTCGGTCTCGGCATAAAATTATAGGTCCCTTCCATTCGTCTCAAGAATACAAATTTATACAAAACGAATGGTTGTGAGAAGCTAGGCCTAGAATATAGACCTGTTACGCTAACTGTTTCTATATTTTATTTGAAAGGCCAAACTATGGGTACAACATAAAATCAATAAGCTCAGGGCAGTTAGCTCCTCCTAGACCCAACATAGAAAAAAAATCATAGCTACACCAATGGGTCTGACATCGAAGTTGCCATCTGAGTTTCGGGGCAAAGCGACTCATTATTACACGAACCACAGAATTGACGTTAACTTTTCTGGTTTTGGGTAGAAACAACTTACGCTGAAAACATTTATACATGCCGTATAGCATATGTATCGTGTGCAAAATGAGCAAAATTATTTCCGCAACCGCGTCACATGAGACCAATTTAGGACAACAATCGGCTTAGACTTAATGCTGTTTGCGTTAATAATCTACTCTTGTTTGCCAAATAAGAGAACAATATTTTGGTTAATAGGTATAAGAAGAAATATTTCACAATGACATCCCTGCGCCAGGTTTGGCTTAGCATAAGAAAGACAGTTTTAAGTGAAATCCTAATCCGCATTGTTTTCTCTTGGGCTCTGGCCTCTTGAGTTTTAAGGAGATTTTTCCATTTGACCATTGTCTGATTTAAACTAAATTGATGACAAATGAAAGCAAAATAGGAAACAAGATTACATTGTTCTTACAAGAAATTTTATTTTAGTTTCCTTAAAGTTAGTTTAGTACTGAAGAGAATGAAATCTTGCATTTAAGTATCCCAATGGTGATATATGTCTACCACATAATATCCCAAATGGAGGAATTACCGCTAGAGCGCAAATGGTGAAATGTCAGTTTTTTTTATATGGAGTTTGGCATGCCGCAAGTCATCTAGCGGTCAATGGAATGCGGCCAAGTTTGTTTACTATGGGTGTCCAATAATTCACGCAAATTTTAAATTTTGCGCCATTTAATAGTACCTACAGTGATGCCAACGGAAAAAAGATAACAATGTGACAGCTGACAGTTCGGGGTTAATAAAAATGGAGTGCTATACAAAAGAACAACGCATTTTCATTGTTAAGCAATAATAATATAATGAAAGTTTGTCAGCTATAGTCCGCAATTTTCGAACAAAATGTGGCCGTCCGTCATAGTGATTTGAAACCATCAACTGTGAAGAGAATAATTGAAAAATTCGGGGAGACTGGATCAATTACTGATCTTAAACACTCTGGGTGTGCTGTCACAATTCGTTCAACAGAAAACGTCGAAGCAGTTCGCGAGAGTATTGCTGACAGTCCAGGAACATCAATTCGGCACCATAGTCAAGAATTGGGCATTTCGAGTAGCTCTCTACAGCGAATTCTCACGAAAGACTTGAAACTTCATGCTTATAAAGTTCAATTGACTCAAGAACTGAAGACAACTGACCATGCAGCGCAAGGAGAGTTCGTTGAATGGAAAAAAATCATCTTCAGTGATGAAGCTCATTTTTCATCTTTCAAAATTGTGATATTTGGGGTTCAGAAAACCCACGAGAAGAAACAAATGCATCCACAATCACCCTTATTCCCGATGGCGTTTGTCGTATACGACTTATGTGTCGTGTCGTCGTAAAAAAGGTAATCAGATTTGTTTCCAACTTTTGTTAACGATTTTGCTTCTTTTTCTATGTGTTCATTGTAATTTCAAATCGTTTGTCTCAAAAAAGTTACAAACACTGACTTAAAACCGAAATCAAAAATTAGGAGTTTACGACAAACGCCAACGGGAATAGGGGTGTATACCTTTTTTTTGCGGATTTTGGGCTGGAGGCATTGTCGGACCAGGCTGTAATAATTAATGCTGTTCGTTATCGCGACATATTAACCAAGTTTTTAATGCCTAAATTACAAGATATGTATATGACCAACATGTGAGAAACAATTCAATTATTGCATGAGTCATTTCCAAATTGAGTAATCGGCCATTGGACTTTTTTCTCTGGGGTTCTTTGAAGTCAAAGGTCTATGCAAACAAGCCCTCGACCACCAACGCCTTAAAAGAGGGATTGGGAGGTGTATTCATGAAATTTAGCCACATTAATGCGAAACGGTTATAGACAATTTCAATAAAAGTGTACGTACTTGCCAGCAAAGACGTGGCGGCCATTTATCCGATGTGCTATTCCATACATAACCCCAATCTGTATATTCTATGAATCGATAAAAAAAATTTAAGCTTTCTAATTAAAAATCTGTATTTTCTATCAAAATTACATTTTCCGTGATGGGACACCCTTATGCTTAAAAGGTGTTTCGCGAAGTCCATTTTTTTTAACAGGTGGACTATATTTTTTGGTTAACCGCCAAAAAAATCAACGGCGTTGAAAATTTTTTTTGAGGGGGTACCGTCAAAGTCAAAGATCGATATATGTATACGATACCTGAATCTAGCAACGATTTAGGCGCTGAACCACAATATTTATCAAGCTATTCGTGCTCCAAACCATTGAAAATGTACTGCAACATTGGATGCAAGATTGAAACATTCGCGTATGCAAAGCATAGCTTATTATGTAGCTAAAATTTAGGCACACGCTACGTTTTTGCAGTAGCGAGCATGACCGATCCAAGTAGTGTCGAAGGTGACCAAATAGCCAAGACCTGCGCAAAGGATCCACTATGTGTCTCTAATCTAGTAAAAATAATTCAGAATGCTGGAACGTGTCTGGGTAGTAGATACTAATTTCATATAGTACTCAAGAAGACCCTGTCCCGTAAAATAATATGAAGGTCGCCTAGCCCTAGACAAACCGAAACCACGCGTGCATCTATGTAGAACTTGCTATGGCACATTTGACGAGAGAAAAGAATAGTCGATATTGTTCTATTTAGTGAGTCCAATAATTCTTAGTGTAGTTATATATTGACAACAGCTCATCCGGAAAGGAGCGATATGCTCCTTTGGAAACCAAGTTCTGTAGGAAATAAGTATTCCGGCGGACTGATTTGCATTCACTGTCCCAGTATCCTAAATCCTTATATCTACTTGCTCTTATATTAACCAAAATATTGTTCCTTTATTTGACAAACAAGAGTAGATTATTAACGCAAACAGAATTAACTGGTAAGCCGATTTGCGTCTTAAGTACCTACCGTGTGGCTCTTTTCTGCTCATTGTTCAAAATGTATGGTCGTATATAACAAAAGTGAATGGGCAGTCATAATATTTGAAAATGGTAATGTCTACTAAAGAAGATTATGAGAAACGTCTGTTTACTGGCCTTGCGAAAAATGTATTTCAATCCTCAATATATCGCGCTGTACTCGACATGGATATCATGTATTGCGGTTTCTTGTTTTAGGAGTAGTTACATTTTGTTTATAAACAAAATGACATCTTTTGGGGGTTATCTTCTTTGAGTTTTAATACATCAATCAAAAATGTGGTTTTCACGAGAGGAAATAGATTAGCTGGGCCATTTTGTTGTGCCAACTGCCAACAGTGGGCGCTGTTGCTCAGTGGTTAGTGTGCTGGACTACTGTGCGAGGGGTACCAGCTACCAGGTTCGATCCCGTTGGTCGTTGGTCGTCCATAACCGTCAAATCCAGAAGCAAATTTCTCTTCTTTTCAGTAGAAGAACTGTCAGTTGAGTGTCAATCGAACGCTTTCAGAATCAATCGGATTACTTCCGGACGATTCTGGACGATCAACCGAAAACGACATAACTGTCCGGAAAATGCTTCTCAAATCAGCCGTTCGGATAGGACTCGGCATAAAATTGTAGGTTCCTTCCATTCCTCCCAAAAATAAATCCTCACACAAACCAATGGTTGTGAGAAGTTAGGCCGTGTTTGTTACCGTACTCCTCCTAAACGGCTGGACCGATATTAGTGAAACGTTGTGTGTGTGTTTGAATGGGTCTTGGGATGGTTTATATTCACAATTGGACTTGGACACCGTGGCGCTGCGATCCGAATGCCAAATAATAAACACTCAACAATAAAAAAAATTTAAAAAGCGAAAAGTTCCTAAATAAAATTTCAAGAGATGGGCATTAACTAACAAGCGTCTCCAGCCAGCACGATCTTTGGGCAGCTGTCTTCAGTTTCGCATGCTAAGTTGGTCAAGTTCCCCTTCCACTTGCGTGCGCCACCTGATTCGCGGTCTTCCTCTACTAGCGCCGCGCCGTCCCTCGGGTGTGGATTCGCGTCCATTCTCTCTACATGACCCAGCCAGGGTCGTCAGGTTTTAAAAACCGGAATCGCCAAACGTAAAATATAAAACGCCAAGAAATCGCCAAATTTCAAAAATTTCCACTCTCCAAATTCAAAAACCATAAAATTCAAATGAATTCATGAAACTCGTAATTTTTAAGTAAAAAAAATGCAAATTCCTCAAGCTCCTGAAACTCTGGCTGTCCTATTGTCATTTTGTACACCTTGTTCCAAAACTTCAAAACGTCTTCTTCTATAGATAGATAAAATGGATTCGACCAATTGACAGAAATTAATTTTTCCCACTGAGCCTCAGTAAATTATAAGCTTTTGGGTGGAATCAATCTTTTAAATTTGTCTTCATTCTTCCGTTCTAATTTTAATATTTCGTCACAGTCATCACAGATGTAAGGTTTGAGTGAAAATTATAAAAAAAAGAGAAAAAATATGAGGATTTTGGTTATAAAATTTTAAATCTCTAAAGGCTAAAAATATCGCCTTTTTTGGGCTGTGTCGCCAAACTGATTTTCGTGTCGCCAAATGAAATTTCAAATCGCCTGTTTGGCGATAATTCGCCACATCTGACAACCCTAAAGTACCATTTTTAACCCAGCCACTTCAGCTTTTGGACCTTCACTCTTCTGGCTAGATCGATGTCGCTGTACAGTTCGTCGTTGTCCGAAAATTACTCGAAGAATTTTCCTGTCGAAACAACCAAGAATAACCTCCTCCGCTTTTGATAGAGTCCATGCCTCTGCACCATTGAGAAAGACTGGGACGAAGGGTTTTGTGAAGGGTCACCTTTGTTGTTTAAGAGAAGGTTTTGCTATTCAGTTGCTTTCTTAGCTCAAAGAAACAGCGATTGGCAAGAGTTATTCTTCGTTTATTCTCAGCTTTGGTGTCATTGCCTGAGTTCATAGTGGAGCCTAGTAGACAAAGTCCTTAATAACCTCAAAGTTATATCTGTATATAGTGACATTCTGTCCGAGACGTCGGTATTGGGTGTCCTTTGTTGTTAACAGCATATACTTGGGTTGCCCTCATTGACCGCCAAACCCAATTTCGCCGCCTCCTTCCGAATACTCATGAACTCGCCAGTGACATCCCGCTGCATTCTACCGATAAAATCGATGTCATCGATGCGCGTAGGCGAGTAGATGGACAGAAAATGGTAAGCCAAAAAGTTATGCGATAAATAGGAAACATCGTGAAGCTCAATAAATAGTTAAAATGCTTTCCCTAGATCATAACACAAGTAGGTATTTGAAAAAAAAAATTTAAATGGGCTCAGAGAGATCGCATAAGGAGCAAGCATGCCTCCCCACACCTACCTCGGATATTTTGAATGGTGGATCAGTCAAGGATTGTCTTAAGGGTGCTTTACATAGATGCCCTGACTTTATTTGCCTTGTTTTGATGATGGATTTGGTCTATAACATTTGATAAGGTTGTGCTATTTTACCACAATCCACTTTTGTGGCAAAAAACAATTATCTTAAATGATCAACAGGGCAACCATTACATTTTTGCTAAAACTGGGCGCGCAGTCTAATATCGAAGCTTGATAACGCTGATCATTTGGTCATAACTCATACCCATTTACGACATACTATGTTATCAGGGCAGTCACCTGTCATTCTTGGCATTCAGTCCAATCTTAACTTATACATTATTTTCGTAACTTTACTTAAGAGCGATGTCTGATTTCGTTTTGCAAACAAATTGAGACAAACTAAATAAAAAATGTGCACGACTGGGTCGCACGTAACTTTCTCGTTTATTGCGAATCTCGCAGAATCTCAGAATCATTTCAGCAAATTTTACGTTTAAAATCATACCCATTCATCATGTACTCAGGTTTACTAACTGAACCCTTGTTTATTAATAACGTAGTACATACAAAATATAAACATACGTATTATGTAACTACTACACCATATTACTTTCAAATTTCACCCCCAAGGAGACAAGTAGGCGATGAATTTCAATTTATATTGCCATTGAAGTTTTGGCCTTTACAAAAGTATACCGTGTGTGATGTGAATACAGATCGGGATTTGGGTCATCTTTTGAAATATTCATAAAACGGCTACATTCGAGTTTTCTGAGAAAAACTAAATACGTGATCATCTTTAGAATATCTGTGTTGTCTTAAATATGTATTTCGATCAAAATCGGTTTTTTTGTAAAATTATTCTGACAAATGTTAGAACTTTGGATTCGAAAAGCACTGTTACTAAACTGTTTACCTGAAAACTGAGTACAACGTATTGTTAAGGATATAAGCATTACCTAGCAGTTACATTTTCATCCAAATCGAAAATGGCGTTTTCGAGATACGAGCAGTTTTTAAAGTACCATTTTTAGCGATTCGGTGGAAATCGAAGGACGCATTCATGGTTAAAAAAAAAACGTTGTTTTGCAACTGTTTAGCTCAAAACTGAGCAAAAGGTACATATTACTATGGACTTAAGCATTACCTGCCAGTTACATTTTAATCATAATCGAAAATGGCGTTATTGAGATATGAGCAGTTTTTTAAAATACCTACTATTTTTATTTTATTCAGTCATGTTAAGCATGCCTATACATTAACTCAAATATTAATTTTGGTTCAAATCGTTAGAGCTGTTCGAAAAAATCGAAATTGTTTAATATTTCCTAAAATTTAGATATGGGAAGTAACCTTAATATTAGGGCTAGCATAAAAAAAACGCCTCCTAGCGGTGAGCCCACAAACTCTAAATACGAAGTTTGAAACAAATCCGTACAAGCGTTTAGATTCTCCAGTGTGGGGGGGGGAGACAGACACACGGATGGGCAGAATTGCGAGACTCACTTTTTTGAGTTCCCCTATCATCGTAATATAAAAATTTATCAAAATCTCGAATTCGAACTTTTTTACGAAAACAATATCTTTCTCTTACTACGTATGCGAGAAAGTTAAAAATACAAAATAAGATTAAGCATTAAGTAGGTACATACCAAAATTCGCAGATAACCACGCACTCATAGGACAAATTTTTGCCACGCTGCCTCGCGCCGGCCGGTTACATGTGTTTTACCGCGGCAATAAACAATTTCCACTCTGCCCAATTATAAGTTATAAATACACATAATGTCCAATAAATTATGTACGTTATATAGACTCGTGTACATACTTTGGACTCAAGAGAAAATGATGTCGACTCAACGACTCAACATTGCCAGTCGACAATCTAAAGGGTATGTTACCAAGGCTAGTTCTACAATCTACAGTTTACTTATAATTACACTTACAACTATTTAAAAGTTATAAATAAACTCACAGCAACAGCAGGAGCAGGTAGTAATCGTTAAGAGAGAGTCGTTTTAATTATGATTCGTATGTACAATTTACATATATACCAGGTTCATATGTCGCAAAAGTTGACGATCGATAATAAGAACCGGCCGGCCAGCGGCGGCGGCGCTGCAGAATTACAGATGAATCTGAAGTGGAATCAAGAATATGAATCAACAATAATATACACACAACACCAACAAAATTCTTGATTCCCAATCACGATTCACGCGGCCTATGTAAGCAAACTTTTGCGTCTCACCGACCAGTTTCAGATAGAACTTCTTTCGGTTAGGTTCAGCGTTAAGGTTGTTCGACGCGAGTATAAAAAGAAATATTTGTTCCTGTCTTTAGCTGCTAATGAAACGTTTCGCTGCAGTGAAAATGGTTTGTGATAAGTTCTTGACATTCAACAATGGAGTTAAAATGCCAGCACTGGGTATTGGCACTTGGCAGGTAAGAACAAATTAAGCAACTTGTAAATGCAAATGTGGATAAATAATAGTTTCAAACAATAAAATAAGTGAGTCAGCTGAAATTTGGAATTTTGAGGTGGTTTACAAAAAAATACGCAAAACGTATTTCAATTCGACCGCAGTAAAACTTGTTTTTAAGCGGATACCTATTTTACTTTCACTATAATAACTAAACCTATCTGTAACAGCCGCAGCAGTATGTTGTTTATAAAACGAGTATACATTTTTAATTTTTCGGTCAACCGCAAGTTCAAGTTGAAGGCGCATTCGATTTGGGCTAAAAATTAGGTCACCACATCATCTCAAATACAAAACACACAGCTCTCGAAAAGATGCAATGGCTAAAGTCTGATAGGTCATAAATGTAGGCTGTATTTTTGTATAAACAATGTCAATGCCAATTGCCAGAATTTTATTTTCACAATAAAATGTCAACGTTTTCTGTTTTTGTAAACAGTAATTCATTTTTTAACATTTCTAGTTTATTTGCTTACTAATGAATTTGTCCAAAATTGGTAAACAAAAAATTCAAATTTCAATTCAACTGCAACTTGTTTCGTAGCTTTATGAGGTTCCTTACCTAGTATCAAACCTACTTGTACCTACATACATAAGTTATTTATTGGTATCTTCTACTTAGTTTGAATTGTATGTGTTTTAAAAGCTAATGTACAAGGATACAAGTGAAGTTGCATAAATTAAAGGCCATAAACATCATTGTTATATGATGGAAGTTTTGGGTCACATGGGTCAGCAGAAAAGAATGCAAATAATAATATGTACCTACTTTTTTTGTGTTTGAAAGGAAAAATCATCGAAAGACATTGGAGAGCTATTACGCAAGGGATGGCTCTGCAATAGTGGGACTTTAACCCGATCTAAAAAAAAAACTTCCAAGGGGACGAATTGTATTGCATTGTTGGATTTCTATACTTTTTTGCTTGAATATAATTACCTACTTTTTTGGTCTTGGCTAACTCTTAAAGGTCAAGAGATTTTACCCGCTTTAATCTTCTGATTAGATTTTTAGTATTTAAAAGTTTTATTACTTGGAAATGGTTAACGTGGTTAAAAAGTCTACTTCTGTGCCTTTGAGCAACTTTTTTAACATCATTTTCCACCATTTCAATATTTAGATGTGCATTAACTATGCTTCGTCCATTCGCTCTACATGACCCAGCCACCGCAGTCGTTGGACCTTCACTCTTCTGGCTAGGTCAATGTCGCTGTACAGCCCGTACAGTTCGTCGTTGTATCTCCTCCTTTATTCACCGTCTATGCAGACGGGTCCGAACATTACTCGAAGAATTTTTCTCTCGAAGCAACCAAGAGTAAGCTCATCCGCTTTTGATAGAGTCCATGCCTCTGCACCATAAAGTAGGACTGGGATGATTAAGGTCTTATAAAGGGTCACTTTAGTTGTTCGAGAGAGGGCTTTGCTACTCAATTGCTTTCTTAGCCTTCTTGCTCTGTACAGCTCGTCTCTATAAATGCTGTCATGAAAAGGTTGTAGGTATCGATTTGGACTTCCTGGGTTTTTTTTCAAGATCTGCCGCAGTGTGAATATTTGGTCGATGGTAGACTTTCCTGGCCTGAAGCCACACTGATAGGGACCAACCAGGTTGTTGAAGAAAAGGCTTTAGGCGTTCACACAGCACAGCAGATAAGATCTTGTAGGCGATGTTAAGAAGACTAATACCTCTGTAGTTGGCGCAGTTCAGAGGGTCTCCTTTCTTGAGGATCGGGCAGACAATGCTAAGGTTCCATTCATCGGGCATACTTTCCTCCGACCATATTTTACAGATGAGTTGGTTCATGCTCCTAACCAAGTGGCTCGGCGGTTGGGCCATCTGCTCCAGCTGCTTTGTTGGACTTAAGCTTAGATATGGCTATCTTCACTTCGTCCAGGTCGGGTGGACGGAATTGTTGGTCTTCATCGTCCAGGTTGAATAGTTCATTCTGCCTGACAGCGGGATTTAGTTCGTCATCGCCTTTAAACAGTCTGCAGAAGTAGTTCTTCCATATCCTCAGCATCGACTGCCATTCTACTATGATGTTCCCTTGTTCGTCTTTGCAGGCTTCGGTTCGGGCTCTGTAGCCTTGGCAGGTTCTTTTTACCCTTTGGTAAAACTTCCGTACCTCATTCCTGCTGTAGCATCTCTCTATTTCCTCGATCGCGCGCTTCTCGTGCTCTTTCTTTTTTCTCCTGAGAAGCCGGTGTTCATTTCTTTTTTTCTGCGCATAAAGCTCACGAGCAGCTCTAGTCCTTCTTTGCCTATGTATGTACTTTATTTTGGAAGACTTGAATTTTTTGTAAATTTGTTTGACAAAAGTCCATACTGGCTCCAAAACTTGCTTTTATAGCAAAATCTTATTGTTATTGTAATTGGACAGGGAAGAGTATCCCCAATAAGGCAAAACATTAGGTATAGTACTATACCTAGCAGTACACCAGCTTTAATTTGTCTGAATGTTGAGTATCTATTCCGTCTCCAGTTTAATTCTAAGGAATCGATCAGATATATGTACAGACACACAAGAGTTACGTTTTAGATTTTGGTTCTTTTTTTCGTATTGTGAACAAGAAAATGCATACGTTTTTGCATGGTATAGGAAAACATTAGTAAAAATACCGTTAAGGGTCTATTATCAAGTTTGAAATTATGTTTGTTTTATAGTATATTTCTTTCTGCTATAAGTTCTTTTTCTCTTTGTTTCACATCAAAATACAAAAATAAAAGAACATCTTAAATGTAACTCTGGTGCGTCTATATAAGTGAACCGAACTGTGTATATGACTCCAGAATTGTCGAATACTTTTTTGGCAATTGCTTTTGTAATTTGTGGATCAATCCTTTGTGCCAAACTTTGTTAAAAGCTTGTTTTATCGGGTTTTTCCGTAAGAGCGCTACAAAAGTTTTTTTAAATAAAACAAAAACGGTTTTGGATATCAATGAAATTCTTTATTCCTGTGAAAGTACGTTCGATGCCATTATGTATGGAACTCGATTTCTTTTGCATGGCCACCACGGGCACGCTTGCAGAAGTCCAGACGCTGAACCCAATTTTCGACGGTTTTCAAGCATAAATCGGCCGATACCGCTGCAATTTAACGTTCGATATTCGTACGAAGTTCATCAATCGTCGCTGGCTTGTTGGCATAGACCATAGACTTGACGTAGCCCCACAGGAAATAGTTTAACGGCGTCAAATCGCACGACTGTGCCTGTGGGTTAAAATTTTTCCACTAGACGCTCAATTGTTGATCTGCTAGGACGATTATGACGACTATAATTTGGACGTAGCGCTCTTAACTCTGAGGCCACTGACTCCGAATTTCGGTAGTAAATTTTAATAATTTGGACTCGTTGTTGGCTCGTATATCTTTCCGTCATGAAATAGCAAACCTTACTGAAGAGAAATGTCAAAAGAGCGGCAAAAAATTCGGCGTCGTTTGCTGTCCCTGTCGCTCTACTTTTGTAGCGTCCCTGTTGAAAAGCCCTGTATTTCTGAATCCAAAATGGTGATATGGGATTGGGGCTAGCAGTCAATTAATTTTTGGAGAATTTTTACCAGCAAAGCGCTAGATAAATGGTAGTTAATCATAGAGCTTGAATAATAAAGTGCACGACCGGATCGCACGAAACTTCCTCATCCTTTGCAAGTTTTAATTCTTTTTTTAATTTTGTAAGAAGTAGATACCTACCTGGAAACGATACGTGTACACGATTAAATTAATTTAACTTAGAATTACTGTTAGCCGCACTCACGACACAATATATCATAGCAATAGGTTCAACTTTAGAAATTGTATACATCAATAGCGCCTGGTGACAATGATGTTGGTATGTTTATTTTAAGGTATGTATCTAGATACCAAAAAAGTTAAACTTTAAGATAACTTACTTATGTACTTATTAAGCCGGCTCTACAGTTTGGATATTTTTAGCAACTTTACAGAGAGTCCAAGCTTTAGCGCCATTAAAATGTCCTTAATTGTTCGGGATATAAACATAGAACTCTACAACGCATTTGCCTTTTTCTCAGCCCACAGAAATAGCGATTGGCAAAATTTAATTTTAGTTTAATTTCTAGTATTGCGATGGTTTTTATTAGAATTTATAAACAAAGCCGAGTTAGACAATGTCCATTAAGTACTACCTCAAAGTTATATCTGTCGTTATGAGTTTCTGTTCGATTCGTCGATGAGCAATCATTCCGTCACATAGGCAACTATCGCTTTCGAATGGAGCGAAACGCCTTTTGAAATACAAAATGAGAAACCTGCCATCAAAAGCGATTCGCTGCGGTTTTGGGAATAAGCACCCAAAACTAGTCATAGCTCTCCAGTTCCTTTTTATCTCATCACTACCGATGCTGTCATAGGAGGCTTTAAAATCAATGAAAAGATATTGAGTACCGATTTGGACTTCTACTTCTGAGTTTTACAAAAATATACCAGGTGTGAATATGAATACAGATCGGGAGTCATTTTAGAGATATATTCATATATACCGGCTATATTTGAGTTTTTTGAGAAAAACTAAGTACGTGATCATCTTAAGAATGCTTATGTTGTCTTAAATGTGTATTTCGATCAAAATCGTTAGAGTGGTTTTTTGTATAATTATGTAGACAAATGTTACAACTTTGGATTCGAAAAACACTGTTCTCAAACTGTTTTCCTGAAAAATGAGTATGTACAACGTATTGTTCAGGATATAGGCATTACCTAGCAGTTACACTTACATCCAAATCGAAAATGGAGTTTTCGAGATATGAGAAGTTTTTAAAGTACCATAGCGATTGGGGTGAAAATCGAAGAATGCAGTCATGGTTCAAAAAAAGCTATTTCGCAACTGTTAAGATGAAGACTGAGCACACAGTATTATTCTGGACTTAGGCATTACCTGCCAGTTACATTATTATTGAGATATGAACAGTTTTTTTTTTAAGTACATACTATTATTTGCGATATGGGTGGATATCAAATCACGCACGCAATCATTTTAGAGAAAAACTGAGTTCGCTATCAAGTTAAAAATGACGATAGTACCTTGAAAAAACGTTTTGAAACCAAATACGAAGTTTGAAAAAAATCAGTCCAAGCGTTTAGGTTTCAGAGGGCTATGGGACAGACAGATATATGGACGGACAGAATTGCGAGACTCATTTTTTTGAGTTCGCATATCATCGTAGTATCAGAATTGATTAAGATCTCGAGTTCGAAATTTTGTATGAAAATTATATCTCTTTTTTTTTTAAATACTTCTCCCGGGAATGGCAAACCTATAACGCCCCGAGATGTATGTTAGTTCTGCACTTAAATTGCTGCAAACTGTAGTCTTCTGGAAATATATCCCCAGGAAGCGAGTTCCAAAGTTTGCTTGTCCTGTAACAAAAGGAGTTTTGGAAAATTGATGTTTAAGTTACAAATGTGTCATTGCTGCTCAAAACCCTTTTCAAATTTAGGGCAGGTGCTCTTTTTTCACACCTCTCTGTTAGTACCGTTTATGTTTGAGTAGGTATTATGTCAAGTATTTAGGTACTATATTGAAATCTATTTTTTATTCAGTATTATTAGAAACCAATAGAATGAAACCATAAGTTAGGTAGGTACGCCCATCTATACTTTCGTCGATATGTGTACACTACAAATAAATGTATAATATGCACGAGAATACTGTATGGCTATTTCTGAAATCCCGCCCGCTACACGTAAGCTTATTAGATATGTACTTACTTTAATGACATGGTTCGCATTTATATGTCATGCAGATAAAATAAGTAACATACACGACTGGTAACTACTGGTACAAGACTGCAACATAATAATTGAGCCAGCCAAGGTCATGTGAGTAGTGACTACTGAGTTCCTATACCCTGTAATCAACGATTGCAAAAATATTATTATTCTTTGTAGTTATTCAATGCAGACACAACTTGTTAAAAAATTAGGTACTTGAAAACAAGTCAGACATCTGGTACGAAGCGAAAGGTCTGTAAACTTTTGGCATTCCTATCAGCGTTCTTTGAATTCAATGTTCAAATGTTGACATCGTCTTTTGACAAGTTAACAAAATAATAAACAAATAATAATTGAGGCTTGTGTCTGTGATTTGTTTAACCTTCGCTGTAGATATGAGTACATTTTGTTTTTCAATGAAGCACTTATCAAGGATAATAATTGATTTCAACAATTTTTTGTAGGATGTAATGAATTTCAGGAAAACGTATTCCGTTCCGAGAGAAATTTAAGAGAAATTCCATTAAAACCCGCTTTCATATTTTATATCCTTTAAGGCACCAGAAGCGGAAGTTGAAGCCGCTCTAAATTTGGCTCTTGAGGTTGGTTACCGTCACATCGATACCGCTCCAGTGTATTTAAATGAGAAGGCAATTGGACGAGTTATCAAATCATGGATTGACTCGGGCAAAATAACACGGGAAGAGTTATTTATTACCACCAAACTACCACCACCGGGTAAGGCCATTTCACAGCGCTCCCTGTAGAGCTGGGAATTTATTTCGAATCTTCAATTCCAGCGATGAAACCAGAAGTAGTCGAAACTGTTCTGAATCAGTCACTTGCTGATCTCCAGCTCGCCTATATTGATTTATATTTGGTTCATTGTCCGTTTGGTCTTTCGCTTAACGCTTCGGGTGAGTTCGTGCGAGATGAAATTGGTGTCGTGCCAGCTGAGGGAACTGATCATATAGCCATTTGGAAGGTAGATTTTAGCCAATACTTTAACTTAAGCTAACTTTATTGTATTCAATTTTTTATAGAGCATGGAAGCAGTAGTCGAAAAGGGACTGGTAAAATCAATTGGTTTATCGAATTTCAATGCTCAGCAAATTCAACGAGTTCTGGACAATGCTACAATTCCTCCAGCTAACCTGCAGGTGAGACAAAGGATTAACACTGTACTCACATTTAAAAATAAAATTTTACCGTGTGCATTTTCTTAGATTGAACATCACGTTTATTTGCAACAAAAGGAACTCATTGATTTCTGCAAGTCAAAGGGAATCACAGTGACAGCCTATGCTCCATTGGGATCCAGAGGTATTGCAGAACTAAACAAGGCTGCTGGAATCAAGTAAGACAGTATAGTACATTAGCCAAGCTGAGTTTAAAAAATCCACTTCTGTTATATTTTCAGCCGCAAATTGCCTGATCTTATGGACATTCCAGAAGTTAAACAGATTGCTGCTGCACACAATAAGACTCCAGCTCAGGTGCTTCTTAGATGGATTATCGATCGGGGATTGTCAGCAATTCCCAAAAGTACCAATCCAGAACGTTTGAAACAAAACTTGGACATTTTTGACTTTTCGTTAAATACGGAGGAGATCAATCAGTTGAATGCTTTGGATGTTAATCTTCGTGTTTGTGATTTCGCCTTCTTTAAGGGGTAAGGAGATATTTTGATTTTGTTGAAATGTGTTGGTCATGTGTTTTATTTCTTTTCAGTGTCGAGAGGCATCCCGAGTTCCCCTTTGTTTTCGATAACTAAGTAAACTATTTAACTGAACTCCTTAATTGGGGTGTATACTCTCAAAATAAAAATTTATGTATTGTAGTTTAATTTATTGCATTTAAATATTTCTGAAACTGTAACAAGACTACCAAAATCAAATTATTGTTGAAAATACTGAAGAAGCAAATGAGTTGCAACATGACACTAAGTGCTGTTTTTCAAACACACGCCTATTCCTATTCATGGGTGCGAATTTCCGCACTCTTTAAAAGAAATCGGAAATTCGCACCGGGAATTTCTTTATCTTATATTGGAATCGAAAATTCGCACCCCTTCGCGATGTTCACTTTGCGAATTCGACGTTACAAAAATATTATTTTCCGTGAATAATTCCCCCCGGCGGATTCCACAATAGGGGTGATTAAATTTAAGCATCTTGCACAAGTTAGACTTTGGCATTGTGCTACATTTAAGTCTAGAAGGTTTTGTTGATACCATCTAGACTGTTTAGATCTTCTTGAAGAATCAAGTAAGTAAGTAAGTAGAAAGATTTTCAAGTCATTAGGGAATAAAAGACAAGTACAGACACCCCTATCGTGGAATCCGTCGGAAATGAGTTTCACTTCACCTATTCGATTCCCTTTCACCTTCTACTGCTATCGTGGAATCCGCCGGAAAAGTTTCCTTATCGACACGTTTTTGGGAAAGGTAGTTTCACTGTCAAACGGCTGTCTTTCATTTGTGAACACAAACCCGTGTAGCAGCATTCGTCGGAGGTTATGAAAAGTTTGTTTCAAAAGTGATTTAAATAAAAACCAGTGTTTATTATGTAATAATGTATACGATAACTCTATTCTTGTAAAAATAAGAGGAAGAATGAAATGAGCGATGTTCTCAGAGAAGAATACGAGACAGGCTGAAATGAGCAATGAGTGGTTTCACGGAACTTCCAGACGAAATGTGTTTTTAGAATGTTTATTTTTTGATTTTAATAAAGTTCAATCTGTGCAATAGATTTATTCACCCCTATCGTGGAATCCGCCGGGGGGAATCATTCACGGAAAAAAATATTTTGGTATCGTCAAATCCGCAAAGTGAACAGTTCCCCGTGTGGGTAATGTGGATGAGTTTCACTGTATCGTTGAAAACGTTCAAATCGAATTTTTCCCGAACAAAATGACATTTCTTGCCCGCATCAAATTCATTGCGGATTTCATAGGTTTTCTTGCTTGCTGCATTTTGTGAGCATTTTAATATAAAAAATTTACATACAAAACAGCTGCTACATTAAGCCCAACATTTGTAATAAATCTATTGCACAGATTGAACTTTATTAAAATCAAAAAATAAACTTTCTAAAAACACAATTTCGTCTGGAAGTTCCGTGAAACCACTCATTGCTCATTTCAGCCTGTCTCGTATTCTTCTCTGAGAACATCGCTCATTTCGTTCTTCCTCTTATTTTTACACGAATAGTTATCGTATACATTATTACATAATAAACACTGGTTTTTATTTAAATCACTTTTGAAACAAACTTTTCATAACCTCCGACGAATGCAGCTACACGGATTTGTGTTCACAAATGAAAGACAGCCGTTTGACAGTGAAACTACCTTTCCCAAAAACGTGTCGATAAGGAAACTTTTCCGGCGGATTCCACGATAGCAGTAGAAGGTGAAAGGGAATCGAATAGGTGAAGTGAAACTCAATTCCGTCGGATTCCACGATAGGGGTGATTACAAATGTTGGGCTTAATGAAGCAGCTGTTTTGTATGTACATTTTGTATATTAAAATGCTCACGACATGCAGCAAGCAAGAAAACCTATGAAATCCGCAATGAATTTGATGCGGGCAAGAAATGTCCACCCCTATCGTGGAATCCGACGGAATTGAGTTTCACTTCACCTATTCGATTCCCTTTCACCTTCTACTGCTATCGTGGAATCCGCCGGAAAAGTTTCCTTATCGACACGTTTTTGGGAAAGGTAGTTTCACTGTCAAACGGCTGTCTTTCATTTGTGAACACAAATCCGTGTAGCTGCATTCGTCGGAGGTTATGAAAAGTTTGTTTCAAAAGTGATTTAAATAAAAACCAGTGTTTATTATGTAATAATGTATACGATAACTATTCGTGTAAAAATAAGAGGAAGAACGAAATGAGCGATGTTCTCAGAGAAGAATACGAGACAGGCTGAAATGAGCAATGAGTGGTTTCACGGAACTTCCAGACGAAATTGTGTTTTTAGAAAGTTTATTTTTTGATTTTAATAAAGTTCAATCTGTGCAATAGATTTATTACAAATGTTGGGCTTAATGTAGCAGCTGTTTTGTATGTAAATTTTTTATATTAAAATGCTCACAAAATGCAGCAAGCAAGAAAACCTATGAAATCCGCAATGAATTTGATGCGGGCAAGAAATGTCATTTTGTTCGGGAAAAATTCGATTTGAACGTTTTCAACGATACAGTGAAACTCATTCACATTACCCACACGGGGAACTGTTCACTTTGCGGATTTGACGATACCAAAATATTTTTTTCCGTGAATGATTCCCCCCGGCGGATTCCACGATAGGGGTGAGAATTTCGAATAAAAGTTGGAATATCGTTAACAAAAAGGACGAAAGTAGGGGGACCAATGTGGCTTCCTTGCGGAATACCAGATGTTACATAAATAGGCTTTTAACGTGTTGAATTCTGTCTCGTAGGTACGACGATATCCAGTCTAACATAGGGGAATCGAAACGGATACATTTTAGTTTATGGAGCAACACAGCATTTGATCCAAGTACCCGATTAAACTAATTTTTTTTAATTTATGTACTTTGATCGCGTCTGGCACGTTTTCATGTTCAAGAGTCAATGCTCTATGTTTATGGAAAATGACGTTCGGTTATGTCAAATATAAAAAACTGTGGGCTTATTCCCAAATGCGCGGCGGATCGCTTTTCATGGCGGATTGGTATTTTTGTATTTCCAAAAGCTGTCAAAAGCGATAGCTATTCATGTGACGGATTGCTGGCCGATTTATTGCCAGCAATCCTCACAATATCTATCGCTTTTGAATCGATCGAATCGCTTTTGGAAATATAAAAATACCAATCCTCCATGAAAAGCGATCCGCCGCGCATTTGGGAATAAGCCCCCTGGGTTTAATCCGCTCCTTCAGTCGCGTCAGACTGAAAAATTACTTGGGTATAATCAAATCACTAACGAGACTACTTATTACTGATCATCAGAAGATTATTAACCATACTTCAGGAAAAGTGCCAGGAATACTAAGAAAAATTAACAAACATAGGTACCTATTTTATTTTCAAGATTTAACTCAACTTCTGTTCACGTACAAAATAATTCGTTGTGTAAATGTAAAAGCGTAGACATTAACAAAAGCGGATGACGATGAAAATTATTTGCATTGACAGAATTCTACAAGCTTTACAGCGACATCGACCTGGTCAGTCGTCTAAGATGGGTAAGACATGTAGAGCGAACAGAGACTAACGCATTGGCCAGAAGAGTTTTCAACTCCAGCACCTCAGAGGAAAATCTCACCTTAGCTTAGCGAAAGGGGACCTCAACCAAAGTGGAGTGTGCAACTGGAGGCAGTTTGCCAAAAACCGAACTAACTGCGATGGCTTGTTAGAATAAGAAGAACAAGAACTCTTTGGAACCTAGATACGTAGACTTCAGCAATAGGCCCCTATTGTGAGTGTCGATAGTTGATCGTTGATCGATAACTGTCGATCGATCGACAACTATGATTGTCGATTGCCATTGAAATTTGTCGATTTGACAGTCGCTTGTAGTCGATTACAAATGTCTGGTCGATGCTTTCTCTTGGAAGTGAACAAAATTTGTGCGTACGAATACCTAAAATCAATCGACGCAATCGACAATAGTCATGACGATCGCTGATCGACAATCACAATAAGGGCCATAGTATCATTTTTCAGCTTAGAAATACCAGTTTGCATAATTTGTGACCTTCGTGATAGTACGAATTCGTTCGTTCCTCAAGTTTTCATATAACTATGAGTAATTTTCTGAAGAAGCGAATGTTTTAAACATATAGTCCTTTGATACTTTGATAGATACTTTGAACTCTGTACGATGTAAAATCGTGAGATCGCAATGTAGAGTTACCCAATTTGAAATTTGATATATTTGGAATGCAAGCAGTCTAATGACCTATAGACACTTGAGCGAACGCCCAACGATGATCCGCATCAAGGTTATATTCGATGGCAGCCTAATATGAGCGTAACCACCAAGAGAGAGTAAGTACAGAGTTCGCCTCCGAATATTCTATATATTAATATAATAGTACCTATAGGGAGCACCTGCTTAAAATTTATCTTTTCGGAGCAGGTGCTCCATTTCGTATAAATAAAATATAATAAGGAAATGATCAGCGATTGAGCATCTGCAGTGATGGAAAAAATAATAGAAACAAATATTTACACAATGCTTAACCATCATTAACTGCATACAATTTGGCAAACAAACAGTCGGCGCCAGTGGTTTTGAAGTAAAGCCCGGTCTTATTTTAATTGAAATAGTGGTAACTTAGTTTATCCTGTAATTTTGTGTTTTTTTTAGGTGAAAATCTTAAAACAGTGAAATTAACATTTTGTTATAGTGGGTCTTGAAGTCCATTGCACCAGTTCTGAGCGTGGGGTGATAAAAAAGCTAAGAAAAGACGGCAAAAAAATGAATAAATGAAACTAATGTCATAAAGTGTTCTAAAAAAAGTCCTAAAAAGTATTCACAGCTATCCATTCAAGTCCAAAATTAAAAACCAGAGGCAGAAAACAAAAAAACGACTCCACGATTTGACAAACTTTTAATACGACTATGCAAGAAGAAGCCACAGACCTAAAAAATGAGATAAACGCACCAGTTACAAGTCGTACAATAAGAAGTAGGTTTTCCTGGAAGAAGTCACAGAAAAGTTCCATACTTGACCAACAAAAATATTAAACAGAGACTAAGTTTCGCCAACAAACGCCTCCACCGTGCTAATTGAAATAACGTCTTATGGTCGGATGAAAACATGGCCAATTAGGTTGATTCCGATGGGAAAATGTACGTCAGACGACCAAATAATTCCGAATTCGATCCCAAATATACAAAGAAGACATTTAAACATGGCGGAGGAAATTGAATGATTTGGGGGTGCTTTGGTCCAGCTTTAATGGTAAAGGATAAAATGTGTGCCGTAGACTACGTGAAAATCTTTAACTATGTTATGCTGCCATTTGCTGAAGAGGATATGCCTATTAATTGGGAGTTAATGCAGGATAATGGCCCAAAGCATTCCTCAAAGTTGCCCAAATAATGGTTTCGTAAGAACAAAATCAATGTTATGAAGTGGCCATCACAATCTCCTGATCTTAACCCGATAGAACATCTATGGGGCGTTCTTAAGCGCAGGATCGGCGGCTGCAGAGCCAAAAGCAAGGTAGAACTGTGGTCAATTATATATAACTCCCGAAACTTGTGCCAAGTTGGTTCATTCCATGGGACGAAGATGTGAAGCAGTTATTAAAAATAAGGGCGCAACGACCAAGTATTAAAATGATATGTAACACCCTTACTGTAAATTAATTCCTCACAGAAAAAAATAATAATACATAATTTGTTTCTATTATTTTTTTCCAGAAGAAGCTGCTCATTGTTTGGGGTTCAATTTTGTTCTTATGAAACGAAAGCAGGTGTTTTTTTTTTAACCCCCTCTTTCGTTCAGTATGGAGTACCTGCTCTGAGCACGTGATCCCTTGTCGTTATCACCTAACTTCTAATCATTGTCCTGTCCAATCGGATAACTAAAACGTAGAGATAATTAAAAAGAGGGCGTGCGAGCGTGAGGTGAAATTTTACAAAGAAATTGTAAACAAGTTGACTCTTTAAAGTTTTCGACATTTTTTCTTTTAATACTCAATTCTTAATTCAACTAAATGCAGACAAACAAAAAATCCACTATAAATATGTATGTATGTAAAAAAAAATTTTGATAAAAATTAACCTAAACAGGGATTCGGCGTTTGTTGATCTTCTTTTTTCTCAGAAATCGTCTTGTCCTCCTTTTTAGACTTATTAGGATAGAACGTCGTAGTAATAAATTTAATGACAGCTGTAGTAGGTGATGGTAGCGGTTCCTGCTGTGGTGCATCTACACCATCCTTCACCTTCGATTCAATAACCGCATTTCTAAACAAGAAAAAAAAAGCATTGAATTGTATTCAGTAAAGTAAACTTTATTTTACTCTTTTGATTGTTTGGTGATTTTCTTTTGTATACAAAAATAAACTTCAACACATTTATATCAACTCTTAGTCAAATTAGGTACAATTGTTAATTATAATAAAAAAAAAAAATAATATTCATTAAAAAAAAAACACAAAAACAAAAATGAATGAGCGCAGAGAGAGAGAGAGAGAGAGCGCGCGCGCATGTAATTAGTTTTGTTAATATCATAAAACGCAAGCTAAAAGCGTTAAATTTAAATTCAAAATACATATAACACATTCGAGGTAGTTCCGCACTGCAGAATGTCGTTGCTTTTTATCAATCCAGTTGATCTTGTGATTGGTTCGATTGATTTTATTGTACATACGAGGAATGACGGCGATTACTAAAATTATGAGAAAGCAGTTTTAAAAGGGGGATGTAGGCACAAACTCAATTTTGCTTTACTTCTCAATTAAAGCCTTAGCAACTAGGGAACACTAATTTATGAAACTCACGTCGTTCTGCTATCTTCGTCAGAGTTTCGCCTAAAAAGGTGAGACAAGTAGTATGAAAACTCAAATGAATTTTATGGACTTCAAGCGGAGTACCTTGGATCCTCGGAGCGCATTGCCACCGATGCCACCTCGAATATCCCAATAAAGAAGCACAACATCAGTGGTCCGAAGATTGCGCCTTGCCACCCAAGCCAATACATCCCACCGGCAATCGCCAAACCAGTCAAATAAGGATGTCCACCACTGAAAATTAGATATGTAAATCCAGACAACTATAAAACTAGTATACAAATTTTACACTCACCCTCTCATCTCGGCATAGATGGCTTGCTCAAAGTACGGCGGAATGAAAAACATCAAAAGAAAGAGCAGCAGTCCGGCGTAGAAGCGATCCTGCGCCAACCACAGCTCCAGAAATGCTGGCAACGCACACCAATAACTGCCCAAAAATGGTGCAGCTGACAGTATCGCAGCCGCCGCTGAAGGAAGAAATACAATTTTTGCTCCGAAAACGGTATGCACAAGCCACGTGAATAGCCCCTGAAATATGGAACACTTAAACATTGATATTAAAACGCCCGAAATGGAGTTCTCCAAAGAGTCTGCGATCTTCGAGCCGGATGAGAAGCCAAGGTACTTGGTTACTTGCAGAGGAGCGTATTTTGTATCACTACTACTCAGCAGATAGAACAGTCCAGTAAAGAATACAATCTGAAAGCGAGTCGTTTCGGTAAAATCGTTTTATTAATATACAACTGTTGGTACAAACCATGTCCAAGATAAATTCAACACAAGCTTGTCCACCCGATAGAATCAGCGAGACTATTTCTCCGGTGAAACTCATTATCATCGAAATATTCGTACGGATTATATGCCATAGAGATTCGGCCACTTCGAGGATCGTTTGAGTGTTGCTCTGAGCCCAGCCTATAATGCCCTGTTTCGCCACTAAAACTAGCTCTTTAAAATGTCCTTCATTAAAAATAATTGCCGTTTGTTAGCATGAAACATGCAGTGGGAGGACAATATTTACATCAGAAAATCCATAAAAAATTTCGTGTTGTGTTGCTTGTTACGAGTAAAAGTGAAGATGTTGGTCTCTCTGTGTGTGTGTTTTAGGACTAAACCAATAGTGTGAATGGGGTCTAGCGATTATTGACTAACAATTGAAGTACAAAACTACAGTGGGTAACATGGTGACCGAAGAATAATATTAAAATTCATAAATGATGCTGATTTACTTTTAGCAGCTCTGCTAAAAGATGTGTGACAGGGCCGAACTTGTTGGGTAAACAAAGTCGACAGGCATGGAACATGCGTAAGCCAAGACTTCCGTCCACCCAACTAACTAATTTTGAAGATTTGGAGAAAGGTATGCCTGACACATATATGGAACCTGATCATCGTTTGCCCAGCCTTGTTGACTTTACAAAGAGAATCCTATTTGCCTATTTCAACGCAACAAACAAATTTGGTAACGACCGTTTTGAGTCTCGAAATATTAAAACGTAAAACTTCAGAGCTTGCCATTAATTTATTGAATTTTAGGCTGCATATGGCGACATTGGCAGAGATGAAGTTTGCAGAGCCATGTTTGCTTTTGGCGTTCTTGCAAAACTCGTCAGAATGTGCTGAATGACGATGAAAACATTTCACACACTTTGATGTGAAAAAATAATTTACACAAGGAGACGCAAGCCATGCGACCTCTTCAAAATATTCTGCAACATATTTTGCAAAATTCCCCAACTAGCCCAAATCAATGGGACAAACGAAGGCTATGCAACTACTTCATTACGCTGATTATCATCAGGACGCCTGCCCGATGGTACGGATTCCACGTCGTGGGATCCTGGTCGGGGGGGACATGCGTTTAAAATGACCAAACCACCAAAGCATGGACCGCTCCGTCCGGAGAAGTAGCTGCTCGACATAGAGTTCCTCATGTATTCTGGTATTTCTAATGCGATCTCAACGGGTCACACAAGCAATACAACGGAGATATCTCATTTCGGCAGCTTATATCCGCGATATTATTCTTTCATCGTGACCCTATGGAAAGAGTAAGAGTTGGAACAAACACCGAATTAAAGACTGACAACTCAGCTTTGACACCAAGTTCAGTAACAGAATGTCCAAGCTGTCTCAAAATTGATCCAGCCTGACCAATCCTACAGGAAAGCTCAGCATTGCTCCTTCCATATTATATATTATGGCACACGAAACAGAAATAAGTCTAGTTGTGAATGATGGCAAAACGAAGTGTATCCTGAAAGAATCAGAAGATATTGATGTCATTGTAAAACTTCGAATTAAAACTTAATGTTCGGGAAAGAGTCCGTAAAGCTCATAATGCTCTGTTCATTTGCAAGAGGACAGCGGGCAAAAAAGTGGGAATTGCGACCTACAATGATGCATTGGCTATACAATACATCCATCATGGTAGTCAGACGCATCCCTACTAAGGCTGCAGTTATAGCTATCAGTAAAATGCATCCGTAAGAAAATTGTTTCACTTTTTTGGAGCATTTAAACTTAATCGTTGAATTGAACTCAATCTTGGTCTTAAATAGTTGCTTTTGAATTATAAAGCTAATTTGTCAAAAAAATGATCTTTAAATTTTCTAAAAAAAAGAATTTCTTTATTTTTCCGTACGAAAAACTTTTTCTGTTCTACTACTCAACCAGTTTCACGAAGTATTCCACTGAATTCCTATGATATGCTATGGTTAAATGTTTCAGTTTTGTTCTGTTTCGTGTTTTTACGGATGCATTTTACTGATAGCTATAACTGCAGCCTTATGAGGCTGATAATGCTCAGAGCATTATGCACGCAGAACCATATCAGATTGTGTTGGGAACCCGGACACTGTAATATTGAGGATAACAAAATGGCCGACGTTCTATCCAAAAACGGAGCAGAGCTTCCACAAAATGAAACAATTGAGGGCATAAGGCCACCAACAGCAGTGGCCAAGAGAATTATATTGGATCAAAGTTACGAATGGCGATAGGGATACTCTCTGGGCACTGCCTTCTTAGGAGATTAGGTCTAACAAATACGAACTCGTGCAGGTATTGCGAAGACCTACATGTCGCAGAGGATATAACTCATCTGCTTTGTAAATTTTTGCGTACGAAGGAAGAGGTTGGTCTTTCAAATAAAATTGAACACATTTTTAGCTCTGCAGGGGAATTAAGTGGCCCTATATATGGTGCCTAGTGCCTTCTATGATAAACTCACACCCTATTCCTACATATCATGAATAATACGATGCTTTGACAACGACATCGTATTATTCATGACCAGGGAACGGATTTTGTTGACCTTGCCTTTTTCTTGCCTTTTTTTTACTCACATTGTCTTTTTTTTGCCTTTTTTCCTAACATAGGCTTTTTCTGCCTTTTTTGGTCAAAGTTGAAGTTCATGTGGACTTTCTTCTTAACTGTACAATTTAAACAAATAATATCGCCGAAGCATTACTTGCACACGTTGTTTGAGAACTTTCGACAAACATCCGAGACTATAACTGTCCTGAAAAATCGTCTCAATTCATCCGTTCGGACTCGACATGAAAATTGTAGGTCCCTTCCATTCGTTACAAAAATAAAAACTTACACAAACGAATAGTTGTAAGCAGCTAGGCCTAGGGTTCCTATACCGACCTGTTGTTAATTTATTTATCTTTTTTTATGTCATGTGTATAATTGATTGGAGATATGTACTTTCAATATTTTATTTCAATTGCAACCAGCAAAAGGACCAACAGCTGAAGTTCCCTGTTCATGACCAAGACGGGGTTAAACCAATACTGCTATCTCAAGTCTCAATCTACACTCTACAGTCTACACACAAGCATCGGCAAATAGCGAGTCAAAAGGTAATGAATTTCAAGAAAATTCAATCTTGGATGAGTGGATAGGTCAAAAATTTATTTTTTGCAAAAATCAACATGTGTTTGTGTATATGTAACTACGGATCAGAAAAAAATCGAAAGAGTGTCATTGCCCTTTATCATAAAGTGTCATTGTCTTTCACATAAATTGGATTGAAAGTTCAACAATCTGTTGAAATTTATTTTGAAAAATACATAACGTTACACTATCCGCACAAGCACAACATTTTTTACATGAAACCTATTAGCGGGGGAAACGTTACAATCGATCAAAAGTTTGATCATAAGCGATAGACAAAAGCACACCACACGCACAAGTTAGTTAGTTCCGAAATTGGGTCGTTAGTCACATGTGTATGAAATGAGTGCAAATAATAATAATAAATAAAGAAAATCAGCGCACAACTTACCAGGATTGTCGACAATTTCCCCGAATGTGCTCTTAAGTGCGTCTGTCGGCACTCTTGGTCCAATTGTATCAGCAGACTTATTAAAATCAATCCAATACTGGATCAGTCGATCCCAGACATCCAATATTTGATCCTTCAGCTTGACACTATGCACGGGATCGGCATCCTTTAACCAATCGTTTATGTAGACCTCGATTTTTCGTCGTCCATAGTGATGTGCATTGTCCAAAGCATCATCAATCGACGACTGAATGTTAGCCGGCAGAATGTCCACCAACTCTGGTCGGTCTGTGATTGTCTTGTTAATCAAATCCTTACCCAAGTACGCCACCTCAATAGTTTCTGAGTAAATGTTCACACAAAAGAAGACACCGAGGAAGACAATGGCCAGAATCATAAGAATGATCATCAGCACTGATGTGACTAGGTCTACAGATGATTTAAGTGAATTCCGTACAATGCAGTTGATTTTATAGTTCAATTCGAGAACACCTGGAAGGCAGAGTGGGAGAACAGCGCTGTGATGCTCAAGTGCCCATGACTGTAAGGGATATATCAATCAAAATGTCACATGGATTGCGAGGCGTATAGATTTACCTTAACTTTGCCATAGAATGTGCTAATTTGGTCCCAAATGAAGGTAGTAAGTCCGGTGACTTTACCAATGGTATATATCAGATGAATGGTGATTGGAATTGCAGCCAAAATGAACATCCACACGTTGCGATAAAGGAATGTTGCAATACACGCATAGAAGAGCAATTTGAAGTAGAACCCACTCAGGTGTTCGTCATCTTTGAGCTCGGACTCCGTTTCGATTGAGTCGAGCGTTTCATCCATTGAATGCTCCTCCGCGTCAACAAATTTACCCGTACTTATCTCGTTTACGGACTTGGTAAATGCATTCTTATCCATGAGCAGCTTTATTTTATCAAAAATTGTGCTGGCTTCCTCGGTTTTGTTCAAGTAGTAGAGAATGGCCACCCCCACATAGGCCATTATGAGCATGAATACGGGCACTTGCAGTGCACCAAAGAAACTGCAACCGTAGCTTACAACAGCTATCCATAGCGATTGTCCAGCAACTATGAATCGCGATGAGATTTCCGGTCTCCAGAAGAAATAAACCGATGTTAGGTACAGAACTATGATCGTGATTAGCTGTAAAATGAAACTAGAATAAGTACTTTGCTTGTCTTTTCGATGACTCAATTTGACACTCACCAAATAAATATTTAAATAGCCAATAACTTGTACGAACAACGAGTGGCTGAAGAGGACCAGCCGCCAGACAGCGCAAAGGAATCCCTTGGGCGCATACAAATACAGCAATTTGATGCACCCTGCTATTCCCACGCCAGCTGTGATAATTTGCCAGTGCTCATGCAGCCAGGAGACAAGTTTTCTTCCACAATATTCAGTTGTTTCTAATGGTGCTAGGCTTATGGCAAGCAGGACATTTGAATCACTATCCTCCAGTCCTTCAAACCACCCTTTTAGTAGGTGTGCCAGTTTTCGTTTCAAGGGGAATAATACAGCTCCCATTAGAAAAGCCCATAGGAGAGGTTTCACAAATGGTCCGAGTATGAGACAAACAGCAACAAAAGCAGCCACTCCTGCTGCTATAAGAAAGTTGTACATTGCAGCTTTAAAACTTTCATGATTGGCCGATTTCATTCGCATCAGCTTATTTAGGACACTGTCGAATGAGCGGTCACGCCTTATTGAATCCTGACGCTGCATATTGGTAATGTATGTGGTGTATATGGACGGAATTTGGAAGGGGATTTCGATGGCGTTTATGATGAGAGACTGAAAGAGAGTAAATGCGTATACATACTTTAGCTTAGTTTTTCACATTGAACGCGAGTTTAGCGGGCTAAGAACAGAATGCAAAATAGTCATTCAAACCCCGAGATGTACATTATGGCTAGAAAGGTGTCGAGACTAATTTATGCGACGAAGGGAAATTTGTATTCAGAGATCTAGTTTTCATATTGCGGAGTGTGAAAAGTAGACCGCTGAAAGTGGACATTTAGCGAAGTTCATCGAAGACACGATGCTTTAGCTTGGATAATTATCAGTCATTACTCATTACATTATTGCCGCAAAAAGTTGCCAGCTCTTATTTAAGTATCAACATTCAAGAGTCGTATTAAAAAGCATCATCCATTCCGTATGCTTGCCTTATCTCCTTCTCCGATTGGTCTTCAAATAAATTGAAATCTGTCCCGTTTTCTAATGATGACTCACTGCCACTGCCAAAACTAATGCACCACAGGAATGAATGACTCAAGCCATGCAATGCGATAAAAAAATCATTCTAAATTCAATGGGCGGGTGAACATTTTTTAGGCAATTCACTGATTGCCTCCATCTGACCTTGTTAGAGCAAATCGAATTAAATTTATACAGCATGTCTGCATACTGAATGGTGTAATGATCTAAAAATATCATCGCGATTTAAACATATTCATAGCTTTTTACGCGTGCCACGACAAATTATGAAATTTTGTAATTTGTTGTACATATAAGGATGCTATCAAAATATTTAACAAATACCTATAGTAAACTTACCAAAACAATTTATTTTGTCTTCGATGTTATTTGAACGTCTTGCTCGTGAACGTATTTGTGTCTCTCATGTGTTGAGGACTGAAGCGAGTTGCGATGCGATTGCTAGTAGCACGCGTCTACGATAATTTGTAGGAAGTTTTGTTTATTTTTATGTTATTCAGTTTACAACACTGTTATTTGTAAACAAAAATATTTGTTCCGCTATAAATTTAATCAGGGATTTGTTCTCCGCCGAATTTCTATTTCTACTGAGAAGAGCAACAAAAACAGCTGTTTTGCGGGTTGGGTTTTGCAGACAAATTACTGCAAATTACGTAATTTTTAACATGTCAAAATCAATGGGAGGTGTTCGGAATTTGCTTCAGTAAAGGGTCGCCTGCACTATAAAAGTCATGAGTACCATAAAATTAAAGTTAGCTACCTACCTATAGGTAATATATTAGCAATTTTCAAGCAAACCATTCGCATTGCGTTCGCTTTGTAGTTCTCCGCAAGAAAATATCGGTAATGTAAGATGGTGAGGTGCAGGTGACCCATAAGCAGCGCACGTGCCGGATGCGACGGATAGGCCCCGACCCATAGAATCCGTCGCATCCGTTGCGTCGACGGATTGGCGTATTCGACGGAACGAACAGTCCCATAGAATTCGTCGCATACGTTGACAGCCGATTACATATGAGAGACAGTTTCTCTCATTATCTTATATTTCCACCAATGAAAATGCTTACTCTCACGCTCTGCCAACTGTCAACGGTTCGACGGACAGAAAAGTAGAAAGTAAAGGCCCCGACCCATAGAATCCGTCACATCCGTTGCGGCAACGTATTCGACTGACAGGTTGATAGAATACACAGTAGCTTATGGAACGTGACCCATGAGCAACGTACGTGTCGGATGCGACGGATAAAGTAGGTTTACTTTCTACTTTTCTGTCCGTCGAACCGTTGACAGTTGGCAGAGCGTGAGAGTAAGCATTTTCATTGGTGGAAATATAAGGTAATGAGAGAAACTGTCTCTCATATGTCATCGGCTGTCCACGTATGTGACGGATTCTATGGGACTGTTCGTTGCGTCGAATACGTCAATCCGTCGACGCAACGGATGCGACGGATTCTATGGGTCGGGGCCTTAAACCTACTTTATCCGTCGCATCCGGCACGTTCGTTGCACATGGGTCACGCTCCATAAGCTACTGTGTATTCTATCAACCTGTCAGTCGAATACATTGCCGCAACGGATGTGACGGATTCTATGGGTCGGGGCCTTTAAGGTACCTAGGTTTATTTTCTACTTTTCTGTCCGTCGCATCCGTTGACAGTTAGCACAGCGTGAGATGAAGCACTTTCATTGGTGAAAATATTAAGAAAATGAGAGAAACTGTCAAATGCTGCAGATAAGACGCGATTTATACGTTGCGTGCTTTGTCGTTCGACACTTCTTTCATTCTCTTTTGGGCACTTATAGTGCATTTATACGTCCAGTGTTTTTTAGTGTTTTGATTATCAAATTGTCTTTGTTTCCGTTATGTCTCATTCGTCATTCGCGGTGGTAGCTGCAATTTCGCAGCGCAGACCGCACACAATTCGAAAATAGAGCAAATGCAGATGTTGCAGTACGGTTTAAGAATAAGTCAAACGCGCAAAACTACGAAGAGGGCGAATAGAGAATACAAGAATCTGATGGGAATTCGCGCCCCATCCGTGTTCGGCTATCCCCTGTACATTTCATCCCCTTTACCTACACCTACACGAGTCCTACGACAAAGCACGAAGGGTATATATCGGGTCTAACAGTTCAATCAAAATAACTTTGTGGATATTTTCGAATTCAATTACAAATTGCTTTAAAAATTCCAAGCGCGGACTACGGCGATAGATTCTATGGGACTGCTTGTTCAGTTTTGGGCCCTTTAGTTTGTTAAAAAAAGGACAGAGTTTACGTTTAACTTTATGTTTTATAATTAAAAAATATTACTACGCTCATGATACATTGGTACTTACATTCATCTGAAAGCATTCGGCGATATGGGGTTTACTGGGAAGTATCCAAAGTTATAAAATTATTACAATTGGTTAGAAAAATTAAAAAGGAGTCAAAGGGCTTCTTAGTGCGCTTCTACGCAGAGAGCAATATGCTTTTAAAATTGCACGACTCTACCAGGATTCAGGGGAAACCTTTTTTATAAGTATAGATTATTTAAAAAAAATATTCGTAAAACCACAATTATTTTATTTACACAAGAGGAACCAATAAACTCGTTTATATTAGTGTTGAAAAAAACTTGAGTTTGGGCTTTAAATTTGGAGATGCCTATAACCAAATTAATCGCTCAATAATGAATTTTGATTTGAATATACAATTTTTCAATGAAACATTATATTTCTGTTATTTGCTTTCCCATCGTATTTGAATTTGTTTGCATCTGGGCAAAGGAATGAAAGAAAGCGCATATGGGCTAGCTTTATATATTTCCTTAGCGAGTTGTTCTATTCATTTTCCTCCATTTCGTCAGTCAGCCGGTATTCTTTTTAGGCAAAACATTTGAAATAAACGTCAAAACACAATGATGATACGATAAAATTTATTTATTTTTTTTGTGTTGTGGTGGCATTGTCTGTTGCAGTGGATTTAGAAATAGAAACGATTTGCAGTACTGCGTCGCATGCTGAATTTGCATGTGTACGCTCCCATTTAAACGTGTGTGTTCTTTTTCCACTGCATAAACAATTCTGCACATGTATTTTGGGCATAAGGTATAGCTTTCGATTGGCCACTTCAGGCTTTTGTTTGTATTTAGTTAGCCTCGAAAGATGCGTTTTTTCACTTTCACCGATAATCTGCAATATTTTATGGTCACACATTAATTTTAACACAGCTCGCGACTATTTAATTAAAAAAACATTTTTCATGTTGTAACAGAGAAAATTAAGTTCAAAAGCACATTCCACTAACATTAAATTAATTTTGTACCTACATTTTGAGCTGAACTCAACCAGACTTTTCTTTAAATGTACGCCTACACCCTGAATTTTTCATGAAAATATTTAATATGGTAACTCCGCAAATAATGCGATATCAAAACTGACGTTTAAAAAAATTGACAGTTAACTTTTAAACATATAAACAAACCAGAAATGGGTAAACATTTTAGATAAATTACTGATTTTTATATAAAGAAATACTAATTCTAGATGAAAAACTGCAAAACCTATTGAAAACCAAACAACTGCAAGATGAAGTAATCACGCTTCGCAGTGAAATGCCAGCAATCTACGAGAAATACTTAAAACGCTCCCAGTCTGTACAACTTAAGCGACTTGTGAGTAGCAAAACACTCCATTTAGTTGAAGATTTTCACACTTTCCATACGATCATAGCTTAAGGTACAAATAGAGATACCGGTGACCGAATTATCAATACCAGATCAATGCACAGTCCCCACTACCAACCACACAGTTCAGCCAAAGTTTAGGGTAAGGAAAACGCATTTGCTTAGACAAAATACCAATTTTATCTTCCATTTCAGATAGAGCCTATTGAAAATGACTGTCAAGAGTTGAACAAAGTATTCGATTTTATTAAGTAACACAACTCATCTAGTTGGATCCAACTTCTTTAGAAAACTGCCATAAACTATCTCCAAACACTCTATACGAGGCTGTAGATACTAAAAAAATAAACATTAACAATCTGGGATACGCTGATCTATTAAATCTTACTTTAAAAATTACAATGATGGGTTTAGTGTGGCAAAGGCTCCCTTTAGTTCTTACTATGAGAATGTGTTTAATGGCGAGCTAAAATGAATCACATGTAATAAGACAGTATAGATAAGAGGTTCGTGCCTTACATCTTCTATTACTTCGTTAATCACTACGTCCTGAATGTTTGTCGCCGGGATAAACGAGCTGCTTTTGCGCGACAGGAATTTTTCTGTGATTATCTGAAGAGCAAACTCAGACACGAAAATCACTCTCTCTGAAAGAAGCAAGCGAAATGTTACTTTGAGGTAAGCGGCTACTGATCGTAGGTATTACCTGACTGAGTTAACTCTATGGTTGAATAGATTAGAAACACTAGGGTCAGCAAAAAAATTGCATCAACAAAAAAAATACTACTGGAAATAGACGCAACAAACGCGCTATAGGTGAGTGCAAGTGTGATTATTGATTTTAATCGGAAACTCCTTTCGCTTGCGTAGTTTTTATTTATTAATTGAACTTCAAAGGAATCACGATTGTACTCTATAATGTTCAATTGCAATTCCCGTCCTCCAAATGAACGAAATGTATTTCTGTAGTTTGTGGCCATTATCTTCTTGAATGAGTGGGGGTCTTCTGTCAAGGGGATGGGCAATATATATACTATTTGTGTATATATCCACTGGCGGCGTTTATGGTATATAATTACATAATTGAATACAACTTTAGACTGCACATAAATGATAACCCTCACATTTCGTTAATGAAAATTTATATACAATAGTTTTGGGGTTAATTACTGCAATAAGTTTATTTTTCTTCAAAATGTTTTGTTTTTATTTTTATTTATTTTTATGGAAAAATTCTATTTTAAAGTTGAATGCGATGTTTACGTGTTCGGCGAATGTAATAGATACTGTCAAATTGGATTATCGTAGTAGTAGAGTCAAATGAACGCGTTTAGAGATGCGTACAATTAATTCAAATTTACTGAATTATGCCAATTCTAGTTTTAAGAATTGAATGTTTTGGATACAAATGTTTATTTACTTTTACCTATTAGAGAATACGATGGCGATTAAAGCGAATGGAAGCATCAGGCATGCGCAAAACTAAAGTGAACCAAGCCCTGGGTGACTGCTACTTACTAGATAAACATAATATATTCTTTTAGTGCCTTACTAACTTCACTTTAAAAGTTTGCAGGTCACATAATTTTGTACGGAAATGTTAATTATTGCGATTTCGTAAAATTCAAAATGGTGGTCCGGTCTAGTAGATTTCTCGACGAATAATGTATGTGTATTTTCATAGAAACACAAGACAAGACACAAGCTGCACGACAAAAGCAATTTATTTCAATGAATTCAATAAGTGCCTGTTTTTGGTATTTGGTCACATGACCGGTATTCTTCTTTTGGTTTCCTTCCATTCTAATTCTTTGTTTTTCTTCACAATAAATTATTTCACATTAAAAAAACAAATTGTCAAACTCACAATTCCGTAACAATTCAGCAAATCCGCATAGAAAAGGCAGACGAGTAACATTCGAAGAGAAATTCTCGTATGTGGATTTTGAGAATTGCAAATTTCAGTCTTTCGCATGAAATTGGAGATTTTGACAGATAAACGTAAGCGACTATTTTTGAGAATTGACCCCCTGGTTTATACAAACTTAAAATGGAAAAACGCATAGAAACGTATAGATTTGATGCGTCTGATATTTCTTTTGTTGCATGATGCAAATACGTAAAGTTGTGAAATGTTTGCTGAAAGGAAACCATCCGATATTTGTCACGATTCATTAACAAATTTTCCATTTGAAACTGAATTCTGTCATTTATTTATATTTTTGTACATGCTTTTCTGGGAGTTTGCCATGCGATGTTCTCTTACTATTAATCTACTACAATCATGTTATTTTTTTTTTCATCTTGTCGAAGCTTTGCAACTTCGCGTTATATTAAATATTTTCCAATATGGCGGTGATATGTTGTGGCCATTCTACATGAGTATGTCAATTTAATTTGCAAAAAAACAATAATTTATTTATTTAAATTTGTCCGAAATAATTGAACAACAACTCATTAACATCCATCGAACATATTTACCATAAAAAAGTGATCCGAACTCGTGTAAATTGTGCTAAAAACATTTCGAAGAAAAAAAAAACTTGCCCAATATATACCGTGCGTGTGTGTAGCGAGCGAGAGCCGAATATATAACATAAGAAAAAGAAAAAAGATATTTTTCTTTTTTCCTTTTTTTTCGTATCTCTCATCGAAAATAGAAAATTGAAAAAAGTGCGAAAAGTTTCACTTCAAAACAGTGTGCCGAGGTAAATTTTCCAATCAACTTCTTAACTAAACAGATAAAAAACAATTTTTTAAGTGAAATGTTTTCGAATTGGCGAGTGCATTTTTGGGGCTCGGAAGCGCTAGCGGCAGTACCAAAAACTCTATGTATGTTTTGTTGCTGGATGAGTGTTGCCTCAACGATCAACAATGACCACAGAGCTCGCGTAGCCTTTTTTTCAGTAATTTTGTTGGATTAATTTCTGTGTTGCTGATTTTTCCTTTTTTTTTTCGCTCATCTTGGAGTCGGTGGATGGTGTGTATGTTACTTTGTACGGCCCGTCCCCGCTGCTGCTGCGGCGGCGGTGGCGGCAGTGAATCGAATCACCATTTTCTCTTTTGTCTTGGGTTTAATTGAAAAATTATTATTTAAATACAAATTGGGGAACTATTTTCAGGAAGTTTTCTTTAATGTTCTTATTCCCATGTAACGAAATTGTGTAGAATTAGTTTTGTACTTTTTTTTTCGTTTTTTTTTCTTCCTCCCTGTGCGAGATTGACGCAGGGTCATGCTCTGTGTGGTGTTAATGGAGTGTGTGCTCTGCATCCTTTTTTCGTATTCTTTTGCATATTTTTTTTTTACACATTTGCTGTTTTGTATATTATTCTTTTGTAAAGTTTAGTGGCACGCCGCTGTTTTGTAGAGTTGAAGTCTGAGGTTTTTTTTTTGTTTTAATTGTGTGGGTGGAAAGGTGTATTTGAGTGGGGCGTAGGATAGAATGTTGCCTTGTTTTCTTGACAAAATTTTCGTGGCTGCTGGGAGATAGTTATTTGTTTGCATCGTACACGGTACGCCTGCTGGGATATACATGCAATGTCACGCATGCCGCCACACATTAAAAACAACTACCACTAACGCCATTGCGAATACCAATTTGAATGGAGTTGCCAGATGAATTATTTATCTCTGGAGTGGGCTGGGAAATGGGTGGTTAATCTGGTGACGGAATTTTCGGTTAATTCTACCTAGAGGAGAGCGGTGATAAATATTTTATTAACCACTCGCTCAATAATTACAAGGTTTGTGTTTGTATGGTCTCTAAATTATTCAATGTTCTATGAGTTCAATTTCAAGCCAGTCGTAACAAATCTATCGATAACCGATTTTGACATACACTAATTTGGTTTAAATGTCAAGTTGAAATGCCTTTGTAGTATCTTAATTCAAGACAAGATAAGTCCCCGGGACAATATCTTTAGAGAAAACAGAGATGACTTGACAGCAATTCTGTCAGAAACTGTTGGTAGGTACCTACGAATTCGCCCACACTCTAAATTAATCACCCCTATTCCTGTTGGCGTTTGTCGTATACGACTCATGTTTCGTTTCGTTCTCAAACGATGTTCAGAATTTTGTTTAACTTTTGTTAACAATTTTATTTCCTTTTCTATGTGTTCACCATCATTTTAAACAGTTTGCCTCAAAAAAGTTAAGCTGGTATCAGACGATAATTATGTTGAATCAGTAAACGTTTGCTGAAAATTGTGTTCCAATCACAACATATCATGTAAAAAAAAATTCTGTCATAAGTATGCACAATTTGTTGTGATTGGAACACAATTTTCAGCAAACGTTTGCTGATTCAACATATCGTCTGATACTAGCTTTACAAACACCGACTAAAAAACGAAGTGAAATCTACGAGTCGTTTACGATAAACGTCAACGGGAATAGGGGTGAATATTGAACTACTTATGGAGTCTGGCATCAAGTGATTTGGCAGCATACCTACTCGTAACTGCGTTAAATTTGATTTAAATAAATCTTATACTGCATAATTGAACTAAAAAACCAACAAAACTGAAATATAACTTCGATGTACTCTTGTACGTTTGATTGATTGGTTTCTTAACAATTAATTGGGTGGCATAAACATGCTGGTACTCTGTACCTGATTACTGCTGAACTATCATAAAGTTAGTGGCGATGCTCTTTCAAAATTAAATATGTGACGAACTGTTGCAGTTCATTGAACTACATATTTCGACTTTGCCCTTAAGTATGCGATCAAAATGTGCAGCCGAAATATTGTTGGGAGCAGTTTTTTTATTACACAGAATAAATCAAATAACAACAATTCATCATACGACTCCTTAAAATATGTATCCAAAATAAAATGTTGTAACTTGTGATAAATCGATCTGAAACGGTAAAACTATTTAAATAAAATCATCTAATTTGGCAGTCAAAATATTTAAGTTGAAGGTTAAAAATGATTATTGGTAGGTAAGGCCCATTGTTTTTAGGGCTGGAATGAAAATTGAGCGTGAGTGTGTCTTTAATGAGTTTGTTAAAGTTTAATAAGGATCCTCCGCTCACATTTTTTGACAGTTAAGTGTTTCCGCAATTTTGGTGTGTCACGATCACGATGTTGACAAACGATTTTGAATGATTTCCACTTGAATTTCCAAAACTTCAACTTGAGTGATGTGGTAAAGCCACTTAGAGGGCATTTTTTTCTTTGAGTGTTCTCTTTAACGAAAATTACTTTACTAGTGAATGTTCACTCGGAGTGCTTCCTTTGGTAGCTTATTCAAACACCCATTATCCCAGTAGAATAGTGACACCAAGAAAATTGAAATATCTTTACGGTTTCACATCATTCGGCACCGTAGTCAAGAATTGGGCATTTCGAGAAGCTCTCTACAGCGAATTCACGCGAAAAACTTGAAACTTCATGCTTACAAAGCTCAATTGACTCAAGAACTGGTGACTACTCACTGACCGTTTAGCGCGAAGAGAGTTCGTTGAAGGGATTTTGGAACAAGAACAAGTGGATGCTGATTTTTCGTACAAAATCATCTTCAGTGATGAAGCTCATTTTCATCTTTATGGCTTCGTTAATCGTCAAAATTGTGGCATTTGGGGTTCAGTAAAACCTACGATTAATTGTTGAGAAACAAATTCCTCCACAACGCGTGTTTGGTGCGTATTTTGGGATTTTTCTTGGAAAATTCAGTTGGCCAGGCAGTAACAATTAATGGTGTTCGTTCGTGACATGATAACCAAGTTTTTAGTGCCTAAATTACAAGATATTGATTTGACCAACATGTGATTTCAACAAGACGGTGCCACATGCCATACAAACAGAGCAACAATATAATTACTGCATGAAGCATGATGCATGAGTCATTTCCTAATAGTGTAATCGGCCGTTTTTTCGATCAGAATTGACCATCCAGATCTTGCGATTTAACGCCATTAGATTTTTTCCTCTGGGGCTTTTTAAAGTCAAAGGTCTATGCAAACAAGCCATCGACCACCAACGCAAAGAGGAAATTGGGAGGTGTATTCATAAAATTCAGCCACATTTATGCGAAACGGTCATAGAAAATTTCAATAAAAGAGTACGTACTTGTCAGCGAGGCCGTGGCGGCCATATTCCGATGAGCTATTCCATCCAACATAACCCCAATCTGTAGTTTGCTCTATGAATCAATAAAAAATGTAAACTTTCTAATTAAAAATCTGTATTTTCTATCAAAATTACAATTTGCGTGAATTATGGGACACCCTGCATATGCAATATGCAAATTAATTCTTTCTTAAAAAATTATAATTTTTTGTTTTTCTCGTGTTTGTTTGAGCGGACTTCAGAATAGTCCCTATGGGAACGGAACCTTAAAAATGAATAGTTGGCGCAACAGTCTTGTAGACAGCTTCTCACAACCATTCGTTTTGTGTGAGTTTTTATTTTTGGGACGAATGGAAGGGACCTACAATTTTATGCCGAATCCGATCGGCTGAATTGAGAAGCTTTTTCGGGACAGTTAAACTCTCGGATGTATGTCAGACGTTCGCGAGAGGTGGCGCAGTAGAAAAGACCTTAAGATGTAATTTGTGTTTTTCCGGGGATCCCATTTTGTTTTTGTGGGACCCCTTGCACAGTATTCTAGCACACTACATTATTATCAATCATTATGAATCTATTGGAGTTAAATTTCACGATTTTAGTTGCCTTTTGACTGACCCATTCCATGAGAAGATCGGCCATTTATTTTTGAAAATGTTTTGCTCATAAGCTCGCGAACAGCTCTAGCTCCTAGCTTCTTTGCAGAGCCAATTTATATACTTCTACTAAAGCTGCGATATTTACATGGAAATGCACAGTTGAAAGGTAAATATCCATTAAGGCAGCTCTCAAATTCAGGTAACAATCAATGAGCAACAAAGCAACTAGCAATTATTGTCAATAAGCAATACGCAATTTTATTTTAACCTATTCTCACACTGAAGCAACATTATTGCCAGAAATTTCCAGCTATCAGGGATATTTTACCACTAATTCTACGAAATCTGATAAGTTTATTCAGCTCGTAAATGTATAAATTTCTGCAATGCTTTAAGTGAACATGAACACCCCTCGGAAATGTCATTGCGTTTAAGTAAATAGATACAGATACATACCCTTATTATAAACTGGATCGTCCAACATAATTTTCAGAAATTAATAAAACGTAGAATGCGTAAACGTCTATCGTGCTGCCAATTTTTTTTATGTACGATTTGGGGTGAGAATAGTTAATCGACTGTGAAACGCAAAATGTACACGAGTGACATTTATCTGCCTGTTTCTACTCAAACTTAAGTTAAGCTACGATTACACGGCCATTTTTTCGAGTCATTTAAATGACTAGGAAAATGGCGGACCAAATGACATGAATTTAGTGCAATTTAACTGGCGGAAAAAAAGTGGCCGTGTGATAGCTCTTCAATGACGCCTAGGACAAATGACTAAACTTTTTGGCTGTTGCGTCATTTAAATGGCAGCCTCCAAAAAATGGCAAGGCTCGAAATTCTTGCCATGCCATTTTTCTACGCAAATGACGAATGACGAAGCATTTAATACGAGATCTGTGCTTTCATTTTGATTTTTGTCAAAGGACGTGTTAGATTAGATTATTTATTTATTTATTTATTTATTATTATAATTCAGGGGCCTATGTGGGTCCTAGAGAAATTTTTTTACTCCGGAGACAGTAAGGAAGACAAGTATAATATGCATCTTTTCTAGGGGTATTTCAGCAAGATTTGCTGAGTTAATCTAAGGCGAAAGAGAGCCGGACATTCCGTGAGCATGTGAAAAGAGGTTTCTTCGCTCTCTACAGGCATAGTCTACATGTGGAGAATATGGACGAGTCTTTGCCTAGGCTGACTGAAAAGTTCAAAGTTCGCTTGAGGCGATTCTCCATAAATGCCAGAACCAGTCCCTGTATCCACCTTGGACCCGTCTGTATACCAGACTAGATCAAGTCGTGATGGACTAGGTTTGTATTTTTTCCAGTCTTACCTTGGAGGGATGATGATAGAGAAGTTTTTATGGAAGCCATATTATATTATTATATTAGGGAAAGGTGACCTCCATGGTAGGAATGGGGGTCGATGATTTTCGAATGGAATAGAGATCCCTTGATTAGACAGGGATTGGAGTAGGTCGTCAATGACTAGGAACCACAAGAGAGGCAAAAGGACGCCCCTTGTAGACACCCTCTTGTTGTTAACGCCGAGAGTTCCCCATCATCAATGCGGGTCTGAATTACTCTTTCATTGAGCTTGCCATAGTACATCTTCCTATTATTGGAGACTCAAAGGACGTGTAGTTGAAAGCTCCGATAGGAACTTCGATCATCGCAAAACAGATAAATGACGGGAAATCGAAATAATAGGAAAGGTGACATTTGACAATGAGGCAAGTCATTGCCATGTGATCGTCATTTTTTCGCTCGTCATTTAAATGGCATCCCAACGGAAAATTCTAAATGACTCGCAATGTCCGTCATTTGATTTTGGGACACAAATGACGATGATAGTCATTTCGTGTGATCGCCATTTTTCCAATGACGCCAATGACGAATCGAAGCTTGAATGTCGCTCTAATGCCACATTTTTTCCTGACGTCACAGCGCCATTTAATAACTTACAAAAAAATGGCTGACTAATCGTAGCTTTACACTGAACTCTGCACTGTAAAACTGGACATTAGTCTACCTATTATCTGTTGTACTCGCCACATGTCCACTAGCACTGCACTTTTGTAATCTTTGGATGCTTCAATTCTTCTTCAGAGCGCTCCGGTTTGGTGGACTCCTAAGAATTCTTAAATTTTGACCGAGATTGGTATTTATATTCGATCTCCAATCCATTTTCTGATTTTAGATTTCCGCTAGGAAGTAGGTTGGTCATGAATTTTATTTTTTAAGAAATTGATGTTTAGATAGACATTGTGTTTAAGCTGCTTCAAGTTCGTCTAGCATCAGTTTAGCGTTTTTGAAGTTATCAGTGATGACGACGATGGCCATATTTCGACACCGCTGCAATGAGCTTATAGTGATAGGTATATGCATGTTCGAGGGTAAATTAATCCCTGAAAGTTAAAACAAAGTCCAACAATTTCCTTGTCAGGAAGCATCTTTCAAAAGAACGTATCGACATTTTCGGACAGATCTGTCAAATATGGAACAACATTTATTTTCTCTGTTCATTAAATACAATTTGTTGTGCGAAATACGCACAAACCTCAATTTTGACCTGGTGGAGAAAAGTCTGGTCCTTTATCGGTTAGGTTGAATGGAGTCTTTTGCCTGCCAGCGCAATTTGGGTTTTAGCTATGTTTGTTTATATTCTCTATGAGGAAAGTTATGTTTGTTTATATCCTCAACCTGTCTACGTACAGGTTTTGTTGCAATGGCTGATTTTTTTTACCCTTAGTAAAACTTTTGAACACTGTTCCTGATGTAGCACCTCTATTTCTCCCAGTTCTTTGTCCTCATTCTATTTTGTTCTTCTTTGGGAAACCCCCTGTTTTCCCTTTCTCGTTTGCTCGCTTACGAACCGCTTTCATTCTATTTGCAGCGCGGCTTCGGAGGCTTGCCGATCCTCATACCTGTCCTCAAAGTAATGTATTCTGATAGGGATAAGAAAACTTCAATTTCGGAATTGTAATGAGAACTAATTCCGTCATTTGTCTGTTTATTACCAGTCTTTTTCCTGGACCTAACCTCTCTCTGTATTTAATCATTAATTGAATTTTTAAAGCTGCTGAAAGCACCAACTGTCTTACTCCTACTAGGTTCTAAATTAATTTGAATCCTTTAATCTAACCTAAAGGAAAGGACCCTACCTTAGGACTACCTCTAGATGCTGATACCTTAGTTTTAATAATAGTGTTGCTCACCTTAATGTATAAATAAAAGAGCTCTTTAAACTGCATCTGTTTAACATGGTTTAAGGTTCCTTTATTATCCAAAAAAGCTGCAAGAGTTTCTCACTGAAGTATCGAGCGTTCGGAAACTAGCTGTTCGTATTACATTGTTACAATCTTTTTGCTCAATACTCGTGCTTTTAATTTTAGGAAAACAAGTCCTGGACGAATCATCAGATTGCCCAGTGCCCAGTAGTTACTACGGGGAGGTAAAATAAGCAGCCAAGGTTGATGTCAGTCAGTGCCTACCCTTGTTTTACAACAGCACCCAAACACCAAATCGTAGAAGTTCACCTTTAAATAAAGTAACAAAGCTTCTACATTCTTTGAAGCGTAGAAGGTACGTGTATATGAATCGCCGTGGAAAGTGTAAATGCCTCAGCCATTGTAGGAGGTGAGTGAACACTGCTCTATGTTGCTACTTCTTCAAATTAGAAGAATCGTTCTGCGCCGTCTTGTCTTTCATGTATAAACTCAGAACTGGCAACACTTGTCGTTTAATTTGGCATTTTTATTATTTATTTTTTTTCGCAGAATTTTTTGTATATATCAGTGGTCGTCCTACGATAATGATTATGTAGACACTGATGATGGCAGTGTGTGTTTGTTTTGAAGCTTATCAGGCTCTTTTGCCAACATTTTTGCTGCGCACGAAGCCATTTAGACCATGGTACCCCTTATTAAAACTTTCCAACCAAAATAATATACAATCGCAAACATTTGTAGGATATGGCGAAATTTTCACCGCCCACCCCTTCGCCACGGAACATTCTTTTAAAATAGTCTGTTCGGTGATTTGTGTGTGAAAATGAAAATTCTAAAATCGCCGACGAAATCAAAACAAACAGCTTTTCATTCATCGAGTGAACGAGAAAGGTAGACAACCGAATTGTGTGAGTCAGCTATAGACAAGAGTTTGTGTTTTGTGAGTATCCATTGAGAAGTTTGTGCTGCTGCGTTGGTGAAATTATGTATTTACTTTTTTTTTTCGTTCCCTCAAGCCAAAGTGTGACATGTTTTTCCTCTATTTTAGCTAATTTTGTGAACTGTATTTAAAAAAAAAAAAAAACAAAATCACACCGAATCGGAAAGAATTTGTCATTCTTGATAACAAAAAAGAGAAAAAAAAACCGCTCAACATCAACCAAAATAATGAAAATCACGAATTTCTGTTTCGATTTCGTAATCATGTGTAGACGTAGAATACACATTTTGCCTCGGCGGCAAACAGGCAGTATAGTTATAGTACACTCGTACCATAAATAATCGCATTTGAGCTAACCAGTTTTTTTTTTGTTTCTTTAATTTTGCTCGCATGAAGATAGAGATGTTTTTCATTTTTATTTGAGATAAACTGATTTGTGCTACACAGTGGCGCACGACCGACATTGTCGACCGTAAAAGGAGAAAAAGGTTATGTCTTGGCTGCATATTGTTATCGGCAAAACATGTGCTTTTTCAAACGAAAAGAGTTTATTACACTATTTGTAAACAAAATGAGTTTTGTAAACAATGCGTACGTTCGGAATTCCGACTGACTGACTGGATTTTGGTCACGTGCACCACAATTTGGTTTCTAGGCCAATTAGAAGAGATATAAAATCCAGTCTGTCTATGTGACTGAACAGAAGAAGGTACATACTTTATCTTCCAATTGAGTTCCGATAATTGACCTATTGAATTACGCTATTTTCAGTTATGATTTGCTTATCGGCTTTCCTGATAAAGTGGTTGTTTTTAAATTTGGAACTCGATGTAGGTACCTATAACCTACCTCACCTATACATACCCATACCTACACATGGCGCCTTGATTTAAATTGTATTTTATAAAATAACATTTGTGGTTAATTTTAAGTTGGAAATATTTAGAATTGTTTGTGGCACGCAAATTAATGAAAATAAATTAGATGATTATATTTTTGTTGTACATTATACAACTAGAACTCGAGGACGCCAACGAAATGTTTATATAGGTACCACAAAGCATACGCACGAAGTGTGCCTGTGCGTACAAACGTCAACTAAAAATAAAACAGTGTTTAGGTCAAGGTTTTGTGCCATTAGGTACATTTTTCCTTAATTTGTTAATGTCACTTTGTTGTTTGGAACTTAGGAGATTTCCAATTTCAAATGAGAAGTGTCTTCTTCTGTGGTTTTTCATTCGAAAAAACTTTAGATTTTATGTTAGGTGCATGAAAAATCATTTTCTTGATTAGAATCACTGTTTGCAGACCTCGTTTTCACATACTCGTACTGTCACAAATGTCAATATACCCTCTGAAAGGCTATTCACTTAAGAGCGCCCGATTACCTACGAAGAAAATAAAATTTCCGCAAGTTCTGACAGTTCAGCATAAACAATTTTCTTAGTCGCGGCAGTTCGCGAAAATCAGTCTCTTTCTATCAGCAATTATTAATTTAAGGTTAAGTTAAATTAAGTTAAGTTAAGTTTGTAGAACGCGTTTTAATGTTGTGGATTGCGAATAAACTTTGACAATTCTCAACAAGGGTGTTTTTGTTCGCGGTAAAAGTTTGGGATTCGAAATTTCGTTGTTGTTTTCTTAATACATTTTGATGGGATAATCAGTAAAAGGAAAATTTGCAAAATAAAATGAAAATCGAGTAATTTTCCTACTAAAAGGATTATTATCTTCCTCCTGGAATAATAAAATGTCTAATTTTTTGTACATAAATGCATCAAAAGTGGCTTGTTCGCATTTCATCAATTCGTTCGTTCACTCTCATGTGAATGGTCCTTAACAGCTGTTTTATGTCATAAATAAAAAGGCGCCCAATGAAAAACCAATTGATGTAGTACCTACGTCTTGTTTCTACTAGGTCTACGAACGCGTCTATTTCAAGTTGTTTATTGTTAACTAATAGAACAATAATTGTTCATTTAAAGGGTGGTCCAAATACAAGTTTCTTTTTAAAAATACAATAAAATGAACAAAATTAAATTTTTTTCCATGTATTATGGCTTTATTAGTAAGAGCAAACATTTCCATTAATTATGGAACACAACGTCGTTCAAGTGGCTGCCTCACGCTGGCTTCGCAGTAGCGAATTCTGTCACTCCAATTTTCCAAGACCTTGTTGATAGTTTAAGGCTGTAGGCTGATTCACGGATTTCTTGGATGATGATGATTGGATGATAAGTGCTTGAATCGTTTCCGGATTCCGACGGGCACCAAGTGGGTTGTCCACTATCATACCAGTCTCACGAACTTTTTGCACAAACTTGCATACAGCAGGCGCAGTGCGTGCTTCATTTCGGCCAAAACTTCTTTTAAAAAAACGCACTATTTGGGTTACACAGCACTCAACTTTGGAAATAAGTTTTCACTATTTCCCCAAGTTGTTCAAGCATAAAGCGACTCATTTCGTTCCGCGGATGTATGGTACGGATTTAGTGTCAAGATTTCGAGCGGGAAACAGCTGTCAGTGTCAAAATAATCCATGATTTAAAAAGAAACCGTTAGATGGCCCACCCTGTAGTTACATTGAAAACTTTCGACAAGTTGTTGTTAGTAATGACACCCTTTGTCTGCTTTATAAAATGTTTTTCCATGAGGGTGCGTCCTTTTTATTGCGGCATCCATATATAAGTGGGCGCAGTAGCGCAGTGGTTAGTGTGCTGGACTACTGTGCGAGGGATCCCAGGTTCGATTCCCGGAAAAACACAAATTACATCTTAAAGTTTTTTCTACTGCGCCACCTCTCGCGAACGTTTGACAAACATCCGGGAGTATGACTGTCATGAAAAAGCTTCTCAAGTCAGCCGTTCGGACTCGGCATAAAATTGTTGGTCCTTTCCATTCGTCCCAAAAATAGAAACTCACACAAAACGAATGGTTGCGAGAAGCTAGGCCTTGGGTGTCACCCGCCTGTTGCGCCACATATTTATTTATTTTTTTTTTTATCCATATATGAGTACGGTTGTACGGCGTAAAGGTGGTAGTACACAGCATGTAGACAGCCACATAAGTATGTAGCACCGACGTCATTTTTACCTCAGCACATGGTCCCAATGGCTACATGCCGCACTCAAATACTCATACATATGTGATGTCTTGTCTGAGTTTATAGCGGAGCCTCAACATTGTAGCTGTCTATCGTGACGTTGTGGTCCAAAAGTCGTTTCCTTACGAATATCTGGAGCGATTTCTGTGCGAATTCTGTGCTTAAGCTCCTGTATACTAAATGGTTTGTTAATCAGGGCTATCGGCAATTCCGGGGGGAAAAAATTCCCCCCGAACATTTTTTGTTCCCTGGAAAATATTCCTCCTATCGTAAATCTCTATCGGAATTTATTTCCCCCGGAATTTTTCGAAAATATGTTCGAATGCATTGACAGTTGTCAATTGTGATTTATTCAGTTGTCATTTAAGCTCATATTTGGAAGTTTTTTGCAAATTATTTGTGTTAAACCGAGGAATTGTGTTAATTTTAGTAATTGCAAATATGCAAATTGGATTTATCCTTCTTTAGGTAAAGAAAGTGTTCAATTCAGTGCAGTATAAAAGAAAATATTAAAGTTATAAAATTCACAGCAATTGCTAGTGGAGGAAGAAATTCAACAGGAAAAAAAATGAAGGGGGATTAAACAGAACAACTTTAAGAGATACACCCAATCCCTTGAAGTTACCACAGGCGTTGGAAGTAGAAGTTAAATAGCCAATCTTTCCATCGTTCGTCAAGCTAATAGTGCATGCCTGCCGTTCCTTGCAGAAGGTGGTTATTGGACAGGAGTCCAATCATGAGATTAAATTAGCACAGTCGGCATTCGCAGAAGTCCTTTCTAACGTTCCTTTAGATTTCAAACTTTATACATCCTTTTACATTTTATTTGATCTTATTCGTAGTGAAACCGTTGGCAATGTCGCGTTTTTCATTCAATAATTATACACTGAGTACACCAATCCTATGTCACTTTTATTTCCTTTGTTAAAATCAAACAAATTAAAAAAATGCAACTGACTTTAAATTGATTCCTATTGAAACTGCTTACTTTTTGCATTTTCACCTGCAAATTTACAAAGGAAATATTCCGGGGGGAATTCAATCAAATTCCGAGGGGAATTTTTGTTCACGATACCAATTTATTCCGGGGGAAACTTTTTCCCTTTTTCGAAATTCATTGCCGATATCTATTTTTCAAAAATGGGAAATGTTTCGAGGGGAATTTTTGTTCACGATAGCCCTGAATGTAAACCTCTTCCTTTAAGTAACGACATAAAAAAAGTCTGTAGGCGACAGATCAGGCGATCGCGGCGGCCATTCAAATGCACCGTTTGAGAATTGTTCGCGCAACAAGTTCATTGTCTCACGAGTGAAACAAAATCAGCTCAGCATTGTTGTCTGCCTGCACATGTGAAAAAGGAAGTTCTGAAGCATTTTTCATAACGGTGGCAACCGCATCATTTTCGAAGAAATATGACCCATACATCTTACGCGAAGTTGTTCTTCGTCAGTAACACGAAGTGAGTGTAAGAGATGTTGATGGATATTTTTGTCGTGATTCGTGATTCGTCGGTCATCATAAAATTTTCCAAAAATTCTTCGTCATTCTCGGCGATATTTACAAACAGTAACTGCGTTTCTTCAGACGTTTTCTGGGTCACCAGGATTCAGCTGTTGCCCAACTGGATCTTGTAAGAGTATATGTGTAGATCTTTCCTCAAAATCCGATGAATCGTGCTACGCGGTATGCCTAACTGTGTTGAATGTCGTCGTGCCGATGTTTCAGGAGCGGTTGCAACACTTTCCCGACCTGGATGTTTTCGATCGATAGTCCAAAACGAGGCCTGAGGGCTCACGCCTCACATCTCCTACGTTCCCATTTTGCTCAAATTTGGCCACCACAGCACGAATGGTGGTTGCTGTTGGCACATTTCTAACGCCATAAACATAAACATTTCCACGTTGAGTACAAATTTTGACTGACTATTTTCAAAAAATAATTCAACAAATTTTGGTAGCTGTGCGATCGTGTAGTGCTCCATGCTAAAACATTTGTACATACAACTTGCATACGCATAAGTGACAACTCGCTGCGTTCAGCCAATAATTGTAATTTTTTTTTTTTTTTTTTGCAATTCTATATAGCAGTGGTTCCCAATCTTTTTCAGTCTGCGGCGCACCAACAAGTTTAGTATTTTGTCACGACGCCCTACCCTATATAACTATTCGAATGAAATGATAGATAGATAGTCACAAAAATTAAAACATGCACAATATGAAACTGCGTTTTTTTATTATATTTATAAGAATTCAAAGTTGAAATAGAAACGACAAGAGAGACTTTAAAAAAAATCAATCTGACGGGTGAGCCTGATGATCTCCACCCAGTTTTTTAAAGCGTGGAATAAGGCTTGATACTGCTACTCTCATTTCTTGCTCCACATTGATCCTTGAACGATATTTGCTCTTGATTACAGCCACAGCTGAAAATCCAGCTTCACACAAATATGATGTTGCAAACGGAATGAAAATTCTTAAAGCTGTGAAGTTAAATTTAGATATTCATTTTGAAACGATAACCAAAACTCCACCAAACTCTTGGATCCACGCAATCTTTTCGACACCATCATCTGCAAAATCATTCAAGGAGTTTCGAAAGGCGGTTAGTGAAAAGGGCCATCAGGTCTTGTGAGACAACCAGTTTATTAAATGCCGCATATTTATGGTTATACCTATTCGTTAAACAAACGCTTTCTTAAGCACGGAAATAACCCATTTGTCTTCGCCTTATTTGGAGAATACTTATGTAAAGGGTGTTTTTTTGAACTTTGAAATGGAATAAAACAAATATGATCTTTTTAAATTTACATGAAATTTACTTTATTCGAAAGATAATCTTCTGGCATTATAATTTAAATATAATTTCTGGCATACGACCGCCACGGTTGGCTCAGACGTGGTCTAATCTGGGGTTCAATTTTCGATGACTTTTTCCAACATTTGTGGCCGTATATCGGCAATAAGTAAATTATGATCGCTATATCGGCTCTATAGCCGTTCTGGTCAGCATCGTTTTTAAAGAAGTACGGACCAATTATTCCATCAACCTATAAAGCACACCAAACAGTGTGGATGTAACGGTGTCTCAAATTGGAAGATTATCATCACTCCAAATACGGCAGTTTTATTTATTGACGTATCCATTGAACGAAAAGTGAGACGATTATGTTGACCGAAAAATGGACGTAATGCGCGATACGTATTTCGAACATAACCATGATTTTCAACATAAATTTGCATAAATTGGAAGCGTTTTTCAGACGTCAGTCTATTTATGTTGAAATGCCAAACCAAACTTAAAATAAATCACTTGACAGCTGACAAAATGGCAGCCAGTTAACAACTTCAAGTTCTATACCTCTGAAAAAAACACCCTTTATCATTCACTCACTGAGCTGAGGAAGCAAGTGTTGAGAATTGAGATTTGAAAAATACACATTGCGCATGTCAGGTTGTTAATCTTATTTCTACTTATTTTGGCAAAAAAGTTACTGCAATTAAAGTTAAATGTTACAAAGGGATCAAATGAATTAAGCAAGTGCAAAGCAGCACGAAGCTTCAATAAATTTGTATTTTTGTGAATAATTCACGGCACGGCGCCCCTTTTCACTTTCTACGGCGCACCAGGGCGCCGCGGCGCATACTTTGGGAAACCCTGCTATATAGGCTTAAATAAAACAATAAAACACAAAAAAAAAAAGCCTTGCTGTGACTTGGCAGCACTATGCTAGTGACATTTGACTTTTCAGCTGGTTTATTTGTGTTTTCACCAACAAAATTTGCAGGCAGTCAATTAGTTTGTAAAATCATAAATGACGAGAAAAAGTTATAGGCAGGCATAATAAAATAGTTCACAAATGAGAAGAAATACATTTAGTTTCAGATGCTTTATTTATTGTTGGCAAGCTCTGCAGCAACAGCAAGTTGCAGCCGTAAGAGCGATTTGCAGGACGTAATGGATGTTCTTGCACTTTTAGCGGATGACAGGCGAATCAGTGGCAATGCACAACTCCTTACGCGCACTGTAGAATTTCAACAGTCCCAGTCTGGTCACAGCGTCTCTTTCTAAGTCCAAATTTTGAGTTGCAAACTTTCTTGTATTTTGATTGTTGATTTTTGTTTTTCTTTTTTTTTTAGGGGAGACTGGGGCACATTGGTTTGACATGCTGAGCAGTTTTGAACTAGGTTGGGGCACTTTTGAACGGCAGTATTTGTAATTGCTTTTCGCAGCTAATAAGCAACTACAAGTTTTGTAATTTTTTAATAAAATAAATTAACTTAATTTTTTCAATAAAAAAAAAACGACTTAACAGAGGCAAACTGAAACTCACAAATTAAAATTTTTTTTCCAAATGACTGAAGAAACTTTATGAAAAAAAGAAAATTAGCTGTTGAGGAATTTCGGTGTTCTCGATGTTCCCGGAGCGTTGATTGGTGGTGGTAGCTTAGCTTTTATTTCAATGCAACTTATAGACCTATTTTAAACAAAAAGAAAAACTCACCATAAAATGTATACACTCTTAAGGACCATTCACATGAGAGCGACAAACTACCTACGAGCGAACGAATATTCGCAAGTTTTGACAGTCCGTTCACATGAACAATTTTCTAGGTCGCAACAGTTCGCGAATTACAGCCATCAGTTTCTACCCGCAATGTCTAGTTTGAGGTTAAGCTCGAACGAATGTTTTATTCGCGTAGATTGGTAGCACAGTTTTTATCTGGGCTAAAGCATAAGCCCAGATGATTATCCGGGCTAACGATTTGTATGGGAAACTTGCTAAGCCCATATAAAGAGACTGCCAAATAACTTTTTTTTTTTGAAATTTTTTTTTTTTATTTGAAAGTACAATCTTTCCGGTTAATAATGGAAAATAATTTTATTCAAATGGCTGCCTCGGCTGGCCATGCAGTAGCCTACACGATCGGTCCAATTTTTAAGCACATTATCGATTGTGTGCAGCTGTATTTCACCAATGGCTTCACGAATATTGTCCTTTAAAGCGTCAATTGTCTCTGGCATGTCGGCGTAACACTTATCTTTTACGGCACCCCACAAATAATAGTCCAATGGTGTCAAATCGCAGCTCCGCGGTGGCCAAACGACATCAGCTCTGCGGCTGATAATGCGATCTTCAAAAACAGGGCGCAAAACATCGAGTGTAGCTTCGGCAGTGTGGCACGTAGCGCCCGCCGTCCTGTTGAAACCAAATGTTGCCAATATCCTCCTCTTCAATTTTTGTTAACAAAAATTCGTTCAACATGGCCCGATAACGATCGTCCACTCCTTGATCATTTTCGAAGAAAAATGGCCCAATTATGCCTCTGGACCAAAATCCGCACCAAACAGTGACTCGTTTTGGGTATATCGGCTTTTCAATGTATGCGTGCGACAATTTTGCTTGTTTACATACCCGCCAAGATCAAAATGAACTTCATCTGAAAAGATGATTTTTTTTGGCAAAATCGGCATCTTCTCTAAGTCGATCGCAGGCCCACTTAGTGAAGCGAAAACGCATTGGATGGTCAGTTGGCTTCAACTCCTGAACCAATTGGACTTTGTATGGAGTCATACCAAGGTCTTAATGCAAAATTCGTCTCAATGATGTCTCCGAAATGTTCAATTGTTGAGAACGACGGTGAATTGATGTTGATGGTGCTTCACGCACACTTTCTGCCACAGCAGCAATTTTCTCGGGTGTACGCACTGTTTTTGGCTTTTCACGCTTTGGTTTATCGATGAGGATGCCAGTTTCTTTCACTTTTTTCACAAGATAACGAACATACGGAGCTGACGGTGCTTCTCTTCTTCCAAAATCCGTACGCAATTTTCGCACACATTCTGCAACATTACCATGATTTTCAAAGTAATGTCGCAATATTTCCCAGCGTTGTTCAAGCGTATACACAACCATATTCGTTCAGCGGAAGGATAAAACTAATTATCTGTCAAATCAGACATGAGCTAAGTGTTACCATTCGCGAAATAAGCACTAGTTGAAAAAAAAAAAACGTTAGATGGCGGACCCTTTAGGATAGCAAAAAAAAAAAACACGCCTAATGTCAGTGTCGTCAGCGTATGCAAGTATGGAGTTGTCTTAAAAAATTGTGCCTCGTCCGGTCCAGCAGCTTTGTTTTTGTTGGAATTGAGCTTGGATATTGGTATCCTTAGTTCATTTTGGTCAGGTGGACGGAAGTATGTATTGGATTTTATCCAAGTTCATGAATGGCTCATTCTGTCTGACAGCGGAATTTGTGTCGCCTTCACCAGTCTGCATAAATGTTTTTTCTATGTCCTCAGAGCCGACTGTGGCTACTACAAAATTTCCTTGCTACATGACCAAACTAGAGTAAACATAAATGCTGTCAGACCCTCGTACTTACTAAACTAGAAATGCGGACGTGCCCCTTTTAAAGTATAATACGCACAAACTAGAGTAAACATAAATGCTGTCAGACCCTCGTACTTACTAAACTAGAAATGCGGACGTGCCCCTGTTAAAGTATAATACGCACAGCTTACGGATCTGTCAAGAAGCGCATAAATAAAAGAAGCTATAACCGATTGGATTTGACTGTGCTCTTGAATTGTTTTGCTTAAATATGTCTTATCACCATCTACAGAAGGACATTCCCTACTTTTCGCTGTAATGATCTTCGTCGGAATCATTGGTCAACTCTTAACAGCACAATTTTAACAAAATGTTAATTTTATTTATGTGTTTGCGACATATTAACTCAAACTTGTGCATTAACTTTCCACCAAAACATCTTTTTAAATTTTTCTTAAAATCTCTTTTATTTACAACTGATCGAACTTAATCGAATTTCTTTCTTTTATCTTTCAGATTACCGATACAAAGTATCAAAATGTTTACTAGTATAATATATAAATATAACCAACTACATTAACCACCATTTATAATATAATTCGTGTTTTAAGTAAGTAACCACTAATTGGAGGACACCGTCTGGATTAACATTCAGTGTGATAGTTGTTCTGTTCATCTGTGTGGTGTGCAGCCGCTGTTATCCACACAGTATCATCGCTATCATCATCAACATCATTCAAATTTATATACAAGTTCTATTTAGAACAGGGCAAAATAAAATTCGTAACCACGGGGAAACGTTCAAAGAAAACTTCCACAAAATCCAATAAATCAATAACCAGAATGACAACAGACACCCGCCGACGTGTTAAACTCTATGCTCTGAATGCGGAAAGGCAATGGGATGATCGTGGGACAGGCCATGTATCATCCAATTATGTTGATAGGCTAAAAGGTAATCAAAATCTCTTATAGAGATGCCCATGCCCAAACAACAATAATATTGAACTTATCTTTAACTGGAATTGATTTTAATTATTTTAGGCATCTCATTGTTAGTTCGAGCTGAATCCGATGGTTCGTTACTTTTAGAAAGTAAAATTCAACCAGACACCGCCTATCAGAAGCAGCAGGACACACTTATTGTTTGGTCGGAAGGTGATAATTTCGATTTGGCGTTGAGCTTCCAAGAGAAGGCCGGCTGCGATGAGATTTGGGAGAAAATTTGTCAGGTGAGTAATTTTGTTTTAATTTTTTTTCGTCATTTTCACTGGTGGCGATAAAAGTTAGTGTTAGTTCTGTTTATGACAAACAGAAAAGTCTATTGAAATTTTTTTTAATATGCAGTCGTGAGTGGCTAGAAGTTTGTACGGTTGGGGATTCTTTTAACCAGGAACCAGTACCACGAAACAACAAGTATTGTTAAACAGTAGCAATTGATGAAAGCAATATGTTAAAATGCTCCCATTCCACAATACATGTTGTTTCGTGGTACAGGCCCCAGGTCGATGTCGCTCAACAGCTCATTGAGTCGGTGTTTAGATCTTCTTCCCTTGTGCCGAGTTAAGGGCACCATTACCCCACTTCGCAAGCGCTGTTGTTGGCCCATTAAATCGTACAATCTTGGTGGCCAATTTACATCGGCTTCGTGTGCGACAACCATGTTCGGAAATGGCTCGTGCAAAATGTCCATTGTGGCATAAACTGTGTGGCACGTAGCGTGGTCCATTTAAAGACAACCACATGTTGTCGGTGTCCTTATTATACAATTGGGGGCCAAAAGAAATTCGTTATCATCGGCTAGCGTCGTTATCAAAGACGTATGGACCGATGATGCCAACAGTCCACACCAAACAGTGACTTTCTCTGGATGCAGTGCAAATTGGTGGGGTCTCAAATTCGACAATTTTACTTATTGACGAACCCATTCATGCAGAAATGGGCTTGAAATTCGACTGAAATTGGCGTCAGATTTCACCTGATTGAGAGGATCCCAGTCAGCAAACAAACGCCGTTGTCTATGGTAATTAAATTTGAGCTCTTAGGTCAGTTCAACCTTCTACGGATGTAGGCTTAAGTCAAGACGCAAAATTCGATAGGCTGAGTTTTTGTGCTCCTGCACACTCTCACGGACAGCGGCAATATTTTCGGCAGGTCTTGCATTTCGTTGACGTAAGGGTGTTGGCAGATTGTTCATTGAACCGGTCGAATCGAATTTATTCACCACGTTACGAATAGTCCTCTTGGAGGGAGGATTATGGCTCGCGAAATGTTGCTCGAACAGAAGACCCAGGCAAAATAAATGACAGCCAATTTGACAGATGTAGCTTTAACAATATGGACGCAATCACCTGTTAAAGCTCGTCGGAAATCCCTATTGGAAAACCCTTTCGTTCGGTATGACTGGGTTTATGGGAGCGAATTCCTTCGCGTCCAAAGAGGTTGGATACTTAAACACCATTCGGGGTACTATGCACCTGGCTATCACCAACGTGAAGCCAATTAGGTATAATCGTTTTTACTTCTCGCTTTTAATTCCTTCTTCTAATCGTTCATAAGGCACCGGTTATATAGCAACAAGCGCTAGCATGCCCGAGCTCGCGCATGCTCGCGGTTTAAATTAAATGCATTTTATCAGAGCATTGTGGTTATGTAACAACTTTTTACTCGCGCTTGTAAATGCAATTCAACCCACCGCAGAAAATTTAAAGCTATATAACCGCTGCCTAAAACGATACAGTAGACAGGCACAAAGACAAAATAACAATGAGTGGGGAAAACTGCGCACACAACTTTTAAACTACACCTAACTGTATCTGTGGAGCGACAAATGGATCACTTGGAAAATTGTTGCAAGATTATGTACAATGCACAATGAACACCTCTAATTCTGGGTAAAATATAGTTCCTTTCTTTTTGTCTGGTATTGCAACGCTTTAGCTTATTAGACAACATTTTCCATTACGAAGCATTACATTGCAATGGAATCCACTGCTGGGGGCTTATTCCCAAATGCGCGGCGGATCGCTTTTCATGGCGGATTGAAATTTTTGTATTTCCAAAAGCTGTCAAAAGCGATAGCTATTCAGGTGACGGATTGCTGGCCGATTTATTGCCAGCAATCCTCACAATATCTATCGCTTTTGAATCGATCGAATCGCTTTTGGAAATATAAAAATACCAATCCGCCATGAAAAGTGATCCGCCGCGCATTTGGGAATAAGCCCCCAGATTAGGTTGCCCTAAAGAAACGCCATACAGAGCAGATGACGCATTTGCAAAGGCCGACCTTAGCGCGTTTGTACCTCGAAAGGTTGCCGGCCCCAATTCCGCAAAACAATGTTAGGTTCTGCTATAATCCCATCGACTTACTTTTTCTGTTGCGGCCGAAAACAATCCCATAACTACACCACACTCGAAAAAACCGTTCTACCTCGGTATATAATATAAATATTGTTTTACGAACCAGCACATTACTTTTAAGATTTTTTTCTGTACCAAAAATAAAATTGCAAAACTTACATTAACCGGGTCCTCTTTAAGTTGTCCAATAGGCGCGTTAAAAGCCACGTCCTGCCTTCCATCGATCTCGATCACGTTCTTTTCAACTTGATAGACCAATATTCAGATAAGTACCTACAATTTAAACGATCTACTCGTTAAGCAATATGAAGTTCTCGGCTTATCAGATCGCATGTGTTTCTAGGACTTTCTAAGGACTCATTTATCATTCCGTCTCCACGAGGTAGTGCGGACAATCGAAAAATCCTTACATTACAAAGAAAACACATTAGCCTCCTTCTCAGACATAGAGAGAGCTTTCAACAACGTACACACTGAAGCTATTCCTGAATCTCTGATTAAGCTGGCCATAGAGGAATTTATTACTCAATGGATAGTCTCTATTCTCAGGACAAGAACTATTCAGGCAACACTAGTCAGCAGCCACATAACCACATTTGCCCATAGAGAAACGCCACAGGGTGGCGTCATTTCTCCCCTACCATGACTGATGGGTATAAACAAATTCCTGTCAAATTGTTGCGTACGCGGACGACGACGCACGTGGTGATACTAGTGTCAGGGAAGTTTTCCTCCGTGATTAGTGAAATTATGGGAGCCGCTCTAGAGAAGGTAATCCGGCCTCGGTGTCAACCCGAGCAAAACTGAACTGATGCTGTTCACTACCAAAACCAAAATACCCTATTTTACCCTACCCCGTCTAAATGGTCAACCACCACTCACACTGCCGTCCAGCGCTAAGTATCTAAGTATCATGCTCGATCCAAAAATTGACTGGAAACAAAACATTGTACACAGAGTAAGAAAGGCGTATGCCTGTAGCAAAACCTTTGGAAAGAAGTGGAGACTTCAACCAAAGATGATCTTGTGGATGTACACATCCGTAGTACGTCCCATTCTCAATTACTAATAGTATGGTGACCAGCGTTGAGCAAATTCTACAACTTTACGAAACTGAAAAGACTGCAAAGAACAGCCAGTATAGGCACCCAACACATGCCCTTACTGAGATCTTGCATCTTTTACCTCTTGACCTACATACAAAATAGGCCACCCGAGTCGTGTTAACAAAACGGCACATCTTAATGCTAATTGAGTTCATGCCTGAACCGCCACTTCTACCTATCTACCCTTCCCCTACACAAAAAGCAGAGAACCGTGGATATCTCTAATTTTACAGACCCATCGCTAAACTCTCTATGCATACCAAAGCTCATTGATAGCATTTTTACGATACAATGTTCTTTCATTGTAAATAAATTCTTACCTCGAGGCAACATGGCTTTTTGAAGGGTACATCTACAACCTCACGGAATTTGTATCCAACACTTTATGTGCCCTGAAAAGTGGGAAGCAAGTGGATGTCGTGGCTACTGATTTCAGCAAAACGTTTGACAAAATCCAGCACAAAATCATACTCCGCAAACTGATACTCCTGGATTAAGTCCCACTTAGAAGATCGGAAGTATAGTGCCCTTTTTTAGATTTTCCGTCTCTAAACTTGACTATAAGCGATGTAGGGCGTGCCATTTTATACTCTGAACTAGAGATTTACGCAGATAACATGACCTTGCACTGCTGACTCTCACGCACTACAAACGGATCTGATCCACTTCTACACTTGGTGTGAACAAAATCGTAGAGTTTAACGTGAAAAAATGTCAAGCAATGACCTTCTTTCGCAAACGTCATCGTCTACCTCAAAGACCTTATTACTTTAACAATGAGCTTGTCTCTGATGTTTCTTCAATTCCCGATCTGGGTATTATCTGCGACGCTCAACTTAATTTCCGTCCCCACATCGACAACGTTATTAGCACAGCTAACTCACCACTCCACTTACCATCAAGTGCATATTACATATGTACAGATGAGAATCGAAGCTGTCCAGCATATTTTCACTTATCTTTTGAATATCGTTACGTATCCCCATTTTAATGTTAGCCTAGTTTATTCTCGACGTTTTCCCAATACATCTTTCCCAAAGTCTAAAACTTTTTCTTTTTTTATTTGTTTTATAGGTGCAAGGTAAAGATCCTTCGGTTGAGATCACCCAGGACATTGTCGAAGAGTCCGAAGATGAACGCTTTGAGGATATGTCCGATACGGCACCCCCAATCGAGTTGCCACCCTGTGAGTTGGGCCGCCTCGAAGACATTGCAGAAACAATACAAAATTGTTTAACCACACCCCTGCGCAAAGAGAAACTTTCGACGGCCCTGCAATCAGAGAACTACATCAAGAAACTGCTCAATCTCTTCCATGTGTGCGAAGATCTGGAGAATATCGAGGGCCTCCATCATCTCTTCGAGATCTTTAAGAATATTTTCCTGCTGAATAAGAATGCACTCTTTGAGATTATGTTCGCCGAGGATACAATATTCGATGTGGTCGGCTGTTTGGAATACGATCCAAATCTTACCCTACCGAAGAAACACCGCCAGTATTTGAAACAATTGGCTAAATTCCGTGAAGCGATTCCAATCCGCAATCAAGATCTTCTCGCGAAAATCCATCAAACGTTCCGAGTGCAATACATTCAGGACATCATATTGCCAACGCCGTCGGTATTTGTCGAGGACAATATGCTGAACACGCTGTCCAGCTTCATATTCTTCAACAAAGTCGAGATTGTCACCCTGATACAGGAGGATGAGCGTTTCCTTGTCGATATGTTTACCCTGCTTACAGATCCAAACACATCAGAAGCGAAGCGTCGTGACATTGTGCTCTTTTTGAAAGAGTTCTGCAACTATGCCCAGAACTTGCAGCCACAGGGTAAGGATTCGTTTTACAAAACACTAACGTGTTTGGGAATTCTGCAGGCGCTTGAGATCACCTTGATAATGGCCGATCAGAAGACGAAATCTGCCTCGATTGATATTCTGACTGCGATTGTTGAGTTTTCGCCATTGGTTGTGCGGAACTACACACTGCAGCAAGTGAGCCGAACTGATGGGGTAAGGGAGTGAGTGTGGTGCCTTTGCACTATATTAACGTGTGCTATCAATTCTTTTCAAGGGTCGTATGCTGTTGAACATAGCTATTGAACAAATGTTGACTGATTCCGAGCCAGAACTGGGTGGAGCGGTGCAATTGATGGGTGTAATCAAAATTCTCCTCGAGCCGGAGAATATGCTCACCGAAAAGGGGGATTTCCTAAACTTCTTCTACAAGCATAGTATTCAGACTTTGATTGGTATTAAACGAATTACTTGCCAACATGCTTGAACTATTGAAATTAATATCAATTTTTTGTTTGTCATTTATAGCTCCACTGTTAATGAATACCATCGGTGATAGACCACAGAACGAAGACTACCAAACGGCACAGTTGCTGGGCTTGGTTTTGGACATTCTATCATTTTGTGTCGAACATCACACGTATCACATAAAGAATTTTATAATACAAAAAGATCTCCTCAAGAGAATACTAGTGCTTATGAAAAGCACACATACGTTCCTCGTTCTTGGCGCCCTTAGACTTTTAAGAAAAATAATTGCACTTAAAGACGAGTTTTATAATAGGTAAGTTTTGGTTTGCCTTCTGTTGATTTTCGTGTCACTCTTCTTTTTTTTTTTAATTTTTTATTTTTTATTTCCTTCTAATCTTCTGATCATGACGATCGTTTTCTGTTTTAAAATCTCTGATCTCCCGAGAAGAAGAAGAGTGCGTTTCGAATATCTTATAACTGCAGAGTTTTTTTCAAATTGAGTCAAGACTTTCTTATTGGTCTTCGCTTTAGTTGTTGTGACTTCTCTTCGGTGGACATCTCAATCCTTTGCCTGCGCAGGTTGGAGGATTCCACTGCTTTGCCGGACTTTCTTTGTTTAATCGTAATTTTTTCGAACTGCACTTATCCCGGTGATTATGATTATGAATATATACTTTGAACTTTGCCCAGTAATCGTCGAGGATGTTAGTTGTTTGGCCGATGGGTTGCACTTTGATCAAAATAGGTTATGCGACGACTGGATAGACTGTCCCTTGAATTCAATTGCATTTATTTCGACAAAACTGGCATCATTAAGATTATTGAGATCGTGAAAAAAGTTATGTGTTTCGTGTAGCCTTCCGGGTAGGAAACTGAAAAGTGAGCAATTGTTTCCTTCTCTTCCTTCTTTCTGCAGCTCTTGGAGAAGACTGTAAAGGGATGGCCAACTTTTAGGCATGCTTACCAATCACACCGTGTTTGGTTATGGCGTTAGGTGGCTGTCGGTAGTTCAACAACAAAGAAGGACGTTTTGTTAATCCAAAAAATACGACTATCGTTCCTTTTACCAAACCCATGAAAATAGATCTTATTCGCCCTACTATGTGTAATGAAACCATTGAATTCTCACAGGAAGCCAAGTACCTGTGGATTACCCTTACCTTGACAGTAAACTAACATGGAACCCACAAACAGAGCGTATCGTAAACAGCGCCACCAGATCTGCCGTCGAGTCTGCGGTAATAATTGGGGTCCTGGACCCTCGATGAAATATTGGCTATACTCACCTATGCTGCCGGGGTCTTTCAGACAAAGAATAACGAAGTAACTAAAGTCAAAAAGCTAGAACGAAAAAGAAGCTTTCTGACGTGCTGTCCATGCTTTATCCCGACCACTGCATTGAATCCCATCCTTTGTCTAACACCTATTCAAATACAAATTCAAATGCATACAAGACTGAGTATTGATCGGCTGTTCCATTCGAACCACATTTACCCCTATTCCTACCATGGAGATTATCTGTCTTTGATTAACGTTTTGGAGCCTAAAAGCCCATTCAGCATGTTTCTACACGATAATGCCACCGGAATATAACTGCCATTAGTTGAGTTGAGTTGTCTTCAATTCAACCCAACTTTCACACAACCCAAACTAACTAACAACTTATACACAACCACAGCCATATTTGTTGTGTTCTGACAGACAACTTTTCTATCAAGGTTGTGTATAACAATACGGACAATACCGAATTTTGAATGACTTAAAACCAAGAGACAACTCAACTGTAGTTGTAGTTGTCTTACATAATAGGGGCAGTAGTCAAGGACTGGATCTGGCATTTATGGAGACCTCAAGCGAATTATTCAGTTAGCATTGGCAAAAATTCGTCCATATTCCAGACGCCTTTAACCATTGCGCTAGAATAATAATACATATGGGAAAACTATGTACATTTATCTTCTCAGATAGCCAAGCAGCTCTCAAAGATCTTGACTCACCGGTCAATAAAATCGAAGCTTGTCCTTTTATTTATTTTTTAGTCATTCTTCACTGGATTCCAGCCCAAAGCGTTCTTGATGACAACGAAACAGCTGACTCACTGGATAAAGTCGACGCGACTATACCACTTATCGGACCTGAACCCTTCTGTGGTATCAGTAAAAAATATTATTCAGGAACTAGAGCTTGTCTCAAACCGTATCCAATGAAGTCTGGTTTTAAAAGACCTGTGCAGAATTGCTCCCGCAGAAAATTCTACTCTCTCATTAAACTGGAGAAAAAAAACCTGAGAATCATGACAGGTATAGTGGTCATGGCCACATGAAAAAACATCTTCACTGAATTGACGTCTCACCGGACCCTACATGTAGACATACTGCCTTGAATCTTCTCTTTACATACTCATGGAATGTCTTGACTTTCTTACGTCTTAAAAATAATATCCTTGGCGAGGAAATCGTTACTTTAGCAAATACTGCAGACATATACGCACAGAGAAAAAGCTTGTCTTCCTGACTGTCTCCGGACCGCACCAGGGAAGGACAATAGAGCCCCATTAATGCATTCTCGACTTATAATCTAAAAATATCTAGCTGGTCATAGTGGATCCAGCCCTAGTGTTCGATTTAAAGTTCCTTGGAGAAGCTGTGTCTTGTTCAGAGGCTACACTGGTGACTGAAACATTCAACCCCAAAAATTCGAATCCGTCGTACTCGGAATTTTGTTACAAACCCCGAAAGAACTATCACAGAATCCGTCGTAGTAGAAATTTTGGCCACGAATATCGGAATTGGTATTTGTTTTCTTCTTTGAAATTCGTAGCTAAAATTTCGGTTTCTGTGATATTTCTTTCTGGGTTCATTAGGCATGTGTGACATTAGAGAGTTCTTGGATTTCCTGGAAGTAGTAACTTCCAAGTGTTCTGTTCCTCAAGTGGCAAAGACTTGGGGGCAGTGACAGAGAAAGTGAGGTGTGTCCTCGTGGGCTTCTTCATCGCCGCGCCCTCTACAAATATCGCCATTCTTGAGATTTAGTTTCATTGTATGCCCTGGAAGGTTGTGACCGTTGCCAACCAACTTGGCCAGCAATATTCTGTCATATCGCAAAAGTTTGTTGGTCCTGCTTTTGTTGTACTCTGGGCACATCTTCCGTGATATGTCATATGTGGTTAGTGTTTTCCACCTTTCATTCGGATCTTGTATTCCACTCGTTCTCTGAGACTGCAGATTTGTTGTTTGATCGACTGAAGTGCCTGGTCTAGGTCCATTGCAGAATCTTTTCTTGCCAGTTCGTCAGCCCTCTCGTTTCCGCCCTGAGCTCTTCGCGACAGCGGCGAAATAGTTTGGATTTTATCTCATTAGTAGAGATTGCCTTGATAGCCGCCTCGCTGTCAATGAATATGGTAATTTTATTCCGTGGTATTGCCATTATTGATACCATGCTTGCCACCATTACCTCAGCTTGGAAAACACTTCAGTAATCAGGGAGCCTGATTGAACTATGTATGCTGAGTTCCTCTGAGAATAATCCGGCTCCAGTTCCACATTACATCTTTGATCCGTCAATGTAGATGGCTATCGATGTCGTTTCCGTGGGTTCGTTCCTGTCCCATTCTTCTTTGCTCGGAAACCGGCAAGATAATGGTTTATCGAAGTCGAGGTAAGGTGACATGTAGTCAGAGTTGATGTCACTCCCTACGCCAAAGCTTTGCCTTCCCACGCTTCCGTCATTTACCAACAAATTGTTATCACTTTGGCTTCAGTTTTTTCTTTGATGGTTTCTTTGTCCTTGTCTTTTTTTGTATTTATATTTCATCAAAAATACGCTACAACTAATTTTCTCTTCCCCCTTGCAGGCATATAGTTAAGGGTAACTTATTTGCACCAGTTGTTGACGCATTCATTAGAAATAATGGCAGATATAATCTACTCGAATCAGCTATATTAGAATTATTCGAGTACATCAAACTCGAGGACATAAAAACTCTTTGCGTCTATTTTGTTGAGAATTTCAGTAAAATATTTGATGAGATCGAATATGTACAAACGTTCAAGTATCTGAAGACCCGATACGATCAGTACCAAGACCGAATAAAGGATCGCGATAAGTTGGCCATCGATACGTAAGTTGAACTAACCCACCTGCGCTACGCAATTTACTGCAACGCTTTATGTTTTGCTTGTATTCCTTAGCAGTTTACCAATTATAAGAAGCGGCCGATACCGCCGAGATCAACGGCAATTGGACGAAGACGAAGAGATGTGGTTCAACGAGGAAGAAGATTTTGCCGAAGAATTAGATTCGTATAACGTTATGAAGAGTAAGTGATTGGCTCTGCCTATAGGATAACCTAAATCGATTTGTTTTGGTAAATATTTTATAATTGTAGGTAAACCAGTGGAAAAGAATGGTCCTCAGTCCCCGCAGCAGAACAAGTCACCGAACAACTCGACAGCAATTCACTCAATGACAAACAACAGTAGTTTAAATACATCCTCCACATCGCTGTCTCCGGGAAGTGTTAGTGGAAGCAGCAGCAGCAGTGGTTCATCGACTGCGTCATCGTCGCCTCCGCACTCATCCAATTCCCCACCACAGGGACAGGGTTCATCTCTGACTATGCAGCCGCAACAGCATCCGCTGCATAATTTCCAACAACAGCAGGTGACGCTAACTAGCACGCAACAACAGTCACAGCAGTCCAATCAGCAAAACGTTGCTTCGTTAACGCTGTCACACCAGCAGCAGGAACTGTCCTTGTCGTCGTCGTCCTCAAATTCATCGTCGTCGTCTTCGTCCGATTCAATGTCACAACAAAAACAGAAGAAGGAGCAGCTGCAGCAGCAACAACAGCAGCATCATCATCAGCAGCAGCAGCAGCAGCAGCTTCAGCTAGATGGAAAAGATAAAACAACGACTACAAAAATTTCTAGTGATGCGTCTGCCTTCCCATTATCGTCATCATCATCATCATCCTCGTCCTCTTCGTCATCATCGGAGGAGGACGAGACGACTTCGTTGAAGATTACCCACGGCTGTAGTAAGTCAGAGGTTGATGGTGCTTCATCTGGTATTGTAACCAACATAACGACTGGTAGCAGCACTTCCACGTCAAATGTAGCTTCTGCGAATGTTTTATCACCTGTTGTTGTCGCCATAGCTGCTAGTACTACTGTGAATAGTACAAATTGTGAAGGAATATTGAGTGTAGGCTCCGCCGGTGAACTATCTGCGGTAACTGCTAATGGTGAGGCTGATGCTGCTAAAAAAGGAACTGCGTTAGCGTTGACGTCAACTGCGAACTCTTCAGATAATGTTATAAAAAAGGTGAGTACTATATTAAAAGTAAATTGCCGTTGAAAATGGCGCCAAAGATGCGTTTTCAGTTTCTTGTTAATTTATTTGATTGATCAATTGCCTTATTAACTGCAGAGAGCTGTCTTTAGTTTTGCCACTCAATAAGACTTGGCTTTGTAGGGAACTTGATAATCATTCCTTTCTTCTGTGTCCCAGCTCGCTCTAAAATTGGGTCCAGCAGTTCTGCTGATGTTGGCGCAGTTCGCTCCGGTATGTTTTTGGGCATCTGTTAGCGTAGCGAAATGTTTCTGTCACCTTTTGAGTTGGTCCTCATCAAAGCCTTTTACTGGGTGTTGACTAGAGCAAGGACTACATGTGAGCTCTTCAGTGATTCTTTGATGCGCTGCTTCCTTTGCTTCTGTGAACAAGGCGTATGTATATAGTTACGCTTGTCAAGTTGCACGCTGCACTTCTCATACACATCTTACTACTGCTGGAGTAGCTACAATAGTGCAATGTAGTCTTTAAGAAGTTTCCGTTTGTCGAACAGCCTAGGATATCTTCTGTAAGCCACGTGCTATGCCATCTATTGACAATACTCTTTGCTCGGCTAGTCGCAAAGTAATTAACTTGGTTGCAAATTGATTGGTTAGCAAACCGTGTGGCAGACCTTGTCCTTAATGCGTCTTAGAGCGATTTGTATTATAGAAATCTAGAAATCGTTTATCGCCATTGAGAACACAGTGCCTTTGTTTTCTGATCACATGTCTGAGCTCCTCCTTGCCGTTGCATACCTTCGCATTCAGGTCCCCCATCAAAATAACAATATCTCCGTTCGACGTAGCGTCATGTGCGGCGCTTAATCGGTTGTAGAAGTATTCATTCGATAATTTCGTTGTGGCGCAACACTGTATGATAGTGACACGTCGTTCTCTACACCAGATCGATAATAAGGTCTGCTCAAACCAACGCGAAAGTGGGAGTGAATTTCGTTCGGTAAACGGTGTATTTATTTCCCGCTTTCGCGAAACGCATTGGTTTCAGTAGACCTTTACTCTACCACCATAAGGCTGCCAAGAAATCAGTCATCTACGTGCTGTTGGTGTTAAGAGTCAGACCCACTCTACAGGACTGCACGGAGTAGAGTAACACAGTGTTGTCCGTCGGGGATTTGTACTCTGTCGAGTCTAACCATCTTATTTCACAAACTCTCAATATATCCAATTTGCTCCAACTTTACTCTCTGAGCCGAAAAGTGTCAACATTCCCGAATTTAATCTTATCCCGTGTACAATAGCCAAAAATCGTTAACATGTAATTAGTCCTTATCCGACGCCTAGTGTCGATTGCAGTATAGCGAGAAAAATGTCTGTAGCAGTGGTTGTTGGCCCACCAACCTAGTTTAGAAACGCTAAACCGTTTCGTACTTGTATATTTAGCCTTTATGCGCAAGGGCTTGTACAAGGGTGGCGGATTTTAGTTCATAATTGTGAATAAAACTAAAAATATGAAATTTGTGAAAATTTATGTTTTAAAAATTAAGTCGTCCAAATGCCGACCATTTAGTTGCACATACTTTTAGAAGCGGGCCGCGCGCTGCAGTTAGGCTCGGCTTGGTGTCATGAATTTCACTGCGGATATTTTTTAGACTTCACTCTTGAGGTACTCCATAGAACAAATTTCATGGGGGTTAAGTCTGGGGTGGGATTCTGTAAGATGAAAACGTTCAATCGTTTTCGTTTGCACGAACGGTTTGCTTCATGTAACTACATAAACGAAAAGAATTTTCGTTTGCGCGAAAGTAAAAAAACGAAAGCCATTTCGTTTACGTTTTCGTTTATTTTGCTTCATGTAACTCTAAAAACGCATGCCATTTTCGTTCCGTGCGAAAGGAAATCAACGACAGCTTATTCATTGACGTTTTTCAATTTATTTGATTATTTAAACAATTTAAGCGCATTTGCAGCTATTTCTAACAATTAATGTGTCAAAAGAAATAAACATTCCTGGAGCAGTGATGGTTTGTACTCTATATAAATGATGTGTGTCTTCAATATGGCGATGCGGCTCATGACTACTTTGTGTGGAAAGTAGTAGTTGGCTCAATTAAGCCAAAACAATCCTAATTGTGAATTACTGTTGAGGCAACTGCAATAACTTTTGGTAGGAATGATAGCTATTTCAAACTATACTATTCATCATCAGACTCAGTTTGAATTCTAACAGTCAACTCTCCGTACATAATCCACTTGGGGAGACATTTCTGCTTTCCCCAGTTAGAAAATGGACCCTTGCATTTGGATTTGTCGATTGACCATATAACAACTTCTTTCGGCAACTAAGCAATATGTCCGCCAACTGGTGATTAGAACAGAGGAGAAGACAAATCTCAGTGCTTTTGTTTATTGCCGTTCTCTCGCGTTTATTTGCCTTCCTTCTAATTGTAACCAAAAATGGAAGGAAACTATTTTAAAAAATAAATTATTATAATCAATATAGATTCAGAAAAGCAAAAGGCGCAAAAACATACATTTAGGTGCTGCTGTCAAAAATAAAAGTTTCTCAAACTGTAAAAATGACCCTAAATGTATGCAATTTTAACTACACTGCTTCTTAAACGCTTGCGAAGAGAAAGAAACAAACGAAAGGAGTTACATGAAGCAAACTTTCGCTTTCGCGTGATTTTTATCGTTTCTTGAAAAGCGAAACCGTTTTTCGTTTCGTTTTTTACAGAATCCCACCCCTGGTGACTTTGGTGGTCACGGGACCTTCCCAATGCGGTTGATAAGCTTTCGTGGGAAATGTTCACGGAGCAAATTCATGGCGGTTCTGGCAGCTTGCACAGTCGCTATGTAAGAAAAAAGCAGTGATCATGCGTCAATAATTTTCACTGTTCACATGTATGGCTTGTTGAATTTTCAAAGAAATAGGGACCGATAATTCCGTTCGTCCATCAAGCTGTGGTCCTTGATGTTCTGCTGGGCTCTGGCTGAGAAGTTTCGCGGAATCTTTGTACCCACGACCGAATCAAATTAACACTTGGTCCATGGCTCAATCGATTGAAGCGATTACACAACACCTTGATGAACGCACGTTGCTCTCCCGTTGCACGTTGCACTGCGGAATTTTGATTGCCTTACCCGCACTCTCGGTTATTCAAATGGCACCACCCTCCCCCCACACCATTCTCAACTTTTTTAGATATACGCATTTGAAAACATAAATCCTCCACCAGACACCTTGTACATAATACATAGTTGCCCATTAAGAGGAGTTATGTCAAGCGAATTTGATTGTTGTTCTACTGGCTAAATTCAAGTTTTGCTTGAGCGGAATATCTCTGCGCGTCATAACTATTAAATCGGCCCTAGGAGAATTCTCCGCAACGCATATTCCGTCGGAGACTCGAATTACAATCACCCCAATCATGGAATCCGCCGGAGGGAATTGTTCGCGGAAAAGAATATTTTGGTATCGTCGAATCCGAAAAGTGAACAGAAATCTGAAAAAAACCACACCCTACCAATAGTATGTGTTAATATTATGTATATACCTACCTATATGACATAATAACCGTTCAATTTGCGGATTCGACGATACCAAAATATTCTTTTCCGCGAACAATTCCCTCCGGCGGATTCCATGATTGGGGTGATTATGTTGAGAGGGTTACATTGCAATTCGAAACAAACTACATATAGGCATTTTTATAGGAAACGTAAATAGAGTGCTCTTAAGCAATATTATTAAGGACTGCATAGCTAAGGTAACATCTTTATGCTTTGAAGTTAATGCAGTCAGCACCGACCAAGGAAGCAACAACAGAAGTGCGTACAGAATTTTAGGAGGCCTTATTTTAATCTGGGAAACAAATTTTCTTACTCCATGATGTACCACACTTTATTAAGAGCGCAAGAGACAGATCTTTAGATGCTGTCATTCTGACCAATAACTTCTTTACAGAAGCTGAAAAAAATGTGGCAATCAGCACAGCAACTTTCAACTTCTCACACCCCAGTGAGAGGCAAGGCCGCAAGGGGAAGGGAACTCACTTAAAACAAGAATTACTAAGATACCTAGTTCGCCAAAACAAAGTTAAGGAATAATGGATCTCGAAATTTTGTAGAAAATCCATTTATTAATTTTTCCGTGCTTACAACTTTCTCTGTTCAACTTCTCAGTCAACTCCAAAACATGACCCACTGAATTCCTACGAATTACTGGGGTTAAATGTTTCAGTTTTGCTCTGTTTATTGTTTTTACAGATCCATTTTCCTGATAGGTAGGTATATCCGATGTATTACAACGATTGATTGATGAAAAGAAAATTTTGAAAGAATGGACCTGCAGCGCTCGTTGATGGTGATGGCATCACCAAGGTCATTTTCAAAAAAGTGAAGATTAATGACGACGCCGCACCGGCCGGCCCAAAATCGCCACAAAATAGTAACTTTTTGTGGACGCATTGCCGCCTTGTGAACCTCGTCCCATATTTGTCAATTTGGCTCAAAAAATGTGCCTCGTCGCTAAAGATGAATTGTCAACCAAAATTAGGACTACTCGGATTTGTGTCACTGTCAGAAGCCATTCCAACGATGTTAGATTCCATACATAATGGCATACCTACATGTATGTGCCTATTTAAATTAAAAAAGAATAATTTCGTTAATACACATTACACACTGCTTGTTTTATTCCATTTCAATATCGACGCATCATGATTGAAAAACCATTTACATACCATTTACATACATCTAAATCGAATTATGTAATCATTTATCTTCGATCGCGTGCCTCAGAAAATATTTTTCCAGTGACATATCCTTATCCAAACTGTTTTTTTACGGTACGTCTAGCGCCAGCCGGCTCTGCTGCTCGTGCTCACAAACAAACTATATCTATATACATGTAATTTGTGCTCATGTTTATGATATGAATTATGAGTATGAAGCAGAGTGGAAGTGTGGTTGCGTTAAGTCACATTCCAAATTATCCACAATCCCGAATCCACATGGTTGGATATAAAAATAGGCACATCCTTAGGGTTAAGTAGCACAGCTTCAGGGGCAAATAGAGACGCTATCTGGCGAGGAGTTCACCAACTATTTTCATTTCGTTGAGGTGGTTCCTCTATGTATATACTCAACTCAATGATAATAGTTAAGAAAAAAATCTGAACATCGTTTTGCAACGACACGAAACATGAGTCGTATACGACAAACGCCAACAGGAATAGGGGTTATTAGCTCAACATGTAATGGGCGAACCAATTACCCAAATAAGCTGGTTATCTTCATTACTGAATTTACTTCATTACCGACAATGGTGGGGCGCTTCGAACAGTGCACACGAATTATTAGATTTCCAACAGATTCACTAGGTCACACCTGCTACCTTTCTATTTCTTTTGTTTTTGAATCCAGTTTGGCACAAGGGATAACCTCCAAAACATTATGCCACTCATAATTTTATCTCTCATTAGATATTGTCATTACATATTCCATTATTTTCTCTTTCTTAGGGTCTGGTTGACTACGAGAGCGATTCCAATGAAGAGTACGAAGACGAAGATGAAGATATGCCCGATCAAAAGAAGCCTCGTCTAGCATAGCAGTTCAATAACACCCATCAGCATCATTGTGCGGATTAGAATAAACAAACAAGCAAATTTTAAGAGAAAAAAAAATCGTCAGTGAGACTATATCACCGTCATAAGTGTTTTAATTAATATCTTTAAATGGAAATTTGAGTTATACAAAAAAATAAAAAAAAGAAAACAAAACGACTCATTCATCCAAACACAAACAAACTCACACACCCCACACATAAATATACAACACGCAGAAAGAGAAGAGAGTATTTGTAGTAGTTATACAGATCTATTATAGTAAAAAAAAAAATACAAAAAATCAAGAAAAAAATAAATAAAAAACTTAAAAAATCTAAAGAGAGAGGAATTAATTAAAACAAATGAACAAAAAATACCATTGCAGCGTTTTGCCATCGCAACGCGTTGTGCCACTCAGTTTTAACTTGTTTATTATATATATTTTTTTTTTATAATTCAATACCTTATTTATAGAGCACATTAGTTTATATATAAAAAAAGTATATATACATATATATATAAATATTAATGTTAAAAGAAAACGTCTTAAACTGTAATACAAAATTTGTAGGTAATTGCGTCTGGCAAAAAACAAAATAGGATATGTAACCAGCCCCCCAAATTTGATCAGCAATCTGTCAAAACAAAACAAGAGAACTTGTTGCGACAACATCAACAAATCAAGTCGCCTGTCTTCTAATCACGCGTTTATCATTGTCTAAATATTCCAGTGTCTGTTTTATTTATATGATTTCTATATTTCCTGAAAATTGTATAACTTTTTATTTTTTTTGTTTACCTATCCTACCAAACAAAAGAAAAATCTTCCTTAAATCTTAGTCTATTCTCACAACTCTTTGTAATATAAACACAAAAAAAAAAACTACAAAATACAAGAAAAAAATATCATTTAACTCGGACCTTCTTTTTTTTTTTTTGTTGAAACAAAATTCTAATCCTCGAAGTTCGAATGATCACTTTTTCCTTATAATTTTCTTTCGTTCATTGTGATAACTATCGCATCATATGTTAAACATAGAATATGATTGCGGGGTTCTTTAATATTGAGTTGTTTTATAAAAAACAAAACAAAACACAAAAATCAAGTCTTACATATAAACAAGGTAAAACAAATAAATAAATACTTAAAGTAAGTTTATAAATTATACAAATCATATATATATATTATATATATATGTATATACATATATTTTTTCATTTAACTATAATTTTACAAACAAACAAAAATGAAATGAAAAGAAATAACTACACGAAATTTTTGCTATAAAGGTTTTTTATTTGAGAATTTCTTTTCATTTTGTATATATAGAGGAAGCTATTTTCCATTTTATTTTTTCCTCTTTTTTCTTGTTTTAACTTTCGTAAATGGACATTTTACACAAATTTCTAATGAATCAATACAAATTCAAACAAAAACAGAAGAAGAAAAAATAAAATAGAAAGCAAAGTATACATATAATATAATAATTTAATAAAAAGTGAAAATGGTGAAAAAAGTAACAAAAACAAAAACATGTTCTTACTTTTTTTTATATAAATGTAAGAGGAGGATCGAAGATAGGATAACATGAGTGAAGAGCGGCTCTAAATTAAACTAATGCTACGTTTCCACCGGAGATTAACTCCGAGATTAGGATTAATTTTCGTTAACCTCGTATAAATCTCGAGATTTATTATACAAAAATTAATCTCATAAAAAGGAGATTAAAAATTAATCTCCTAAACTGACTAGGTTTACATGTAGAGATCGGTCTCTGAACACACTCTACACAGGTCGAAATGTCTAAAATTAAAAACAAACAGAGCTACATTTGACATTTATGTCGTAGATGAGCAAAAGAAAAAAAATCGTTTTTTTTGGTACCTACCCCTAATAGCGACTTCTTGCCAATACAACCGTTAAAACGTTCATACATATTAGTTTTGAGGGCAAAATGATGCGGTAATAATATTTTTAGATTACTGGCACTCATTTTTTGTTTTTACGGCTGAATTCCAAAACGCAGTACTTCTGCATTACTGCTTAATCAAGTGTTCCAAAACGCAAACAGGTTACTATGATGCAATGCATACTTTTCTAAAACGCATTGTGAACGCATCAACTGCGCAAACAAAAGCAAACAGAGCATCATAAATTATTATGATGCAAATGACACTCAATTTTAAACCGCCAATTAAAATGGATTCATCGCTGGAGTCGTAGTAAAATAATATATTTTGTAATAATTTGCCAATTTTACTTTGATTTGTAGTAATAAAAAGTGGACGAATGAGTCCATTAAATTGTTATTGGCGAGTACCCGAATTCAATTTGAGCCCGATTTTCGAAACAAAAGAAGGAAGAAAAAGGTACTGTGGAGAGTAATTTTGGAGGAGGTCAAAAAAGTTAATTAATTGATTTTAAGCCATTTTAGGATAGTTCGTATCAAAGTCGTTCCAAAACGTCAAAAATTGCAAAGCATAACAAATGCAAAGCAGCGCAAAAGGCATACATAACCTTGCATCAGAAAAGCAGTGTGCATTCACAATGCGCATTTTTTTGACGTTTTGGAATTCAGCCTACTTTTAATTTCGAAAGTAGAAATTGTTTAATTTTTTATCATTTGTTACACTTCGATTGGACAGCTTATGCCAACATCTGGTGAAATGTCAAATTAATCTCTTCTTTTTTGGTGGAAACACTTCAAGATTAAATTTAAACCTCTTGCACTTAATCTCGGGATTAGCGTTCGGTGGAAACATAGCATAATGGACATTATGGACCTGGAACTAATACAACGACATTGTGCTTCTTTTTGTGCTGATTGGGGGATGGAGTGCATGTCGTTTTGAAGCAGCAGAAGGCGACAAGAGACTCGGTAAGACTGGACATAGTTCACCGAAATGACTACTAACTAAAGACAGCAAAAATGCCAATTTATCGTGTTAGGAAGGTTTTTTTCTTTGCAATTTTGCACAGAATAGACGGTAGCCGTGTTTTTCTGGATCTGTTTCAGTTTTGTGTAGCTGAACGAGCAACGTAAACAGAACGAATTAACTACAGAACGAAAAAGCTTTCTGTTCTTTTTCGTTTCGTTCCTATTTCTGTTCTTTGTCACTGGGTGCCTTAGGCCTCAGTTATAGCTATCAGTAAAATGCATCCGTAAAAACACGAAACAAAACAAAACTGAAACATTTAACCATAGCATATCATAGAAATTCAGTGGAATGCTTCTTGAAACTGGTTGAGAAGTAGAACAGAAAGCTATTGTGAGGATTGCTGGCAATAAATCCGGCAGCAATCCGTCACCTTAATAGCTATCGCTTTTGACAGCTTTTGGAAATACAAAAATATCAATCCGCCATGAAAAGCGATCCGCCGCGCATTTTTGAATAAGCCCTCTGCATTTCGAGCGATTCGGAAACTCCGAAATTTTTTCGAAATCACAATTTCACTTTCGGCCCTAGCGAGGTATCCGTCGGAACGGAAAATTCTCCGATTTCATACGAATCGGAGGATTTTTGCTTCGAGGTATACTTCGGAAGACCTTTTCGGAACTTTTTTCCGACAAATATGCAACGCACACTGGCGTTTTGCGTTTCAGTGCGATCAAGTTCGTTTTAAATGATATTTTCCACAGCTTCATACGAATTTTCTTCCGATATGCTCCGACAGGAATTGGTTGCGGAATTTGTTTACGATTTGCAGTGAAGTGTTGATAAATGAAGGCAATAAAGAAAAAAAACTTAAAGTAATTGGTTGTATTTGTTGCTTAAATTTGTGTTTCCAGACCAAAAACAGAGCAAAAACAAGCACTAAATAGGAAAAATCCAATGTACCACGAACAACATCATTTCAAATCAATGCGTCGCCGCATTTTAATTATTCTTTCCGAAGGCGGATACCTCGAATGTAATTTGAGTCTCCGACGGAATATGCGTTGCGGAGAATTCTCCGTTCCGACGGATACCTCGCTAGGGCCGTTTGTCTCAATTCCGAAAATTTTGAAATCGAATACATTGAAATGTAGAACACAAAAATTCATTTCCGATTTCATTTCGAGTGAAAGTGAAATGTCGAACCTAGCAGTTAGTGTCGTTTTTGTATCGGTATTCTATTCCTTGAACGCCTCCTCTCTCATTTATTTTACATTCCACATGAGTTTCACACCAACAACTGAGAAATTGACAGGTTGGTAGGTATTTATGAATAGTATTGCAATGTTCATACCATTGAAAAGCGAAAGCGACGAAGAAGATGAGTCTGCAAAAAGAGAGCTGAGACGTATAAGAAGAAGAATCTGGCCAAAATCCGATCCTTTGGATTTACCAGATACAAAGTAAGTATGTACATTCATATAAATACAAAATAGTTTGAGGTAGAAAATAATGCCAATAATATTCCTAGATTCAAAATGTACTTTTTCTAAAGCAAGGAAGCATTTGTCTATTTGTTGAATTAAGTGAAGGATAAACTTCCTGCCGCGGGGAGTTCTTAGTCAGTGCCAGTCATTTTAAAACTGGCTTCGACATTGCGTTTTCTTGCAAAAAGTGGCTACCAAAAGGGTGTAGGGAATGATTTTAATTAATTTGGGTCTTGCGCAAACTAACCCTTAGTAAAATCCTAACCGAAATGCTTAACGACGTCGAAGAAAATATATACCCACAATGAATAAACATGTATTACACGGCAGAAGAAAGGAATTGTGCAAAAATTATGTTTTACCAAAAGTCTGGAATTTCATTTGATCGGGGTTTGTTATTTTCACCCTTAATCATAAGAGAATTATGAAATCACTGCATAAATATAAACAATTGCCAAAACTCACATGTTTTTAAGAATTTGTAATCGACAATAATCTGCGTTTTATGAGTCGTTTTGTGCAACTAAAACGGCAGTCAGAATGCGAAAAACTGTGTAAAACTTGTGTTCCACACTACTTAAACGCCACATGTCGTTAAACGATATAAAACGCCTAGAAACACGCCACATGTAATACCGATTTCAAAAAACGCCATTTGTCGTTTAATATAAATGCCATAATTATAATAAGGGTGAATACTCGTAATACTGAATTAAGGCATTAAGCTGTTAAGTATACCTTGTATTTTTCTATTGTTCCATATCTCTATGGGTGTGATTCTCTCAATCCCATGCGTCACAATCCATATAGTGATTTGAGACCAACGGAGTCCTCGGTCTTCGTGGAAGTCTCAAACGTCAGACGTTTTTGGGTCTCTCAGTGGGATAAGCGCTAGAGTATGCATTTCGTCCATTGCATCGGGAGTGTTGAACGTAGTTGGTTTGACAAACGGAAGCATCAGCGGTTTCCTAAGGTAAACTTTCGACGGATCTTCACGTGGCTGTCATTCGTTTGTTTCTAAAAAAATTACAGTGACGTAGGTATTGGACAAAAAATGCCTGTTTACAGTATGTTTCCAATCTCATTTACTGCCAACCAACAATTGCAAAAAAATGACCTACCCTTACACAGAACCGCTGACCTTCAGAGATATATTCATGCTTCCTTCATGTGTAGGACAGATATTTACCTATAAGCACTATTTCGCATGTTTTCCATTCATTGCGTGTGGTATTTCAGCAAGTCTACCATAAACCATGGTAACGGTCACAGCCCTATATAGCCATAACATAAAATCGTTCAATTTTCATTCAGTAAAATTTATATTCTTAACCTGCAACCATGGCTGAAGATAATTCGTGGGTTTTTGATTCCTTGGTATGTTTCCTTCATGGTCCAGTTTGGAATGCTCCGCTCCAGACGTTTATTGAAGAGAAGTCACTGAGTAAGAAAGAGTTTTCCATTTAAGTTTCTTAAATGAAATTAAACCCGTTTTTCCAGTTTTCGATCCTAACCTGCAGCCCGATGAATCCAATTCGGAATACATTAAAATCCACAATGACTATAAGAATCTGGTGGACTTCATGCTGGGGAGCTTCATGGAGGAGATGCAAATCACTCCCGAGCAGTTTGAAATGGCTTGTCTAGAGGGGCGTAGCCATCAGGGCGAGAGCTCATTCAACTTTCACCAAGGTCTCTTTCAGCAGGTAACTACTTACTTTTGTGGACATTTTTTAGTCGTTGCGAACACTTTTGAATGTCTTCCAAGATTTGGGCAGCCAACGATATAAAAATATTCATCCGAATGATGACTCAACGCAACATTGAGATACAATTGCAAGCGTTGGACTTGATAGAGAGAAGGCAGCAGTCTTTGTCTTTAGATAAGGATGATGAGCTAGAAGAAGAATCAAAAGAGTATGTATACAATTGGTCTCATGTAAAATCGGACCAGAATTCAATATTGATTTGTTCAGAGCAAACCCCGAGGAACTACTCGAGGCTGAGGAAATTATTGCAAAGTCTGTTGAAAGGGAGTTCGATACGCCCGAGGCGGCTGTTACTCCAGAAGAACCGGAAGCATCAGAGAAGTTCGAAAGGCTAAATCTATTCTTTGAACATCAGAAGGTTTGCGTATGAACGTCAAAAGAAATACGTCGTATAAGTTTATTTTTGTTCATTTAGATTGACCCTGAGGATGTGCAATCCCGTCAGGAGTATCTACGCCAACAGAGAGATAAGATTCTCGCGATTAAAAAGAAAACGCGCGCTAAACAACTGAATGAATCTGCTGAGAAAAGTGATCGTCCTTCGTCAGCTCAGGTGGCGCAGAAAATTCTCGACGGAGATTCCGATGAAGTTTTAGTTAATGCTGCTAACTCGGAGAGAACTTCTGCTTCTACACAGCTTCGTAAGACTTTAGCGATGCGTCTGCGCACTGAAGTTGTAGAAAAACAGTGAAATATAGAAAAAAAATCTCAAAATTCGGCCACTTGTTTGTGCATGGATGCACCAATCATGATTTCAAATAATATGTGATGCTTTAGATATTTTAACCACTAAATTATATGTCATATAGCCAGTCATAATTATTGCTTTTAAGTAGTGCATCTTTTAAAGGCTAATTAAAGGAACGTCTTAACGGTAAACTGTTTTGAGTTTTTATAGTTTATACAAGTTTCTTGTAATGGTGGCGAACGTTTATTGGATTAGAATATTTTGGTTACTTTAGTTATAGGTCAAAAGGTACCTGGCATTTTTTTTATAGATTTAAAGTTTCGAAAAACCAAACAAACCAAAATATAGAAGCAGCAAAGACGGCAACAAGAGAATCACTAACAAATTTCTTCGAATATATTTCTCTTGCCCACGGCTATTGGTATGGAGATTGATATAGTCTTATTCCCTCAAATGTTTCATTGGTCTGTCCCGTCTTTGGCCAGAACGTCGCCCCTTTCGTTACCCTCAATATTACAGTATCCGGGTACCCAACACACTTTCGACACGTTAGTGAACGCCCTACAACTATCCGCGTCAAGGCTAAATTCGCCAACAACAACCTGATTATGCGCTCACGCCCCCACAGAAAATAAAGACGATGCTACCAACGAATGTTTCTATGAGCTCCTCGACAAAACATATGAGCAATGTCCTAAGTACGACATTAAAATCGTCTTAGGTGATTTTAACGCCAAAATAGGAAAGGAGGACATGACACCACGTCTGGAAATGGACGTAGGCTAATTGACTTTGCTGCCGGGACGTAATGTTACTATAGCTAGCACACGATTTCCTCACATCAATATTCACAAAGGAACATGGCGGTCAATAGATCAACAAACCTTCAATTAAATTGATCATGTTCCAATCGACGCACGCAAGGCACTTCTCCAGTATTCTAGAAGTTCGAACTCTCCGAGCGTGTCACGGGAACAAGAGCCGAACAGAGGCCTTTAGAGGCGAACAAGGAAACCTTGTAGTGGAGTCACAGTTGGTTCATGAAAAAAACATCTGCATATTGTTAAACGGCGAAGGCGACACAAATTCGGCTGTCAGTCAGACAGAATGAACCATTCAACCTGGGCGATGAAAGCCAAGACTTCCGTCCACCTGACCAAAATAAGGTAAGGATAACAATATCCAAGCTGAAGTCCAACAAAGCTGCAGGACCAGATGGTTTATCGGTCGAGCTTTTTAAGGCAGCGGGAGTTGACTTGGTTGAGAGCATACACCAACTAGTTTCTAAAATTTGGTCAGAGGAAAGTATGCCTTATGAAGGGAGCCTCAGCATTGTTTGCCCGATCCATAAGAAAGGAGACCCTCTAAACTGCGCCAACTATAGAGGCATCAGTCTCCTTAACATCGCTTACAAGGTCCTGTCTGCCATGCAGAATGACGATGGAGAACGCTCGCTGCTCCGTAAAGGTAGGAAGCAATCTCACCGAGACCTTTGATGTCAAAAAAGGATTTAGACAAGGTGATGCGCTGTCATGTAACTTTTTCAACATCATTCTTGAGAAAATTGTGCGAAACTCGCAAGCCAAAAACAGGGGCACAATTTTCCAAAAGTACGTACAACTACTTGCATACGCTGACGACATCGACATCGTTGGCAGAACACAGCGAGCTGTCACTGGTGCGTTTGCAAGTATCAGTACAGAGGCGACAAAAATTGGTTTAGTGTTGACTGAGGGCAAAACAAAATATATGCTGTCAACAAGAAGGGACACACAACATCAATGAATCAGACAGAACGTCACGATAGACAGCTATAACTTTGAGGTAGTTCGGAACTTTGTCTGCATCGGCTTCGCTATTAATTCTGATAATGACACCACAGCAGAAATCAAACGAGTAGTTACACCACTTGCCAACCGCTGTTACTTCGGCCTAAGAAGGCAATTGGTTACTAATTCCTTGTCGAGAAACACCAAGGAGACTGTGGACCTTATTGTGGTTGTCGATCAGCGATCTTCACAACAATTTTCGATTGCGTTGATTGATTTTTTTCACTTCCAAGAGAAAGCATCTACCAAACATTTGTAATCGACTACAGGCGACTGTCAAATCGACAAATATCAATCGCAATCGACACTCACAATGCCGTCTATATAAGACACTCATCATACCAGTCATGGCGCAGAATCACGGACGTTATCAAAGGCGGATAAAGATCTCCTTGGTCGCTTCGAACGCAAAATTCTTCAAGTGATTTATGGTCCCGTTAGCGTTGACGGGTTTTGGAGAAGGAGATTTAACAGCGAACTCTACGTGCTGTACTGTGACATCGACCTGGTCAGAAAAGTACGTATCAGTCGACTAAGATGGCTAGGACATGTGAAGCGAATGGACACCAACGCTCCGGCCCAAAGAGTCTTCGATTCCAACCCGGAGGGACAACGCAATAGAGGACGACCGCCCCTTAGGTGGCGCGCACAAGTGGAAGGGGACCTCAACCAACTTGGAGTGCGCAACTGGAGGCGGTTGATTGAGGCTCAGATCCACCACGGATTGTAGCGCCACCTAAGTAAGCAAGTAAGGGTACCCAACACAACCTGACTATAGTTTAGATTTGATGATATGTAGATAGCGATATTGTTGTTCGATATTGATCGCATTTCAAGTAGATCAGCAGCAGATTTGGAAAACACTGCATGTCGGAACGATACGTTTGACCGTAAAGCCAGCAGAAGCCCGTAAATGCAAAAAGTCCGTACCTACCTATTTCAAAAGCCCAGAATTCAGATGTTGATGGCAAATGCCAACGCTGGAGGTGTAGGCCCAATCTATGTGTTTGGGAAAGTTGAGACAAATAGGCACAAGTTGATCTCGTTAGAGTTCTGCTCTCAAAATAGCTTACTAGAAAGGGCTTATAATTTGCATATCCGCATATTTTGAATTCGAGCAATAAAGAATTTGGTAAGTAAGTTGCTCTACATTTTTATTTTTGATGTCTTTGACTTGTGACATCACAGTAAACTGGACACAACTTAAATTCGAACAAATTTGAAAAAAGGTTACGTATACGCAAGAGTGGATCGCATCTTTAAGTTCCACACTCCCTACAAACCGTAGAGGATACTTTCTTTTTAGCAACGATCAATATGTTTCAATACCAAGTTTATCAATTTTAGTAAAATCTCAAAACAAATTTTACTAAAAAAAAATCTCATTTGCGCAACAATTGTTAATTGAATGTGCACCATTTAAAAGAGTTCCGCGTGTGGTAAGTTAAGCAATCGCATGTAGATAAATTCACACACCTCCACTATCTGTACGTCCCGTCAACATTGCCGTTTTGGTGCCGATAAGGAACCAACAAATACCGATAACCATTTGCTGATTACATTTTCTCACCCGTATTGCTTTAATTATTATTATTTTCGAAAATGCTATGAAGAACTTTAGTATCGGTTTAGTTTACAGACGTGAATGTGCTATTTTCCCCGCATTCACTGACTGAATCAAAATCAAAATATTATCTTTAAGCCGTTTAATCCGATTGTACATTTTTATAACGTATACTAATCCCCCCTTACTATTCGTAAACAAATAATAATAAGTCGGCCGTGTGCGAAGTTTCGAAATATCTTCAGATTAACGGCTTAAACAATAAAATAAAAATGTCAAACTTTATGTATGAGTACTCAGAATGCACTGTACATAGTGATTGCATGGATAAGTACTCAATTTGTGACGGTGGCTTGTGTAAATGCAAAACCTTTTACTATAAAGCTTTCAATGGAAATGGAACTTGTGTCAAATGTCCAGGTGAGAAGAGAAGTTTATGAATTAATTTTATAACGACCCGGCGCGGCGTGGAGGGTTTGAAGAACATAGATAGTGCATTGAAGTTTGACAATCAGCTTATCATACTCCAGAAGTGGAAATATTAATTCAACAAGCATATAAACTTATATTAGAGGTGGTAGAAATTATTTTTTAGATAACAATGTAATAACCAGGAAAAGAGGAGACAATAAACTAATAAAAAAAAGACACATGTCAAAAACGTGTATGTACCTATATTTCTTCATAAATTTTCCTATTAGATACATGATCCCATTCCCATAGTTGGGGTTTTCTTGAGCTGTCTTAGTACTTAAAATAATTGATCCGAAATATTTGCGCATGTCCCCAATTCGGCCTTATCTCGGCCATGGGATACATGCCATCTGGGGTGGTTGGATAAAGTCCGATATATTTGAACTTTGTTTGCGAGCAAGCATATTTTTTCAAATTGGATCCATTTTACAACTGTCTTCCTAATGTTTTTAAAATCTTCGAAAAATATACGCTAATACTTTTAGATGGAAGCTCTCAATGGGCGTGTTCAGTAAACTTGTTTACTAAATTTGACAGTTGGTTGACGTAATGCGTCTCCGTTTTTTCTTAGATTAATCATAAATGAACAGTTTTTGTAGTTAAACTTCTTATGGCTCGTTGGGCAGTAATTCCGAATTCTAATGAAAACAAAAACCGATAGGAAATGGACGAGGGTAGCGCGCGTATTCAGGCAGTGGTGGGGCCCTAGCTCAGAAGGAATGAGCCCTAAAGGGCGTCTTCTGTGAGTGCGCACGTAATATTGGATATAGGCATTTTTTAGAGCTCTCGTGAGGATTTATATGTGAATTATAGACTGCTAGCACTTTGTACCAGTTCTGTAAAAATAAAAAAATAAATAGTTGGCAACCATTCGTTTTGTGTGAGTTTTTATTTTTGGGATGAATGAAAGGAACCTACAATTTTATGCCGAGTCAGAACGGCTGAATTGAGAAGCTTTTTCGGGACAGTTGTACTCTCGGATGTTTGTCAGACGTTCGCGAGAGGTGGCGCAGTAGAAAAAACCTTAAGATGTAATTTGTGCTTTTTCGGGGATCGAACCTGGGACCCCTCGCACAGTAGTCCAGCACACTACCCACTGCGCTACTGCGCCTACTACCAGGGGGCTAACTATGGACGTCGCCGCGAAGCGCATTTTTATTCGATTTCGCATTTTGGTACTATTCAGTTCGCCGGCGAAGACTATCGCACTTCGCTCTATTACATTCGCGCAACTATGCAAATGCGAACGTCATTTATCGACGTCAAATGCGATAGATGTTTTGATGGCGAATGAAGTTGTCAGCGGTGCATTTGCATGGTGGAAAAAAAATGTAAGTAACAAAACGACAGCGAAAAATATTGTGATTTCTTATATTTCTTTGCATTTAGGGCAGAAAAAGAAACTACAACAACTGAACTGTTCATTTGCTTAGTTCAATTTATGAGAGAGCACGAGCAGCTGGCGAAAGGTTTGTTGCGCCAGTCCGATGTGGGTGTCTTGCCCAATGCTCTTTTGATAAGATCCTTCAGCAAGAAATCGAAGCGTTGCTGCTAGTTTTAATATTATGGGCGCTGCAATACTTCTTCGCCTTGGAAATTCGTCTTTTATATTTTCCAGCACATATCTAAGATAAAAAAAACTCATATATATGCACTTTTACCCGTTTTCAAAACAAATTAATCTTACTCGTTGTGCGGAAGATCCAGCGGGGATGAACCACTTCTTATTAATTTCCGTTGTACATTTAAATTCGAAGACACATCGACTTCATCCCTTTCAGCACCCTTTCAGCACCGATCGAAAACATTTTTGTTTTAATATCCAATTTACTTGTTTATTTAAAGTTCGCGCAATTATTTGAACAAAAAAATTACAACATTCCAAAGCATTTTGACAGATGAATGGGAAAGTTTGTGGAAATACCAAGGGAAATGTGGAAATGTCTTGGAAGGTCGACATTCCAAACAATCGTTTTGCATAGTTGCCATGTCCGCCGCGAATCGAACCGAATGAATCGCAAATTATGCGATTCGCGGCGAAGTGCATAGTTAGCCCCCAGTTCTGTAGCATTTGTTATTTATAAGGATTATATAGTGTGTCGAAGTTGTGAGGTTATATAAGGCAGTGAGAAATAATATGGTGATTATCTGGAAGTGTAAATCATGCTTCAATATGCCCTCGTGCCTAAGTCAGTGATTGTGACTTCGTAAAAGTTAGCCTGGACACTAAAAACGATTATTAGTACCGCGGAGTGTTACTTAATTGTAAAACTGACGTTAACTATTTATCTAGTTTTTGCGTAGAGCAAAAATCTTGTCCAGAAATATCTAGTCGGGTTCAGATGTCAAGACTGAATAAGTTTTTTTTAGCAGTTTAGTTGAAAGATTATTCAAATGGTTTGCTATGTTTGATTTTAGAGGAGTTGCAGAAAGAGAATAATGGTTGTGACAAACGGAAAACTTCTGTAAGTCAATGCATTTGGTGAATTTAAAGTTGCTAGCTAAAGGATATATTCAATTCATTCAACTGTTGTGCATTGAATTGTCCCCGATCACAAAACAAGTTCAGGTAGCTCTTTGATTTTTCTGTGCTGTATTTGTATTCGATATAAGCATTTTTTACCGGAATGATGCCAATTTTGCAATTATATTTCTTTTTTGGCGGTACATTTGAAAAGTGTAACTGATGGTATCGAAATAATAGAACGCGCAAACGTCATTTTGTTCCCATGCGCTAAATACCGATGCACTACAAATTGTAGACTTGGTATGTCTTCACTTTACACGTAACCAAACGTTACGTACTTATTTAGCTGGCGCTACAGTCCGTGGTGGACCTGGGCATCAACCAACACGCCTCTTGAGTTAGTACGATCTTTAGCTAACCGCCTCCAGTTGCACACTTCAATTTAGTTGAGGTCCCCTTCTACTTGTTCGCGCTACCTAAGGCGAGGTCTTCCTCTACTGCGTTGTTCCTCCGGGTTGGAATCGAAGACTCTTCGGCCCAGAGTGTTAGTGTCCATTCGCTCTACATGTCCTAGCCATCTTAGACGATTGATGCGTATTTTTCTGTACAGCTCGTAGAGTTCGTTGTTTAATCTCCTCCTGGAAAGCCCGTCATAGCAAACGGGACCGAAAATCACTCGAAGAATTTTGCGTTTGAAGCGACCAAGGAGATCTTCATCCGCCCATGATTCTGCGCCATAAAGCAGGACTGAGATGATGAGGGTCTTATAGTATAGAGTTTCCTTTGTGTTTCTCGCCAACGCCTTGCTAATCAAATGCCTTCTAAGGCCGAAGTAACAGCGGTTGGCAAGTGTAATTCTTCGCTTGATTTCTGACCTAACTAAGGGAAACTATACCGTAGCAACAAATCAGGGAGTGTCCTTAGTGTTCGATCGTAGAATTTTGTTTTCCTTAAATATTTAACGCAACTGCAGTCCAAACTGACAGCAGTAGTAATACGATTTTTAGTTATTGATTCAAATCTTATTTTAGCCATTCTTAAGCGATCCTTAAATTGATCATCATTACGAGTAGATAGATTTGGGATTGCAACTGCGAAATGTTTCTCTTTGTCATTGCGCACTTTTATAATTAAACCATTGTCAATGAAAACAAAGGCTAATCGCAAATTTATCGAATTATTGACTACGGCGGGCTATCTGACATTTTATCGTCATAAAGGTAACCAAATGACAACTGCGACTAGTCAAAAATTGCAGCGCATTCATAAACAACAACTGTTGAGTTTTCGTGAATGTAACCCAAATTATGAAACTAGAGATCCGAACTTACCAAACGTTGGCAACTTATTAATTGGTCTAGATTTTCCTGTATTAGGTTATCTAGAACCGCGACAAACTTGAAAAAAAAAATTATCAAAAATTTCAACAGGGTTTATTGCTAAGATTAATATTGGTTATCACTCCCTTAAGTGCCCAACCCATGAGTGAAGGAAATATAAGATTATGTTTATGACATTCAATTTACATTTTTTAACGTATGCAAAAAAACACGTACCAAGAATAGGTGAAAGAGATAACATGTGCTTGACGTTATTTGTATTAACAATTCCGCCACAGGTACTCTGCGTTTTCTCCTACCCCTTGCAGATACGTCACATGTCACAATATAAGAAATAACTACAAGTTCGCATAGATTGTTGAAATGTCGTAATCACATGTCGTTTTCGGTTGGTTGTCCAGAACCGTCCGGAAGCAATCCGAACGCTTCTGAAAGCGTTCGATTGACACTCAACTAACAGTTCTTCTACTGAAAAGAAGAGAAATTTGCTTCTGGATTTGAATTCAGAATCGCGAAGAGTTCTTCCGGACGGTTCTGGGCAACCAACCGAAAACGACATTATTTTTTTGTTCATTCATGGACTGGACATAGATCTAGACGCTAACTTGTGGAATATTATGAGTTATGTGACATATTATTCTAGACGCTAGAGTAAGTAGTTACTTCACCGGGCTTTTTGTTCTTGCCGGACAGAGTAAAGTCATGCGGCCATTTCGGTGTTATAATATTCATTACTTAATTTCTATGGCGGAGATGTGACTTTTCTCTCACGTTTTAATTTCTGTAATTTAATGTGCGATACAAACACCGACATTTTAAAACGTTTTGGCCTTCCATTTAATATTGATGGAAACATGTAAAGTGGAAATTTAAATATGTATTCCCATAGCACGATTACGGATATATTATGTATCTACAGCATGCACCTTTTACGTCATGTAAAAAGTTCAATTCTTAATCACAACCATAATTACCTATCTCTATCAAAGGAAATTTACTTTTACTGCACTCAATGACTTGGGTGGCCTAAGGAATGACACTTGTGTTTATCGCAAACACTGTTTTTTGTTGATTAGATTAAAACCGCAAATACTCCATTTTATCAGATTAATTGCTTTTTGATCTTATAGCATTATAATAAAGTAGATATAAATAGTACGCGAACGTCAACGACGTTCAGATAACATACTTTCAGAGCAGAAATGGCTATAATTATTATTATCATAATGCAACTACATGTATTGTACCTAATATTAGTATCAACGTACTATAAAGATGCAAATCAATTTTTGTAATAAATGTTTGCAAACAAAACAAAAATGTATTTTCATTGGTTACCTTATCGGTTTTCATTCGATTGTTTTTTTTCACTGTGCCAATCACCCCTATCGTGGAATCCGCCGGGGGGAATCATTCACGGAAAAAAATATTTTGGTATCGTCAAATCCGCAAAGTGAACAGTTCCCCGTGTGGGTAATGTGAATGAGTTTCACTGTATCGTTGAAAACATTCAAATCGAATTTTTCCCGAACAAAATGACATTTCTTGCCCGCATCAAATTCATAGCGGATTTCATAGATTTTCTTGCTTGCTGCATGTCGTGAGCATCCTTACATATAATAAAACTGTAGGCATTTTCTTTGTCAGCTAAAAACTCGAAAACTACTGGACAGATTTCGATGAAACTTTTTTTAAATGTTCCTTAAGACTGTGAGACTGCTATAGGCTATGTCGTTTATAGCCACGTCCTTAGGAACAGTTTTTAGCCAAAATGTATTTTTTGAAGTGAAAATATATACATACACATATTTGCTACGAATGGATGTTTATACTTTTGCGATCGTCAAACAAACACATTCGATAAGGGTTGATTTGTTTTCGCAGTGAGTGCTATGGTCAGTTGTATATTATGTAGGTATGTATATTAAGATTGTATGTCCGATTAAGGATGGGGATGGGGTGAGTGGTGCGTGCTGCAGAATGGCATGGGGTATATTAATAATCTTCATAAGAGAAGAGACGTATAATACAAAACAGGTTTCATTTCAGAACTTCATTCGATATGTGGTATGGTAATTGTGTTGGGTTGGGGTAGGTAGTTGTTTGGATTCTATAGGTAGAGGGAAGCAAAGAAAAGGAAAGGAAATGCAGTATATTAAACAAGTAGCAAGATCAATGAGAGGGAGGGCGATGCAGAGGGTGCACATTATATATCCAATGCATTACATCCATTATCGCATATCGCCACGCAACGCAGTAGGAATTTTATTCTGATATGACGTAACAGGGTAGGGTTGGGGTAGTTGTTTGGATTCCATAGTTCTACTTTGGGGTTGTTGTCGCACATCGAAATCAATTTTTCTTGAACAGATAGGTACTGTGTATGAGTGGCTTACTTCTGTCCAGCCAGTTTGTGAAATCTATACATATAATAAAACTGTAGGAATTTTCTTTGGCCGTTAAAAACTCGAAAACTACTGGACAGATTTCGATGAAACACTCAAAAGTGTAATTTTAAATGAACCAAATATAATTTTGTGCGAGCGGGCAAGGCGAGCACGGGTCCAGCTAGTTTTAATATAAAACATTTACATACAAAACAGCTGCTTCATTAAGCCCAACATTTGTAATAATCGCTGAGTGGGGAAGCGAGGAGTAACAACGATTCTCGCTTGTTTGGGATAGACTCTGACAATTTCTGTTGGGAAATTATGTCGAATTTCAGTCTCTGAATTATTGTTTGAGAGAATTACATTAACAACAACTCGTAGACACAGTCACTTTGGTAGGAATGTTAGCTATTTCGAACTACACCACTAATTTATCATCAGACTCCTTTAAGTGATTGTTTGAATAGTTTTTGAATTCTGACAGTCAATTCTCCGTATATATCCACTTGGGAAGACACTTCTGTTTTCCCCTGTCAGTTAGTGAACTTGTACTCGATTTTTCTCAATTGACCAAGTGACTACCACTCAGTGATGCCAGACTTTTCGCACTGACTTTCCCACGACGATTATCAAAAATACCCTTTTTGCCCACGCCGTTGTTAGTAAAAACCCCACGATATTCCCCACGAAAATATACATATATAAAACTACTAAGCACAAAAATTGTTTTTTTGTGAAAACATTTTGCTTATTTGTGGCGTTTCCTTGATTGATTTTAGATTTGTTATATGTTTGGATCCCATACTATGGCGCAACAATTCGCTCTTTCCACACAAAAAGGATGTGCCACATGCTTTACATGATGCCTTGAAGTCATCATTTGGCAGCGGCCTCAGCCAAGCCGCAAATTTTGGATCATCAAGCCAGCTCGCCTGGAATCGTTTTTTGCTTCCTTTTTCCGTAGACATTGTACTACAATAGATAATCAAATATGTAGGTCAACACAACCACTAAATGTTAGCACAAACTTTTTAATAAATTATTATTTACCTATCTACTATCTGGCGAAAATAACAAATTAAAACAGACAAGTGCGCAAGGTATTGAAAACTATTGACTTATTATATATGGCCTGCTAGTGAAATGTCAGTCCATACAAATTTTGCCCAGAAAATGCCGCCAACATAAACTAGTGCTCTTGGTTCGGAGCGGAAAATAAGTGAAACAAAATAACAAACCATCTTGGATTTTTCCATAGAATGCTAGAGAAACCTATTGGGCGTCAGAGAAATTACGAGGTAAAACGGTTCAAATTCAAATTGTTGCGTTACTGTTTACAGTGTATGGCATTGGGAAACGGAGCCAAAGTGACAACCATCTTTAATTTCTCCATAAATTTCTAGAGACACCTATTGGGCGTTAGTGAATTTGGCAAGTAAAACGGTTGAAATTCAAATTGTTGAGTGCATTCATTGAATGAATCTAAGTGGGTTGCTTCAGAGTATGCATTATTTAATGATTGCATTCAGATATTAAAATAATTTAATAAAATGAATATTGCTAACAGATTAGATGAAGTATTTCAAATACCCTTTTTTTGTTCTGAGAGATATAAAAATGCCCTTTCGCCCTTTTAGCTAATTTTGAAATGCAAAATGCCCACGAAATGGGTAATTACCCACGATCTGGCATCACTGCTACCACTTGCGCTAATTGAGCGACGATTACAAGCCCGCCAACTGAACGGAGGAGAAGACCAACCTCTGTGCGTTGTTGTTGCTAAGAGGTGTTTTTGTTTATTGTCGTTCTCTCGGTTTTCTTCGCCTCTTCCTCTCTAATAATCTATTGCACAGATTGAACTTTATTAAAATCAAAAAATAAACATTCTAAAAACACATTTCGTCTGGAAGTTACGTGAAACCACACATTGCTCATTTCAGCCTGTCTCGTATTCTTCTCTGAGAACATCGCTTATTTCGTTCTTCTTCTTATTTTTACAAGAATATAGTTATCGTATACATTATTACATAATAAACACTGGTTTTTATTTAAATCACTTTTGAAACAAACTTTTCATAACCTTCGACGAATGCTGCTACACAGATTTGTGTTCACAAATGAAAGACGGCCGTTTGACAGTGAAACTACCTTTCCCAAAAACGTGTCGATAAGGAAACTTTTCCGGCGGATTCTACGATAGCAGTAGAAGGTGAAAGGGAATCGAATAGGTGAAGTGAAACTCAATTCCGACGGATTCGACGATAGGGGTGAATGTTTCGTAAACACTTTTGCTATTATGTATTGGCCAATGTATAAGCAGGGTCTTTGGTTGAGATATATAGGTTTGTTTGGCGTGGACTCTTAGGGCGTACTGACAATGAAAAACTGTGTTTGAGGTGAGCACAATAAGGGTTCGGACTTTACTGCAAAATTGATCTACTGCGCTACTGCGCCCGCACACGCACCTCAATCTACTCCACTTTTTCAGAAAAGTAATTTTATTGCACTGATCCGATGAGCACTTGGCCACCAATTTACTATTGAATACCACTGAGAGGTTGACAACCATAATGCATTTTGTTGTTGCTTACAAAGTTTGCCGATCTCTCGAGTCTTTGTTTCATTTTGTCCCTTCTTTCGATTTTACATAATCTGAAAATGTCTGGAATTTTATTCAGTTAATCGTTCAATGGGACTAGCAGTGAATGAAAGCAAAACGAAATATACGCGGTTTCTACGGGCTTAGAAGACAATTGAGTAGCAAAGCCCTCTCCCGATCAACTAATGCTGGGTTTCTACTTGTCGATTTTAAATTGACAATTTACGTATTTTTATGCCAATTAAACAATTGGCAAGTGGAAATAGCGAAAAATTGGTTGTCAATGAATTGACTAACAGCGTTTGTCAATAACTGACAAATAAACCACTGGACAAGTGGAAATAGCTGAAATGTCAAACAAAATGTCACTTTGTCTATAATTGACAGTTAAAATTAATTGGCATCGAGTTCATAAGTTGGTCAATCAACTGACAAACGATTTTTTGCCAATAATTGGCATAAGTGGAAATGAACTGACGGTGGTTTCGTTCAATGACATAAACAGGAGAGCTATCAAACTTTGTCAATCAACCGACATGTGGAAACCCACCTTAATCAGACGTTGTATTTGTATAAGATCCTTATCATCCCCGTCCTGCTATATGGCGCAGAAGCATAGACTCTATCAAGGGCGGATGAAAACACACTCAGTTGCTTCGAGCGAAAAGTTCTCCGTGTAATCTTTGGTCCAGTTTGTATCTCAGGAGTATGGGGGAGAAGGTACAATGAAGAACTAGATCTAGTCAAACGGATTAGAATTCTGGGATATAAAAAGCGTATGGACATCAATGATCCGGCGCGGAGAATCTTCAACTCTACTCCAGAGGGACAACGAGGTCCACCTTTACCTAAGGTGGTGCGCGCAGTTGAAACCAACATGGCGTGCGTAACTGGAGGCAGCTAGCGTTGGATCGAGCTGGCTGGAAACGGAAAGGCATGTTAGATGAGGCCCAGGTCCGCCCCACTATAGCGCCATCAAAAGTAATGTTTGTAATTACTTTACAGCAGTCGTTCAATGAGAAACTTTCATCTGCGAACATAGGCCCACAGTACATATACTGAACGCGGTCATTCTTGATTAGATATGTCAGTTACTTCCTTGTACGTCAACAACTAATGGCCTATTTAAATATTCAGTATACTTTTTTTTTTTTGCTCTAAGCCTCTAACTGCTAGGTTCCACATTTCACTTTCACTCGAAATGAAATCGGAAATGAATTTGTGTGTTCTACATTTCACTGTATTCGATTTCGATTTCAAAATTTTCGGAATTGAGACAAAGTGAAAAAAGTGATTTCGAAAAAATTTCGGAATTTCTGAATCGCTCGATATGCAGAACACTGAAATCGAATTCACTCGATTTGCAATTTCGATTTCACTCGATTTCTGGAACCTAGCTGTAAGTCACATTTTTGGAATCGAGAGCATTTTTTTCGATTATTAATTTACAAATTTTAATAAATCGATTATAGGGCACATTTTGTGTAATTAAATTTATCACTGCGCCAAAATTGTGTTTACTGCTGTTTTTTGAAAAATCTACTGCACAAATTAATTTCTCAAGTCCGAACGAGCTTCAGTACTGAACTGACCCTAGGTATTAAATCAGGGTAGGAGATCATTTCATTTTACTGTCATTTGGGTGAACTGTTATTTTTGTGCTGCAAACTTAAATGCAACCAGAAAAATGTAATTTTATAAAAATCATTTATTACATCAGTTTATTGTTATTGCAAGTGATTAATCTTTTTATTGCTACATTTGTAAAGTTATAGGTTTCAGGGTTACATTTTAGTGTTTGATATGAAGCTTAATTTCTGGGATTTCCATGGGTTTTTGACAGTCACGGAAATGCACTGACATTTCTCAGTACGTACTACGGTTGACCACGTTAAACAAACCTAATTTGTAACGGCTGTCTGTAATCGCTGTCAAATCTATAATGTCAAAAGGATTTTGATGTCACTATTGACGAAAGTTGGCCTGCGATGCGATATCTGGTGGCGAGGAAAAGAAACCTCTCAGATACACCGGAATCTATCATCGGTAAGCGGTATAAACGCCTTGTCAGTCTAAAATTCAAGTATTGTTTATAAAAAATTAAATAACCCTCGGCCCATAAAATATGTCGTTTAAAAGGGAAATGAAAAACTTGTGTTCATTTCGTTGTACACAATTTTGGTTTTTTGGATTAGACTCCTTTTTAACTGTTTAAAGTTCTTTTAATTATTGTTAATATTCCATTTATCCCAAATACAAATAATGGACCCAACTAACCGAGATTTATCTCAGACTTTGTCGATGGATAACCATCTGTGATATTGCAAATTATTTTAGCTGGGTCTATCTATACCAGGGGTTCCCAATCTTTTCCATACTGCGACTTCCTATACTATACAGGTTATAATATTTTTGCGACGCCCTTCTAAAAGCACACAACGGAACAAAGCACAGATATGTGAACAGAAGCTGAGCTTACTAAAGATTCACTAAAGGGTTTTTCAATAAGAGTGGGTCGGCCGACGCACGTTGAAATGGAATAAAACAAGCTGTGTGCGAGGTATCAACGAAATCCTTTTTTTTTTTATTTGAAAGGCCATGTATTATGTTATTGTACAGAATAAAACACCATGTCCGCAGCAGCTTTTCACGTTCTCACGGATGCAAGTCGTCCAATCTGCCGCATAGATCCGGCTGAATTTGAGCGATGGCATTGCTTATGATGTTGGGTTTAAGGATATCGGTCAGTTGCAGTTTATTCGCATTGAGCTATGGCTTCAGGCAACCCCACAGGAAAAAGTCTGGCGGGGTTAAATCGCACGATATTGGTGGCCAATTTACGGCACCTCTTTGCTAGCGATAACCATACCCTCAAATCGTTCATGCAGAATGACCATCGTGGCGTCTGCTGTGTGACACGTACCCACATCTTGCGGGAACCACATGTCATCAACCTCCATATCGTTCAATTTGTTATAAAATAAATCGGTTAACATCGTTCTGTAGCGCTCGCCGTTGATGGTAATAGCCTTACGAACGTCATTTTCAAGAAAAAGTAGCAGTTACGCCGACCGACGCCAGTCTAAAATTCACACCAAATAGCTTTTTATGGATGCATTGCCACCTCGTGTGAGTTGGCGTCATGAGATATACGGCAATTTGGATGGTTAACGTAGCCATTCATCCAAAAATTCGCCTTGTCGCTAAAGATGATTTGCCTATGGTCATCATCATTAACTTGGGTCATTTGGATCTTGAACGGATATAGGCCCAAGTCCCGAAGTTGAAGTCTGCAAATACCGACTTCTTATTAACGGCGACTTTTACGGACCATGGCAATGTTCTCGGCCGATCTGGCGTTTGTTTGTAGTACGGGTTGATTGCTTACCTAACATGTTGTTTCGAATTTGGCCACCAAACATTGGAGAGTTGACTTTGAAGAGTCAACGCGTCTGCCGTAAAATGGGCGCAAAGTTTGCACTGACAAACACTCATTTTAATAATAAACATTTATCAATTGGACGGCCTAATCGTGCAACTTGCCATGGTGGTTTGGCATCAATGAGACTGAATAGTAAACGTTGTTCAAGCGTAAAGCGACTCATTTCGTTCCGCGGGGGTATGGTACTGACTTTCTGTCAAGAATTCGATCGGGAAACAGGTGTCAGTGTCAAAATAACCTATGATTAAAAAAAAAAACCACTAGAAGGTGGAGTAGATTATGCGACCTCTTGGAATATGCTTTTGCAATTTATTTTTTTAAATAAAGACGGGAACCCTCTAACGCCAAAATTTATTGTAGAACATTTTTCAAATTTTATATTATTGGGGTCGATGACAAACTTGTTTTAAAAAACTATTTTTTTATCATTATATGTAGTTCTCGAAAACTATTTTTTTTGTTAGCTTTTCCATTTTTTATTGACCATTTCTATGTATTTCTCGTTAGGAATCGGTACATCATGCGAAATTTCATCATGCTGTTCTAATGTTGCATTGCAATGTAGTCTGGAAGGTATTTGCATATGTCAAAATGGTTATGAAAATACACTTACATGCAGGTATACGAGGTATATTCTAATTATAAATTACATTGATGTTCATAATTTTGGTGAATATTTTTAGTCCTCCAGCTCCACCTTTATATGTAACCGCATCACAGATTGCTCTCTCGGCTGCCTTAATAATGGGAATGGCGGCTTTAACAATGGTCGTCTATAGGCTATGCACAAAGCCAAGATATCTGAAGTAAGCTTAAAGTGATTATATTTTTAAAGATTAAAGAATTTATAGTAAGACAAATATTCCAGTGCCCGACAGCGAGCTCTAGCTTCGAGAGCTGGCCTAAATGCAGACACTGAATCCCTAAGCTATGCGAATTATTTACGTGCATCACTGACATCAATGCAGATTCGAGTACTGACACGGTTGCGTGATAGGCCGCCAACTTACGACAGTAGAAATAGTGTTCAAGCACCTGCACAACTGCCTGAGGCACCTCCACCTTATGAAGGTGTGACAGAAGTAAGTACAATGTTTTATTTTCGTCGCCTTAATTTTTTAATATAGTTTTTTTTTTTTTAATTTAAGGGTTTGCCATTACCCCCAGCCTATACAGAAATTGTAATAAGCACTACGGGTTATATAAATTCAACATTTGTTGATCCAGATGCAGGATCGGTTGGCAGATGTGCTGAAAGCGGTAGTGTTAATAATATTAACTATAATACCACATTAAATTGTAATTGTGATATCAATCAGTCAACGCATGACACTTGTGATAAAGACAAAGTTGTTGAAGATTCGGTAGCGGAAAAGACGGAAGCTGGCGATGAGAGTCGAATACCTACATAGTATTTTTTTGTTCTTTTTTGTTTGTATAAATCTCTAGTTTTAAATTTGTTTTGTTATTTTAAACGCATGCATGCAATATTGTAAATATTTTTTAACGCCTTCTAGTATTTTAAGAATGAAAATAAAAAAGGTTTTTTTCTTTAAAAGTTCATTTTTCAGATGGTCTTTTGAGAGAAGAAACGTTTTCGCGCTGTGACATTCGAATATAATGCAAAATGTTTGCGGTTGAGTTTACCCAAATGACAGCTATACGATTGACAGCAAAATGCAGCACTAAACTCTTGTCCTTACTAAACAAACTAGGGTCAGCTAATGTCGATTTCCATTGGGCAAAGAAAAGCACTTTTTTAAAGATTTAGATCACTTTTGCGAATCATACATACTTGCGAGATTCATACATACTTTCACCAATACCGAAACAAGAGACATTCACCCCTATTCCCGTTGGCGTTTGTCGTAAACGCCTAATATTTCATTTCGGTTTTAAGGCAGTGTTTGTAACTTTTTTTAAACAAACGATTTAAAATTACAGTGAACACTTGAAAAAAAAGCAAAATCTTTAACAAAAGTTCGGAAAAAAATCGGAATATCGTGTTTAAAACGACACGACATATGAGTCGTATACGACAAACGCCAACGGGAATAAGGGTGATTGGCCGCGTTCCTTTGACCGCTTGTCATCTAGCACATTGTAAACGCAAATTGCAATAAAAAAAATAGCTGACAGTCAAATAACACACACAAATGCAAAACAAAATTAATCTCATTTCATGTTCCATTGGAGCAGGAAAAATCTGAGATCTGAGAGCAAAACGGTAAAAGCCCAATGGAAACCGATGAATGGAGACCCTCTCATCTCAACTGCGCCAACTACAGAGAAATTAGTCTTCTTAACATAGTTTACAAGATCTTCACCCCTATCGTGGAATCCGCCGGGGGGAATTATTCACGGAACAAAATATTTTGGTATCGTTGCATCCGCAAAGTGAACAGTTCCCCGAGGGGGTACTGTGAATAAGTTTCACTGTATCGTTAAAAACGTTCAAATAGAATTTATCCCGAACGGGGAACTGTTCGCTTTGCGGATTCGACGATACCAAAATTTTCTTTTCCGTGAATAATTCCCCCCGGCGGATTCCACGATAGGGGTGTACGTGTGAACACCTGAAGCCTTTCGTCAACAACCTGATTGGTACCCACCAATTTTTCATCGATTTTAAGGCCGCCTATCACAGCATTTATAGAGACGAGCTATACAGAGCAATGTATAGTTTTGGCATTCCTGCCAAACTCGTCCGTTTGTGCAGAATGACAATGGAGAATGCACGCTGCTCCATTAAGGTCGGTAAAGAATTCACCGAGATAGATCAGTGTCGGGTGTATGACGCCAGAGATTCTATATTTTCTCATTATCATTTAAAAAGGAAGCTTTGCAACAGTGTAAGTAGTTTTTTTATAAACGAAATTCGAATTTAATTGATAAAATTTCCCATAGTGAATCTTCCACGGAATGCATTTTCCCACGAAACAAGTCGTATAAACGTCCACAAATCATTTTCGAAGTAGCTAGAAATCGAATATTTTGACAGTAAATAATTTTTATTTACATAAGGCATTATTATAAATAGTAAAATTGTTTAATAGTTTACTGTGAAAAAATTATAGAAAAAAAAATAAAATTAAATATAGTTAGTATTGCTTTTGTGATAGCGGTCGAAGAGTCGAATACATTTTAAATAATAAATGTGTATTAAATAATAAAAAATTGCACAGGAAAAGTTATTTTTATTTACGATAGCTACTTCTCATGAGGAAACATTTTTTCACTTTTCGAAGTCGGTTCGCGAATCCAGAGATATTTTAAACACCTTGAATAAACCTCTAATACTTACATTTTTTCCACGTTTAAAGCATCCTTTTCATTTCCCCCTTTATCTACAAGTTTTAGGTCGTGTTCATACCAGAAAGTTGCAGAAAATTTCTAAATTAGTGCTGAAAAAAAGTTTATTATAGTTTTGTGGATGCGAAAAGTTCCGTAAAGTGGGAAATCCCAAAAAGAAGACAATTTGCACATTTTTTCAAAAAAGATACGCACATTTTTGTTTACAAGGAGGACATATCCTCTTAAAAGAGAACGTCAGGCGTTCTAGCACGTAACTTGATACAATCGAGTTCAGTCGATAAAATCGAGCTCTGGCAGCACCTAATTTGTCTCAATCGATTATTCTCGATTGATTATCCTCGATTGAGACAAATAATGTGCTGCCGGAGCTCGATTGTATCGACTGAACTCGATTGTATCAAGTTACGTGCTAGACCCCCTGGTCAGCCTACCTATTAGGCAAGTTAGCGTCTTATGGATTACCACAACAACTCTGCGGATGGATGCAAAATTTTCTTCTGGGATGATCGATCCAAGTTGTTGTAGATGGTGTATATTATATCATCTAATTCGTTGGCTATAAATGCAGAAGAAGCATCTATTTTTTCTCCAACTCTATTTCTTCTCCACATCAATGATCGACAAACAATAATCAGCCTTATTCTACGTGGCGTTTATATTAAACGACAAATGGCGTTTTTTTTTAAATCGGTATTACATGTGGCGTGCTTCTAGACATTTAAGAAGTGTGAAACACAAGTTCTACACAGTTTTTCGCATTCTGATTGTCGTTTTAATTGCACAACTGGCTTCGTTTTAATTGCACAAAACGACTCATAAAACGACGAATATTGTCGATTACAAAGTATTAAATGACTAGGAGGCAAATTTAAGAAAAAACATATGAGTTTTGGTAATTAATAATTATGATTAAGGGTGAAAATAACAAACCCCGATCAAATATTCAAAACTTTTGGTAAAACATAATTTTTGCACAATTCCTTTCTTCTGCCGTGTAATGCATGTTTATCCATTGTGGGCATATATTTTCTTCGATAACGGTAAGCATTTCTGTTAGGATTTTACTGTTAGATTGGACAAGACCCAAATTAAGATCATTCGCTACACCCTTTTGGTAGCCACCTTCCGCAAGAAAACGCAATGTCGAAGCCAGTTTAAAATGACTGGCCCTGACAAAGAACTCCCCGCGGCAGAAAGTTTATCCTTTATTCATTTAACAAATAGACAAAGGCTTCTTTGCTAAGTCTAAAGTACATTTCTGAATCTGAAAATATGATTGGCATTATTTTCTACCTAAAACTACTTTTTATTTTTATTTATATGTACTTACTTTGAATCTGGTAAATCCAAAGGATCGGATTTGTACCTAATTCTTTTTTTATATGTTTAAGCTCTCATTTGGCAGACTCATCTTCTGCGACGCCTTCGCTTTCTAATTGTGTTTTATAATAGTATGAACATTGCAATGCTATTCATGTTTTTTTTAGTACATATATATATTACCACAATTCGAAATACTTTTGATTTTTGTGTTTATTTAAAAATTAAAATACAAAACATACCTACTTGTCAATTATCAGTTGTTAGTGTGGAACTCATGTGGAATGTAAAATAAATGAGAGGAGGCGTTCAGGGAATAGAATACTGATACTAAAACAACACTTAAGGAACATTCACATGGGAGCGAATGAACGAATTGATGAACTGCGAATAAACCACTTTTTATGCATTTATAAACAGAAAATTCCAAATTTTATTATTCCAAGATATCCTCCTCTTGGAATAAGGTTAAGTTCGAACGAATTTTTTATTCGCTACTTTGTGGAACGCGATTTAAATGATGTGGATTGTGAATAGACTGACAATTCGCGCCAGGGTGTTTTCGTTCGCGGCAAAAAATTTGGATTTCGAAATTTCGTTATTTAAACTGTTAATAAACTTGTTTTCTTACTATTCCTCATCTTGGAGTGGTAAAATGTGCAATTTTCTGTTTATAAATGCATAAAAAGTGGTTTGTTCGCATTTCATCAATTCGTTCGTTCGCTCCTATGTAAATGGTCCTTAAAGCGACTTGACTTAAATAACGCCAGCTGTCGTTTAATCAGTCCTATTCCCGTAGGCGTTTGTCGTATACGACTCATATGTTTTGTGTCGTTGTAAAATGATGTTCAAATTTTTATTTTTAACTTTTGTTAACAACTTTATTTCCTTTTCTATGTGTTCAGGTTCACCATTAAATCAATTTATTTGTCTCAAAAAAGTTAAAAACACCGACTGAAAACCGAAGTCAAATACTAGTCGTTTACGATAAACGCCAGCGGGAATATGGGTTATAATCACCCTTATTTTACGTGGCGTTTATGTTAAACGACAAATGGCGTTTTTTGAAATCGGCATTACAAGAGTGGCGTATTTCTAGGCGTTTTATGTCGTTTAACGACATGTGGCGTTTAAGTAGTGTGGAACACAAGTTCTACACAGTTTTTCGCATTCTGACTGTCGTTTTAGTTGCACAAAACGACTCATAAAACGCCGATTATTGTCGATTACAAATTCTTAAACGACTAGGAGGCAAATTTAAGAAAAAACATGAGTTTTGGTAATTGTTTATATTTATGCGGTGATTTTATAATTCTCTTATGATTAAGGGTGAAAATAACAAACCCCGATCAAATGAAATTTGGTAAAACATCTTTTTTCCACAATTTCTTTCTTCTTTAGTGTAATGCATGTTTATCCAGTGTGGGTATATATTTTCTTAGATGACGGTAAGCACGTGTGTTAAGATTTTACTAAGGGTGGGCAAGACCCAAATTAAAATCATTCAATCCACCGCAAGAAAACGCAATGTCGAAGCCAGTTTTAAAATGACTAGCACTTTAAAATACAAAACATAAATACCTACAACAGTTTAGAAGACGAATACTGTATAATGTGGAAATAAAACGCGGCGACTTTGTTTAAAGTCGGGAAAATATATAAAAACCCGACTATCTTTAGTTCTTTATTCTGTACACTTTAACCTTTTTTATCTATACAAAAATTATCTTTTCCGAATGTTCGGCCTGTACTGCAGTCAGATTGTGACTGAGGCCGGCTGACAACCTCTTGTTGGATAAAGAGAGTTGGTAGCCGGCTCATATGACATATTTTAATAAAAAAGACTCATACACGAGTACAATAATATGCCCATGTATGAGTGATTCGATACAAATACCTTATTGACCTCGTCTTCTTGATTTAAACTGATGTAATATCGCGACCATTAGGACTGTTCAACAATTTTTTCGTTTGGTTTTGTTTGGGTTTAAATTCAGTGTGTTAAAGAATTTACCAAAAGAAAAATCTCCGCCTTTTGCTGCCATAAATACCTACTTGTCAATTATCAGTTGTTGGTGTGGAACTCATGTGGAATGTAAAATAAATGAGAGAGGAGGCGTTCAAGGAATAGAATACCGATACTAAAACGACACTAAAGCGACTCGACTCAAAAAATCGCTTGTGCAGTGTCGTTTTGATTAATGCGAGCACAACACAATCATGTAAGCTATATGGGTCACCACGCAGCTTGTATTCCCATTTTTCCTCTCATCTGGATTTTCTATTTCATTAGTACCTAGTCTAGATTCGCAATTGGATACTAAGTTAGCCTTGGACCAAACAGTTGTATATGTATTGTATATGCATGACCTCTGATATCACTCTCATTGCAAGTTAACCCCAATCTTCTCCTGTTAACGATTGCATTTGTTTCCAGATTATCATTTACCCCAATTGGCATTTGTCTTTCTGATGTTTGGAATAATGTCTACCAAGAATTCAGTGTCTAATCGTGTTTGCAGGCGTTTTTATAAGCCAAGCCACGCTTTCGAATTCCTTGTGAATTCGAAATTATGGCGTTCTTTAGGGGCCCCACACTGAGCGCCACTCAAGCCAATTAAAGCTTCTCTAAAATTGAACTTCGAGATCCTGCCGGCGACGTTCGCCTCCCAAGCGGAAATTAAAGAAAACAAAAAAGGAAATTCTTTAAAAGTAACATTCTCAAGTTAAGTTTTAAATTTATTTGGTTGAATTAATATTTTCTTTTTATTTTTTAAACTAAATCTAGGAAATTATTTTTATGTTTTTGAAATAAAAAAAAGATGAGAACATTTTTGCAATTACTATTCCAAAAAATGCATATAATGCATTGTTTTCTTTTTTTTTTTTTTTGAAATTTAATCTGTAAGCATTAAACTTGTTTTTTTTTTCTCTCTCTATTCTCTCTCTCTTTACTTATAAACATTAAATGAATCCATTTGAACATACAATAATTATAGTGATTTATTTTTACTTTGCTTTTTGTTTTTGTTTTTCATTTTGCATGATTCTTTTTACAACTAATATGGTGGTTTGTTTGCAAGTGATGACTGTCTACGTTTAGTTACCATGTATGTATGTTTTCTTATTTATCGTCACACTTGAATTATTTTGCTCTTTTCTTTATAAATTACAATTACAAATAATACATTTACACGAATTATAGTTACATAACTAAAATTAAAAACAAAAAATAAAAAAAAAGAACTAAAATAAAAATTAAATATGAAATTCATCAACAATAAAAGGTTGCGCATGTTTTTTTTTTCTTTTTTGTATTTAGTTTTAATTGGTGGTGGTTGGGGATAGTTTGGTCTTGAAAAAACCCATATTCATACTTGAATTTTGACGTTAATTTTATTTTTCGTTTATACTCGTACAGAGTGGTGTGTTCACGATATTATCCTGAGATGAGGAAAGAAATACAATTGGTGTCTTCAAAACAATTTAATTTATTTAGAAACAAACAAAAATATTATTATATATAACAACACACAGCCGCCGTCAGGTAAACAAAATAAAATGTGATTTTCTTTAAGTTTTTATTGGTTAATAGGTTAAAAAAAAAATTGTGTTGTCTTTTTCTGTAGCTTTTTTCATTTTTTAATGATTTGTACATTTCTTTTACTTCTCTTCTTTAGATTACAGAAAAAGACGATTTAATGTATTTTTTTTTTGTTTGAAAAATTGTTTCGTGTTGTTGTAAGTTGTGCTTAAACAACTTGTTGATCAAAAAAGAAATATACATTAACTTTCAGTGTCTGATTGTTTGTTTGATTGCAAAAGGAAATGGATTGAAAGAAAGAAACTACGCAAACAATGTACAACTTTGTGCTTTATCTCGCTCACTGTTGGGCTCCAGGTGCTGGCGGAGCAGCTTGTGGTGAGACATCAGTGGATGTATTCATGTTTTTACGGTTTTTGATTTTCATTGATTTTTTCTTGGTGTTTGTGTGGGGTGGTTTCTTGGAGTGTTTCAACAATTTCGCTTGACGCTTGTATTGCATTTGCTTTTGAATCTGTTTCTGTTTGTGTCTCTGATCCTGATGGAATGACAAAAAGGTAATTGTAATGCAGCCAGCGGGTTTTTTCTTTGTTGGTGTCGGTTTTCTGGCTGCAATTTTAGACATCGTAGTGTAGTAGTACTTGCGGCTGTCTATTGCTACTGATCTTTTGTGTTTCCTTTTGTGTTGTTTATCAATTTTGATCTTTTTTATTGCATTTTTCTTCATCGTCGGTTTGGTAGTTATTGTTGGTGTTGTTATTGTTGTTAAAATTGGTGTGCTTAATGTGGTTGTTGTTGGTTTTTTTGTAGTTGTGGCTTCCGCATTAGTTGATAATGGTTGATTTTTTTGAAATAATAGTTGGGTAGGAGGTTGGTGATATTGTTGTTGTTGCTGCTGCTGTTGTTGTTGTTGTTTTTGTTGTTGCTTAACTAACAGTAATCTTATCTTTCAGCTCATTTTGACACGTTTCCTTGGTGGTCCAATTGGTGGGATTTGTTGTGTGGCGAGCGCTCGAAATGCCTCCGCTATTAAATGCGAATGTGTTGTTATCATATTCTGCCAACCGTGCGTTTCCATAACATCTGTGGCATGACTGTAAATAGAAGACACACACATTAGATATTATAAACTCGGTTAAAGAGGATTATTATTGTGACTTACGTATTGATAAAATCTATCGTTTGTGCTTTCAATTGATCCGCACTATGGAGATCGGCTAATATTAAAGTTTCAGCTGCTGTTTCAACAGACAGATTAACACACAGCGCTTCCTCACACATCACTTTTAATTTTTCTAATGCATACTGAAATGAAAAAAACAAAATATCCAATGTTAGTGAAGTGTGCTAAACAAATTAAAATTGTTTCTTTAATATTAATTCGGTAAGAAATCTTTTATAACTGATGCTGGTACTTCCTCTCTAATTAACATCCGAGATGGAAGCTCAGTATCGCATGGCGATGAAGGAAGTGCAAAGTTTGAGGTGTAAGAAAGGTATGCCCATTCTTTGGAAGGTTAACAACAAGAAAACAAGATGTCACTGAAGTTATACGGGTTAGATAAAGCTTTCGACAGCAAAATTTCGCTTCTGACTGTTGTAATACAATTTTTGTCTCTGTAAACATCGAGTAAACAGTGCGTCTGGAAAATATCTGGTGACATTTTGGAGCAGATGTCACTTATATTTGACATTAAAAGACTTAGCTCCAGCAAAAATATTCATTGCTGGATGTTAATGTTCCTCCTCTGTTAAGATCGTGTTTTAGTACCTCTTAGTTTCTGGACAGAAGCGTAAATCAATTAAGCACTTATTAGTTTAAGTAAGTTAAAAACCGTCATGAAATTATGCAGATTTTACATGCAACACAAAATATAGTCCTTCACTTAATACTCGATCGAAAATGCGTTAATTCGGCCCCGAAACACATGCGGTTTCTGAGGTTTATTGCTAAAGGGGAAAGTTTTGGTAACTGAATGTGAAACAGACTGCCTAGCTCTGCCTATCTGACGAACACATTTTGCTTCGAAGATGGACGAAATCGCTGGACAAGGCATTACGTTCCGCCAGAGATGCTGGATCCGAGAATATCCCTCGTAATCTACACCTTAAACTAGATCAATAAACCAAAAAGCCTGAAATACTGCTGCACCATATTGTTTTGGTTGATATAATCAGCAAATTCAACTGTAGATTAACATTCATGGTGGAAAACATTGAGAAGAATTAGCTAGAACACTTCTAAAGAACATTCCATACGGGATGTGTTTAAAACGCAAAACATCGTTTGCCCCACGAACGATTTTCAATCCAACTCTTCCTCGCAAACTACTGCTAAACAAAACAAAACCAAAACAACAAATTACCTTATCAGCAGCAGCTAAGAGATCATCGGCCATTTTTTCCAAATTGGGAGCCTTCCCTGTATAGATGAAGCGTAACATTTCCTTCAGTACCTCATGATCAACATCTGTTATGGCTACTCGATTTAATTTACGCTCCTCCATTTCATGTTCAAACATCGCAGCGAAGACATCACTTCGGGCTATAAAAAAAAGTTCAATAAATAAATACTGTTGCTACTCCTTTTAGTAATTAAATTTGAAATTTACCCGCTAAAATAGCTTTATGCGCTTGAAATTCACGTCCACCCACCGCTAGCGTGACATCGCTAAATTTCTCATTGTCGAAGAGATTGCCCAAATCCTCAGAGAGCTTACATTCGGGAACTTTAAATTGTACGATATTACTTTGACCAGAGATATTAACACTATCAGCTACAACGCTAACTTCACAGAAAATTGTTAATTTATCCTCAGGCAGAAGACCATTTGCCTCGTCCAATAGAAAATCTCGCCGAATGAACTTTTTAAAGCCCCAATCCTTGCCTTGTACGAAACGGTAAGCTCTGCAAAGATAAAAACAAAAACAAAAAATAAATCTCTGGATGCAGTCAACAATGAAATTATGCATTCATGTGCGCCGGCAATGCGCAGTTGCATGCAAAAAAAAAAAAAAAACACAAAATAAAACTGAGGAAGAATGAAATTACTACAACCTACTCTGACTAGTAACTGGAGGAGATTTGCGACTTGAGACAGTCTAAAACGGAATAATAAATTCAAAAATATGCAATAATCTCTGAATGGCAACAACAACAAACAGATGTTATGTGTGCTCTCCGATTTATAATAAGTTGATTCTTTTGAATTAATTTTCATTGTTGATGTGGAAGGTGAGTGGTTATTCATTGAAATTGATTTGGAATCAACTGCTTCATAGCACAGCAGGTCAATTATATTTTGTCTGAATGATATTCAGATGAGTGTGAGTCCTTGAAATGAGGGCGCTGGTGGTGTTGAGTCTGGCACTGGCACTGTTGTTATTGATTATATTTAGATGAGTTGACATGATTTGCATTTCGAAAGATGGCACATTGAATTTCGTTTGTGTCGTCGACATGTGTTAACGGTGCAGCTATCGTATGACACTCAATAGCAGTGAATTTTTTAAGTCGCAAAAACTGCGTTTAGCAAAATATGTATAAGTGGTGTTGGATGGGTAAATTCTCTTCTCTGGCGTTTGTAATAAAAAAGAATATAAAAAATAGCGAAGAAATCACAGCCTCTAAGATCGTGTGGGGTAAGCAAAAAAATAAGTAAATGGGTGCCCGATTCTTCGACGTTCTGTAACCCAGGACAGTTGTTTGATCTAACGTTTTAAGACGCCCGCTATCTACCAAAGTTCATCTAAGAATATCTCCCAATAACAGGAGACGAAATGTCTTTAACGTCTTAAGGAAGCCTATAAAGCCTGCATCAGAACGATGTCGATCAATGCTTCAGACTAGTGGCACAGATGTCAAGAAGCGATCAAAAAAGTATAAAGTATGAACTGATAAAGCTCGGTCGGTAGCAGATAAAATGTATCCCTTAACGTCTCGGGGAAACCTACAAGACGCCTTACTCTTCTGTCAACTGTTTAACACAAGACAAAGAAAATTCCACAGAACGAACAATTCAACCTGGACAATGAAAGCCAATAATTTGCCGACCACTCACCAGAAGAAAGTGAGGATAGCAATATCTAAATGACACAAGTTCGATATACATAATTAACTTAACAAGGATGCAGGATGGCCTATCGATTGGGTTGTTTCAGGCAGCGATCTGAATCGATTTGATCGAAGAAAAGTATGGCTGATAAATGGATTCTTAGAAAAGAGACATCAGTCTCCTTTACAATATCCTATCTGCCGTGCTGTGCCTAATTGTCAAAAAACTGATTGGGGCTGGTAAGCCCATAACGAATTCAGCGGAAACTTGTGCTGAGTGAAAGTCATGTGAAACGAAGTTACATGAGTCATGGACATGAGTGGCGTCAAATGATTTGGAATCATGCAAACCTGGGGCCCTACTCTGTATTTCGTTCCGAAAGTGACATTTTCTGAAACCGAATATTTGGTAATCTGTATTACGAAAGCAGAATGAAATCTCCAAATGTCATTGCATTGATATACGGAAAATCCGAAAGTATTACAAAGTACGAAATCAAAAGCGGAGCGTAAAGTAATTTCGAATAGGATTGACGGCTCGTAAAAGCAAAGTAATTTCGAATTTAAAATGTTATTTTCAAATTCACAATTCGCATGTTTATCGAATATCTTGTCCGATAAAGTTTTCAATGTTCCATGAAGTGTGTTTCTGTCAAAAATCGATCATATTGCAAAAAATCTTTCATTTTATTCTCGAAAATCCCATGAGATGTGTTGTACTGTCAAACTAACACATTCCATCCTCATTTCAAGCAAATTGCAATAAAATAACTTGTCAACCTTGAGAAAATCAACCGTCAAAATGCCAATAAATTCAGTGAAATGCAATAGAAAACAAAATGTTCTCTCAATAAACCAACACGTGTGCAGTATATTTGCAAATGATTTCATCTTTTTTCCCCCATTCAGAAATACATAGTACTTTCTGTGCAAAATTCCGTCAAATAAAATTTAAGAAAATTCAAACCGCGTTAGAAACACTTAACAACCGCTAAATATTTTATTGCTTTTTTCGAGTGTTAATTATTGAATGTGCAATAACAATCATATTACAGTGCTGTATGCAAAAAAAAACAAGTAGATTCTTCTCATTCTCTTTATATGTAGAAGAGAAATGATTTTTCAATGTCATCCTATAGAAAGCAATAACGTATACTATATACAAACAAGAAATAGAAAGACGGAACTACACCAACAACAACAAAAATTAGCATTCCTTTGAACGTACCTCTGTGATTCCATTGCTTTGGTTTCTTCTCGTTTAGCATTTAATATAGAAAATTTAAATTTGGCTCTAACTTCTGATTTATTACACGACACTAATAGTAGATATAGGGATAAGTAATCTTTGCTTTCTTCATCAAGACCTTTTGGATTAACTCGTAAACACCTGAAAAAAAAGAAACCGAGCATTAATAAATTAATTAATACACATTTATGTTGATTGCATTACCATTTTAATTTGTCATTAGCACCCGCGGAGAATGTGGAGGATTTAAGGACTTCGCCCATTTCTTCGCGGCAAAAACTAAAATTATTTATAGTCCACATATAGCTGAATTTAACCACTTTCACCTGAAATAGACAATAAAAGAAAAGTTGTTTATTAATTTTATTGATTTCGATAATGTCATAGAAATAATTGGTTAGCTATAACTTGTTTGTTTTAGAGAAGGCGAGATCTTTGATGATTTTAGTTAGACAACTGACAAGCGGAGAGAGCTTTGATGCTTCTTTTCAGCAAAATAGTTTTACCTACAGTATTTGGCAGACAATCATTTTGAGGTCGTACATTTTAAGTCCAAAAGGGAAGCTCACAATTGCCTGTTTCGTGAAATTAAAGTCGAAACTAAATTGTTAAATATTAAAAAACAAACTAATGAACTTTTTACTAGGCACTGCCTAATAGGAAAGCATGCTGTAAGGCTAGGCCTTTTGCAGAATCTGTATGGATGAAGAAGAGGAGGAAAATGTTCCTTATAGTCTTTGTTCCTGCTTAGTTCTCACCCGTAGAAGGAAGCTTCACTTAGGAGCCTTCCACAACAACGATTTAGGTGATTTGACAAACATATAGATATCAAAAGCGTCTTGCGCTTTATAAAAAGCTCAAAATGGCTCAATGAGTAGATAGAGATACTCTTTCTCTAATGATACTTTTTCGTGGTATCACAATGGACCTATGCTGGTCTAAGTGTGCTGGCGTTTCTCAGCTGCCAGCCACTTTCAAAGAAGTCTGATGATGAATTCATGTATTAGTGGTGTAGTTCGAAATAGCTATCATTCCTACCAACGTGACTGTGTCTACGAGTGGTTGTCAATGTTATTCTCTTAAACAATAATTCATAGACCAAACCAAACAAATGATTTTTTTGGTAATTATATTATAGTTCGGTCGGGGTTCGGAATATCGGTCTAAAAAAAGGTGTAGTCTCTCTTTAAAACGACCAGAATTATCTCAGCTAAGCCCTTTGGAGTAAGCACTGAATGGAGTAACGATCGCCTTAAAAGTACCTACTATATCGCGGTAGAATAAGTTGGTATGTTACGAAACGTAACGAAAAGTGAAACGCGAGTTAACGCCATAGCCTACTCCTCAAGCAGCTACTTAAACACCCAACAGTGAAGTGAATATAGCGTGTTTCAATATTCATTACGACTGCACTCTCAGACAAGTGTATGGGAGAAGACTCTATTCCGTTTCATTTTTCGTTACGCTTTTTAATTAGTTTGTCTAGTTTATTCTAAAAAATTGTTTTTTTCTTCTATTTTTGAAATTTCACTTATAAAGTGGATGGCCACCAAACCCGTCTTTTTCTAGAGTTTTTAAAATTGATTTCTGTGAAATTGCGATCAGCCAAATGAATAGTAAATTTGAAAGCTCAGTATTATGAGACTATGAGAAAAGAAAGATGTCAAAGGTGAAAATGATTCACCGATGATTCTACTTTAAAAATGCATTCACTCATTCATATCTAAATGTCCCTTCTATTTATTAAAAGGTTCGCGGATAAAGGATGCTTCATAGCTCTTGATCTTCTGCCGCGGACTCCAAATCTTTAACTTCAAGGGCTATCCTCATATCATACAGGTAGACGAGAGATGTCGGACTTGATCTAATCATTTCGTCCTGAGCCTACTTAGCACGTCTTGAAAAATTAACTTCAATCTTATTTTGTTTACAATTTGACAATACTTCAAACATAAAAGGGCCAACGGTTGTTGCCAGTCAAAATAAATGAAATATTTGACAATTTATGCTAAAAGGGTAGAAAATGTGTTGAGCAGGAGAATCATCTATAAAGTGCGGGCAATTAGTATAGAAAACAGTTACAAACATGCAAAACTATGCACGATAAACGAGAAAAATAGGGTTTATTGTGGGCGCATAGGTTATATGTATAGCGTTATCGGAAGGTTTGTGGTTCAATCTACAGAAAACGCGAAAGAAAAGATCACTTCACTACTTTTGAAAAATACTACTCAAATGACAAGAGTCCGGTAATAGTTGAAATGGTGAGGTCATTTGATCATAAATGAATGACCCAACCATTTTGGAGAGTTTGATGAGAGAGAGTTCTACTGGAAATTATGAATTTATATTTGTACATTTCAGAGATTTGTTATAATCCGTCTCTAATTTGTTACCAATTATGAGTAGCTAGAAAATGGGAAAATTTCCACAACGCATGTCATTCCGGGGGTTTTTTACCAAAAAAAAAACTGCAAGTCCACGTGTCTTAGAACTTGCAAAAGCCAAAATTGTACCTGCCAACAATACCTATCAAATAAAGTTTTCGTCAAATTTCGTTGCACCCATAACAACATTTAGCAAATGCAAAACTAATGTCACAATTTTGTAGGAAATGTGAGGTTAAACGCGCTCTATACTCCCAAGAAAGTTTTAAATGAAAATTAAGCTTTGAAGTTTGTAGTATCCTGAATAAATGACATCTTTCTGGTTCTGTAGTCTCGTATAAAGTGAGTTTTATTTTATTAAATCTGACTTTTTATACAGTGTGAGCATACACTAAAATTCTGACAATTTATACAGTCTTTCAAGATACTACAAAGTTGTGTGTTCCTTCTGCCACCATAATTAAATTATTGAAAACGCATCAGCCAACCAAAAAGACTGTCAGAATTGCGTATACGAAATGTGAGGATGAAAAGCTCTTAGCGTCCACAAAACTAAACGAAACTTAACGAAGGCCCTAGCTTCACAGTGGTTAAAGTTCATGCATTGCGACTTTTACTTGCGGTTGCGTTTAAATGAATTGTGGTTTGGCTTTCAAGAGCTGTTTCTTGTTAAAGGGCAAACCAAAAAAAAGTTGCTTCGGCAAAATTTAATACGTCGTACACAATTGGATTGTATTTAATTTTAAGAGCACAACGTGACACGAAGAATCTGGGCTTAAGCTAGTGTCAAAAACGAAAATTCATTCAATTTTAGTCAACGCTTAAGGCCCGAAACACACATGCGATTTCAATCGCGCGACTATTTAGTCGCAAAAATTGAAACATATACATTTCAATATAAATGCGCGCACATAAAATCCAAAATTTAGTGCGCGCATTCACATTGAAATGCGTGTGTTTCATTTCTTGCGACTAAACAGTCGCGCGATTGAAATCGCATGTGTGTTTCAGGCCTAAAACGGGTCAAAAAAATTTCTCTGCATCTTACATTTCATAACATTGGCTTAAGCTAGATTACTTTCATGCAACCTTACTATAGTTCTTGCTTAAGGTGTCATGTTTGCTGGACAATATTTCGAGATTCCTTTTCGAAATTCATCCATATTTCGATTGGACAGTTGCTCAAATCTATTATGTAGCAGCTACATCAAACACCAACAATGTAGCCATAACAACTCAACTCTCCCTTTGTTTCACTCCAAATTCAGCGATTTCACTTCGCCAGATAGTTGCTCACCTATGCACATTTTCAACACGACGACCCAGGGAAAGAGAAATTCGTTTTTTTTTCTTTTTTCAAATTTCAATATCTCTTAGGTAATATAGCAAACGTACCACAGAAAACACATTCACAGTGTTTTCGCTGTACGATCGCCCAAGTGAAGGGTGATTAAAACAAAGCTGCGCGCGCACACACAAATAAACAAAATTAATAGATTTCAATTACGACAAAAAAAAAAGAAATAGCAAATTGTATCTAGCCGAGCACGTTTGCTTTCATTTCTGGCGTTTCGTTTTCCTCGCCTCGCGCACCACGGCAACGATCCCAATTGTGGAGCCTTAAAGAGCAACGTTACATAACCGCGTGGAGAACACCGCACCGCGCCGCATATATGCAACGGTGTAGCAACATTTTTCTTATGTTGCTTATGTTGCTGGGAAAAAGGAGGGTTTTTTCTTCAACGCGAGACTGTATGATACACGGTGTGTTGTTTACGCAATCTCAGTGTGGGAAATGGAGCCACCATGTGCTTAGGAAATTAGACATACAGCAACTAATTTGGTGAAACACATGGTGTCTGGCAGGCTGTCGTCAGGTACGACGTGGTGTGGCTTAACAAGGCTTTCAAAATATGTACCTAGGTACCTACGATTTTGCAATCCTTGTGACATTTTTACATTTTTTACAGCGATAATATGCTCATGTGTATATGGTGTACACGGTGACATGGTGTTAACGTGAGCGATGGTGGCGGGCAAGGTGATGGAGTGAAAAAAAAGGGAAAATATTGCAACGCCCGAAAGTTGCCACGCTGAAAGGAGACTTTCACTTTGTTTTCTCCCGCGCGCTGCTTTTACTCTTTCTCCTTTCGAAATTATGTGTGTTTGTGTGTTGTCAGTTGTATGGTTGATTTTTTTTTTGTTCACAAACGAATTGCAATTATTTGACTGACAGATTTTGTTTAAATGATGGAACGGGGTATTTGACTTTTCTAATGAAGTTGAAACGCAAAAGCACGTCCTGGTCCTGGAATTTAGGAAGTAAAAGTATGATTGAAATGCAAATCGGACATTTTGTTTGCTGATGTTGAATGAATTGGAAGGAGGTGCAATGGTTGACACATTCTGTGTGCTATAAAATCGCCCAAAAAAAAAAATTGGCATTATGTCAAGTTTGAGCATCCAGATGGCAGACGACAAATTTTTGGTCGACCAAAAGAAAACGAGATTTTTTTTTAAATAAACCTCGAGTGGCCAAAAATTATTGTTGAACTTAAGATCATCCTAAAAATATGCAATTTTGATAGATGGCGCCACTACTTTATCTGTTAAAATCACTGAAAATACAAAACAAAATTTTTTTCTCGAATGAATGGAGTCCTAAACAATCGCTATGACAGAAGTTGTAGGAGTGTCACTGAAATAGAATCATTTCGCCAATTAAAGGGTGTTTTTTTAGAGGTTATACGAATTCAATTATGTAATAAAACTCTTGCCTATGATATTAGCTTTATTTAATAGGAAATGTTGTGCCATTACTGTTTAAAAATGATCTCGGGCATATGCCCGTCACGGCTAGTTCGAATGAAGCGCAATCGTGAAGTCAAATTTTTGACACCTTTATCGAGCAACTGGGGGCCGTATATCAGCAATAACACGGCGAATGTTGACTTCCAAATCGTTCAAAGTCTCTGGTTTATCGGCATAGACTAGTGAAGTGAATAAAAATACCCCCCAAGAAGGTAATCTAAAGGTATGAGATCACAATATCGTGGAAGCCAGTTCACAGGTCCATTACGCGAAATTATGCGCTCAGCAAATGTTTCCCGCAATAAATGGATGGTGTTGCGCGCCGTGTGACATTTTGCGCCATCTTGTTGAAACCAAAAGCTCTCTCACGTCAATGCCATTCAACTGAGGAACGAAGAAGTCAGAAATCATGCTTCTATAGCGCTCCACATTGACGGTAACATTCTGGCCGGCATCGTCCTTAAAGAAATATTGGCCGATGATTCCACCAGCCCATAGAGCACACCAAATAGTGAGTTTTAATGGATGTAAGGGAGAACAAAATTTTGCGTTGAAAATGGGGATCAAGCTGAATCATGTTTTCAACTCTTGCACGGGCTTCATCTTAGAAGCTTTTAAGCCAAGATTTTTCCGTAAAATCTTCAACAAAGTGGATGGGCATAGCTCCAATTGCTGTACACGACAGCGAATTGATTCATTCGGATTCTCCTCAAAACTGCGACTGCCCTCCACAATGACAATAACTTCTTCGGTTCTCACTGTTTGTCGTCTTTGGGGATGCGTTTTATCCTCTAGAACTAGAGTGTACGTGGTGCGAAAAACGATTCATCGTGCTGTGAATAACTTACTCAGATGGACGAATCTGTCCACCGAAAAATGGACGATAAGTTTTGCGAGCTGAACGATGGTTTTCAAAATAACTTTGCACTATTTGCACGCGTTGTTCTGGCGTTAGTCTATTCATCGTAAAATGGCAAAACGTACTTACCACAAATAAATTTTCAACTGTCAAATTGACAATATGTTGAAACAGTGTTGCCAATTTTATAACCAAACCTCTAAAAAAAACACCTTTTACTTTGCAAATGCCCAGTTCTTAAAAAGTTTAGATCGAAGAGCCTTAGCTATACATCACCTTCTTTGAACCAGAGAACCTGGAGAACATGGATCTTAAAGAAGTCCTGAGATTTTAGTCAAATCTGGGTGGTTCCCATAGAAAATCGGACTTCATCTCCTCAATCACTTTTGGGACGAACGGAAGCTTCTAGATATAAAAGAACTTCAAGAACTCCTGAGTTTCATGAACAATCTAGGTGGTTCAAATAGAATAGCAGTCTTGTTTGTTCTGTAAAAACAGCTGGATTTCACTTGGTTCCCAAAATGGATCCAAGTGATGACCGAAGTGAAGCGGTGGTAGATTTGGCACAGGAGCATTCATTTTACGTACCTACGTTTAGGAATCACTAAAAAAATTTGAATGAGATCGAAAAGATCAAAATTAATAGGATTATGTCGACTTAAGCTAGTGTCAAGTCCAATGAAGTTCTGTCAAACGTTTGAAATTTACCATTAACAAAACGAATGTCATCGTACATTGGCTTAAGGTGAATTACTCCCATGTAATCCATTTATGACTCGCTCTGAAGTCTTCTGTCAAAGAAATAAGTGAGACGGACACCTGCTTATCGCCTTATACTTACAAAATAAGTGAGGTTTGTTAATTTAATTAGGAATAATTAGTAAAAATATTTTTTACCAATAAAATGATTAGCTAAATTAGCAAGGTAAAAAAAACTATTACGTATAATTTGTACTTTTATCAAAAGAAGACCTACCTACTTATTGTTGGCCAACACTTCCCTACTCCACTACTCCGAATAAGGTATACAAATTACTACATTTACTGACTCATACAAAAACAGTTTACAATGTCATTACATAAAGCCTTTCCTGGTTTCAATTCTTGAAACATCTGCTGCGGTTATAATATTCATAATCAAGAAAGCCTACAGCGTTATTGTGCCCTTTATTGTTGCCCCCAAAACAATATAAAAATGGATCGTAAAAACCAACTGCATACGCAAAATGTCTTCAATTAGTTTTTTTGTTTTTTTTTTTTTGTAGATTAAGAAGCAAATGAAGAGGAAACAAAAAAATTGAAAAATTGGATCATTAACACGCGATAATATCTTGTGTCTGCAAAAAAAGAAAAACCCATGAGCACATGTGTTTCTACTCCAATTTATGTGTTGCTTTAGACATATGATGCGCCCACTTACGAGTTGAGATTACGACTCAGAAACTACACTCCACATAGCCCTATATTGACCTAAAAAAAAAACACAACTAAAGAAAGAGAAACTTTTTCCTTTTAGTACCTTCAACTGTTGTACAGTAATAACAGTAAAATGATGAAAATAAATTTTCGTAATCAAGGATGTCTAGGTACTTATGAAGGTGTACCCCTAGCCAGCAGACCCACCACTCAGATCAAATGAAGGCTGTCCCTTCACTTTACTCATACAAGTGAGTCTCGCTATGTGCGATTGAGTAATTAATGGGTAGTTAATGATATTTTTTTTTATTGGTCTTCCGTTTTTCTTCATTTTTGTTTACTATGAAATAGTTTCATTGAAAATTCAAGATTTTGTTTACAAATATAAAATGGGGGTTATGTCATTATGTGTAACCAGATTGAGATTACAGTTTGTTTAAATTTTTTTTGGATACTTCACACACGAATTTCTGTCAACATTGAATTGACCAATGAACGCAAAACAATTGTTTAGTGTTACCAGCCCAAAGGCAACTGTTTCAGTCTAAGAATTTTTTAAATAAACAGTCCTGCTTTAAAAAAAAATATTTATTCAGTTTTGTGGTTTTTATAATTTTTTAACTCACAATGGCAACAATTTTCGTATAAAATTATCTATTGTGAACTAAGAAATATTTATGGTGAAGATAAATGATTATTTGTAAGGTCCAATGACATTTGATATGCACTTTCAGCTCAGCTGACAGCAAGAAATTTGACAATCAAACGCATTACAATGTAAAAAGTTGAGAAAACTTTTATGACTGAAGCACAATATGGACTCCAATTAGTGAATAGCGGCATAGCATGCTTCAGCACAAAATAGGTAGTCGTGCGTTTTAGCAAAGCAAAAGCATAAAAAACAGACACATGTATAACAGTACTAAAAATCATAAAATTGCAATTTGTTTGTTTTTGAATCATATGCTATTTTGACACTGACAGCTACTGACTGAAAGAGATACAGCGAGAGGGAAGTAACTGTCAGAATTAATGAAATGAAATGAATGAACGAGCGAGAGGGAAGTATGTATATCTGTCAAAATGTATGAAATGAATTGCTTTACGCTGAAACCACGTTGGAAATTTATGCTGTGGTACCCAAAAAGTGCATTTATTGCGAAAATAAGTTTTGGGTCGAAATGAAACACATACTGCGCGAATCGTACGCATAAGTTTGAACAAAAAGTTTGTGAGGCTGGCTCGCTTTTATGCAACAGTCATAGTTTCATTGAAAACGGCTGCTGTTGTCGAGAGTGTTTAACTCAATTCAGAAACACAGAATTGTTATTATTCACAACAACACAATCTTTTTCGCATCAGCTATATAAGAATGTTGAATAAACATCTCGGATTATTCCCCCATACAAAGTACGTCATCAATTATCAGTTTGGGCCTTAAACAGTAGCTCAAATTAGTCGTCGAATTCGGACGAAAAATAATTTCTTTCAACGAGGCGCATTTTTATCTCGACAGTTCTGTCAATTGTCACATCTGGGGATCGTAAAACCTGCACGTGATTGTCAAGTAGCCAATGCAACCGCAGAGAATGACAGTTTGATGTGGATTTTGGAATGGTGGCATTATGAAAACCCCATTTCGTTCAACATGAAGTACTACAGAAATGTGATTACAGACATTTTGTGGACTGAAAATAAAAATATAGACTTGGGCAGTCTTTGTTCTCAGCAGAATGGCGCGTCAATCCACACAGCCCATCCAATAACCGATCTTTTGCGCGAATAAATTCGGATTTTGTGTTATCAGCTTCAGTCGAACTGGAGATGTCACATTTAATCGTAAGAAGTGTGTTTTTCACTTTCAAATGCGTTTGCTACCAACTTTTAAGGGCAACAGAGCTGAAAATAAGTTCACTTACTCATTAACTATGGTCCACCCTATAATCTGCAAGCAAACATTTTTTTAAACATAAATTTTCGATAAATATTTAGAGAATATTTAAAAATGTTTGTACAGACAAATCAACGCCTTTTAGTTGTTTAGGTTGTTATAGGAAAATCTGTAGAAATGACAAATGATGTAACTAAAAGCGGGTAATAGAAGAGTTGAAGGTATTTATTCTAAAAAAAAAAGAAACGTCCGAGAAAATTGTAGGTCACAATTTAGGTTAGGTGATATTTTTGCTGTTTGATTTTTTAGCCTAATTTTTTTGACAATTCACGCATGATTCGTGACTCGTGTCAAAAGATTGCCATTTCACCATGGAAAGACCTAAGCCCAAACAACAATTGTAAATTATTGAACTTTATTACCAAATATCGGGCTTAGTAAAAAATGTGTTTAGAGCGCTATCGTTCGATGATTTCGGACTTTTTTTTGCCCAAAACGAAAGAGCTGGGTTTAGTCGATATGTGGTTTTAACGGCGCGACATGCCACACATCACACGAATCCATGGACATATTGCGACACGAATTTGGTGAACAATTCATCTCACGTTTTGGACCTGTGAATTGGTCACCTAGCTCGTGCGATTTTACACCGCTGGACTAGTTTTTGTGGGGATATGAAAAGTCTCTCGTCTATACGGATAAGTCAGCAAATATTGCCTCCTTGGAAGACAACATAAGTCGTGTTATTGGTGAGATACCACTCGATATGTTGGAAAAAGTATGCCAAAATTAGACATTCCGGATGGACCATTTGAAGCGCAGTCGCGGTCAACATTTACACGAAATAATATTCAAAAAGTAAATGGCAAAAATTGATTTTTTGACCCTAATAAAAATTTCACTCAATTTTGCCAATTTTTGTTGTTTTTTTCATTTTAAAAAACAAACGTTTAAAAAATCACCCATTAATGATCATTTTTACTCTTCACTTTGAATTTTTTTTAGGTCACAATAGATGATTTAATATGGAAAATGTTGTAGTTGGAAGTTCCTAAACCTGGTTACGCACCTCCTTTTTAAGACTTAACTTTGCCACTAAAAATAGGAAGGATTTTGTTATCAAAAATAAAGTTCAAAAGTCCAAAAGGCAATGATCAAAATAAATTGATGTAAATTCATAAATCAAGTTACGCCCTATAAACCTATACGAATAGTAACTGCTAACTCCTATAAAACCAGAACACGGTAGTGCACAAATTACACTTCAAGTCTAAGCCACTTTAGAAAATCAATAGTTGACCTCTCTGAACACTGGCATTCCTAGCCTAAAGAGTTCCATTCCACTTATAAAAAAACGACCTTAGCTCTAAAGATCAAATAAATTAATTGTTTTCCCTCCAAACTAGGAAATGTATAAATAAACACCATCTCATAATTGCCAAGTAATATCTCAATAAAAACCCCATTCAAATGGCAATGGATTGAGTTCTCCTTCTCTATACAAATATGATTCATAAATTCTTCTAAGCATGTTTGCCATAAAGATCTCCTCTATCCAATACCGAGCAACCTTAATCGATTAACATGCTCTGTGTGCATTTATGAGAGCCAATTAATTACACAAATAAAAATTTCATAACTACTACAAAACATTTCCTTAGATGGATACGTCCCCTTGGCGTGTGTACAATGTATACAATCTAATAACCCAAATTGACCCAATTGGGGGGTACCATATACCAGATCAATCCACAAAGAGAAACCTAACTCTGCTCTCAGACTGAGATACTTTCCTTCTTCGGAAAAAGCAAAATCACTTTGAATACGATTTTGTATTTCGATTTTTTTTTGTGTTGCTTGCTTGCTTTTGAAACTAATGTGCCAAGTATAAGCTTGGGTCACTCTCACAACATGTGTCGCGGGCAACGTTTTACCAACCACACAAGGCGATTAATTTATTGAATTTGGTTTTTTTTTCTTCTCTTTACCATCATCATCAACATTACACCACTGCCGCCATGTTGCTGCTGTGCTCGATGAAGAAAGTACGGAAGTGGATTCACAGCAAGTTAGTCGACCATAATCTTTTTCCTTTTGCTAATGTGGGTGGATGGAACGTATGTGGTGTATCCCTAAAGAGAGTTTTTATTTTTTTTTGTCTGAACAAAAGATTCGCCCTTTCTATATATGGCAGCGGAGCTCATCTACATATCGAACTGGAAGAGATTACTTTTCTGGGCTAAAATATCGCTTGACTCGCATTCAGATAGAGTATGGCGTTCATTTTATTGTTTGCCCCAAGATATGGTTTCGGTTGTGGTGTTGCTGTGTCTGTAACTATTTGAAGGTGGCATATCTTATGTCATGAGAGAAATACTTTCCTATAACTGCGGTGTAGTCAGATGAAGCGACAGCACAGCCATTATAGAAAGTGGAAAGTATTTGTGTGGATGAAAATTAATTGAAGGAGAAAATCGAATACGGATTTTTTTAAAGTAACATTTTCACTATCCCGAGAGAGATATTGATTTTTTTTTTGTTTGGTTTGTTTGTATTTGTTTACTGGATACCAATTACTGATACTGAAGCCCTAACTAAAGAGGAGCAAGCGTTACCATCACAAATGGCTGCCATTTAGTTCAAATGAGTTACAAGCGAAAGAAAAATATTCATCGGGCCTTACTAATAATCTTTTATTAATCTTCAACTTTTGAAGTTCACAATGGATAATTTTATATGGACATTTTCGCCATTGTGACTTCGTAAAAGTTAGCTTGAGGACTAAAAATGATTATTAGTACCGCGGATCAAGTTATGTAGTTCGAGTATCATCTACAAAAGTTTCAAATAACCAACGCATCAAATATAACATTTGGGGCTCTTAATTCAAATCCAGGCCTTACTAAAAATCATTAGATATTTTTTTTTTATTGTGAACTTCAATATTTGTATGTAAAACATCGCTATTGCAACTTTGGGACATTTTAACTGGGCACTAAAAATGATTTAACCACCGTGCCAAGAAAGGCAATGGGCCTTACAAATAATATTTTAACCTTCAACTTAACTATTTTTACGGTCACAATAGAGAATTTTATATCGAAATTTTCGCTATTGTGACTTCGTGAAAGTTTGCTTGGACACTAAAAATGATTATAAGTAGGTAACGCGCAATGGGTCTTAGTAAAAAATATATTTTAATCTTTCTCTTAAGTTTATTGTAAGTCACAATAGAAAATTGTATATTTTATTAATAATTTATTATGAAATTCGCTACTGAGAGTTGGTAAAACAATCTGGACAATAATTTCTAATATACAGCCGACATTTAATAAAGCTCACAATAACAAAATTTTTATGGAAAATATCCCCATTGTGAGTTCATAAATTGTAACCTAGACACTAAAAATTACTGTTCGTGTTGCTCAATGGTTTTCTTTAGCTTACGAAGAGAAGAAAAGGGGTCTTACCAATAATCATTTTTTATTTTCAGCTTAAATATTTTGACAGTCACAGTGGATAATTTTATATGGAAATTTTCATTTTCGTGACTTCGTAAAAGTTAGACTGGTCATTAAAATGATTATAAGTACCACGGAATGCGTTTTTTTGACATTCAACTAACAGGAATCCTATCACAGAAAACTCGTATGTTGGATGGTTCACAATAACAACAACATAACTTTAAAGCTGCTTCTTGTTAGTTTTTTTCTTTTATTAAACGTCCAAAAGTCCCTCGAAATAATCATTCAAAGTCGACTTAAAGTTAATTCTAAATTCACAATAGCGAAATATATCATGAAACCTATTTGATTTAAATTTTAGATTTGTTTTCAAAGCACAATGTGAAATTGAAGCTCATAGACTCATCAATGGCCACCTTAAATTTATTGCAGGTAACAATAGATATATTTGTATGAAAAATATCGCCATTGTGAGCTTGAAAAGTGGACACTAAAAGTTATTATTAGTTTCAAGCATTTTATTCAAAGTAAAATAGTAAAGTCAGTTCACAATAGTAAAGCCATATTTTAATGAAATATTTTTATTAATACTCAAAATTTCAAAAATTTGACTGGGGCATTTTTATTCCCATCTTTCTGCGACTTATTTTTTAAGATTTCTAAAGCCAGGAGACTTCAGCAACTCAATTCTATCGAACTCAGTTTACTTCCAAAATTAGCTGCGTATAATTTTCACCAAAAATATATGACCTCATCGTTCGTTACGACCTTCATGGCCAGACATAAGCACCTAACCTTTCAAACAAAAATACTTATAGCTTTTAGTGTCGAACACCTCTCAAGGATAGAGACGCGCATTTGTAGTTAAGTAACCTTCCTTTGGTTTGAAATTATTATTAAACGTGTCTGTATACACCCTTTACCATCGACATTCGCATCGTTGTTGTGCCGTTGTCGTCACCCAACAACAATCGCCTTCATCATCATCTTCAGCGTCGTCGTCGTCGCGTCGTCGGTCGTCGTGAACATCAAACATCACCATAACCATTATCATGTCTCAAACGTTCAGGGCAGTTCAATAAACGCGTATTCCAAGGTGAAATTCCAAAATGTTTTCTACTTCTTTGCCTTCGTATTGTGTACTAAACAGAATAAAAAAAAAAGAGGAAGAGCAGGAGCTACTTTAGCAGTCCAATGCTCAGCCAAGGCCTCTTTCTTTTTGTATAACTCTGCTACTAGTGGCTGAGGTGCCGCAAAATAAATGAGTTTAATGTACGACGATGTTGCGTGGCAATGGCATCAGAACCGAGCAGAACCAAGCAGAACTCCATCACAAGAGTAATAGTAGAATCCACTGGCATTAGTAGCTGATGAGATAGGGATGAGCAGCCAGCACCAGCACCAACGATGTGCAAGACGACAACGACATATTAGTCAAAGCAGCAACAGCACCAAGAAACAGAACAGAACCCATAAGAAGCGACTGTATGTGTGGAGTGTGTGTGCTTATACCCATCTACCTACCAACTCCTTTTCGTCATCATGCGTTCGGTGGCCTGTTTACCAACCCAGAGTAACCAACGGTCCCAGCCAACAGTCCAAGCTAACAAACAACCATCGTTTTGGCCTTGTTCGGATCATCCAATAACTTTAAGTTCAATTCCCTTATGAAAATAATTTTTTTTTGATTTTTTTCGCTCAACTGGTCCTCTGTTCTTTTCGTGTGTATTCATTTATTATTAGGAACACCCAAAACAAATAAAAAAAAAACGATTCCAAAAGAAAATGTTGCTGCTCCCCGACTGTGTCTGGTCATTTACCTACGAACGACTTCGACAACCACACCACAAGTCTATTTAGTGATTGCGAACGATACGCATTTTTTTTGTTTGTCTTTTTCGAAATTAACTTTTGGCCATTGAACTTAGGGATGATGACAATTTTTACTTTTTCTCGATAATTTACATACGAATATGTGAATTTTTCGGTCTGACATGTTGAGCTGAGAATCTCTCATGGACAGACCAGTTTGACAGATGACAGTACAACGACAGATAAGGGAATGTTGTTTTTTGACACCAAGGAGAATTTTACTGCCTACACACGAATCCCACTGATAAACAGAAAATTGCGATGTTATCACAAATTAAGATTTTTTTATTTGTATGCCGAAATAATAAATTAGATCAGAAGAGATTATATTATATATTAAATTAAATGAATTGGGGGGCAATAAATGGATAAAATGTCATCGGAAGTGGGCAATATTCGGAGAGTTTACAAAAAAAAAATTATTACAATGAAAGACGTCATCAAATTTGACAGAAGAAATCTTGGTTAGATTTGAAAAACGTTCGAAACTTCAACGGGAATCATTTAGATAAAAATACCATTTGACATGTCAAACTTTATTTTCTGTACGTCAAATGCCTAATACAATGGTATGTGTGTATCAATAGGAGTTGTCAAAATCAGTGCACTCAAATACAAAGTAACATAATTATCTGAGATGTAATTAAGAAACAACAACAACTTTATTAATCACCGCTTAAGCTGTCGCCACGAAATGTCATGTGATGATCAATCTCATTTTGCTTTCAAAAATGACACTTGATGATTGAACAATACTGAAGTACGAACATGTTTCCCCTTTGTACCAACATATTGGCAAGCTTATCAACGTTCAGTTTAGAACTGTCAAAATTAGAGTGATATCAAATTTAAAGAAACAATGTCATAGATTTTAGGTAAAATTCAATTCGTTAACGCCCTTAGGAAACAGTCAGCCTTTTTGTTAACGAAAATATTAATTTCTTGATGGTTGAACAAGAAAGCAAAACGTCAAAAAATGTATTCATTTATTTACTGTGTAGCTGTGTACACAATCTGACGTTTATTAGGAAGTTGCTGCCTATCTATGTGTCAAAAATATATGTTGCAATAAAATTATAATTGTAAATGTTACAACCAACAATAACAAATAAACCCAAGTAAACTGATGTCGTATCAGAATGAATTCCGACGCGCTGTCAAAGTTAAGTTTAAAACAACATGGAGAGCACCTAAATGTGATTTAGCGATTTACGTTCGCTCATGATTGGTCGCATTGGCGAAAATTTACCAACTTTTAACGCGCGTCGTGTTGGAAAAAGCTTAAATGACACGGCGAATAAGAATTTTTTTTCCAAACAATTCGCCATATTTAGTTGTCAGTTTTATTTCTTTCGGGTTGTTGGAATCTCAGGTTAAAAATACGCCTGGAGTTACAGAGTGTGAAATTTGCATTTAATGAGAAAACCCTACAAATCTAAAGGTGTGAAATCACAAAATCGTAGAGGCCAGTTCACAGGTCCATTACGCAAACTATGCGATCAGCAAATGTTTCTCGCAATAAATTGATGGTGTTGCGCGCCGGGTGACATTTTGCGCCATCTTGTTGAAATCAAAAGCTCTGTCATGTCAATGTCATTCAACTGAAGAAGCTTTTCAATCAAGATCTTTCCGTAAAATCTCCCACAAAGCGGATGGGCATACCTCCAATTGCTGTGTACGATGGCGAATCGACTCATTCGGATTCTCCTCAACGCTGTGCGCCACAACGGCAATAACTTCGTTTGTCGTCTTTGGGGATGCGTATTATTCACTAGAGTGTACGTGGTGCAAAAACGATTCATCGTACTCCGAATAACTTACTCAGATGGACGATTATGTCGACCATAAAATGGAAGAAGCTCACGATAAGTTTTGCGATCTGAACCATTGTTTTCAAAATAGGTTCGCCCAATTTTCACTCGTTGTTCTGACGTTAATCTATTCATTGTAAAATGTCAAAACGTACTAACTTTAAATCAACTTTCAACTGTCAAATTGGCAATCTGTTGAAACAGTGTTGCCAGTTTAAAAACCAAACCTCTAAAAAAGCACTGTGTATAATTTGAAATACAGAATTTCAGCCCCGTTTCGAATTTGTGTTCGTACCTTAAATATTTTGTAGCTCACAATAAATCAGTTCATAGAGTTCGTCAAATCTACACACTAAAAATGATTACTTGGAAAACGTGCCAAAATTCCATTGTATGTTGAATGAATGAACTTTTAAAGATAACAGTGAGAAGTAGGTCGCCAATTGAATGTATCTATCCCTAAAATCGTTGCCGCTGCAACTACATATACCAAGCAAGTTTGTATATCACTGAAAAACATTGCACAGAAACCGGAGATACAAATATACATCCGTACTGAATCTAGAAATCAATATCAGACTGTAAGTCCCACGGAGGAAAATGCAATTTCCTAAAATGAGATCTTCCGCCAATAAATTGAAGAATGAGGAGATGATGCGGCGCGGCGTGGCGTTGCTCTCTCTCTCTCTCTGTTGGGTTTATAATACATCTTTAGAAATATCTCGGCCGAAGTAGAAAATCAGAACAAGAAATAAAATCAGTGCCGCCTAGTTGGCACAAACTTAAATAAATTCAATCAAAGCAAAGGCCCGAAAAATCCACTCACTATGGGTTGTCACAAAAGAGGGCGGTTATTGAATTTATTCATCTCTGAGTCATCACAAGCTTCAATGGTATTCACAGACAACGAGCGAGCTGCTCGTATACATAAAACAAAATTAAACAAAGCAAAAGTAGATTTGGAGCAAACTGTGATGATTAAACTTTGTTGTATTGGAATTGGACTGACCCGCTTGAAAGTCCGATGACTCTCTCTCGCCCTCTTTCTATCTTCCTGCATCTGTGTATGGCTCTTTTTTTTTTGTTTGTTGTGCTATTCCCATGTAATTTGTAAACCTCGCACAGGTTATTCCCATTTATGGCAAAATTCGTTGCGTGCACGACATCAGCACAGATCAAGAATGGGATAGTCGCTATTCTAATGTAAATCTCTGAACATCTCGCTCTTGAGTGGGAAAAACGTGGGCAAGTACACTCGAACGGGGAAAATGGGCACATATGTCCAGGAGGGCATATCTATGTTTGATCACATATTTCATTTGGAGAAGTCTTCGCCGACTATTTTGGGTTGGAAAGGAGGAGGTTTAGCGAACCCTACTCCATCCACGGTCTGGTTATTTATTTGACTGTGTTTTTCTTTTTTTTTTCGTTTTTGTGAAGTAAAGCTTCCCCCTTCCCCTTCCGCTGTGGATATGGTTCGATGATCTCTTTAAGCGTTCAGCCTAACTAACACGTTCAGTTCAATGTCCTCGCTATATACCAACTGAATGTATACTTGGCCACTTTTCTGACCAAAGTCAACGCTGCTTCTGGTGATGAGAAGCGCGTCGCCTATTATGGGCACCATTAGAGAAGAGAAATATGTACACACCAAGAGCCACTATACCCATATCCCTTGTTGGCGGCATGTGCAATGGGGTCTTTGGATATAGCTGGCGCGTCCTCCCCAGTGGCTGTCCTCTTTCATCATTCTATGCGGATTCGCCTGGGTGTATAGAATATCAATATCTTGGGAGTTTTAGTTAGGGCAATGGGATTCAACAAACCGCACGAACGTTCTTTGCATTCGAAATGGGTTTGCTTTTGCTTCTTTGTGTGCAGTCGTCCCTTCATATAAGTTTACCCCACCTCGCAGCCATCTCGTTATGGGATGGTGCGTTCGATGCAAAGGCAGGAAGTTGCTGTAAGTCGCAGTCAGTCGCAGTATGTGATGATTTTTTTGCCTCGGCCTGTATAGTATATAACATATCATCCAGAAATAAATAGATTTTTTGGAGACAGTCCAATGTACAGATTTGTTGCATCGCATTCTGGGTGGCAGTGTGTAAGGTATATATCTCCTATGTTGGATGAAGATGTTCTAATTTGGTAATAAATTTAGATGGACACCTATTTCTATTTGTGATTTCAAGTGGGCGATTTTTTATTATTATTATTTTCCAATTGATTCGTTGAAACTTTGTAACTGCATAATAGGGTAGTCGTTAAATGGTTTCAGTCTTGGATAAAATTAAACAATCGGTTGTATGATACTTGAGACCGAATATGGCTCAATAAAACCAGTTGGTTTTAGACCCTTACAAAAGGGTATGTAGTTTGGGTACCCTATAACTGTTTTAAAGTCATTATTGGTTTATGTCTTGGATAACACAGACTCAGGTAGGTACTGCAGAATATTATTCATCAACATTTTTATTTGGGATCGATTAATGGTTCAAGTCAAGCAAGAGAAAATTACTCCATTACGCTTCAAACGTCCACAACAAAAATAGAATAGGTTCTCGGTATATGGTTTATGCCTTGGATAACAAAGCCAATTTAAAAAGAAAGGCTTAACAAAATCCGACCAGTTATGCAATATCAACTTCCGTGTATGAAAGATAAGTCTTATAACTTAAGTGTCTACTGAAAGTGAAGATGCGCGTACAGTGCTTAAATGTCCATAACCAAAGTCCAGAGATAAATATTTTAGAGCTAAGGTCTGCCATTAAATTGTTGCGACATTTGGTAGCTCGAGTTTCAGCTTCCCAAAGTGTTAAACACTGAGGATTTCAACTGTTTAAAATCTGATGTTCAGCATCTTTAGTTAAGGCGATCAAGCTGCTTGGATAACAATTTGCAACTCGAGGTTCAGCTTCCCAAATGCTTTCAATTTTGTGTGACTTGTCTGATATCTTTAAATGGTTTCGGACCTGGTTAGCAAGTAGAAACTTAAGCTTGAGCTTCCCAATTTGTTGAATAGTTGAACAGGTTAAAGACAAATATTCGGCATCTATAACTTTCAACAGACTTGTGACTTCGACAACAACTCGCAACTCGCAACTCGAGGTTCAGCTTCCTAAACACCTTATGTAGCTAGGGCCTTTAAATTTTGTGTGACTTGGTTCATAGTTATTGTCGTTTGAACTGTTGAAATACTGACGTTCGCCATCTATGGCTAAATTTTTTATATTGTTTGCGACTTGGATAACAAGTAGAAACTTGAACTTGAGCTTCCCAACTTGTTGAATATAAAACGTTGAAAAGATTAAATACCAATACTCGGCATCTATAAATGCGACTTCGACAACAAGTCACAACTCAAGGTTAAGCTTCCCAAAGTATCAAATATTGAGCGTGTGAATGGTTAAAAGACTGCTGTATGGAATTAAGCTAAAGCCCTCAAACTGCTTGTGACTTGGATTGCATTTGTTGTTGTTTGAACTATTGAAATACTGATGTTCGCCATCTATGGTTAAAGTCGTCAAATCGTTTGTGATTTCGATAATAATTAGAGGTTCAAGCTTGTGCTCTCGAACTTGTTAAACAAAAGTTTGATCGGTGTAAAGAACGATGTCCGAGATCTACATCTAAAGCTTACAAACGGATTCAAATGAATAATAGCAAAGCGGATTCAACCATAAAGGAACCCTGGGTACTCAAAAACTATAGTTTTTAAGATGCGGCGGTGGTGGCGTGGCGGTTGTCTCTTGATCCAAGTTCAATCACGGGCAGCTCATCACATTTTAGGCTTTAATGGGCTCAGCGGTCATTGCGCCCCTGATGTGACGCATTTCTGTAAATAATCCCTCTTGAGATTTAAGTAGGGTAACCAAGGATTCTGCTGAGAAACCCATCTATACACTATGAGATGGATTTTCAAAGATTTGCTATATTTTAGTCTTTTTTTTATTAATTGTGCTTTGACGAACTGTGTACAAAAAACACACTAACACGTCCTTGTTACAATTCAGTATACCTACACATAGTTTATTTCAGTGAACCTGAACATACATAACTTAAATTGAACCTTGACAACAGCTTTTGACCTTTTCCCTATATAAAACCAACAAACGTTATAGAAAAACATTCAAAACAGTGTCCCTGATGTCCATTCTCGTTACGTACCCTCCTCTCGCACAATTAATTCTGTTTCCCTTTGCATACTAATGTGTTAGGTAATTACTACGGCCAGCCAGTACATAAATGATTACCCAGAGTTGTATAGGGTAGTGCTGGTCATTGGTATTGCCGCCTTCGTCGTAGGCTATATACATATGCATTGCCTTTACGATAAAGGGGTACTGGCCTCGAGCGCTACCACTGCCCTGACAACACTCAAACACTGTCTAAAGAAGTAACAGAGGAACAATGTGTCAAAATCAAGGGACATTAACCGTCAGATTGAATGAATAATACGAACAAAAAAAAAACCATGAACAGAAACAACTCGCACACACTCGTCATAATCATCACATCAGGGGCGCAATGACCGCTGAGCCCATTAAAGCCTAAAATGTGATGAGCTGCCCGTGATTGAACTTGGATCAAGAGACAACCGCCACGCCACCACCGCCGCATAACCAACCAAGAGTCATTGGTCAGTGACTGGGTCTGAACGACAGCGCACTATAGGGAAGTACAACACTGTCGAGACATAATTTATACGTTAACCTTAAGTTTGACGTTACTAAAAAAAAAATTGTATCTACGAGTATCTTTTCCTCTATCTCATATTCGTTTAGTAGAGTTTATTTTTGTACTAAAGATTAGAATTGAATTTTATCTCTCGCCTTGTTTAAACGCTAATTGATACGAAGGAAACAAATGAAGAAAAAAATAAAACTCACAAACAGAACCCAACAGAGAGAGAGAGAAACCAACGAACTATACTCGGAACTAACCAAAGTCAAGTGCGTACATTCTCAGGGTTCTTTGCTACCAATGCCAAACGGTTTTTTTTTTAGTTTCTTTGCCTTTTGCCTGTTTTTTGCTTTTTGCAAGTTCTTCGTTGTTCTTCCTCTTTAAAATTGATTTTCTTTAAATAGTGGAGGAGGAGTATTATATACGTACAATAGATACAAACGCGATAAAGTCATACAACACTACATTTAGTACTCTTGTATTCATCGCTTTTTAGAACTCCAACTTGTGTATCATCCTTAACTGATTGCTGTCGAAGGTCATACAGAAATAGAGTGCGTACACCATTGATAGAGACCATAGAGGAAGAGAATAGAGAACAAGAAATATGAATACACGTTAAAAAAAAATAAATTCAAGGTAGTTTCAATTATGGCAAAAAAAAAGTATTCATGTACTAAAAAAAATTTAGAAATTATTGCGTTTCCTGCCAAGCATAACGTTTTGGAGATTTTCTAAATGATGAACCGGAAAGACAACTTTTCGACAAGTGGGTGTGTGGATCGTTTGTTTTTGGTAATAAAAAAAAAACACACACACACATATTTATCCGCGTCTTATGAGAATGACGGTATTTTCCAATTCTACGCATAGATTTGAAGGTTATTGGCCGAAAATGATCTAATACGGTTATTCACAAATTTAATTCGGGTAAACATTAAATGTGCGATCAATCGAGTCGATGATCTATTGAGGTTATAAAATCAGGGTTTTCGATTAGATCGGTTTGTCAGTTTTTCTTTTCGAGAGGGCAAACTGTCACGACATTTATTTGACTGTTTGAAATCTGTCTGAAATATTTGATCTACGTCTAGTAGAGCTTTAGTTTGAATTCCCATAATATACATTCGACCTTACTAATGGTCATTTTTAACCTATACCTTGACTACTTTTTAGGTCACAATAGAATATTTTATATTAAAATGTCACTATTGTGACTTTGTAAAATTTAACATAGACAAAAAGCGATATCTAGAGCGACGTTATAAAGGGTGTCCCTACAGATTTTTAATAAGACAGCTTAAATTTTTTATTGATTCATAGAATATAGAGATTGGGGGTTATGTATGGAATAGCACATCAGATAAAATGGCCGCCACGGCTTTGCTAGCAAGTACGTATCTACTCTTTTATTTTCTATGACCGCTTCGCATAAATGTGGCTGAATTTCATTAATACACCTTCCAATTTTCTCTTTGAAGGCGTTGGTGGTCGTGAGCTTGTTTGCATTGACATTTGACTTCAAAAAACCACAAAGAAAAAAGTTCAATGGCGTTAAATCGCAAGATTTGGATGGCCAATTCTGATCGTAAAAACGACTGATTACACGATTAGGAAATGACTCATGCAGTAAATGAATTGTTTCCCTGACTTTATGGCATCTGGCACCGTTTTGTTGAAACCACAAGTTGGTCACAAAAAACTGGTTACTGCCTGACCAGCTGCATTTTCGAAGAATAATGGTCCGATAATGCCTCCAGCCCAAAGTCAGCACCAAACAGTCACGCGTTGTGTGTGCATTTTTTTTTTCAACAATTACTCGTTGGTTTTCTGAACCCCAAATGCGACAATTTTGACGATTAACGAAGCCATCAAGATGAAAATAAGCTTCATCACTGAAGATGATTTTGTTCGAAAATGGCGGTCTGTAGCTGACAAACCTTCACAATTTTTAAAATATTGCTCAACAATGAAAATGCGTTCTTCTTTCGTATAGTGCTCCATTTTTACTAACCTCGAACTGTCAGCTGTCACATCTGTTATCTTTTTTTCCGTTGGCATCACTGTACGGAAATGGCGGAAAATTCAAATTGTCTGTAAATTATGGGACACCTTTTATGAGACAGTTATTTTATTTATTATTTTAAAAGGAGCTTTAAGGATCACATCGGGGTTACAGAGTCTGGAACTTATAGGTCTTTTACGCTAAATTTGATCAGATGGAACATATGGTACTACTTTGTTTCAAAAATAGCCTATAGAATAGAAGATTCTTTGTCTGCTTCGTCTGATTTCGAATCTTTCAAGAGTACGGCAGAGGAATAATTATGATATTTTAGTTTATTTTTGAACAGTTTGTCTAGTAATAAGTAAGGTGCTCCGTCAATACCTTTAAAAGTACCTGCGTCTGTTCAAAACTAATTATGCAGAAATACTTAAAAAACTTGCATTTCCCGCGTCGGTAATACAACTTCCAAGGAACGACGACAACATTCAGTGAAATATGAGCTGAACACCAACAAATGCTATATGTATACACTTCACTTTTTTAGTGACTGTAAACCTCTCAAGGTAACTGACCCCGATCAAGTATTGAATAACAATATCCGCTCTTGAAATTGATACAATCTACTTGTTTTTTCTTTACCTATTGCAATGTGAGAAATCTTCTCGTAAAACAAACAGGAATAAAAAAAGGGACACTTCAACTGCAAAAAAAAAAAAAAAACGAAAAACTCACCTGAGTGTAACACCAATTTTCAGCAACTGGTGTATTAACTTCCGCTAAAGGCGGTGACGGTACACGACTAACCGCCATTGTACTACTTGATGCGTGCAGGTTAGATGTAACTCTAGCAGTTTGACCTGCCTGGCATTCGTTTGGCAATCTGAAAGGATACGAAAAAGAAAACAAAATATAAATAAAATGCATAAAAAAAATCCAAGTAAATAATGTAAGAAATGAAAATCAGATGGGCGCCATCTATTGGTGGTTATAGAAGAACTATGTACAGTGCCTTTCGATAAAGGCCATATTTGTAATTTGAATTCCAGGTGAAGTGCAATTAGGCAACTAGATAGAAACTAATGGTTGTGAAGTAAGTGAAAGTTACAAAAATGTAAGCAAATTAAGTTTTACTTAAAGGCGCCATCTATTGGTGGGGATAGATGTAATCATTTTTGCCAACTTTAAGGTCTAATCAGATTGAAACGGATGAATGAAAAGTAAATACTTTAGCCAATACGTTTTACTTATAGGCGCCATCTATTGATGGGCATAGAAGTAATCATTTTTTTTTCAAACTTTAAGGTCTAATCAGATTGAAACGGATGAATGAGAAGTAAATACTTTAGACAATACTATTGAACGAACAGTTTTCGAAATTCACAATAATTAGATGCATATTCGAAACTCTTTCTTTCGAAGTTTTGTAACTATTGGTCTGTGTTCTTAACGATGAAATTTTGCGAAATAAATGAAACATATATCTAGTAAAAGTGATTCACTGCCAAGTCATCTATGGACATTTCATCAAACTTTACTTATTGCCTAGGATCTAGAGATAGGTTTTTGAAGAAAAGCTGTCTTCTCCTCATACATGATGGTGTAAGAAACTGATAGATATACTATACCCAGGAAATGGATATCCGAAAGAAGAGTCAGTTATCTGATAGATAAGTTGTATACGTATGGATCAGTTGCATGAAATTACATGAATAACTAATAGATTTCGTTTGTTAGATTGGTTCGAAACACGACTATGATCGAATGGATGATGTCCCAGCTAACTGATGAGAATATCAATTCTCTTGTTATTCATATTCTATAAACAGATGTCATTACAAAAATCTACTACCAGGCGAAAGTGTACTGCTTACAATTTAATTCACTACACAAAATGGACATGATGCAGAAAACAATGACGATGGTAAGAAGACTGTGCAATGCTTATACTTGGGTAACCACAGGTGTCATTCGTTTGTCCACAGGTAGTAATTTTCTTTAGATGCCATTGTATCTACATCCTTGTGGGGTTCGTTTTTTTTTTTTGTTCTTATTTGAAATTCTACAAAAGTGCACCTTTATTTATTCGTCAGTTTTATTTTATTTATTTATTTCGTACATTTCTTGGCCTTTGTCATCATCATCATCATCAACACACACACTAAGGAGATTATATCCATAAGTAAACGAACATCAGGAAGGATGTCCAAGTCGAATGTGCACAGCAAGACCTAAACATATATTTCAAAAAGTAGCACGAGGATATACATTGTACATTTGTCAGAGTCTCCATAACCATTAAGTTGTTGCAGCAGCTTCGTGTAAAGTAGAGTAGTTTAGCCGTAGTCTTTTCCCCCCTGGAAGCTGGTTGTCCGTCCGTCCATCGTCTCAGATATATACGGACGTGTTATGTATTTTCGTATACTTTTTTCTAAAGTTATTCTGGTAGTCTTTGGTGTAATAAATATACAGTTTTTTTTTGCTGGTATATGTCTTGGCTTTGTCCATCGATGGAAAGGTAAAAAAGAAATGTGGATGTTTGGATGAGCGAGCATTAAAGATGGGGGATTTATGATGGAACATCTGCTTCAGTTTTCGATATTAATAAAAGCATTTATTCCCATTGATGGGACGGGTTCCCTATTTTTTTTTTTACTCTTCAAAGGGAGCATATAAAAGTTCAATGACAATTGGAAAGTCGGGTGCGAACAGAGTAATAAAACTATGAAACTGATGGCAGGGGTGTTGTTAAGTTATTCGAGGCACGTGCTCGACAGATAGTTTTATGTGAATTAATTCAGAAATAGTTCTTTAAGCTTCTTTTGTATTATTTTCGTATTTAATTTAACGGAAATGTGAAAGGTGAATGTGTCAGAAATGACATTTGTTAAGAGTCGACAGACTGGGCATTTAATTTTAAAATGCTTAAATTCTCAGAGAATTCACATGTGGAAAACAAAAACTGGGTACAGTTGGAAAATTGATGTCTTAAACTGGCGAAGAAATTTTCAACAAGTGGGAGCAAATATTCCGTTCCAAATAAATTCACAAGCTGAAGCAACAAATATTTGGAGAAAAACTGATTTATTTGGAGATATGTAATTAAATCTTTAAAATAATAGAAGTGTTAAAATCGGGTTTTAATTTGTTGTTTAAGCTTTCGCTACTACTGAATGGAGAAAGCATCAGAAATATGGGATGATGGAATCTCCTTTTCCAAAATCCCCTGTGCTGAAATCCCTTAGCCAGCCTCGGGAACGGAACCAAATTTATGGTGGATTCCTGGGGGGGTTATTTCCAAATGCGTGGCGGATCGTATTGAAAGCGATACTTCGAGACCGTCTTCGCTTTTGCTTATTCTCAAATGCGAACTGTACCTTCCAGTTCTTTCTAATTAGACTTCCAATTTTCCATTTATTTTCACAAAAGTTTGACAGCTTTTTCCCGTCACAAGAATTTAGTTTATTTTTTACCCGTAAACAATCCGTCACCTAAATAGCTATCGCTTTTGGAAATACAAAAATACCAATCCGCCATTAAAAGCGATCCGCCGCGCATTTGGGAATAAGCCCTCTGGCCATGAAGGCTTCGAAGGAAACGAAAAAGCAGACAAATTGGAAAGACCGGAACCTTTCGGATATAGGTACCCCCAAATTGACTAAAAACTTAACCATAAAAAGCTTAAAATGTACAAAATGTATCTCATATTGGGAGAATATCCCTGGTTTAACAATGCCCATGGCAGACATGATATCAGAAACCTTGTTACACTACCTAAGCAAAATAAATCTAACTAACTCAGCGGAGTGCATACTCAGTATAGAAGAAAACAAAACAACATTATATGCGAATTTGGAAGGAAGATCTTCACCAGGGACCAATGGGCCCCGAAAGAGATGAAAAAATCCTCTGCAGCCGTGTTAAAAACTTTACAAAAAAAAACTGAAGAACCTCCTAGCCTAAATCCTCTTTCAAACTTTTGTTACAATAGATCTTAATCAGCACGATGTGCCGCTTTTATCGGCTGGTATAAAAGTTAGGATAGGATAGTCAGTCTTCATTAGAGTTACTGCAAAAAACAGAGTGATACTCTATAAAATACGAAACGAAACCCGCTTTTGTTTTGAGTAAACCTGTCTCTATCGTATCTGTGGTAATAGACAAAGGGCCTTACCAATAAACATTTTGAATGTTCAACTAAAATATCTCTACGTTCACAATGGATAATTTTATATGGAAATTGTCGCCATTGTGACTTCGTAAAACTTTGCGTGTACAAAATGATTATTAGTACCGCGGAAAGACTGCTATTGTCAAAACGATATCGTTGGGTCGTTTTCATTTTACCTTATCTGGCCCCAGATCTTCTTTATTTTTGTGACAATATACAAGCGCTTGTTCATGGACGCAATCAGTTGAACAAGAAAATTTAAGACAATTTTCAAAGAACAAAAATTTCCTTTTTTCTGAAAAACAGAAAGTAGTATTCCTTTTTCTCTTTTAGCTCATTTCGAGTACAAGTACATATTGACCCCTATTGTGAGTGTCGATAGTTAATCGTTGATCGACAACTGTCGATTGATCGAGAACTGTGATTGCCGATTGCGATCGATATTTGTTGATTTGACAGTCGCTTGTAGTCGATTACAAATCTCTGATCGATGCTTGGAAGTGAAAAAATATTGTGCATACGAATAGCTAAAATCAATCGACACAATCGACAATTGTCGTGACGATCGCTGATCGACAATCACAATGAGGGCCATTCCCTCAAAAAGGAAAATTTCCCACAATCTGGCAGCATTTAGGACTCATGTCGCTTGTTTGAATGTTTCTAAAAGATTAAAGATTAAGATTTAAGATTAAAAAAAAGACTGAAGCCGAATCGTATCATTATATAGTGACGAGCAAGTGAGCAAGATGGAGATTTAAGTAATTAGAACTGGACTGCGAACAAGTACGTGACTTCTACTAAGAGATGTAGAACAACGACTTTTCCCCCCAGATGGCTCTAGATTTAAGTTGCATGTAGAAAATTAATGAATGTTCGTAGCTATAGTAGAGCTCATCGATTTGGGAGGATTCGAATGTATATTTTCAGTATTTCACTGAAATTCTTGTCATGTTAAACCTATGTCCCCAACTGGGATCTCAAGACGTTCCATGGAATCCATACCATCAGGCAAGCCAGACCCAGGATGAGATGGTTAGATCAAGACTATAATCTCTCATCTACCCGTATAAGGATTGCCCTTAATCATTTACAATCGATGGCAGAGAAGCGAGAGTTATGGGGCGATTTATTTTTTTTTTTTTGAAAAGCTAACTATTGTCTACACGCCTTTTTTTTTAAAGTACTAAACTTTTAGTAACATCCGAAGGCATAATTCTGCAAAAGCTGTAGGATTTTTTAAGTTGCCACTCAGTCGTTACTTTGAGAATAAAAAAATTATTGTTCGCCCCCATTTTAGTTTCTTGTTCGATTTGAAACAAAGTAGAACACCTAAACTATCTGCATAGACAATTTTATGACCAATTAAGCGAACAATATATATGGGAAATGAATTTCTCTTGAGTATGACTTCATCTATCGTGTTCTTTTCTATTAATCGTGATCATTGACAGAAATTCTCTTCCTAATTGAATAACATCATCGCATTGGAGTCATCAAAGAACAAAAAAAAAAAAAAAACCTAAATCAAGTTGACCTACAAAAATGTCCCAATGTACAGTCAACCATATGGACAAACGGCAGTGTATCTTTTTTTTTTTTGTAGAACTATTTAATTTAGCGACCTGGTTTTTGACTTTATTCTGCTTTGATTGATAGCAGTTCTTTGTACTATAATTTTATAGAAAGTTAGGAGTTTAGTTAGAAGCTACCCTCCTCCAAATGGTTCCACATGACAAATTTGAGACGCACGCTTAGAAACGCAGACACAAGCGGCCTTTATTCACAATAAACATACGCAGATAGGGGAAAGGGAAAAAAAATTAATCAATTAAAAGTGTACATAATGTCATCGTTGTCCTTCATAATACACACTTTACCAAAAAAAAAAATACTGAAAAAAAAAACATTTTTCTCTCATTCTCGCTTTTGGCAAGGCCATCATTTGACATGTGCCAACGAAAAAAAAAAGATAGATTAAAAAAAAAAAAAAAATAGAGCTTAGTTTTCAAGTGTGTATTAAAGGCTATTTATACGCTTGAATGCGTATAGATATCGCACCTGGATACGATGATACCATCTTGTAGAAACACACTCTACCGAGGGATACAGATATTATGTCAAGGATAACTCAAAATGACAGGGACCTTCAATATTAGAACAGACAACAAAAAACAGTATTAGATACCTACCACCATAAAGGGAACGGTATGTAATTTGTTCTCGAGGTCACAGAGGTAGGTTCAAAAGTCGTACCCAACCAAAAGTGTGTACGATTAATATATCGATAAATCACTACAAGAGTTGAAGGAGCAGAGCACATACCACATACATTATCATTTTATTTGGAAAAACTACTAGTACTCCTATACTGTGCTGTGGTGGTGGTGGTGGTGCTGGCTGGTGAGATAGCGTTTCCTGTTTGATAAATCATTTGGCCATGATGTGACAGCAATCGTGAAATTAATCAAAATAAAACCAAACAGACACTGGTATAAACGTGTATCTTTTTTTTTTATTTTATTTTGGTCGCAATAACAACAAATGAGGTATAGATACGTATAGAGTAAGCGATTGATAAAATAGCAAACTATTTGCATTTTTATTAAATAAAAGATACCGCGACGAATTACTAGTTAATGATAGACGAGACCCTAGCCCAGACAGAGTGAGCATGAGCATATTTTCAATTAAATTAGTCAGTAGTCAGACGAATTTTAAATTTCATTGAATTATGCTAAAATTTATATTTAGAATAGACTTTGGTCAAATTTATTACTGTGACTGTAAAATTTAACATTTAACACTTGAGGTGATAAAAAAATTCATCATAAAATAACGCCACAGTACTAACGAGTTTCTGGGGACGCATCCGTGAATGATCTTTACGTTTACCCATAAAAAAAACAATAGATTACGAGAGATGATTTAAGGATAATGCGATTCGGCCTATGTTGGAGCATTATTTATCCTCTAGGACCGACCATAGGAATAGCTTCAATCAGTTTGTGTGAAAAGATTTTGTTGGTATGAATAGAAGGGATCTACAATTTCAGGCAGTATCGGAATGACTGAATTGGGAAGCTGACATAAAGAAAGAGTCTTCTATGTATCACTATTCCATTCCATTCCTCCCAAAAGTAAAAACTCAAACGAATGATTATGAGAAGCTACAAGCTAGGCGCAGGGTGCCTGCCTATACGGACCTACATAGGTATTTTTATATTTAACCAAGCGAACATTTTTTGATATATATTTTGTAATTTTTATTGGCCAGGTTAATTTTATGAAATCATAATTGCAAAATTGTCCGTATAAAATGTCTCTATTGTGAATTAAAAAGTAATTTAGTCGGAGGTTATAATTAAACATTAATAAGGCCACTGCGCTGTAGTAATAAACATTTTTTGTGTTCAGCTTAAATTGTATGAAGTCACAATGGCAAAATGTCCATACAAAATTGCCTATTGTGACCTACGAAACGAGAGCCCCAATCTGTCTAGAATCGTTAAAAAGAGATCAAATTTTGAATCTTTTGATGTCAGTGCGCTGTAGATAATAATAACAACAATTTTTCGTGTTCAGCTTAAATTATATAAAGTCACAAAGGCGAAATTTTCCATACAAAATTGTCTATTGTGACCTATGAAATGAGAGCCCCAATCTCTCTAGAATCGTTAAAAACAGATAAAATTTTGAATCCTTTGATGCCAGTGCGCTTTAGATACAAATAAGAGTTCAGTGTTTTAGTGTTCAGCTTAAATTATATGAAGTCACAATGGCAAAACGTTCATACAAAATTGTCTATTGTGACCTACGAAACATTAAAGGTGAAGGTTAAAAATTAAGTGAGGCCCCAATGTCTCTAGAATCGTTGAAAAGAGATCAAATTTTAAGTTTTTAGAAGATAGTGCAATTCACAATTCAGGGCACAATTCACTTATAGCCAAACTTTGCAAAGATTTTATTAGAAAGCCTTAATAAAACTGCAATGCCACTCGAGCTGCTTTGCTCTAGACTGCATAGGGCAGGAGAGAGAAATATCAAACTTGTCGTGCTAATATTTTTCATACAAAATTATTTATTGTGACCTATTGCGAAAAATGTAAGCTGATTATTCAAAATTATTATTCTAAAGGCCCATTGACTACGGACGGCCGGCGTAAAAAACAAAACAATGTCAAAATGATGACCATAAGCTTTGCATTTTGTTGCTTCATACACTATGTGTTCAAAACGGTTCGTTTTTGATGTTCAAATTCGTACAAGAATTTAAAAAAAACCAAAGGAGTTTTTGGTTGAAGCTGTTTGAAACTCATGCTATTGAAATGGTTTGTTTCCGAACTAGTATATGGTAGAATATTTATCCAGAAATGTCTTCTCTTTAGAGATCACGATGGTCTCACTAAGGTGCCTACAGTTTTGTGAGGGTTTGCAGGGGACATGCAATTTTGTATGAAAAGTCCGAACAGCTGAATTAAGAAAGTTATTCTCTCAGATGATTGTCAGACATTCACAAAGGTTGTTCAGTGGAAAAAAAATTTTCAGATGTAATCTGAGCATTGAACTCAAGACATCCTCCCTTATAGTAGTACAGAAAATTATGGTGCGCGATGCATGGGATTAAGAGAGAAAGGGTGTGAAATGAGATGTCATATATCAATCTCCACAATGATGATTTGAAAGGCACCATAGTGTTACCTGTAGGTGAATGTGAATTATTAATTTAACCACTCAATAGTTTGAGTCGTGAGGAACTGAATGTCGAGCAGCTACTTCTCCGTACAGAGCGGTCCATGTTTCGGTGAATTGGTCTGTCCCCAACCAGGATCCCACAACGGGCACCATCAGGCAGACGTCCTCTAAGGTAGACTCAGGACGAGATGGTTAATTCAAGTCCAAAATCTCTCCTCTACCCGTATGGGGATTGCTCTTGATGATTTAAAGTCGATGGCGGAGAATCAAGAGCTATTTAGGGTCGACTTGAGCAACTTACAGCCGCGACCCACTTAATTGATAAGCGTGCCATTGAAAATGAATGAGGACAAATGAATGGTTTGAGTCCGTACTAGTCAAGGGGAGATCTGTTATTAACGAAAAAATATCAATATTGGACAAAGTTACATGTACCGGCCACACAAAAAACATTCCAAATTTTATATCTCGAAAACCATTAAACCGATTGAGCTCACATTTTCAGTCAATCTTAGGTATTGGCCCGGGATAGTTCCTGTGAGAATTGGACAAAGGGGGGTGGCGCCTCCCATACAAAAAACATCTTCTTTGGGGTAAAACTTGATGACGATGACGTTAACGAATGAATGTGGAAAAGTGACAAATTTCTGTGGGATAATTGTAGTAAAATTTAATTAAACAATATTTGACAGGATTACAATTGTTTATTGTAAAAAAAAAACTCTTTCTTAGATAAAATCATACACATTTCGAACAAAAACACCCTCAGAATCACTAAGTGATTAAACGAATTTCTGTACATATTTTTGCCAATAAAATGAGGTCGAAATTTCAGTGACAAATTGTTGAGAAAATAACAAATTTTTTTTTAGTTTTGTAAACAATCACTTTGGTTGCAATCACAGCTATTTGGTGTTAAACCACAATCATCAGCAGACCCTTCTTATAAAAAGTATGGGAATAACGAGTTTTTCAATGCAGTAGTTCGAAACTTGGGTTTCCACAAATCCACTGATTATGTCCAAACTTGTTTTCTATGTAGAGAAAGTTGTTCTTTTTTTTTTTTTTAAATATAATAAACAAAATTGTTAAAAACAGCACTCGGTGGTAAGGTAATCGCCACTTATCGGAAAACAATACGATATCGGACGTAAAAACTTTGAACAGACCGGCACATCCTGCGGAACTTGTGAATGGCCCTCAAAATTTTCAGACATCTACATATAAATAAATAAATAGGTGGCACAACAGGCGGGTAGACACCCAAGGCCTAGCTTCTCGCAACCATTCGCTTTGTGTGAGTTTCTATTTTTGTGACGAATGGAAGGGACCTACAATTTTATGCCGCGTCCGAACGGCTAAATTGAGAAGCTTTTTCATGACAGTCTCGGATGTTTGTCAGACGTTCGCGAGAGGTGGCGCAGTAGAAAAAAACTTTTAAGATGTAATTTGTGTTTTTCCGGGGATCGAACCTGGGATCCCTCGCACAGTAGTCCAGCACACTAACCACTGCGCTACTGCGCCCACAATCTACATATGCCTGTCTAAATGAGAAGAACTAGAACTCATATTTTTCTGAATGTAAACAATTTTTGAAAACCACAACAAATCATGTGCTCAGAGTTGTCGTCTCAGTTAACCATCCAAGTTAATACTTTAAATTCTTCATTCGAGATACACTTATAATTAGCAACGAAGCTGACAATGAGAACGTAAAAATGGTGATTATTTAAATGACTATCAACTCAAGCAAAAAATTGTTTTAATGTTAAATTGTTGCTAACATTAATTCAAACAGAAATTGATGAAAAATATCCCAATATAATTGCCCGACAATAGAATACTGTTAGCAAATTAAATAACATTTTATATATTTTTTACTGAAACACCAAATTTTGTGAGGAGTAAAAGACTTCCAGTTTAATCGTGTATCTTACCTTTGGATTGGTTCATAGAATAAATCCATAATATTTCGTTCAAATTCAATTTGTATTAATTTCACATTCGACATTAAGATTAAATAAATTAAAAACAAAAGACAAATATCAACAAATAAAAAATATATACTATATAAAAATAAAAATAAACTCTTTTCGCAAAATTCATAGAAAATTTGTTTAAACAAAATATTTAGGTACAAAACGACAACATCCACACCAACATCAACAGAAACTAAACGAAACAATTATACACATAAGAGAGCAGCACAAACGGGAACACGCACTCAAACATTGGCACATCTTATCACACCTAAATAACAAGCGAACAAAAAAAAAAAACCGTAACAACACTTATATACTACACGCGCCAAAGTAACAAAAAAAAAAAAGTAATAATTAAAAGCTCTCTTCAACTGTCATAATACGACTACGACTACGACGACGACGAGTTACTCGTATGTTAGATTAGAAAAGTCCAAGGCTAAGCTGTCACTTAGAAGTAAATGTACTGGCGTGGTCAACACACTGTAACTCATCGATTGTGACTAAGGCAACATTTCCAACAAAACTCTTGATTTTCTGTTGAAAAATTTCCCAAAAACAAAATTGTTTCTATTGAGAAGTAACAACCATCAAGGATTGCAACTGGATCTAGGGAGCGACCTCACTTGCAGAACAATAGATCACCCTTGGACCGACAGAGAGTGGAAGACGAAAGCGAATACGAAAAGGTGCAAAATAACAATGGGACACATTTCCGTCGTTCCCCCTCTTGGACAAAGGAAAAGAGAAATCCGTGTGTAGGTTGGCATTGCCAGCTATATAAAGAGGAAGCGGGTGTACTGCAGATTAAAGACGTACAATATCCGATTTATTGATCCTTTTTCTCTATACCTGGTGTCTGTGTGTGTGTGGTGCATACAATAAAATGCAGAAAAAAAATCCATAAAATCTGATCCTTGGAAATTGGATTGGATGAAGGAATTATTTTTTTTTTTCTTCCAGATCGAATTGCAGAGGATGGGGATTAGAAGAAACACCACCTTATCCTGGCCATAGAATCTATATAATATAATCTTTTATCTCTTGCTGTATGGGTAGCTGTATAGCTGACCTGCTTTAAAACGATTTAATTCGGTCGCAATCAGATACACAGCTAGGTATACGAGGCACATCCTGCCTGCAGGAGGACAAACACTTAAAAGCATTAAATTGCAATTTTCGCTCGCGAAGAAAATCTTTATTTTCCCAGTGCAAACAAGGATAACCAATGTCGCGCAAAGCATCCACCGCTAGGTACTACCCTGGGGATGTGTGAGAGTTATAAAATTTTCGGTAAAATGGTGGTTTTCGGATTTTCTACTGATTCACACGAGCAATTTCAAGATTTTCAAGTGTTTGCTTAGAGTGGCAGTGGTGTGGCGTAACTACGAGTAGTATAGGGGCGTGAGAATTCTGCGCTGAAATTGGGAGTGCATGAGCGAGTTTCAAGTGATGTGAATTATTAAAGGGAGGTTTGAGGTGCATTAAAGGTTCTTCATCAATTTAATGGTTTACAAAGTGTATACCAAGTGTAATCGATGTTTCTTTGTTTGTGACAGTGTCAGTTTCAGTTTTTGTAGGAATTATTTCAGGTTAAAGAGAATCATTTTTAGTGTCCAATTTTTAAATACAACCATCAACTCATTGTGCCGATATTTTTCTAAAAAAAAAAAATGATTCTATGGTGACTTATGATAGTGACTTATGACTGAAAGCAAAGCTTAACAATGGTTATAAAAAATTATAATAATTTTCTAAGTAATGCCCAATGATTGCTAAAGGTCGTAATTGCAGGTCGCAATATTTTAGGTTAGGTTCGGGTTGCAGGCTACCACGAGTGAACCCAGACTTAGGCCATCAGAGTAGCCCAATAGTGATGTCAAAGGGTCTAATGATTTTAAGGCGAACTGTTGAACCAACAGGAGTATGGAAAAAATCGTTGGAGGCCTTGCCTTAGATGGCGGTACAGTCCGAGGTGGAATTGGGCATCATCCAACACGCCTCTCCATCTCCAGTTAGCCCGATCTTTGGCTAACCGCCTCCAGTTGCGCGTCACCTAAGATGAGGTCTTCCTCTACTGCGTTGTCCGTCCGAGTTGGAATCGAAGACTCTTCGGGCCGGAGCATTGGTTTTCATTTGCTTTACATGCCCTAGCCACCTTAGTCGGGTTATACGCACTTTTCTGACAAAGTCGATGTCGCTGGACAGCTCGTAGAGTTCGCTGTTAAATCTACTCCTCCAAAGCCGGTCAACGCAAAGGGGAACAAAAACCACTTGAAGAATTTTGCGTTCGAAACGACCAAGAAAATCTTCATCCGTCCATGCTTCTGTGCCATAGAGCAGGACTGGGATGATGAGGGCTTATATAGAGTGTCCTTGGTGTTTCTTGACAAGGCCTAACTAGTCAGTTGCCTTCTCAGGCCAAAGAAACAGCGGTTGGCAAGTGTAACTCTTCGTTTGATTTCATCAGCGGCTTCGTTTAATTTCTGAGCTTCCTATGAAATTGTTGCCTGGGAGACCAAACGTAAGTAAATGCCTTCCAATGATGTAGTGGCCCGTAATGACACCCACTGATGTGTTTTTAAACGATATTTTTTAGTGCAGATCACATTAAAAAATGTGAAAATGTTGATCCAAAATGATTTAAAATTGATTGGAGAATTTAAATTAACATTTAGAAATGTTTTTGAGTTTAGCTGGTACACCAACCTTGGTTTAGGAATGCAGTTAAAACAACAACAAACGTGAGTTCATCTACAAATTCAAGCTAGAACTTGATAAAAATGTCAGATGAATGTTGACTAGAAATGACAGCGAAGTTCGAATCTAAGATATTTGGTTAAAAATACGGCGCAAAAGGTCCCGATTGGACTTAAAATGTCTCAAGTCTATAATCGTTTTGACGCGTAATAGGTTCATATACCCGTAGGTCCCTAGAATTAGGTGAAAATTTCGGTGAATGTTGACAAGAAACGACAGCGAAGTTCAAATCTAAGATCATTTGTGAAAAATACGGCGCAACAGGTCCGGATTGGCTTAACATGTCACCAAAGTTCAAATCGAAAACCAGAGGCGGTGCGTAATAGATTCATATAAACACGTAGGTTCCTATATTTCACCTAAAAAAAGTATTGAAAGCACAGATATTAAATTTTCAGTGCGAATAAAGTCCGTCAAGGAAAGTATTTTCCGGAACAACTTGCAGGTTGTCCGAGAAATTATGTGGAAAGTAAAATGAGTTGGGTACGTTTTCCCCAAAAACTTCAAACTAAAGTCCCCAAACCAAAATCCCCAAAGCCCCAAAATCTCCAAAACCAAAATACCCAAATAGATTTCGAGTGCATTAACAGTGAAATAGGTATGGGGCATGCTGACCCCCCTTCTTGGGGTCACTGTTGGATTTGGAGTAGGCGCAAAATTTTGGGGATTTTGTATTTGGCGATAAATCAATTGGAGAATTTTTCAAACAGTGGGGATTTTTAGATTTTGCGCTTGGGTATTATGTGGATATCCCTGGCGCAACAAGCCTATAGAGGCACCCTAGGCCTAGCTTCTCGCAACCATTCGTTTGTGTGAGTTTTTATTTTTGAGACGTGTAGAAAGTAGCCATCATTATTAATGGGAGATTACTAATCATAATTTTTTTTATGTGACATCACCAGGGGCGTAGCGAGGGGGGGGTGTGGGGGGGTGCGACACCCCCCCACCGGTTTTAAGAGTCGGCAAATCAAGGAGTAACATTTTAACTTGAGCAGCTAAAAAAAAAAATTCTAAAAATTAAAAAAAAAAAAAATTAAAAAATTTCAAAAAAAAATTAAAAAAAATTTTAAAATTTGACTCGGAACAAAATGTTAAAAAATAAGAAGTGAGTTTGGATTTTCATTGAAATGCGAATTTATATTTTTTTGACTGTATGTACCTTTTCCGAGTTTCGATTTTAAAAATGACGGTCAGCATCGGTGAATTTGCCGACTGAACACATTAAAATTTATCGATTTTCGATTCGATTTAAAAAAAGATTGTCGGCATCGCTGAATTTGCCGACTGAACATATTAAAATTTAGCTAGTTTCTATTCGATTTAAAACAAGAATGTCGGCATCGCTGAATTTGCCGACTGAAAACATTAAAATTTAGCGAGTTTCGATTCGATTTAAAAAAAGATCGTCGGCATCGGTGAATTTGCCGACTGAACACATTAAAATTTATCGTTTTTCGATTCGATTTAAAAAAAGATTGTCGGCATCGCTGAATTTGCCGACTGAACATATTAAAATTTAGCTAGTTTCTATTCGATTTAAAATAAGAATGTCAGCATCGCTGAATTTGCCGACTGAAAACATTAAAATTTAGCGAGTTTCTATTCGATTTAAAAAAAGATCGTCGGCATCGGTGAATTTGTCGACTGAAAATGGATCGTGGTTTGTGTTCGGATGCGTAAAACTTGAAAACGACTTGACCAAATTGGATAGGTACTTCCTTCTGCGGGTTTGTTCGTAATTGCTACGCGAAGGTTTAGGGGCTGTAGCCCCACAAATCGATTGAGTTCCAATTTAAAGATAGTATTAGGTATTGGCCCAAGAGTATTCGTGTTAAGATTGATCAAAATTGGACAAAGGGGCGTGGCGCCTCCCATACAAAAAACATCTTCTATGGGGTGAAACTCGATGACGTTATAACTCGATAACCGCTGGCCCGATACAGTCGGCAAGTTCCTAAAATAAGTCGGCATTTCAATGAAAGTCACCCCCCCACGGCTCGAACCCTCGCTACGCCCCTGGACATCACCAACAACAAACTACACCACCAATCCATTATCAGACTCATTTAAGGACATTTAATCTCTGACAAACAATTCTACGTATACTAGTGTATCCCTCTTGGAAAAAAAATATTTTCTAAATGTTTCCCTGACAGGAAGTGAACCACATACTTCGCTTCGACCAAGTAGCTCATCGCTTACCACCAAATTGCTGAATATGACAGAGAGGATGACAAGACAACTGCAATGTATTTTTTTTTGTTTACGACGATTTGTTGGTTTGTTGGTCTCTCGTTTCATTTAATTTTTATTGCAAACTCTTAGGCTGAAAACACACCGGATAAAGCAAAACGTTTTTGATTCTTAAATCAAGAAAACGTTTTTTATTTGAACACACACCGAGCGAAACAGAATGTAACAAAACAAAACGTTTTGTTTTCTTGTTTCGTTTGGTGTGCGTTGAAATAAAACAAAACGGAATTTCCGATGCTTTTAGTGCTTTTAGTGTTGTTCAACATGTGGTTTGCGCACGGAGTAAACATAGAAGCAAATAAAGGTGAAAAGTGCAACGAAAGAAGAAAATAAAAACAACGGATTTTAAATTTTGTTTCGCAAAAACAACAGGTCAGCTATCGGCAACGAAACATGTTTTTCTGATTTGCTTTGGTTTTTATGTTTCGTTTCATTTGGTGTGTGTTGCGCCATAAGAAAGTATGCAATTATCAACAACGACGCTGATTCGAAACAGTTTTGTTGTATTCGGTGTGTGTTGCTCGTATGCAATGGCATGTATTTTCGACAACCACAACCGAAACGCTTCAAAACAAAAACGTGTGTTTTGTTTCGTTTGATTTGGTGTGTTTTGTCTCATAAGAAACCATGTTCTCTTGTTTCACGAAACAAAAAAACACGTTTTGCTTTATCCGGTGTGTTTTCAGCCTTACTCCCAATTTTTATTTTTTACTTCATATTTTGTTGAATATATTTTTCATATAGACCACACGCCATCTAGCCGCAAAACATTTTCTGCAAAATTTTACAACTTTAAGGGTTTTTTCATAAATGCCTGAACAGAACTTAATTCCTTCAGCAAACACTGATATTCTGGATACTACCAACTGCCCAGAACACCCACACATTATAGCAAATCATCGAGGACAACAAGGTGACATTTCATTCAACTTGTTCACTCGTGTTCAGTCTATAAACTAGAATAAGTAGGTATTTCCAGTTAAAAAAAATATCCAACCCCATCTATTATTCTGACTCATCTGATAAATACCCAACCCAAACAGTAAATACATTTTTTTCGTATTAATATCTTACTTGTGCTTATACTTAAACGCTTTTATTTATCAAAAAAAAAATCCCACAAGCGATTCATTCCCATCAAGGTCGATTGGCTACAGCAAATGTTTCTGTATAGTAGCCCTTACGCGCACAAATGCCCTCCGCGTGCTTATAATTATCTACTCGTACTATGCCTATTAAGCCACCTTGATTAGAATTTCTTAATACAACACGTTTTCATGACGGTTATTCTCCATTCGTGATTTATATTTTTGTAACGCAATATATAGAAAATATATGAACAAGAAAACAATATACATCACGCAAAAAAAAAAAAAACACCAACACGTGCCGTCCCGTAGATTGATTTTGAAGGACAAACCAAATTTCGGAACACAAACAAAAAAAATATATTTGAGATAAACATTTTTGGTTTGAAATTATTTAAACAAAAAAAAAATTACCTACTCGTATAGCACAAAGCAAAATGAGTGTTCTTTGATATTTTTCACTACTAAAGGTTGAACATGAGTAATTTGTAGCTTTGCACTTGAAGTTAAATTTTTTTGTTCTCCAATTTGTGCACGTTTGGGTGTTTTGGGCATTATTTTGATTATAACGAAAAATAATAAATATAAAATAAAAACAAACCAAGTGCAATGAGGCTTTGATAAGATGTGGGTGGCTATTGCTTTTTGTTCGCTTAGACATGTGCCGCCATAGAGTGTGCTTATTTTTTAAAGTGACCTTCACTTTATATGACTTTCTTATTTAAAGATGAAAACATTCAGTCAGTGTATTTATTAGACTGGAATTTTAAACGGATTTCATCTTTTAACCTTTTGGGCAAAGAATTATTTAGTATTTCGTTGGAACGTACATACGTGCGAATAGGAAGTAAGCTGGCAGGTACAACAACCTTGATATTTCCTCAGACCTGTGTCCACGAATTGTATTGCCTAGATATATATTTTCCTATGACTGTCGAAGAATGTCCAATACCACCAGGTTTTGTAAAATGATTCAATCATGTTCAGATATAGTTGTTTAAATAACTTTGTTGTAAGGGTGGTGCCATGGATCGTTTTCCAATCCCACCCACACTTCGCGCGGTTGTTTGGACACATCAACTTTAGCCCATGGGTGTCGAGAAAAAAGCATTTCAAATGTATATTTTTTTTATATGGGAGGTACCACGCCACTTTGTCCAATATTGATCAAAACTTCACAGAAACGCATTTGGGCCAATAAAAAATATTTTCTTAAAATTTAAATTCAATCAGTTCGGTAGTTTTCTAGATATAAGATTTTTTAGATTTTTTTTTCGTATGGGAGGTGCCACGCCCTTTTGTCCAATTTTCAATAAATATAAGGCTCTAAACCATTCTTGGATCCACTCAAACACACACACAAAATTTCATTAAAATTGGTCCAGCCGTTTAGGAGGAGTTGGATTACAACACACGTACAAAAGAATTAGGGATACCTACGTTATCTCCTTTTCCAAAATCCCTTATTGGACATAATTTTAAATTTTTTTTCTTCTCTTTTTCCAAAATCTCCCCCAATCAAACTAAACTTTGCATATACCCAACCTTGTACATACTCCAAAACCTACAGTGACCCCAAGCAGGGGGGTTGCAAGGGGCAGCATTGCCCCCCATACGTATCTCACTTTTAAACACCATTTTTAGGGCGGCCGGCGACAGAATTATTAACACCAAATCTAAAAATGGGGGATTTTGTCCCTGGGGATTTTCTCTAAGGGTTTTTTGGAGTAAGGGATTTCAGCACAGGGGATTTTGAAAAAGGAGATTTTCAGATATGGGCTTAGAAATGTCCCAAATGGTAAGGCTAAGATCTGAAACAAAACTGTGCTTGGTAAATCGTTTTTTTCAAGTCTTAATTTATTTAGTTAAAAGTCAGTTGTTCTCATACCGGATTCGAATTTTTGTATTTCCAAAAGCGATTTTCAAATACGACAGCTATTTAGGTGACGAATTGCTGGCGGATTGTTTGCGGATAAAAGAAAATAAGCTAAAATGTTGTGACAGGAAAAAAGCTGTCAAACTTTTGGAAAAACAAATGTCAAATTGTAAGTCAGTTCGATATCGAAAAATGAGCAAAAGCGAAGAATGTCGGAATTGAAGTATCGCTTTCAATACGATCCGCCGCGCATTTGGGAATAACCCATCAGGAAAATGCATACAAAAAAAAATATTTGTTTCTAAATTTTCGACGCATTAACCATGTTGGCAATATTTGTCAGTTCCTTCACCATCAAAAAAGATGATATTAATAAAAAAAATCACACCCTATACAACCTAGCCTAACCTACTAGGGCTTACAAAAAAACTCTTGACTACTTGTTTGGCCTACTGAAACCGAATTGCTTTACACGTCATCTTAAAAAAGGTCTCAAAGTCATCTATACATTTGCTAAATAAAGGTAAAATCAAAAACAAAAAAAAAACGAATCAAAAGGCGTTCGGGGGGCCTATAACACAATACAACAAGTGCTTGTTAAACAAGTGAAATTCAACAACTGTTAAAAGTCTGCGGGCATTTCAAAATGTGTTGTAGAACTTTTTAACAAGTGGGAAATTTGATAATTCTACCAACAACAAGACAAGACAACAACAAGAAATAAGAATGGATTTGTTAAAAAGTTCTAACCAACTTGTTAGAATTAAACAAGTAAAAGTTAGGAAGAAACTATTAATAGAATCACATTGATTTGGAACAGGATCTTAGTACCATGTTATAGGTGACGTTCACGGTGATAGTTAAATGATCTCAACTAACCATTTAACCTGTATAAGGCCCAAGTTTTTAAGCTTAATAAGGTATAACTTCTATATTGTTGTTATAAGGCTTATTCCGAGATTTTAGGCATTTTTCAAGATATATTTTCAGTAACAACTTTTTTAAGGCATTTGGGAAACAAATTTACAAGCTGCACAGAGAGGTGAGATCTTCTTATTAATAAGGCTAACATAAGGCCTGCTGAAGTTATTTAATCGAAGTCTAAAAAATAAGAGCTTATGGAAAGTTTGGTATTTAAAGTCAGTTGAAAGTTAATGATAATGAGTAATGACCATAGACAAAGCTGTTTGTTTGCTGAATTGGCTTCGCAGGATTTGGAAGAGGACCCCAATATTGGACGCAAAATTATCTTTAACAAGAAAAATTGCCATAAATATGGGAAGATGATATTTCAACGTCGACCCGTCCTCATTGAAAAACTCTTTGGTGAATCTTTAATAGGTATCTGCGCTTTTAGAAGGGCGTCGTCGCAAAAATATTTCAACCTCTCTAGGGAGTCGCAGTATGAAAAAAATTGGAAGCCCCTGATGTAGATAATAGCTTTAGACGCTAAGTCAATTTGGAATAAACTTGCTGGATAATTCCAGCTCATTAATAAAATCATTCGCTTCCACAGGTTTGTCATAAACATTTAGTCGAAGTGATACTTTTTCAAGAAACTTCAACTAACCAGCTTCGGCGTAGGTTCAAACGCCGCACGTCAGTGGGGGGCAGCAATACCGACTGATTTGCTGAACTAATTAAAAAAATCGAGGAACATTTTTCGGTTTTAACAATTGTTACGGTTTTTGTTGTGTTACATCTTTAATCTATACACTTGTAGACACTTGTTGTAAACAAACATAATTGTACAAGTTCCTGTTGTCTGCGTCTACATGCTGTGACGTCAAAAAAAAACATATTTCTGTTAACTTTGTTATATCTGTCCAATAAATTGAAAACTATTCATCGAATCTAAAATGCAAAGTTATTATTATAGAGCATGTTTTATAGCAAATTTACACAAATGTCATAAATTCACTGGCTAAATGCGCAAAGTAGAAAAAAAAAGACTTAAATTCCAAAAAAAAAAAAAAATCACCAATTGTACCTAATCTTAAACAACGAGATTTAATATCACCGAATGACCTCAAATATACGAGTAGTTTCTCTCCGCAACCACACGAACAATAATGGCATTTCAAAAGCATGCAAATCTTTCAATGACACCACTTAAGCTGGCGATTTTCGGCTCACAAATCTCTAAAGACCTCTAAATATCGTGACCGTGAGAAAGTTAAAAAAAAAAAAAGTTTATTTGCCTTCTGCTTTTCAATTGCCCTCAAATTAAAGCACTCAATTCTCAAGCCTTAACTTGATTGAATTATGTATAGAAAGTGCAAATTGAAAGCTACTACCACAAAAAAAACTCTTCTTTTGTAATCTTCACCCCAATTTACTCCAAAGAAGGAAGAGCAAAAAAAAGAAAAAGAAAATACATTTAATTTCCATTAAATGTAAGAAAACAATCACTAAAGGTTGCGCCAAAGAAATACTAAAAAAAAATAAAAAACATAACAAGATGAAACTCTTAAAAGAAAGTATTACATAAAAAAAGGTGAACTCGAAAGTTTTCTACATAATTAAATATATAAACTCTTCTCTCAATTGGTGGAGATAAAAATTATCTTCCAGTGATGCTTCGATTCATACATGGTTAGGTTAGCTTACATTTTTTTTTTGCTTTTTTATTTTAGAAAGACCTCCCGCTAAGAGGATGAGCAGTTTGTGTTTGCGCACTGTTCATGTTTTGATTGCGAATTGATATGCGAATTCGCTTGCATGGAAACAACTGTTAAACTTAACGAAGGTGATAAAATATTCCGGGAGCAAATGATCAGTTTTGAAGCCAATGAGCATGAAAATATTACCGAAAATCAAAATACAGTAATGAACTTGATCAAATGGAACACAATTTGAAGGAAACTTAACGAAGGAAATTTAGCATTTGTAAAAAACGTTTCTGTCTTAAAAATGACATTTTGATCTAAATTCCAAGACAAACAGATCTCCAAGAATTAACTTAGGATAGTGGACATATAGAAACCAACGCAGGACAGGGACGATAAGTACGCGGCTTGTCTTGGAGGCTATAACCAAGTTACAGACAAAAGAACGATTAGTACGAGCTTGTCAATGAGGTTATGGACCTTCAAGTTACTGACAACTACAAATAAATATCCATCAAAATATAATCCTTTTCCCGTTGTTTTTCTTTCTGTTGTCATAGTTGATGTTAAGGCGGAACTATAATATTTGAAAGCTTATGTCATAATTCTTTGTCAAGTTTTCTTTAGTACTGCCATTTGATAAAGCACAAAACTAACACCTATCTGCAAGCATATGGAAGTGGTATTAAAGCGTTCGCCTTTTCCGAGGGCTGTATCAATTCCAAAAAGTAGACGTATGCGAATGACAACTACAAGTGCTGCTTCAAAACACTATACATCTGACTGTCAAATTTTCGTACGAAAAGTGCGAATGGGATCGATCTTTTGCAGTGACAAGAAACTTAACGAAAGCCATTATCTTCGAACAATAAAATTCACAAATCACTTGTAACTGTACTCAGTACTATGGCTCCGCCATAAATAAGACAAATCTTAACGACATTCACTAAATACATGTCAGTTAGTATAAAATACTGTAATGAAAATTGTTGACGATTCATCGTTTTTTTTTATTCATTTTCAAAGGCCCGCTTATCCATTAAGTGGGTCGCGGGTGAAGGTTGCACAAGTGGACCCTTCATAGCTCTTGATTCTCCGCCATCCACTCTAAATCATCAAAGGCAATTCCCATACGAGTAGAGGAGAGATTTTGGACTTGATTGAACCATCTCATTATGGGTCGACCTAGAGGACGCCTGCTTGATGGTACGGATTACATAGCACGTCTTGGGATCCTAGTTGGGGACATACTTTTAACATGACCAAACCACCGAAGCAATAATACCCAATAATAACCAATAAAATACTCGTTAAAATCTAGGAAAACTGAAAATTTTGTTTGTGTGTTGGTTAGTGCTAAGTGTAATGGGTCCACAAGGACCTACATAAGTGTGGCACAACAGGATTGCCCTGCTCTGCCAACCTGTAAACCTAACCTAACCAAGTGCTAAGTGTGCTTGACTACTAAAAGTTGGGGCAATTATTCATTTTTTGATTGTCAATTCGGTGACGTTTCTTGATACTTTGACGTTTCTTGATAAATTTAATTGGAACGACGGAAGCTTTAGTGTATACTAAGTCTGACAACTGGTGCTGACGTGATTTGTCTTGAGTTTTAACTTAAGATTGATCAAGTGAACTGTCTTTCCAGTTGACGTTTATGGAGGGGTATAGCTAACAAATCAAGTCAATCATTTATCGATCAAGTTTTCAGTTGACATTTCGATTTGATGCCTGACGTAGTAAAAGCGTTGTTAACGATCAATCTAGTTTTGGCGTTCAGAAAAATCGAATCTAGTTCTTCTTGCCGATGTCATTTGCCTGCATCTGGCTGAAACAGGAAGCAGTCACTATTGATTTTCAAAAATTGACTCATGGCACAAGTTCGCAAAGGACTCATATATTTAAACAAACAGATGGTGCCCATTACAATTTGGCCTCGTTAGATCAATGTCCCTTTTTCGGTCGGCAAAACCACATTTGTTCTCAGAAAACAATTCACAAAATTCCACGTGCTTATCTTCTTTGCAATCAAACTTTAGTCCGCGATTATATAGGTTCAGCCTATAGTAGTACGTTAAGGATTGTGAAATGGATATCGAAAACAGCCTGAGTTTGTTCCTGCAAAAAGGGTGTTTGCCTTTACTAGATAACTTGGCTGGGGCACTACTGTGCCCTTTGAAAACTTAACGAAAAAGAAAAATTCGGACTCATAACAATAGTATTATGATTAACGAATGTATGCAACACAACACCCCTGGCAATAACTTCTGCAGCGACATTAAGGGAAATCTTGGACTTAACGAAACTTTTTTAATCCATATTCGTCAAGTTAGAACAGCACTTTATTTTAGGCAGAATACATAGTTATTTGTAAGGCTCATTGTTTTAAAATGAGATTCATATTTTGGCGGTTCTGTTCATAGAAATAAATACAGCATTGCCAGCTTGTAGTCTAAGCCAAAGACAGACCTAAAGTTCAGCAACAAATTCATGATTGTTTGTTAAACTAGATAAGTGACAAACTTTACTTCCTTCGTAGGGTTTAAAAACAATAACTCAAATCACAACTTTCCGTCACTGCAATCGATTATCCTCGATTGAGACAAATTAGGTGCTGTCAGAGCTCGATTGTATCGACTGAACTGGTTATGTGCTGACACCCCAGTAATAAAAAGGAAAACTCTTCAATCAATTCAAGAGTGAAATTAGTGAAAATCACCACAAAAAACCACAGCAATCCCATGATCTTTAAAGAGATGACGTTAGGTTGTGTAGGCTATGTAGAAAACAAAACATATCTAATTAAATCGTGCTGTCATATAAACAAATTACCTTTCTAACCTCCGAATAGAGGTCGTCTGACATATGCAATGTATATACCGTATTTGTAAAGGTTTTCTCTTTTTCACTCTATATATATGCACACACGCACACACTCTGGATGACGTTTCTCATATTATCATCATCAATTTGATCTTATAGTTTTCGCGCGCGCATTCAAAAGAAAACAAAGAAAATAAGATAATGTTGGTACAAGTAAAACACCACCCACTACTAATAATGGGTTCACGAAACGCGCCTGTCACTCGGCGGGCGAAAAGAAATTGTTTTCTACTAAAAGGAAAATAATGAAAGCGCTCTATCATCAAAAGAGATGAACATATTAAATTGAACTGATCTGCTCGACGACACGACATACAGATACAGCTCAGCGACTCACAGTCACAGTCACATACACTATTCTAACACAGAGAGAAAGATAGATAGAGAGAGAGAGAGAGAGCAATGCACACATACACATCTACTTCTACTTCTACTAATTCAGAAGATCGTGATGATTGTAAACAGAGAAAACAGAAGCGCACCGCCAAACAAAAATATGGCAGGAAACGAAAAACGAACAAAAAATGAAAGGAGAGAGTTATTATACAACAAACTTAGTGGAAAGAAAAAAAAAATATATCGAAAATTGAATATCTTCTCTGCTCTTTCTCTTTTTGTTGTTTCCCCATTTTCACCGCCTTTCTTTTTTCTTCTGCATTGTTTTGAATTTGTTTTTTTCTTTTCTTTTAAACGGAGGGAAAGGCAGGCATCGTTGACGTTGTATTGGGTGCAACTGAACATCAATTGCAACATCGAACATGTTCCATGAGTTTGTAGTTGTGGTTGGTAAAGAAAGAGATTTTCACTCATGATCATGAGGGATTTAAATGAAAAAAATTTTTTTTGAGTGACATTTGTCACAACATTTGCAGCATTATTTTGGTCATTAATGGAAAGCTAACTATTGGCTTTTTTGTTTATATACAAAGTGGGTAAGTGGCAAAGAGAAGATGGTAAGATGGAGCTTCGCTTGATGGCCATTTAAAGGCGTCATTGCGTACCAAAGTGGGTGACATAAATTTTATTTGTTAAAAGCAATAATTGTTTATGTCAATAAATGAGGCGAGCGACATCGATGATGTGACGCTTACTTGCCGGGCGAAGAAGGAGATTAGAAAGATTAAATATGTTTGGTAATTGGTTTTTTTTGGACCCCCTTTCTTTGTGTGTTTGGCTTTGTTTTGAAATGTTTATTTTGGACTCGGAAGACTTTGTAAGCAAAAGAAAGCAATTGGGCGCACTGAAGACATTTTGTTGCTTAAGTGGGATGGACTCTGAAAGTGTCATTATAGACATTGTTTGTAGGTATGTTTGTTTAGGAATTTTTATTGATGCTAGAGTGTCTTAGGGCAATTAATTGTTGCACAGATAAGGTTTGTTGCATGTTTAGATTGGCAGTGGAGACATTTAAATTACAAAGGACTATCTTGCATACATTTGTCGGAGCTCGAATGCCAGGCAGGTGGTTATGTGGATACCAACTTTGTTTAGCAGAGACATTTCTTTGATCACAGTCACGATAGTAACAAAACTTATCTCGCCGCAATGACCAAAATGACAAGGGACATAATGTCCCAGAAAGTATCATCGATTTTGTACAAATGGCGTCGAATGTCAAGTCAGTTTTGACATTTGTAAAGCAAAGAGAATCAGAATTTGCGTGAATAAGCCATGGAACGATACATTTGATGAACAATTCGTTAGTGACTTTGGGGTATCGTGGATTTCGTGCCCGTTTCCATGGCCGCCCGACTCCTATTGCTCGTTCCATGCGGCGGCGTTGAGACGCACGATTGTTAGAAACTGGGGACTGAACACACCTTGAAAGGCCTAGTATTTCTCGTTTGGCCGAGAGCTTCTCTCGCAGCCGTAGCTGAATATGTCCAAGTTAATGGATTACAGGCGAAGAATTGGAATGCTATACAGAGAAGATGCCAAGAATGGCTTGATCTGAAAGGCCATCGTTTTTCAATGGGGTCTTTGCTCTGCCTTTAGCCCTGGGAAGAAAATCAACTTTAGAGCACTTTATCTAGTCCAGTTTTTTTTTATAAATCTGAGAATTAGTAGTGGGTCCATGGTTTGTATATCCTTATCTGTTATCTGGTACTTGCCCAGCTGTTTAATCCTGCTGTGGGTCAGTGCCTTACAGATAATCTACAGAGACCTTCTTCTGATAAACCCGTTTTCCTCGAGTGTTCCCTTAGTCTATTTCCTGTTAAAAGATTGGTGAGGATTATTAGGTTGTCTTTGCTTAGACCAATACAGGCTTTGAATCTTTTTGGGTTATAGTTCCCTAGAAGTTTTTTAGCTGACCTCATGCCCTGAAGGTTTTTAAAAGCTGTTCGTATTTCCTTCTCAACACTTCTGAACTTTTCTCGTAGGAATACTCTCTCATATTTTTCTTCTCTTTTTTCAAAATCTCCCGAGACGAAATCCCCTACGCCAAAATCTTCCACAAACAAACAAGCAAACTAAACTTTGCATATACCCAACCTTGCACATACTCCAAAACCTACAGTGACCCCAATCAGGGGGGTTGCAGGGGGGCAACATGCACTCCCATACGTATCTCACTTTTCAACACCATTTTTAGTTGTCGCGGCGACAGAATTAATAACACCAAATCTAAAAATTGTGGATTTTGTCCTTGAGGGTTCTGTTAGGGTCTTTTGGAGTAAGGGATTTTAGCACGGGGGATTTTGGATTTCATCACCAACCCGTTTGCCTATGCCGCTGAACGGTTCAGGTCCTATGAAGGGTTCCGCTCCTCCCTGTCTTGACAGAGAGTCCGCAGCTGCAGACGGAGTTGTGATTATCCCAGATGCGAAAAACAGACTTCATGTTGTTTCGGCGGGTTTCTAAATGGAGTTTTAGAAAACGCTGATTTGATAATGACTGTCTGTTGGATTTAACGCGGTTCGAAATTGCAATATGCAGTAGTAGTGAAGCCTATCACCTTCCGTCGGGAGTTAGTAATGAAAAAATTAGCTACAGAAACTCAAATTCAAAATGAATGATGTGTAAAAAAAACACCAATTAAATTGCTCAAGTAATACGCAAAAAAATGTCCACTTTCGTCAAGAGCATTTAGCAAAAAGTAGTTCATCCATTTAGACAAATATTTTAGACTACAAAATTGTAAAATTAATTACAATCAGTTAAGACATCTGAACCAAATTATTCGTGCAAATTTCGTTGTTCGAAAAGAATAATCTTCATTGACAATAATTGATGAAGACACGATAACATTCAGCACAAGTATAGTTCGCATGTTTAAGTTAATCACTTCAAAGCGATATACCATACACTGACCCAAATATGTATAGTCGCATATTTCTTTTCAAATTGATGTGTTGTATATATTTAAAAATTAAAAATACTTGGTAAAGTATGTTCTTAAATCAATTGACATAGTTTTTGGTTTCGTCTTTCTATAATTTCTAGATTGATCCAGATTTTTAAATACAATTCCATTATAAACAACTAAATAAATTCACACAAATACCAAACAAAATTGGCTACAAAATAAAGTTTTGAAAAAAATAAACCTCATTTCTCAAGTAAACAAAATAATTCCAAGTGTCTGGTATAGTATTGACGTAAATTAGTTATTTATCCTTCCGCTCGAAAAGAAAACATCAAATCAAAATATAGTTTTGCCAAAAATTCCAAACATTTAGATACAGATAATCACGTGGAATAGTGAATGATATTTTTATATAAATTCGAGAAATTATTCCAGAAATAGTTTCTAGATTGTTGTAAGAAATATTTAATACAGATGACAGATGTCATATTTCGTGCTTCCACAAGTGACTTAAATAAGTGCATTGATGAGAAAGTACCTACTGAAAAGCCGTTGAAATGTATCGACTTTTAGTCAGATTCGAAATTACAAACATGTTATACAATTTTCAATTTTCGTGTTAGCAACTCTTGGAATACAAACTTTAGAATTGTTGTTCGAAAAATAATTATTTTTGATTTTAAGAAATGTTTTCGAGCGGTTTTTGAGGGGGCAGCGATTTAAGAAAAAAAATATATATTAAGGGTTTAGGTTATTTTGCAAGCAAGTTGTCGCTTTTAAAAATATTTATTCTTTTAGAAAATAATCCCCAAGCCCCCATATTCTTCGATTCTTTTGTGCAATTTGTGAAACTATTATTATTTCAAAGAAATTTATATGACTAAATATACAAATTTCTAAAAAATCTGGGCCCGAATCACCAGTCCATTTTATATACAAATTGTTCGTTCACGCATAAATCGATTCGGCCCATGAGTTTTGAAATTAACTGAAATTTTTTTTTCAATGCGTTTTTCGAACAATTCGAACAATTTTAAATTGTCTATCTGATGAATAAAAAAAGGAAACCTTTTCCACCGTTGAGACTTCAAAGACCTACATTAAATGAATATAATTGCGCGACATTTTTCTTGATATTTTTTTAAACGCATATCATCAACTCCCTCCCTTGTAAACCCAAATTTAGCAACGAAATGTGCTGAAAACTTCTCTCACAATTAAGCGACAACCACAATGGGATTTAGTAAGCTTAAGATAGTGTCAAAAATTCAAGAAAATCCAGTTAACCAATCCCACAATTGACTTAAACTGGATTACTTCCAAGCAATTGCATTATGGTTCTCCATTAAGACCGTCTGTCAATTGTGCTAAATAATTTATCTTCGGATAATTTTTCTACATTTGCGGGGTGACATTTTTGACACTTTTGCTTAAGCTTTCCAAGAATGTTTAAGAGGAAACAAAGCATGGAATTACAATTGATTAAAGGCATGAAATTAGAGAAATCTCTGTTTATAGATTTGAAGTTTGGTGAGCGTTTTCAAGACTCATACATGTGTCAGAAAATTTGCTGAGGATAATTATTTAGTGCAATTGCAATTAGTTCTTTGACTTTTAGAAATAATGCCCATAGATGGCTCTGCTTAGTATCAGTTATATATAGCAGCGTGGACCTAATGACAACAAATGCCGAGCACACAATTTGCTGTGCACTTTGAAAATTAGATAGATGTAGCAATGAAGAGGTCGAAGAGTTGCGCAATCACCAGGATTTCAGTTTTTCCTTTAATGAAAACTTTTCTCAATGGATAGATATGTTTGAAACACTTGATCATAATTTTTTAATTTAAAGAAACTCTCAGTAATACAGAGGGTGACCACTAAAAGTAGGTACATACAGTAAGCGTAAAAAGTGAATGAACACCGATTACTTTGGGACTTGATATAGGTCTAGAAAACCAACAACCTGTAAAAGGCTTGATAAATCAATAACGAAACATATTGCACTTCGAGAGCAAAAAATAATTTACAGACATTTAAAAGAAAATTGTTTCCAAACTCCAAAGACAAATGAAAACCGCAGTGCTGTTCACCCACTTTTGACTCTGACTTTGTGTCGAAAGTTCCTGGGCCGCTATTTATGGTGAAATTTATTTTTGTTTCGTATGTCAAATTGATATGATTCAGTGAACGTATGTGGAAATTCAGTCACAGTTATCTTCACAAAAATGAGACCTTGGCTTTCAGGCTTGACTTGGGATTCAGTTTTGATCCCATCTGTAATAATGGCCTATTCATCGGCATAATAAAATTTGAAAAAGGAAGAAACGACAAAAGAGTGATACTAAATGTAACTTCGAAAACTGTCCGATACACATTCAGAATTGTCGATCTCCTTCTAAGGGATTCTTTGGCTATCCGGTCCAGGCTAATGGTGATTTTTTTTTGCTGTTTCGTTTTTCAGCCTGATTTTTTTGACAGATGACAGGTGAATCGTGACATGTGTGAAGGTAAAAAAAACTCAGTTAGTATTACCATTTCACCATGGGTTAACTTACGTCCGAACAATGTTTGCAAATGATTGAATTTTATTACCAAAAATCGTGATCAGTTAAAAATGTGTTTAGAGCACTTTATCCATTTTATGGTCGTCGTAATCGTCAATGGTGCCGCTATCGTTCGATGATTTCGGACTTTTTTTATTGCCCAAAATGGAAGAGCTGGGTTTGGTCGACAAATTGGTAAATTGGCCGCCTAGATCGTGCGATCTGACGCCGCTGGACTAATCCTTTGTGGGGATATGTGAAGTCTCTCGTCTAAACGGATAAGCCAGCAACTATTATCGCTTTGGAAGACAACATAACCCGTGTAATTGGTCGATATGTCGGAAAAACTATCTGCCAAAATTTGACATTTCGGATGGACCAGTTGAGGCGCAGTTACCGTCAACATTTACACGAAATAATATTCAAGAAATAAATGGCAAGAATTGATTTATCACCCCTTATAAAAATTTCACTCAACTTTGTAAGTTGTCGTTGTTTTTTTTTTTATTTTTAAGACCAAACGCTTAAAAAATCACCAATTATATTGCACATTAAATTAAAAATTTATTAGCACTTTAAACATTTTTTAAACTCCACAAGGAACTACAGGAATCACGAATTGATTCATCCACTTCAGGAGCACACGAATTTCAGTCGGTATTTCGTTCAGGAATTTTAATTATTGCCGACCAATTTTCTATTAGAGGTGAAAACTATCCGACACCGGGTTTGACTTGAAGCTTTCGAAACTAATACAGTCTTGACACATTTCTACGTCATCATGGGCTCTTTTTAACCAACTTTTCTAGTGATGACAACAAGGGCAGTATTTTGTAGGAAGGGACTTTTAAAATGCGGTTTGGACAAGGGAAATACATTTTTGACCGACAAAGAAGACACATATGCGCCCTATTCCCATATAAAAACTTATACTTTTGGCACATTTGAACAAAAAAAAAACTTGTCACATAAGTAGTGACTAACAAAGCTGCATCCACTACTGAAACTACCCTTCCACTTCTGATGCGCACAATTAACGCGTTTTAAAAACAACAATCAATAACCTAACCTTGACGGTTCTATCAATCAATGGTGTAGCTAAACGACTCCAGAATTATCCCTCAAATGATGAACCCATATCGAAAGTGCAGTTAATTTTCTCGTCGTTATATCTTGTTGCAGAAGAAGTTGCATGGATTTCCCAAATGAAAATAATCCCCCTGAGTGATTCAAACTTTGTTAGGGGACAGGAAAAAAAAAACATCCCTTCCCAGTCCACCCGTACATTAGTCAGCCTATACTCTCACCCACTATATCAAAATGCGATTGCTTCAAAATGACTCGATTTTTTTCTTCATAAAGGTGACCTAATTTTTGTTTTTCTTTTTGGAGGGCGATGGCAATTTTCCCCGCTGCTCCATCAATTTTAAGGTTAAATGAAACAATGAGACAACGGCAACAAAAAATAAAACCAAGCACAATGAAAATGTTGTACATACGGTATAAAAGTGGGCACGAAATACAACGAACAGAAAAATTCCAAACAAAAAAATGGGTCAAACTGTTAAGAGCAATTCCTATCTCTTACTACGAAAAGAGTATCTATCTATCTTGCGGTGTGTATCTTTTGGGGTCAAACCCGTTTAATTAATTTAATTAAACATTTTTCTTTGTTTCATGTTGACATTCGGTGAGGAGGAGACATTTTTTTCTAGTAGTAGTTGTTATTGTTTTTTTTTTTTTTTACCTTTTATCACAGAAGTTCGCTGCTGTACAAAATTCCTTTGAATTCGGGCATTTAACTAATAATACTAGGCACATAGGAGATTGTTGCTGCTGATTACTGTTGCTGCTGCTGCTGGTATTCTGCTGATGGTGACTGCTATTACTGTGGTGGTGATGATGATGGTGATGTGAATGATGATGCGCCGGATGATGTTGATGATGATGATGATGCTGTTGTTGTTGCTGCTGCTGCAATTGTTGATTGAGGTGTTGTTGGATAGTATGGCTAATCCTATTTAACGTGCTATTACCACTCGTACTAGCAACGTTGCCACCGTTATTTGTACTATTACTACTGCTGCTGCTGGCTGAATTAATACTACTCTGCAGTATGCTTCGGTTAGCAGTTGTTGTTGGAGTGTTGCTGCGGGTACTGTTGCTACTACTTGAAGAACTACTACCAAAATTTAGGTGACCCAATTGTCGATCGATTGAGCAATATGGTAAAATTGGTGGTGATTGTCTCTGCTGCTGTTGATGTGTAGGAGGAGGAACGTTTTGTTGCAGCAGCTGTGAGAGTTGCTGCTGTTGCGTAGGCGGTTGTGACGGTGGTGCTGATGCTGCTGCTGCTGCTGGTAGTGCTGGCTGCGGCAGCGGTGGTGCTGGTGGTGGTGAACTAATATTTTGCAATTGTTGACTGCAGTTAATAGTATTAACTGTTGCATTGGCAACTGCACCCAAAACAGCGGCTGCTGCCGATGTCGAGGATGTTGTCGTAAAACTGGTATTACTAAGAATGTTACTTCCACTACAACTACTAGTTGTACTACAACAACAGCATCTATGTGGTGGTTGGGGCTGCTGTTGCAGTTGTTGTTGAAGGAGCTGTGAACTACTTGCGATTTTCTTTTTAATTTTCACATAAGGATGGAACATTTCAATTCTTTTACTTATTTTTACTTTTTTCTTTTACAAGATTAACAATAAAAAAAATAATAAAAATCACACACAAGCCTTTTTCGCTTAGATACTCTTTCGGGGTATATATCTTTAACAATTCAAGGCACTTGTATATTTTTCACTTGGTTGCATTTCAATTATTTTTAATTTTTTTTTTTTATATAAGAACTTTTATATATCTATTTTTCTTTCACACTTCACCTTGGAATATAATTTTTTTTTTCACACTCAAACCCGGAAATATTATTATCTTGTATCTATATCCAATCGTAAGAAAAAAAAAATCTATCTATGCGAAGTTTTGCTCATTTTCAATGCACAGATACTTTTGTATAGGTTGCACGCCGTATCGGGTAGAATGTATCTGCGAACGAAACGATCCGCGTTGAATGAACGTTGCTGAACAACTGAAAATACTGAATTACTTTGCCAGTGAATTTTTCGAAATTGTAGGTTTTTTTTGTTGTTTTTCTTCTTTGCCTCGAGCGAACCCCATGTCCATTTGGATGTATGTAAGTTTCTATTTTTATTACTGCCTTTGTGTTGGTGAGTATTACCTCTCTAAATGTTTTTTTTTTTTTTTACGTACAATTATATTTTACAAGGGAAGGTTGTGTATAGTTAGACTGGTGGTAGTGAACATGCGCTGCTATAATTTCCAGAGCGAGTTTCAGAAAAGAGAGCAAGGTACGCACACACATTTTCTATACGTTCCTTTTGCATGTATTGGGTACTTAATGATATCAAGGTAAAATAAAAAATAGAAAATGGACAGAAAAAAAAAAAAAAAAAAAAAACATTTTAATCGCATGTGTCGAGTCGATGTCGAAATTTTGTTGCGAGAGTGGATTTTTGTTCAACTCTAGATCTCTATTGTTTAGTTAGGTAGTTGGGGGCAGTGAGAGACATGCACTATACAGAGAAGAGAGAGTGAGAGACCGATTGGGATGATTTCTAAAGAAAGTGTATTTGGAGTATAAAGTTTTCCCCTAAGCGAGTGTTGTAGATATACGAAAAGTCTTTTCAGGGGGAAATTTCATTTTAATTGTGCGGTGTTAATTTGAGTGTGAAGGGAATTTCACAATTCGAATACTATGTGCATTAGAGATGACATGCAGTTTTGTTTTTGTTCAGAGGGTAACTCATTTTGCCAGCTGTGCTGAATGGGAATTACCTAACATCAGTGCTAGTCTAGGTCGCATCGCAACTAACCGAAGGTAGTAATCAGAAAAGAGAGCGCTCACGCGATTTCCTTGTACAAGTTAGTTTCCGGATTGGGGTTAAATTAAATTTTATGGTGTTTTGTTGAATAAAAAATATGCAATTGGGTTAGCATCCCCAAAGAGGGCTGAAAAGTTCACAGCCTACTTCCTTCTAAATAATTCAGAACTACTCACAATATTTCCCAGTAGTTGAATTTATTTAATAAATCAAATCAACATAATTTAAATAAATAATATAAATAAAAATAAATATTATTATTAATAAAATAAATAAAATAAATAAAATAAGTAAAATAAATAAAATTAATAAAATAAATAAAATAAATAAAATAAATAAAATAAATAAAATAAATAAAATAAATAAAATAAATAAAATAAATAAAATAAATAAAATAAATAAAATAAATAAAATAAATAAAATAAATAAAATAAATAAAATAAATAAAATAAATAAAATAAATAAAATAAATAAAATAAATAAAATAAATAAAATAAATAAAATAAATAAAATAAATAAAATAAATAAAATAAATAAAATAAATAAAATAAATAAAATAAATAAAATAAATAAAATAAATAAAATAAATAAAATAAATAAAATAAATAAAATAAATAAAATAAATAAAATAAATAAAATAAATAAAATAAATAAAATAAATAAAATAAATAAAATAAATAAAATAAATAAAATAAATAAAATAAATAAAATAAATAAAATAAATAAAATAAATAAAATAAATAAAATAAATAAAATAAATAAAATAAATAAAATAAATAAAATAAATAAAATAAATAAAAGAAAATTAAATTAAATCTTAAAAATTAAAAATAATTTGTGGCCTATAATTTCACTTTGTAAAAGGCACCTCAACAAGTGGTCTTCTCTCCGCTAGAGGTAATCTTGCCGGTTACATACCGCCCTTTAACGAAAGGTAATCAATGAAACTTTGAAGGAAAGACCCGCGGGCTGTAGGAGACCCCTTGGGGGACAGCAATACGCTGCCACTGACAATAATTAGAAACAAACAATATCAGACTTTCTAGAGAGAAACGACTTTAACCTTTTTAAAAAATAAGCTCAAAAAAGGGTTTTTATTTAATTATTATTTTTTTTTTAACTGGACAGGCACGCCATCTTGTGTGGGAAGTTCAAATTACTTAAAACATGTATTTTTTTAGGCTTCTATTAAAGGTTCACCTTCTTTAGGTGTGCATGTAATTTTTTGACTAAAATTTTTTTGAGTGTGCCCCTTTTTGGGACAGCCATCTTACCTAGTCAAAAATTGAGTACGAGTGCAGTCTTATTTCAAGAATCACACGTTTCCGCATTGGAGCACCCTATCTTAGCAAAAATCCAAATAAACCGGGAATTTAAATAATGCAGGGCAAAGTTTTAAGTGGAGATTCACTGTCCCGAAGTAACGACTGATGTGTTTTTTTGGTGGAAGGAGTCAATTAGGCCATTCATCCCGACCGATGACGGAAGTTCTTAAAGAGTTAATTCAAATTTACCATTAGGAAGTGTTTCGATTTTAGTGCCCCGGTTACAGGGGTTTTGTTATTGTTCTTATAACTCTTACCCCCAGTTTCACAGTGGAAGTTTAAACTACACTTATAGTTTAAACTTGAGTTCGACAATTAATTCGGTTTCATAGTTTCGCTTGAAACTTGAAAAAGGTTTATTCTGTAGTTTAAGTTAAGCGACAGTATTTTGACGTTAAAGCCTCAGATAACTTGACACAGTGACATTTCAATTTGAAAGCTGCCAATTGTCAAAAACACAAAATATTTGACGTTGTTTTGCGTGTTCTTTGAAAAAAAGAAAGACAAGGTCAGTTCAATTGAACTGAAGTTCAGATTACATTACGAAACCAGACGAGTTGGACTTCAAATTTGAAATCAAGTTTAGGTTCGGTTGAACTTTTGTTTAAACTTCCACTGTGAAACTGGGGGTTAGAATTTTACAAATGACATGCTAAAATGTAGAGACTGCTTATTTCATCGGAAGAGCTAGAGCCGTTTTGGAACACATCGATATTTGTTTTGAGCCTTTGAATATGGAAGGAAGTACCCTTAGTTTCGGAGCTAAAATATTAAAGGTTTGGTGATGATCTAATTTTTTTTGAGTTTCTTACTTTTGCTTTTGTTCATTATTCTGTTTCACGGAAATTATCGAAATCAACCCAAAATCGGGGCAACCACTTCGTCGTACAATAATTACTTATTTTGAAGTCGGCGACGGTTTAAGGCTTTTTTTTACGTCACGTAGGCGCAGTGGCGTGGTTAGTGTGCTGGATTACGGTTGGAATTTGTTACTAATTTTAGAATATGTGTCATTCACCCTTATTCCCGTTGGCGTTTGTCGTATACGGCTCATGTGTCGTATAAAAACGATATTCAGATTTTTTTCGAATTGTTGTTAACGATTTTGCTTCTTTTTCTATGTGTTCACTGTAATTTCAAATCGTTTGTCTCAAAAAACTTACAAAAGCTGACTTAATGCGGAAATTAAATATTAGGCGTTTACGACAAACGTCAACGGGAATATGTGAGATTATTTATTAAAGGGCATGGCTACACGGTCATTTCTTTTAACGTCATGTTCAGGGAGACAGGTAGACTTTCAGTGAGTAGAAAAGAAAAACACTTTCAAAAACAATTCTCACTTGGACTGGTCATGAAGGATAGAATACAAGTTTTGAGAATTTTTTTTACCATTTAAATGGTTTTGTCGAGTTTGTTCCAATGTAAGGTTTACATGTTTGAAACCATTATTTTTAGTCATTTAGAATTTTTGAAATGTTCATGAACGTTTCTGGAATTTTACGTTTTTTTTAAATGAAATTTTTGCCATAAATTAAATATAGAAATCGATCCCACAGAGAAGTACAAAAATCGGACAGCGTGACTTGGCGGGTGGGTTATTCCCAAATGCGCGGCGGATCGTATTGAAAGCGATACTTCGAGACCGTCTTCGCTTTTGCTTATTCTCAAATGCGAACTGTAGTTTCTAGTTTCTTATAATTAGACTTTCAATTTTCCATTTATTTTCCCAAAAGTTTGACAGCTTTTTCCCTTCACAAGAATTTAGTTTATTTTTTATCCGCAATAAATCCGACAGCAATCCGTCACCTAAATAGCTGTCGCTTTTGATTGGATCATATCACTTTTGGAAATACAAAAATACAAATCCGCCGTGAAAAGCGATCCGCCGCGCATTTGGGAATAAGCCCCCTGATGTTTTTAAATGATCATTAAGGTAGATTTAAATATAAAACAGTCTGTAGGTACTCACTTTAATTTTATTAAAGTTCCTTTATATTTAACCGCAATATATAATTTTTTTTAGTACTCATACATACCTGAAAAGAAAAGAAAAGAAAAAATTTAATTAAATAAGATAAAAAAAAATACATTTATTTAACTTGTTCAGCAATATAATAATGGATAATCAATTAAATTGTAGAAAAGTCAGGATATTTGGCCCTATCATGGTATCTGTTCCGAGTTTGTACGAATCCCAGCCCAGAATAAGTCTCCACTGATCGCTGTTCGGAAAATTTCTCCGACAAAACGTAACGCACACCGGAAGTCTACGTTTTATTACTAATGGGTTGCGTTTTTTGTATCTGTTTTTGACAGCCACACGTCTATTTGTTCGATGGTAATCTACTTTAGTGAACAAAATGCGTTGAAGCATGTTCGGAAAACGGATGCTATGAATGTAAATAAAGTCTCCGACTGGATTTGCGTTGCGGAGAAAATTACTCTTCGAACGGATACCATGATAGGGCCGATTGAAATGTCAAAATGATCATGGTTCAGGTTCACGTCGATTTTTAGGAGCTGTAGGTATATCAAATTACCACGTATCTTATGGAAACAAGTGAGAGTGATTTTCATTCTAAAGGCTGGAAGACGTGGTCGCGAAAGTGTCCAAATAATCACGTACCTTTCTCATGGAGACAAGTGAGAGTGATATTCATTCTAAAGGCTGGAAGACGTGGTCACAAAAGCGCGAAATATTTCAGACCAATCAGACTTTGTTTTAAAGACCCTCGAACGAGTAATAGACAACCATCTGCGTGGTAGACTTTCAAAATCACAGCACGCATATCTCAATGGAAGATCGACAGAGACTGCTCTCCACAAAGTAGTGCGAACAATCGAAAACTCAATACACTATCCATACTACTTATAAAATGCAACGTCCGTCTGTTCGTTTCTTGATAACTCGATAACCATTCATCCGATTTTCATAATTTTTTTCCTGATTTATAGATGTGTGGCCAACTTAGTCCGTAGGGTGGGAAAATTGCTCAGGAGCAAAGGGGTCGCAAGGAATAAGAGGGGTCTCACTAAGCGTTAGCCGTATGAACGTAAAAGTTTGTATGTTGATAGATAAGTCCAAATTATTACACGTCTCATTCATCGTTTTTCAAAATTCGTCGTATAAGGGTTGAAAAACTTTTCAAACAAACATTTCTATTTCGACCTTACTACGCTTAACTTGCCATTATACTCATAGATCAATGTATGTCAATTCAAGATCTGCTTTTAATTGTTAGGCAATATTTTACCGACTGTTTTGAGCTAACATTCGTTTTTCTGGTAAAGAATATACTTTAGCAACCTTTCAAGATAAAGAAGGGGCTTGTAATAATGTTTATACTGAAGCGATTCTAGAGTCCTTAACCAAAATACCAGACTTAACCGCCAACCGATCTCCTCTATCGTCCAGTGCTAGGTATCTGTGAGTGATCTTGGTTCCCAAGCTGGAAACTCAACATCAAACAACAGGTAAAGAAAGCGCGCATAGTCTTCTATGCCTGCAGCAGAACTCACGCGATAGCAAGTCGTCATGATGGATCGCCTTTGTTGGAGGAGTCTTTTAAGGATTTTTGAACGATGCCTTTCTAAAAACGTGATGCCAACTAAGGTTAGGCTGAGTAGGATGTGAGTTCATCACATTGGACTAGGCACCATATTGGGCCCATCGCCATTGCTGGAGAACCTTAACGGTCAACAAACTTAAACCACTTCGCCCAAACAATTAATTTCCCTGCAAAACCTGAAAATTGTTTCAATTTTTTTTTACGAGGCCAACCTCCTCCAAATTGCCGAAGAAGTACCTTCCAAGGTATTTCCTCCTGTACCGAGCAATAGCTTGACATTCACAGAGGAGATGAGTTATATCCTCTGCGACATGTAAGTCTTCGCAGTACCTGCATGTGTCCGTATAATCTCTTAGCGTGCTTCCTTAGAAGACAGTGCCCAGTGAGTATCCCTACTGTTGTTCGTAGTTTTGATTTGCTGAGCTTTAGTAATTTCGCAGATTTTTTCCGATCTAGCTTAGGCCACAGAGCCTTTGAGACCCTGTGCCCTAATATATCCAATCATGGCACATTTTTCAACAAAGTTCTCGGCCATACCAACATACAGCTCTTTTTATTGCATTTTGACCATTATTGTCATTATTGAAAGGTGTAAAACTTCAACCTCAAATTTTGAAGCAGCTTCAATAATTAGGCAGGTATATAGAGGCCTAATTATTATTCTCAAAACCATTCAATTGTATGGAACTGTATGACGTATAACAAAACAGTAGAGGTAAATCTTGTCGCAGGTACCCTCCTAAAATTAGCATGTCAGCAGCTTGTTAATGTATCTCAAACTTGCTGGAGAAGCAAGTCAGTTGATCACGTCAACAGAGGGTACTACCCTTCAACTATTTTGAATTATAAAGAAAACACCGCATTTCGGTGCCCTTGTCAGTTATGTCATCAACGCGGTTCTGTTGACCTGCCCTGATCCCCAATCAAACACATCAAAAATTCGAATAACCCCGCACGTCTCGTCAAATGTGTGACATAAAACAAATCGATGATCTAAGACAAACTCTCATCGTTTATCGATAAAACTCTCTGCTGTGCCTCTATACACGTGTGACTTTCTCGATAATATAGGAAATCCCGAAGGTCTTTCGGCAACCACCCCATACATACCCCATGAAGTATAATTTTCCAAATGTCAGCTTTGATTAATTTGTTTGCTCTCGTATCACACACAAGTTATGTGTGACCTTCCAATAGTTATCTGTATCTCTTCCCTATTTGAACGTAATAAAAATATTAGAGCACAACGCACTGCCCATCATGCCCGCCGACTCTAACCCTAAATAGAGATAGATGGGACGGCATATGGAGGTCGCCCAAAAAGTAACACTTGAAATATACCCAATTTTAGATAGTGTGTCATCGCGCTGCTATCTAGCCACTTGAATGAAACAGTGTAACCACCAGAGCGTCATCTATCGTTCCGTACGTCGGTTCGGTCGTCGCATCCCGCTCGCTTTTAGCAGATGTCAACTATCGTTGACGGACTGGGGTTTTATCACTGTTCGCCTTAACTGTGTGTGGTATTTGGTTTTTAGATGAAGCGAAATGCTCTGTGATGAGGCATATGAGGCTCTTGCCTCATTGAATATGTGTGAGTGAGAAGACCGCGCTCTCAAAAAGGAGCAGCAGCTGTGTGAGTGCAAATGTGTTCTTCTGACTTTTTTTTTTGTACTTTCTTTTTGATATTTAGAATTTAGTTACAGAAGAGTGGTTTGCTCGCTTCTCTCGTTCTTATTCTTAGAGCGATAAGGTGCCTTCTACACCATCACACATCCAGAGGGGGATACAACAGACAAATACAAGTGTTTCAGAGAAGAATCGAGTCAAAAGTTTAATTTCCTCCCATTTGCAGGTTTATTTGTTTTTTTAAGGACCAAAGGAGGACCTACATAAATCACTTAAGGACTATTTATACTTTTGGCTCAGTTTTGCCCTTCTTCGTTTGTTCGCCTTATCCGCTGTGTGGATGGTCTCATTCTTCTCCGTGTCTCTGTGTGTGATTAAAAGGATGATGTGTTTTGTATTATATTTGGAATGGTTATTTTGAATGGGATACGGTTTTTTTCAGCTCCTTTGACGGTGGTATATGGTGGTTACGATTACGAATTTATCTTTGGGTGTTCTTTCATTTTTATAGGATTCAGTGTTATTGATGATGGCAAGGCTAAAATAAAGATAGCGAGAGAGAGAAAGGCAAGAGTGTGCAACAATGGAGTAGTGATTTGTGCAAAAGGGGGGGGACTTAACGTTGACAGGATACGGCTTCTATGTAAACAGACATTTTGTTTGATCCCTTTTCTTGCTAAATTTTATTTAAAGGGGTGGCAATTTCTTATGGCACATACAACATACACTCATTGTTATTTACTTGAAAATGTTTAGCCCATTGTCAGTGCTAAAGGAAGGATTAAAATTGATTGAATAGAGACACCTGCAGTGTTGGTGAGATTTTCCTCTTCTTTACTGAATGGTGGTGGTCCTGCTGTGAGGTGTGACCCTTTTTTTTTTATAGATTTTTTGTTTTATTATTTAAAAAAGAACTACGCCACCTGTTTTTTTGCACGTTAAAAATGTTGGGTTAGTTGGTTGAGGCTGTGGTTCACCCTGGACTGTTAGCGCCATCTGAAGTAAGTAAATAAATATTTTAGTCTTAAGAAGCGAGACGCATATGTGGTAAAATGTGGTGGAAACTTTGGCTTTGTATTTTAAGGCTGACAATCGTGAGTGCCAGTGCACCACCAGTTTAATTTGTTAACGTTTCCTAATCCTGGATCAATCATGATTGTAAATCTGGGTCCATTGTATTGCTAAGAATACCTTAATCCATTTTTATTTATTTTTTTATTGAAAAGTGCTGCAGAAATTCTGAAGGTGTATTACTGAAACATAATGTATAAGCAACCACTACAGCATTGCCACCGCTAAACGGCCGCTTTGTACACGAAGTAAAGTTACTATACCTAATATTTTTTTGACATACAGACGTCAATATAACGTCAGATTTTGTCTACACATAACTTCAGGACAGATTTTGATGTAATATTGACATCAGTATGTCTAAAATTGACACGATTTTTGACAGTTGTAATAGCAGACCTGGGCACTTAAGCACTAACATTGATTTTGCACTGCCATTCAGAATTTCAATGCTAATGAAAGTTCGTTTGCACTACCATTCAAAATTTCATTGCTAATGAAAGTTGACTTGCATTAGTATTGAAAATTTTGCTTCTAATGAAAATGAACTTGCATTAACATTGAAAATTTCAATGCTTTAATTTCATTAACGTAAAAGGATCGGATGTAGTCCAAAAAGCCAAAATACCTAATCATACAGATCGAGCGAATTGACAATAAGCTAAGAGGATCTTCGAATCCCAGCCCACAGGTTCAAGAAGAGAAGGAAGACGGCACCTTCGTTTCATAATAATGAGAGCAAATAAAGTGTTATATAAATTTTTAAAATTTTAAATTCAGTATTATTTACAATGTACATAACTTCAATTATGAAAGAAACTTTCTAATTAGGTAAGGAAATTGAAATTTAATTAGTACTGAACTAATGCAGTGACATTTTATTAGTAGTGAAATTTTTATTGCTAATGGAAGTGAAACTTCAGTAGCATTGAAATTTTCACTTGGAATTGGAATTGGAACTTCAGTTGTATTGAAATTTTCACTGCTAATGGAAGTGAAATTTCAGTAGCATTGAAAATGTTAGTGCTAATGCAATCGAACTTTCATTAGCACTGGATTTGATTTTTCTAGTGCACATTGAATAATGCACTCTTAAATTAGTGCACTATTCCCAGGTATATGTAATAGTAGCTTAAGAAATTTGCAACTTTTACCATGTTCGTAAGCGGTACAACAATAGCCACTCATTCATTTTAGGTTACTGGTGACCAACCGTAATACCAGCTTATTTTGGAAAACGTGGCCAAAAACTTTCAAGACGGTATCTTCCTCTATATATACTGCATTATTTCTCGTTTGGAGCAGAAGACTCTTTCAGCAGAAGACTCTTTCAGCAGGAGCCTTAGTGTCCATTCGCTTTAAATGTCCCCGCAATCTCAGCTATCCAATCTTTTGCTTCTTGAAATCCCGTCAACACAAAGAAGACCGAAAAACACTTGAAATTTTCAAATTCAAAACTACCAAAGCAGTCTTCATCCGCCTTCGCTAAAGTCCATAATGCTCCTTTACCTTTACTATAAATCAGGACTGGTATGATGAGTTCCATAGACAGCCCCTACTTAGTCTACAATCTGACAAGTTTGAAAGGGTTGACAAAACTAGTCTTGGCTCTATATAATGCTGCCATGTATACCGCCTTAAAATCGATAAACAGATTGTGGGTTTCGAGACTCAATTCATTAAGTATATTATGTTGGTGTATGCTGTCCACGAAGCCGTCTATACCGCTACCTTAAGTAGTTCAGCTGCAGAGCGTCGGTCGGCTTCAGCAGGCTTGAGGTCGAGCTGGACGGAAATCTTGGCAGTCATCATCTAGAGTAGATGGTTCTTTCTACTTGAAAGCGGAATTTCGGCTGTCTTCACCGTTTAACAGTCTGCAGAAGTGGTTTTTCCATATTCTCAACACCGACTATGACTCTACTATAAGGTTCTCATACTCATGCTCTACAGGTCTTTCTTCAAATTTTGTTGCCTTGTTGATCTTTTTATCTTTTGGTACGATACTAGTAAATATTACAAATGTCAAAAATACTCCTGAAGTTATATGGCGTTATATTCACAATGTGAACGCAGTAGCTCAGTGGTTAATGTGCTGACCTACTTACTGTGCGAGGGGTCCCAAGTTCGATCCCCGGAAAAATTAAAAAAAATAAATCTTAAAGTTTTTTTTTACTGCGCCACCTCTCGCAAACGTCTGACAAAAATCCTAGAGTATAACTGTCCTGAAAAAGCTTTTCAATTCAGCCGTTCGGACTCGGCATAAAATTGTAAAAAAAAAAACTCAAACAATCGCATGGTTGTGAGAAGCTAGGCCTAATGCTGAGTAGTTTTCACTTGTCGATTTGAAATTGACAATTGACCTATTGTTATGCCAATTAAACAATTGGCAAGTGGAAATAGCGAAAAATTGCTTGTCAATGAATTGACTAACAGCGTTTGCCAATAATTGACAAATAAACCACTGGACAAGTGGAAATAGCTGAATTGTCAAACAAAATGTCACTTTGTCTATAATTGACAGAGAAAATTTAATTGGCATCGAGTTCATAAGTTGGTCAATCAACTGAAAAACGATTTTTTGCCAATAATTGGCATAAGTGGAAATGAACTGACGTTGGTGTCGTTCAATGACATAAATGAGAGGGCTGTCAAACTTTGTCAATCAACCGACATGTGAAAACCCACCTTAAGGTGTCTCCAAACGCCTATTGCGCCAATTTATTATGTCAAACAATGACACGATTTTTGACGTGTGCAATAGTAGTTGTAAAACTGCTATATTTTGTTTTCTCCTTCCTTCCTTCTTCCCACTTCTTTTCATAGTAGAGCTTACGGGCTTTGCAGTCATTTAGACGGCGCTCACAGTACAGCGTGGACCACAGCCTCAACTAATAAGCTCCTCCAGACAGCTCGGTCACCAGCTAGCTGCCTTCAGTTACGCAGACATAAAGTTGGTTGTGGTAGTTCTCCAAATTGAGTACGCCACCTGAGGTGGGATCTTCTTCTGATTCGTTTGTCCCTCAGTGGTGAAATCAAACACTCGTCAGGCTGGGGCGTTGGTGTGCATTATACGCTCCACGTGACTCAGCCATTTCAACGTCGCTATATAGCCCGTAAAGTCCGTCGAAATAAACTAGACCAAAAATCACTCGAAGAATTTCTTTCTCAAAAAGCCTGCCATGAGGTTTTCATCAGCTTTCGATAAGGTGTATGTTTCGGCATCATACAGCAGCACCAGTATGATTGAGGTCTTGTACAATATTTCCTTGGTTATGTGAGAGAGGGCTTTACTTCTTAGATGCAAGAGCAATTCTCTGCTTGATTTCTAAACGCCAATATCACTTTGCGAGGTGATTGTAGAGCGTAGCTAGACAAAGTCTTTATAAATACTTCGAGGTTATATCTGTCAATTGTATCGCTTTGCTCGAGTCGCCGAAGTTGAGTCTTTTCTCGACGACCACGACAGCATATAAAGGGTCCGCCATCTAACGTTTTTTTTTTTTCAACTAGTGCTTATTTCGCGAATGGTAACACTTAGCTCATGTCTGATTTGACAGATAATTAGTTTTATCCTTCCGCTGAACGAATATGGTTGTGTATACGCTTGAGCAACGCTGGGAAATATTGCGACATTACTTTGAAAATCATGGTAATGTTGCAGAATGTGTGCGAAAATTGCGTACGGATTTTGGAAGAAGAGAAGCACCGTCAGCTCCGTATGTTCGTTATCTTGTGAAAAAAGTGAAAGAAACTGGCATCCTCATCGATAAACCAAAGCGTGAAAAGCCAAAAACAGTGCGTACACCCGAGAAAATTGCTGCTGTGGCAGAAAGTGTGCGTGAAGCGCCATCAACATCAATTCACCGTCGTTCTCAACAATTGAACATTTCGGAGACATCATTGAGACGAATTTTGCATAAAGACTTTGGTATGACTCCATACAAAGTCCAATTGGTTCAGGAGTTGAAGCCAACTGACCATCCAATTCGTTTTCGCTTCGCTAAGTGGGCCTGCGATCGACTTAGGAAGATGCCGATTGTGCCAAAAAAATCATCTTTTCAGATGAAGCTCATTTTGATCTTGGCGGGTATGTAAACAAGCAAAATTGTCGCATTTAAGGCACAGAAAACCTGCACACATACATTGAAAAGCCGATATACCCAAAACGAGTCACTGTTTGGTGCGGATTTTGGTCCAGAGGCATATTTGGGCCATTTTTCTTCGAAAATGAGCAAGAAGTGGCCGATCGTTATCGGGCCATGTTGAACGAATTTTTATTCACAAAAATTGAAGAGGAGGATATTGGCAACATTTGGTTTCAACAGGACGGCGCTACGTGCCACACAGCCGAAGCTACACTCGATGTTTTGCGCCCTGTTTTTGAAGATCGCATTATCAGCCGCAGAGCTGATGTCGTTTGGCCACCGCGGAGCTGCGATTTGACACCATTGGACTATTATTTGTGGGGTGCCGTAAAAGATAAGTGTTACGCCGACATGCCAGAGACAATTGACGCTTTAAAGGACAATATTCGTGAAGCCATTGGTGAAATACAGCTGCACACAATCGATAATGTGCTTAAAAATTAGACCGATCGTATAGGCTACTGCATGGCCAGCCAAGGCAGCCATTTGAATTAAATTATTTTCCATTATTAACCGGAAGGATTGTACTTTCAAATAAAAAAAGAAATTTGAGAAAATATTCAGTAGTTTTTTTTTATAGCATTTTCAAAAAAAAAAAAAAAAAGTTATTTGGCGGACCCTTTAGATACTACGTTTTGTCTTCATTAAAACCGACACTCTTCAAGGGTTTCGGGTGGTCGGTTGAAACCTAGCATATAAGTTGCGGCGGCATCTTGGCATCGATAGCATTTTTCGTCGCCACTCGGTGCTACTAGCTGCATAGGGCTTCTCTATAGGTTTGAGGGATACGCAAACGGCAAAGGTTCTGCTAGTAATATTCCTCACACTACAAGAAGATTTAACCTCGGCTTAAACGACTAAGATGCCAGTCTACTTGGAATGGAAGTTTCAACGGGTTGTAAATCCAAGTAAAGTTTTCCATTGGTGTTTACAGAGTCTGACAAAATTTCCAAAAGACAATTATCATATTAAACCCATTATAGCTTCATTTTTATCATCCATCTTATTAGCACTGCCATTAAAAGGAATTAGCTGGCACCTCCTATGTGATCATGATCACAATTAAACGATATCTAAATTGCTTCTTCTGTAACACTTTCTATATACCCACATCTCTAAGCCGAAAGAAGGAAAAAAAAAATCACTTTATTCAAATGCGAAACGATGAGGTATCTTTGTATCTTCTGCCATTAAAAGAAAATCATCAACAATCTCTCTTTTTGTTTTTGTTTTTTCTCAGCCATTTTATGCAACAATATAAAGAGAAAATTTATGATTTCTAAGCGCACCGTATCGTTTTGTTCAAAATTTCACCTGACCTTGACGGTTTATGGGTGGGCTTTGGGGGATTTATATAACCACTCAAAACACTAGCCCCAGATGACATACAATGACACAAAATGATCCGCAAAATAGTCACACTTCCTCGTGTTAACCGATGCGATTTCGACAAAAACAAAAAAAAAAAGTTCGACAAAAAGTGAATGGTCGTGGTTGCGTGGTGACGGCCGTCGGTGCATTACGTCGGCTTTATTGGTGGCATGGCAGCATGGGCTTTTTCTCTTTTGCAACCCGGTGAAAGAAAACAAATATTTAGTTGAAAAGTTATTTTAGAAAGTCCAAGCGATGGCCCCGCGGAGAATGGCAACACAGAGCCGCGCCGCCGCCGCCGTGACTGCCTCTACGAAATGGTATCACAATGGAAAAGTGTGTTTCTCTAACGAAATCATTCGTCGGCTGCCATTTTGCGCACGTAGGCTTGTTGGTGGATTATTATTATTTTTTTTTTTTGTTGTCTGCAAAATTTATCTACTTTCCGCCAATTTGGCGAACAAAAACCGAAAAGAAAACTTAATCGTATGTCACACAACAACGAAAACCGCATCTAACTACATAACGTGGGGGCCCACACACAAACAAAAGCCTTAGCCATTTGTATCTAAGCAGAAGCACTCTCTCACTCTCTCTCTGGGTATAGTGTGTGGCTGTGTATGGCTACCGCGTGGATTGTGAAAGATACACGAAGCAAGAGAAAATCCAAATGGAATCAAAATAAAAACCGAAAAAGATACAAAAAACAACAAATTGAATATTGTACACGCTAAGTACGGCGCCTAGTCTTAACTGGTGCTCCCCCCCTTTCGGCGCGTGTCCCTATGTGCATTGCATCGCATGACAATCCACATGGAACCGAGAGCGGGTTATGCAATAAACTTGGAGTAGCTACTCAGCGGTTTTTGTTTTCTTTTTATTGCGCACTCGGTATACACGTAGGGGACAAGCGGGAGGCTTGAGCTCATAGATACACGATACCATACTTGTGGTGGAGGAGAGTATCTTTTGCGGATGGAAAAAAAAAATACAAAAAAATACTTTTTTTTTTGTTTGGGGATTTTCGGACCCAAATGAAAGTATGCGGGATTTGGGGCGGCCGCCTCTCATCGTCGTCTTGCGGAACTTCATCAATTATTTATCTAATTCGCTTAAGATTGAGATACCGATTGGCTTGATGCGTTCCAAAAGTGATGTTAACTCGAGGGGCAATTTTATTTGGAGATTTATCGATAATCTCGAGTTTATAGCAATTAAAACTATTTTTTTTTTTTTGGATCACCGATTCACCGAGTGAATGTGTTTTCGGTGGAAGGGGGGCAAATATTTGCATTCGGATATGGATGAGGTTGGGATAGTGCGGTTTCGTTGAGATTCATTGAGAAAGACGGAAGTGTTGAAGGAAAGTGTTGCGGGTTTCTAATTTCCTTTTGTCACGCTCGCTGGGATTATGTAATTTTGGAAATTGAGGTTCTGGAAGGTGGATATTAGAAATCGATAAGGCGAACTTGAAGACGAGTTTTAGCAAATTTATTGCAAGCTGAATGGACTGAATGGACCAAATTTAATGGACATTTGTATGGTACCTATATTAGCTAGAGATTTTTAAGTTTTTTGCCAATTGTGAAAGTAAGTCGTCGGTTTGACATTGGTTCGTCTTTCAAACATAAGAAAGATAAGGTTCCAACTATGGGTCAGTCATCTGTTGATTTATTTTTAAATTGCGATTGATATTTGTCAATTTGACAGTCGCTTGTAGTCGATTACAAATGTCTGGTCGATGCTTTCTCTTGGAAGTGAAAACATTTTGTGCGTACGAATAGCTAAAATCAATCGACGCAATCGACTATTGTCGTGACAATCACAATTAGGCCCATCATTATGTCATTTTGACACTGACAGCTCTAGTGGGTTAATACAGAAACAGAAAATCAGTGTTATATTTTTGCGGGACGAAATAGATCGATTTAAGGTGTTTTAACAATGTTGGGAAATATTGCAAAGTTACATCCAAATTTGATGATGTAATTGCCGAAAAAGCGCGAATTTTAAACAGACATTTTTGGCGAAATAATGCCCCAAAAAAGATCCACAAACGATTTAGTCACTCACAATATTGGTCGTGCTATTCGTGAAACAGGTGCGGAAACCATAGAAAAAGTTTTGAAAAATTGGGTTGACAGAACAGCCAAGCCACCGAGGCTTAATCGGAAGGCTTAGACTGTAAAGAAACCAACAGTTCAAAGCCCCAAAACAAATTAATCAGCGAAATTTGTTGAGAAGATTAAGGAGGGTAACACCAAAACGAATCTTCAGGAAGTCACTCAACATGGATGAAACTTAAAGGGTCCGCCAAATAACTTTTTTTTTTTTGAAAATGCTATAAAAAAAACTACTGAATATTTTCTCAAATTTCTTTTTTTATTTGAAAGTATAATCCTTCCGGTTAATAATGGAAAATAATTTCATTCAAATGGCTGCCTCGGCTGGCCATGCAGTAGCCTACACGATCGGTCCAATTTTTAAGCACATTATCGATTGTGTGCGGCTGTATTTCACCAATGGCTTCACGAATATTGTCCTTTAAGGCGTCAATTGTCTCTGGCATGTCGGCGTAACACTTATCTTTTACGGCACCCCACAAATAATAGTCCAACGGTGTCAAATCGCAGCTCCGCGGTGGCCAAACGATGTCAGCTCTGCGGCTGATAATGCGATCTTCAAAAACAGGGCGCAATACATCAAGAGTAGCTTCGGCTGTGTGGCACGTAGCGCCGTCCTGTTGAAACCAAATGTTGCCAATATCCTCCTCTTCAATTTTTGTGAATAAAAATTCGTTTAACATGGCCCGATAACGATCGGCCACTTCTTGCTCATTTTCGAAGAAAAATGGCCCAATTATGCCTCTGAACCAAAATCAGCACCAAACAGTGACTCGTTTTGGGTATATCGGCTTTTCAATGTATGTGTGCAGGTTTTCTGTGCCTTAAATGCGACAATTTTGCTTGTTTACATACCCGCCAAGATCAAAATGAGCTTCATCTGAAAAGATGATTTTTTTTTGGCAAAATCGGCATCTTCTCTAAGTCGATCGCAGGCCCACTTAGCGAAGCGAAAACGCATTGGATGGTCAGTTGGCTTCAACTCCTGAACCAATTGGACTTTGTATGGAGTCATACCAAAGTCTTTATGCAAAATTCGTCTCAATGATGTCTCCGAAATGTTCAATTGTTGAGAACGACGGTGAATTGGTGTTGACAGCAGCAATTTTCTCGGGTGTACGCACTGTTTTTGGCTTTTCACGCTTTGGTTTATCGATGAGGATGCCAGTTTCTTTCACTTTTTTCACAAGATAACGAACATACGGAGCTGACGGTGCTTCTCTTCTTCCAAAATCCGTACGCAATTTTCGCACACATTCTGCAACATTACCATGATTTTCAAAGTAATGTCGCAATGTTTCCCAGCGTTGCTCAAGCGTATACACAACCATATTCGTTCAGCGGAAGGATAAAACTAATTATCTCTCAAATCAGACATGAGCTAAGTGTTACCATTCGCGAAATAAGCACTAGTTGAAAAAAAAAAAAAAAACGTTCGATGGCGGACCCTTTACTTGTCTAGGAATACTTTGTAGGGACTTCACTTATAATGATGGTAAGTAAGCAAAATCACTTACTTACTTAGATGACTCTACACTCCGGAGTGGACCTGGGCCTCAACAAACACGCCTCTCTAAACAACAAGATTTTTGTCTAACCGCCTCCAGTTGCGCACTCCAAATTGGTTGAGGTCCCCTTCCACTTGTGCGCTCCACCTATACTTCGTTGTACCTCCGGGTTGATATCGAAGACTACTAGTCAGTATAAATAAGCTGGAAATAGTAGACCCTGTTAAGCCCTGTAATGTAATGACAAATTCGATTTCGAGTGGGTTTCCTAGATTCAGAAAAGTTAACTTGATCTATGGGGAAATGGGAGAGCATAAGTCTACTCATTAAATGACCAATCAAAATCAGCACAAATTAGCTGTCAGATAAGTCTAAATTTACACAGTGGGGTAGCTATAGTTAAGGTAGATGGCAAAAAATGAACTGGGTTCCCTAATCAATGTAAACAATGTAAAAGTCCTTAATATCCATTAGAACTTCAACAACTCTCGATCCACCGCGGACAGGAAATCATCAATTACAATAAGTTAAGGAACATTTTGGACATGATATAGCCATTTAATTTTTGGTGTACCTAGAGGACGCCAGATTAAAATGGCACGGATTCCACAGTACACCCGAGGTGGGGACATATCAGCAACAGAAAGAACCTTAAGTATTCCTTATACGATATCTCTTAAGCCCTTATTGTGATTGTCGATCAGGGATCGTCACGACAATTGTCGATCGCGTCCATTGATTTTAGCTATTCGTACGCAAACATTTTTTTCACTTCCGAGAGAAAGAATCGACCAGACATTTGTAATCGGCTACAAGCGACTGTCAAATCGACAAATATCAATCGCAATCGACAATCACAGTTGTCGCTCAACGATTAACTATGGACACTCACAATATAAGGGCCTTAGTCTTGTGTCCCGTCGGTTTTCTAAATCCCAAGTTTTGAGGAATACAAAAGGCATCAAGAAAAAAAATGAGCGTCATCGCAGAAGATTAAAATCGCGAACCGTAGCTGTTAAACCTTGATTAAATTTTTTTAATAATTGCTTAACAATTAAAACGCATCGTTCTTTCGTGTAGCGCTGAATTTTTAAAAACCCTGAACTGTCAGCTTTTTATACCCTTCACTCCACAGGAAGGTACATTCATTCACTTTGCCATTATAATTTGTAACGCCAAAAAGGAGTCACCGGAGACCCCATAAAGTGTATAAAGGGTGGGCCATAGTGGTTTATTTTTAAATCATATGTTATTTTGACACTAACAGCTGTTTCCCGCTCGAAATCTTGACAGAAAGTGAGTATCACACCTCCGCGGAACGAAATGAGTCACTTTAAGCTTGAACAACGTTGGGAAATAGTGAAAACTTATTTCCAAAGTGAGTGCTGTGTAGCCCAAACATGCCACAATCGATCTTTTGCGCACCAAATTCCCAAATCGTGTTATCAGTCGTCTTGGCGATGTCAATTGGCCGCCTCGGAGCTGCGATTTGGCCCCTTTGGACTTTTTTTTTTAGGGAACCGTGAACCGATGTTATGCCAACAATGGAAACGATTCAAGCACTTAAGGCCAATATAATCCAAGTAATCCGTGAGCTACAGCCTGAAACCAACGACAAGGTCTTGGAAAATTGGAGTGACAGAATGCGCTACTGCGAAGCCAACCAAGGCAGCCACTTTAACGACACGTTCACGCTTATTCTGAGATTCGATCGAATCGAATATTCCTCGAATTCAAAATTTTCACTAGAATGAACTGCTCGCATTCTAAGTTTCGAGGGAAAGAGGTTCATTATCGAATGATTTCATTGGATGAATTTTATTTTCGAAATCAGCTGTATACAAATTTAGCTGTCAGATTGTCATTTGTTGTTGGTTTTATTTTGAGTAAAGATGGCATTTATGTATTTTTGAAGGAAGAAACGATCAAATTTAACCGAAAAATTCTACGAGACAAGTCTAATCAACATAATGTGCCCGACGAAATATAGGTTTGCATTTGGAATTTCGTTTGTTGGAAGTTCCCGGCATTTATCAGTTGGCTGAAATCGAATGACTTTCGGTTCGATACGAATCTCAGATTCAAGCACAGAATTAGGATCGACTTCGCTGGCAATTTTGCCAAACATATCCACGTGATAGAGTCCGCCACGATGAAGCAGTCGCCAGATATAGACATTGGCCAGACTTTTCTGGCTTAGAAGTAGCTAATCAAAAGACCGAGGCTGTCTTGATAACCAACCGTAAGACTTTGGAGTATTAAAATTTCCGACTTAGGAATAAAAGGTCTACGAAAACGTTAATGTATACGTAGAAGTAGGTTAAGCTTTAAAACGAACGTTTAGTACGCCAGCAAGTCTGCGTTATAGATGCAAGCACTTCAACTTCTGCCCCGAATGACCAGATGAAAAAGAAGATATGTGGCATGAAATGTTTCCCTTTAAACGCTTTGCATGGGGAAGACTCTAATAAGCCAAAGGTATGTAAAATGACGAGTGACTGGAGATATGTTTCTTCATAATGCAGAACGAGCTAAAAATAATCTAAAGACTGAAAAAGTAGACGCATAGGAGTTACTAAACATCCCAGAAAAAAAAATTAACCTAGCTAATGGTATAGTCGCGTGAGAGTGGTAATGATGTTAAAAAAACTCAAAATTTATACAGATCGAAGATTGTCAGTTGAAATTTGTTTCCAACCAACTTATTTTTGACCACTCGTTTACCTACATCCATCGGTAATAGAAAGCAGCTGCACAAAATTCAAACCAACGATCTTCAGATAGAAGATACTTCCTCATATACCTACTTATACCTGTATCTAAATTAGAAAGAAAAAAGGTTATCCCATCGCCCGCACATCTTCGAGTAGAGTGCCTAATGTGCCTTAATTCTGCCATGCAACATTTGCGAATCTAAAAAAAAAAAACGCACAATTTTCAGTGTGAAATCGTTCGTTTCACATCCAAACTGGCGATAGTGATGATTATCTAACCTGCATAGCTTCTCTCTTTTATTTTTAATTTTTTTTTTTTTTTTTGCGTGTTGTGGTTTAAAACGAGTGAAATGTTACATTTACCATCAACCAAGTTGCTTGCAGTCACTTCATTTCAAGTGAAAGTAAATTGTTTGTACATATTCGAAACGATATATATAAATATGAAGTGATATTGAAAAATAAAAGTATCCAAGATTTAAATACACTCGTACTTGTACTCGTATTCCCTGATGGGAGCTGTTTCCAAAGAGAGTGGCATACAAATTGCAGATGCGTGACAAATTATGATTACTCGAGAGGGAAAAGTATGCCTAGGCACTCTCAGATACATCAGGAAGCGCATCATCTTGAATGTCACGATAGTACATTCACTCTCTGAAGATGTCACACTAAATTTCCCCTCATATATATGGCGTCACCTTTAAGGTAACAACCAGATAACTACAACAAAATTATGAAATAGATTTACAACAAACTTTCCAACTTTCAATTTTCCGTAAGACAATACGTTGGCATGACGTTATGATGTGGATGCAGTAGCCAGTAGCAGTAGCACACCTCCTCCTACTCACCCAAAAAGCGATTTCTCACTTATTTTATCGCATCGAGTTGCTTAAGATAGAAAATTATGTCACCCACCTGTAAAGAGACAGACAGAGAGAATAAAAATTAATAAAGAATGGGATTAACTTGTAGACAAAGGAAAATCATTTGAGCGGTTTTTTTTTCGAATTTAAATTGCTAAAGAGGTAACAAACAGCCCCACACAGCAAGCGAAGTGAGTAGCAGTTGTGAATGAGAAAATTTCCATAAAACATATCAATCAATCAGACTGCAACAGCAGGTACTCGTATCTGTAGTGTAAATTTATGGCGACATATTTATTCCTTTGTTTTCCTATATTTGCTTATTGACTATTGAGCGAGCTGACTTGCAATAAGATGAATATTTTTATCGATTTATGACTGAGGGTTGTAACAAAAGAACAGCATGGAACTATAGAAACTATCTAAAAATGGGCGTTAACAATTTACTTGTATTTATAGCATCTTCTGCCCACGGCTAGGCTCCATGATGACCGCACCACGTGTAACTGGACGGTGTAGTGCTGCCGCAAGATTGGTTTTCTTAAATAAATTGAAAACAGAAAAACCTGCAAACCAAAACGACCCAAGGACAAACTTTTTATAGAAAACCGTGTCGTATTTCATGGACGTTCTGATATATTCCGACCGTTCCTGTACTTTTTGGGCTAAAAATTACTAAATGTCAGCAGACTGTCTTTGGTGGAAAACCATTTACAAGATTGCACTTTTGACAGAAATGAATGCAGACGCGAAAAACTAACCATAGCATTTTTGAAAAGGAACCAACAGATCCAGTCCTCGCCCATTGATCTAAGAGCACAAGAAAAATTAATCAGCGAAATTCGGCAACGTCAAAATTTAACTTCAGGTAGTCCCTCAAAATGGATAAAACTGACTTGTCTAGAAATATTTTGGCGGGATTTCATTTAAAATGCTAGAATTATGATGCCAGTATAAATAAACTGGAAATGATAAGACCCCGTTAAGCCCTATAAGGCAAATCCAATTTCGAGTGGGTTTACTAGTGTCAGAAATAGTCAATCTTAATTTGATCTATGGTAAAATAGGAGAACATAAGTCTACTCATGAAATGACCAATCAAAATGAGCACAAATTAAATGTCAGATAAGTCGCAATTTAAAGAAATATTCAAAGCATGTCGGCAAATAAATCGTCGTTTAATACCGTCCAATATCGAGCCTTAAGGCTTAACTACATTCGGCACAAAGTAAAGTACTTGCACGAAAAGTTTGCACCAATTACTGATCTCGCCAATAGAGGGCTCTAATGCGACTAGAATGTCGAATTTTTGTTTACATGTGGTACCTTTTTTTACAAAATGGCAGTGTTTTGTTTGGGTTCGTGTCAGAACAAGTTTTTTTTTAGATAAATTTCTTACCACAAGGGGGCAACTGCGTTTGTGTGTGAGCTTGAATGTAGTTAAGCCTTAAGGCTCGATATTGGACGGCATTCCACGACGATTTATTTGCCGAGATTTTCAGTGAGCTTTGGAGGAGTCAAAAAGTAGTCCCACTGCCAAAAGGAACAAAAGGAAAGGGGAAGTCCAAAGGAACCTTAAGACCTAGACCATACTGATATTTTACAAGAATTCAGGACAAAATTTACTAGTCCTTAGGTTAGGTTAGACGTAGGGTTGTAAGGAGAACCGTCAGAAGAAACTAGAAACTTTAGTGGGTCTATCGCAAGAACCATAATTTAATAGATGGAAAAATCTAAGGACTTTCCGTCAATAAAATGTCCCTAAACAATTTAAATAACTTCGCTTGATCGACAAGCCCATTTTCTTCTATTTTGTTAAAGAAGTAGTTTGCGAAAATATTGTACCGCGTATTGCTAGGCCTTACTTTGCAGACAATCGTCTACATTCTACAAAGATACAACTAAAGACACAACTTTAAGGTTACATTCCTAGACCGTTGAATGTTCGCCACTATAGATATAGGCAGCTCTGTATTTCAGACTGAAATTCATGGAATAGAGCTATACAGTCGGGAGAATCTAAACAGATCTACAAGAAATAAGAACATTTATATATTTATATATTCCCTTCGATGGGCACCCTTGCTGTTCGCAATTAACGTTTTCAAAAGTAGTCTTGGACTGTCTTTACCTCTTTCAAATATTGGCCATCAAAAACAGAAGTTGATCTCATTAGGGTAGCAGAACACAGTGGATTCGAGACAGGAGGAGGAGCAGTATCTCAATTTAAGATCATTCTGCGGACTACCAAAGATCACTATAAAAGCAGCGTTGAAACGTGGATAGTAGGAAAAAAAAGAGTTACATTTTTAACCAAAGAAAACAGCCACCTATAAGAGACCATCAGGACGCACCAAAAATTTGATTCGTCGTTATAACTGTGTCCGTATACTCTGACAGACAGGCGGCTATAAAAACTATGGAGCCGTCTTCATTTTAAATCAAGGGCTTTAAAACTGTACAAGAAATACATGGACAAAATATTAGTGACAATATCCTGGGTGTCGGAGTTTTTGGATATTCCCGGGAACGAGAAAACTGATGATGTTGAAAGGGATCGAAGATGCATGCATGTTTACAGTGATCAAAGATGCATGCATCTTACGTAGCTGTAAGAACTGTGTATACACTTCCACAGGGCATTGATAGCGAGGCCAAGAATATAACAGATCTAATTTAAACCAACCTCGAAACTTGCGTGGCATGCTAGAGAACTCTGGCCAATGGTGAGCAAAGATAGCCTAAAAATTTCGATGGGACTTAACCGCAAAGAAATTCGCGTAATGACACTGAAGTCCTTATAGTAAACTGTGCAATCATGCGGAACGGCTGGGCTTACAGCAGAACGATAGCTGCAGAAGATGGACCTTGAGGCCCAAGTCAGCCGAGACAATCGTCAATAGGACACCCATCTAATATAAGCTGTCTTTATAGAATTTAAATTCCGGACTATTTCGAAGGACGAAATGTACAAAATCCTTATCATGCCAGTTGTGCTTTATAGGCCGAGTGCTGGACGATAAGAAAGGAGGGAGAGCTGGCTTCCTTCAAAATAAAAATACTTCAGCTGATTGTTGGTCCTGTGTACGAGGAGGGCGAATGGACGAGAAGATACAACCGCGAACTCTATAAGCTGTACCAATATGTGGATGTAGTTCAAAAAGCTAAAACACGTCGACTACATTGTCTCGGCCACATCGAGCGAATCGACAAAAATGCTCCAGCTAAGAGGAACTTTGAATACCAGCCCCCAGGTTCGAGAAGACAAGGAAGACCGAATCTCCGTTTCAAAGACCAGAAATCGAGTGAAATCGTTTTCAGTGTTCTGCATTTCGAGCGATTCGGAAACTCCGAAATTTTTTCGAAATCACAATTTCACTTTGTCTCAATTCCAAAAATTTTGAAATCGAAATCGAATACAGTGAAATGTAGATCACAAAAATTCATTTCCGATTTCATTTCGAGTGAAAGTGAAATGTGGAACCCAGCAGCCAGCCAGAGCGCTTGGTCTGGACAACTGGAAGCAGCGTACCCAGGATCGTAGAGAACCCTGCAGTGTCTCAGGCAGAGTCTTCACGGGTCGGGAGCTAAATAAATAAATAAGACTTCCAAAAAGTCATCAAATAGAAGAACAAGGACTTTAAGGTTTGGAAGCATCTTCAAACTGGATTACAGAGGCGCGAAGAACCTGCAAATTGCCTGTTAAAGTTTGGGAAAAAGTTCCTCGAAAAGTTAGGCCGAGATTAGAGATGTGCAAAAAATGTGTTCTAGGGCTATGGCGCTGTGTTGAGATCAATGCAACAACCTGATAGATGGCGTTATGCCACATAAAAACTTATGAAGTTTCGGTTCATAGTGTACACTGTACCAACATGGCCGACCTGTCATTCTACGTATACGTGGTTAAAACGAGAAACGACGAGTTTAACACGAACGATCAATGCAGAAAGTTGAAAGCCGCAAACTCTGCCACCATTGCCATAAAAAATGATAAGTTATATAATTTAGTCCCGCGTTTAGATCGGAACTAAAGTTACAGCGATAACTCGTATATAAAATCGCTTAATGTCCCGCGTTTGGATCGTCATTATTTAAAGCGATAGCTAGAATAAAGAATGGGCGCAGTAGCGCAGATGTTAGTGTGCTGGACTACTGTGCGAGGGATCAAAGGTTCGATCCCCTGAAAAACACAAATTACATCTTAAAGTTTTTTCTACTGCACCACCTCTCGCGAACGTCTGACAAACATCCGAGAGTATGACTGTCATGAAAAATCTTCTCAATTCAGCCGTTCGGACTCGGCATAAAATTGTAGGTCCCTTCCATTTGTCCCAAAAAATAGAAACTCACACAAAACGAATGGTTGCGAGAAGCTAGGCCTTGGGTGTCACCCGCCTGTTGCGCCACCTATTTATTTTTTTTTTAGGTAGAATATTATTATTTATTGTTAAATGAATTGAACTGACATTTGGTGTTTCATTTTCTGGAAGTTGAGGAGCTTAAAACCAAGCTTGCTCAATCGCAACATCATCGACGAATCTTATCAAGTGAATCGAAGATATGTCAAACAAAGTGGTCAAAACTGTCATCAGCTACCCCTCACCAATCGCTTTCAATATTCCAATCGTCTGCTAGTTAATGCAAAGGATAAGTAAATGAAGTACGTCCAACCAACTGAAGTGCTAATGACATGTTCTATTGACAATCCGTTTGATTGACATCTCAAAATATACTTTCGCCCACTTAACTGATACTGAGTACCTTTGACAAACAAAAAGAAATTATTAATTTCCCTTCGGCCGCCATTTAACAATTTGATATGGAAATTCATAATCGAACAGCACTTTCATGTGTAATTTCTCTTCGGGTTTCCCAATCGATGTGTCGCAGCAAATGATGTGACACAATGGCGCAAAAAGGGGTCATCACTCAATTGTTCAATGTTCAGCGGTGGCGTCCGTTCCGTGTCGTTGCAATGCAACCGATTGAGTGATTAAGATTTCTCCCTACTTAATGGAGAGGGGGACGACCTCACCTTATGACATCCTCATCAACTGTCATTTGCTGGGCGCGCAATGACACAATTACAATCACACAATCACAAAAGCCCAACTGACAAAGTGTCAATTGTAAAATTAGTATTATTGTTGTTGACTGTCTCGTCATCGTCATCGTCATACTCTGGGGTTGGCAAATATATATCTATACTCTTGGTGGTATCACGGAAACATAATCGACTCCAAGTCCCCAATCGAGTTGGGAAACACCGAAACCGGGTTACCAACCATTGTGACTGTGGAGTGGATCTCCCTTTCATCGAGAGAAAAATAAATATTTTCTTGTTGATAATTTTCTCTCGTCAGAAAAAAAAAGAGTTAACGCGATATTTTTATAATTTGCCGGTTTCTTTAGTTTTGCATATATTTGCTCTTCTCGTCAGCGCCGTTGTGGATTTCGAAAACTACACCTCTCACGCTCTCCAACTGACGCTCGCTGAGTTTCTGTTTTTTCTTTGGAGAAAAAACCATCCAAAGCTATATAAATAATGAAACAAAGAAAAGTGTGTTAACCTAAAAACATTTTCGTCTGGTGGGCCTGATTGGCTTTTTTTCGGTGGGCTCGTTCCGTTGAGACTTCTCTGGCTGGCTGCTGGTTGGTTTAGCAGTCGCCAAAAAACTGAGACACAGACGCCACCATATGCGCTGGCATAACTTTAGTTGCTAGTTTTTCAGAGTCGTCTCATTTGTGAACGTTTTCTTTACATTTGTTTTTTTTTTTTTCTTCTCGAAATCTTACCTAAGAAGAGAAATCGAATGGGTACAAAAAAAAAAAATCGAAAATTATGACACACAGACGCGCGAGTCTGTCGCAGACAGAGCGTGGAGGAAATTTTGAAATTTCCTTCTTAGCTTGGCGGCCTGACTCATAGTGGCCCCACTCCACCCAAAGCAAACTCACCGTGCATCTATCGAATCTAATGCAAATTAAAAAAAAAGCTAAAACCCATATAATGCGGACGTATAGTGCCTACGAAAAAAATCATAGTTATAGATATCCACTCGTATATGAGGGCAGATACTTTTTTTTTTTTTTGTTATTTTTGGACGACTTGAAATGTGGCACAGCGACAACATTAATAAAACAAAAAGTTAATTGGGTTAGAGACGAAATGAATTTTTTTTTTTTGCGGCCCATTATGGCTTTTTCTTTACACGCGATATGAGGGTCATCGATAAAATGTGCTGAATTTATTTAGTTGTTGTATTTTTGGCGATGGCATTGTTTGTCTACTTTTCCCGGTTACATAAATTCAGATGGGCAGTGAGTTTACAGCTGACATGAATTGGTTACCTAGAATTGAAAGGGCCACTTGTGGAGTTACAGATTTACATCGAAACTATGTTATGGCCAGGCGGAACATAAAAAAAATTTAAATATTGTGGGCATGGAGCTATTTGGCAAATTTTCTTTTAGGTGATTGTCGTTTCCGGTGGACATGACCTGCAATTTATACAGCTTCTCGATGTGCACGACTGGGTCGCACGGAACATTCTCGTTCATTGCAAGTTCGATTGCCTCGGTTGATAATGTCACTTCGTCATTACCGTTTTTATAACTAGATGATCTTTTGCGCCTCGGAAAATTCAGTTACATACACTCCGCACCACTTGAATAGCACACTCCCCCCTGAGGTCGGTTTTCTGTCGCCCAAATGGTCCCAAACCAAATATGCTAGAGACCTAAACGAAAAAATGATTTTAGATAATTCTGCTTAAATTTAAGGTAATTGAAGTATTTTAGATTTAAAAAAAAATTGTTCAAATGTGTTTTGAGCCACCTTTTTGCGCCAAAATTCACACATATGGTTTGGAAGGGATGTATATACCAATTGGCCAAATAATATAGCGAAATCGAACTCCAAGCTAATTCGATGGCTTGGGTTAGTTTAGATACAGTCCAATACTGTTGTCCCAATCCATAAAGTTGACGTGTTAACCATCCCCAAACTTTTGAGCTGATATTTAAATCCGCTGAGTAGGCCGATCAGCTTAATAGCTCCACATTTTAGCTCTATATATTCGTTTTAACAACCCGGGCTGTATGTATTGGGGTATTATCATGTTGATAAATCCAAGCCAGAGGTCTAAAAAGGTTATGAAAGTATGGAAAGGCCTGTTTCAATATGTCATTGTAAGACAAAGTATTCATTGTGGTTGACAAAAATTGTAATTTGAAAGTGCCATAATACGAAACGGCCCCTCACACCATCAGACCTTCAACTCTGCTATCATGCAGCCGGTCCAAATGATGAGTTTCTTTGTGGAGGTTATAGAAATAGTAGCTTTAGATAGCCATCGGGGCCTTCCAAATTAATTTTTATTTCGTCGGAGAAGACCACTACGAAGTCTAGGCCACAGGTGCGCGACAAAAACGGAGGTGTTGCGACGGATCTGGCAACGTCAGCAGTAAAAGCCCTGAATGCACCCTAAAGTGCAATGACAAGCTGTCAAACTGAAAACTAGGCCATGCGTTTTTTCGTTGGTACTTAATTGGGGTTAGGAAACTGGCGGACTTGGGATTAAATCTAAAAAAAAACGAGAATACTAAAGTAAATTATCATAAATTTATTATTATATAATACTTATTATAATTATTGTTACAGGAAATTTTTAACGGAATAAATTGATATAAAGTTGTTTCCTTCAGATCTGTTTTCGTTGCTGAAATTTCAAGATCTTCTCTCAACAGGAGGCGTTGCGCTTTTCGAACCGGGTTAAGAGGTGACTTCTTCTTGATTTTTAGTCTTTTTATATCTTATATCCTTGGCATTCGAAATAATACGACGAATAGTTGTGAGACTTGCTTCGATACATTTTTTCCTGATTTTTGGAAAAGAGTCGTGAGAATTTGACGCCTTAGTTGCTTATTGCTTGTTGCCTCAATCTGAGAGCCGCCTAAGTCGCCTTTCCGCATTAGTAAGCACTCTATGTGTGTGGCCTTTCATGTTTTTTTTTGCATAGTTAGACTCGTTACTTAAAAATATGGATAAAACGTGTCGGCTCCTCTCAATTTTCTTAGCCAATTTGGCAATAAATAGTCTATCGTCCTTTAAGCTTTGATTTGTCCATTTTCGCCCTCGGTTAAGGTTTTTTGTCCACCCTTTTTCCCCAATTAACAAAAAAAAAAAAAAATCAATCAAAGAAAAATATGAGACCACGTGCTAAATATAACGGTCAAACTAAATGCATGTTCTATTCAAGTGGCGCAATATTAAGGCTCCCCATTTTTTCGATTTTTAGTTAACAAATTTTTGTTAATACTTAAAACATTATGGGTATCCTAAATTCAGAAGTACTTGGAATTGAATATTGAATATTAGTTTAGATCTACATGTTTCTGTTCATGAAATCTTAATAAACGGCTGGTAACCCTACCGATATTTGTGAGAGAATTATGCCAATTTATAGTGCTCACTATGGCAACCATGTGAGAGCTTTATAATGGAGACAGCTTATTGAAATCCATAAAAGTAAGGGTGAAAGGCAAATACCCTATCTTCCCTGTACTGAAAATATAAATGGGACAGAGTATAGCATGCTTGGTTTGGGACCAGTTGAGGTCAATGGAGTTTGTCAAAGGAGCAACCATATTTGGAGCAACCATACCAGAGGGCCTTCTTGATGATTGAGAAACATTTGATTTGTAACAGAAGGCCATTTAAAGGCCACGAACAGGCTTCTGTCAAAGGGTACTTTTATAAGAACTGTGCCTTTAATAAACTGCAGACGAAAGCTGTAAGTTCTACAGCTATAGTAAAATATATCGCAGTCTCGTATAGTGGCCGGCAAACAATAAAGGCCACTTACCTAAAGGCGTTAACAAGGGTTCAAAGACTAGCGTGCGTCGGCACCACTAGTGCGACGAGGGCAATTCCAACCGCAGGACTTGAGGACATCCTCAACCTATATACAACTATTAGTGCCATGAGAATCAGACAATCAATAAACTGGAAATTGAACGAAACAGGTCATTCGATGATCCTAAGGAAAAACTTTGGCCGCGTGTACCTGTCACGGCCCAGGGATGGCGATGTGTCCAATATGGTGCCTAGTCCACTGTGGTGAACTCACACCCTATTCAACCTAACCTACCTGTCACGGACAACATCATGCTTTACCTTGACTTCACAAGACCCTTCTCGAGCGAAAAAATGGAGAGACGGACTTGTACCAAACCACAGCCGTATTTACAGACGGTTCTAGAATGGACACTGGGGTAGGGTCTAGTGTTTTCTCCGAATCGCTGTGTCTATCAAAATCGATACGCCTCCCCGACCATAGTAGCGTCCTCCAAGGAGAGGTAGCGTCCTCCAAGGAGAGGTCCTGACAACATCAGCCCGTGGGTCTATGTGGTAAGGGCAATACCACCTGGAGGTATTACCTTCTTTATAGACAGCCAGGCAGTAATAAAAGCCATAACTGCACCAGAAATAAAATCAAAGCTTGTAAAGAGCTGTTGCGAAGAACTCAATGCTCTTGGTAAACAGCACAAGGTATCGCTCTGCTGGCTTCCGGGGACACGAAGGCATTACACGCAATGAGAAAGGAGACGAATTAGCAAGACACAGGGCTGACTTCGAAGATTTTGAAAAAGTCGCAAAAAAGGGGCAATACAAGGCAGTGGCCATGGTGTAGTGGTTAGAGTCATTGCTTGTGACGTTGGTTCGAGCCCCGGCGGGGGACAGCAATACTCTGCCACCGACCATAAAGAGAAACGAATAATATCAGAGTTGCTCCACCTGCTTGGTAGTACAATGGACCGAGATTCGTCTGAGTGATCCAGGATCTTATTGTTGCATTGAACATTGAATTTATGGCTAAATTGTTAATGCCTAAGCTTATGCCAATTGGACATAGCTGATAGAAAAAAGACGCATTCAGATCACAATTAATTGTGAAGTAGTTTTGTAAAGTTATGTCACATTTCGTATTTCATAGAAAAACGTGTTTTTTCTCAAAATGGGAAGAACTATCAACGAAATACAGAAAAGGGGAAAATATGGACAATTTTGGAAAAGTGGTTTCAGAAAGAAGAAAGATAGATAGAAAGAAAAAAGGGGAAAAATGCAACTTTAGTCACACAAAGTCAGCCCTGAAGGCAAGGGATGACAGCTGTTTTAGAACAAACTGATCTCTCTGTTCCTTTCCCACCTTTCAAACTTAAGCTTGAAGCATGGAGAAAAGCCACAAGAGAGGCAAACGCTAGATGGGTCACCGAGCTTATTACTTAGACGTTTCTTGGTAAAATTTTTAAGGCAGATTTGCTGCATAAAGCTCCAAACTAGAAACTAGTACAAAAACATAAGCCCATCTTATTAAATCACCATCTTTTTCTGTCTGCCATCACTCTTAATGCAATCTCACTGGTGGCAGAACAAACAAAGCGTAAAAGTGTAACGCATGCATCGCTGTCCCCGCGATTACATCATAAATTCATTAATTCACACTTGGGCTGACAAGCGATTGTTTTTTTTGCTTTACAAAGAGCGCACAGCTCAAACGATGATGATGGAAATGGGATCCCATCCCAATTCCAAACTGATGGCAGATGTTAAGTACCTACTGCCTGCAAACCTCTTTTTTTTATTTTTATTTTTTTGTCCCGTGTTTACATTTCCCACACACCAAAAGGGAAAACGAAGCGTTGCGCTACAGTACGCAAGCACCGTCAAAATAATAAAAAAAAAAATCGAAACTCTTGTGCAACACAACTCGAAACAGTGATACTGTTTCTTTTTGGGGAAAGCGTCCGATTGTTTCGAGGCTTTTGGATGATTTCGACTATCGTCTCTCGTCATGGCTGCCTTTTTTTTTTTCGATGAAAATATGTTGTACTTAAATTTGATTGATTGCTGGGCGTGTTTCTAGCGCACTGGCATTTAGTGTGATTAGCTCGAAATAGCCCTTTATTCGGATGCATCCGATCTCCCCAGGCCAGGTATCTGCTGGTATATGCTTTCCAATATGTGTCGCCGGCTGCCATCATTGTGTGGGATGATTATTTATTGTCTTCAATGCAAATGGTAACAATACACAGTGCTCGCGGTCGCGCTGACCTTCTCTTTTCGGGTTTGCTGCACATCCTTTGGGTGTTTAATCGCGCTATTGGGACGACTTTCGAAGGGAAAGTTTTCTTTTATTTCATTTCCATTGCGTGGAGAATTGTTTTTGTGTGTGATTTACGACAAACAGAGCGAAACCGACTTGCACTGATATTTAAATTTTTTTTTTTTATTTTTTTTTTAAAGTGGGTGGCTATAGGGAAAACTTTGTTCGAAAACAAAAAAATTATTGAAAAATGTTACGTATACGCCATGGTGTTTTATTGAGAGTATAGAGCGATCGGTAGTTATTTGCAAATTTTTTTTTTGTTATTTAATCTTGAGGTAGCAGGCGATATGAAAAGAAGGTTCGAAGATGTCTTCTGGATAGGGCAAGGTTTAAAAATGAAAGATGCATGCATTTCTGGCCGCTACATCTACGGTACCGAGACAATCAAGATATAGAGATCTCTGGATGTCCCAAGGACTCAAAATTTGAATCAACAATTAAACTGATGCTCATCGAAAGTTGGTTGTACAGAGCGAGTATAGAGCAGCTCAGAAGACAGTGCATTGCAGCGCTGTGTGAGACATGATAGGAAAGTCAGATTGGACAAATTGCCGGAAAAGTTGCAAGAAGAGGGAACATGATGAAGCTGTACAAAATCTTTAAGGACATTATTGGTCAAAAAAGTAGCACCAACCACCCTGTGATAAATACGAACGGCAACCTTTTAGTGTCACTAGAAGACCAACTGCGAAGGTAGTAGGAGCATTTTTGTGCACTTCTCAATGATGACCAGAGTGTCAAATGTGTCATTTACTGCAACAGAACAGGGAGGTTGTTTGCCTAAGGACAAACGCCAACAAGACAAAAATGATGGACACTAGCCGGGACCAAAAACAGCAGATATCCGGTGGCCACAAACAATTTCCAACAATGCATTGTGGCTTAGGATTGGACAAACAAAAGTGGATGTTGACATCAAGCAGAGGAAATGGCGCTGGATGGTGTATGGCTTTACGGAGGAAACCAGGTGACAACATAACGAAGCAGTATGTACTTCCAATGGTGTAAGGCGAGTTGATAGGCCAAGAATAACATGGAGGTCAACTTGTTTTGACGGAAGCTCAGTTCCAAAAATTTTGCGATCGTGGACACAACTGAGGTATCGAGCTGGAAATAGAGAGAGAGAGAGAGAAAGATCGAAGGACCTGGTTGTCCCACTATGCTCCAGGGCTGCAGTAGATTCCGGTGAAGTATTGCCTAAAAACGATTTCAAGCCTTTTTCAATTAATTTAAATGTATAAATGTTATGGCAAGTCTAATGAATTAATTGAAAAATCTTTGTCATCCATTAAAAGATAAATTTTTCAAAATTCCTTTTTAGTAAGCGTCTTCGTAAGATCAAGCCAGGCATATCTTACTGCTAGGTTCCACAATTCACTTTCACTCGAAATGAAAACGGAAATGAATTTTTGTGTTCAATATTTCACTGTATTCGATTTCGATTTCAAAATTTTCGGAATAGAAACAAAGTGAAAATGTGATTTCGAAAAATGTTTGGAGTTTCCGAATCGCTCGAAACGCAGAACACTGAAAACGAATTCCCTCGTTTTGCAATTTCGATTTCACTCGGTTTCTAGAACCTAGCTGTTAGTAGTAGCTGTGTCTGAAGATTGCCGTTGCGAGGCTCTTAACAATATAGCAACCATTTGCTTTCAGATTTTTTGTAGTAAATTTGGGAAATTTCTGATTCTAAGTGAATCGCATATTTAGCGACTGTTGTAGAGAGTTTAAGGAAAATAGTTAAATGAAGAAGTGCTTCAAATTATTCTTAACTCCGAATATGTATTTGATTTGCATAGCAAAAGGACGAGCGTTAATGGTCGCTCTAGGTTAGGTTAGGTGGCTGCCCTAAAAAGAACACACTTAGACCATATTTTTAGGCTCATTGAGAACCCAGAAGAAACATTATAGGTGGGAACTCCATTGCTACCCGAAAATTTCTTTTAGAAGAGATATTTCTCTGTAACTTACCTCGTCTTCGGTCCTGATGGTGACTGAAGCATCCATATAAATTGTTTAGTATCTACTTATTGTGTTTTGTTTTCGTGTAAGAACGAAGGGTGACCATAGAAGTCTGGCCGCTGCCTATTGTTTTGACAGTTCCAATCATAAAGGAGGGAGTCAATGGGCGGATTGCCTTATAGAAAAATATAGAGAGGAACCGTAGCAGCGTGCTCGCTGCTTATTTCCCTTGACAACCCGTTCACGAGACAGAAACTGGTGGAAGAGTTTGATTGAAGCAAAACATCCTACTGCCCGATTTTGAAAGTGAGGTTTGTCTTCGCGGCAAACAAAGAAGATGGGTGACCGAAAAAAAATCGATTATCCTCGATTGAGACAAATTAGGTGCTGCCGGAGCTCGATTGTATCAAGTTACGTGCTAGACCCCCAGTGTAATCTCCATCGATTGCCTCTGACGGGATGTTCGAAGTGTCGATATGAAACTGACTGATACATTGGCAGCTCCTCTACGTGACGTTGGCGGTGACGGTCTTCGGCGAAGGAGTAACAGAAGCATTCAAAATCAGGGAAGGTGAAGGGTAATTAAAACAGTCTAACAGCAAGACTTTGACAATGGCGTCTTCGAAAAAATAAAAGACGTAAAACAGAATAGGACTGAGTACGCAACTTGGAGGAACGCCAGTACATCTGTCACAAAAAAATTAGACATCTCATATCCAAATGGAGAACCTTGAGGTATCGCAAATCAGTTTTGTTTTATACAGTTTAAGGAATTCTGTCAAAATACTTTTTAGCTTATAAATAAGTCCGTTGTTCTTAAAAGGGTCGAAAGTGGTATTAAAATAGACAAAAGTCGCTTACAGCTTCCTATTTCTTGCTACAAACTTGTTGGCTATTTTGTGTCTGGCTGGAGCACACATTTGGTCAACCAGTAAAAGTCCAGCATGGGAGACATCCCGAGACACGCTGATCCAATTGTTACATTTCTCCCAGCTTTATTAAACGGTGAGGTAGGGTAGGATCTGATCGAACATTTTTCTCAAGCTCCCTACAATGTTCAGCTAAGACGCTAATCACACTTTTTGAAAATTGACAAACCTTTTGCCCTTTAAAGTTATTCCGTTCCCTCTCTTTTATAAGGGAACGGAATACGGAAGAATATTTTGAAATTCAAAATTTAAAGGGGTAAAGTGGGGGGGTCAAAGTTTGTGTGGGCAAATCTTTATTTTTCATTTGACCGACTTCAAACTAGGTTTTTGTACTCTATATATAAGACACAAAGGAAATAAATTTCTAAGATTTCATAAATTTTGCTTAAGGCCCGAGGTATTGGTGATGACCCCTTTTAAGGGGGGCCTTACGAACCGGTCGTTGCATCAATTTGAAACTTTGTACATTCATAAAGAAGTAAACGGTATTCATAATATAAAAAAAAACTTGAAACCATTCTTAGGCAATATACTTCCCCTAGCATTTTTAGTTAAAGCTATCACTGATCTACTAACTGAGGTAATTTCTTAGGTAGGTTTCCTGAGGTTTCCTTCCATTCTTAGGCAATATACTTCCCCTAGTATTTTTAGCTAAAGCTATCACTGATCTATTAACTGAGGTAATTTCTTAGGTAGGTTTCCTGAGCGATATTTAAATATAAAAGAGCAAACCAACTCACTGTGAAGGAATCTCTTTGTCCCAAATCCTGACGGCTGCGCGTGCGAAAGCTAGTTATTTTTCAAGGCTTTATTAAAAAAAATTCTCAAAGGAAGTCTAGACAATTGGTAAGCTACGAGATTGCGTTATATTTACAACTGGAATCCCATCCAGTCCAGTTCTGGAGCATTTGTTATTTTTTATATTTCGTAGAGTGGTTTCTAACTCATCCATACGGGGAGGTGTATTCGGTTCGTTAGTAGTGAGATACTGAAAATGCACATTAGAATTGCAGTCAGACCTGAAAGTTTGCTGAAATGGGAAGGTAGTCGTTCTAGGCCGCCGAATGCTGTTTGTTGATCTGCTACTCTAAAAAAAATCTGCCTTTGTTTGATATACGCGTATTATACATTCTGAACAAGTCACTATTCGTTTCAAAAAAGAGAACAAAATTTATTCCTACACCGTATGCACAATGCACCACATCCCAGTCGTAGCTTTCTTCTTGACATCGATGACATTAAAAAAAATAAATAAATAGGTGGCGCAACAGGCGGGTGACACCCAAGGCCTAGCTTCTCGCAACCATTCGTTTTGTGTGAGTTTCTATTTTTGGGACGAATGGAAGGGACCTACAATTTTATGCCGAGTCCGAACGGCTGAATTGAGAAGCTTTTTCATGACAGTCATACTCTCGGATGTTTGTCAGACGTTCGCGAGAGGTGGCGCAGTAGAAAAAACTTTTAAGATGTAATTTGGGTTTTTCCGGGGATCGAACCTGGGATCCCTCGCACAGTAGTCCAACACACTAACCACTGCGCTACTGCGCCCACATCGATGACATTATAGTGGTCAAACATTTGGCTGCTCAATTTCATTTCAAATTTGTAGTACTAGAGTACAAATAGGCATCGGCCCTGAAATATATAAAAACGAATGGAAAACCATGAACGTACTCGTACATATTCGAGGTGAAAACGACGTTTCACAATTTTACCCCACCACCAACAGTTCATTTCTCTATTTTCCAAAAAGTAATTACAACAAAGATACAAAAAAAAAAAAAAAAAAAACACACACAAACTGCCCAAAATTACCATATGAACAGATCACACAAGCAAAAAACCAAACCAAACCACGAAGAGGTCATCCCATGAACTACTTTTACCCGATTATGCTTCGCTCGCGTTTGGAAATAGCTTTTATTCGGCCTAAATGGCCTATAGGTGTGGCTGCTCTGTTTCGTCCGCACCCACAGGCCACAGTCACCAACCGCTAATCACAAAACAAATACCTCGAAATATTTCCGTCCACATTGCGAAACATTTGATTTTCGATTAATTAATCGAAACGTCAGTGGCGAGGCGTTCGCGGTCGGTGTTACGTTTCACCTCTTGGCATCATCGCCAACTAGATGGTGCTGTTTTCAACTGTGCTCCAGTTTCAGGCTCCAAATGTTTGATTTTTTCAAAAGTGACTGATTGAATGGGTTTCACATTTCACTTTATTGTTGATTAAATTGTATCTAACTTCACTCAAGACTGGAGGGGGAGAGGAAACAAAATATAAAGCACGAGCGCACGCTTGCGCTACTACTTCATGAATCTATGATGAATGGATTTGGAAATGGATAGGATTACGCTACGGTTAAATGAGATACTATACACATTGCGCACAGTCTCTTTGGGCAACATGACATGTATGTCATTGTTGGATTTCCTTGCAAGCGTCTTTCATACCAGTAACGTAACAGTCACGATCTCACTTTTGACTCTAATTCGAGACAATTCATTTGCCTACTGGCAGTAGCGGCGGCATCGAAGAGAAAATGCTTCCTCCATCTTCGACTTCGACTTCGACTCCGTGTGATGATAAGAAAGTTGGGAAGAGTGAGAAAGACTCTCGCCGGTGTGTTGTGTATCCATGGGATGTTAATAAATCGGCTGCAACTTGACGGCGAAAATATGACATTTCAACCAGAGATTGACTTTCGTTTTCGTCGCGCTGCGAAAAGGTGAATGCATCCGATTTGTGTATGCCGTCGTAGTGTTGGTGTGGCGTGGCGTAGTCTCGTCCGCAGAGTGTGGGTGGTTATAATGCGGAAGTGAAGGACTAGTACATGACTTGAGCTTGACAATTGCATTTGCTATCCCATGTTAAGTGAACGTAATTAATGAACGCTTGCGATGAACTATGGTTTTGTGAGATTTCACTTGAGGATATATACCGCAGTTGTCTAACTGAAGGTTTATATTTGGAAGTCACGTTGAGATTGACTGACGAAGGACTTGATTTAAAGTCGATTCAATTGTTTTTGCCCGCACTGATGTAATTTTGAGGTGAAATCACAGTCGCATTTGCATACCTATTAGCGGATATCTTTGGACGAAGCATGTGACAAATCTACAGGGTGAGCCATCTAGTGGTTTCTTTTTAAATCATAGATTATTTTGACACTGACAGCTGTTTCCCGCTCGAAATCTTGACAGAAAGTCAGTATCATACCTCCGCGGAATGAAATGAGTCGCGTGGGGAAATATTGAAAACTTATTTCCAAAGTGAGTGATGTGTAGCCCAAACAGTGCGTTTTTTTTAAAAAGAAGTTTTGCCCGAAATGAAGCACCCTGCTGTACGCAAGTTTGTGCAAAAAGTTCCTGAGACTGGTATGCTAGTGGACAACACTCATGGCCCCCGTTGTCGTACGGTGCCAATGGATTCACGGAAAGTGACAGTTTGGTGCGGATTGTGGAGTGGTGGCATCATTGGCCCATTTTAAAGGGTTTTTCAACAGGGACGCTACAAAAGTAGAGCGACAGGGACAGCAAACGACGCCGAATTTCTTGCCGCTCTTTTGACATTTCTCTTCAGTAAGAATTGCCATTTCATGATGGGAAGATATACGAGCCAACAACGAGTCTAAAATTTACTACCGAAATTCGGAGTCAGTGACCTCAAAGTTAAGAGCGCTACGTCCAATTTATGGTCGTCATAATCGTCCTAGCAGATCAACAATTGAGCGTCTAGTGGAAAAATTTGAATCCACAGGCATAGTACAAAATGTTCCCGTGCCAGTGAGACAAAGAAATGATCGTAGTGTCGAGAATATTGCCGCTGAGGCTTCAGTTGAAGAAAGCCCAAATGTGTCTCTCACACGTCGTTCTCAAGCGTTGGGCATCTCTGTGACGTCGTTGTGGCGAATTTTGCGAAAAGATCTTGGCCTACATCCTTACAAGAGTAAATTGACGCAAGAACTGAAGCCGCTTGACCACCAGAAGCGTCGTATGTTCGTGAATTGGGCTGAGCAACAACTTGAAAATGATTCGGATTTTCATCGAAAAATCATCTTCAGCGATGAGGCTCATTTCTGGCTGAATGGCTTCGTCAATAAACAAAATATGCGGTATTGGTCAGGCAGCAATCAACACGTACTCCATGAGTCATCATTGCATCCCGAAAAAATTACGGTTTGGTGTGGTTTATGGGCCGGCGGCGTAATTAAGCCGTACTTCTTCCGTGATGATCAAGACCGGCACGTTACTTTGAATGGGAATCGCTACCGTTCAATGATAACCGAATATTTTTGGCCCCAATTGGATGATATGGATTTGGAGGACATGTGGTTCCAACAGGACAACGCCACAAGCCACACAGCGAATGTCACAATCAATTTATTGGAAACCAAGTTTGGAGAACGTGTTATCTCACGAAATGGTCCAGTCGCTTGGCCGCCTCGGTCGTGCGATTTGACGCCGTTAGACTATTTCCTGTGGGGCTACATCAAGTCTATGGTTTATGCCAACGAGCCAGCGACGATTGATGAACTTCGTACGAAAATCGAACGTGAAATTGCAGCAGTATCGGCCGATTTATGCTTGAAAACAGTCGAAAATTGGGTTCAGCGTCTGGACTTCTGCAAGCGTGCCCGTGGTGGCCATGCAAAAGAAATCGAGTTCCATACATAATGGCATCGAACGTACCTTCTCAGGAATAAAGAATTTCATTGATATCCAAAACCGTTTTTGTTTTATTTAAAAAAATTTTGTAGCGCTTTTGTACCTTGTACTTCGAAAATGAAGCTGGGAACAACGATGGGCGTTACAGGTCCATGTTAACCGATTTTTTTTTATTACTGAAATTGAAGACATGGAATTGGTCGTTCATGCATCTCGATATACACTATTAAAAACGCTGAAAGTACCTACAAACACCCATAGCGAAACAAGGGGTGTTCGACCGGACTGCATCGCCATCTGAGAGTACTATTTCCATGCAGTATAAAAAGGGCTTAAACTATACAAAAACACACAACATTTCTGATATTCCTTAAGTTAATATTTCACTCTGACAAATCCTTGTCACCTTGATACCATATAAAATCAAATATTCACTCAATTTGGACAGAGAAATCAATCAAATGTACATTAGTGACACTCCTCGGAGCGAGTGTCTTTAAAATTCTACACCTCTCGCAGAATATATAAAAAAAATTCATCCGAAATACCAATTCCCAACCAAAAATAATACCCAATCGTAAAATTTTATATTTTTTAATCATTGTCTCTCTCTTTCGTGTTTGTTCTCAAGAATCACACGTCACATGTCCTTGGCTTTTGCCAGACACTTGTTAGCCTTTTCATTGTTTTTTCTTCTTTTTTGTCTGTTCTTTTCACTGTCTTGTTGTTGTATGGCCTGCGCCCAAACATACATTATATGAGACCTTGAAATCATCATTCCTATTAGTCAGCAAATTGTCAGTCATTATGTGGTTTTGACTGATATACCTCACTTTTTGTTCGAATTTGCCGGCAACAGCAAATTGGTTTTTTTGTTTATTGGATTTTTATGTAAAAATGTAAAAATAGACGAAAGCCCACAAAAAGTAACGCAACTACGTCATATTTATAATAAAATCACAGCTAAAATATGAGAGTCGGTTTCGAGTGACATGAATTGACAGTTTAGAAGCGATTTGATTTGATATGTATTAAAATTAAAATTGTATAGAAATAGTAGCAATGAACAGAGATACGTATTCTACGATAATGTCTGGCAAGATTTAGCAAACCAGTCTTTATATAAAACCAGAGATTAATGACCGCTTTGGACAGAGTACAGTCCTATATATGGTACATACGATTGCTAGATCTAGATGTCATGTGGATGTGAACTTCTTTCTGTTTCTGGAAATTTCTTTTTGTTTTATTTTAAGGGTGGTTTGAGGTTGTATCTAAACATTTCTGCATTATGCAAGCTTTTATTTCATTCTGACATAAATTCAGCAAAATTGTATGACCACCTGCCCAAGGTGCCCCCTGGATAACTATTATTATTGTGAACTGACGATGAATGTGTCTGATTACACCATGTGCAGCAGGAGTCCAGCAACGAGAAAACACTATTGGAAAGTTCGACGTCGAAAGGCTTCGATCGCAAAAGACTGCCAACGCTTTACCGCATTTCCCTAAAATTCTCAAGAAATCCCGTGCCGGCAGATTGAAGTCCACAATACCAATAGCAGCGTTGCCATGAAGGCATCAGAAGTGCCGCCTTATATGTGCTGTACCAAGCGATCATCAAGCAAGGGGCACAACCTCAAAACGCTGCACACAAGGAACAGCGTCGAGTGAAAAAGCAGCTCGTAACATCTAAGACCAGAAGAGAAAAGAGCACAAACTTCTCCAAAGAAAAAAGATGGAATAAGAGAAGTCATCCGTGCAATGAGGTTCGAAACTGTACAAAGGTGCAAAGGACATGTCAATGCTTTTAAAGTTTAAAGTCCAAACCGAAGTATGTAAAGACGAACAAGTAGATTCACAGTTGTTGAGAAATTAAAACCTATAGTGAGAGTAGCCATATCTAAATCTAGATCCAATAAATCTGCGGTAACAGACTGCTGGGGGGCTGATATTTTCAAAGCTGCACGAGATGATTTGGTAGAGCGCATATACCAACTTATCTGTAAAATTTGGTCAATGAATGGAATTTGTCCGGTCCTGAAGAAAGGATATCTTTTAATCTGAGGCAACTACATAGGCATAGGTCTCCTCAACATTGCTTTTCTTCTTCTTCTTTGTCGGAGGTTGCTACTATCCGCTGGAGCACTCAGAAAAAACTACTGGTCCATTGTACTGCCAAACAGTCATCTCACTTTACTTTACTTAGTTTTCCCCGTCTTTCGAAGAAAGATGAGAAGGAGCTTCAGTGATGAAGAGCTTAGATGTACTCACTACGTCAGCCCCAAAGATCCGCCAGCTGATGTGAGCAAAGGCAGGACAACTAACAGAGGAAGTGTTCCGCTGTATCTTCGTCCTCTCCACAAGTATAGGACAGATGGTGGTGTCGCTCAAGCCCAATACATTTAAGTATTTGGCAACAGCTTGGTGGCCCGAAAGGACGCCCACAAGCAGTCTGCAGTCGACTCTCCTGAGAGACAGAAGGAAAGACGCGGACTTTTTGCAGATGTCCGGACGCAGTCGTGTTCACGAGAAACCCAAGTATCAATGGATGACCTAACCACGGATGCAGGCAAACCCAACGCAGTTTCAGGTTCCTCATTTACCGATTGATCGATAAAATTAGTGAAATTAGTGTAACATACCTGAAAAGAAGAAAGAAAAAATCGATTAATTATAAACCTATTGTTAGAAAAAATAATTCTAAATAATGTCTTTTGATTAGTAGTTAAATTTTGCAGTAAAATCTTGTACACCGAAATATATTTTTATTTAAGGTTCGAATGAATTAAATTATTTCTTTTCTTGGTATAAACATAATTATATCCAAACTATGTATTATATAAAATGTAACGTCCAGTTTAAGAGTAACTCTAGAACGATTCGACCGATTTCCTAGGGTTGGTGAGAATTGTTCAGGAGTAAAGGGATCACTGGGAGTAAGGGGGGCCTCGCATATCGTTAGCCGTATAAACTTGAAACTTTGTATGTTGATAAATAAGTCAAAATTATTGAATGCCTCACTCATCGTTTTTCAAAATTCGTCCTATAAGGGTTGAAAAAAGGCGGATGCAAACTCTTCTATTTCGACCTTACTACGCTTAGCTTTCCATTATACATAATCACCCCTATTGCCGTTGGCGTTTGTCGTATACGACTTATATTTCGTGACATTGTACAACAATGTTCAGATTGTTTTTTTTTTACTTTTGTTAACAGTTTTATTTCCTTTTCCATGTGTTCACCATCATATCAATTCATTTGTAGCTAGTTCAAAATAAATTTAACATTTCCCCAGTTTTTTGAAAATATTTTCTCCGAGTGTAGTCGAAGTTTTAACCCACTTGTAGATTAAATAAGGTTGCGAGCAAGTTAAGGTAAAATTTCGATTGATTATCAAAATATTTCAAAACATTTTTCTAAAGGCACTAATGCGTTAAATGATGCGACTCCATGTATGCAAACTGTCAAGGAGAAATCAGTTTACACCGACGCTAATTGAGTCATTTCTAAAAACGAATTCGCAAGAGCTTATCATCATACCTTTAACTCAACTATTGTCATTAACCGCTCATCCAAACCGTCATCTGTATCTCTTTTTCGGGTACCTCTCTCAGCCAACCAACAACACTGCGCCGCGCCGGTTATTGAACAATAACAAATTGCAGACGTTAATTATGTAACAAAGTTGCATGTGTGTTAACACACAACACAACAAAAAAAAAATATTAAATAAAGTGAAACACACACTCAATAAAGAAGAAGAAAAGGCAAAGAGAAATGTTCACCTCTTCAAAAGAGTTTTGTTATCTTTCCGTCATATTGATCACTTCCAGGTGAAAATTTCTCAATAAACTCAATACACGCTCACATTTTGCAATAAAACTGGCAGCGTCCGTGGTAGAGAGCGTATTTTCACTTTTTGTCTCCCCTCTGACAGCTTTAATTGTTGCAGATACTTTAAAGTGTATAGTGGATTAAAGAAGGTATACTTTCCACTATATGGATCGTCATCAATATCAACATCATCATCACCATTACCATCGTTGGAGTTGGTTTATTGTTTTGGTGAAGAGGGTAATTGTACGTTTTTAATCCATAGCGAAGCGATATCGATATGACAACAAAAACATTAAGCCACCATGGGCATGGAGAGCGTCGTCGGTACTCGGTACAGTATGTGTTGCAAGAAAATACTAAAAACTTGAAAATCATTGTGAAGAAAAACACTATTTTTGAAACAACTGAAACAAATGTCTGCAATGCAAGGTTAAAACACAATTAGACCAAAATTGCAGGTCCATTGTGATATAACTCGTATATTTGGTATTGTGGGAACTCTTTTTCAGAAAGGCGAAAATTTCATTTATTTATATATTAATCACCGACACAATTGCTTGTGGCACATACAGGGTTTTTCAATAAGAGCGCTACAAAAGTTTTTTTTAAATAAAACAAAAACGGTTTTGGATATCAATGAAATTCTTTATTCCTGTGAAAGTACGTTCGATGCCATTATGTATGGAACTCGATTTCTTTTGCATGGCCACCACGGGCACGCTTGCAGAAGTCCAGACGCTGAACCCAATTTTCGACGGTTTTCAAGCATAAATCGGCCGATACTGCTGCAATTTCACGTGCGATATTCGTACGAAGTTCATCAATCGTCGCTGGCTTGTTGGCATAGACCATAGACTTGACGTAGCCCCACAGGAAATAGTCTAACGGCGTCAAACCGCACGACCGAGGCGGCCAAGCGACTGGACCATTTCGTGAGATAACACGTTCTCCAAACTTGGTTTCCAATAAATTGATTGTGACATTCTCTGTGTGGCTTGTGGCGCCGTCCTGTTGGAACCACACGTCCTCCAAGTCCATATCATCCAATTGGGGCCAAAAATATTCGGTTATCATTGAACGGTAGCGATTCCCATTCACAGTAACGTGCCGGTCTTGATCATCACGGAAGAAGTACGGCCCAATGACGCCGCCGCCGGCCCATAAACCACACCAAACCGTAATTTTTTCGGGATGCAATGATGACTCATGGAGTACGTGTGGATTGCTGCCTGACCAATACCGCATATTTTGTTTATTGACGAAGCCATTCAGACAGAAATGAGCCTCATCGCTGAAGATGATTTTTCGATGAAAATCCGAATCATTTTCAAGTTGTTGCTCAGCCCAATTCACGAACATACGACGCTTCTGGTGGTCAAGCGGCTTCAGTTCTTGCGTCAATTTAATCTTGTAAGGATGTAGGCCAAGATATTTTCGCAAAATTCGCCACAACGACGTCACAGAAATGCCCAACGCTTGAGAACGACGTGTGAGAGACACATTTGGGCTTTCTTCAACTGAAGCCGGCAGCAATATTCTCGACACTACGGGCACTTCTTTGTCTCACTGGCACGGGAACATTTTGTACTGTGGCTGTGGATTAAAATTTGTCCACTAGACGCTCAATTGTTGATCTGCTAGGACGATTATGACGACCATAAATTGGACGTAGCGCTCTTAACGTTGAGGCCACTGACTCTGAATTTCGGTAGTAAATTTTAATAATTTCGACTCGTTGTTGGCTCGTATATCTTTCCATCATGAAATGGCAAACCTTGCTGAAGAGAAATGTCAAAAGAGCGGCAAGAAATTCGGCGTCGTTTGCTGTCCCTGTCACTCTACTTAATTTAAACTAATTTTTTTTTTATTTTTACCAAATTGAATTTGACCACTCACAGATGTGTCGAAAGGAATAGTAATTTATAAAAAAAGTTGCTTGTGTTTAAATGTATGTGGGTGGCAACGCTGGCGCTGCTGGTGAGAATGCGGCGAATTCCACTATGCAAAAAGGAAAGCCGATTCGGATAACCCAGTATTCCGAACAAACTTGATCTCCTGCGGTGAGTCTGAATTTTCGGAAACGCTGAAATGCATTCAAGAACCAGCACTTCGTGGAGATGTTGAAAAGATGATTGCAGAGTACTCTCCGAAATGTCCCGAAAGAGCCTGTGTGAGGATGAAAATCGTCCTTGATGAAGAAAAGCAGATCTCCGAGTGGATGCAAGATGGTAATATTCGCAATAGTACTTCCGACTTTGCTAGTCCCATCGTACTGGCGCGCAAGAAAGACGGTTCGATGCGGCTCTATGTAGATTTCCGTCAACTTAACCGACATGTCCCAAAAGATCGTTATTCGTTGTTAATTATATAGAAGAGGTATACCTACTCGAGCAATTGTACGGTGCCAAGGTCTTTTCTATCGTGCACCTTAAGAATGGGTTCTTGCACGTGGACATCGAGGAGAGCAGTAAAAAAATACACGGCGTTTGTGACACTTTGAGTTCAACAAGATCCCATTTGGCTTATACAACTCTCCCGCCGTGCTCCAAAGGTACGTAAATGTTGGTCTCCAGGATTTTAAGCGCCGAGGTGTTGTTCTGGTCTACAACGATGGCTTAATCATTCCTGCCAGATCCGTAGATGACGGAATTGAAAAGCTGAGGCAAGTTTTGAAGGTATCCGAGGAGAATGGGCTGGTGATAAATTGGAAAAGGTGTTCCTTTCTTCAAACCTAAGTAAAGTTCCTTGGGCATGTTATTAGGAACGGCAGTATCAAACCATCTGAGGAGAAGACAATCGCTGTCAAACACTTTCCTGCACTGAACAATGTCAAGTTGGTTATGCAGTATCTGGCTATTTCGGAAAATGTATTCCCAGTTATGCCACCACTGCAAAGCCGCTATCTGACCTGACCAAACGAGATACCAAGTTTAAACCTTGTCAAGAAAAAGCGTACAATAATTTAAAGAGCCTGTTATGTCAAGAACCAGTTTTGAAGCTCTTCAACCCACATTTGCCTACTCAGCTACATACCGATGCCTCTATAGACGGATACGGGGCAGTGCTGGTACAAAAACATGCGATGACGGTCTATATCATCCAGTATTTTCTCTTAGCTTTAAAACTACAAGCAAGGGAAAGAATTACTCCAGTTATGATCTCCAGCTGCTCGCTATAATCATAGCTCTGAAAAGACTCCGCATCTACTTGCTGGGTTTGAGATTCGATATTTTTACAGACTGCAAGGCATTCAAGGAAACAATGACCAAGAAGGGGTTAAATAGCCGCGTAGCTCATTCGGCCCTTCAGCTGGAGGAGTTCAATTGATAAGTTCATCACCGATCCAGGTACATCGATGCGTCACGTTGACGCGCTAAGCCGCCATTAGGTATGTGTTTATGCCATAGAGGACTGTTCTTTGAAAGCAGTTAAGAGCGCACAACTAAAGGACGAGTTTTGTTCTGCCGTTCGAGAGATTCTTGTCAAATCTGAATCTTACGAAGACTATCACCTCAGGGGTGATGTACTTTACAAATGTTAACGCGTCTTACCATTGAAGATCCATTGAAATGGTGTAGGTTCGTTCCAAAACCACGGTGTCACGAAGTACAGACGACACCTTGGAAACCGGGCCTTAGCTACATATTAAAAAATTATTGGACTTCCACAATCACTGGTTGCATTTATCACACGCTCTTAAACGAAGGCGCCGAGTTCTAGAAATCTGTCTTCAATCGTTTTGTAGAATCATGAATTAGATTCCACAAAACGATCTAAAACGAAATCTAAAGATCATCGATACAAAATCTTAAACAGTTCTTTAATGGTATAGCTTTCTTGTTGAACACAGTATCCGGTATCATGTATTTACACAGTAAAATACGACACGAATTGATGATCAATTTGTCTCCTCGATCTCTTTTTTTTCGTTCTTCTTACAGAAAAAAAAGTATATCGAAGCACACTTCTCGAAATCGATTAATCCACATTAAACTGCGCCAGAAAGTAGCTCATTGGTAGGCACTCAGCTAGTGTATTGCTTTCATTGAGTTAACCATTGTGAGGGCACATTTCGCCATTAGCGTATAGCTACTCTCTTGCAGATGGCAGTCTGGTAAAATGGGAAAGGTGGCCACATATTTCTTTTATTCCGTATTTAACATAATTACAATAAAAACAAAAATTCAAGATACACATAACGCAACCATTTGCCATGGATATGGATCTGTCGTTGGTAATATAGTGGGACTGGGACTGGGACCACCACCGTCATCACGATAATGATGATGGCTATAAACAATGAGCTCCTCTTGGTGGTTTGGTATTCCTTTTAGTTTTTTTTTAGTTTTTAATTCGATCTTTTATAAACCAACTCATGCTCTTAATAGCGGTGAAATTTGGAAAATAACATCTTGTTACGAACATTTTTTTTTTTTTTTATAAAGTGAAAGAGAGGACTACCTGGACTGGACACAAAATATGTACCTTCAGTTGGGATGGATACAGTCGGTGGTAGAAAGTTCAACTTTCAAAATATAGAGAACACAACAGAAATTCATTTATGGACTTAGGTGCAGATAAAATGATTAATTGCGAATCGTGGCTGGGAAGAGCTCTTTCTTATAATGTTTGGCTATTGGCACTGTTGGGGATACACACACACACAACGATATCCATTATTAAACCATTTGGAAGCAGGCATTCATGGAATAAATTTGCTACGCATGAAGGTGCCTTTTAAACTAAACTAGCAAAAAGGGTTTACTTTGAACAATGAGTTTAAGAACTTTCTACTTAAATATGTGGCCTTGGAAATGACTGATGATCTATCTACTTCAATAACGCCATCAAAACCAGTGTTAAGTCTATGGTTAGGGTTGTAAAAGTAAAAACTACTCAGAAGCGTGTCATAAAAAGTACTCCTACTCTGACTGTCATTTGACTTTGAAATACTGCAAACAATTGACCATAAAAAACAGCACAAATGGTAGTGTTTAACTGATGACATTAGAGATAAAACTTTGAAGTTTTATGACCAAAAAATAAAATGATTTTAGATAAGGAATTCATTGACACATTGAAGACACATTTCTAGTGAATAGGCTATGTTCCATGTATAATGTTGAGGCACTTACACTTGAATTTTTTCTACTCAACAAGAAAGGAACTTTAAAAACCCTCCGATCAGTATAAACACTTCGATTCTATATTTTTTGAGATAAATTTTTCCGCTAAAAATTGACATTTATAAATAAATTAACAAAATGGCAAAGAAAAGTGCTGCCAAAAATATTTATTTCTTTATGAAAGTACTAGAACAATAATACGGGCGTTTTTTTTTTTTTGCTGTTTTTGTTTTTCAGCCAGATTTTTTTGACAGTTCACGCGTGATTCGTGACACATGTCAAAATATAAAATACTCAGTTAACATTGTCATTTCAGCATCGATTAACGCTCGAACAACGTTTGCAAATTATTGAATTTTATTACGAAAAATCGTGCTTAGTAAAAAATGTGTTTAAGGCGGCTCTCAGATTGAGGCAAGAAGCAATAAGCAACTATAATTGCTATAGCAACTGCCAATAAGCAATCAGCAACATTTTTCGTTCGAGCGATGTTTAGTTGCTTTGATGTGAGACCTCTAATTTAATTCAAAGTAAAATAATTGTGAGCGATGATATTGTGTGTTTACTATTGCTAGTTGCTTATTGAATGTTGCCTCAATGTGAGAGCCGACTAAGAGCACTTCGTGAATTTTATTGTCGTCGTAACGTAATTGTCAATGGTGCTCGCTATCGTTCGATGATTTCGGACTTTTTTTTTGCCCAAAATGGAAGAGCTGAGTTTGGTCGACAAGTGGTTTCAACAGGACGGTGCGACATGCCACACAACACGCGAATCCATGGGCATATTCTGAGACAAATTTTGTGAGCAATTCATCTCACATTTTGGATCTGTGAATTGGCCGCTTAGATCGTGCGATTTGACGTTGCTGGGCTGGTTTTTGTGGGGATATGTGAAGTCTCTCGTCTATACGGATAAGCCAGCAACTATTGCCTCCTTGGAAGACAACATAATTCGTGTTATTGGTGAGATACCAGTCGATATGTTGGAAAAAGTAGGCCAATATTGGACATTCCGGATGGACCACTTGAGGCATAGACGCGGTCAACATTTACCCGAAATGATATTCAAAAAGTAAATGGAAAGCATTTACATATTTATCGACCCTAACAAAAATTTCACTCAATTTCGCAAACAGACTTAAAAAAATGCTGAAGACAAGTGAATGGGTTCATATGATAGAATTCCATAGGAACTACAGGGTGGGCCGAGAAATATTAAATGGAATTTGAATTTGTTTTTAAACAAAGCCAAACGAAAATGGAAACCTTTGTACCTCATCCCCCAAACGGTTCTGGCAAATATTTGTATGGTCTTAGGTTAGGTCCATTGTGATACCACAAGCAGAGTCGGTCATTTCCGATACTCTTGGAACCATTTCGAATTTTGGAGAAATTTCCTTATTTTGTTGATATAAGTTTCGGCTCCCCGAAAAAGTATTCTCCTAGAGTTTACTTTCTAATCGAGAATAGGGCCGGGCAGTTACATAGGGCAGGTGGAAGGGTGTTTCCTCCTCATCCTCACCCATATGCAACTGCAACAAACGTTATTTGCGGTGACCCCAAGTCCTACAAGATTTCCGATGTGTGTTCTACTGACTTTTAACAGGATCTTTGTCCTGCGCCGACTTATAAGTGGGCAGGTCTCCGCTATCTCTCGTTAGCCTGTTGCAGTGCTAAAGTAGAGATATTGTATCGGCTTGACCCCCGACGTGATCTTTAGTTACAGGCGCTGTTGCGACGGATCTGGCAACGTCAGCAGTAAAAGCCCTGAATGCACCCTAAAGTGCAATGACAAGCTGTCAAACCGAAAACTATAGGCATGCGTTTTTTTGTGTTGCACTTATTTGGGGTTAGGAAACTCGCGGACTTGGGATTAAATATGAGAACGAGAAAACTAAAGTAAATTATCATTGATTTATTATTATATTAAGCTTATTATAAATTTTGTTACAGGAAATTTTTAACGGAATAAATTGATATAAAATTGTTCAATTCATTTATCTAACTTCGTTGTGGAAATTTCGAAATCTTCTCTCAACAGGCGCAATGGAATGGAACAGGTAATTTGTTTAAAATACTAAAATGTTTGAATAGCAATAGCTGTGTTTTTATGAAACCTCCTCAGCCAGTGGTTGCCAGTTGAGGCACATTTCACATGCTAATTAAAACAACAACCTGCTGGCAACTGCTGGCAACAACTCTTGATTTTCTCCCCAGTCGGAGAGCTGCTGGCTAAATTCAATTCACATTGAACAAACAGGTGGCGCTGAAAGCAACAAGTGGCTTAGTATTTCCGTACAATTTGCTTAAATCATAATGGCGTTCTTATCTCATGCACACAACACTCCAAAAAAAAATGTCAGAATTTATCAAATATTTCTACCAAATGCATAATTTTATACGAAATGCTGGTATGCTTTTAGCCTTATTGCCTAAATTCATTCGGCTGGCTTCATCTTGCTGTCAATTGTGCTGAGAACTGTCAAATGAAGGGCTTTCTGGCGAGGTTTCAAAAAAAAAAACATGCCTAATATAAAAAGTTTATAATGGAAATACCTAACCTAACCTATGTCTTCAAAAAAAAAAAATCGGTACAATCGATTGAAATACGGGACTGTCCCAGGAAATACGGGACGAATGGTCACCGTGTGTACACCATGAGTAGCTAACGAAATGAAATGCGAAGTCTTCAAGTTTTGAAAACAGCAATTCAGGGTCGTAGGGCTGGAATGAAGCCTTGGGAAATTTTAGCCCATCCAATCCACCATATTCTCGTTACGCAACTCGAGCGAAACTAAATTTTAGCTGTGGTATAATTTGTCTCTCCAAACACTAGGTAAAACCGTAGCTAATTTTGATATGACGTACGTTGTGGATATAAGTGTCACAAAAAACAGCTGTTTATTGAAAACAACTTCTTTCAAAAATGTTTGAAATGTTTTATTTTCTGTTCTGTTCTTTATCTGTTATTCTTTGATCTGAAATTTTGGACTTTCAATGGATTCCTTGTCAAGGTATTCATTGAAAAAAAAAAGCACTCATCTTTTTTTCCATTTTCACAAAAACACAAAAAAAAAACACGATCTGTCAAAATTTTATTGGAAAAATGTGCCGAACCATTAATGAGCGCGCTAAATTTTGACAGATGCAGTACAGTCTGAAATGAAAATTTGATTTTTTTTAGCTGCAGCTGCGTAACACTCGGCTAAAAGGAGAGAATTTTGTATGGGAGCTAAAATTTAGCTGGAGCAGCCTACTAAGCTTTATTGTAGAATATTTTTTGTGGAAAAAGGAATTTTGAGGGTGTCCAAATTGGGTGGAACCGTTTTTCATCACCAAAAGCGAGGTTTTCTATTCCAATGGATTGAATATGCTATACCAGTTGAAGAACTGTCCCTCGCATTGATTTTAATTAAGCTTTTTAACCATCTTTTGGCGCTCCTAAAATTGATCCGATCATGATTAATTCACCCCAGTCAAGTAGTTCATCCAACATTTAAGGCGATCATGTCACTTTGTAATTAACGCTCAGCTAACGCACACCTTTTATTTCCTCGTTTCGGTTCAAATTCCAAGAGAATTATTAGACCCACGTTTTTCAACAACTGTCAACCAGCTAATAGAGTAATTTCACCCAACTCTCTCCCTCTCTTTCTTTTTCTACTATATATAGTGCGTGTAACTTTGAACTCTCTATGTCACGTTAAATTAATATAACATTGATTTTTCATCACGTCAATAAACAATTGAAGGGTACAATCATGAAAACAAAATTATACGTTTTTCTCTTCCGGTACAGAGTATACGATTAGTACTGTCTATACTAATTTAAATGACAAAAACTTATGTTAGCTGATTTTATTATATACCCCGTCAAAAACGCGATTACACCCCATGACGACGACGAGCGCATATATTTTGCTTGTCATTATCATTGGAGTTCACTGTTTATGACAATTTGCGGTGAAGGCGACACGCGCCGCTTATGAGGAGCAATTTCACGTTAATTGTCATGAAAACATTTTTTTTTTTTTGAAACAAACATAAATGAAAAAAATATATAAATTCAAATTTTTCACATCATTTCGCGTATTTTTTTTATGAATAGAATACACAGGGCCAAATGGTGGATGCTTTATGGAAGACTTGAAACACACCCAAGGCAGGCATATACGCACAACTTGTTAACACTTTACAGCATGGGCAACAACTTTAAGATAAACAATTTTGACCACAAGCAAAATATTGGCGCTAAGGTCATGTTTGAAGCAAGATTAGCGTGAAATAGTCATGAGTGTAGAGTGGTCTTGTATGTGAGAGAAGTTGTTTTTTATTTATGGCGGTTTTTATTATTTTGTTGATCAATTTGGAAGGCAGTGTTTTTGGATCAAGTTACAGAGGTTTCTTGGAAGGGTAGCCACTATTTGAGTACGAAATACGTTTCAGCTAAAGAGCGTAGTTAAGTCATCCGGGGCCACCATTTAGACATTGAAAATACAATTTGGATGGGTTTGAAAACTTATTCGCCAATCATCATAGGCTCAAAAGCCTACTTTTGGCGCTGACAGTTTTTAAATTACAAAATTTATTTGCCATTTTTGTCATGAACCATATTTTTATAGGTTTTTTCTTCACCAGAAAACTCAATGTCGAGCAGCTACTTCTATGAACGGACCGGACCATGTTTCAGTGGTTTGTTCACCTAAAACGCCTGTTCCCCCCAGCTTGGGTTACAAGAGTTGGTATGGATTTCGTGATATCAGGCAGGTCCTGGTTGGATCAGCTATGGAGGGTCTACTTGAGCATTTTACCTCCCGCAACCCTTGAAGCAACCCAGCAAGATGGAGCAACTGCACATATAGCCAGACCGATTATGGCGGAGCTCCAACGAAAATTCCCAAACAAATTAATATCTAGAAACTCCACTTCCCGCGGGCCTCCAAGGTTACCTGACCTGACTGCACCAGACTTTTTTTTATGGGACTATGTCAAGCAAGAGGTGTACGAAACAAAACCAAGGAATTTGACTGAATTGAAGCAGTCCATTAAAACAATAATTGAGGCGATCCTGAGACTTCAACCCTTCAGGCCGCAATAAATAATTTTCTGTCGTATATGCATGGATTGCTCATCCAATATCCAATCCAATGGAACAATCAAAATATGCACAGTTTCGATATTTCTCTACATTTTGTCTATACAACCTATAGGAACATGTTGTGTTACAATGAAAACAAGAATAGTTTCGATATTTCACAGCATGTTATCTATAAAGCCAACAGCAACATGTGGCACAACAATAAAAATATGCACAGTTTCGATATTTCTCTCCATTTTGTCTATACAACCTATAGGAACATGTTGCACAACAATAAAAATATGCACAGTTCCGATATTTCTCTCCATTTTGTCTATACAAACTATAGGACCATGTTGCGGAACAATAAAATTAAGCATAGTTTTGATATTTCACTTCTTTTCGTCTATACAACCTATAGGAACATGTTGTGCAACGTTGAAAATATGCAGTTTAGATATTTCACTCCAATTTGTCCATACAACCTTTAGGAACATGTTGCGCAACTATGAAAATAAGCTAATTTTCGACATTTCACTTCATTTTGTCTACACAACCTATAACAACATGTTGCACAACAATAAAAATATGCACAGTTCCGATATTTCTCTCCATTTTGTCTATACAAACTATAGGACCATGTTGCGGAACAATAAAATTAAGCACAGTTTAGATATTTCACTCCAATTTGTCCATACAACCTTTAGGAACATGTTGCGCAACAATGAAAATAAGCTTAGATTCGAAATTTCTCTCCATTTTGCAGGTATAAATTTGCGTCGATTTCGAAAAATTGCAGAGTATCATAAAAATTTTCATCGACTGGAAGTCACAAATAATTCAAGTTTTATGCAACATGTTGCTAACCATACCTTTCCTAGCTAAAGTCGTCTTCAAGTGTTCTAGATATATTGTTGAGATGAATGTAGGTAGCGAAGCTTATTTTCTGTTGAAGAAATATAACATTTGCCTCATTTATGTGGCGATTTCTAAAGAATCATCAATGAAAAGCTGCTTTACATCAAAAGAGGCTCGTCTCCCCTACATTTTTTTTGTTAACAAAACATGTTCTCGACTATAAAGGCAAAATGCACTTGAAACAAGCTCTTTTGTTGCGCAAATAGTATCACCCTCGACAATAGCAACAGTAAGTGTACACGCTAATCACAACTTTGACCAGTTAAAGTTTATTCATAACGTATATTTGATTAAATTATTATACCTCCACCGCACGTGTAGGTAGAGTTGTTTATTTCATGAAAATTACAGATATCTCTCTGTACACAAACATTACCGCACACAGCCCACCTCTAACTAAAACATCGAGTATATATGACTTTTAAATAATGACAAGCGTGTACTCAACAGTCAAGTAATCGCAAATACACACACGCCTGCCATATGGGCATACAGATACGTTTCAAAAGCCCCATCATCATCATCATCATCATCATCATCATCGTCGTAAGGCAACCTTGAGCAGTATTTTCAAGGTGCACACGTCAATAGCAGCAACAGCAGCACTTATCTGTCTGTTGGACTAAACAAAGTGTTGGTCGGTTTGTCGATTAGTCGTCGTTGCTGTGTCGTCATCGTAGCATTTGTTTAGATAGTTTATGTATCTTCCATTTATAAATGCTGACGTTTTGTTGAACACGAAGGTAGCTACAGTTGATATTCAAACTGGCAAAAATGTACTCTATTTACACTAGCCGAGCGACAGAGTTGTAAACTATTATTAAATCACTTTCATCTTTAGAAGATGAATATAGAGTAGATACAAAATGTATCTTCTATCCCCCTTTTTTGAAGAAAGATGGGGTAATGGAGTAAAAATCATTATTTTCCGGACAATTAACTTGACTGAAGGACACTCTGTGTGCTCTCCTTGAACTGTCGAACTTTGTGGGAGTTAGTTAGAGAAGGATACTTTTTGAAAGTATCTTTATTTTAGTTTGTTTTAACTGGTTCATAAGGTTCGTTCCTTGTTTCATGGAATTATCTCTACAGTGATGTACTCAAAGATGTTATATCTTTATTTGAACTCTGACAAAGTTGTTACTGGGTGGTATGTCGCAAAATAAATGCCAAAATATATTCAGAGATACACATACAAGAGTCTTTCGCGTGTTCATCGTTTGATGTACAAATTTGTGGGTTTCACCTTGAACGTCTGTTGAGTGTTGACCCTATAATGGGCGCAGGGAATGGCTCTTTTTTACTTCTCTCTTCATTCTTCTACGTTTGCTGTTCGAGGAGTTCGAGGATTAAGAAATCGATTTCTGTTTTTGGCAGTCTAATGTGCGTTCTCTAGGGAATTGCTAGGACCAAGGCCAATGGATTGAAGTTTATTGTCTGCATGTCAATTTTTATTGTTTCCCTAGAACCCAATGGGAGTCGATTAATTTCGAAGAATATAACGCTGAAAGAACAAAGCGCAAAGTGGGGGTGAGTTGAGGTAGTTTAAGTCTCATGACGAGAAAACTTAATTTTGAGAACATTCGATTGGGAAAAAGCACTGTAACATAATTAAGCCATCAAAAAGCTTCAAGACCATAACTGCCAATTATGTACTTTTAAACTGAGTACGTGTCAGTATTTAGTTTGTGGACAAGTATATGAATAGCGATCATTGTTGGGTGATGGCTGATGGGGGATAAGAAATTTATTATGCGCACACGCACATCATATGGTGACATTCAATTTGCATGTAGCTATGATCATGATACTATGCACACTCAATTGTATTACACCCTCGACAAAATAACACAAAAAAGCAGTAAGGAATGCCAATACAACTACGTTAGGGCGTACTAAGAACATTTGTGTTATTTATTCCTTTACCTGCACCATTGCTCTATGATGAGGATGAGAATTTATGAATAGGTAACTGTTAGAATGGAAAGTCACAAGGATTTGCAAATATAGAGTAAACATTGTGTCATCGCCCAACCATCAAATCACGGCAAAACACATTTTCAGAGTAGGGCCATTCATATATTCATTCGCTGTATGTTTTTATTGTACAAAACGATAAAGAAGAAGAGAATATAATCAAAAACTTGCTTGCGCACATGAGTTATGCAAACGCACATTTGTGTGCGCTAACAAAATTTTATCTCAAACAATAGAACAAACTATAGCTCGGCAAAAATTCCATAATAACAACTGTTTGCAGCTGTTTCCCAATGTAGAGCGGAAGCTTTCGTTCGATACTAAGATTTCTGATTCACAGTCAGTTTTATTTAGAAAAACAAAACTGTCGGTAAAAATATTGCAAACACGCAATAGGGCGAAATGCATTTTCACAGTGAATATATTTATTCAATGTTTGCTTTTATTATATAAAACTATACTGACAAATTCCAAATCTGATTTAAAACTATTTTTCGCACATGAATTACGTAAACGCACACTTGTGTGCGCTAACGAAAAATGCATTGGCTTGTAAAGGGGACGTCCTTTTAGACTGCTTTTTTCCCCCTTGCAGTTGATCTGTCTTTTATCCTCAGCACCCAAGACGTTGTTATGCCTTGACAGAACACCATTTTTAGGGGCGTGTCTTCAGAATGACGTAATGTAAGTAAAATATCATCACACTCATCACTAGGTGGGAAGCAACGCGGTCTACCTTTTCTTGTTCTTGATCGAAAATCCAACACAGACCTTCACTCTTTAATGAAACCGCAGAATTTATTGCAACTAATAACGATGATATTATTCAATCCATTGACATCGATTTATCGATTGGTAGAAATGCCAAAACATATTCCCATGATTACAGTTTTATTTTTTTTTTTAATCTCCAACCTCCAAGTGCCCTAATGGCCATACAATGTGCAAATTATATTCGACTGGCCTACTTTCAATTGAACGCGCTGGCCTCTCACGAGAATTGACCAACATCTCACAAATTCAGTGCAATTCTATAAATAGTCATATGAAATTCTTGTGATATGGCTATGCGGAGTCAATTAGCAGGTTTCTGATGCCGAACTGAAATACTTGTACCATATTCGACGCCACAAAAATGATTACCAATTCAAACTTGGTGGTCTGGAGGATTTTTCATCTTTTTAACTGTTTTGCAATATTTAAGTGACAGTACCAATAAGTTTAGGTGACTTCATTAATGTCCTGCATTTGAGGGAGTTTGTCAAGATGATTGGAGGAGTCATTTTGGGTACGATTTGAAGATATTGCGAGAAAGTAACCTTCACGGAATTTAAACGGCGTCGAAAAGAGTCAGCGGGCCAAGTCTAATTAAAACATCGTCTTGGTCCACAAATTTACTTTCTCGCAACATTTCGTTGTGGTTTTTTTTTTATTTTTCAAACCGTTTATGACGTATCCCATTCCCAAAAGCTCCAAGGCACAGATAGTAATTTTATTCACTCTTGACTTAAGACTGAACTATTATAGAAAAACCACCCCGTGAGACCTGTGTGACTTAAGGCTAAGTTTCGTTTGGATAACTCCAATGAGATCACATTGTGACCTTTTTCACCACAGTAGCACTGTCAAAATGTAGAAAACCCTGACTGAGTGACTTAGTCATCAACGCACAGTTAAAACTAAAAGCTTTAACTGAGTAAAGGCGCACTAAGAAGTAAACTATGGATCTGACCCCCCTTTTAGGGGGCTTTTTCATATTACGTAATAACAAAAACAAAAAAATCATCATCAATCGATAGTCATATCTGAAACTTTGCACCTTAGAAAAGAGAGCTAAATATGAGACAACATTTTCATGGTTTTTCAAAGTGACCCCTCTACCCCATTTTTGAGGGGCAAAATGCAAAAAGTGAATACTTTTATGAAGGTTTACAACTGCCTATCATAGCTATGTAAAATTTTTGAGAGTGAACGGTAGATACTAATTGGGTACGTACCTCAGGAGACTTTGAGCCCAACATTTCTGTCTAGAGGGGGGCAACCCAAAAGGGGTATTTAAATTTTTTTTTTTATTGTGTTTGCAGTAATAATACCTACTCCAAAATACTAATGAGAATAAGACAGGTGTCACAATATTTTCCAAAATTTCTTAAGGGATTGAAAAATGACACTCACTGTTTTAAGGCTCCTTTCATAATTTTAAAATCACCGTAAGTTGTATCGATTCGATACTAAAGAATTGTTAAAAAATTAAAAATGATTTATCAAATGTTTACCGATTTTTTTTTTTAAGATCCTCTACCCCCCCTTTAAAGGGTTATGGATCTTCTGAGATCTAACGACATTTAACATTTAAAAAAAATCGGTAAACATTTGATAAAACGACATGGTGCTGTCATTAAATCTCAGAAGATCCATAACCCTCTAAAGGGGGGTAAAAAAATAATCTGACAGATATTTTGTTCCTTGCTATATTAGGCGTGTTTTTCTGAAACCTCGCTAGCCAGCAGTTCATTTGAACAATTGCCAGCAAGCTGAAACCAGCCTAACTTTTATATCGCCAATGTGATCCACATGATTTCCTTTGTGCATGGACACACGATTATGGACATGACTTTCATTCCCACGAACTAAACACAAAAAAATAAAAATGCGTCATTCCAATGAAATAACATTTTTCAAGTAAAGGAATAGTAAAACTTCGCACTGTGCACTTGTGCCTTCCCATGAACGACGGTCCAGCGAGACAGGTATATTTTTAGTGAGTAGAAAGATGAGGTAAAAACACAGAAATTTCACTTTATGCGTTGTTCTCCATTGTGAAGGGGTCAGTAAAATTTCGTAGTGCCACCAACTGCTTTTTAAAGCCACTTGTTGATTTCTGCGCCACCTGTTTTGTGAATTCCTAGCCAGCTACCAGACAGCCAGGTGGGAAGAAAATCAAGAATTGAAAAATACGCCCATTGCCTTGGATATCCACCCATCAGCCAGCTTTAAGAAAGATACATAATTATATCCGCTAGACTGGATAGAGATTGGCATCGCTGATGAGAGGTTTATTCGACGATATTCACATGAAATGGGTAGATATTTCTCTTGACACTATGTGAACGATTGTGAAGGAGCTTACAATATTCAAATGGTACAAGAACTGAAGCCAACATTTAGGCCATCATTTTATCAGTGATAAGGAGCCTTAGTAAGTTGAAAAAGTATCGTTTTTTGTATTGCAGTGAAGTGAAAATAAACCCGAAAAGGGGTGCAATGTTTAACGGGCATTATGGTCATTATATAATATACTTTTTAAAATAAGCTGGACCTCGCGTTAATGGAAGCGAACGAAGGTGAGAACTTATTTGTTTTCAAATTTACGTAACATTCAACTGAAAGCCTTGTAGTTGTTTAAAACGACTGGCGTAACGTGAGCTTTATTTGGTTTTAAGTCCCACTAACAGATGGCGCTTTTGGATAACAATATGTGGTCTGACTTGAATGCTGCCAAAAATCTAAAACCGAATATCCTTGTCTCGTTTTGTCTGAGATTTAGGGCCGTTTGCTGATACGGCGCATACAAATTTAAGTTCCACATAAGCTCTTCTGTGACAGTTTATGCCATACAAAAAGAGGCCCATAAGAATTTAAGTACAACTTAAATTGTTGGGTCGCAAACGGCCCTTAGATACAAAAGGTTGCTAAATTTGCCAACTAGCATTCTTGTCTTTTTTCAAAACCCGTCGTTTTTAACAATAGAAAATTATTTAATTTGCGGAAAAACCAAGGCAAAAATATCCAATAAATCGCATGGCTACAGCCGAAAGATAATCCGAGAACAACCCGATTGCTGGAGGAGGATTCCGAAGTTCCTTGAATAAGAGCTAATCCCCACGGACCCAATCAACAAACGCCCTTTTCTATGATGACAGTTTATTTACTTTTTCCCAGTCGTCATCATCTGGAGGCATAATAGTGCCCATCTATAATTAAATTAATTTTTACAAAAGAAAGAAAAAAAAAAGATACAAATTCCGATTCGGAGGAGACCCACCATCATGTTCTTCGTCGCCAACATTCATAATAATGTCGCCTTCGGATCACCTCCGAAGGGCTGACTGCTGCTGCTAGTGGTGCGGATGAACATGAGCCAATATTGAAAATTAAAAACCATATAAGCCGTATATAGGGAACAAGTATAGTAGGAAGTGGGTGCAACCAAATAGACATACATTGCTGCTGGACAAATTTACCATCACCACCGACACAGTGAGACAGACAGACAGACAGACAACAATGAGAGAAACATCGAAACATTGAAGCACTGCCACATCCTGGTAGGTGGCAAAGAGGGTCTTCTTTAGTCTCCAGTTTCAATTTGATTCGGTTGCCTTCGTCGCAGTCGTTGTCAGATGAAGGGACCACGATGACGGTCCAACTACTGACTGACGATGACGTTACCGACCACCCAAGGCGACATAGTGCTGTAGTTCGTCATTCAATTTGCTTTGAGGATTCCTTCGCGTTTGTTTCTCTTCTCGCTATTTTGTTTGTCTCCTTTTTTTTCGGATGGCGATGTGGAAGGAACTGACGCGGTCTGTCAATAGACCGAGACGTAAAAGATATCCAAGGCTAATATTCCTAGCTGGGATGATGTGTGTATGATTTTCTTAGAAAGAAAAAGCAAACAAAACGATAGACAAGAGAAAGGCAAAGGACTCGACTTGACTCACATGTTTGCGTGCGGCTGTTTATTAAAGGCGAGAAGCCGTGACCAATATAACATCGTGTGTGTCTGTGCCAATAAATGAATGTGAAGAGGAGATGCCAATGTGCCAGTTGGACTTCTAATTGGAATTATGATTATTTTTAGAGCATTAATTCTTTCAATGATTTGATTACTATCGACTGCAATGAAATAGGCCACACACATGCGAGCAATTAATATACTCGTAGTAAAAGCATTGTTGCTGCCTCATTAGAAGGGCGTCTCCCCCACTAACTTGGCCATATGTCCCTGAATGACAAAAAAAAAAAAAAAACAACAACAAATGAAATGAAAACATTCAAGTAAATTAAGGCCATCATCGATTTGGAGTATATGATATGTGAACACATATTACCTTCACTTGCACACCATTACAGTTCGCGCAGGTAGCTCTGTCGTGAATGTACCATATACATATGCGCGCTCGTCCGAAGGGAATTCAAAGTACCTACGTTCTGTGGCATGTACACATATCTTACTTACCCGATAAGTTTGATATCAAATGTATATGTATCATCATCAATATTGTGGGTGACCTGAATGTGGCACTACTGGCACTTCTCCTAAAAGATAATAATACACCCATTTGCTGGGTACTGTGTCATGGTAACACGCACACTCAGGCTGTGCAGCGGATATACGAGTGAATGGGCAAAATATGCGGAAAAGGAAGTCAAGGGACACTGAGGTGCGTGATGATTGCTCGCAGTGTTTCGATGTTTTCAATAGTTATTTGGACAAGCGAAGGACGTATTTCGATAGAGCCTTGACAAGGCTACTCAATGTATGTTACTGGGACATAACAGAAAATCACCACCTGATGGGTTGGTTGTAGAGGGGACAATCACGAAAATCAACGAGAGTCCTTTTGTTGTAGATATGTGCTAACAAGTGGCCGACACAAATTGAAAGCAAATTCAGAACACTGAACGTTTTCAAGGTGGACATGGTAACGTCACTATACTGTCCGAATTTGTCTTAAAGTGGTCATTCTGTGTAAACAGCTGTCACGCGGCGGGTCACGATTGACAAGACATAAATTCCACAACCAAATGACTTAATTTGAATGGCAATGTGATCGCCTTTTCAATCCTGTTGGTGACTGAATGACCGGCTTTTTTTGATAGCATGTCGGACGCGTGACACTTAATGATTTTCTACAGTGTCATGGATGTCACGATTGACATGGTAATTCTCCTGACAGAATCATGTCACCGTTTTATACAATGCAATTCGCTGTCATGCACAGGTTACTCGTCTCTGTCATTCAGCTCTGTTAGTCATCGAGCATGTCATGGATTTGGGGACACAATGATACGCGCATGATCGCTCACACTGTGTGAGCGAGACAAAGATGATTGACAAGTACATGACGACCTGAAGAGTACATTTTTTCGATGTCAATTGGCACGTTTCGTGGCGGGTGTTATAGTAGCTTAAGAATTTAGCAAGAGGTACTGTGTGAAGAAGATATAATTTTGTGATCGTTCAATGGTCCACTGAGCGAAGAATTCCAGGTTCAAAACCCCCAAAAACTACAAATTGTTGCTGTTGCTTGAGTGGCTCTGGGTGAGAGAAGGCCATTAGGCGGGCCTTTGTGTATACCACTGGGATTTGGGGATTGATTCCTTTACTGGTTACAAAATGCAAACCATTTGCTGTCGTTTATAGACCTAGATCACTGACATCATTAAGAAATTACATAGTTTCCTGTCATAGTGACCAGGAGCGCAGCAGATGGTGAGGTTGTACTGTCCAGATGTCTCGTTAAGATTTTGCTTCGCTGGATATTAGGGATTTGATTGCAGCTTGGCTATCTTCTCGTTCACTGACTCATCAACGCCCAGAGCAAACCCTTTGCTGAATTTCTGCATAGAAGTTTCCTTTATGATGTGTACAAGAAAAAGGAAGGATATTTTAAAATTCAACCTTTAAGGGGTAAAAAGGGGGGTCAACATTTGTATGGAAAAATTTTAATTTTCCATCCCATTGACTTAAAACTCGGTTTGTGTACTTTATATAACAAATAAAGGAAATCAATTTCTCCGATTTTGGAAATTTTGCTTGGACCCGAGTTATTGGCGATGACCCCTTTAAAGGGGGGCTTTTCAAACCGATCGTGGTATCAATTTGAAACTTTGTAATGCGTTCCAACCTCTGTCACAGTTGAGTACGCTTATCGCATTATCCAACTCGAGCATACTTACTTGAAGATATTCAAGCAAGAGTTGCCCCCTTTAGACTAAAGATGGTGCGCATAATATCGGTGGATTTGCCAGCTTAGAAATATTTTTTGTCCCGTAGTGGATCAGTCTGTGTTGAGATGCCACCGATTCACTAACAAATTAATCATAAAATTTTTCAACTGTTTTCTCCAATAGGGCGTTAAACATATTTTCCAGAGACATAGGGAACTGCTCCTTAAGCTACGATTACACGGCCATTTTTTCGAGTCATTTAAATGGCGCTCTGACGTAAAAATCCCGTCACAAAGCAGTCATTTAAATGTCGCTCTGTGTGATCGCCATTTTTGGCAACGTCATTTAAATGACTAGGAAAATGTCGGACCAAATGACATGTATTCAGTGCCATTTAAATGGCCGTGTTATCTCTCTTCAATGACGCCTTCGTAAAACGACTAAACTTTTTGGCTGTTGCGTCATTTAAATGGCATCCCAACGGAAGATTCTAAATGACTCGCAGTGTCCGTCATTTGATTTTGGGACACAAATGACGATGATAGTCATTTCGTGTGATCGCCATTTTTTCAATGACGAATCGTAGCTTAAATGTCGCTCTAATGCGACATTTTTTCCCGACGTCACAGCGCCATTTAAATGACTCAAAAAAATGCCCGTGTAATCGTAGCTTTAGGTAGGTTTCCTACGCGATATATAAATATAGAAGAAGGAACTAACTGACTGTGAAGGGGTCGCTGTTTACGAAATCCTGACGAGAAACCGCGGACAAAAGCTGGTCACTGTATTTGACGAAATCCCTTTCTGATACCAAATTAATCGACAGCCAGTGATTTCGACTTGTAAGACACTGCCGTAACGTGTTCCGGAAGACAGAAGGAGAAGCCCAAATTTATTTCCTCTAAAAAGACCTCGGCTCCAACTCCCTCTAGTGTTTTGGAACCGTCTCTCTGAATATTGACAGTGATCTGTCGTGTAGGACATTTCGTGAATCCCATTGATTTCTGACCAGTATTTCGTATGTAGAGTATTTTCGAAGCAGATTTTCGTAAGGGGGTAATCAGTAGTAATGGGCAAGGCCATGTCCAGTCGGTTGTCCTCTCCAGTCCCTCAATTCCTTTAGTCTGGATGCCGAGTTTGTGGCGTATTTTTTGCTGACGATTTCTAGGGGAAGGATGGTTTGTAGAGCGGTTGGAGATGTCCTCAGTGTGTCCGCGATGCACAGCCGTGACAAGCGCTGAGCCCGTTATACGACCTTAATGTTAGATGCTTAGCCAGTGCATTGTATTGCGTTGAAGGCTCCATTTAGAGCCGACAACCTTTTTACAGGAGTTTATAGAGCCACTAGAGATTTCCTAGCGTGTTCTGCAATGTTTTCTCTCTAAAAGCTTGTTTTCCTGTATCAGCTCCAAATATTTGGCGTTCGAAATCGAGTACAGTTCCATTGAGCTTGGGGGGAGCAGTGACGAAAAGTTACTTGCTACTTACTTACTTTCCAAAAATGTAGTACATATTAAAATTGACGACAATTTTGCCAGAATAATAATAATTGCCTACAAAAACCGACAGCAACACCAAATAATTGACCAGCAATGCGTGCGCTCTATCATTTATCATCAACTCATACCTCCTTTCTGCGTAAAAGGACAACGCCTCCCCTGCTCAAGCTTGTCATTGAACACTTAGGAGCAGGTGTGTTATCGAAATTGATTTGCTAGTCCATATATGAAACTCGAAAATTGAATTTTCCATTAGAGAAAGCACCAATTCAGATACCCACCATTAGGTATCATTTCTCACCCCCAATCTCCGATGCCGATGTCGTCCTCCATTCAGCAGATATAGGCACCTAACCACTTCATATCGTATTATTAAAATTATTATCTCGGCTTGTGGTGTGTGCGCTTTCAAACAGGCTTTTCATTTCCATTATGTGTATATTTTCCCCTTGCTTGGATAAAAATAAACACCAGCGACAGACGATGACCTAAGGCGCATATGTCAGTTTATATGGATTAGTGGATATTTATGTCAAATTATATTGAGTTAACCTCATTTAAACGAAATGAGGAGCAGGAGGCAGTACAAAAAAACAAAAAAAAAACCTAGTAAAGTCATTGAAACTCACTGCTATGCATGAATAGATACATACGAGTAGATATTAGATAGATACCTATAGCGAAGCAATTCGCATTATTAGTTCGGTATATAAACCGAGTCATCAATCGGGGGGGGGAGACCGAAAAATTGGGACATGTATATTTTATCAGGACGAATGGATGACAAAACATAAAGGGTGCACCCGATAATGAAGCCATAACAAATAAGGAGGGAGTACGTAATGCGAACAGAGAAGCACTTAATAGAAATTACATCGATGTAGGTAGGGGTAGGGGTGGTAGTGGTATGGAAATTCAATTAAATTGATGAGAAATTTTCAAATGTCACATAGCCACGCACTCATCTGCAAATTGTTCCAAAATTAACAACATTCTTTGAACTGTGTCATTTGATATCTACTTTGGAATGAAGCACGCCATTGAGACGTCATTGACTCGCGTGGTATCAATATCTTATTAGCGACAGGAGAAGACAATTTCCTTGAACATGAGATGACTCGTTGACTGAATTAAAGGGGAATCAGTTTCATATAAGAGATTCATATTTCCCTATGGTTTCCTTTTAACTTGCAGAGAAATTATGTGACGGGTTTTATGTCGCATCATATGGCAAAAGCAAGAATGTCGCCATTCTGAGATAATGACATTTTAAAATGTTAATTAGCTAATGAGTTGGCTGCATTTTTAATTAGATTGCCTGCCTTGTTCTCCTCCTCGGCTAGGTATGTATTAAATTTTTAATATCACATATGAAGTAAAGGATTCTTCAAAGAGGACTGTCTTTGTGAGGAGTCTTAGGAACATAATGTAAGCTTAATATTCATATAGGAATGGGATAGCTATATCTACGCAATTGAAGGATCTGTGAATAATGAAAGTCATTCTGTTGTAAGGAACATTACTGGGTTGTTGGGAGGGTTACATGGTTCAAAAGTACACAGAAACACAAATTACAGCTCTAAATTCCTTCGCAAGTAAAGGGCTGTCAAATGTCTGTCGGTAGCCGAGTCCTGGGGTTAGATCACGTAAAATAAAAACGATTTAACGACATCGATTTCACGCATGCTGTCTCTATCATATCTGTGGCAATAAACAGAGACTGCTATTGTCGAAACGATTACGGGATCTGCCCCCTGAAAAAGGTTTCGAACTTTTAGGTTCAAACCTACACAATAAAATAAAACCCCACCATACTTACGTGCACTTTTTAACTTTCGCTGTTTTTGTTTTATTTTAGGCCCGAAACACACATGCGAATTCAATCGCGCGATTGTTTAGTCGCAAAAAATGGAACAAACACATTTCAATGTTAATGCACGCACATCGCATGTGTGTTTCGGGCCTAAATCTCAAACGTAACAAAATCTCATATAAAGGGTGGGCCAAATACAAGTTTCTTTTTAAAAATGCAATAAAATGAACAAAATTAAATTTTTTCCATGTATTATGGCTTTATTATAAAGAGCAAACATTCCCATTAATTATGGAACCCAACGTCGTTTAAGTGGCTGCCTCGGCTGGCTTCGCAGTAGCGCATTCTGTCACTCCAATTTTCCAACCCCTTGTTGATAGTTTCGGGCTGTAGCTTACCGATTGCTTGGATGATATTGGAGTTAAGTGCTTAAATCGTTTCCGGATTGTTGGCAAAACATCGGTCATTCACGGCTCCCCCAAAAAGAAAAGTCCAAAAGGGTCAAATCGCAGCTCCGAGGCGGTCAATTGACATCGCCATGAAGGCTGATAACACGATTTGGAATTTTCGTGCGCAAAAGATCGATTGTGGCATGGGCTGTGTGGCATGGCATGACGCGCCATTCTGCATAAACCAGAGGTCGTCCAAAACCATGTATTCAATTTCAGTAAAAAACAAAGTTGGTTAACTTGGCTCTGTAACGCACACCGTCGACCAAAACGTGGTTCCCTGGCTCATTTTCGAAGAAAAATGATTCAATGATGCCACCACTCCACAATCCGTACCAAACTGTCTGTGGATGCATTGGCACCGTACGACAACGGGGACCATGAGTATTGTCCACTAGCATACCAGTCTCACGAACTTTTTTGCACAAACTTGCGTACAGCAGGCGCGGTGGGTGCTTCATTTCGGCCAAAAACTTCTTTTCAAAAAGCGCATTGTTTGGGCTACACAGCACTCACTTTGGAAATAAGTTTTCAATATTTCCCAAACGTTGTTAAAGCGTAAAGCGACTCATTTCGTTTCGCAGAGGTGTGATACTCACTTTCTGTCAAAATTTCGAGCGGGAAACAGCTGTCAGTGTCAAAATAACCTATGATTTAAGAAGAAACCACTAGATGGCCCACCCGTATTAAAATGGAAATTACGATGCACTGATTGACTCATCATCAACGCACAGCCCAAACCCTTTGCCCTAGAAAGCTGAACTTTTTAAAATATCGAAATTCAACTCTTAAAGGGATAAAATGGGGGGGGGGGGGTCAAAATTGGTATGGGTATGGGAGCATTTTTATTTTCACCCGATTGACTTCACACTCAGATTGTGAAATAAAGAAAATCGGTTTCTCTGATTTTGGAAATTTTGCTTGGAACAGAGCTATTGGCGATGACCCCTCTTAAGGGGGCCTTTTCGAACCGTTCGTCGTATCAATTTGAAACTTTGTAATTCGAGCGTACGTAGGTACTCTAAAGATATTCAAACAAAATTTTGTATGAATGGGGAATACTGCTAGATAGTGGTTCACATCCTCACGATCTTTCCGGTTGCATATATTTAGTTATTTGTGTGTGGGTATATATCCCTTAGTCTAAAGATAGCGCTCATCATATCAGTGGATTGGCCAGCTAAGAAATATGTTTTGTCCGGCTCAGTCATCGATAATATGATCTGTGTTGAGATGCCTGGGTTTCGCTTAGAAATTTACCATCTAATTTTTTACCTTTTTTTCTCCAATAGATTGTTAAACACATTTTCCAGAGATACTAACTGGCCCTTAGGCACTTTCTTAGGCAGGCGCCCTGCAAAACATATAAAAATAAAAGGGGAAACTAACTCACTGTTAAGGAATCTCTGTGTACTAAAATCATAAGGGCTGTGCGATCGAATCCGCGAGTACATATTCTATATGACTATGTAGGGATAGGTAGAGATTGAAGAAGCAATATTAAGAAGACTAAAGGTTGATGAACACATGTTGTTATTAGCAATATTAAGAAGGACGTAGAGTAACATCAGTTACTGAAATTTTTAAATAGCTTGTCTTTAAATAGTCACATTAAACTCTTAAAAATAATCAAGCGATTTGATATTGTAACTTTCTTCTGTCTTTTGCTTGCTAAAAAATGTCAACATAAATTGAAAACACGATTTGTTAGCCGATCAGGTGTACAGCTAGGATGAAGAGTAAAATCATCGCCATATGACTAAGTAAGTACTATACAAATACATGCCTTTTTTTATTAAAACTATTATCATGAGACTAGGAGCTATTAAATAGAAATCTTTATTACCATGTTAATTTTTATTGGCTACTATTAAACATTTTTCGTCTATATTATAATTTTCTAATTACATATTTGTAATAATTAACACGTAATACGCATAGTCATTGTGAAAAAGCTATGTGGTCTAAAACCATGACTAAATAGGTTATTTTCTACATAGCTAAAAAGATACCAGAGATTTGCCGGATCTTAAGCCAGTATTATTCCATTTGTCCCACAAATAAAAACTCATACAAACGAATAGTTGTGAGAAGATAGACCTAGGATGCCTTACCTGTTGCGCCAATGCCTTAGTTCCCCTTTCTTCTATAGCTACCGACGCGACGCGACGACTTGAAATTTATTTTTAGGTATGGCGAAAGCCAGGGGCCAGATTCCGTAAAATGAAAACGATCGAACGATATCGTTTCGACAATAACAGTCTCTGTCTATTGCCACAGATATGATAGAGACAGGTTGAGTGAAAACGATATCGTTCGATCGTTTTCATTTTACGGAATCTGGGCCCAGGTTAAAATATGTCATTTCAATTTTTTTTTTTCATTTACGTTGCATACTTATATGTGCGGAAATACGACCAAATTCAACACCAGAGTGATTTAGTAGCTGTCATCGGTTGTGTGGTGGAACAGGCTTTCGCGGAAACGTGTTATGGCCTCTTTCGCCAAACTCCAAAGAACTGTTTGCCTTGGCTGCACAGGGGCCTTCCCCAGCACTCCGGGCTCTGCTCTAGATGCTTTGATGAACCTCCCCTCCCTTGATATTTTTATCATGGGGTGTACGCTGAAAACCATCTCCCAGTTAAAGAGAGGTGGCTTTTGGTACCACGCGCATTGGAATTTTGATGAACTTGTGCGAGAATTATCCTTTCACCCCTGTCTTATGGATACGCCGTCTGACGCAATGACACCAGAAATCCTACTGCGACAAAACTACCACGTCAACTTTCCTCAGGCAACTGAATGGCTTCGGCCAGACTCGGAGCCAGGGAAGGAATGCCATCGTGCCATTAGACTACACTACCCCTTGGGTAACCATGCGACTGTCTTCCAGGCGGAGATTTTCGCTTTCCTTATGGCTATGCGCTATATTGTGACAAACAGGTGGAAGGCTAGAAGCATATGCGTTTGCAGTGATAGCCAAGCTGCATTAAAAGCGTTGCTCAACCCTCTTACCTCGTCCAAGTTAGTGCTCGAACTCAAGCTTTGTCTGAACTTGGTCGGTAGGCTAAACACGGTCAAACTTGTTGGGGTCCCAGGTCACACTGGTATCCAGGGAAACGAGATCGCTGATGAGCTTTGCCAGGTTGGGTTCAGAAGAAGACTTCTTAGGACCTGAAACTGCGTTGGGTTTGCCTGCATCTGTGGTTAGGTCATCCATTGATACTTGGGTTTCTCGTGAACACGAGTGTCGTTGGCGTGACTGTGCTGTGCTAAAAACACCTTTAGTAATCTTCACCTTCTAAAGCACAAATAGCTTTGCTCCGTTCTGTGTATGTGATAATTGGCGCAAACTTTTCATCCCTATCCTTGATGATGCTGCTAAAATTTTGAATAGGTATTTATTTTAATGTCGGCGCGGCGTATGCACTCTCATTACGACTAAGGCTCTGCTAGACAGCACGCAAGTATCTTCTTTTAGGAGGGCGTTGCAAAAATATTACAACCTGTGTAGGGAGTCGCAAACTCTCAGTATGAAAAAGATTGGAAACCCTGGTGCCGAATCGCCGCATCCGTGAACGAACTATACGTTCACAAACTATACGTTCACGGAATCAACCGATTTTACACTCGAAACAAAAACAAATTCCGGTAAGTATTGCTCGTTTGCGGATGAGACGATTCGGCCCCTGGTCTTGCAAATAATTTTTTTATAAAATATTGGGTGAATTGCAATGGAACTGGTGGGTGCTTGAGATAAAAATACCAATTTTAAGACTTAAAGAAATTTAATGATCACCTAGTTTTTATGTAAAGGAAAATGTCAAGCTTTCGTAAGGTACTATTGGCTATAAAATAAAGGGTCTAATAAATTAATCTGCACGTATTTTATATTTTTCTATAAAATCTAACAATGTTCTATTTTTTCAGACGGAGAATGGAATTCAGAGGATAAAACTGGTATAATGGTTACAGTTTAAGGTATTCTTTAAATTTTACTCGTATAGAGTAAAAAATTATTGAAAAGTGATGCAATCAATGTAAATATTTCGTGGTTATATTAGATTTCGTAAATAAAATTAATTATAAGACATACTTTCAATGAGATGCGGATATAAAATGAAGCGTAAGGGAGGGCTGTTTTCTATTCAGTTTGTAATCGTCCAATGACACTTTTCAGCAATTAAACTTCTGTAGTACATACCTGAAAAGAATAAAAAAAAAAGAAAAAAATTAGAAAACATTTTAAAATAAAATTACATTAAGTGATTTTTTCTTAAATGTAGACGATACATTTTGAAGGGTTTCCAATTAGAGTTAAAATAGAGAGGTTGAACTTGCTGATACACTGTTAAGGATATGCCATAAATTTCACTCTGCAAATGATTCAAATTTATCTACAGGAAGTAGCATTAATATTAAGCTAACCAAAAGTACTCGTATACGACACTTTGTGGAAAGAGAACGTCGTTTGTTCGAAAAGCTATTATGTACTAGCTGTACCCGCTCAGCTTTTTTCGTGCCCAGGAATAATTGTATTGTCTAAATATATTTTTCCCCATGACTGTCGAAGTAGCGTTTGGAACGTATTTTTTATTTTATTTTTGTTATGATGGGCGTCACGCCCTTTTGTTCAATTTTGTAAAATAATTTAATCAAGCAAAGCACGTTTCCGTATTTCCGAAGCCCGTATTTTAAAAGCCCATAAATCATATGTTAGTTAGTTAAAGTGGCGCTACAGTCCGGGGTGGACCTGGGCCTCAACCAACAAGCGTCTCCAGCCAGCACGATCTTTGGCCAGCTGTCTCCAGTTTCGCACGCTAAGACATAAATCATATACCCATAAAAAAAATACCGTAATTGTATGGGGGGCATGCTGCGCCCCTGCCTGTGGGTCACAATAGGATTTGTATAGGATTTTTGAAAATATTCATTTTACTGGCTTCTGTAATACAGGCTTTTATTTTACAGTCAACTTCGAAATGCTGTGTTTGCATTTCCGGTTTCGGTCAAACGTATAGTTCCGGCCAAGCCCCTTTGTCCAATTTGACTAAACTTTCCCAGAGATATATTTGGACCAATAACAAGTATTTTTTTTTTAAATTTGAGTTCGGTGAGTTCGATAGTTTTCACTGAGGCAAATCCTGGAAAATACCAACGAATTTCAAGTCGAAACTCACTACCTATTCATCGACTTCAAAGCCGCGTATGATAGAATACATCGTCAGTAGCTCTATATGTCGATGGCCGAATTCGGAATCCCGGCAAAACTGATTCAGCAGTGTCGCGTGACGCTGGAAAACACGCGCTGCAACGTGCAATTTGGAAGCAGCTCCTCTGACATATTTCAAACTTGCACCGGATTTCGGCAAGGAGACGTCTTTCGACTTCGTCAATCCCATACTGCATATTATAGTGCGCAGGGCAGGTGTCAACACGGAAGGCACTATCTTCAACAGACCCATCCAGCTGCTGGGCTATGCGGACGATATTGACATCATCGGTCGCTCCTAACGTGCCGTGATAAAAGCGGCGATTGAAGGCGAAATCTGTTGGCCTTGAAGTAAATGAGGACAAGACTAAGTACATGCTATCAATAAACAAACAATCATCTGTCCACCGCCTAGGACAAAACGTCACTATTGATAGCAACAATTTCGAGATAGTTAAGGAGTTCACCTACCTCGGAGTAAACATGAACTCCACGAATGACACTTCTACTACTTCGCTACTTCAGTTTGGCAAAAAAAACTGGGTTCAGAACTCCTAACTCGAAGGACGAAATATGTGCTCTTCAAAACCTTTATCCTGCCAGTTATGCTTTATAGCGTCGAGTGCTATCCGATAAGCAAGAATGGAGAGCTGATACTGGGCTCCTTTGAAAGAAAAATACTTTGGCGGATTTTTGGTCCTGTGTACGAGGAGGGCGAATGGAGGAGAAGATACAACCGCGAACTCTATGAGCTCTACCAAGATGTGGATGTAGTTCAAAAAGCCAAAACACGTCGACTACATTGGCTCGGCCACATCGAGCGAATGGACAATAATGCTCCAGCTAAGAGGATCTTCGAATCCCAGGCTCGAACAAGAAAGACCGAACCTCCATTTTACGGACCAAGTCATCGCTCGCAGATGCCAGAGCGCTTGGTCTGGAGCCTGTATCACGAAACAACAAGTATTGTGGAATGGGAGCATTTTAACATATTGCTCCGATAAATTGCTACTGTTTAACAATACTTGTTGTTTCGTGGTACTGGCCCCTGGATAACTAGAAACAGCGTGCTTGGGATCGCAGAAGATGGAAGGCTGCAGTGCCTCAGGCGGAGGCCCACTTTTTATCGGTTGGGAGCCCGTTCAGTAAGTAAGTCAGGTGTTTCATAAAGGAAGATTTTTTTTCTGCTTGAATGTTGAATAAACTTTTTGAATATATGCAGAATTGTGAAAAGCAACATTTGCTAAAATCTGGCATTATCTGTTTTGTCCCAAATTACTCTGTTTAGTTACTATGATTAGGTACTAAGCCTATCCTAAACCTAACCCCGCGAAAGAAGTTAAAGGCACAACTAGTTAGTATCAGTAAAAATACCGTCAATATACCTAAGGTAAAACTATTTCCATCCTATTTATTAAGTATGCAGAAACTTAGTTCCCACTAATAGAATTCTTAAAATAGTTCAAAACTGCTTATTCCGTGTCAAAGTCATGCACATAACTGCAATTATGTAGTGCAATGCGTGCAACGTCAATGCATCTACAATTTTAACAACATTAAGTTGGAGAACGTTTTGTGCGAGTATGCGCCTTGAAATGTAAATTAGCTGCCTCATGTGAATTCACTTTTATTTTCATTATTTCAATAATAAACTTCTTTTATCTGAGGCACATTCGTCATTTCACTGCATGTGCATAAATTGGTACATACACATGGACAGTGTACAGACATGCAATAGAAATAAAGCTATTACCGCGTTGGCACGCAAGTAACAATAAATTTATTTCATTTTGTTCCAACAATCAAATTACTAATGTATAGAGTTGAAATGAGATGTTACATTAAAAGCTACAAACTGAAAGCTGCAATAGAAGATACTCATTAGGTTTAATCAGGTACATCGTTTAGTTTCGAATAAAAGTCGAACATTTTTAAAAAATTAAATTTGAAAACCCCATCACTTTGCAATTATGTAGTTTAAATTGTGAATTTTGACTGCTTTGTGATTTTTAACAAGAACTTTCAATATTTTATTTTCAGGATCATTGAAAAAGAGTTGTGTCTTCATACTGGTAAAAAAAAAAAATAGAGTGCAGGACTGTGCAGCACGAAACTTTCTCGTTTGTTGCGAATCTTGCAGAATTTTAGTCATTTCAAATTTGTTTGTGGTTGCTATTGGATTTGTATTGCCACTGAAGTTTTGGGCCTTACAAAAATACATCGTGTGATTGAATTTGGGTAGTAATTTTTCAGAAATATGTATAAAACGGCTATATTTGCGTTTTTTTTTTAGAAAAACTAAGTACGTGATCATGTTTAGAATTCGTATGTTGTCTTAAATATTCATTTCGATCAAAATAGTTTGTTCAAGTGAAAGACGAATGTCCGATCATCCATGAATTTATATTTCTAATCTAAGTCAATTTCCTGATTTTTTTTTTCAAATTACTTTTGCTTCTTTCTCAACCCCGAAAACCACCTCGCTCAAACATGTTAGAGCGGTTTTTTTGTAAAATTATGCAGACAAATGTTACAACTTTGTATTCAAAAAGCACTGGTCTTAAACTGTTTAGCTGAAAACTGAGTACAACGTATTGTTCAGGTTATAAGCATTATCTAGAAGTTAAATTTTCATCCAAATTCATGATGGTGTTTTCGGGATATGAGCAGTTTTTTTAAAGTACCATTATTAGCGTTTGGTTCATGTCAGGGTTCAAAAAAACAATGTTTCGCAACTGTTTAGCTGAAAACTGAGGACAAGGTATTCAGCTAGGTTCCAGAAATCGAGTGAAATCGAAATTGCAAATCGAGTGAATTCGTTTTCAGAGTTCTGCATTTCGAGCGATTCGGAAACCTTGAATTTTTTTCGAAGTCACAATTTCACTTTGTCTCAATTCCGAAAATGTTGAAATCGATATCGAATACAGTGAAATATAGAACACAAAAATTCATTTCCGATTTCATTTCGAGTGAAAGTGAAATGTGGAACCCAGCAGATTATTCTGGATTTAAGCAGTACCTGGAAGTTACATTTTTATCATAATCGAAAGCGTTTTTGAGATGTGAACAGTTTTTTAAAGTACTATTTATTAGCGATTTGGGTGGATATCGAAGCACGCAGTCATTTTAGAGGATAACTGAGTTAAGAATGACGATTAATCCGGAAGAATTAGTTTTTGTTAAAATCTAATCTGTTGAGAAAGAGCCAATTTTCAAAAGTACCACTGTTGGACTGTTTAGCAAAAAACTGGGTATGCAGTCATGTTAAGCATGCCTACATTAACTCAACTATCAATTTGGGTTCAAATCGTTAGGGCCGTTTTTGAAAAATCTAAATTGTTTAAATTTTTGGAAAATTTTTGGAAACTTTTTATATGGGAAGTACCACTAATATTAAGACTAGTATACCTAAAACAAAAAAACGCCTCCTAGCGGTGAGCCCAAAAACTCTAAATACGAAATTTGAAACAAGCGTTTAGGTTTCAGGGCAGACAGACATACGGACGGACAAATTTGCGGGACCCACTTTTTTGAGTTCCTCTATCATCGTAATATCAGAATTGATTAAAAATTTCAAGTTCAAAATTTTGTACGAGCACGATATCTTTCTCTTACTACGACAAAATTAAAAAAATATTTTCGTGAAGCGTCAATCTGCTTCAGATCAATGGAGTTTGACGGCCAAGAATCCAATCAGTAAGCGCACTGTCCGACGACTACGTTTAAAGGAAGGAGATTTTAAGACAATTAAAGCTAAAGACGTGCCGTATATATCAAAGGCAAACAAGCTTAAAAGACTGGCCTTCGCAAAGAACATCTGCACAAGCCGAAGGAGTTCTGTAGACGAGTTCTATGGACAGATGAAAGCTCTTTTGAGTATGTATAACTTAGGCAAAAAAAACGTCCCTTTTGTCAAAAAGTGAGCCATGGTGGAGGCTCAGCCATGTTCTGGGAAAGTTTTGTGTGGGCTGGGTGACTTGGTTCATATCACCGGCTCGACGAACTAAAGTCAATCCATGACTGACTAAATGAAAATGCCTTTCCTTCCGCAGATTGGCTTATTGGGGAATCATTTATTCTTCAACAGGATAATGACCCATGACACAACGGCCGGATGATAACTAACTATTTGAAGGATGTTGGCGTTACCACTTTGGAACCTCCAAAGTCCAGATTTAAATATAAATAGAAAACGTCTGGTCTTGCAAAAAAACAGTGTCTTTAAATAAAACCAAAGATAAGACAATTTCAGAGGTCACTTTCCTTTGGAAAGAGATATCTCATGAAATTCTTCAAAAAATTTAGTGAATTCAGTACCGAGACGCTTTCAAAAAGTTATTAAAGCCAGAGGAGATTATACATTTCACTAAATTCTTCTTCATTTACTTTTGTTTAAAGTTTAAACTTTGTTTTCTTATGCCCAATACACACGGAGCAACTGAAAAAAAAAAGAAAAAAACTAAACCGGTTGGCAACTCGGTTGGAGACCAGTTACGGACTCAGCGGTGACTTGACTCCACACACGAGGAAACTCATCAGTCATCATCCTCCACCAATCAAAATCTCTAGTTTGTTTGTGTCGTCGTGTTTTTAAACCTCCCACACTAGCAAATAAAAATGACATGATGTTCGTTGGTCATCGCATCATTTGAGACCGGCGGGACCAATTTAGCAAATTTTTTTTTTAAATGTTCGTTATAGTCCGCAAAACGTTTATACGGAAAAAAATTTTAAAAATTTACCCAGGTAAGCGAAAAAAGGGGCGTGTCACCTCCCATACAAAAAAAATTCATTCAAAATAGTACCAAACCGATTGAACCAATTAGTTATTGGGTCGGGAGTGTTCCTGTGAAGACTAGTTAAAATTAAAATGCAAAAACAAAAACATTAAAAACGCTATTTTTCGACATTCATGGAAGCCAGAGTTTGTTCGTTTTTGGAACATTGATTGCGTTGCTCTGATAGGCAATAATATAACTTCTCATATATAAAGATGGAAATTACGGCTCACTCACTGACTCATCAACACCCAGCACAAGCCCTTTGCTCTAGAAAGCTGAAATTTTGCTCAGATCTTGCCTTTACAATGTACATAAGGAATAAGGAATAAGGAAGGATAGCTAGTTCTAAATACAACACTTAAAGGGGTAAATTGGGGGGGTTAAAGTTTGTATGGGGAAATTTTGTTTTTTATTCGATTGACTTCAAACTCGATTTTTGTACTCTATATAAAAAATAAAGAAAATCAAAACCGATTTTGCTCGGGCCCCGAGTTATTGCCGATGACCCCTTTTAGGGGGGGCCTTTTTCATAACTCACGAACCGTTCGTCGTATCACATTGAAATTTTGTAATGCGTCCCAAACTCGCTTCATCCAACTCGAGCATACGTACTCTAAAGATATTCAAACAAAATTTTGTAAGAATCAGGAATAAATAAATAAATAAATAGGTGGCGCAACAGGCGGGTAGACACCCTAGGCCTAGTTTCTCGCAACCATTCGTTTGTGTGAGTTTTTTTTTTCGGAACGAATGGAAGGGTCCTACAATATTATGCCGAGTCCGAACGGCTGAATTGAGAAGCTTTTTCAGGACAGTCATACTCTCGGATGTTTGTCAGACGTTCGCGAGAGGAAGAGGAAGAGGAAGAATCAAGAATATTGCAAGATTGTGGTACACATCCTCCCGATCTAAGTTGCACAGTATAAAAAGATCTGCGCGGTGTGGAATATAATTAAAGATTTGCTAGCTAAGAAATAGGTTTTGTCCCGTAGATAGTAGTTCAGTCTGCTATAGTATGATCTGTTTTGAGAATTAAGATGCCAGAGCTTTACTAACAAATTAATAATATCATTTTTGAACTGTTACAATAGGGCGCTACACACATTTTTGAGAGATACTAACTGCTCCTTAGGTACATACTTAGGTAGATATGTTTCCTACGCTATATATTAATATAAAAAAGCTAACTAACTCACTGTGAAGGAATCTTTGTGTACCAAATCCTGAGGACTGCTAAAAAGTGGACTGCGCGAGCGAAACTAGTCTAAAATACAAATAGATAAATTAACGTATTCGTTTGAGAACTCCCGCGTGTTTTTCTGAATCCGCGCCAAAAGAATGTGCAGACATCCCTTTAGGTACATAGGAAACAGTGTGAGTGAAACGATTGTAAATTGGACTGGGAACTGGAATGTATTTTATTTTATTAAGAAAGTATTTAGTGTAATTTTTAAACTTTTAGAAATAGGTAATAGATTTTGAATAAAATTGAAAAATCCCATCAACAGCTTTTTAAAATTTGAATGAAAATATAATTTTCTTAGGTGGTCCAGGATCGCTCGAAACTTTCTTCGAAATAACTTTTAATGCCCCATCTATCAATTACAAGAGTTGCAGATGTATCATGCTTATGTAGACCCTCCATAACTCACCGATTTTTCTCAACAAACCCCCGGATAAGCATGGGCCGCCATTTTCTGAGAAGTAGCCGCTCAACATTGAAGTGGACAAAACTTTGTTTATCATATAAACTTTACGGAAACGCAATCGTCTTAATTTGTAGAATATGAACGGAGCGGTTCTGCCCCCCCCTCGCTTGGGGTCACTGATGAATTTGAAGTGAATGTGAAGTTGCGTATGTACATATAATGCAAAATTTTGGAATGCATGACTTTTGCCGATCAACTGGAACAAGCTAAGTGGAATATTTGAAATTGCTAGTTATGAGATAGAACCATGAAAAAATATCAAATATTCTACCCTAACTAATATCACTATCTTTAAAAAATTGCTCTTACACTTTGTCTCCTGTATTCATGCTCAGCTTGAAAAAAAACCCACTGAAGATCTAGATAGCTATTCCCATGCTTCCCCTGACATTAAGCAGTCAGTGTGGTGCCATACCTGTGGAGATAATATTACAATCAGCAGACACGCTTTCGTTTACTCGTATCTTTTAAATTATTTCTGTATGTGCACCCCGGCAGATAGATAATTTTGTTTACCCTTCTAAATGCTTCCTCATAGATACTTATATACATTCTGTTACAAATAGATACAATCTCATAAAAAGTAATCGCGCGAAAGTATCTACCAGATGTAATTAATTTCACCACAATTCCATTAGTTTTACAAAAATCGAAAGAAACTCCTCAAATTACGAAATTATCGACAAAAACCAAGATAAAGATAAAGATAGTGTCCACTCATACTCAAGCGAAATGTCATTTCCTTGCCTATGGTAAACAAAACTTGTAAATTCTGATAGCAGTATGCTGAGTTCATTAATCATTACATTAGTATTATAATGAATGTAATTCATGTGAATTGCTGAATGAGTGTGGGTAAAGATGTTTAGGAATGTTTTGCCAATTAAAAGTCCACTTGAATACTATTTCTTGCATACAATCGATTCTAGTCGTTTATTGCATTTGTACCGAACCGATCAGTCTAACTTGCGCGGTATAGAAAATTGTGCAGTGAAATGATACTTTATCTCATATTAACATTGGTCACGGCCGTTGTGCTTTCCATACGTCACATTTACACGTTCTGGCAGCGAAAGGGATTCCCAGTAGATGGGCCAAAAATTCCCTTTGGAAGTTTACATTCTGTAATAAATCGTCAACGATCCTTTGGCATGGCCATGCATGATGTCTATATGAGAACTACGGGCAAACTCGTTGGTATCTATTTGCTTTACCGTCCGGCGATTTTTATCAGAGACGCAGAATTGGCTCGCAATATTTTAGTTAAAGATTTTGCCAGTTTTCACGATCGTGGAGTATATGTGGACGAGGAACATGATCCGATATCAGCGAATCTATTCTCGCTGACAGGCGACCGTTGGAGGACGCTACGCAATAAGATTGCGCCGTCCTTTACGTCGGGAAAGCTCAGGGGAATGTTTGCCAGCATTGACGAAGTGGGCAACAAAATGCTGCAGCATTTGGACAAAGTAGTACCTGACGATGGTGTAGCTACGGTTGAGATGAAGGATATCTTTACAACGTGAGTTAAGTGGTTATACATTTTTTTGTTTTATTTAAATTAATCAATGTCGATACTTTGCAGATACGCGATTGATATAGTTGGATCGACGATCTTTGGGCTGCAAATCGATAGTTTCAAGAATCCTACAAATGAGTTTATCACCCTCAGTAGGGAAGTGAACACGCCATCGTTGATTAACGTTATAAGGGGTACCTGCTTGTTTTTGTTTCCCCCGTAAGTATACTAAGTTGAGAATGTTTACTCATAGTAATGCGCATAAAAACGTCAAGTGCAAGTCCCATACACTGTGTATTTGGTTGGTAGTTATAGGAAAGTTGTGTAATTTACGATCCGAAGACTAAATCGCTTTCAATTGTATTGTGATACTAGCGAACCCCTTGCACACTTCGTAGTGGACATTTTTCAAGCTTTGACTCTCTTGACTGTCGAATAGCGTTTGCAATAATTTTTCTTTGTATGGGCAGTGCCACACCCCCTTTATCCAATTTTGACCAATCTTCACAGAAATACTCCTGGGCCAATACCTAAGAGTATCTGTAAATTTCAGCTCAATCGATTCGGTGGTTTTCAAGATAGTATACGATTTTGAATTTATTTTTTTGTATGGGAGGTGCCACGCCCCTTTGTCCAATTTTGATTTTACATGAATACTTCCGGGTTAATGCCTAAGATTGTATGTAAACTTAAACGCAATTGATTCGGTGGTTTTCGAGATATAAGATTGCCACGCCCCTATAACTAATGAATAAATACAGATACAAAGACCGTATACACTACACATATGGTATTAACCTCATCTTTCATGGGAAATTTCCAGAATCAAAATCGGTTCACGCATTACAGAGAACATTATCGGACAAACACAGTACAACTTATAGATAGAAGATAGATAGATGGGACACTTTAATTTCGATTTCGAATCTGAAAATATAGGCTCTAGGTCTAGACAGATCATAAACCATTTTGCCATTTTTTTTACAGATTGGGAAAACTCATTGCCCGCCTTGGAGTTGAGGATACAGCATCCGACACGATGAAACGAATTGTTCGTGAAACCGTTGAACTCCGTGAGAAGAACAATTTCGTTCGCAAAGATCTCATGCAAATGTTGATTCAGCTACGTAACACTGGCAAAGTGAATCTGGACGATAATATTTGGGATATACAAACCGCTGCTGGTAGGTCCCTATAAAAAAGTGCTTACAAAAACTTGTCAATTAAGAATATTTTCCATTTCTAGAGGATTTCAAAACCATGTCAATTGAACATCTGACCGGTCATGTGGCCATCTTCTATGTAGCTGGCTTTGAGACAACTGCTTCAGCGGCTGCGTTCACAATTTACGAATTAGCTCAAAATCCAGAGCTATTGGTCAAAGCACAAGAAGACGTGGAAAGGGCGCTTAAAAAGCACGATGGAAAATTTACCTATGAATCCATTCAGGATATGAAATATCTCAACTTGTGTTTTATGGAAACCATACGGAAATATCCAGGTTTGCCAATTCTCAATCGAGAATGTACAAAGGATTTCGTTGTACCCGGAACGGATAGGGTTATTGAAAAGGGGACATCCATTGTGATACCACTATTCAGTATTCAAAGAGATGCTGAATATTTTCCCGATCCAATGAAATATGATCCCGATCGGTTTTTAGAGGAGAATATGAATTACAATCCAGTGGCGTATATGCCTTTTGGCGAGGGACCTCGTCATTGTATTGGTAAGATTTTAGAGACAGTTTATTTTTGCCAAGAAACGTTTACAATGTTTTAGTTTATTTTATTTAGCTCAACGAATGGGGAAGATTAATGTTAAAGTTGCTGTGGCTAAGGTACTAACGCGTTATGATATCGCCGCGGTCAAGAAGGCGGAAATCGAGATTGGCAATTATTCAGTAACAATAGTACCGAAAGGAGGTGTCAATCTTAAACTGACTAAGAAGAAGGAAATATTGGCAGTATGATTTTTTTTATAAATATTGTAATGTTTATGTGGAAGTGTAAAATAAAAAATTGTTTGTGCTATGGGTACATAATAGATACGAGTCTGGATCTAGTCTCTTAAAATTGCTTGTTTTTAATTTTCAGATAAATGCGGAAGGGACTTCTGTTGCATGGATAACTCAAACCTGGCCATACCCGTCAAAAATATGTTGAATAAATTTATTTCTGACTTTAACTATTTCATTTCCAATCATTTTTTTCAAGTTCAAAACTTAGTGGCCCACGAACCAGGATTTCAGTTAAAAAATGCAGAAATTAAATAATTCTGTAATTCACCAGCCTATTAAAGTAGCTATTAAAGCTACTCCTAAAGTAGTCACCCTGTGTAATCGTCTACCATTTGGCACTGTCACCTAGCTCTGTCATTCGGATTTGGGACAAAATGGCCCGCGGATGACATCTAGATGATGACCGGGTGCCACAACTTTGTGGACGTCGGCATGTCATCAAAAATTTTACCTTATTCAGAATTTTATGCTTAGTTTCCTAAGTGCACCTTAAGTCAGCTCATGCTAATGACTGCTTCGAACATTTTTCGTTTATTTTGCCCTTGAAGTTGCTTGACATGCCTTTTGCCTTCTGTAGTTTCATGAGTTCTTCTTTGGAGGTGTGGATTCTCTTTCCGCAAAACCTATAAAGGATACTGATACTCCCTTTTTTGCTAGGGAGTCTGTCATTTCATTACCCTCTATGTCTATTCCCATGACAATCACAATGTAAATGAGAGGCTGACCTTGCTTTTTCCACTCAGAGATCAGTAAATTTTTGTAGGCATTCCAACACAACTCTAGACTTAATAATATAGGAATCAAGTGCTGAATCGTGTGCCGTGATAGTAGCCTGACTATCTGACTCTATAGCTTTATAATTTATATCATTTGGTATTATTTCTTTGGACACATCTGTGTATGGTAAAGATTTTAGTCTAAAAGACCCTCGTCCTCTTGCTTATGGATTCAGAATATATTGTTCAAGTCCGAATACAATGCTGCTCTAGTTCTTTCAATAGATTATAATTACTCAGTTTGTGGTTTGTGGATTCATTGCTCCGATTCTTCTTGTTGCTAAGCTCGGCAACAAAGACCTTTTGACATGCCACTTGTAGACGTATTGACACTTTGGCCTTTGGACTTGGCCGCTACATTCTATTGAAAGTTAAGTCTTGTACTGCTTTATGAGTGAGTCTTCTGGTGCTCAGTGGTGGTAGTTTACTAAACATTATGTTATGACTCATGTGTATCCATTTACCAGCACTTCGAATTGTCGGGTCTGTAGTAGAATTTTCTTGTGTAACCCATCTGACATTAATGAATTCTAGCAGTCAAATTACTGTACCATATTTGGCGTCAGTACACTAAGAAATAAAAATCTCAATTGGGAACGACTTCACTCGTTTTGTTTTTATAGGTTTTGACAGCGACCCAAAAAAAAAAAGTCGGTTGATACATTTTTGTAAAAAGAAAACTAAATTATAAAACCAATAGAGGGATTAACTTTCAAAAGAAACTTACTAGAGGTCTGAACAAAAAGATGTCCGGAACTTTTATCTTTAAGCATTTTGGGGCGCCATAAAACAATTTGTCCAATCAGACATAAAAGCATGTCAGTCAAAAAGTCAGAAATTAATCATGGAATTTTGGAGATGCGGTGTAAGGAAAAACCAAATAAAGAAAAATTATGAACATCCACATTCGATTTGTTTTTTCTTTTAAGCTGAGAACGCAGCTTCTGCGAAACTTAATTTTAGCAACTCTCCAATTTTTCTCTCCAAACATTAGCTAAAACCCTAGCTAAATTTTTACATAGAGTGCGCTCTGGATAGAAGTGACCTTTTTTCCTTTTCTGCTATTCCTTAATCTCATATTTATCATTTTCAAATGATTCCTTATCGAGGTATTCATTTGAAAAACTCATATTTATTTACTTTTCCGCAACACAAAACCACAACAGGAAAAAAACCAACATGATCTGTCAAAATTTAGTTTGAAAAAATATGCCGATACGATAGGCGCGCTAAATTCTGACAGATACATGCGGTATAGTCTGAAATGAAAATTTGATTTTTAGCTGAAGCAGCGTACCGCTCGGCTAATTGGATTCGCTTAAATTTAGTTCAGCTAAATTTTGGAGAGAATTTTGTATGGGAGCTAAAATTTAGCTCGAGCAGCGTACTAAGCTTAAACATTAGCTAAGACTCTGGCTAAATTTTGACATGGAGATCGTTGTGGTTACAGTTGGACGGTTGGAAATCTCGCACATCAGAGGTTGATCTCATGCCTTCATTGATAGGGTTACCATACGTCCAATCCTAGGGGGGGACAGTCATCTTTTTCATACCAAAATGTTGTTTGTCACTTAACGTGCAAAAGTTGGTCTCCTGTAAGTTTTTGTTTTGTATTGTTATCTGTCTCTCTGTCAGTTTTTGTTTTCAAACTGAAAGAAAAACCATTCATCAAAGTGGTAAAAAAACATAGAGCAACATTAATTCTGTTAAAAACAAACAAATTGATTCTACAAGTGTCACAGAAAACCGCTGTTCGTTGAATCGTTGCATCGAAACGAAAAAATATTTTTCGTTCTCTGCTATTCTTTGATGTCAAAATTTTCACTTTTAAGGGATTCATTGTCGTAGTATTAAATGAAAAAAAAACTCATCTTTATTTACTTTTCCGCAACATGAAAAACATGACAGTACAAAAAAAAAACACAATCTGTCAAAATTTAGCCTGAGAAAATGTGCCGAACATTAATAGGCGCACTAAATTTGAACAGGCACATACAGTATAGTATGAAATGAAAATTGTATTTTTTAGCTGATCTGGAGGTGTGTACCGTTCGGCTAAATTGGTTCGCTTTAATTTAATTTAGCTAAATTTTGGAAAAAATTTTGCAGCGAATAAGGCAGCAATACTTTGTACATATTTCTGTTCTTCAAAATTAAACTAACTGATGAAGTGTATGGAAGGACAAACACAAAATATGGGATCTAAAATTTAGATTACACTGAAAGACCTTCTTGTGGAAAGCTCCGATAAGCGGACAATTCCCATAAACGGACACATTTACGGGAACGAACATTTTTCGCTAATTTCGTGTGCCCACGTATTGTATTGTCTGGACATATTTTTTTGCCATGACTGTCGAAGAATATCGTTTGAAATGTATTTTTTTTGTTATGACAGGTTTCACGCCCTTTTGTCCAATGTTGAGTGAATTTTTGTGGAATCGGATCCCAGCGCCACCAACGGGGTCCAAATGTGAGTCTGTACCCGCTCGGATTTGTATTGCCTAGACCTAGATATTAGATAATAGTCTTGTCTAACAGGGCAATCCATATAAATGTTCCAAATTTTACTTTGGCTTTAATGACTGTCGAATAAAATCGTTTGCAATGTTTTTTTTTGTCTGAGATGCCACGCCCCTTTGTCTAAATTTGACCGATATTCACAGAGACACTCCTGGGCCAATACCTAAGACTGTGTAAATTTGAGCTCAATCGGTTCGGTGGTTTTCGAGATGTTAGATTTTAAATGTATTTTTTATATGCGGAAGGTGCCACGCCCCTTTTTCTATTTATACGGGATTATGATTGTTTTATATATAGATTTATTTATGCCTGTCATTCAAGCATGATTAGGAAGTAGCAAGCTTAAAAGTTATAAAGAATCGGCTCAAGAACTTACCCCTGATGTATTTTTTTTTTAAAACCCCCCGACTTTCCGGAGCATTAAGATGCACGTCGACCTAAAAGATATATTGTGCTTGCTACTACTGTGAAAATAGCATAGACAAAATTTTATTGAAATACTTTTCAAAATTAGAGATTGGCAAGCCTGTTGTAAAGTGCACTGTAGTGCATTTGCCCACCTCAATTTCGGCAGTCATATGGATCTTCTGAAGGAAGATTATTTTTATTGCTGGACAGAGTGAAACAGGTTTTTGTTCAGTATTTAAGTAAGTCCAGGAGTTAATAACAGAAAAGGGACTTGCAAACGAATTGCACCGAATTGCACCGGCAATTTCATGACTCGTACAATTGTATTATCGGTCGTCACAAAACTATCTTTTAAATCACTCCACTTCATATCAATGTTCGAATTATTGAAATGTGTTGATAACGTCGAGTTGACGTCAAAATTTTAACGGAATGATTAAGCAAATTTCTAATTTTCCATATTAACCAAGTTTTAATAAATTACAACAAAAAAATATGCGCAAAAAAAAAAACAATTATTGTAAGAAATCGATAAACAATCTCAACAACTTTCAAGACGGCTATTTGTTATGCCTTCCGCACCAATACGAACTCATTATCTAGTCAAGTTATGTGCCTTTTTTTGCAAATTGCAATCGCAAACACAACACATGCACATTGCACATTTAATAGCCATGAGAACATACTTTTCATCACAACAACAGAATACAACACAAATTACAAGTCATCATCATCGCAGTATCTTGAATAAAATCGCGTGGCAGCTACTCCCGTTGCCTAGTAATCAATAAGAATTCAGTTCATTATCAATATCGAGGTAGAGCGGAACGTCAATCAAACATCGAATCAAAATGTATCTCCTTATTACACTGACGTTGGTCACATTGGTAGCGCTTTACATCCGTCACCGCTACACCTTTTGGCAGCGCAAGGGATTTCCCGTAGATGGACCGAAGATTCCATTTGGAAGTTTGGATTCTGTAGTGAAACGTCAACGATCCTTTGGCATGGCCATGCACGATGTGTACATGAGAACTAAAGGAAAACTCGTCGGAATCTATTTGATACACCGTCCGGCACTATTAATCCGAGACGCAGAATTGGCGCACAATATGTTGGTGCAAGATTTTGCTAGTTTTCACGATCGCGGAGTCTATGTGGACGAGGAGAACGATCCGTTTTCGGCAAATCTATTCGCTCTGCAGGGGGAACGTTGGAAGACACTACGCAATAAGATGGCACCGTCCTTCACATCGGGAAAGCTCAAGGGTATGTTTGCCAGTATTGACGATGTGGGCAACAATATGTTGGACCATTTGAAGACAGTCGTACCAAATGAAGGAGGAGTCATGATCGAGATGAAGAAATTATTTGCAACGTAAGAACGTTACGCAAAAATGGATGTACTTTAATTTGGAATTAAGCAAATATTTGTGTTTACAGATACGCTATCGATGTAATCGGATCGACGATTTTTGGCTTGGAGTTCAATAGCTATACAGACCCTGAAAACGAATTCAAAACGATTAGCAATGCCATCAACGAACGATCATTGAGGAGCGTGGTAAGGGGTGCCGCTGTTTTCATGTGTCCACCGTAAGTATAGCCCTACCACCCTCAGGGTAATAATAAAAAGTGCGATGTCTAAATGTACCTGCCTATAAATAGTGTAGATTTTCAATTTATACAACCTCACTATTGCGAAATTTGTGTAGCTGTTGTGAAATCCTTGTCCAAACTAAAAATTACCCACGACCGACGCGAAAAAAAAAAATTACAAAGCGATTAGATAATTGTTCCTGAGTTTTGAATAATTCATCGAAACTGATAAGATTCCCATTTTACGTAATACATTTTGAAAGGCCCGATTTATCGTTGATAAATTATGTCAAATTTGAAAACCGACGGAAAATTTATTTGATAAAATTGAGGAGGATTCTGAGCGTTTTGCGAGTGGGATGTCTGGATTTTATAAGACCAAGAAGAGCAATTGAATATAAGCTTTAAAGATATAGACACTCGAGGGAATGCCGTTGATGGTCAGTTAAGGTTTCTTTAGCCCGATTTAAAATGTCTGAAGTGTCGACTCGTGAGAAATGTATGTTGTTAGTTCAGGAGGGACTTCTATTCAGTCGACTTGATCTTACTTTAAGCTAAAGCTATGAAGAAAACTGATATTTCAAAGATTTAATCAATTTTTGTTGTGCCACGCCCACTTAAAGTGGGCGTTTTCCCCCCAGAAATGGGAGATACTTGCTACATTGATCAAATCTGATTAAAAACGACTCAGTAGTTAGTGTGTTGAACTACAGACAAAGGGTTTGAAGTTCAACCGACGTTCTTCTCTTGATTAAGGCGCCATCTACGGTGTAAAATTAATCATTATGTTCTTGAAGCAAACATATAAATTCTATTTGGTTTTCTGTTGATAGAAATTTGTCCAAAAATAAAAAACCCACACAAGTTGCGACAAACTATTTATTTGTTTTTTTTTAGCCACGCCCACAAAACAGGGTACCAAACGATCTTTTGAAATTGAAATTTTAGACTAATCTAATTATTCTATTTTACAGATTGGAGAAGATCTTCGTACGCCTTGGTATTGAGGATAAAACGACCATTTTGATGAAGGACATTGTCCGCCAGACAGTTGAGTTCCGTGAGAAAAACAATTTCGTTCGCAAGGATTTGATGCAAATGTTGATTCAACTGCGAAACACTGGCAAAGTGAATCTGGACGATAATATTTGGGATGCCCAGTCCACAGCCGGTTTGTCTAACTCAAAACTAAGCGTCAAACTCAGCAATTTATGTTTCTTTAAAATTTAGATGGCTTCAAATCGATGTCAATTGAAAATATGGCCGGTCAAGGGTTTCTCTTTTATGCTGCTGGCTTTGATACATCCGCTTCAGCGGCGGCCTTTACAATTTACGAATTAGCTCAAAATCCAGCGCTTCTAGTCAGAGCGCAACAAGACGTTGAGCAAGCACTTAGCAAACACGATGGAAAGATTACCTACGAATCAATTCAGGATATGAAATATATCGATTTGTGTATCATGGAAACCGTACGCAAATACCCCGGTTTGCCGATTCTTAATCGAGAATGCACCAAGGATTACCCTGTTCCGGGAACAAATAAGGTCATAGAAAAGGGAACACCTATTGTGATACCAATCTTCAGTATTCACAGGGATGCGGAGTATTTTCCCGATCCAATGAAGTATGACCCCGATCGATTTTTGGAGGAGAATAAAAACTACAATCCACTTGCGTATATGCCTTTTGGCGAGGGACCACGCCATTGTATTGGTAAGATTTGGAAAGTGCTAGCTTTTGCTGAAATGTGATCCTGCATGTTGGTTTTGCTTGCGTCTTTTCAGCTCAACGATTGGGAAAGATCAACGCGAAAGTCGCTCTGGTTAAGGTGCTGACTAACTACGACATTGAGGCGATTAAGAAGGAAGAACTGGAATTTGATAATTTTTCAATAGTCATCGTACCAAAAGGAGGCGTCAACCTTAGATTGAGTAGAAAGAAGGCAAAAGTAACAAATTAAAAATGGACTAGAAGTTAAGTTTTGTTTCGAATATCTATATGACATTGGATTTCATTTTTTTTATGGAAAGAAGAGAATAAATTATCAACAATCAATTTGGTATGTATTTTTAGGTTTGAAGATAGACGTCAAACGAATATTTTCGATTCGATGAATAAAAGAAAGTGTCGCGTTGATTAACTCGCTCCTTTAATGTAGCTTCCAAAAGCTATTAGTTTCTGAGTGTTTTATTTTTAGGAATGTATAATTGAAAAGTGTTTTTTCAAGACAGTTGTAATCTTTTTCGATTGCCAGAAATTCACCAAAAGTGGGGTATATTTTTTGTATTTTTTTGGGGGTTGAACCAAGGGACCCGAGGTCGGCAATCCAACATAGCTTCAGAGACACCGCGTCTATCGAACAATCTCACGTTGAAAAAGTACACTTTGGTTGGAATTGTATCTTTTTGAAACAACACCACTAATATTCATCTTCAAACTGTTTAAGTAATTGTTTGCATATTTATGGTATCTGCGACAATTGTGGACACCTCTCCGATCTGTATTATCTTGATTTTTCAACGAATAATGATGTCCCTCAGGGTTCGGTTACCTCTTCCATACTTGAGATACTTGGTCGTGATGTTCCACAGGGTTCAATTATCTCTACCATAGTTTTTCTTCGCTATATTTTTTTTTTTTTTTTAAATCTTAAAACGGCTGATAAGTCAAGCTGTGTAGTATCATTGAGTTTATATATATAGAGGAACCACGAGAGCTTGGAACAACCTCAGTAGATGGCACCACGTAGATAACATCAAGATCGAAAATGTGTGTGGAACATGGTGGAACCCATTGACAACAACACAAAAAAACTTGCAGTGCGAAAGCATACAAAGAGCATGTGCATAATGAATATCTAATATCTCTATATTATGTAATGCACCATCAACCTTGTGTGGCGTGTGAGGGATTTTCTCAAAATAAAAAAAGGGAATTGTATTTGTATATGTGTTTACTTGTCGATGTTTGGTGGTTCTTATTTGGTTGGCTTGTCATTTCATTACCAATTTCGGTCTTGGCTTGAGAATACGTTGGTAATTTATTTTCAATTTAAGAGATGCCGGCTGTGTGTTCATACACGAATTTGCCTAATGATTACAGGCAAGTCCTGTGGATTAAGCATTCAGGAAATGCAAAATTAAGAATTTGGCAAGGCCGCAAGGGGAACTCACTTAAAACAAGAATTACTAAGAAACCTAGTTAACCAAAAAAAAGTTAAGGAATAATGGATCTCGAAATTTTCTAGAAAATCAATTTATTCATTTTTCCGTAGGTATGTTCCACTGAATTCCTACGAATTACTGGGGTTAAAGGGATCTGATGTATTACAACGATTGATTGATAAAAATAACATTTTAAAAGAATGGACCTGCAGCGCTCGTTGATGGTGATGGCATCACCAAGGTCATTTTCAAAAAAGTGCGAATTAATGACGCCACAAAACAGTAACTTTTTGTGGATGTATTGCCACCAGCTGAATCTTGTCCCATATTTGGCAATTTGGCTCCAAAATTGCGACTCGTCGCTAAAGATAAATTTAATTAATAATTATTTGCAACGTATAAGATTCTCGCACAAAGATGGATGTACTTTAATTTGGAATTAAGCAAATATCGATTTAATCGGATCAACGATCTTTGACTTGGAGATTAATAGTTTTAATGACCCGAAAAATTAATTCCGAATGATTAGCAATTTGCTGAACACGCCATCGCTGTGGAGCGTGATAAGAGGCACCACTGTATTTTTGTGTCCACCGTAAGTAGAATTTTTGAGCATACATTTGGAACATGGCTAGTTTTAAAGTTCACTTAGAGTTTGGAAGTCAAGCAGAGAAAATAACTATGATAATCATATCTTGATTCGTGCCTACCGAATTTGCCAAAAAAAGATCCTTAAGACCTTTAAAGTGTAAAAACTGTAGAAATCTATTTCAATGTCTTAAGCTCGACCATCACCCTTTGTCGGTGTAGTCTCATTTCTCTCTATAGAGAACCTACACAAATCGAGTCACAGGCAAACCCAAAACCCTTTAACGACTGAACCCGGACATGACATCAACTTCTATCTACGGCTGCGGGTTCGAAATAATTCTTATTCAATAAAAATAAATACTTAAGGGAACCAACGCTTTCTTAAATAATTTACACTATAATATTAACCAGCTTTCGGTCATCCAGAAGCTGAGCTACAGATCAAAAACTTATCGATGACGATGATCTTGATCGTGTTTCTTGTTTGTGGAGTGCACATCCCCTGAACAGACACACTTTATTTTTTTTCTCTGAGAAACGAAAGAGAAGCATACGATGTGCAGGTGAAAACTGAATAAAATAGAAACTAGTACAAACGTGCAATACCTCAGGGCTCTTTCTTAGCACCGCTAATTTTCTTAATGAACCTGAGTCACATTGAAGAATGTATGATTTGCTCACTCCATAAAAGGGTCCATGCCATCTCGTGTGGTTCGGCAACACCATTCTGTAAAAAATAGTGATTTTTATGTCATATTCTCTAAATTTTCACCCGAAAACAAAATTTTATATTTACACCGATTTCGTCTTTTAGATTGGAGAAATTCTTTGTCCGCCTCGGCCTTCAGGAAGAAGCGGTAAACTTTATGAAGAACATTGTCCGACAGACAGTGGATTTTCGTGAGAAAAACAATTTCGTACGCAAGGACTTGATGCAAATGTTGATTCAACTGCGAAACACTGGCAAAGTGAATCTGGACGATAATATTTGGGATACCCAGTCCTCAGCAGGTTTGTTTAATTCATCTAAACACTCAGCATTCAGCAATTTATGTCTGTTTAAAATTCAGATGGCTTCAAATCGATGTCAATTGAAAATATGGCCGGTCAAGCGTCTCTATTTTATGCGGCTGGCTTTGATACATCCGCTTCAGCGGCGGCCTTTACAATTTACGAATTAGCTCAAAATCCAGAGCTTCTAGCCAAAGCGCAACAAGACGTTGAGCAAGCACTTAGCAAACACGATGGAAAGATTACCTACGAATCCATTCAGGATATGAAATATCTCGATTTGTGTATCATGGAAACCGTACGCAAATACCCAGGTTTGCCGATTCTTAATCGAGAATGCACCAAGGGCTACCTTGTTCCGGGTACAAATAAAGTCATCGAGAAGGGAACTCCTATAGTCATACCACTATTCAGTATTCACAGGGATGCAGAATATTTTCCCGATCCAATGAAATATGATCCTGAACGATTTTTGGAGGAGAATAAAAATTACAATCCAGTGGCGTATATGCCTTTTGGCGAGGGACCACGTCATTGTATTGGTAAGAATTCAATTATTTTTTTAATTTGGAAAAACAATCCTTCAAAATTGATGTTTCTTTTATTTTAGCTCAACGGATGGGAAAGATTAACGTCAAAGTAGCATTGGCTAAGGTACTGACCAACTATGATGTTGACGCTGTCCAAAAGGAAGAATTGGAATTTGATAATTATTCAATTGTCATTATACCCAAAGGGGGAGTAAATCTTAGACTAAGTAGAAAGAAGGGCAAAGTAACAAATTAAAAACTAAGAAACGAAATGTTTTAGTTTTAATTTTTCTTTATAAATATTTGTCCTTATAAATTGTGATCTCATAGAAGATTGGTGAATGTAAATTACACCAATCTTGTAATATGTCTCAGGCTACTAAGAGGTTACAAGCCTCTTTAGTACAGGATTAATATTGCTCTTGACGACCCCTTTGAAACGATAAGACCCTCAACAGCTGCGGAACAATTGGTGAAGCCATTGGAGGCCTACAAAGTGAATAATATTATGTCCGATGAATGAAATCCTGTACTACAGAGAGGAGATTTTTTGTTTTACCAAATACACCGTCCAAAGCCCGTCGTCACCAATCATATCCGTACAGTTTTAAGCCGGGAAAGTCTACCATCGACCAAATTTTCATACAACTCAAGATTTTGGAAAATACCCCAAAATCGCAAGTCGTCACCCACCAAGGTTGCCTTTAAAATCGTAATATAGAGACGAGCTATATAGAACCATGTGTAGTTTTAGCATTCCCGCCAAACTTGTCGGTTTGACGTAGAAGAACTCCCGATTCCATAAAGGTCCGCGCATCAAGAACACTACCCTTGTAAAAGAAACTCTGTGGATTGGATTCAAAAGTTGTCTGTGTGATTTACTGTTCAGTTAATAAAAGAAAACTTAATCAACTTAACAAACGCCAAGAAAATCCTTGAAGACTAGCGCAATAGCATTGCGGTGGCCATTGGTTAGAATCATTCCTTGTCATTCAAACGGCGTTGGCTCCAGCCCCGTGTGGGACAGCAATACTCATAAAAGCGCAGCGAATAATATCATTCCACCACTATAATAAAAATGTAGTTTCTGCTTGGTAGTACAATGGACCAAGGATTGGCCTGAGTGTTCCACGATTTAAATTTATTATTATGAAAAGGTGGTAAAAAATGATCTGGCAACTCTTTAGCGGTAGAAATTTTGATCAATCTGAGCTACGTGTTTTATTAGAGTATCACTTATCACTATCACTTAGTTCCAATTAAATCCGACCAAATAAATATTTGTTTGGGTGGGATGGGCCCGGCAAAAGAAGGATGAAAAACTGTGGCATAACTAAGTTGATTGCTACAGAGAACAGAAGCAGCGCCTATTCGGATGCGGATGTAAGCTGCAGACTTAGGCAAGAAGTCTTGAGCTTTCGACAAGTTAGTGAGCGCCTTACAACTATCCGCATCAAGGCTAAATTCGCCAACATCAGCCTGATATGCGCTTACGAACCAACAGAAGAGAAAGACGAAACTACCAAAGAATGTTTCTATGAGCTCCTCGACAAAACATATGAGCAATGTCCTAAATACGACGTTAAAATCGTCTTAGGTGATTTTAACGTCAAAATAGGAAAGGAGGACATATTTGGTAGCACAATCGGAAAGCACAGCCTACACGACACCAAGTATGGAAACGGACTTAGGCTATTTGACTTTGTTGCGGGACGTAATGTTACTATAGCAAGCACACGGTTTCCACACCTCAACATTCACAAAGGAACATGGCGGTCACCAGACCATCAAACGGTCAATCAAATTGACCATGTTGCGATCGACGCAATGCACTCCTCCAGTATTCTAGATGTCCGAACTTTCCGAGCGGCCAACATAGACTCGGATCACTACCTTGTTGTAGCCAAGGTACGTATGCGGATATACCAGACACCACAACAACAAGCTACTTCAGGACCAATGTTCGAAAGTTTTACCAAAAGGTAAAAAGAATGTGTTACGGGAACAAGACCCGAACAGAGACCTGTAGAGACGAACAAGGAAACCTTGTAGTAGAGTCACAGTCGGTGCTGAGGATATGCAAAAACCATTTCTGTAGACTGTTAAACGGCGAAGACGACACAAATTCCGCTGTCAGGCAGAATGAACCATTCAACCAGGGCGATGAAAGCCAAGACTTCCGTCCACCTGACCAAAATGAGGTAAGGATAGCAGTATTCAAGCTGAAGTCCAACAATTCTGCAGGACCGGACGGTTTATCGGCCGAGCTTTTTAAGGCAGCAGGGGTGACTTGGTAGAGAGCATACACCAACTCGTTTTTAAAGTTGGTCAGTGGAAAGTATGCCTGATGAATGGTGAGGCTTGTTTGCCCGATCCACAAGAAAGGAGACCCTCAAAACTGCGCCAACTATAGAGGCATCAGTCTCCTTAACATCGCTTACAAAATTCTGTCTGCCGTACTGTGTGAACGCCTGAAACCATTTGTCAACGAACTGATTGGACCCTATCAGTGCGGTTTTAGGCCCGGTAAGTCCACAACCGACCAAATATTCACACTACGGCAGATCCTGGAGAAAGCCCAAGAAGTCCAAATCGATACTCCTCACGCTCGCTGCTGCTCCGTAAAGGTCGGAAACAGTCTCACCGAGACCTTTGATGTCAAAAAATGATTTAGACAAGGTGATGCGCTGTTATGTGACTTTTTCAACATCATTCTTGAGAAAATTGTGCGAAACTCGCAAGCCAACACCAGGGGCACAATTTTCCAAAAGTCTGTGCAACTACTTGCATACGCTGACGACATCGACATCATTGGCAGAACACAGGGAGCTGTCACTGGTGCGTACAGAGGCACCAGTCACTGGTCAGTACAGAGGCGGCAAAAATGGGTTTAGTGGTGAATGAGGGCAAAACCAAATATATGCTGTCAACGAGAAGGGACCCACAACATCGACGAATCGGACAGAACGTCACGATAGACAGCTATAACTTTGAGGTAGTTCGGGACTTTGTCTACCTCGGCTCCGCTATTAATTCTGAAAATGACATCACATCAGAAATCAAGCGAAGAATTACACTTGCCAACCGCTGTTACTTTGGCCTAAGAAGGCAATTGATTAGTAAGGCCTTGTCGAGAAACACCAAGGAGACTCTATATAAGACCCTCATATCATGAATCATGGACGTTGTCAAAAGCGGACGAAGATCTCATTGGGCGCTTCGAACGCAAAATTCTTCGAGTGATTTTCGGTCCCGTTTGCGTTGACGGGCTTTGGAGGAGGAGATTTAACAGCGAACCCTACGATCTGTACAGCGACATCGACCTTGTCAGAAAAGTACGTATCAGTCGACTAAGATGTAGAGCAAATGAACACCAACGCTCCGGCCCGAAGAGTCTTCTATTCCAACCCTGAGAGACAATGCAGTAGAGTAAGACCTCGCCTTATGTGAGGCGCACAAGTGTAAGGGGACCTCAACCAACTTGGAGTGCGCAACTGGAGGCAGTTAGCCTAAGATCGTGCTAACTGGAGAGGTGTGTTGGTAGAGGCCCAGGTCCACTCCGGACTGTAGCGCCATCTAAGTAAGTAAGTAAATAAATATTTGTTGTCATACAAATGTGTATACCCCCCTTAGAAGGGGTTGTCCCCTAAAAGGAGCAATTGCACTAATATTCTGAAATGATCCTCGGTTAGTATTCGGTCAGTCATCGCTTATTAATGCAGCTAACACATTAAAAAAAACGAGTACTTGCAACATTTTACCCCTAAAAAGGGGGTAAAAGGAGTCATTTTAAAAAACACCTAATCTAATAATTTTTGCTATTCTACCAACGCGCGGAGATTCAAATAAATACGACTAACATTTCCTGAGTTATATAGTGGTTTTAAAAATTATGAAAAACCAACTAAAGGGAGGAAACCTTCTTAGTGTATATTTGCAGAGATTCACGACAATACATTTACCGATTTTTTTTGTGAGTTGAATACAGTCATTCACTGGGGACAAACTCTTTCATAGGTATAGACGTTGATTCTTTGGGAATTCCTCAAAACAGAAGAAGATTTGAAATACCTCCGAACGAAGATAAATAGTGGAAGGGATATACAATCGAAAATAAATTACAGGCTAAAAATAAATCGACCAACGTAAGTCCGTAATGATTTGTTTTGGAAAAATACTGCCAATTCAAACAACAGATGCTTTCTCTCAACGATTTCTATTGAAACTACTATCAGAATCAGAGCTGCTACCTCAAAGGCGGAGATAAGAACATCAAATATGCGGTATCAGCATCTACTATCAAATAATAAGTCTTATCAAATCGGTTGTCAAATGGATCCACTTGCAAATCATATTATCTCTGAACGCTGCCTCTTTCCGAGTTCAATTTAAAATTGTCTAGTCATATTTGAGTTTAGTTGATCTTCAACAACAAAACGGTTCGGTTGTAAATAATATGTTTCTCTTAATTATACTAACGTTGGCGACGGCCATAGCGCTATACGTACGACACATCTACAACTTCTGGCAGCGTAAAGGATTCCCCGTAGATGGACCGAAGATTCCATTTGGAAGTTTGGATTCTGTAGTGAAACGTCAACGATCCTTTGGCATGGCCATGCACGATGTGTACATGAGAACTAAAGGAAAACTCGTCGGAATCTATTTGATACACCGTCCGGCACTATTAATCCGAGACGCAGAATTGGCGCACAATATGTTGGTGCAAGATTTTGCTAGTTTTCACGATCGCGGAGTCTATGTGGACGAGGAGAACGATCCGTTTTCGGCAAATCTATTCGCTCTGCAGGGGGAACGTTGGAAGACACTACGCAATAAGATGGCACCGTCCTTCACATCGGGAAAGCTCAAGGGTATGTTTGCCAGTATTGACGATGTGGGCAACAATATGTTGGACCATTTGAAGACAGTCGTACCAAATGAAGGAGGAGTCATGATCGAGATGAAGAAATTATTTGCAACGTAAGAACGTTACGCAAAAATGGATGTACTTTAATTTGGAATTAAGCAAATATTTGTGTTTACAGATACGCTATCGATGTAATCGGATCGACGATTTTTGGCTTGGAGTTCAATAGCTTTACAGACCCTGAAAACGAATTCAAAACGATTAGCAATGCCATAAACGAACGATCATTGAGGAGCGTGGTAAGGGGTGCCGCTGTTTTCATGTGTCCACCGTAAGTATACCCCTACCACCCTCAGGGTAACAATAAAAAAAGTGATGTCTAAATGTGCCTGCTTATAAATAGTGTAGATTTTCAATTTATGCAACCTCACTATTGCGAAATTTGTGTAGCTGTTGTGAAATCCTTGTCCAAACTAAAAATTACCCACGACCGACGCGAAAAAAAAAATTACAAAGCGATTAGATAATTGTTCCTGAGTTTTGAACAATTCATCGAAACTGATAAGATTCCCATTTTACGTAATACATTTTGAAAGGCAATTTATCGTTGATAAATTATGTCAAATTTGAAAACCGACGGAAAATTAAATTCCATAAAATTGAGGAGGATTCTGAGAGCGTTTTGCGAGTGGGATGTCTGGATTTTATAAGACCAAGAAGAGCAATTGAATATAAGCGTTAAAGATATAGACACTCGAGGGAATGCCGTTGATGTGTAGTTAAGGTTTCTTTAGCCCGATCTAAAATGTCTGAAGTGTCGACTCGTGAGAACTTGCAAATGTTGTGTTTGTGTTTGTGACGCCAAAATTTACTCGTCATCCTCAGATCAGAAAAATTTATGTTGTAAGTTCAAGAGGGGCTTCTATTCAGTCGACTTGATCTTATTTTAAGCAAAAGTTATGAAGAAAACTAATATTTCAAAGATTAAATCAAGTTTTGTTGAGCCACGCCCACTTAAAGTGGGCGTTTCCCCCCAAAAATGGGAGATACTTGCTACATTGATCAAATCTGATTAAAAACGACTCAGTAGTTAGTGTGTTGAACTACAGACAAAGGGTTTGAAGTTCAACCGACGTTCTACTACTGATTAAGGCGCCATCTATGGTGTAAAATTAATCATATATGTTCTTTAAGCAAACACATAAATTCGATTTGGTTTTCTGTTGATAGAAATTTGTCCAAGATTAACAAAAACCCTCACAACCGGTGCCAAGGCTCGTTGCGACAACTATTTGTTTTTTTTTTTCAGCCACGCCCACAAAACAGGGTACCAAACGATCTTTTGAAATTGAAATTTTAGACTAATCTAATTATTCTATATTACAGATTGGAGAAGATCTTCGTACGCCTTGGTATTGAGGATAAAACGACCATTTTGATGAAGGACATTGTCCGCCAGACAGTTGAGTTCCGTGAGAAAAACAATTTCGTTCGCAAGGATTTGATGCAAATGTTGATTCAGCTGCGGAACACCGGGAAAGTGAATGTCGACGATAATATTTGGGATGCACAGTCCACAGCAGGTTTGTCTAACTCAAAACTAAGCGTCAAACTCAGCAATTTATGTTTGTTAAAAATTTAGATGGCTTCAAATCGATGTCAATTGAAAATATGGCCGGTCAAGGGTTTCTCTTTTATGCTGCTGGCTTTGATACATCCGCTTCAGCGGCGGCATTTACAATTTACGAATTAGCTCAAAATCCAGCGCTTCTGGTCAGAGCGCAACAAGACGTTGAGCAAGCACTTAGCAAACACGATGGAAAGATTACCTACGAATCAATTCAGGATATGAAATATATCGATTTGTGTATCATGGAAACCGTACGCAAATACCCCGGTTTGCCGATTCTTAATCGAGAATGCACGAAGGATTATCCTGTTCCGGGAACGAATAAGGTCATAGAAAAGGGAACACCTATTGTGATACCAATTTTCAGTATTCACAGGGATGCGGAATATTTTCCCGATCCAATGAAGTATGACCCCGATCGATTTTTGGAGGAGAATAAAAATTACAATCCACTTGCGTATATGCCTTTTGGCGAGGGACCACGCCATTGTATTGGTAAGATTAGGAAAGTGCCAGCTTTTGCTGAAATGTGATCCTGCATGTTGGTTTTGCTTGTGTCTTTTCAGCTCAACGATTGGGAAAGATCAACGCGAAAGTCGCTCTGGTTAAGGTGCTGACTAACTACGACATTGAGGCGATTAAGAAGGAAGAACTGGAATTTGATAATTTTTCAATAGTCATCGTACCAAAAGGAGGTGTCAACCTTAGATTGAGTAGAAAGAAGGCAAAAGTAACAAATTAAAAATGGACTAGAAGTTAAGTTTTGTTTCGAATATCTATATGACATTGGATTTAATTTTTTTTATGGAAAGAAGAGAATAAATTATCAAGAATCAATTTGGTATGTATTTTTAGGTTTGAAGATAGACGTCAAACGAATATTTTCGATTCGATGAATAAAAGAAAGTGTCGCGTTGATTAACTCGCTCCTTTAATGTAGCTTCCAAAAGCTATTAGTTTCTGAGTGTTTTATTTTTAGGAATGTATAATTGAAAAGTGATTTTCAAGACAGTTGTATTATTTTTCGATTGCCAGAAATTCACCAAAAGTGGGGTATATTTTTTGTATTTTTTTGGGGGTTGAACCAAGGGACCCGAGGTCCGCAATCCAACATAGCTTTAGAGCCAATCTCACGTTGAAAAATTACATTTGAATGTACATAATAGAATTGGTATTGACGGAGAAGAAAAGTGAGGAATGTATAATTTTTTGGGGGTTGAACCAGGGGGACCCCAGCTCGGCAATCCAGCATAGCTTCAGAGCCACTGCGTCTATCGAACAATCTCACGTTGGTAAAGTACATTTGAATGTACATAACTGAATTGTTATTGAAGGGGGAACAACAAAATATTCTTAAGAAAAACACTTTTGTTGGAATTGTATCTTTTTGAAACAACACCACTAATATTCATCTTCGAACTTGTTTAAATGATTGTTTGCATATTTTTGGTCTCGGCTACAATTGTGGACACCTCTTCGATCTGTATTATCTTGAATTTTCAACGAATAATGATGTCCCTCAGGGTTCGGTTACCTCTTCCATACTTTTACTTCTTCAATAGAATCTTAACTTGAGATACTTGGTTGTGATGTTCCACAGGGTTTCATTTTCTCTACCATAGTTTTTCTTCGCTATATATTTTTTTTAATCTTAAAACGGCTGATAAGTCAAGCTGTGTAGTATCCACTCTTTATTTTGAGCAATATTTGTAGCTTTACATAAAATGATAATAAAGAATACCTATCTATCTATCAATCAATCTTTTCCTTAGCTTTCGCTTTCGTTATTGAACTTGCCACACGAGTACTTGTTCGCTCATCGATTTTGCTATAGTACAATGATATAGGACCAATCAGTATGAGATCATCTCAATCTCATGTGAGGCAAGCCAAATTTATTATAACGACTGCTTAAAATTATCCAAAGTAACATTTACACAACATCGCACGAATCTTAGCTAAATTAATACGCTTATCACTTTAACCTGAAACCAGAAAACAAATTTCTATTAACTCTAGCAGTTAAGTGGGGTTATCTTTTTACTCATTTAGCATGGCCTTCACTTAAGTGCGAGTCAAATTCAATTACAGTCGAATATAAACATTTGCCCAGCACGCAACACCAAAATTCGAATAGAAAAATGTTGTTCTTAGTTGTAGTGACGTTAGTGACAGTTGTAGCGCTCTATGTGCGCTACAAATATACGTATTGGCAGCGCAAAGGATTCCCCGTGGATGGACCGAAAATTCCATTCGGGAGTTTGGAATGCGTTGTTAAACGTCAACGATCCTTTGGCATGGCCATGCACGATGTGTACATGAGAACTAAAGGAAAACTTGTCGGAATCTATTTGGTGCACCGTCCGGCGCTTTTAATCAGAGACGCAGAATTGGCGCACAATATGTTGGTGCAAGATTTTCCCAGTTTCCACGACCGTGGCATTTATGTGGACGAGGAGAACGATCCGATATCGGGCAACCTATTTGCTTTGCAGGGAGAACGTTGGCGGACACTACGATCGAAGTTGGCACCGTCCTTCACATCGGGAAAGCTCAAGGGAATGTTTGCCACAATTGACGAGGTGGGCGACAACATGTTGGAACATTTGCAGAAAGTCATACCGACTGATGGCGGAGCAATGGTCGAAATGAAGGAGTTATTTTCAACGTACGTATATAATTAGTTGGAATTTTATATCGAATTAATTAAATGTTTCGTGTTTTTATCTAGATACGCGATCGATATAATTGCATCGACGATTTTTGGCCTAGAGATCAATAGTTTCAAGAACCCTGAAAATGAATTGCAAGAGATTAGAAAAGAAATCAACAGGCCATCATTTACGAATGTGGTCAGAGGTACAGCTGTCTTTTTGTGTCCATCGTAAGTAGAATTTTTTTATTTGACATTACAGTGAAATTTGTTAAAAAGTGGTACATTTATCTTGCATGTTTCAGACATAGGCAAACCAAACTGATATCGAGATAGTTCCAAAGTCACATTTGTGCGCTCTGTGACCAGTTTCTATATCTATTTCACCAGTCCACAGAAAATGTTGCTTTTGTACAAAAGTACTTGGCCATGTTTAAGCCAACAAGTTATAACTTGTGATAAGATAATTCTTTGTTTTCCTGGAAACTGAAGGCGATAAAAATGCAGACCCCCTTCCGATTTTGGTTTTGAGAGGCGCACATGCCTAAACCGATAAAACTGATTGCGCACTCTTTTTTGGCAACTGGCTTCCAGTATTTAGTTCAAGTGATTGCCAAGCTTCATATTGGTCTGATGTATCATATATTTTGCCGGCACTGTCTTTCTAACTAATCTGGTTGGATGTACGGACATAATTTTACAAATGTAACACATTTTGTAACACAAAGTTACAAGCCCAGTGCTGACATTATCACAGCTTGAGGCCATATTTAATAGACACTTTTAAGACTGTCTATATAAAAATACCACAAAATACTTGAAGTGCAAGTGCATATCTACAAAAAAATTTTACAATTTTCTGTTACATTTGTAACATAAATAGTAGTTTTTGGTAGAAACGAACATCTCTTCCGTATAGACTATGACCATTTGTGCAGATCACTTCTTAATGATCAAAGGGATTTTCAGGTCAATTTACAAAGTACATTTTTTGACAACATTAGTCCTTGTCCAGTATAACCTCCTCTCACTAATTTAACTACATAAAACCTAGCAAATCGTCAAATTTGAACTCCGATATTTTCTTACAGATTGGAGAAGTTATATGTCCGCCTTGGAGTTCAAGATTTGGCGGCCGATATGATGACATCCATTGTTCGTCGGACAGTCGAATTTCGTGAGAAAAATAATTTCGTTCGCAAGGATTTGATGCAAATGTTGATTCAGCTGCGGAACACCGGGAAAGTGAATGTCGACGATAATATTTGGGATGCACAGTCAACAGCAGGTTTGTCTAATTCAACACTAAACACGACATTCAGCAACTTATGTTTGTTTGAACTTTAGATGGCTTTAAATCGATGTCAATTGAAAAAATGGCCGGTCAAGCGTTCCTCTTTTATGCAGCCGGCTTTGATACATCCGCTTCAGCGTCGGCCTTTACAATCTACGAATTAGCTCAAAACCCAGAGATTATGGCCAAAGCACAGGAAGACGTTGAGCAAGCACTGAGGAAGCACGATGGAAAGATTACCTACGAATCCATTCAGGATATGAAATATCTCGAACTGTGTTTCATGGAAACTATTCGCAAATATCCTGGTTTGCCGATTCTGAATCGAGAGTGTACCAAGGACTATCCTGTTCCAGGCACAGATAAGGTTATAGAAAAGGGAACACCCATTGTGATACCACTCTTCAGTATTCACAGGGATGCGGAATATTTCCCCGATCCAATGAAATACGATCCAGAACGATTTAGGAATGAGAACAAAGACTACAATCCAGCGGCATATATGCCTTTTGGCGAGGGACCACGTCATTGTATTGGTAAGTTTTTAATATTGAAATTTTTACAAGAAACGCGTTTACGATGGCATTTTCTTTAGCTCAACGAATGGGAAAGATTAATGTGAAAGTTGCTTTGGCTAAGGTACTAACCCATTACAATATTGACGCGACCAAGAAGGCAGAAATCGAGATTGATAATTTTTCGGTAACAATAGTACCGAAGGGAGGGATCAATCTTAGGTTGACGAAGAAGGAAGTGTTGTCAAAGTGATTTATTTTATTTCTTTTCTTAATTTTGCTATAATATTTTTGTTTGGAGATTTAAATTACAATAAAATTAGCGTAATCGATTGAAGATCTTTCAAAAAAAGTGCTCCCAACTTGGTTATGTCTGCCAAGAAGTTGGTTGTTTAGGGCGATTACACAGGACGCCATACCAAAATGTTGAGAAGCACTATACTTTGAAAAACGGAAAAGGAACTCATGAAAACGCTTGAAAAGTCTTAAATAATTAAACCGAATGTCGTATCCTTCGTGTTTTCTTCATTTATAAGCTGGAACGACCAGAAAGAGAGATGTAAATGTACAACAAGAATTTTTTTTGGCGGCTGACTGCTAGTGAGATAAAAGTCACATGTGCGCGACCAGCCTTAGAATTGTTTTACTTTTTTTGAGCACTTAAACTTAATCGTTGAATTCCATCTTGGTCTTGAAATGTTGCTTTTGAATTATAAAGTTAGTTCATTAGGATTCAAAGAATGCCCTGCATTGGCACCACGGGAGCAATGAGAACCAGACCCACGGCAGAGCTAGAGACTATACTCAATCTCAAACTATACTCTGCTGCAAACAGCGCCCTTCCGTTAAGACAGACCAAAAACTTCATAAACGCCCAGCCCAAAGCCTTTGCTCCAGAAAGCTGATATTTTACACAGAGGTTCCCTTTATGATGTACTAGCTGAACCCCCGCCGGCTTCGCCAGGCCTTTTTTTGCATTTTTAATTAGTTTTTTTTTTTTTTTGTATTGAAGGTGCCACTCCCCTTTGACCAATCTTCACAGGAGCACTCTACGGCCAATACCTAAGACAATCTGTAAGTTTGAACTGAATCGATTTTGTGGTTTTCGAAATATACGATTTTGAATGTTTTTTTTTTGTATGGGCAGTGCCACGCCCCTTTGTCCGATTTTAAATTTGATCACCGTAATTACCGAAATTAAAAAAAAAAATCAACAAAAAATAAAGAAAACTAATTTCTCCGATTTTGGAAATTCACCCCCCAAAGGGGTAAAAGGGGGTCAAAGTTTATTTTTCATCCGATCAACTTCAAACTTGGTTTGTGTACTCTATTACAAGCAAAAGAGATAATTAATTTTTCCGATTTTGGAAATTTTGCTTGGGGCCCAAGTTATTGGCGGTGACCTCTTTTAAGGGGGCCCTTTTCTTAGCTCACGAACGATATTTCTGGTTGCAATAGTGTAATAAGATCTGGGAGGTGTAGAATGTAATGAAGAGGTAAAAGTTCCCCCTATTCTAAAGATGGTGCTCAAGATATCCCTGTTTTTGCCAGCAAAGAAATATGTTTTGTCCCGTAGATTGTGACTCAATCTGCTATAGTATATGATCTGTGTTGAGATGCCAGCGCTTCACTAACAAATATTGATCATATAATCTTTGAACTGTTTTCTCCAATTAAGTTATTGGCAATTCTTCACAGGTACTAATTATTACTCCTTAGGTACTTTCTTAGGTAGGTCTTTTGCGCGATATATAAATATAAAAGAGGGAACTAACTGACTGTGAATGAATCTCTGTACACCAAATCCGAGCGAGCGAAGCCCCGGGCAAAAGCTAGTATGTTGATATTAATGTAGTTATTCGATATTTGCTGTTGGGTACAACGTTAAGTTGTTGCCAAGCTAAGCCATCTGCTAAAGTTCTGTGGTCTACTGCTAACAGACATGTAACTTGCGTGCAAGTAGAGGAAAGCTTCAACCAACTCGGAGTGTGATACTGGAGGTAATTGGCTAACAACCGGCCTAACTGGAGAGGTTTGACTTCGTAGCGACAGTGTAACTAAAGACCGTCCTTCAAGATTCATATATTTTTAACTTGAGTAAGCTTGAAGACAAATAAATAAATAAATAGGTGGCGCAACAGGCGGGTAGACACCCTAGGCCTAGCTTCTCGCAACCATTCGTTTTGTGTGAGTTTCTATTTTTGGGACGAATGGAAGGGACCTACAATTTTATGCCGAGTCCGAACGGCTGAATTGAGAAGCTTTTTCATGACAGTCATACTCTCGGATGTTTGTCAGACGTTCGCGAGAGGTGGCGCAGTAGAAAAAACTTTAAGATGTAATTTGTGTTTTTCCAGGGATCGAACCTGGGATCCCTCGCACAGTAGTCCAGCACACTAACCTCTGCGCTTGAAGAAGCTGAAAATCTACTCGTCTCAAAGGAATTCCTTCTTGGATTTCTAAATTGAATATACCCCTCGCTGGCAGAACTTCTACTGCATCTCTCAATCTCAACCATTTTTATGCTAAGCCCTCCCGTAGCCAAAACAGAGAACTTAAGATAATCTTACACATTGTCAACCACATGAACTTCAACTTGAAAATATCGTCAATAAAACAAAAATAACACTCAACTGTTTATCGTGTCTCAGTCTTATCGTGATTGTATTTATTAATAGATATAATTCAAGAAAGCAAGTATAGATACATGTTTACCAAATCGACTTCGCCGCTACCTTCAAACCTAACTATATTTAGATTGTATAACTCGTAGACTTTAACCACCCTCAGTTTAAAGTTCAACCTAATCAATAAGCTGATGTAAATTAACTTAAATTAACTCAACCTACACCCTAGACAATCCTAGACCACACATACGTTATCCGATATTTGTTACGTAGTTGTCCATTTCACAATCTGTGATAAACTCTTCGTCAACTCGACTGTCATTTGCTCTGGTAGCAAGAGCGGTATCGCTCTTTTCGCAAGCAAAACAAATACGACGTCATTCAAACTCATATTTTTCACAATCTATTCAGCTCAGAGATACATTTCAGTCTCTCAAATATTGACCAATACAAACGTACTCTATGCAGATATTATTAAAGAATTAAATTCTATTTTATTCAGTCGAATATAAACACCAAGCGAGTGCGAAACACAAAAAAAAATCAGACTAGAAATGTTACTGCTGGTCATAGTGACGTTAGTGACCGCCATAGCGCTCTATGTGCGCCATAAATATACGTACTGGCAGCGCAAGGGTTTCCCGGTTGATGGACCGAAAATTCCATTCGGAAGTTTGCATTCTGTGGTGAAACGTCAACGATCCTTTGGCATGGCCATGCACGATGTGTACATGAAAACTACAGGAAAACTCGTCGGAATCTATTTGTTACACCGTCCGGCACTATTAATCCGGGACGCAGAATTGGCGCACAATATGTTGGTGCAAGATTTTGATAGTTTTCACGATCGCGGAGTCTATGTGGACGAGGAGAACAATCCGTATTCGGGAAATCTATTCGCTTTGCCTGGAGAACGTTGGCGGACACTACGATCGAAGTTGGCACCGTCCTTCACATCGGGAAAGCTCAAGGGAATGTTTGCCACAATTGACGAGGTGGGCGAAAATATGTTGGAACATTTGAACAAAGTCATATCGAATGATGACGCAGCAACGGTCGAGATGAAGCAGTTATTTTCAACGTATGAATAACCATCTGAACTTTTATTTCGAATTAATCAAATATTTGTCTTTTTTTTAGATATGCGATCGATATAATTGGATCGACGATTCTTGGCTTGGATATAAATAGTTTTACGAAGCCTGAAAACGAGTTTCAAAACCTTCGAAAAGAAATCAACGCGCCATCGTTTGTGAACGTCGTCAGAAGTACCGCTATCTTTTTGTGTCCATCGTAAGTATAGAGTTTTCAATTTACTATAGAATTTGGAGTGCAATCCAAGTTTATCTCAGACATAAACTCTTTAGAAATCGTTTAAAAGGGGGTTAGCTGAACTAATATCGCCAAGAGTCCCGAATTATATTCCAGCGGCAAAATATTTTTAGATTAAGATTCAGGTTATGTCTTCTATATCCGTTTCATTAGTCTACATACACCGCTAGGTTCCACATTTCACTTTCACTCGAAATGAAATCGGAAATGCATTTTTGTGCTCTAAATTTCACTGAATTCGTTTTCGATTTAAAAATTTTCTGAATTGAGACAAAGTGAGATTGTGATTTCGAAAAAATTTTGGAGTTTCCAAATCGTTCAAAATGCAGAACACTGAAAACGAATTAACTCGATTTGCAATTTCGATTTCACTCGATTTCTGGAACCTAGCTGACAGTCGCAATACAGGGTCAAGTTTAAACGAACAAAGCTGATTAAAAGTACCTATTCCGGGAATACATACAGTGCTTTGTATATCACTATGTAGTAGAACTGCGCAGCGCATGTTTTCTCTTTTTCAGTGAGCCTTTCTTGTGTAAATAAAAAAAACAACGATCTTTAACGACTACTTCTTGAATGATATTGGGAAATATGGCGTTAAAGCAACATTTAAGCTACGATTCGTCATTGAAAAAATGGCGATCACACGAAATGACTATAATCGTCATTTGTGTCCCAAAATTAAATGACGGACACTGCAAGTCATTTAGAATTTTCCGTTGGGATGCGTCATTGAAGAGCAATCACACGGCCATTTTTTTTTCCGCCATTTAAATGGCACTTAATTCATGTCATTTGGTGCGCCATTTTCCTAGTCATTTAAATGACGCTGCCAAAAATGGCGATCACACAGATCGACATTTAAATGACTGCTTTGTGACGGGATTTTTACGTCTGAGAGCCATTTAAATAACTCGAACAAATGGCAGTGTAATCGTAGCTTTAGTAATTGGATAAATGTATCTTTCCTCATAAATATTCAGTATAAAAAGTTATGCCCTAGTCCTTCTTCAAGTCCCATATTTTCTATCTGTCAATTTGTAACTTTCTCGTATACGTAGTATCTAAGAGAAAGATATTGTTTTCGTACAAAATTTCGAACTCGAGATATTGATCAATTCTGATATTACGATGATAGGGGAACTCAAAAAAGTGGGTCTCGCAATTCTGTCCGTCCGTATGTCTGTCTGTCCCACCCCTGGGGAATCTAAACGCTTGGACGGATTTGCTTCAAACTTCGTATTTAGAGTTTGTAGGCTTCCCGCTCGGGACGTTTTTTTTTTATGCTAGCCCTAATATTAACTGTACCTCCCATATAAAAAATTTACGAAATATGACGAAATATGACTAAATTTAGATTTTTTCGAAAACGGCTCTAAGGATTTGAACCAAAATTGATAGTTGAGTTAATGTAACCATGCTTTACATGACTGCATACCCAGTTTTTCGGTAAAAAGTCTAGCAACGGCAGTTTTGAAAATTGCCTTTTTCTCGAAAACTGTAAAAACGATTTAAAATAAAAAAACTTATTTTTAAGGTACTATTGTCATTCTTAACTTGATAGCAAACTCAGTTTTTCCCTAAAAAGACTACGTTTTTCGATATCCTTCCAAATCCCTAATAATAGTACTTTAAAAAACTGCTCATATCTCAAAAACGCAATTTTCGATTATGATAAAAATGTTACTGTCAGGTAGTGCCTAAATCCATAGTAATACCATTTGCTCAGTTTTTAGCTAAACAGTTGAAAAACACTGTTTTTTGAACCATCAATGCGTCCTTCGATTTTCACCCCAATCGCTAAAAACTGTACTTTAAAAACTACACATATCTCGAAAACGCCATTTTCCATTTGGTTACAAATGTAACTGCTAGGTAATGTTTGTATGCTGAAGAATACGTCGTACTCAGTTTTTAGCTAAACAGTTTAATAACAGTGCTTTTCGAATCCAAATTGTAACATTTGTCAGCATAATTTTACAAAAAACCGCTCTAACGATTTTGATCAAAATACATATTTAAGACAACATAAGCATTCTAAACATAATCACGTACTTAGTTTTTCTCAGAAAACTCAAATATTGCCGTTTTATGAATATTTCTCAAAAATGACTACCCAAATCCCGATCTTTATTTACACACGGTACCTATATTTTTGCAAAGCCCAAAACTTTAGTGGCAATATAATTTGAAATTCATCGAAATTCAAGTGTCAGTTCGGGGTGAAATTTAAAAGTAAATATTGAAATTAATACGTATGTTTATGTACCTAGTATGTATTACGTTGTTAATTAACAAGTGCTCAGTTATCTGAGTACATCTTGAGTGCGTATGATTTTAAACGTAAAATTTGCTGAAATGACTCTGAGATTCTGCAAGATTCGCAATAAACGAGAAAGTTACGTGCGACCCAGTCGTGCACTTTATTTTTTTAATAATTAATATTGATTTAACTTTTCGTTAGGATACCATCAAATTTTGAAAACTCGGTTTTCCTTACTTACTTACTAGCTTAGGTGGCGATACTTCCACTTGTGAGCGCCACCTAAGGCGAAGTCTTTCTCAAAGCAAGACTGGAATGATGAGGGTCTTATATAGAGTCTGCTTATAGTGCTTCTTGACAAGGCCTTACTAGTCAGTTGCCTTCTTAGGCCGAGGTAACAGAGGTAATTCTTCGCTTGGTTTCTGGTCACTTTCAGTCGAAGTACACAAAGTCCCTAACCACTTCAAAGTTATGACTGTTTATCGTGACGTTCTGTCCAATTTGTGGATGTTTCCCTTCTTGTTGACAGAATATATTTTGTTTTGCCCTCATTCACTACTAAACCCATTTTTGCCGCCTCTGTATTGATACTTGCAAACGCACCAGTGACAGCCCGCTGTGATCTGCCAATGATATCGATGTCGCGTCGTCAGCGTATGTTAGTAACAATTTTTGAAAAGTTGCGCCCCTGGTTTTAGCTTGCGAGTTTCGCACAATTGTCTTAAGAATGATGTTGAAAATCACATGACAGCGCAGCGCATCACCTTGTCTAAATTCTTTTTTGACTTCGAAGGTCTGAGATTGTTTTCAACCTTTACAGCGAGCGTTCTTTATAGTCATTTTGCACAATCTGAAAAGTTTGGCAGGGATGCCAAAACTAGACCATGGTTCTGTATAGCTTGTCTCTATAAATGCTGTCATATGCGGCCTTGAAATCGATAATTAGATGGCGAGTATCGATTTGGATTTCTTGGGTTTTCTCCAGGATCTGCCGTAGTATAAATATTTGGTCGGTTGTGGACTTATCGGGCCTAAAACCGCACTGATATGGTCCAATCAGTTCGTTGACAAATGGTTTCAGGCGTTCACACAGAATGTCTGCCGTACTGCCGTACGGATCTTATAAGCGATGTCAAGAAGACTGATGCCTCTATAGTTGGCGCAGTTTAGAGGGTCTCCTTTTTTGTGGATCGGGCAAACAATGCTGAGGCTCCATTCATCAGGCATACTTTCCTCTGATTAAATCTTGGAGACGAGTTGGCTATTGTTCTCTACCATGCCATCTCTCGCTGCCTTGAAAAGCTCGGCAATTAAGCCGTCCGATCTAGCAGTCTTGCTAGACTTCAGCTTGGATATTGCTATCCTCACTTCATTTTGGTCAGGTGGACGAAAGTCTTGGCTTTTATCGCCCAGGTGGAATGGTTCACGATGAACGGTCACAATAGATTTTATACTGACATTTTCGCCATTATGAATTCGTAACAGTTTATGATGATTATTAGTACCGCGGATTATGTTTTGTTTAGTCGCACTATTACCTTCTCGACGATTTTTGACAAAATGCATCCCTAGGTCATATTTAATAGTAATATATGACTTTACATAGTTCCAAAAGAAGAAATCTTAACCAAAAGCAAATCACTATGAAACCTAACCCAATGTCAAATTTGTACTTCCAAAATCTTACAGCTTGGAGAAAATATTTGTGCGTCTTGGAATTCACGATGAGGGGGCAGTACTGATGAAAAAACTCGTCCGTCGGACAGTTGAGTTTCGCGAGAAAAATAATTTTGTTCGCAAAGATTTGATGCAAATGTTGATTCAACTGCGAAACACTGGCAAAGTGAACTTGGACGATAATATTTGGGATGCACAGTCAACAGCAGGTATATCTAATTCAGCACCACATTCAGCAACTTATGTTTGTTCAAAATCTAGATGGTTTCAAATCAATGTCAATTGAAAATATGGCCGGTCAAGCGTTCCTCTTTTTTATCGCTGGATTTGAAACATCCGCTTCAGCAGCTGCCTTTACAATTTTTGAGTTAGCTCAGAATCCGGAACTTCTCAAAAAAGCACAGGAAGATGTGGAGCAAGCACTTCAAAATCACGATGGAAAGTTTACTTACGAATCCATACAGGATATGAAATATCTCGAACTGTGTTTTATGGAAACTATTCGCAAATATCCTGGTCTGCCGATTCTGAATCGAGAGTGTACCAAGGACTATCCTGTTCCAGGCACAGATAAGGTTATAGAAAAGGGAACACCCATTGTGATACCACTCTTCAGTATTCACAGGGATGCGGAATATTTCCCCGATCCAATGAAATACGATCCAGAACGATTTAGGAATGAGAACAAAGACTACAATCCAGTGGCATATATGCCTTTTGGCGAGGGACCACGTCATTGTATTGGTAAGTTTTTGATATTGAAATTTTTTCAAGAAACGCATTTACAATGGCATTTTCTTTAGCTCAACGAATGGGAAAGATTAATGTAAAAGTTGCTTTGGCTAAGGTACTAACACATTACGATATTGAGGCGGTCAAGAAGGCGGAAATCGAAATTGACAATTTTTCAGTATCAATAGTACCGAAAGGAGGGATCAATCTTAAGTTGACAAAGAAGGAACTCTTGTCAAAATGATTATTTTTTTGGTTATTTAACATACATAACCTTTTTCTAATTTTCTATAAAACTTGCAAAATAAAATATTAACGAATGATTGTGAGTAGCTCGATCATACTGTTTTTCATTATTATAAGCCCTTCCACTAGACACGCTCCTAAAAGAGAGCCCCCAACTTGGTCTTGTCTGTCATGAAGTTGCTTGTTTAGGCTGATTGCCCTTTGAGCCATACATAAGTACATAAGCCGTACATAAGTACTGATAAGAACTTTAGACCTCGAATATGCTTGACGAGTCGGAGGCAATCGAAGCTGGACTTTGACGACTTGAACTACAAGCTGAACTTATCCATGGTGTGATTCCGAAAAGCTATTCATGAAGTTATCTATATCGCCAAACAGTACTTACTACAATACCCCAGCGTTCAAATCCCCTTTTTTCTCTAATTCCACACAGAGGCCCCTATTGTGAGTGTCGATAGTTGATCGTTGATCGACGACTGTAATTGTCGATTGCGATTGATATTTGTCGATGTGACAGTCGCTTGTAGTCGATTACAAATGTCTGGTCGATGCTTTCTCTTGGAAATGAACAAATTTTGTGCGTACGAATAGCTAAAGTCAATCGACGCAATCGACAATTGTCGTGATGATCGCTGATCGACAATCACCTTAAGGGCCAGATATAAGTGGAAGATGATTCCACCAAGATTCTCATATTTTTCTGAATTATAATGATTGGGAATCCAGGTCCTCCTCCCCGATTTTGCGATGGCGGCTGGCATCAAATCCAAGTCAAGCTGATCGCCTGCGAAGAGCAAAGGTCTTACGACAAACACAAAGGTGCAATAAGCAAATTGGGGGAGGTATGTCCAGGCGCTAAGCTCAAAATTGTTGCAAAAGAAGAGATCCCATCAAGCCGACCAAGAACTCTCACTTGTATGCCAGGCGAACCCTACTAACGAGATCCTGGAGATCATAAAAACAAGTAATCCTGAGTTGCTCACACAAAATTGGAAAGTCGCAAAGCTGGATGAGCCTAGATGCGCATTATTGTCATAAATAAAGAATGTCTTATGCTTCTTTGGCGAAGACTTGATGTGTGATTTACTAGCTTTGATACTATCAAGGTATATAATAAAAAGGACGACGAGTACGATTTGAGAAAATTGCCTTCCCATCCATTGGACCCCACTTCCGCCCTTATCATCAATAATTCGGAGCCATCAATCTCCTTCTCATCTTTATAGAGTGATGATTCTCAAAAATCACGGACGCCATCCGTCTCTAGTCGATGAAGACATATTGTCAGACATGCAGACAGATGAGAAGTTCAATAAAATGCGCCCACTACTTTTGAGCGAAGACGAATTGCCTGAATCGTCCTCAGACTCGATAGCCCAGAAAACCAAAGTGAGGGAGGTTTCTCTACCTGTGATTGTAGCGCCAATGCTGCAGTTAGTCCACCACTCCATCACGACATCTGCCGACCTTCTCCTCCGTCTATAAAGGGACAGGGAAGATATCGTCTTGGTAGAAGAACCACGGGTTGTCAATAACTTGGTAAGTGGACTCAAGACTTCAAAAAATACTACAACCTGTACATAATGTACGTCATTTTACCAAATTTCAATTCTAAAGCTGCAATATTGTGTCGTTATAGTGCACATTTTGAGATTTTGATGTTCAGCGTCATCTATCGGAAATCATCTGTTTAAGTTTCAGCTGAATCGGGTGGTCACTTTGAGTTTTTAGCACTTAAACGTAATTTTTATAAAGTTAAAAATAACCAGTAAGACAATTATCTTCAACTGTGCCGAAGCTCAAATACCCAGTACTATATTACTGTAAAAATAAAAAAATATTTTAGTATTAAAAAATTATATATTTGTACATATAAGAGATACTAGTTGGTTGTACCCGCTTCGCTGGGTATGCAAGGTAATATTTGATAAACAAATTGATTTTATTTAAAGAACTTCTTTGAAAACTACATTGCGTGTAAATTGTCTCTGGTTAATTAATAATCTTCCTTGCTGTGGATTAGATTCAATATACACCTTCTTTTGTCTTGCAACTCTTGATTGTGATAAAGCCACATACAGTTGGCCGTGTAAAAATACTCCGGTCTTCAAATGCATGCCAACGTGATCAAATGACTGGTCTTGAGCCTTTTTTATTATTATAGCGTATGCTAGAATTTATCGGAAATGGAATCATTGTGATAATTCATGCTCTTATCAAATTTCGTCCAGGCTCTTCCACAATCAATCGAGTTCCATTGCAGTCCTTTTTTAGGGTTCAAGTTTTTCAGCAACATGATGATGACACCTTGCTTAAGTACAGCACATGAGGTGGCTTGCTGGATGGAGTTTGCTGATTGAGGAATTCAACAGGTAAATTTGGTGCATCATTTAGATCTTCAGTCTTCACTGATAACAGAATCGCTCCTATTCATTTCTAATGTCTGCACATTTGTCAGCGCGGCAATGACTCGTTCTGAAAGTTCCTGCATTGACTTTTGCAGCAGATCGCCAAAAATTGTCTTAATTAAGTCTCCTGTTAATATAATTTCCGTGGGAAATTCAACAATGTCGTCTTCATACATTTCTGCTACCCGCGGCAATTTTGCAATAATGAGAAGACTCATATTTAAATAGCTCCCAGGATTTTGTCCACAGAGATTCCTTCACGATCAGTTAGTTTCTCTTTTATATTTAAATATCGCGAAATAAAATTTCCTATTAAAGTACCTGAGGAGCAGTTAGTAAATCAGTGATCTTAATATTCGTAGCAAAGTACATATTGCCTAAAAACGGTTTCTATTTTTTTTGTATCTATTGATTTAGAATTTAGATTTATGAATATAAATAATATTTTACTTCTTTTTACTTCTTTATTATCAATGTACAAAGTTTCATATTGATACGACAAACTCCTTCGTGAGTTATGAAAAAGTTCTCATTAAAATCATTGCCAATAACTCGAGCCCAAAGCAAAATACCTACATATTTCTTATATAGAGTACACAAACCGAGTTTGAAGTCGATCGGATGAAAAATAAAAATGTTCCCGTACAAACTTTGACCCCCTAAGAAGGGTTGGTTTTATTTGGCAATTTCCTTTTGAAAACACTTGCCGAGCATTACTATAGTAGAGTTTGAACCTTGAAGAAAATTAAAATATATGAAAAATAGGCTAACACAAACATTGAAAATTTATTCAAATACCGCCTACTTTTATTTAAAATAAGAAAAATAAGAAAAGTAAGGAGCGTTACAGAATCAGTAAGGGTAAATATATATATGATGATGGGTAGTTTTTATTCGACCAAGCCAAAATTTTTTAAATATTATTAAAACAATATGTGGAAAGTTTAAACTTGCTATCTTTACTGTAGCTATTTAAATTTAATTTTTAACATCAAATAGCTATATATTTTGTATGAGAGGTAGTAGTAGTTTTCATCCGATCTTGCTCATCTTCGAACTTAGCCTTAGTTTGGTGGATAAAAGCTTATGTACCAAATTTCAAGTCGATAGCTCTTAAATTACGGGCGTAATCGTGCGGACAAACGGACAGACAGACGGACATCACTAGATCGACTAAGAAAGTGATGCTGATCAATAAAATAGATAGTTTGTCATACCTACAACAAATGGAATGTCAAAGTAAATATACCCTCTCCTCAGTGTAGTACCGGGTATAAAAATAAATCTTTATACCTACATATAAATCTTCTGTCCGTGTTTGTTACCGTACTCCTCCTAAACGGCTGGACTGATTTTAGTGAAATTTTGTGTGTGTGCTTGAATGGGTCTTAGGATGGTTTATATTCACAATTGGACCAGGTAGGTGGCGCTGCGATCCGATTCCACAAAATGTCAAATAATATACACCCAACAAAAAAAAATGCATGAATAAAATGTCAAATAAAAAATGTCCGGGAGGTAAAACAACGTTTGCCGGGCCTGCTAGTTGTATAGTACAGTGGCCGGCATAAGTATTTTGACACAACTAAAGTTAATTCTCATCTGCTCATAATTTAAAAGTTACTTCATGTAAATTTTGGCATCAATGGAAAGGTCATTTAAGTTCCGTTTGAATGATACAAAACTTTCCTTAACCCATTAAGTACCCATTTAAAAATTTTAGAATTTAGAACTTTTGTTAAAAGTCTACTTTTTTGACTTTTTTTTCCTCGGTCAAAAAAAAAATGTTTTGATGATTTTTTGAAAATTGCTAAAAATGACTATTTTTGCCACATTTTCCTCCTTTTCATACAAAATTTTTCTGAGATCATCCCATTCAAAAAATCATAAAAAATATTAGCGAAGAGATTTTTGAAAAAATTTTTTTGCAGTCACTATTAGAATTGTTTGAAGAAACTTTTTGCATCAAAATATTTTTTTTTGGAACCGAGGAAAAAAGTCAAAAAAGTAGACTTTTACAAAAGTTCCAAATTTTCAATGGGTAATTAATCGGTTAAGGAAAGTTTTGTATCATTCAAACGGAATTTAAATGACCTTTCCATTGATGCCAAAATTTACATGAAGTAAGTTCAAATTATGAGCAGAATTAACTTTAGTTTTGTCAAAATACTTATGCCGGCCACTGTAAGTTCGTATAAATTTAAATATTATTAGTACATACGTAACAGTGCCCTACCGTATCCGCACTTCTGTACAGAACTGTACAACTGCAATATGTAGATCGTGAATCGCTAGTACATACCTGAAAAGAAAAAAAAATAAGAAATATGTTTAGGAAGTTGCAAAGAAAATGTATACTTGTAAAGGGTGTCCCGTAATTCACGCAAAATGTAATCTTGATAGAAAATAGAAAGCTTAAATTGTTTATTGATTCATAGTTCATGGAGTATACAGATTGGGGTTATGTATGGAATAGCACATCGGATAAATGGCCGCCACGGCTGTGCTGGCAAGTACTCTTTTATTGAAGTTTTCTATGACCGTTTCGCATGTGGCTAAATTAGTGGTCGTGGGCTTGTTTGCATAGACCTTTGACTTCAAGAAAATCTAAAGAAAAAATTCCAATGGCGTTAAATCGCAAGATCTAGATTGCCAATTCTGATGGCAAAACCGGCTGATTACACGATTAGGAAATGACTCACGCAGTTTCTATTTGTATGGCATGTGGCACCGTCTTATTGAAACCACATGTTGGTCACACCCATATCTTGTAATTTAGGCACTAAAAACTGGTTCCTCCCTGACCAGCTGCATTTTCGAAGAAGATTAGTCCGATAGGCGATAATGCCTTCAGCCCAAAATCCGCACCAAACCTTCACGCGTTGTGGATGCATTTGTTTATCAACAATTACTCGTGGGTTTTCTGAACCCCAAATTTGACAATTTTGACGATTTACGAAGTCATCAAGATGAAAATGAGCATCCACTGAGATTCAAAAAATCAGCATCCACTTGTTGTTGTTCCAAAATCCATTCAACGTACTCTCTTTGCGCTGCCTTAAGTTCTTGAGTGAATTGAACTTTGTAAGCATGAAATTTCAAGTCTTTCGTGAGAATTCGCTGAAGAGAACTTCTCGAAATGCCCAATTCTTGAGTACGGTTCCTTAACTGTCAGCATTACTTTTGCGAACTGCTTCGATGTTTTCTGTTGAGCGACTTGTGACAGGATACCCACTCACTAATTGATCCAGTCTCCCTGAATTTTTCAGTTGTTCTCTTCACAGTGTCAAATCACTATGGCAGACATATTTTGTTCGAAAATTGCGAACTTTAGCTGACAAACCTTCATAATTTTTAAAATATTGCTCAACAATGAAAATGCGTTGTTCTTTCGTATAGCGCTCCATTTTTACGAACCTTGAACTGTCAGCTGTCACATTGTTATCTTTTTTTTTCGTTGGCATCACTGTACTATTAAATGGCGCAAAATTCAAATTTTGCGTGAATTATGGGACATTCATTGGTTTATCCGCCTACTCGATCTGAAGTTGAATTTCAAAAAGGAATTCTGAGGGAACAGCTGTCAGTGTCAAAATAACCTGTGATTTAAAAACAAACCACTAGATGGCCCAAACTGCACAAATAAGCTGTCAACTGTCAAATAGGTAGGTCTTTGGAAAAAGTGTTGCCAAATTCATTTAAAACCAATGTCTGTGAAAACCATGCCAACTAGAATCAAGAATTGGTTAAAAATTAACCAACCTTATGTCCTTTCACTTTCACAGATACTCGAACAAAAGAAAAAAACTGCAGAGGAAGTATCCCATTTCGATGAGAAAACAAAATTCCAATCTGACAAAAATACAAACGGAAGTTGAAATGAAAAAGAAAAAAAAACACGACCTGTTGCATTTTTCATTCCACGCATGATAAAGTTACTTACTTACTGCTTCTTTTTATTATTTTGTTCAAGGAGAAAATTATATCAAAGGACGTTACATAACCACAGATATCGACTATGCGCTTCAACTCTTCTGCCATATGACAGATAAGCTGTAAAATATTATTTAGGTCACCCAAAAAGCAAGTATGAACTCGTTTACAACAAACTATCATATGGAACGAATAAAAAAAAAAACATGGAAACCCATTAACAACAACAATCGATTGCACAAGCCCTGCCTGCCTCTGTGTGCACTTAAGATAATGTCGGCATACTTTTAAACATGACACGCTGAATTATTTCCTCATTTGACTTGCTATCAGGAAAATTTACTAACAAACAATCACCACAATCTGCTTCACCTAAACATTTCGATTAGGTAATTATTAACTATTCTATTTGACAGCAAACATTGATTGTGTTTGTGCGCATGAAGCAGATACAACCAGCAAATGGAAAAGATATCTGCGACCGAGGATAAGTTCTATTTTGACTAAGCTGTTAGCAGTTAGCTCATGATAAGGTCTTTGAACTAATATATGACTATATTTGTTGGGTGCTAATTGACATAGGCAAGGTTGCAGGACGGCAATTACAAGAGCTCCTAATATGTAGAGCTAAATCGATTGAAGGATAGATAATTGATAAGCTGTTATCTTACTCCAAGAGGGCTGTATTTTCTTTTCGACAATGTAATAGCTTGTAGCCTAAATTTAAACCAGAGACATGTTTTGCAACATTGTTTTCGTGACGATAAAATTTTTGTAACTTTTTAAATAGTATGTCTACTTAGGAAAATTGCAACAGATGGCGCTGTCATTGTTGAAATTTAGATTTTACCACCAACGACGATATGAAACTTATTCCTATTTGCTTCAAAAGTAGATCAGCGGTCTAAAGAGATATCCATCCAAGACACAAACCAATCACCAACAGATGGCACTGCCATTGAGTAATTTCAAATTGACTCAAATTTCACGTAAACGACTTTTCGCCCGCAGATAATGAAAATTCGAAAAAGAAAACGCGAATCGGAGATGTCTATCTCCCATAATCGCTGAGGACCAATATCGAATTTTTTGTGTCACAATATAGTAGTTCATTTGGCGCATCTCTTGAGAGATACGAAGATAAAGCGATCGATGATCACTGAGAAAAAAAAAGTTGTAGGTTATTTTCTAAACTGACTTGGCTAGGTAGGCAGAGGACCAAGAGACAATTGGCGTCGTTTCGATACCACGAATATGCGAGAATAATCGACGATCAGTATACAGTATCAAGTAGCGTCCTTCTAATTAAATAAATTATTTAAGAGTCTAGGTCATAGCTTACGGTTTATTGAAATAATCTTGATCTACCTGGAGATAATTTAGCTCTCCAAGATTTTCCATTTAGTAGAGGCAGTTTTAACGAGAGATTACTGAAAGATTTTTAATCAGTCCTAGTGGTTACGCAACTAGACTCTCAGAACGGCAATTGCAAAAGTGACAGACACAAGTACACTTCAGAAGATGCCAACTAGAAGACAACGCTTTACGGGGCATTGACATACGCACACTATCTCCGACAACAAGTCATGTAATAAATGCATGCTGCCTACGCAGAATAAGCAATTGTCTATTATTACTGTAACTCAGGGGGTTTCCTAACTGTGCGTCGCGACGCGAAATCCTAAGGGCGTTGCGAATATACAAAAAATATTACAAATTGCAGTATGAAAAAGATTGAGAACCCCTGAATTCTAATTGATAGCAGTTCTAATAATAGCTCCCTCCACTCCAGACTTATAAAATAAATGCATTCAAACATAGAATAATCTCTCATGCGGCAAGCTGAAGATCGGGTCAGCAGAAATTAGTTGATAACGGCCATCAAGTGAGTGCGGATCTCGAGAACAATGTTCTTTTTACTTTTGTTCGGTTTACTGTCTGTAGTCGTATATTTTATAAGACACGTCTATACATATTGGCAACGCAAAGGCTTTCCCTATTCGCAACCGCGAATCCCCTTCGGTTGCTTGGATCCTGTTCGAAAGGGTGAACGATCACTGGGAACAGCCATCTGTGATATATACAATGAGACGAGTGAAAAATGTATCGGCATCTACCTAATGTTTCGTCCCGCCCTCTTGGTTAGGGATGCCGAAATGGCACAAAATATTCTGGTGCAAAATTTTTCCAGCTTTCATGATCGCGGAATATACGTCGACGAGGAGAATGATCCATTTTCTGGAACTCTATTCGCACTTCAAGGACACAAATGGAAGTCATTGCGTACAAAGTTGACACCATTTTTCACCTCGGGCCGGTTAAAGTCGATGTTTGCTACTGTCGAAGATGTGGGCAATAAAATGATCCAGCATTTGAGTGAAATTGTACCAAACGAAGGACAACAAGTTGTGGAGATGAAGGAATTGATTTCAACGTGAGTTGTATACATGGCAGCTGCATTGCGGATTTAATGATTTTGAAATATATTTTCAGTTATGCAGTTGATATAATTGGATCGGTGGTTTTCGGACTGGATATTGATAGTTTTAAAAATCCACAAAATGAATTTCGAGAAATAAGCCGCAAGTTTAATGAACCGACTTTAATGGTTAAAATCAGGGGCACCGTGCAAATGTTGTGCCCAGCGTAAGTTTAGATTTGTATTTCTATCTTTTATCTAATCTGAGTATGGTTTAGATATTGTTATCGTGTTAAAAAAAAAAAAAAAAGTAGGAAATAAGTACAGAAAAGTTGTTACAGTACGGTTAGTTCAGTAGTTGTCTTTGTTATCTAGAAGAGATTCCATGACAAATATTTGTTTTTGTGTTACAAAGTGTCCACAAATATGTTTATGGGGTTCTGTTGTCGTTACCCACGTAGATTTAAACGCAATACTTGTTTAGTATTCAACTATTTTTATTGTTACAAAAAACTAATCTTAAATCTATATTAATTTTAACTTTGAAAACGTAAAAGATGCGGCAGACAAGATGGCCGGGAAAAAGCAATCTACGAAGTAAAAAGTATTTTTTAAACATCTATCTGCATTCTGCATCTGCATCTACTCAGAAGGAGCGAGAAGAATATATCTGCAGTTTAGCTTTACTTCGAACACGTTCAGCGGGTTCAGGGTACACCACAGTCACTCCCCTTCTAATGATATTCTTCTAGGCAAACGTCACTTTTTTTCTGCTGTATGTTTTGATTTGATCAGTAGTTGTTAAGTTTTCCGACGTAGATTGTTTTGCGGTTGGGTCGTCTTCTTTTGCGACAAAAACGGGCTTAAGTCGTTCAACGGAAACATTTGATTCCTTCTCGCCGATTTTTATCGTGAAAACTCGATCGGATAAACGTTTAAGGACTGGATACGGGCCAGTGTATGGCGGTTCCAAGGGTTCCTTCACAGCGTCAGTACGAAGAAAAACGTGAGTACAGTCGTGGATGTTCTTTAGTAAAAACATTCTTTTTCTAGCGTGATGATGGACTGCAGTTGGGCGAAGCATACGCATGTATTCACGAAATTTTTCAATAAATACCTGAGGATCTGGTGGTGAATCTTCATCGGCAAAAAACTCGTTCGGAAGTCGAATGTTTGTTCCGTATACCAACTCAGCTGCGGTAGCTTTCAAATCTTCCTTAAAACAGGTCCGTAGCCCCAGGAGAACCGTAGGCAGCAGGTCGGGCCAAGATTCGTTGGAATGACACATCAACGCAGCTTTAAATGACCTATGCCATCGCTCGACGAGTCCGTTGGCCTGTGGATGGTAGGCAGTTGTTCGGCTACGAATTGTTCCAGTCAATTTGGCTAGTGCTTTGAAGAGTGCGGATTCAAATTGTGAACCCTGATCGGTCGTGATGATTTTTGGACAACCAAAACGAGAAATCCAGTACGACCAAAATGCTGTAGCGACTGCCTCCGCCGATATTTCTGTTAGTGGTACTGCCTCGGGCCAACGAGAAAATCTATCGATCATCGTAAGGCAGTAGCGATAACCTTTGATCAGCGGCATGATGACGATGTCAATATGGACGTGGTCGAAACGATTGTCCGGAATGTCAATCTTCAATGGATTCAACTGGTTGTGTCGGTGTATCTTGGATCGCTGGCAAGGAAGACAAGAACGTGCCCACTGGAGACAATCCTTTTTAATTCCAGACCACACGTATTTTTTCCTCACCTGCTGAAGTGTTGCACGACCACTAGGATGTGAAGGTCCATGAACTGATGCGAAGACTTGATGACGAAGTGTATGTGGGACGTAAGGTCGGAGATATCCAGTAGAAATGTCACAATAAATTTCGACTTCAGGTTCCAAGAAAACTTTTCGTAGTTTTAATGAATTATTCCCTCTTAAATGGTTTTTCAGCTCTTCATCTTGGTTTTGCGCAGCGAGTAGTTCATGAATGCTGAGAGATGTCGGCATGGTTATAGCACTGATTCTCGAAAACGCATCAGCCACGATATTTTCTGGTCCGGCTACGTGAATTATTTCAGTTGTGAATTGCGAGATATAATCCAAGTGTCTCAATTGTCTCGGCGACGCCTTTTCTGGTTTTTGAGAAAATGCATAGACCAATGGTTTGTGATCTGTCCGGATGATGAAATGCCTTGCCTCAATCAGATGTTTAAAAAACTTTATCGCACTATAAATTGCCAGTAGCTCGCGGTCATACGTACTGTAGTTGCGCTCTGCCTGCGATAGTTTTCGAGAAAAGAATCCAAGTGGCTGCCAAGTCTCTCCAACTTTCTGCTCCAAGGCGGCTCCTATGGCAACATCTGAGGCGTCAGTGACGAGAGCTAACTGAGAATCTTTTGCTGGATATGACAGTAGTGCTACTTCACCGATGCTTCTTTTACAGGCTTCGAAGGCGGCTTCAGTTTCGGACGTCCAGGGCACTTTTCTTTTGTCGTTTTTCTTAGAGTCACGCAGGAAATCGTTCAACGGTGCCTGAAGATGTGCTGCATGTGGAATACAACGCCTGTAGTAGTTTAGCACTCCAATAAAACGACGAAGCTCACAGATTGTTTCTGGTTTATTGTAGGTTATAATTGCCTCTACACGCTCCTCTGGTGGTTTACAGCCCGATGCGGTGATGGTGTATCCCAGGAATTCCACTTCATTTTTCCCGAAGACGCATTTGTCCAAGTTAATGGTCAGGGCATTTTGTTCGAGCCTCTGAAACACTGTACGGACATGATGCAGATGTTGTTCCATATTGTCGGACATGATGACAATGTCGTCAATGTAGCAAAAAACAAAGTCGATGTCCCTGAATAAAGAGTCCATGAAGCGTTGAAAGGTCTGGGATGCATTTCGTAGACCGAAAGGCATGTAGAGGTATTCTATGAGTCCAAAAGGTGTGCAGATCGCTGTTTTCTTAACATCTTCATCGGCCATGGGAATTTGGTGGTAGGCTTTGGCAAGATCAATGGTGGTGAATACAGTTTTTCCATATAATCTCTCCGCGAAGTCCTGGATATGAGCAATCGGATATCTATCTGGAACTGTCTGGGCATTTAGTTTACGGTAGTCGCCACATGCACGCCATCCGCCTGTCCTTTTTGCCACCATATGTAATGGACTTGACCAGTCGCTCTTAGATGGACGACAAATGCCAACTTGAATAAGATAGTTGATCTCAGCTTTCGCAGCGGCAAGTTTATCTCCAGAAAGTCTTCGAGGTCGATCAGCAACGGGTTGACCTGTCGTCTCAATGTGGTGGTTGACAGATATCTTGACGGTGTTATGACCTCGATTGCAGCGTGGTAGAGTGATGTTTATGAATTCCGACAGCAGTTTGCAGAGCTCGGTGGAGTGTTGCTGATTTTGAAAGGCGTTAAGGGTAGAGATGCCATGGAACTTGGCCTGCAACAGCTCTCCCGTTGTTGTTAGCGACGTCTCGGAATCGATGAGTCGTTTGCCCTTCAAGTCGACTAACAAGTTGAAGTGTGACAGAAAGTCAGCGCCGATAATCGGAATTTGCACGTCTGCAATTAAAAAGGACCACCTAAACTCTCTGCGTAAACCAAGATCTAATTGGACGATATGCTCACCAAATGTTTCTATAGGCGTCTGGTTAGCCGCGTATAGACGAAAATTCCCGTTCTGAAGTTTGCGATTGATGAATTCTTTCGGTACAGCTGAAACCACAGATCCAGAATCGATGAGAAATGTTAAGTTGAGTTTTTTGTCTAATAGATGAAGACGACTTTCGGTGACGGCGGTTGTTGCTTGTGTTTTGCTGCCGCCAACCGTCTGGGCTGACGACAGCGCCGCTAGTTTTTTTCTGATGCTTTGGTTGATGCGATGCCGGGACAACCAGGCTTGCAGTTTCTCGCCTGCGCCCCAAACCTTTGGTGAAAGAAACACAAGTCGCCTCTCTTTCTTGAATGACTTCGGGAGCGTTGATAATTGCTGCCTTTGCCCCTGCTTCTGTCTGTTTCCCTGTCCATTTGTAATTGATCTACCTTACTCGCAAGTGCTTTAATCGATCGACAGAGATCGGCGAGAGTTGTCGAATCATGAGATAGAGCCGCGACAGAAGTGAATGGCAAGCTGCTCGGCGTAATTGAAGCGATTGTCAAGTTTTTGTTCACCTCAATCATCCTATCCGCTTTCTTTGCGAGTTTTTCGACGGTTTCTTCTTCCCAGAGAGACAGATGTGTTTTGATTGTATCCGGCATTTTTCCCAGAAAAAGTGACTTGATGATCTTATCACTGCAAGGATCTGGTGCTAACCTTTTGATGAAATCAAGTATTTCGGATGGTTTCTTTCCGACTATCTCTCCGCCTTCCAGCATACGACTGAGCTTCGATTCTGTTGATTCCTCAAACTTGGAAATTATTCGTTCCTTTAAAGAGTCAAACTTATGCGTGTCCGGTGGACGTGTGATAATGTCTTCCACAGCTAATAGGATGTCTTCCTCTAGTCGTACAGCGACAAGATCGAATTTGTCGGAGTCATCTGTGATGCCACCAATCCGAAAAGAACGTTCAACTTGAGCAAACCAGAGACTTGGATTTGCTTTATTGAATTTAGGAATATGTATGTTGTTGTTGAACTTGGTCACCATAGAAACTGCATTAGTTGAGGAGGCTGAGGATGTGCCTTGTAGCAAATTTTGAGACATGGTCTCTTGTTGCTCCCTTTTTAGCCGAAGTACTTCCTCCTTCAGAGCTCCTATCTGCTTTTTAAGCTCTTCGTCCATCTCTCTGGTTACGCTTCGTGTCGCAATTCGCACGTGCTGCGAGTCTTCTAGCGATGAATCGTCGCTCATTAATTTTGCACTCGGGGTCACCAATTATGGGGTTCTGTTGTCGTTACCCACGTAGATTTAAACGCAATACTTGTTTAGTATTCAACTATTTTTATTGTTACAAAAAACTAATCTTAAATCTATATTAATTTTAACTTTGAAAACGTAAAAGATGCGGCAGACAAGATGGCCGGGAAAAAGCAATCTACGAAGTAAAAAGTATTTTTTAAACATCTATCTGCATTCTGCATCTGCATCTACTCAGAAGGAGCGAGAAGAATATATCTGCAGTTTAGCTTTACTTCGAACACGTTCAGCGGGTTCAGGGTACACCACATGTTTGCGCTTGTTGCGCCATCTATTGGATATATACAATACAAATTTTTATACAGATAGCCGTAGCGCAGTGGCAATGTGTTTGCTTTTTTAGGGGATGATTATGTATTTAAATTAGAACTTTGTATATTTCTTAGCGAAAAAAGTTTAAAACTTTTAAGTGATCAGCTCATAAAATTAATAATAGTTCTTCCGTAGTCATTAGGACGCCACCTGTGGAGAAAAATTATCCAATGCATCAACCTCATTACTTTTGTCCAAACTACATAGCCTAACAATAAAGATGATACCACATTGAGAAACTGCAAAAATTATGTAAAAAAAATTTCAAAGACTTTACTTGCAAGCGAAATGTGCATGACTGGGTCGCACGTAACTTGCTCCTTTGTTATTTCTGTATTAAAAGGCTGTAGGTAAAATTAAAAATATCAATAGTAGATACGTATTGTTGTTTCAACTTTGTTTGTGAGGCCAATCTCCTTCAAATTGTCGAAGAAGTACTTTCCAAGGTGTTCTCTCCTGTACCGAGCAATAGCTTGACATTCACAGAGGAGATGAGTAATATCCTAATGTCCTAGCCTGCACAGATAGCATTCCTATCGCGATTCGCAACTTTGATCTGCTGAGTTTTGATACAATTTTTGTACAATTTTTTCCGATCTAACTTAGGACACAGAGCCTTTGAGACCCTGGACCTACTATATTCGACCATCTTTGGTCTGCGCTATTTATGGTTTTCTAGAGAATAATTTTCTTGGCCACGGCTATTGGTGGTCTTATACCCTTAATAGTTTCAATTTGTGGAAGTTATGCTCCATTTTGGCCAGAAGTCAGCCCTTTCGTTACCCTCAATGTTACAGTGTCCGGGTACCCCACGCAATCTGACAGAGTTCTTCGCGCAAAATGCCCTCAGCATTGTGCGGCAACTCCTGACTAGTTCATATTTGATGGTGAATGACTCTAGCGCCTTTACCGCAGCCTGACTATCAATGTAGATAGCGAAATTCTTGTTGGATATTGATCGCATATCAAGTAGATCCGCAGCTTTGAGCAGAATCAGCACCTCTGCCTACAACACACTGCACGTGTCCGGAAGTCTTAATCACTAGAGTAATATACCAGACCCTGTACCCTATTTAGTTTTGGAACCATCCATATAAAAGAAAATTTAATTTTTATTCGAAATTTCACCCTTTTGTCAGTCCTCCCTATCTGGGTATAGTACTTCGTACTGTGTGTGCGTGTGTCTAAGTCAAACTCACCCAGATTACTATAGTATGGAACTATTTCCTACCTGTCTGGTTTCTGGTTTTCCCGCTGTCCTCTTACAGATGAAGAGAGCCTTTCCGTCTCAGCTAGGTTCTAGAAATCGAGTGAAATCGAAATTGCAAATCGAGTGAATTCGTTTTCAGTGTTCCGCATTTCGAGCGATTGGGAACTCCGAAAATTTTGAAATCCAATACAGTTAAATATAGAACACAAAAATTCATTTCCGATTTCATTTCGAGTGGAAGTAAAATGTGGAACCTAGCAGATAAAATATAAAATAGTAGCCTTTGGACTGCTGAACGAGGAATCCAAGGTTCCATACATTACATTACATATATTAGGTGCCGCTACAGTCCTGGGTAGACCTGGACCTCAACCAGCATGGCTCTCCAGTTAGCACAATCTTTGGCGAACCGCCTACAGTTGCGCACTCCAAGTTGGTTGAGATCCCCTTCCACTTGTGCGAGCCATCTAAGGTGAGTTCTTAAATGACAGACATCCCTTAAGTGTTATCGAACCTTCTAAATCACCTGACGCCCGACCGACTCCCTACAGAACCCTGTTTTTCTCAAAATATTTAAGCTTTCAAGTGATTGGATATGGACCATACTTGAATTGTGAAGTCAAAAATATACCCCCTCTTTCTAGGGATCTAGTTAAGGTAGGTCCTTTCCTCCGAGATATGGGAAAATTAGAACTCTTTGGAAATGCTACCATACATTTCGGATAAATAAATCAAATTTCCATTTATAGATTTGAAAAACTATTCGTTTTTCTTGGCCTAAAGCAAGGCGCCGTAGAGTCGATGAAAAACATTGTCCGCCAAACGGTTGAATATCGAGAGAAGAACAACATTTCGCGCAGGGATATCATGCAGATGTTGATACAACTTCGCAACACTGGCAAAGTGAATATGGACGATAATATCTGGGATGTAGAAACTGCTGCAGGTATGAGTTCATTCTAAGTCAGTTTTGCTCAAAACCTAAATAATATACATTCCATCCTGATAGATGGCTTCAAATCGATGTCCATCGAAAGCATTGCCGGACAGGCGTTTCTCTTCTACGTAGCCGGATATGAAACGACTGCAGCAACAGCAGCGTTTACAATTTACGAACTTGCCCAGTATCCAGAGGTATTGTCTAAGGCGCAGAAGGATATCACCGACACAATCAAGAAGTATGGTGGAAAACTGACCTACGAAGCTATACAGGAGATGAAATATTTGGATCTCTGTGTCATGGGTAAGATATTTAATCAATGACAATGTATATAATTTGAAGCCTCCTTTTTGTATAGAAACAATTCGCAAGTACCCTGCTCTGCCGATTCTAAATCGAGAGTGTACCAAAGACTATCTAATTCCTGGCACTAACAAAATCATCGAGAAGGGGACACCGATTATAATTTCACTTCTTGGCATGCATCGCGACGCGGATTACTTTCCAGAACCATTAAGGTACGATCCGGAGAGGTTTTTGGAATCCAATCAGAACCACGATCCGGCGGCTTATAAACCATTTGGCGACGGACCGAGACATTGCATCGGTAAGCGACAGGAATGTGACACTTATATTTGTATTCATTTAAATATTTTGTGTTTTTTTTTTTAGCCCAACGAATGGGACAGATAAACGTGAAGGTGGCTCTGATCAAGATCCTAACTCACTACAACATCGAAGCGATTAAGAAGGCCGAAATCGAACTTGATAGTATTACAATAACAATCGCACCAAAAGGTGGCGTCAATGTGAAATTGTCAAAGATAACTACTCAGAACTAATTATTTAAAGTCATAGATACATTTTGTATAGAAAACACGAGTGGAAATACAAGTTTTGCATGACAAATAATGTAAGATGTAGATGCGCATCTAAATAACTTTTTTTTTATTCAAGTAGGGTTAATGAGATACAGAGGGGCGCACAGTTGCCATAGATACTTTCAATAGGTAGTAAATTGTTATGCTAATGCAAATGAACCGTGTGTATAGAATGTACCTACATACGTATTAATTATTCACAACGCAAATCGATAACAACGAGGAAGTATTTTACACGAGAATATTATAATAGATGCGAAATAAGCAATTTGTTTGGCGATTAATATCTCTAAGCAATAAAGTGGGAGGTATATCATTGTAAGGTTAAATCCATTATGGGGGATAATTAGTGAGGTTCTAGAACGCGCACACAAATGCGATAGTACTGTCGAAGAATATCACGAGACCTCTTATATCAATTAGCAGATGAGTCTTGACTTTCAATAGACTCGACTTACTGTCAAATTGGCTCGGTGCGTTCGACTAGAATCGGTTCATCCCAGCAAACTACGGGGCAAGTGCATTTTTCTCGAGACAAAGGTGAATTCGCATAAACTTCCTCTAAATGTTCGCATTCTGCTCTTCCGCGGATAGGTTTTGGTGAATCGCCAGCGACATTATATAAATCATTTCACACGACACATGTATCGCCTGGGATTCTCAGACGAACGCTCCGGCGAAAAGAGTCTTCTTCCGGGAGGAACTTGAAGCGAATGAAATACGAATCGCCTGATGTTTTGTTGGGGATTACTTTCATAACACGATGGATTTGGACAAATAAAGGGTCTTTCGTTAGCGACTTGACAAACTTCAAACTTTCAGTGTGAACGCACATTTAAACCGATTACCGAACTATCAATGTCAAACTTTAAGAGCGTTTACGCCAATTTTCGATCGTAATTCTTGTCGCAATAGACAAGAGCATTTTTGGTTAAACGGCTTCGTCAATAAACAAAATATGATGCGTTCCGGGACAGGTGAGAACCGTCATGTGCTTCATGAAACAGCACTTCATGCGCAAAAAGTCACTGTTTGGTGTGGTTTTCATGCCGGTGGTGTCATTGGACCGTTTTTTTTTTTTCGTCGATGAAAATGACCGTCACACGACATGTTGGAACGTTATTTCTTGGAGCAATTATGGTTCCATTGAACGAGAAATAGCGGCCGTATCGGTCTAAATGTGCGGCCGAATCATCGAATATTGCGTTCGACCTATCGACCGATGCATGCGTTCGCGTGGTGGACACATGAACGAAGTCGAATTGAATTCAAAAATTTTTTGATAGTAAGATGTCTCAAGTAGTTTGCATCTTATTTAAAAAAAAAAAAAAAAAGATATCAAGCCCTTAATGAAAGACCCTTTATTAACTTGCGATTTTAAAGAGCATTCGACACCCATTCGAGTCTCCGCAAAGGTTTGCAAAGAAAGACGGAAGGTTAGGTTAGATTACACACTTAGACCATATTTGTAGATCCATTGTAATGCCACAATTTTTTTCCTTAGTCCAAGTTTAGTTCAAGCTTTTTTGGTCAACTCACAGTTGGACAAGGACGATGTTTTTTCCATCCGTTTGCATTCGGAACAATAATTTCGTTGAAGCTATTTTGAAATGATGGAGGTTAGTCTGAACTTGTCGTAGCAATATTGTGGACCGGTGCAGACGGTTCTATCATTGTTTTGTTGCCGTCTTCCGAATCAGATGATGACTCGCTACTGACGTTGATCGTCAAAAGTTTGCCGCCATTCGTATTAGCTGGCTACATGACCACAGTCTGGTTGATGTCTTTGAGGGAAGGTTGAGGGACTATCCGGTTCGGCATCCAGGCCAAGATCACCTCAGTCACGTCTGACATAAGTCTCTCCTCCTTCTCCTGAACTCTGTCTAAGGATTAACTCGTCCATGCCGTAAGAGAATCTATATCCTCTTTCATCAAGTAGAGGGATTCTTCCAGTTACTTACTGTGGGGGGTCGGAGTTCAGCAGACGAATTAGTCTTAGGATATCTGCTTCTTTGGTGGGACCTGGAGGGAGCCACACGCGTCGTCTAGGACGAACTGAAATGTCGGTCTAATGCATTAGCTGTAGTTTAACATTGTTCCACAGGTGACTTATCTTCGCGACCGTTTCTTTTAGAAAGTCAACAACACTGTTCTTCTTACACTTGATAAGTTTGACTCCATTAGTGTAATATATCCACCATCCATGAAGGACGGCGGTTCTACCGAAGGGTGTTCATCCAGTAATTTTAGGACTTCTCCGGCTAGGATCGCTTTCAGCGTCAACCAATTTTCGGCGCTCATTTTGCCCTCGTCGTGGATATTGTCGCAAATGCCTTAGATCATTATAGTCCTTGACCACATCATTGAAGGATCTAAGCGCCGTATAATCGGTGTTTCTTCCATTAAAGTTGACCTTAGTCTTTTGGACGTGCTGTCCATCTTGGCAGCAGCCTCAATGGGTCATCCCGACTCCCAATAGGAATTCTTTTCTTGCTGCAAATGGTGGCGTATCTGTATGCTCCTGGAACAGTTGAACTCGTCGTTTTTTTATAGGGTCCGTTCTTTTGTGGAGTGACCTTTGGTTGTGTTTTGGATTACGCCCTGTGGCCGGACTGCTCGACGGTTGGATGCAGCCACTGGTAGAGACACAGCTCCTGTCTTCCCCTATCAGGTTGACTGCCTCCTTCAGTATCAGTATCGCGCCTTCACATCGAATGGTCTTCCCGACCTTTTGAAGAAGAAAGAAAGAAAAAAAGAAGGGAAGAAAGACGCAAACTTTTGCTAGATTTAGCATCTGTGTAAACATGTTCTACAAATCCGTTGCAGCTCATGGACTTCATGAAAAAGAGGTATTTCAAAGAGTTTCCGTAAGAGTAGCAAAAAGAGGGATCACGGCAAAATCTGCAGCTATAGCGTCGGTTACATATTTTCATATTTAATGATTTGATTTAATTTCCTGACGTCTTTTGTATTCCCCAAGGTTAATAGTTCGACATCTTCCAAAATGAGAGAGAAGATATGTGGGGAAGAGTACCGACTTGCTATCCGTTTGTCAGGCAAACCAGTCAGTAGAACTAAGGAAGACTAGTGACAGACTGGCAGTAATTTAAATTCGGTACAAGACTCAAAAATTAAAACTCACACAAACAAATGGTTGTGAGAAGCTAGGCATGTAGACACCCTAACACGCCTATTGCGCCAACTATTATTATTTTTTTTTTTTTATAAGATCGAAAACTAGAGATTTTTTTTCCTTGAATACCAGAAAAGTTGAACAATAGGCTGTAATTTTGTTCATCCAATCAATCAAAATTTGACGAATGAGATGCTTTTCACATGGATTCCCTCAATGATTAACCTGCATTCAATTAGAATGCCCAAAGTACATATAACAAAGAAATTCATGCCCGTGGCACACCTCAATAAAAAAAAAACTCCCATTTAGCCCAGAAAATCATTCACTTGAGGGCACTTGAACGCGATTCCAAAATATTTTGAGCATACCTGTCATATACACGTTAATTAACCTTTTGTCTCTTTTTTTGACAATGCAACCAACTACCACCGGGGGGTTCTCAAAATCACTCTCTGTGTGAGGTCTTTTTCCTTGGCAAACAAAACGCAAAAAAGAAAAAACAAAAAATCGGGGTCAGGAAAACACTACAACAAACAACCAACAAAAATATTCTACCTCTCTAAAGGTGGGGGCACTCTTAGGCGAACAATGAATTAGAAACTCAGAACTCACTGTTCTGTTCGTCTTTCTTGTATCAAAGATCATGACAGGACTGTCTTGTCAAATATTTGTACGAATAATTTGTCGAATGCCGAATGATGTCCTTCGCAGCAGACGAGATGAACAGATGAACTGTCTCAGATAATAGATTGCTGGATGTATGTATACACATCGACATCACCCTGCGGTAGGTAAGACAAACTGCACACGGATATGGGTATAGATACAAAATATGATTACTTGCGGTAGGTAGGCGATGCAGTGCAGTACCTACTGCGAGTGCAACTGCGGTAGGTGGTAACATTCTAAAGGAAATCAAATAAAACACCAAAACCAACGGCTTTCCTGACTTATAGTTTACACGGAAAATGCATTTGATTAGGTTGCTCGTGTAGATAGCCGAAGCCAATGAAGTCGTATTAATTGGGACAAGCAAAGTGAACATAAATTAAACCACGTTTAGACTTGTAATATGGTGGATGGTTAAGGTAATATTAGTACTGCGGCAAGGAACAAAACTAATCCTTATTCAGGGTCATCCAGTGAGTGTAGAGAAAATGCGATAAATTGTAGCGTGCGAAAAACAGATTGAACTTGAAAGTGGTGCTGAATTGTACCCACTAATACGCGAGTTGGAAAAATGACACAAGTGTCATCGAAATTGCTGGTAAATTATTCACATAGGTGTGTGGAAATTCTACGAATCACACACCGCGTCGGTGCAAAACATTTTTTAAAAAGTCGGCACTTGGGTGGACTGAAAGTGCTGCAAAATCAATTTTGCTATATGGAAAAGGGGTAGAAGATGTTTGCTATGAAAGTAAGTTAGTTGGCTGAACACTTGCAGGAAATTATTGCAGGAAAGATTGATCAACTGTCTTGTTATTCAGAGAAATTAGTAACTTCTTGACGAAGAAAGGTAGGTAGATAGGAATGGAGGTTGGGATAAACCAAAGTAGCGCACTATGTGCCGTTTTGTTACCACATACTCATTTGAAATGGTTATTGTAAATGTATGAAGGGTAGTTTCGATCCAGCCTGTGGAATTGAAAAGGGTTATAAGGTTTACCCAGGGGGCTTATTTCCAAATGCGCAGCGGATCGCTTTTCATGGCGGATTGGTATTTTATATTTCCAAAAGCGGTTCGATCCCTTCAAAAGCGATAGCTATTGTGAGGCTTGCTGGCAATAAATCCGCCAGCAATCTGTCACCTGAAAAGCTATCGCTTTTGACAGCTTTTGGAAATACAAAAATATCAATCCGCCATGAAAAGCGATCCGCCGCGCATTTGGGAATAAGCCCCCAGAGCTTGATGTCTAGTCCCAGCTAGTGCCCGACAAGCGCATAGTAAGTGAATGGAGTTTCTTTTTCGGTTGCGTCGTTAGAACTGTCTGTGACAGTGTGTATTAAGTGGGATGCCTAATCTGACTGCATGGTCCCCTATAGGCCAGTGGCCTGTGGTAATCGCTGGTATCCTGGCTATATCTTTACGTGTTTTACTTAGGAGGTGGGTTGTTTTTTTTCCTGCTATAATTTGGCCACATCCTTTTGGATATGATGCAATTTGTTAGCCTCCTACATCTGAGATTTTTGCTTTGACTGCTCCTATTGGAATGTGGACCGATTTCGCAAGTGAGCAGTGGAGGCTTGAACCTTGCCTGGCCAGCTCATCAGCCTGGTCGTTTCCATAAACGTTGCTATGGCCTGAAACCCAGATCAGGGTAATCCTGAACTATACTCAAGCGAGGCCAACTCCTTTCGATATTCTAATACTAATTTTGAGGTTATATTGACCAGAGTTGTAAAAGAATTAAATCATTTTAGAATTTAATTCATTTGATTTATCTTTAAAAAAGCTTAACTCATGAATTCACTTAAAGATTTCAACTTCAAAATATTAAATCACCATTCATTTTGAAGTCAGTGATTGAGAATTCATTTTGTTGAAGTCAAAGATTGCATTCAGTTGAATGCATTCTTCTGTGATTGCTGTGAAGTCATTGAAGTCTTTTTGAAGTCATTGAAGTCATTTTGAATTCACGAAATGATTGAAGTCATTTTGAAGTCATTGAAGTCTTTTTGAAGTCATTGCAGTCACTTTGAAATCTTTTGCGTTCAATTTAATTGATTTGAAATAAAAACCATGTATTAACGCTTTAAATAAGTTTATTATCCTTTTTTTGTCAAAAATTTAAGTTTTACATAATAAAACAAAATAATTCAAAAAACATTGGCGGTACGCCATTTACGATAGGTACGTAAGAAAATCTACATATTTAATTTTCATTTATAAAGCAAATAAACAAAATAAATCTCCAGTTTGCCTGCAACTTTCCACAGATCCCTGTTAAGTGACAAAATTTTGCAAAACAATCGACGACAGTTATTACCAAAGTCTGTCTCTTTACTTACGCATAAAACATTATCGTGGGTCTCTTGAATCTGATTAACAAACTAGATAACATAAATATGATAACACTTGTCAGGAGATGATTTACAGAACCGATAGCTGGCGATACCAAGCAATATACGAAACTTTTTTGATCACCTTGAGCGAAGTACGCAAAGATCTTTACTGCTTCGCAAAACATAAAGATTTTCAATTCATTACGAACGGATTAATTGCTTTACACTTAGCTACATGTGACCGTTTAACTTTTGAATGCGAACGAATTGTCCTTATATGTATTTGAACAATATAAAGACGATTACGATACTGACAATGAATATCTGATATAATGAATGTCCAACAGTAAGTTATATCCGTTGATTAATTTTGCATACCTACCTTATTTTGTTTAAATTTCGCAGCGATCTGGGATACATTGAAAACGAGCCGGAATAATTTGTTGTAACGGGTTTTTCAACAGGGACGCTACAAAAGTAGAGCGACAGGGACAGCAAACGACGCCGAATTTCTTGCCGCAGTTTTGACATTTCTCTTTAGTAAGAATTGCCATTTCATGATGGGAAGATATACGAGCCAACAACGAGTCGAAATTATTAAAATTTACTACCGAAATTCGGAGTCAGTGGCCTCAACGTTAAGAGCGCTACGTCCAATTTATGGTCGTCATAATCGTCCTAGCAGATCAACAATTGAGCGTCTAGTGGAAAAATTTGAATCCACAGGCATAGTACAAAATGTTCCCGGGCCAGTGAGACAAAGAAGTGCCCGTAGTGTCGAGAATATTGCTGCCGCTTAGGCTTCAGTTGAAGAAAGCCCAAATGTGTCTCTCACACGTCGTTCTCAAGCGTTGGGCATCTCTGTGACGTCGTTGTGGCGAATTTTGCGAAAAGATCTTGGCCTACATCCTTACAAGATTAAATTGACGCAAGAACTGAAGCCGTTTGACCACCAGAAGCGTTGTATGTTCGTGAATTGGGCTGAGCAACAACTTGAAAATGATTCGGATTTTCATCGAAAAATGATCTTCAGCGATGAGGCTCATTTCTGGCTGAATGGCTTCGTCAATAAACAAAATATGCGGTATTGGTCAGGCAGCAATCCACACGTACTCCATGAGTCATCATTGCATCCCGAAAAAATTACGGTTTGGTGTGGTTTATGGGCCGGCGGGCGTCATTGGGCCGTACTTCTTCCGTGATGATCAAGACCGGCACGTTACTGTGAATGGGAATCGCTACCGTTCAATGATAACCGAATATTTTGGTCACAATCAATTTATTGGAAACCAAGTTTGGAGAACGTGTTATCTCACGAAATGGTCCAGTCGCTTGGCCGCCTCGGTCGTGCGATTTGACGCCGTTAGACTATTTCCTGTGGGGCTACGTCAAGTCTATGGTCTATGCCAACAAGCCAGCGACGACTGATGAACTTCGTACGAATATCGAACGTGAAATTGCAGCAGTATCGGCCGATTTATGCTTGAAAACCGTCGAAAATTGGGTTCAGCGCGTCTGGACTTCTGCAATCGTGCCCGTGGTGGCCATGCAAAAGAAATCGAGTTACATACATAATGGCATCGAACGTACTTTCACAGGAATAAAGAATTTCATTGATATCCAAAACCATTTTTGTTTTATTTAAAAAAACTCTTGTAGCGCTCTTATTGAAAACCCCTGTACATGTACATGTATATTTATTATGAAAAAATTTTGCTTTATAAATGAAAATTAAATAGATTTTCTTACGTACCTATCGTAAATGGCGTAACGCCAATGTTTTTTGAATTATTTTGTTTTATTATGTAAAACTTAAATTTTTGACAAAAAAAGGATAATAAACTTATTTAAAGCGTTAATACATGGTTTTTATTTCAAATCAATTAAATTGAACGCAAAAGATTTCAAAGTGACTGCAATGACTTCAAAAAGACTTCAATGACTTCAAAATGACTTCAATCATTTCGTGAATTCAAAATGACTTCAATGACTTCAAAAAGACTTCAATGACTTCACAGCAATCACAGAAGAATGCATTCAACTGAATGCAATCTTTGACTTCAACAAAATGAATTCTCAATCACTGACTTCAAAATGAATGGTGATTTAATATTTTGAAGTTGAAGTATGACATTGAAGTCATATGATTTAAGTCAATACTAAGAAGTTTTTCTTGTGACTTCAATGAATGCAATCCAAAATGATTGCATTCTTTTACAACTCTGATATTGACTGAGGCGATAGCCTTGATCGCAGCTTGACCGTCGATGAGTATGTCTTTTGCCTCGGAACTATGTTCGTGTGGTTTGATTAGACGATAGGCTTCACAGATAGCAAGTATTTCTGCCTGAAACACACTGGCTATGTCCGGGGGTCTGAAGGATCTTGAGATGCTCAGAGACTCCGAAAAATAGTCCATTTTTGAATCGTCCGTGTAGATTGTTAAGTTCAAGTTCACCCGTCCGTCCTGCCAGTCTAATCTTAAAGGGAATTCTACTTCAAAGTGTTTTTTAAAAAGTTCTGGGGGTAATGTAATCCGTTGGGGGTGATACTAGCTCTCTTGATAAAGAAATCAGAATATTGCGAAGAAAACTAAGGAAGAACGTGATGAAACGTTTCAAGGAATTAATGAACTGTCCTGAGAAATCAATGAACATTTTCTTGCAATTAATGAACGTATATATAAAATCAATGAACTCATCTCAGAACAGTTAAAATTTGTGTTTTCGCGAAAGGTGGCGCAGTGTAACCTGAGTGGCCCAACGATGAACGTGTTTCCAATAGCCAGAGAGTGGACGAATGTGGTTCCAATTCCAAGGGACAGAGAGCGGCCAAACGACAAACATGCTTCCGAAAGACCCTACGACCTACGGGTGAGAGTAGAGCTATAGCGTTATCTACAGACGAACGTATGGTTTTAATGGGACAGACTACAGACAGCAGTTTCACGGCAGGGTGGTTCCTAAGAGCTCTGAAACTGAGCGTAGACGGTGGATGTGACCCTGGCCCAATGAAGAACTGAGTTTGGTTTCATTAGAACTGAGAGCGGCCACCGACAAGCGCGATTCCGAAAGACTTTACAACAGAGCGAGCGTGGAACCTGGGATGGGATTCTGTAAAATACAAAACGAAACCCGCTTTCGTTTTCACTAAACCTGTCTCTATATCATATGGCAATAGACAGAGGATGGCTATTGTCGAAACGATATCCTTTGATCGCTTTCATTTTACGTGATCTGGCCCTTGATTTCCCACCAGAAAAGATGTTTCACAACAAACTGGGCCCAGATCACTTAAAATGAAAACGATCGAACGACGTCGTTTCGATACTAGCAATCTCTGTCTATTGTCACAGATATGATAGAGACAGCTTTAGTGAAAGCAATGTCGTTCGATCGTTTTTATTTTACGCGATCTGGCCCTAAATCTTTCAGTGCAAGCCGTCATTGAAGTTTGAAGCAGTGAAAAATAATCACGGGATGCAGTGGAACTCGTAATCTAAACATAGAAGAAGAAAGTCGCTTTAGCTCCCTTTTTTTGTATCTTTTTTGTAACTTTATGGTTACTTTCATTTGACGAGACACGAACTTCCCTAACAAACTTTTTCTCGTTCATTAATTCTTTGCAATAGCTAATTTTTTACTTAGTTAAATCCTGTAGGACCTCTACTATACGCATACGTGTCATTGAGCATATTTTCAGTGTCTCGCTTCAAATCTTTCCCTATTACAGTGAGGAGTTCACTAAATTTGTGCAATAGCTCATTGATTATGTGCAACTGTTGATTGGTTCTAAGTACACGTTCATAACTAGTCGGAGAATTTAGATGAGTCAATCATAGCTCGGCAATTAACCTCTCAAAGAAGGAATATACTAAACACTGCAAAGATCCTTATTAATAAAAAGTTATCTCAAACATACCCACCAAAAACTGGACTTAGGCCCAATGGACACGGAGCAACTGAAAAAAAACTAAACCCGTTGGCAACTTGGGTTACAGACCAGTTACGGACTTAGCGGTGACTTGACTCCACGCACGAGCAAACTCATCAGTCATCACCAATCAAAATCCCTAGTTCGTTCAGGGTCGACCTCTCCCACCAGCAACAGGTTGGTAAAAAACTAAACCGGTTGGCAACTCTGGTTACAGACCAGTTACGGACTCAGCGGTGACTTGACTCCATACACGAGGAAACTCATCACCAATCAAAATCCCTAGTTCGTTCAGGGTAGACCTCCCCCACCAGCAACAGGTTGGTGTGTTGTTCGCTCATCTTTGATAGAAACTGAAATCAATAGGCAACCCGACATGCAAATCAACAGACGACAGACGGTTACAAATTGGTTTTTGTGAATCGCAAACGAGTTTTCAACCAGTGGCGTCGTGTGCGTCGTCCCATCTGATTAGATTACACAGGTTATGACTCAAAGCAAACTAGTTGCCAACTCGTATCGCTGATCAGTTTTTTTCCAGTTGCTTCGTGTGTTTTGGACCTGAAGGAATCGTTCGATAGGCCGACGATAGTTTGACGGAAACTCGAGCTAATATGGTCGAATAATGGCTCTTTTGCCAAGACAATTGGTATTGATTGTTTCACAAATCAACGTACAACCCTTGCTTTCACCCTGACCACTGTCTGTATAAAGAGTGGGGAAGGAAGGAGTAACAACGATTCTCACTAGCTGGGATTGTTCGGTTGGGAAATTTTGCCGAATTTCAACACATTCCAGTACATTTCATAAGTCCCTAAAACTCCACCAATAAAGGGTTTAGCTTTGACTATCCTTGACAGGATATTTCTATTTATTTTTCAAAAGGGAAGGTTGCAACGGAAGTGTACATAACCTTGGCGTTCAACCATTTATCAATCGACATGACAAGCCGGCTGTGCTCCTGCTCGCTTTTAAATCAGCTTAATTAACTTTCCTTGAATTATTGGCGTACTTTTTTAGAAGGCTGTGCGAACATTAATAATCCTCGCGACAGGAGGATACACATTAAAATTATTTCCCAACAGTGTTGTACCATAATTTTTGTCCCCATTTAGTGCGGAGAATCCCCGCTGTACACAATTCATTTTGAATATTCTAAACCTAAAGTCTATTGCGGCGTTCGCACTGAACGCACCTTCACATTGCAAGCGCGGGATAAAGGACACAAATGATGAAGGAACACAGAAAAAAAAACATAAAGCTATCGTTTCCCTCCCCCTTTCACTGATGAGAATCAACAATTTGCTAGCCTTGAGGCATTTCAAGGAGCCATGCAGTACAACAAACAACACCAAGGGGAAATGAGGTGACTTAAGGACTATGAGTTTGCCATTAATTTTGAATAATAACCGTAAACATTATTCACACGAGAAATTTCGCCATGAAAACCAAATGTCACACATACACCGATAGCGAGCCGTTCCATATCCTCCTTTGCCAAAAAGGATACTCGCGACGAACATTGATTCTGATTCTGATATCCCATTTGTGGAACAGCGGAGAGAGAAATGCGAATTCGCTTAGCTATGTCCTCGGGGGGGAGTAAAATACATGAATACATTTGCACAGCAAATATGGGCACAGCATACATTTTTGAAGCCAAAGGACACCAGGCACACATAGGACAGGACTATGTAAGTGCGAGGCAAAGCAGTCAAGGGAAAACACAGCCTACCGTGGCATGACAAAGGAAATGAGAACGACGACAGAGATGGAAGTGAAAATACAAAAATTGGGGGCGCGCAATGCACACGTATACAATCTTCTAACGCACACACACACACACACCTTCAAATTGATGTTCCCTTGAACCAACTGTTGTGGCATGGATACGCGTAGTGGCGTAGTAACAAGCCAAGTTGTTGACCCAAAATCACAAATTAAAAAAGGAAAATCATGTTCGCACTGAGAGAGAGAGAGAGAGAGAGAGAAACGATGGCGATGGTGCGGTAGAAAAAGGACAAAGCCCCACGACACAAGTAAACTAGGTGAGAGGACGAAGACAGAGCTACAAAAAAAAAAAACACCAACGAAACGGGTACGCTTCCGTTAATTACGTACTTTTAAGTTTCACACAGCACAGTGGAGGAGTTACTGAGGTTTTCCTTCGCCTTCCTCCTCGGGCGGGATGTGTATTGTGTACACAAAAACAAAAACACGAGAGGATTTCTCGGATGTGATAAAATATGGTATTTGGGTACGTTTTAATTAAGGACACATACCTTCGTCTTATACCAACGTTAAGTCGCATCATGCTGGGGCTCGGAGATGGTGTAAGCTGCGTGTAATGGGGATACGTATCCCAGTGCCACGCGTAAATCTGGCGCAGTTTTGGGACCGCTGTCACATTAACCTGATGGAGTTGCTAAGCGACAGCTTTAATTAAAAAGTGTGTTATCAGGCTAAGGATAGGATAGTAGAGGATGGGGGCTGAATGATGAATGATTTTACAAAATGGGTAGGTATTCAAAAGATGAACGCTTTTTGAGGCCAGATACTCAGATACAGGCAGGGAGTTTATATCGAAATTGGTATCTTTATAGTCGTTAAGAGGCTTTAAAGTAAGAGTGGCCTGCTATTATGGGGATTTTGTTATCTTATTCCTTCGGTTTGGCAAACAACTGGGTTCAAAACTGATAACTCGAAGGACGAAATGTGTGCTCTACAAAAGCCTTATCCTGCCAGTTCTGCTTTATGGCGCCGAGTGCTGGACGATAAGCAAGAAGGGAGGGCTGATACTGGGCTCCTTCGTAAGAAAAATACTTCGGCGGATTTTTTGATCCTGTGTGCGAGGAGGGCGAATGGAGGAGAAGATACAACCGCGAACTCTATGAGCTGTACCAAGATGTGGATGTAGTCCAAAAAGCCAAAAGACGTCGACTACATTGGCTCGGCCACATCGAGCGAATGGACAAAAATGCTCCAGCTAAGAGGAACTTTGAATACCAGCCCCCAGGTTCGAGAAGACAAGGAAGATCGAATCTCCGTTTCAAAGACCAATAGCTAGGTTCCAGAAATCGAGTGAAATCGTTTTCAGTGTTCTGTATTTCGAGTGATTCGGAAACTTCGAAATTTTTTCAAAATCACAATTTCACTTTGGTTCAATTCCGAAAATTTTGAAATCGAAATCGAATACAGTGAAATGTAGATCACAAAAATTCACTTCCGATTTCATTTCGAGTGAAAGTGAAATGTGGAACATAGCAGCCAGCCAGAGCGCTTGGTCTGGACAATTGGAAGCAGCGTGCCCGGGATCGTAGAGGATGGAAGACTGCAGTGTCTCAGGCAGAGACTCTTCACGGGTCGGGAGCCCGATAAAGCAAAAAAAAAAAAATTCATTCCAAGATAGACATTTCTCGTAAATGACTGCTGACCGAAACAAAAAATGAAACTTGGGTGGGCCATCTAGTGGTTTCTTTTTAAATCATTGGTTATTTTGACACTGACAGCTATTTCCCGCTCGAAATCTTCACAGAAGTATCATACCTCCGCGGAACGAAATGAGTCGCTTTACGCTTGAACAACGTTGGGAAATATTGAAAACTTATTTCAAAAGTAAGTGCTGTGTAGCCCAAACAGAGCGTTTTTCGAGAAGAAGTTTTGGCAAGTTTGTGCAAAAAGTTCATGAGACCGTTATGCTGTTGGACAACACTCATGGTCCCCATAGTCGTACGGTGGCAATGCATCCACAGAGAGTGACAGTTTGGTGCGGATTGTGGAAGGCTGGCATCATTGGACCATTTTTCTTCGAAAATGAGGCTGGGAAAAACGTTTCAATTGGCCGCCTAGGAGCTGCGATTTGACCCATTTGAACTTTTTTTTGTGGGGAACTGTGAAGGACCGATGTTAAGCCAACAATCCGGAAACGATTCAAGCACTTAAGGCCAATATCATCCAAGCAATCCGGGAGCTACAGCCCCAAACAAGGTCTTGGAAAATTGGAGTGACAGAATGCGCTACCGCGATTGCTCTAAATAAATGAAAGTCATTATTAGGACAGAAATGTTATAGAGAGTGATTTCGACAATGCGACTTTTGACTGCATGTGTACCCACAACTCTGCTAGACGGGGTAGATGATGAGATATTGTGATATTGTGGATCAGGGCAATGCTGATGAATATAGAACTTTGGTGGTAGATGCGGAGTGTAGAATGTTTTCTGGCAGTGTAAGGGCGCTTTCGGTAAGACGTTAGGCTTATCACCTAAAAAGGTCCTATTTTTTTTAAATACTTCTCCCGGGAAAAGCGAACGTTTCGTCAGCGCCCCGAGATGGCTTGCAGATGTATGTTAGTTCTGCACTTAAATTGCTGCAAATTGAAGCCTTCGGGAAATATATCCCCAGTTCCAAAGTTTGCTTGTCCTGTAACAGAGGGAGTTTTGGAAAATTGATGTCCTCGCGGTTGTCAAGTGTACTGTAAGGTCATGTGCATTAGCTGCCTGTCTTGTGGGGCGCCCAAAAGTTGCATTTCGAGGGATAATGTCTTTTGAGTTCCTCGCAACATCTGCCATGGAAGTACTTATAGAACAAGCAAAGGTCTGCGACTTTTCTTCTGTGCACCAACGGTTGTAGATTCGATGTTAGTGTAGGGTCTCCAATAAGTCGAACTGCTTGTCTCTGTATGCTGTCAAGTAGGTTAAGTGAATGTTTAGGGGCGACGTCTAACTTGTGCTTTGTAGAGAAGGAGAGTAGTTTTTGGTATCATCCACACTCGAGTTTCGATGAACTTGCGCTACACTTATCCCATAAGGCCATAACTCTAGTTCCATCGATATAACGTCTGATGCGATGTCACCGTAACTTCGGCTGTTGTGCACATTCTGACTCAACTTTTCTTACGTTCAGGACTGACTTCGGCCAGAGACTGAGCCTAGTTTGGAATGTAGTCGGAATTTTCACGGATGTCTCCAAAACTAGTCAAGGGTCTGGTGCTGGTGTTTTCTTGGAAATCGACAACGTTAGACTTTACTACTTGTTAGGAAAGCGAGCCTCTGTTTTTCAAACGGAGATCTATGCTATCCTAATGGCTGCCGAATACTGTAGGTCTGCCTCAAACCAACGCGAAAATCCGAAAGCGAGAGCAAATTTCACGCGGGAAACGGTCTCGCTCCCGCGCTTTCGCGTTAGTTTGAAAATGCCTTATATTATAAGGAATAGGTGACGGGGCCGGAGTATCTGCGTCTGTAGCGACAGTCAAGCTTCGCTAAAGACCTTGCTCAACCCGTTACCCATTCCAAAATTGTTTCTGAATGTAATGCTGAACTCTTTGACTCTTGTCTGGGTCCCAGGTCACACTGGGATTGCGGAAAATGAGCTATCCAATGGGATTACTAAGCAAAGCTCAGAAGATAATTTTTCGGCACCAGAACCTGCGCTCGGTCCTCCTGCGTCCTCGATGAGGGGCCTCCATTGACGATTGGGTTTTTAACGAACACTAAGCGCATTCTCCCGAAAGTCAGTAAAAAGTCTGCTGCATTCCTGTTGTCTTTCAGTAGAACAGACTGTAGGCAACTTATTGGCGTTCTTACGGGACAGTTTGCTTCTGCTAAGCATCTTATAGTGTGCTAGGTTTAAGTGATACCATTGTCTTCGACGCTTGTGGGAAGGGCGTTGATACTTTGGATCATTTCCTTTGTTTTTGTTCAGCCTTTGCTCGGATCAGATGGCAGATCTTTGGCGCTGATTTGGTGAGTGCTGATACTGTAAGCGAAAGTCGAAGAAATTCCCTTGTAGTACAACGGACCATTTGCTGATGAGTGCTCCAGTGGAGTGTTTCCTAACCCGCCGAGAAAAAAAGGACAGAAAAGTGACGAAACTTGAAATTTCAGAAACAGTGGTTGAACTGCTAGACTGCTGTAGAGCGAGGGTTTCTTTGTTCAACCTCCAGAAATACAAAAATTACGCTAATGTATTGAGCTTCCGGCCGCAATTCTAGGTTAAGAACCGGCTCCAACGAACTGACTCTGACTGACATTCGTAGGTAAATACTGGACCAAGAAAGCACTTTAGCCGGAAAGGGTACCAAATAGTAGCTCCCTTCCATTTGTCCCAAAAATAAAACTTTGACAAAGAAGTGGTTGCGAGAAGACAGGATTAAAGTCCAATTTTTATATTTCTGGTGGTCTCTTGCGATTGCAGCTTTTCGAAATCATACAATTTAGCCTTAAAATGCAGTGCACAGCAGGAACAGTGCTTTTAGATTGCGCCTTAAGTTAGACTCATTTATATGGGGCATTGTTCGAAAACGAATTTTGTCGTTTTTTCCTCTTTTTTTTATTCATGTAATGATCGCGAACTGAACTTTGATGAGATATCATGGAAATTTGCATCCAAAAAAGCGCTGATTCTCCTCTTAACAAAAATCGCCGTAACAATTGTCACATTTGGAATGTCGTCTTCAAAACTGAGTTCCGCAAATTCTCTTGACCTTGCATTTACAACACCTAACAATTTAATTTGAAATGCATTTCTAAAAATAATTTTGTGAATTCTTCATGCGACTGCAAATCATGTTGATCCACAAATGCGCCATCTATTAGTGAAATGTGAAACCATTTTCCAAGAACACTACAAAATTAGCAAATTTTAGATGTAGAGAAAGTAAGACAAAAACAAATGATATAACTACTGCCATTGACAGTTAATTAAAAGTATTTTCACTTTTCCCTACATATTTCAAAGCATGGCCTCTTTTTTTTTTTTAATTTACCCCATTGACGAAAAAATCCACTATATCACTGATTCTGATAGATAAAACGTTCAACTGAAATACATCCCTTAATTGCTTGCTCTGATTTCCTGTTTGCTGTTCAAACGTCCTTTTCGATAGCTAAAAATGTTCTCCGCTCATAGTTAAATGCGAAAATCAAGAACGACCATAAGGCTCTTCATTGCAAACAAGTTTACTCTTCAAAAACGTTTTTTCTTTTTTCTGCTCTCTATTCACAGTCGAAGGATCAAACACAAATCCCTGAAACTTGATTCACATTTCGCCTTGACATCATAGAGTACGAGAATGTATATGGCTATCGTTAAAAAGGATGAACTTCCCTCTCTTTTTTTTTTAACGAGTATCGGACGGACAACTAACAGGCAATTCGGTTCATTGCTTGCCGTTGTCTGTCCTTTTGAGATTTTTATTTTGGATTGTGCGCATAAAAGGGACTCGTCAACCCTCTGCATCATTCTCAATTACAAAACTCCTCTTGACTATCCCTTGGGACACAGTTTGACACTATGCCCCGAAGCGATATCACAACTTATAGTTAACAGAAAAAGAAACTATAATTGAAACATTCTCGAGGATCCTACGATGCGAACATAATTATCAATGAAAATACGAGTGATACCAAATTAAATTTAATTTCTGCGCATTCTGTCTTCATTCGTTTGTATCTATGTATCTATACAATCTTATATGCAGTTGAAACTAGATTACGCTCATTAAAAAGATAGAACTGCGGCTGATGACAATCAGGTAGAATTCGAAAAAGGATGTCACATCGATTGAAAAAAAAAAAAAATACAAAAATTAAATGAGACTTTATTAGTGTCGTTGGATTTTATTTTTATAGCTTTTTAAATACATGTATCTACTATATAGATTTTTAATTGCGAAAGAGGTACCCTATTGGGACAGCTATAACCAAAGTAAATGTCGTACTAATTTATTGAATAAATAAAATGGAAGCGATTTGCGAATTTATTCAACTGAATGATTTTATGGCAAATAGATAAGATGCGGCGAATGATACTTGGCTTGTGCTGTTTTTGTATCCAGTAGTCGCCGTAAAGTTGTTTGTAAATATTTATGGGGCGTCGTTAAGGCAGAAGTGGAAATGTTATTAAAATTATGTTTAATTTATTTTAATTTTCTTGTAATAATTGCAGCTAAAGCAGTTGCTTTGAGAGTGCACAAAGGAAGGTAGAAAGTACTCTAAAAAAAAAATTGCGAAGGGTAGAACCAGGCATGATTTTAAGGCAAAAAAACAGGGCTTTTAATATTAATCCATCATATGTGAAGTTCTAACGTCAGGGACCTGGTTTATAATTTTATTTGCCAATTAGGGCGACAAGGTCCCATGTTTATATCGAATGTAAAATCATTTAAACTGAGCATTAGCATTTCGGTATTTCCACTGCATACTTTAGGGGAGTGTGATCACACTGGTATGTTAATTTTCCATTGCATACTCCAAGTTGTGAAAGTAACAAAAGCCTATTCGATATAGATACATGGCTGATTTATGTTTTTAAATGTAAATAAAACTAAAAATATGAAAGGCATTCTTTTTATAGTTTAGCTTAGAAGGAGCAATGCTGAGTTATATACTGTAGGATAGGTCAGGCTGGATCAAATTGGAGACAGCTTGGTCATTCTGCTATTAGGAGTAAGTCTTTAATTCGGTGTTTGTTCCAACTCTTACCTATGGTCATGAGATTTGGGTAAAGACCGAAAGAATAAGATCGCGGATACAAGCTGCCGAAATGAGATTTCTCCGTTGTATTGCTGGTGTGACCCGTAGATATCGCATTAGAAATACCAGAATACGTGAGAAACTCAATGTCGAGCAGCTACTCCTCCGGACGAAGCGGTCTATGCTTCGGTGGTTTGGTCATGTTAAATGCATGTCCCCGACCAGGATGCCATGAAATCTGTGCCCAAGATGAGACGGTTAGATCAAGTTCATAATCTCTCCTCTACCCGTATGGGGATTGCCCTTGTTGATTTAGAGTTGATGGCGGAGAATCGAGAGCTTTGGAGGATCCACTTGGGCAACCTTCACCCGCGACCCACTGAATGGATTAGCGGGACAACGAAAATGAATGAATGCAATGATTAACTCGTCCAAATACCGACCATTTAGTTGCACACACTGTTGAAATCGGGCCATCGTGTTTAGGGCCGCGCGCTGCATCAGTATAAGCTTGGCTGGATGTCGTGAATTTCACTGAATATTTTCCTTCAGCTCCGTGACAGACTGCGCGTTATTACCATAGACTTTACTCTTGAGGAAACCCCATAGAAAAAAGTTCATTAGGGGTTAAGTCTATTGAGCTTGGTGACCACGGGATGTCCCCAAAGCGGCTGATAAGCTTTCGTGGGAAATGTTTATGGAGCAAATTCATGGAGGTTCTGGCAGTATGCGGAGTTGTTCCATCTTGCTGAAACTACGCATGGCCGAGTAAGATGGATGTGCTCGAAAATTTGCTAAGAAAAAATCAGTGAACATGAGTCCATGGGTCTTTTTGTAAAAGATACATACTTTTGTCGCATTCGTCAATTTGTTAGTCGTTATGCTGAGTTTATTCGTAAAATTTCAACTCGTACTTCGTTTGCTAAGTTTGAATTTTTCGATGCCGCGTTTCTTTGATAATGGCCCCCATTTCTGAAGACCTTTGTGGTCAATCGCACACAAAAAGATAGAGAAATAGAGAGAAAAAAAAACCAACACTTTCCTCATCCTAAATGCGTGAATAGCATTTGTAGGCAGCGATTATTTTCATTAAAGATACACTCGCGCAGCCAGCCCACATGACGATCATGCAAACCTCCACAAGATCGTCATCGTCATCATCAGAACTCTTTACTATACAAGCCGGAGTTAAAGTGGCAGCATAACATTTTTGTTATCTAGATTTGAAGGAAGTTCTGGTGCGGTTGTCTGTTTTTGTTCTCCTCCCAAGACACCGACCGTCAAGACGACACAGGGTAAAGAAAAGAAGTTGAAATGGTAACGCTTACGAGGCGATCACCATATTCACCATCAACGTCTTGGTTGTCGTTTTTGTTATCTTTTTTGTCGGCCTTCTTACTCTGAATAAATCAATCGGACAATGTGACCCTCTTCAGTCATGGATACCATATGTTTGTTTGTACACTGCTTCATGAGGATCTTGCGCCGCCGCCGGCCGCCAGTCAAGTAGAAATATCTTTGCATCTTCATATCTTGTTACAGACGCGCGTAAAGTAAGGCACAAACAAACCAAAATCGAATAACAAAAAAAAAAGAGGACACACGCATCTCCAGCTTGTGTTTTTGTTGTTGTTGCTGCCGCCATTTTATTTGTTATTTATGCGATGCGAGGATGAATTTATTGCTTTTATTCATAAACTTACAAGAATGACCTTAAAAGATTAATTCGCCTGTTGAAATGTATATGTGCATAGATACTTAACACCTCCATCCGTCGAGTGCGGGATTTACAATTTACAATTTGATGAGCTAAAGGTATACGAAATACAATTTGATGCGCAGTTCCCGTAACACACATGGTCTTGAGAACAATGACAAATAGAAATGGCAATCAATCAAACGATATAAAGATTCTGTGTAAAATTGATTTTAAATCTTTCCACGTATCTATTGGGATAAAAGAGACGTTTTACAAGGCTGAGATTGATGACCGTATGAACCTAATCGTTGGCAGTTTTGGAATAAAAAAAAAGAAAATCTTTTTGTTGTAGATAAAAATGTAGTAAATAGCTGACTCAACAGGTCCTTAAGGGGCTTCTCACATCTATTCGTTTTGTGTGAAATTTTTTATTTGAGACGAATGGATAAGACTTACAATTCTATACCGAATCCGAATGGGTGAGATGAGAACCATTCTCAGGACATTTTGCATTGAGTGTCGTTTGTGTTTGCCGGAGATTGAACTTCAACATTGGGACCCACTGTGCCCACAGCCTAATGATGTATGTATAGGCCATGCTTATAAAATGCTCGTTTTATTGAACATCTAGGTATCTTAGCAAAGCAAAGCAAGGTAAATCCGGAAAATGCTCATTAAACACAATTCAAAGTGACTTTTATTTTTTTCATACCTCAGTTTAAGCTTCAAAGTACAATCCTGAGCCAATGACCAGTTCAAGCTTAGATTCTTCTCCCTAGACGGGTATAATTGACCCGATGGGTATTGGCTGGTCTTCTTATCATTTATCCTTAATATCATTGCAAATGGTCTTCTTCGAAAATGAGGCTGGGAACAACGTTTCGGTGAACGGGCGTTACAGAGCCATGTTAACACACTTTTTATTTACTGAAATTGAAGACATGGATTTGGACGGCCTTTGGTTCATGCAGGTTGGCGCGCAATGCCACACAGCCCATGCTACAATCGTGTTATCACCCGTCTTGGCGATGACAATTGGCCGCCTCGGACCTGCAATTTGACCCCTTTAGACTTTTTTTGTGGGGAACCGTGAAGGACCGATGTTATGCCAACAATCCTAAAACGATTCAAGCCAATGTCATTGAAGCAATCCGTAAGCTACAGGCCGAAACTATCAACAAGTTCTTGAAAAATTGGACCGACAGAATGCGCTACTGCGAAGCCAGCCGAGGCATTGCATTTTTAAAAAGAAACTTGTATTCGGCCCACCCTTTATGTACGTCTGTCAAGGTGCAGTACTTCGTAGTTCTTACGCAGTATTTCGGAAGAAAACGCGGTATGCAGTTTTTGAGTTTCCAGCTTCTAGTCTGTCTTAACCGAAGGGCACTGTTATCAGCAGATTCTTGTACGAAAATATTTAGTAATTTAAGATTATAGCCTCTACCCCTGCTGCAGACTATTGTTTGAACAGTTCTCATAATTTTAAGGTTAGTGGACTTGGGTTCTGGTCTCGAAAGATTTAAGACAATAAAATAAGTTATTTTCTGGATGAAATTTGTTCAATTGTGGGCAGATTTTATTGTATTTGTGGGGAACTGAGCTGAATGCCGCTTTCAACCTAGTAACTTTGGTACTGAGTAACTAGTTTTGAAGGTCTCTAAAGCTTAATGCAAGCTTATCCCTAGACTGACGTGACATTAACTCGCATACGCTTCAGATTTCAGTACTCATTTCAATCAAATTTTGGGGTAAAATACAAAAATCTCTTTTCAACCTTCCCCTCATGACAACTGGCGCGTATATAAAAAAAAATAAAAGATTACATCGCATGGAAGCAAGAAACGCTTCGCTGCATCAATGACGACGACAATGATCCACAAAAACCACTAGACGGCTGCGACAACGACAACAGAGCACCAACCGCAAATAAGCAAAACCAAACCAAAAAGCCCTTAACATCCCCAAGACCAGAGACATAAGACTCACAATCGAAAAAAAATAAAAACTCACAATTGACTGTCAAAAGGGGGACCGCGCCACCACATCCTCACGTATGCAATTTTCGAAATTTCCTTTCCCTGTTGCGTTTTATTTTGTAAAAAAAAAATTTATATATATTTCTGGGCATTATTACCGCCGCCGCTTAAGAGACCGTCATCAACGCTGCTGCACTCCTTCTCGAGAGTCATTAACGCGAACAAAAGACCAACATGGTGCTTACTGCCATGCGATGCAAAATTATAGGAACGACAGGAGTCTGGATGGATGAAGAGACAAGACTCCACCGTTCAATGTGGGATGGGAATGGAAGATGCGCATCGATACGACCACGACGACGAAGGGGGACAGGACAGACACTACTCGGCTCGGCAGCATATCATTCGTCCAACTCCGTGACATTTACAGTGGTTCCACGGTGACGTGGCGGCGCGGCCGGCATTGGGATGGTTTACGAGTAAGTGGAGATTACAATATTTTTGTCATTTTTTTTTTGTTTCTGCCATTTTTTGTCGGCCCTATTCGGTGCAGTTCTTTATTTTCTTGGTAATCAAAAGTAATATTTCACCGGATGTGGAAGGCGCACATGAGACCCAGACATACGAATGTACAATATTGAAAATTTCAATTAAGGAAACCGCTCTCAATTTAATGGACGGTTTTTTTTGTTTTGTTTTCTTTTCATCCGAGAATGATGCAGAAACGAACGATAAACCATTGATGGGGAAATTGTATTCAAGGGAAGAGGAAATGAGTAAATAAATTGGATATTGAAGTATTTGATTTTTTTTTTTGTTTTTTTTAGTATTTTTCGTCAAACTAAGAATCGACAGGTCGGTCGAAATTTAATTCTCAAGAGAAAGTCCAGTCGAAGGACACTTTGTTCAGGGTTTTCTCTGGAATCAAGAAAAAAGTGTTTAAGGCTCTCGTATACATTCATTGAAATTCATTGAATTCATTGAAATCAACTCTCATCAAACAGTTAGATCCGATTGAGGAATCGTGGTCTCAGCTACCTTCTTCAGTTTTTTCTATGAACTATCAAGATCAAGACCATTTAAATGAAAAAAAGAAATGCTTCACCTTTAAAAACATGAGGAAGAAAACCGAACCAGGCCTATGAACCAGGTTTATGTCTAAAATAATGTAGATACTCATAGTACGTACACAAACCACATACACATATATCGTTCCTAAACGACAAAGTTCTTGTTTTTCCTGCAGGCATGGATATTTAGGAGTCAAGCGCGACGTTTCTGATAAAGCTTATATCCATCGTACAGTGTCCATACCCAATAGGTACTGGTTGTGGTTCTACCCCATCATTCTTTATTGCCTAAGCTCCACTCGAAGCAGTGAAAGCTTGAACCTTGTCTGGCCAGCTCGTCAGCCTGTTCGTAAACGTTGCTATGGCCTGAAACCCACATCAGGGTAACTCTGGACTGATCAAGCGAGGCCAGCCCCTCTCGACATTCTAATACTAATTTTGAGGTTATATTGACTGAGGCGATAGCCTTGATCGCAGCTTGACCGTAAATGAATATGTCTATCTTTTGCCTCGGAACTATGTTCGTGTGTAGTTTGATTAGGCGATAGGCTTCACGGATAGCAAGTATTTCCGCCTGAAACACACTGGCTGTGTCCGGGGGCCTGAATGATTTTGAGATGCTCAGAGACTCCGAAAATACACTTTTCTACAACTTTGTCGAGCAACGGGGGCCGTATATCAGCAATAACAGCTCAGATGGACGATTATGTCGATCTTAAAATGGACGATACGTTTAACGAACCGAACCATGGTTTTCAAAATAAGTTTGCACAATTTGCACGCGTTGTTATAGCGTTAATCTATTCATCGTAAAATGGCAAAACGGACTAACCACAAATCAACTTTTAAATGTCAAATTGACAAGTGTTGCCGGTTTAAAAACCAAACCTCTAAAAAAATCACTCTTTATTATGGGGCTAGGCTTACTATGAGGCAAACCAAAGTTACACCATACGCTTTTTTTGACTACTGTCAGGCTTTAAAAATCTGATGTTGATTTTCGAAACTTCCGCATATTGCTGTCGATTTGTACCGAATTGAGTTGCATGACTGATTTGTTAGCGCCACTAGTGCTACATCAACCCCGATGTAGCACGAAACAACAACATGTCAAATCAATGCGTTGTCGCATTTATTTATTCTTTCCGAAGACGGATAGTCGAATGTAATTTGAGTTTCCGAAGGAGTATGCGTTGCCGGGAAAATTCCCTTCTGAGCGGATACTTCGATAGGGTTGATTATTTCTGTTTTCTTGGTTTATAGTTAATAGAGGGCACAGGACTTTTTTAAAAATTGGACCAGAGGGCTTAATCAGCAACGCCGAAACTGCTTTTGGAATGTTTAAGTCAAGTCAAAAGCAATTTTTTAGATTTAGCTCAAAGATCGACCCAAAACATGAATGTGGTGGAAATTAAAGTTTTTTCTAAAAACAGAAACAGAAACAGAAACAATGCTGATCTGGAACGGATTTGATCCTGATCATGTGTTAATCACCTCCTTTTAATCCCGTCTAACAGCTAGGTTCCAAAAATCGAGTAAAATCGAAATTGCAAATAGAGTGAATTCGTTTCGAAATCTCAGGCCCATATTCTGATTGTCGATCAGCGGCCGTCATGACAATTGTCGATTGCGTCGATTGATTTTAGCTATTCGTACGCACAAAATTGTTTCACTTCCAAGAGAAAGCATCGATCAGTCATTTGTAAGCGACTACAATCGACTGTCAAATCGCCAAATTTCGATCGCAATCGACAATCAGAGTTCTCGATCGATCGACAGTTGTCGATCAACGATTAACGATCGACACTCACAATAGGGGCCTCAATTTCGCTTTCGTTTTCGGTGTTCAGCATTTCGAGCGATTCGGAAACTCCGAAATTTTTTCGAAATCACAATTTCACTTTGCCTCAATTCCGAAAATGTTGAAATCGAAATCGAATACAGTGAATGTAGAACACAAAAATCCTTTTTCGATTTTATTTCGAGTGAAAGTGAAATGTGGAACCTAGCAGTAAATCAAAATCTTTAGGGTTTTCAAGAAAGCCTGTTAATACTTTATGTTTCCCAAGAATATATCTCAATGTTAGCCCTATTAAATTTGTTGGATCCACCAAAAATCTTGGTAGGTATAATTTACTCGAACGATTCGGGGAAATAACTCCACGGGCAATAACTTCACATGGGAAATAACTTATTTTTTTTGTGGAAAATAATTTCTCTTAGCTCTTCCCCTTTCTACCTTTAGTAGGGAATTATATAAAAAAGTGAAATTATTTCCTATTCGTGAAGTTATTTCCCGTGTGAAGTTATTGCCCGTGAAGTTTTTTTTCCTGCACCTACTCGAACGCTTACTTCCACATTAGACTGGCTTTAGGCTGGGTTTATCGAGGTCTTTGCATCCTATTGGGTACACAAAAAGGCACACCTCTGAAGCCAAGAAAAATCCTTTCCAAAATGCTTCTTATTTCAATTCTGATATTTGGTTGTGGGCTTTTTGGCAACTGTGATTATGAGCACAGGCGGAAACTCAATGTGTTGAAGGTTGATAAGTCCCAATACTGGAACTCAAACAATATCTGCATTCGATCGTGATGAAGATGATTAGCAGTTTAAGTCCACATATGAATATACAGAGAACCAATGGAACGATGCACACTAACGCCCGCGACCAAAAAGGAGCGCCTCCCCTTAATGGCGCGCGAACCGTAGAACGTCATGATGGGTTCAGAATAGAACTGAAGTGAACACACGAGCTTCCAAATGAGAGCACGTCATGTTAAATTTAATTTTTCAACGGCAAGGTTTGAGGCATAAAATTGCATTTTGAAATGTTTCAGGTGTAATACATAAATTAGATGACCAATCATGGCCGTTCAGATCGAGATTTTCTTCGAAAATTAGTTCAATTTAGGAAGCCCTTAAATAAAAATGACTGATGAAATGTCTTTCGCTGTTTAGGGGATGTACCAAAAATTGTATTTCCTTTTTTATTTATTTAAAAATAAAAAATTATTTTGAACTGTATCCAAACCATAAAATGTGATTTGTGCGGCCAGAAATCTCTTCTCAATTTATTTTCGAATATGTAATATTTTTTGAGTCCTGATTCCTGCTACCTACCAAGAAATTGTGTGAAACATAACTATTGCATTTCAGTAAAAAAAAAAATATGAATAGCATAAAACAATTTTGCGAAATCGTGCAAGATTTGACATTTATTGTAATAGAATTTGTACTAGAGTCGTGTTTAGTACACCCTTCGATTAACTGGGGGGTTATTCTGAAATGCGCGGCGGATCGATTTCGATTTCGACCGTCTTCGCTTTTGCTTATTCTCAAATGCGAACTGTACTTTTCAGTTTTTTTTTCCAATTAGACTTTCAATTTTCCATTTATTTTCTTAAAAGTTTGACAGCTTTTTCCTGTCACAAGAATTTAGTTTATTTTTTATCCGCAATAAATCCGCCAGCAATCCGTCACCTTATCGCTTTTGATTGGATCAAATCGCTTTTGAAAATACAAAAATACAAATCCGCCATGAAAAGCGATCCGCCGCGCATTTGGGAATAAGCCTTCTGGGTTATGGGTAGGGTAAAATTAAAAGTCGAAATTAAAGTTAAGCTAAGTTCACACGATTGTCAGATCTTACTATATTGTCAGATCTGTCAGTGAAAAATATGTCCCAAATGTCTTACAACCGTTTGAAATTACAATTTTATCTTACAGTATTGTCAGAAATGTCATTGTCAGCCCATTGTAAGGCATCCATCTGACAGTGAAATAATCAGGTTTCTGACGATCGTCTGAACAAGTCTGAACACAATTTTTATTATTGTCAGACAATTAGGAGACTGTAAGACTCATTGGAAATTGTCCAGTAGAGGAAGACCTCGGCTTATTTGGCGCGCGCAAGTGCGTGGAACCTTAACCAACTTTGAGTCCGCAACTGGAAGCAGTCGCACTAACTGAAGAGGCGTACTGGTTGAGGCCCAAGTCCACCCCGGATTTTGGCGCCACCTTAAGTAAGTAAGTGAGAAAATTCTGTTGCTGAAAAAAATTATTCTGTTCTTAATTTTGTTTCCATCGCAAATGAATGGGATTCTGTTTCTGTTCTTTGTCACTTGGCGGCTTTATTGGTAAAGCTCAATATGGACCATAAAGTTTTTCAAATATCCTTCAAAACTTGATTATGACAAAATGAACGTAGGGGATACTAGTAGTCGAAATAAATGGTTTAGTAATGTAGATTCATACCTGATCTACATTATCTTATTGAGTAAAAAAGGAAATGTGCAACATTTTTGCTAACAATATTTTAAGCTTTATAAACAGTGCTGTGGCTTAGTGATCAATTTGCTGGACTACCGAACAAGGAGTCTCAATTTCAACCCTCCGAAAAATACCACTTTACACCTTAAAGAAGAACATGACCTTACATCAGATGAACGCTCATAAAGCCCGACATTGAACAAAGACCGCATCAATCTCTAAAAAGATTGCCGGGTAACTCGATATAGCATGGCCAAGTAAACATCTAACTCGTTCGTATACAATGAAAGACTCAATGTGGGAAGAAGCATTAACCCTTATCCAATAAATCGAATTGAATTCCAAAACAATTTATCGACAAATTCTCTTAACTTTTACGATCTTACATAGAAATCCACTAGGCCCACATGATATTTAATTTAATCATCTATCGACGATCGTTAAAATCAAATCCCATTACTTAATCTGTCGTTAAATTCCCCAGAACTGAATCGAAGTACATAAGTCCCTTTTGTTCCAAGTTCAACTGCAACAGCAAAATGATTGATTGTCGTCTCCGCCCACCCATTCAAGTGAGTGTAAACTTATATACTCATCCGATCTTAAATTTGAACAAACCTTCGTTTAGTGATGCATATCGGCCCTAAATGGCGACACGTATTGATATCGAACTCAGAGGCACTATTGATTAATTACCTGCAAAGAAAAGAAAACCAATATTAATGAAAGAGTTTCGAGAAAGAGAAATAGAAAATAGTTAAGTCGATTATGGGTACTATACTGCTTCCCACAGATACAACAAGCTCAGAGAACTACCTCACCTCAATCCGTAACGAATTTCGATATCTTTCCGAGTCAATCTTGCATTTTCAATCAATCTAAATGCGACGAGACACACAGATACATCAACCGCACATCACTGGATGTGGCTTATTTTTTTTTTCTTGTTTCTTGTTCTCTGATTATGAGGACCGCCCAGCTATTTAGGGTAAAATAATGGTCACTTAGAGGAGAGAACATAAAATCGTCTTTCAGGGAACGTTGGATATAAAAAAATGATATCCAACGGAGCTGAGATGGGATAGCGACTGTTTGATGGAGGCAAATGATTATGCCAGAGATGATGGACCTGACACGGTTAATAGATATTAATGTTAAGCCATAAACGGGCAGCATGTAAGTCTCTTTGTTTTCGGACGCATGCGTGGCGATAAAAAACGGGCTGTCATCCATGTTGTCTTTTTTTTTAGCAGTAAGTACGAGTTGAAGATAATGAGGAAGTTGTCTTTAATTTTATTGCCCAGCATTTTATAAAGATGGTGGCGACCGTTCCGTAATAAAATATACATACTCACAAGGAACCTCATAAACAAAGAGGAACATTTGCTTTTTTTTTATTAGCCCTTCGATGAGATGTTTACCTGATAGGGGATTTTCTTTTTATTAATTTTTGATTTAATGAGTGTTTACGGAAGGGTATTATGTACCTACATGGATAGAGGCCATTCACCCTATAAAAATACAACAACGAAGAAGGGCACATGAGAAATATAAATGATCCATTCGAGTAATTTTTCTGAATTGGCAGCACTACTCCCAGTGGCAGCCAATTTGACAGCTAACAGATGTTTTGTACTCACTTTGGTGTGGCATTGATAAGGCTTGCGTTTGCCATCGTCATGAGTAGGGACTTACGATTCAAGTTTTGCTTGCCTGATAATGCCGCGAGAAAGTTTCCCAAATCGGAGGTTGCGAGACGGCAGACAATTATGACGTCCCAAAAATTATGCTCATAAGAAAATTGTTGTGGAAATGGTCTTTTATGGGCATGTTGCGCCAAATAAAAAAAAAAAAAATAAATAGGTGGCGCAACAGGCGGGTGACACCCAAGGCCTAGCTTCTCGCAACCATTCGTTTTGTGTGAGTTTCTATTTTTGGGACGAATGGAAGGGTCCTAAAATTTTATGCCGAGTCCGAACTGCTGAATTGAGAAGCTTTTTCATGACAGTCATACTCTCGGATGTTTGTCAGACGTTCGCGAGAGGTGGCGCAGTAGGAAAAACTTTAAGATGTAATTTGGGTTTTTCCGGGGATCGAACCTGGGATCCCTCGCACAGTAGTCCAGCACACTAACCACTGCGCTACTGCGCCAAATGCCATTTTTTATTTTTAGCCTTCTTCATATAGGCAAGGGCGGGCTAGGCGCAGAATAAGTAAGGTGAAGTTTTCCTCTACCTCTTCGTCTCTGAAACTTCTGCAAAAGTCATTACTGGATAATTTCAGTAGCTGCAGGATGCCCAGTGAACGGAAATGACATTCTCGATATTGAAGACGGGTAGCCCTACAATTCGTCTAAGTTCCTTAGACGTCGCAAAAACTACAAAAAAAAAATCATACAAACGAATTGCAGTTTGTTCCTTTTATCTTCTTGTAATTAAAATTTGACAGATGAGCCTAGCAGTAGTCTACGTTTGTTTACTTTCCCTACTATACCTTCGCATACATGCGTGGTTTGTCTAACAAGGGACAATGAGGATGAATTTTTTAAAGCTTAGTCGAACTAGTTAGGCCTGGTATGGCTCAGACCCATTTTGTAAGTCGAACAACACGCATGTGGAATACATTGCCTCACACGGTTTTCCCCTCTCACTACAGCCCACAATTGTTTAAAACCAATGAGCACCAGTACCTCTTCTCTATCCTCCCTGTTAACCCTTAAAAAAAAAGTTGAAGTTGTATTGCCTTTAACCGCCGTACATCGCATTTCGCTTCAAGTCCTTAGTTAGGGGTTTGTTGAGCTGTTCGAAGACTCTTTTGATTTTTATACGCAAGAGATTAGTGATTTTGAGACAATCCATTTGTTTGTCCTCTGCAGTCTACGCATTTTCTTCGCCAAATTGTTCACTATGTAAGCATAAAAGAACTAGACGACTTCATAGGGGTTTATTTCTTTGAAGACCTTAGCGATCTATCCAGAACTGATATTTGCTGCATCAGCAAGTTCGTTACAAAGTCGAACTGGGGCGTCACTGAAACATCTACACACAATTATCTATTTGAACAGAGACCAATCGTCATCCTTTTCGGTGTCAAGCAGTAGGTTTTGATTGCTTCGATCAGCCGCTTCTGCTAGGTCACCGTCCGCCCTCACCCGAAGACTAAGCCGCAACAAGGAGGTGCAAACTTAGCTTTGACTGCCTCAGCCATCATCAAAATCTCTCAACGAGGTAAGACACTCAAATTCGCAAGTAGCAATAGAGTTTCCACAGTAATGCCCGGCACATAGTTTTTTCGGCGAACTGTGAAAAAATATGCTGTCTAACGGGTGGGCCAAAAACAAGTTTCTTTTTAAAAATTCTATAAAATGAAGAAAATTAAATTTTTTCCATGTATTACGCCTTCATTAGTAAGAGCAAACATTCCCATTAATTATGGAACACAACGTCGTTCATGGGGCTACCTCGTCTGGCTTCGCAGTAGCGCATTCTGTCGGTCCAATTTTCCAAGAACTTATTAATTGTTTCGGCCTGTAGCTCATGAATTGCTTGGATGATATTGACCTTAAGTGCTTGAATCGTTTTCGAATTGTTGGCATAACATCGGTCCTTCACGGTTTACCCACAAAAAAAGTCCAAAGGAGTCAAATCGCAGCTCATACGCTCCCAATTGATATTGCCATGACGGCTGATAACACGATTTGGGAATTTGGTGCGCAAAAGATCTATTGTGGCACGGGCTGTTTGGCATGGCGCTCCATCTTACTTGAACCAGAAGTCGTCCAAATCCATGTCTTCAATTACAGTAAAAAAAAAGTCGGTTAACATGGCTCTGTAACGACCACCGAACGTTGTTCCCAGCTACATTTTCGAAGAAAAATTGTCCAATGATGCCACCACTCCACAATCCGTATCAAACTGTCACTCTCTGTGAATGCAATGGCTTCTGGACGATGCTACCGATGAGTGTTGTTCACTAGCATAACAGTCTCACGAACTTTTTCCACAAACTTGCGTACGGCAGGCGCGGTGGGTGTTTCATTTCGGTTAAAACTTCTTTTCAAACATCGTACTGTTTGGGATACACACTACACAGCACTCACTTTGGAAATAAGTTTTCAATATTTCCCAACGTTGTTCAAGCGTAAAGCGACTCATTTCGTTCCGCGGAGGTATGATACTTCTGTCAAGATTTCGAGCGGGAAACAGCTGTCAGTGTCAAAATAACCTATGATTTAAAAAGAAACCACTAGATGACCCACCCTGGGATTTAACGCCACTGGACTATTTCTTCTAGAAATATGTAAAATCGCTGGTCATGACGACAAGCCAACAATTATGTGGTCAAAAATTGGACCGCCGAAGTGCAAAATCTAAGATATGACCGCAATATTCCCGAACTTGTCTTCAAATACCAATTGCCATGCAATAAGCAGTCAAGCAAAACAAATGATCAATCTAGAAAGGTAGGCGAAGTTTCATAAAGCTCAATTAAGAGTGAAAATAAAGATGCTGACCACAAGTATTTTAAAACCCTCCCGACGACACCCTCTTTATCCCTCTGGCTCATTCCGTACGAGTTAGTTGTTCCCACGCGCATTACCGCCTTTCTTTTCCCACTATCTGTCTAGTCTGACGCCTTTTCGTTTCATGTCTCCCGTGTCTCTTTCTGTCCTATTGCGCTACTCCCTCCCGTTTTCTGTCGCTTTTTCGTTTCATCGCAGTTCGAACTTACTACCCAAAGAAGTTTCCCCTAAAAAAAAATGTTAAAGTGTTTTATTAGGTGCCCCACCTAGTGGGAAATAAAACCACTTTCGTGAAGTGGATAGGCAGGGGGGTTACTGTCAGATTTGCAGTGCTCCCACACGCATTAAACTGTTTAATGTGTACTAAGTTCCCATAAGAAAGTTGACTTAGTTCCCACCTTACATGGACTTACATCTAAGTCCACTTCACGAAAGTGTTTTTATTTCCCACTAGGTCCACTGAGGGACTTAGTGCCCGGGGAATTATTTCCCTGCACCGTTTTATTAATCGTGATGGACGAATCAGAAAAAGACCCCACATCGACCTCAGTTGGCGTAACTGGAGGCAGCTAGCTTCTTGATTAAGGCCGTGGTCGACTTTAGGTATAATATTATGGTTCTGAGTCCCTCAAGACCAGTTTAACACAAGGCTTTTTAACGAGGGAGAATATTTAAAGGACCTGAACTCCATTAGGGCCTCAAGTAACTATTTAAAATGGTATATTCCAACAGAAAGGTCAAGTATCTCAAAATAGTTAAAAATAACAAATAAAAACATAATTTAATCCCATCTGTCAATTGCATTGAACTCAATTTTCTCCTTCACAATTTTTTCCCAAAGACTGTCTTCGCTCTTCATGTTGTCGGACTGGTTGCCTCCATACAATTTCACATATATATAGGTACACCCTGCTCTCCGACTGTCAGTTTAGTACACCTCCTTGGAATGATTACATTAACCTCGCTGCATTCGAACAGATAAACTCGGTCGTCAAACTAATCTAACAAGTATTAGATAGAGATACACACGAAGGCACTCATTCTGTTAGCAAGGGAGGCTGATGGTTACCAACACATTTGAGTAATAGAAATTTTTGTTAAACACGCACACAGTCCCAGTGTAGACTTTTCCCTCCGCTCATTAATAACAATAACTCACTTTTACGATGAAGGCTTTTCGACAACAGCAGCACCAGCTAAAAGGAAAAGCAAAAATTGGCAAAACAACAACAGCAACTGTCTGCTACTGCCCTCACTTTCTCTTCCTAGATGCATCTCCTTTGCTCCAACAGCCAACAACGAGGTGGTCATACACTACCTAGGCGTGATCGATGGGAGAGTTGCTGCTGCAACTATCTCCTCGTCGGTCGTTCGTACGCCACCTATGTGCCTGCCATCGTTAGACTTGAGATGGTTTTATTAATTTTTTTCTCAGGGAGAATTCGATTTTCATTTTGTGTTGCTATTTGCCATCCTCCTTGTGAATGCGACGATGTAAGACAAGGCAAAAAAAAAAAACTGTTAAAAAAAAAAAGGAAAATTCGATTGAAATTTATCTATTACTGTATGAGCAGGCAGGAGACGCAGACGGGAGCAGTCTTGGCTGTGTGCTTTCATTCCAAAAGTTATACGAAGGCTAGATAGTAGAGGAGGTGGTTGATTTCGTTAAAATGCAAGTAAAAGTTTGCCGCGTTGAAATCTAAACGGGGATAAGGCGTGCAGGTAGTTGGAATTCAGAAGAAAGGTTCGTGCAACTTAATGGATTAAAGTCGAGAAACAACTTACAAACCTACGAGGATTTTTAACATGTAACGAGTAAAATTCAAACTTCATTACTTAAGCTACTTGCACTATTGTTCGGAAGGAACTTGAAGAAAGTTTTCCCTGATATCTACTACTCCCTCCGATTCGACGCGAAATTCGGAAACATATTGGCTGGGAGGCATTTTTGAAGTTTTTTTTGAGGCAGCTATATTCAGCTGTTGCAATTGTCTCAAAAACCTTAAATGTGTTTAATAACATTTGTGTCTGTAAGTGGTATGTTCGGATCCTGAATAGGTTGCCTCCAGCCAAATAAATTGTAAACTTCTACAATAAGACGGAAATTTCGCTGTCAGATAAAAATGGAAGCAAAGATTTCCGTCAATCCAACCAAAATGAAGTCCAATAAGTGCATATGAAGCCCCAAAAGGTTGCTTAACGGGCTGTCCGCCGAGCTATTTGAGGCAGAGGGAGAAGACTTAATGGATCGCATACATTAACTCATCTCTAAGATTTGTGTGATGAATGGAACCTCAGCATCGTTTGAAAGATCCCCAAGAGAGGAGACCCTCTAAGCTCTAAACTGTTATAACTATATACGTCTGCCGTACTGTGTGAAAGGTTGACACCATTTGCAATAGAACTGATGGCCTCTACCAGTGAGGTTCTAGGCTTAGTAAGCCCACAACCAACCAAAAAGTCACACTACGAAAGATCTTGTAGAAAATCAAAGAAGTCCAGATCGATGCCCATCATCCGTGTATCGATTTTAAGGCTGCACACAACAGTGTTGGTACAATTAAGCGAGCTGTCACTGGTAAATGACACTAGATTCTGGTCCGAAAAATTGTATTCTCCAACCCGGAGGGATAATGCAGTAGAGGGCACAAGGGTACCTCAACCAAGTTGGATTAAGCACAGAGCCGCATTTCATAAACATTGACAGGTGACATTTTTTAAAATGTATCGCTCTTGTCTGACAAATTTTCATTTCATAAAATATTGACAGGTTTTTTTTTTTTAAATACTTCCCCCGGGAAAGGCGATAACGCTTCATCAGCGCCCCGAGATGCTTGCAGATGTATGTTAGTTCTGAACTTAAATTATGCTGCAAATTATAGTCTTCTGGAAATATATCCCCAGGAAGCGAGTACCAAATTTGGAAAGTTGTGGAAAATTGATGTCCCCGCGGTTGTCAAATGGGCGCCCAAAAGTAGCATTTCGAGGGATAACGTCTATAACGTTCCTCGTAACATCTACTATGGAAGTACCTATAGAACAAGCACAGGTAAGCGACTTGTCTTCTGTGCACCCAACGGTTGTAGATTCGATGTGAGTGTAGGGTCTCCAATAAGTCGAACTGCTCGTCTCTAAATAGGTAGCTCAACTTAGCCACTACAGTTTTTCCGACATAAAATTTGTCCTTAAATTCGGTAATCCAATCGTTATTTATTGTTTCTGGAATATGTCAAACAAATTGCATTTGGGATTCTTCATCACGTTTACTTGATGAAATAATCACATCTGTGGTAAATTCCGACCGAATTGAAAAACGGAACCGAATCCAAAAAAGATCGGAATTAAAAAGGATGTGCTGGAGTTTGCACGAAATTGAAAAAAAAAAAAATCGAAATTAAGGAAAGCCTTATAAAACTATTTCGAAATCAACCATTTTGTGGTGACAGCTGTCAAAACAAAACAATTATTTTTATTAAATGAGTTATTATTGAAATAAAAAGGTACAAACATGGATTTAAATATTTCAATTGGTTTAATTATTGGAGCGAAAGATTTATTCGACACTGATGAGAAGCCATCAGAGAACCAGGTCAGATTGTGTTGTGTGCCCGGAGCCGGACACTGTAATATTGAGCGTAACGAAAGGACTGACGTTCTGGCTAAAAACGGAACAGAGCTTCCACAAATTGAAACAATTTAGGGCATAAGACCACCAATAGCTGTAGCCGTGGCGAAGTGAATTATTCTCGAGAAACTCAAAAATAGGACAGAACAAAGATGATCGGATATAGTAGGCCACAGGGTCGCTCAATGGTTCAATCTGTAAAATTATTAAAACTCAGCAGATCAAAACTACGAGTGCCAATAGGGATACTCTCCGAGCACTGTCTTCTTAGGAAGATTAGGTTTAATAAACACGGACCAGTGCAGATATTGCGAAGACCTACATGTCGCAGAAGAAATAACTCATCTTCTCTGTGAATGTCAAGCTATTGCTCGGTACAGAAGGAAACACCTTGGAAGGTGAAGAAGATTGTCCTCACAAACAAAATTAAAGCAATTGTCAGGTTTTTTAGGAAAATTAATTGCTCGGGCGAATTGGCTTAGGTTTTGACCGTAAAGGTTCCCTAGGGATGGCGATGTAATGAACTCACACCCTATACAACCTATAACCTAACCTAATTTATTGTAGTTGAGCAAAACAAAGGAAGGAAATCAAAGGCGCACGAATCTTAATTCCGTGCCAAGATATAGAAGAACGTTGAGCGACAATTCGGATCCACTAGATTTGCAAGAGGCAATGTAAATCCGCTGAGCAAATTTTGATTATTATGTACATATATCTAAACTAACTAATTTTAGAGTTTATCCAGCTCTACGGACTAAATAAATCAGCATTTCGATATGTGTTAAGTAGCTTTAGTAAGGAGCTAAAGATACTAAGATATTAAAGTTAGCCGCTTGTTTTGGCTTTTTTTTTGCTGAGCGTTGCGTTGGAAATGACCTAAACCTTTCTAATCAGACCAAACTTCAACTAAATCGCTGTTAGTAAACTCGCTTCTCTCCATCCACTGAAGTCTCTACTAGGTGGTCCCAAATTATTAAACTTTTCAAACCGTAAAATGACACTTTCAGAACTGATTTGTAATTAGCGACCCAGAAAACCCGTGTGTTTATATGCTGATACAATTTTTCCGGCAATTAAAGCGAATTGACTGCAGCTGCCAACTGTCAAATACTCTTTTTGACATCAGATTCGAAATCAGCGACCCGTAAAACCCCAGGTGAAATCTAGGGAAGTCGCGTTAAATGGATAATACATAGCTCCATACTTTGAGTGAAAAAAATTCTGGAAAATTGACTTTTTACCCCCGATATCTCAAAAGCTGAATTGAAAACGTCAAAATGTTTGCATTTTTCAATTTCAACCGTTTTCGAGAACACCTCTCATGTAGGTCGAAATGGAACAAATGCGTAAGTGAGCTCAACGAAAATTTGAAAACGGTACGAATTGAAATTCGAACGAACATGATCACAGGGGGTTATTCCCAAATGCGCGGCGGATCGTATTGAAAGCGATACTTTGATTTCGACCGTTTTTACTTTTGCTTATTCTCAAATGCGAACTTTGCTTTCCAGTTTTTTCCAATTAGACTTCCAATTTTCCATTTATTTTCCCAAAAGTTTGCAAGCTTTTTCCCGTCACAAGAATTTAGTTTATTTTTTACCCATAAACAATCCGCCAGCAATCCGTCACCTAAATAGCTATCGCTTTTGAAAATACAAAAATACCATAAGCCCTCAGGGGTGAATATCTATCATTTTAAATCGTACTTGTCACTTTACTATCGATACTCCTTACAAAATTGTAAATTGTATTTTAATTCCTGTCCCTTACGAAAAATGTCAGTACAAATTTGTCAGAAAACTTATGACAGTTGCCGAAAAATGCCTAACTCATTGTCACACTTTTTTTTTTTATGAAACCTAAACTTGACAAATGTCGGGTATTTTCTATCTACAAAACAAAAATTTGACAATTGTCCAGTTGTTAGTTTACAATTTTGTCACCTGTCACCTACAGCAATTATAAATTTTTCTTCAAAAGGGCCCTGGAGGCATTTGACTAAGAATTGAGTTCTTAAATGGGGCTCGTTAGTTAAGGCTGGTTAGAGGTTAGAGATGAAGAAGTATGTTATGTATGTGTCAGATATTTTGTTCGAAAAAAAATTATCTTTGCGACATTATTAGAGAGAATTTCCCAACAGAAATTGTTAGGTTCGTACCCATCTAGCGAGAATCGTTGTTACTTCTCGCTACACACTCTGAATTTTTGACGTTTCGTGTCAGTTTTCAATCAAAACCTTCAATCACACCTAATAAATTTAGGAATTTTACTTGTGTGGACAAAGATGTCATTCTATTTCCAGAAGAAATTAAGACTCTCAGTCCACTTTACCCCTGATAAATATGTACTAAAAAGTGGTTGTTAAAACACAACGTTTTCGATGAGATTGCAGGAAGGCTGAATTCTAGGCAGCGTCAAAAAAATTTTACATCAATGCTTTTTAGGGTCTTAAACGAGTCATTTTAGAACAACAATCTGTAAATTCTGTTTTATAATGATTCGAAATAACAATAACCAAACGTATTTTCGACAGCATAAAATAATTTATGGAAATTTAAATAAAATAAATGTTTCCAAGTTTCTAAGACCAATGAAAAAAAAAAAACAAAAAACATTTATGGACACTTAATTGTGGCGGTCACTGTACCTACAAATCTTTGCAATTCCAATTAGACTGTCAAAAATATGAAACTTCCCAATAAATTTTCCAACATTGTTGCTAAGCGAATTCACTCTGATTTTATTTATTATTGCAAAATTCAATAGAAAATATAATTTTACAAAAAAAAAAAAAAAAAAAATCATGTTTGTGGTCCGCCACAGTAAATCGATCTTCATACCCCCTCCCATTCGCACATGAAACTTTAAACGTGCGAAACAAGCTTTACATGCACACGGCAGCAAAAAAAAAAAAATCTATTACCAACCACGCGACCACATGCTTTCAGTTGTTTCCTCATGTAAAACAACCAAACATGCGTGACCACCAGAGTTGCCATAGCCACAAAATTCAACGCAAAACATAATCGCCGATAAATAAAACGAACACACTTACAAATCGCCATCATGTGTTTCGTTCCGTGCGTCAAATTGTATTTACACGATCGTTTTACGTTCGAAGAAATAAAAAAAAATTGCGAGCACGTTGTGCTCGTAAATTATTTTCCGTTCGCTTTGTTCAGCATTTTCTTTGTTTTGATTTGAGTTAGTATATGGCTGTACGAAAGCTTAACTGACAGCTGCGAGAATTAAATGAAAATTTATGTGAATTGAGCTTTGAACACACCCCCTGTTTGAGTCTTTTTCTCTCTATCTCTCTCCTCTTGTGTCTTGTCTGTTGAGCTCTGGCTTGGCTCTGTTGCTGGTCTGTCACTTCACTGTCATTATCATTAGAGAGATATGCTAAATGCTTTTACGCGTTCTCTTCGAACAATCGCACCAATGACGAACACGAAAAAAAAAAAAACTAATTAGGGCACGATAAACGATCGTACATATTGAGATCAAGATCTTTTGCATTGTTTAGTTATTAACTGTGAGTAAGAAAAATAATAATAGAGACAGAGAGCCCATGTAAATGTGCTCTCGACAACGCGACGTAAAGTTGTGCTCGTTTTACATGTTACGACGACGACGTCGAGAGAGAGAGAGACCTTGACCTAAAAACCTGCATTTTGCTAGTTAGCAAGTACAAGAAAAAAAAACAGAAACACCTACAGAAGAATTTTATGTACAAAATTGTATATTTTTTTTTTTTTTCGTTGGTAGTTAACGAATTTTCCTTCCCCCTTGTTTGGTTGTTGTTTCTTCTGCTGTCCGTGGTAGAGATACATGCGTCAGCCATTATTGTGAATAGTAGGTCAACAAGTAGGTTTATCGGTCAATCGTAAATTGTCCATTCTGTTTGCTGTATGTGTACAAACATCAGAGCAAGCATTTAGATTGGAGACGACACGATGAGTAGGGGAAATAAATTCAACAAGTCAAAGTGACGTTTGTGAGTGTTAAGCTAATCGAGGTAAGCAAAGAAAACTGAAACTGTTGCTGCAGCAGGTTGATGAGCTCCAAGTTGCAACGCAAGTGATGTATGACTTTTGTTTACAGTGAGATTGTAAAATGTGATGCAGATCTTGGGGGGCAATAGCAGTGCGATCATTTTGAGAGTGGTGAGTCACCAACTCGTTAATACGCTGTCAAAAAAAGGGAGTAACTGACTTTGAATTTTAAAATTACAGTCAACTTCAAGGAGCATACCTGTCAGAGGATTCTCGCACTTATTCATAGAATGCAATTGCAAAGAAGTCACTACAAAATGTTTGATACCTGGTGAATGGTGACTCACAATTATTGCCATTGCAGACAATTTTTCTATAGAAATCCTCAAATATCGGAGCATATTTTCATCGATTATGCGATATTAAAAAATCGGTTAAACTTGCGGCGGCCTTGTTAAACCACTCTGCATTTGAAAAGTTGTACTTTTTAGCATTACCCCGTCAAAGTTTACTCGGCATCCGAAATAGAGAGGTTTCTTAAATGACAGTGAACAAAAAAGGAAACGCTGACGAAGCTGAAGGCGCTCTGTATTTCAAAAGACAGATTTCTGCAAACAGAATGAAAACTACGTTTATCTTTGATTGTTTAAGCGTGAGTCACCAACTCACCAAAAAAAAACAGAGTATTGGTCTTAAGAATTTCCTTATTACAGTCAACTTTGTAAGGTAAAGGGTTCCAAAGATTTGTCGCCGGTATTGCAATTGCTACATTTTAACTTTCTCGTATACGTAGTAAGAGATATTGTTTTCGTACTAAATTTCGAACTCGAAATTTTGATCAATTCTGATATTACGATGATAGGGGAACTCAAAAAAGTGGGTCTCGCAAATCTGTTCGTCCTAATGTCTGTCTGTCCCATAGCTGAGAAATCTAAACGCTTGGACGGATTTGTTTCAAACTACGTATTTAGAGTTTGTGGACTTCCCGCTAGGAGGCGTTTTTTTTTTATGTCAGCCCTAATATTAACGTGTACAAATTTTACGAAATATTACATAATTTAGATTTTTTCGAAAACGGCTCTAACGATTTGAACCAAAATTGATAGTTGAGTTAATGTAGACATGGTTAACATGACTGCATACCCAGTTTTTTGCTAAAAAGTCCAGCAACGGCAGTTTTGAAAATTGGATTTTTCTCGAAAACGGTAAAAACGACTTAAAAATAAAAAAGCTTTTTTTAAGGGACTATTGTCATTCCTAACTTGATGGCAAACTAAGTTATTCTCTAAAAAGACTGCGTCCTTTGATATCCACCCAAATCGCAAATAATAGTACTTTAAAAAAAACTGCTCATATCTCAAAAACGCCATTTTCGATTATGACAAAAATGTAACTGGCAGGTATACCTCAAATCCATAGTAATACCATTTGCTCAGTTTTGAACTAAACAGTTGCAAAACAGTGTTTATTCAACCATGAATGCGTCCTTTGATTTTCACCCCAATCGCTAAAAATAGTAGGTACTTTAAAAAACTGCTCATATCTCGAAAACGCCATTAGAATAAAAGCGGATCTTACTGAAGATTTACTAAATTGTTTTTTAATAAGGACGGGTCGACGTTGAAATATCGTCGTCCCATTTTTCTGGTAATTTTGCTTTTTAACATACTCGCATTCATCTAAAAATGCGCCTCGTCGTTAAAGTTGATTTTTCGGCCAAAATTGGGGTACTCTTGCAAACGCTCCGAAGCCCAATCAGCGATTGGCTTTGTCTATGTTCATTTACTTTGAGCTGCTGGATTAGTTGGATCTTGTACGAGTGTAAGCCCAAGTCCCGATGCAAAATTCGCCAAATTGGAATCTGCGAAAGGCCGATTTCTTGTGCACGGCGAGGAACTGTTTGCCTCGTGTTCTCCTGTACACTCTAATGGACCGCAGTAATGCTCCCGACAAATCTAGCTGGCAACGACCCATACCACTTGAAAAATCCTTATTCAATTTTGAGTGCCAGGCAAATATACGAGTGACAGCCACGAAGCAATTCTGACTGGAAATGCGAGAAACACAAACGCGCTTAATCTTGGACTGCAATGGATTTCGCTTTGACCTTGCTCTTGGTATTCGTATAGAGGAAACTAATGCTTTTCCTTTTGTTCGGAGTCTTACACCTGTGGAAAAATAAATCCTGCAACGCCCTCAGGATAGCGCCACGACCCCCCAGGGCGTCCAATTTCGACCAATCTTCGCAGTAATACTCCTAGGCCAATAATTACGATTGTATGTAAATTTGAACTCAATCGATTCGGTGGTTCTCGAGATATTAAATTTTTAATGTTTTTTTTTTATGGGCGGTGCCACGCCCCTTTGTTCAATTTCAACCAATCTTCACAGGGATACTCCTAGGCCAATCTCTAAGATTGTATGTAAAATTTAACTCAGTCGATTCGGTGCTTTTAGAAATATAAAATGTTTAATGTGTTTTTTTTTTGTATGGCCGGTGACACGCCTATTTGTCCAATTTTATCCAATCTTCACAGGAATACTCCTGGGCAAATACATAAGATTGTATGTAAATTTAAACTCAATCGATTTGGTGGTTTTCGAGATATAAGAATTTGAATGCAATTTTTGTATGGGAGGTGCCATGCCCCTATAACTCATGAACCAATACACCTACAAAGACCGTATATACTTACAAACCATGGTATTAACGTCACCTTTTATGGGAAATTTCCAGAATCAAAATCAATTCACGCATTACAGGAACATTGGCGACAAACACAATACAACTTATTTTTATATAACGAGTTTTTCAACAGGGACGCTACAAAAGTAGAGCGACAGGGACAGCAAACGACGCCGAATTTCTTGGCGCTCTTTTGACATTTCTCTTCAGTAAGGTTTGCCATTTCATGATGGAAAGATATACGAGCCAACAACGAGTCGAAATTATTAAAATTTACTACCGAAATTCGGAGTCAGTGGCCTCAACGTTAAGAGCGCTACGTCCAATTTATGGTCGTCATAATCGTCCCAGCAGATCAACAATTGAGCGGCTAGTGGAAAAATTTGAATCCACAGGAACAGTACAAAATGTTCCCGTGTCAGTGAGACAAAGAAGTGCCCGTAGTGTCGAGAATATTGCTGCCGCTGAGGCTTCAGTTGAAGAAAGCCCAAATGTGTCTCTCACACGTCGTTCTCAAGCGTTGGGCATCTCTGTGACGTCGTTGTGGCGAATTTTGCGAAAAGATCTTGGTCTACATCCTTACAAGATTAAATTGACGCAAGAACTGAAGCCGCTTGACCACCAGAAGCGTCGCATGTTCGTGAATTGGGCTGAGCAACAACTTGAAAATGATTCGGATTTTCATCGAAAAATCATCTTCAGCGATGAGGCTCATTTCTGGCTGAATGGCTTCGTCAATAAACAAAATATGCGGTATTGGTCAGGCAGCAATCCACACGTACTCCATGAGTCATCATTGCATCCCGAAAAAATTACGGTTTGGTGTGGTTTATGGGCCGCCGGTGATGATCAAGACCGTCACGTTACTGTGAATGGGAATCGCTACCGTTCAATGATAACCGAATATTTTTGGCCCCAATTGGATGATATGGACTTGGAGGACATGTGGTTCCAACAGGATGGCGCCACAAGCCACACAGCGAATGTCACAATCAATTTATTGGAAATCAAGTTTGGAGAACGTGTTATCTCACGAATGGTCCAGTCGCTTTGCCGCCTCGGTCGTGCGATTTGACGCCGTTGGACTATTTCCTGTGGGGCTACGTCAAGTCTATGGTCTATGCCAACAAGCCAGCGACGATTGATGAACTTCGTACGAATATCGCACGTGAAATTGCAGCAGTATCGGCCGATTTATGCTTGAAAACCGTCGAAAATTGGGTTCAGCGTTTGGACTTCTGCAAGCGTGCCCGTGGTGGCCATGCAAAAGAAATCGAGTTCCATACATCGAACGTACTTTCACAGGAATAAAAAATTTCATTGATATCCAAAACCGTTTTTGTTTTATTTAAAAAAACTTTTGTTGCGCTCTTATTGAAAAACCCTGTACATATATAGATATATAGATAGATTATTGGAGTCCAATCAGCATAGCTATACAACCTATATCAGGATGTGTGACGATGATCGTCTAAACGATATCGTTTTCGAAATTTTGACGACCATAATAAAATAAGCTATTTTCTGAATGATCGTTTTTTCGATTATAGGCAGTTTTTATTGTACTTGTGGAGACAGAGCTGGATACCGCTCTGAAGCTTGTTGCTTTACCACTTAGCTGCTGGTTTTGGAGGTCAATCGTTTAAAGCTCAGATAAATCGAAACATTGTTCGACGCTCACTTTTGTCCGTGTTAAAGAAGTGTATGTCAAGGCTATATTCTCTTGAGTTTTTCAAGTCGTTTAGATTTGACTTGATTATTGAAAATTTGCTAGGCTATTGATGCCCCTGCAAACTGACACTTTCCCTTGATCTGTTAATATTACAGCCGGATTTTAACTTTTTATTTAGCTTTTTGTAGTTGCCTTATGAAGCATTTAGAATTCTGAGGTCTACAAAGCCTTTAACGATTTTTTCGACGTTTTCTCACCCCATAGCAAAAGAGCTGATTAGGGCTCTTTTCAGATCCTATAGGCTGATTTCACAATCTGTCGAAACAACCCGCTTATACATACTTAATAACTGCTATTGGTTTTAGTCTTTAAATATTTGACTCATTTGTGTATCTTGTGCTTTTAAAAATGCAGTTTAACAACACAACTTCTCAAAAGGTTTTCAAACTTAGAACCTGTTCTATAAAACACATTCGACAAATCTTCATCAGTTCACATCTGAATCCGACATCTAAATTGTGCCTCGTTGAATTCTCATCCACTTCACGCTTCAATAACGACCCTCTGTGCGTCCGTCACAATCGCCAGTCAAGCCGCACTATCAATGTCAGAACAATTACCAGCGAAAAGCTGTAGAAAACAATGCTTCCACCTTCTTCAATACAGACCGCAGATGAATGTACCTATACTTACAATAAAAATAAAAAATTGGTCGGTGTAATTAATTGGAAAATTTAGGTGTGCCCAACAGCGGGCAAGCCACTCGGCTCGCATAAGAGACACTAAACACATGTTTAACATGCTCGGCATCTGGGTCAAAACCATGTTCTGCCGCCCTCGTAAAAAAACACACACACACACAATTACCAGAACCAAAGGTCACACACAAGTCAGTTCAGATAGTCATTTGAGTGATGTGTAAAGTGACCGACACGCTTACGAGTGTCACTTGCGATTTTCCGGACTTTCGCATCGAAGGCAACACAAATCTGATAACTACCTGATTTCGGTTACACGCCAGCCCCAGATATGGTATCTTTTGTAAGCAACTCTGATGTCACACTTGAGTCTGAACATGTGTTGTACCACCAACGAACAGAGTGTTACAACCAAATGGGGTCACCTCATTTACAGAAGGTCATCTGCCGAAAAAGAAATGAAAAAAAAAAAAAAAACTGCCAAAAGTCGTTTTCTCTTTGTGCGAGTACCTTCAAGAGGAAGTTACAAATTTTAAATACAAATTATGACTTAATGACAGCATTTTGTTGGTCGGATTTCCACACAGAGGGCGTGCAATCGTCAGAGGTAAACATAGTACTCAAAAGTGGCACAGAGCACTTTCGGATTGCGTACGTGTGAAGAGATCTCCCCGTTGCGTTGGTGCGCGCAAAGTGTGAAAAAATACGCACAGTAGTTCAAAGGTCGGCCGCATCCAAGCGTGACACACAAACCAAACGCACACGCATAGGCATTGATATTGTATCTAAAATCGCCCATAAAAGCTCAATGACAGATGCCATTATTTGACAGCCAAACTGAATACCTCTACATCTCACACTGTGTGATGTGGTGTAGTCGTTGTCGTCGTCACGCACTCCTAAACTCAGCCTACTTTTCGTTGTCAGATTTCGTAAAAAGTTTACTTTTACTCGCGCCTCGAAAGTGCGCGAGCGGCAGCATGGCATATCGTTTGGTTATGGTGTGTTTGTTTATGCAACATAACGCAACACTCTGACGGTAGTTTATTTTATACAACCATACACTGCTGGCACTCTCCGATTCGACAAAATGTGACCTACATGTTGGAAGTCGTTTTTTTTTTTCGGCTGAACATTTTGAGGGCCCTTCAATTATACATTTTGATGTATTGACTTGATTATGGATGGGCCCATGGCTGATGAAAAAGTTTACTTTGCCCGATGACTATAATGTGCTCATTCGTATTGACTATCTTCTGCCTGCGGTGTTTTGTTTAGACTTTGCTGAGTTACGCGGAGGTTACTGGAAGTTGAAGTGTATGTAATAATTTGGATTGAAGGAAAGTCGGCTGGTTATTAATAGATGGCGGGGCTAGCGGCTATGTGCTTTGTGTCTTGTTGCAAGTTGCTAACAGCCTGAGGATTACTATGAAAAGCAAATCAAAAGTAGCTCTGTAGCCTTCATTCGTAAATTGAATAAGCTAAAGTTGTCAATTTTGACATGCTGGCGTCACAAAAATGTACTTATGTTTCATTTGCGAGCGTGTCAACGACGATTGACAACCGATCACACAGTGTCAATCGAGCGGTCCTGCGCGTGTTATTGTGTGCCAAGATATACCTAAACATGCTCGCTTTGTCATCCTGTGACAACATGCCATCACACAGCGTGACACTGTGACAGGAGCTTAATCCCGAAAGCGCGGCGCAGGCGGATCGCTTTTCATAGGGGATTTGTTTTTCTAAAAGCGGTAACTGTTTAGGCGACGGATTACTGGCCGATTATTTGCGGATAAAAAAATAAAGTAGATTCATATGGCGGTTAATGGCTGTCAAGCTTTTGGAAAAAAATGGAAAATTTAAAGTCAGAGCGAACAAAACTGGAAAGTACTGGGGCCAGATTCCGTAAAATAAAAACGATCGAACGATATCGTTTCGACAATAGCAGTCTCTGTCTATTGCCACAGATATGATAGAGACAGGTTTAGTGAAAACAATATCAATATCGTTCGATCGTTTTCATTTTACGGAATCTGGGCACAGGAAATATCACTTCGCTCTTGAAAATAAGCAAAACCAAAGGCGGTCAAAATTGAGTTGTCCGATCAATACGATTCAATACGATCCGCCGCGCATTTGGGAGTAAGCGCCCAAGATTGTGAAGATTGCACTTTATGGCGTTAGGCAATAACGCCCAAATCAATTTGGAAAAACGCACTAAAAAAACTGGTACAATTTGTTGCAAAATTTGTCGTCATTTTGGGTGTTATTTCCTTTCCAGGGTTCGTTTTTTTGACAAGCAATTAAGCCCAAAATAGTAAGTGGAAATGCATAAGCAGTGGAATAAGTATGAGGGGGCATACTGCCCCCCTACAACCCCCCTGCTTGGGTTTTCTATTGGATTTTGTAGTAGGTGTCATAGGGGGGCAGCATGGCCCCCATACCTTTTGAACTGCAAATTATTTTTGGGCTTTATTTCCATCTTGTTGTTTATTTTTGGCGTTAGGCAATAACGCCCAAGGAAATAGCGCCCAAATCAATTTGGAAATAACGCCCAAAAAAAACTCGTACAATTTGTTGTTGCAAAATTTTTCGTCGGTTCGTTTTTTTGACAAGCAGTAAAGCCCAAAATAGTAAGTGGAAGTGCATAGACAGTGGAAAAAGAATGGGGGGTATTCTGCCCCCTGCAACCCCCCTGCTTGGGTTTTCTGTTGGATTTTGGAGTAGGTGGGAGTTTGTACTGCAAAAAAAAACCTTCAATATATCAAATTCCACACATACTCCAAATCGGACAGAAACCCCAAGCAGGGGGTTGCAGGGGTGCAGCATGCCCCCCATACGCATTGAACTGCAAGTTATTTTTTGGGCTTTATTTCCATCTTGTTGTTTTTTTGGGCGTTATTTCCAAATCGATTTGGGCGCTATTTCCCTGGACGTTGTTGCCTAATGCTGTACTTTATATGTCGGTATACATCGGTTAGGTACTGCTAGTGACGTGCAGCACACTCGCACGGAATTTGGTCACATGTACTCTTAGCCCTATCGCACGCTGAATTTTTTCCAATTTAGGTCTGCTTCGAAATCAAAAGGGTGGTCATTTGCACAAGCAGCAACAGTGGTGAAAACGTGTCATTCGCGACATTCATGACATCGTAGAAAGTCGTGCAGTGTCACTCGTGGGACTTTTTAACCTGTGACATGCTGTAAAAAAAATTGCGCCATTTAGTCCCAACAGCATTGGTAAGGCGATCACATTGTAATTCAATCACTCATCATGTGACATATCTCATGACAGGCGATCACACTGAATGACCACTTAAGGACAAATTTCAACGCCGTCATACGAACGTCAGCATGTCACTGAATGACACAATTTGTGGCAAGTGCAATAGAGAGATATAGTAAATACTATTTCTCTCTGCTGGGGGAACATCCTCTAACCACCTGATATGCACAGTTTCCCAAGATCTTGCAAAATAGTCAGCAACATTTTTTTCTTGACAGCCTATAAAATGAATAGAGGATGTACAATGTACATATGACTTGAATGATATTATCCTCTTGTCGACAAACCCTATGTCTTGCCAAAGGTAGTCTTAAAGTTTCAAAGACAGGATTCCACGTGTATACAGATTGACGCTGAAGCAAAGCTTGCTATCAACGATTACTTCAAGATATTTGATATTCAGACCATTCAGCTTCCTCTCCTTTTAAAAAGGACGACATTCGTCTTAAGAAGATTCACTGAAAGCGCATTCGGAATGCAGCATTCGCATAATAATTCGGAAACTGAACTGGCTGGCCGTCACGATCTCATACTTATGGATTATTTTTTGTGACGATATGAGAAGTTCGCAAATTTATGCCGATAAATCACTGACATTAGGTCACTTATAAGCCAACACTCACCGCGTCATTGGCGATAATTAGCCCTAGCTGTTCGACAAAGTGGTGGGAAATTTGACTCCAAGATTACACTTCACTCGAGCCGGCCCAAAATTATGGTTAAAAACGGATGACGTTTTATATAAGTGAAACTTCTTACGGCCTGTCGGCAACAGATCGTTGTGCAGTAATTTCAAAATTTCAATGAAACGAAAAAGGGGACAAGTCGTTGGGACAGTATTTCCAAAACTTCGATGAAACGAAAAATGGACAGGTAGTCGACAGTAATTCCAAAACTTCGACGAAACGAAAAAGGGGCAGGTAATCGGGCAGTAATTCCAAAACTACCATGGAACGAAAAGTAACAGATCGTTGGGCAGTAGGTATTTCCAAAACTTCGATGAAACGAAAAGCGATATGAAATGAGAAGAATAAGTCAGATCGGGCGGGATGAAGCATGGAGAGGAACAAGTTTGGCTTTACTATCATGCGAAAAAAATATTATACTCGCAGTGTATCTATACATATTTATATACGTTTGTTACAAACCTTTACAAGTGTATAGTATTAACACATCCAATCAATTGTTAACTTCATTCATTACCTGAAAAGAACAGAAAATAAACGTTTAGAATCGAATTAATAAGTTCAGATCAAAAATACAAAACGACAACTAAAATAAGTGGAAAGTCCAATAATCTTAATATCGAAAAGAGCAGCCGCTTTGATACTTCCAAAAACTATTCGTTCATAAAATGTTAAAGAAATTTCAAATGGCAACTCTTTTAAAATGTAATCGGTAAAAGGACTAAACCAATATTTACTTAAAATGTACGTCTCTTAAGGGCTGTTTGCTGCTACGGCTCATACCGATACAAGTTCTACTTAAATGCTTATGGGCTAATTTTTGTAAGACATAAACTGTCACGTAAGAGTTTATATGGAACTTCAAACTTTTAGCAAATGACCCTAACACCTTCTGTAGGGTAGGTAAGAGAGGTTTGTGTGGTGCGCTAGCTCCATTTCTCTTCGGAAGCCTTAAGGCCCATTGTCAGTCCCTTTGTAATCTCATAGTATATAAAAATGGAAATTACGACTCACTGATCATCAACGCGCAGCCCAAATCCTTTGCTGTTCCCTTTATGATGTATACAAGGAATAAGGAGGGATATTTCGAAATTCAACCCTTAAATGGGTAAAAAGGGGGGCCAAGATTTAGATTTTTCATTCGATTGACTTCAAACTCGGTTTGTATTATATTATTATAAGAAATTAAGACAATTCATTTTTCCAATTTTGGAAATTTTGTTTGGGTCCTGAGTTATTGGCGATGCCCCCTTTTAAGGGGCCCTTTTCTTAACTCACGAACCGTTAGTCGTATCAATTTGAAATTTTATAGTCGCCCTTGAACGTACTCCACCGCAAAGATATTTTAAAGGAGTTCTGTCAGAATGGGGTCATACTGCTAGAAAGTGGTACACATCCTCACGATCTTTCTGGTTGCATTATGTTTTACAGTACGGGAAGATATATAAATATAAAAGAGGAAAGAAAGGTAATCTGTGTACCAAAAGCCTGAGGGCTATGCGAGCAAAGCCGGGGGCAAAAGCTAGTTGTAAATACATAAACCCAAAAAGAAAAGAATGGATTTTTATGATTAATTAAACTATGTATGTAGTTAGTTAAAGCTGTTCAGACACGTTTTCGAAGCACCTTAACCATAGAGATCGATATCGTCATTCCTGAAGCACGGGACAGTGGCATAAAAGATGTTGGATTGTCTCCGTTTCTTTCTCGGCTTCGTAGCTTCTGCATAGATTGTTGATTTCTAAGATTCATTTCCGAAGCATGGTTTTGATGGCGCAGTGACCCTATAACAATGTCAAAGAAATTTCGAACTGTGTGTATTTTCTGGAACAAAACTGCATTGATGCCGTGCTACATGAACACGTAATCCACGACTTAAAAACCACCGGCTTTGAAAGCTACTGGTTATCACCAAAGAGTTTTCAAGTCAAGAATAAATAAAATTAGTAGAGTAAGCATTAAATATTATTGAAACATTTAGGTGGCCTCAACTCCAAAAGCGTTTCGCCCCGATGTGGTGGGTGGGATCATCAGTAGACGAACCACCACATCTGCCTAGACGCACTATTTACTCGATGTTTTGCCGAGACTATATGGAGTCACAAACACAAAGTGACTGTGAACCATAACCTAATCCGAGTCTTTGGTCCACCCACCACATATCGGGGCGAAACGCATTTGGAGTTGAGGCCACTTATGTTTCAATAATAGCTAAATTGCTACTGGTTATCTTTACCTAATTTGTGAGCGGATCTTTATAAAATTACTGTCCGCATTTTAATACATTATTTGGCCCCGAGATGGCCTAAAGATTTGACTTTGTTTTCTCTGGGGTGCTTAAAAATGCAAGTTATAGTTAATAACTCGCATTCTCTGATGGAACTGAAGGAGAATATCTGCGATAAAGTTCGTGGGTTCCGACAACGTATGATTAGCTTCTTAAAATTTAAAAAGAACTAAAGGGTGATTTTTATTTGCTGTTTGATTTTTCAGCCTGATTTTTTTGACAATTCACGCATGGTTCGTGATACATGTCAAAATACAAAAAAAAATGTCATTTGCATTGCCATTTCCCCATGGATTAACTTACGCTCGAACAACCTTTGCATATTATTGAATTTTATTACCAAATATCGTGCTCAGTAAAAAATGTGTTTAAGAGCACTTCGTCCATTTTATTGTCGTCGTAATTGTCAATGGTGCTCGCTATCGATCAATGATTTCAGACTTTATTTTTGCCCAAAATGGAAGAGCTGGGTTTGGTCGACATGTGGTTTCAACAGGTCAGCCGCGGCCGCCACACAGCACGCGAATCCATGAACTGGACATATTGCGAGGCAAATTTGCTCAGCAATTCATCTCATGTTTTGGACCTGTGAATTGGCCGCCTAGATCGTGCGATTTTACCCCGCTGGGCTATTTCTTGTGGGGATATGTCAAGTCTTTCGTCTATACGAAATAATATTCAAAAAGTAAATGGCAAGAATTGATTTATCGACCCTAATAAAAATTTTACTCAGTTTTGCGAATTTTCGTTGGTTTTTCTTACTTTTAAAAACCAAACGCTTAAAAAAAAGCACCCATTAAGGACCATTCACATGGAAGCGAACGAACGAATTGATGAAATGCGAACAAACCACTTTTTATCCATTTATAAACAGAAAATTGTACATTTTACTACTCCAAGATAAGGATAATTAATTATTCCATCCAAAATTTTTGCCGCGAACGAAAACACCCTGTCGCGAATTGTCAGTCTATTCACAATCCACATAATTTAAATCGCGTTCCACAAAGTAGCGAATAAAAAATTCGTTCGAACTTAACCTTATTCCAAGAGGAGGATATCTTGGAATAATAAAATGTGGAGTTTTCTTTTAACAAATGCATAAAAAGTGGTTTATTCGCATTTCATCAATTCGTTCGTTCGCTCCCATGTGAATGGTCCTATACTAAAGAACCCCACTTTGCCGACACGAATTCCAGGGATGTACAAAATAGTTTGTCTCTTCTTCATAGATAACCAATTTAGTAGATAATAATGCGGTACCTGTTACAAATACAGTAATGACCGATAAAAAGAACTTTCTGTTGTAACAAACCATTTTAATAGGTCTTAAATTCCTTTAAGAACTTTTAATTCGATATGCTCATATATTAGGAACCCTTTTTCTATTTTAAATAAAAAAAGCGTCCTGCTTTAACGAGGTAACAATTTACTCAAACTAATCTATGAAATAAGTTAACAAAATTTGAGTGGACAATACAATTCGAATTATACAACTCCATTTGTTGTTAGAATTTCCGAATTCGTCGGGACTTTCACACATTTTTACGGCGTTTACCCGACAATCAAGAAGTGACATTATAATCAAAAATGAACCCGCAAATAACGATAGAACCAATTTGGTCAGTGAACTGGAGTTCATTATTAGCGTACACTACTGTATGTTTAGGTGCCTACCAGTTCGTCGGTAAATGTAAATATTTATCCACTTAGCTGGCATAAGATAATTAAATTGCATACCACATGAGGAAATGTACATACATTTTTTTGCGGAATGTATTGTCAAAATATTTATTCAACGTCAATTAAGCGAATAAATTTCTATGCGTTATCTTATCTCGACAATTCCCAACCATACAGCGGATATTTTCGTGAACCCCCTAATGGGAATAAACTTCTTGTAGACTTTTATCAAGTGTGGCGCACTTGTGGTACCTTCGTCCCCAAAGTCTCATACATACAGTTATCTCTATTTCCCATCCAAGTCTAAAATATTGCCAGATGAATAACATTGAAATGCATAAGTAGATATTGGATCTATTCTACTCTATGATCCCAATTCCAGTTCTATTCAGAGTTGACAATGTAACGATATATTCGACGCATTTATTATTATTGCTTCGCTGACCTTATAAACGCGACACACGCACACAATTGTGTGACCCATATTAATCTATTATAGATCGGCATTGAAGATAGTGAGGGCCCATACATTGATACACAGGCATTCCCTCCCTTACCGCACATAATAAGGATTTAGTTCCGCAGAGAAGAAGAAGCCTTTTAACTAGTATACATTATGTACGAGAACGTCAATGTATACATTTGACATTGAAACTGACAGGAGTTTAAAGGTTTACCTTTATATTAACTAACCTTATAAAAAGCTATTATATGTCAGATGCATTTGACATTCCGACACTGTTGTCATGGTAGTGTGCTAATTAATGCAAATTTATTGCACATAATTTATATTTTATTAAATAATCTAGTCTTTTGTTGTCGCGAGCTGTGGGAGCGCCTATAGGCGAAATGTCATCGCCCACATTTTATTTGTATATTATAAAGTTGCGCCTCTCCTTTCAATGTTGCTTCGTATTAGAGAGAAACCATTGTTGTGGTGGTAGTAGAAAAAGCTTATTCATTCTCAGTTCTCACCAACACATAATGACACGATTAGTGGAATAGGTTCAATGTGGAGTGGCAGTGGACTGTCAAAAAATAAGTTACACTCTGTTAGGAAAGAGGTAGTGGGCATAGCAAAACGAGATAGCAATACAAGTTGTAGCTAGGTAGGTACACAAACAGAAAGATATTTGAAATGTTTGACGGGAATGCCATGACTGAGCTGTCAGAATGTGCCAAGACCATAGTACTTATTCTAAAAATATTGTCGAATGGAGGGTAATTTGTTTGACCTTTTCGATGATGATTTTTTTAATAATATTTACAACAAATGAATTTATGTCACTTTGAAGTGGAAATAATTTTGCTCGTAGGTATGTCAAAATTAAATAAACTGTCACAGTTATTATACAGCTACAAATGTATTGGAATATGTATAAATAATCTATGCATGTTAGGAATTGTAAGACTTTGTTCACCCACCTATAATTTGGGGTGATTCGAGTTAATGGCGAACCCATATTTAGGTTTGAAAGATTGACAATACAGAGACAGTATATGGGGTCTGGTTTGACATCATTCTGAATGAAAGAGTAGACCATTTTTTGATTTTATCTAACAAAATGCATTAGTTGTCTGCCTTCTATAAGGGTCGACTTCTAATAGGGATCTGCTGTGGGCGACATTTATTTCATTCATTCGGCATTAGCTATAAAGTTGACGAACTCTTTATTTTGACATATTGTATCACGAACAAATATTTTTTTTTAAAAGTATAGGCATTTTAAAGGAATTTCCATTTCACCCAAACAAGGGCTTTTGTGTTGCAAATTTATTCACTCTGGACAAAGTGAATGATGATGAAAAAATTTCGCACATTGAGGTCGAAAACAATCTCACTGAGACCTTTGGTGTCAAAAAATGATTTACACATACTAAAGCGCTGTCATGTGACTTCTTTAACATCGGGCTTCAGGGCTTGTACGAAACTGACAAGCCAACACCAGTGGCGTAATTTTTTCAGAAATGTATTTATTTACATACTTGCATTTTACATACGAGGATGACATTGGCATCACTGGCAGAACTCATCGACCTGTCACGGGCGTGTTCGCAAATATTGGGACAGAAGTGGCAAAAATGGGTTTAGCCATAAATGAGGGCAAAATCAATACTGTTAGGGACACACAATGCCGACGAATTAGACGGAAGGTTACAATAGATCGCTGTAACTTTGAGTAGGTGTCCTGAGCTCATGCAGCATTAGATGAGCTCCTGAGCCTTCCTCCTGTCTTTCTTAAGAAGACAGCATGTAAAGGGTGGGCCATCTAGTGGTTTTTTTTTTAAATCATAGGTTATTTTGACACTGACAGCTGTTTTCCGCTTGAAATCTTGACAGAAAGTCAGTATCATACCTCCGCGGTGAAATGAGTCACTTTACGCTTGAATAATGTTGGGAAATATTGAAAACTTATTTCCAAAGTGAGTGCTGTGTACTGTGTAGTCCAAATAGAGCGCTTTTGGAAAAAAAATTTTGGCCGAATTGAAGCACCCACCGCGTGCGTCTGCTGTACGGAAGTTTGTGCAAAAAGTTCATGAGACCGTTATGCTAGTGGACAACACTCATGGTCCCCGTAGTCGTACGGTGGCAATGCATCCACAGAGAGTGACAGTTTGGTGCGGATTGTGGAAGGCTGGCATTATTGGACCATTTTTCTTCGAATATGTGGCTGGGAACAACGTTTCGGACAACGGTGTGTGTTACAGAACCATGTTAACTGACTTTTTTTTACTGAAATTGAAGACATGGATTTGGACCTCTGGGTCATGCAAGATGGCGCGCCATGTCACACAGCCCATGCCACAATCGATCTTTTGCGCACCAAATTATACCAAATCGTGTTATCAGCCGTCTTGGCGATGGCCGCCTCGGAGCTGCGATTTCACCCCTTTGGACTTTTTTTCTGGGAAACCGTGAAGGACCGATGTTATGCCAACAATCCGGAATCGATTCAAGCATTTAAGGCCAATATCATTCGAGCAATCCGTGAGTTACCGCCCGAAACCATCAACAAGGTCTTGGAAAATTGAAGTGACAGAATGTGCTTCTGCAAAGCCAGCCGAGGCAGTGGGAATGTTTGCTCTTACTAATAAATCCATAAAACACGAAAAAAAATTAAATTTTGTTCATTTTATTGCATTTTTAAAAAGAAACTTGTATTTGGTCCACCTTGTACTTTCGTTGTCAAAATTCAAACCAGGTCAAAATGATCAATGAATTTTATGTCAAAGCCATTGATTGCCCTCAAAAGTCAACTTCCATCGTAAAGGTACAAAATATATACCCCGGACCGGTCTGTGTTTGAAACTGGTGACCCCAGGTTTGATGAATCCCACTCTGTATAGTACACGAATGATTCAAGAGCTCTGGATCAACTCCGGGCTACTTTGGAACTGTCTAAACACTGGAGCTTGCAGCACACAATAAAGTCACAAGCGCTGATGAGCTCAACAGTTCCCAGAACCTTTTTGTAGCCTACCATTCAGCAACATCAAGAACTCTACTACTGTTGGGATCTCCAAATGAGCTCTGATATATTTTATTCTATTTCGGTTTTGCTATAGAGCGGCAGAGATATTTTCTTTCCCCAGAGGTAAATGCGGGCTCACAGGAGATTCTAAAAATTTGTCCAACATTAACTGTCAAGTATCACAACTCTGCTTATGTCAAAACCGACGTCTACTTGGAAGAAAATACTCCACATAAGCTCCATTTAGCCAAACAATACATCAATTGACCATGAAACGCGTAACGTCTACTCAACAAAATGTCAAAAGCTACGTTAATTTGTTGCTCCACGACAAAAGAATGAGCCTCAATTAGGCATTTATGACGTCAGGCTCTAATAGTAATAATTAGCACTCTGGAATGAGCACAAAACCCGTTCCAGTTGTGGACTTTTTCTAATGTTAAACAGGAGAGTAAAATGGAAATTTCTTTTAAATACAGGACGTTACTATAATGACCATTTTAAATCTTCAACGTATATTTATTTATGGTGTGTGTAGGTCACAATAGTAATATCAGAACCGTGCATAAGCTTCTAAATGAAAAGACAAACAAGAATAATCAAGCAAAACAATAGGAAGGAGTAAATCCAGAAGAAGAGAGGGCAAATTGTTTACTATCAACAATGTGAATCCTTGGACAAGTCGCACAGCTTAGACAATACAAAGTCAGACGACGAATCAAACTCTAAGTACATAGTTTGAATAAACTTGAATAAGTTCACTGAATTCACAAACTCATCGAGCATGACCTGCCAGGGATGTGGACATAAATAATTAAGCATTTTAATAGCATTTGAAGGAGACGTCTTGGTCTGTGTTTCATACGACGTGTCATTTTACACAAAAACAATGTTTTTCAAGTTTGTGGGAGTTCCGTATATTGACAGAATTTAGTGGGTGGATTTAAAGTTTGATCAAATAAGTAAAGGAGGGCATAAAAGAAGTGCAACCATTTTGTTTGTTTGCGTATAATACAGAAACTAGAAATGTCCCTAGTATAGCTGCAGAAGATGGTCGTTGGACCAATTGAAACTTTTAAGACTTTTCATTTGACAAAGTGTTCCACATATAGTGAAAGGAAGATAGATAAGACCGGAAGGAACTATGAAGGATGTCCTTTGTGATTTCCTTAATTAATCCTAAGACACTGTATCTCTGATACTGATAAAAAAAAATACTGTGGGCGGTTTCATGTGTGAAACTACGCGACAGATTTTTAAAAGTGTTTCTTAAGACTCTGAAAAGGCTTTATGGTATGTCTTTTATCGTCACGCCTACTTTTTGGAGGCGTTTTTGACCAAAATGTATTTTTTCTTACTTTACTGCGTTTAACTTGCCAATACTCAAGTTATTCTTGATCAATACAGAAAAAAAACGGCCAAGTGCGAGTACCACTCGTGCACCGAAGGTACTTGTCCATAGTTGGTGTCTTTAAAGTGTGTCGGTTGTTCTTTAATTTGATTAACCTAGGTACAAAATTAAAGAGTTTTTTGTATGAAGGAAAATATTTTTTTCATTAAATTACCAATTACTCCAAAACCAGTCAAGTTTTCGCTATCATTGGTATTTGTCGTTTAACTAGAGGTTATAACTGACGTTGTGTGCAAATTTCAAATTTCAGCATTCTAGGTCAATTAGTTCTTAAGGCAGACCGACCTAGAAATAAAATTGGCTTAGTGGGTTCGGACACACATCGTAGCGAAATAAATAAGGTTCCGTTTTGTCCCTATGAGAACGGAACCTTAAAAAGAGCATACTTTAGAGAAGCATGCGATGTGCATGTAAATTTAATCACGCCCGCAATGTTTTCATGACGAAATGCGCAGATAGTTTGAACTTATTTCTGTTTTATCTGAAGTTACTCTGTTTACAGCTTTTACCACAACTGCGAATTCCAGCAACGACCTGCCATCAGCTCCTTGAAAAAGGGTGTTTTCTTTTAAGACTAATAGATCTTCCAACAAGGATAAGTTGCAAACCGTGGGCTGTCATTTTGAATAGTTCTTCTGTTCGTTGAGTATAGTTTGTCTTGGGTAGGTACGTAAACGGGTGCTCTCGTGGCGATTCAGATAGATTCAGTTGGGTCCATTTTATCCAATAGTTTGCCTTACTCGCTTCAAACAGTCTTATGCAAATTGTATCGTAAAGATTAAATACCTGTCGTATCAAAGTGTACACCAAGGGTTACAGATCGATGAGATGCGGGACGGAACGGCTGGTATCTCATATGTTAAAGCAAGTTCCAAACGAAGCATTGGAAGAACGAAGGTTGTTTTTATTGCGTGGTTTAAAACGCTCGGAGTTGAAGAAGCCCCAGACAGATGAAGAATACCCTCAAAGTGTGGATTTTTCTTATGGGCCTCTGATTATTGAAACCGGTATACAAAGGAGCAGAGAAATTGACTGTTAAAGCACCCTGACTCGTGCCAATTAAGTAGCCTGGAAATCCGACAAACAAACTAGCGATTTACAAAAAAAGATTTACTTCAATTATAGATATGTAGCAATTTTAAGTCACCCCGGAATCTCTTAACAGAGACGTGTTCGAATCGAGGTTCGTTTGGGAAGAAGCACAACCAACCAGTTGGTACTTTAGAAGGTTTGGGAATCTGCAATACCGTATGGCCATAGTAACATCCTGGGTTCGTTACTAAACGGCATGGTCACGTCTCTAACCGTTCACGAAAGGCTTCCACGTCAGTTTCCCAATAAGGGCCCAGTAGAAGAGGGACGAAGTAGTGAAGGGCTTCGACGTTACACCACCATCCCTATAGATGTCCTCCAAACTGGTGCAGAAGTGCCGGATCGAGCTTGGCTATCTGAGCGAACGTTTCAAGGTCACACTTCTCTGGGTTCCAGTGCATAGTCACATAACAGCCAATAAACGCGCGGATGAGCTGGCCAGGAAGGGTTCAGCACTACATGCTCTCAACGAGGGTCCACAATCCGCTAGGAGCGGTTAAGGGACAAATACATTCACATTTTCTGCAGAAGGCCAATCTCCGATGGTCGGGATTACAAACTGCGTCATATAAAGGAAGATATGGCATACCTACGATCAAAATAAAACAAAGAACCTACTAAACAGAACCCGTTCAGATATCGACAGAATTACGGCAATAACCACGGGGCATTGGCCATTTGGAGACCATGCGCCCAAACTAGGTATCCCATACAACCCTCACTGCCGTTTTCTCAATTCTACAGGTTGGTTATAGGCCCAGACCGGACCACATCCTTAACAATCGCTGGGGTGACGCGCAAAGATTGTATAAGAAACACCACCATACGTAGGTACTCAATGCTGAACAGCTACTTTTCTGAATGGAGCGGTCCATGATTCAGTCAGGTCACATTAAACGCAATTTCTCAACTCAGATTCAAAGAGGTTTGTGAACAAACAAAATTGAAATGAGTCAAATCCGCAACAGACTCATGATAATCCACAAAAGTGAACCATATTGGGTCTGGTCTTCTTCATGCATGACACTTTGGCTTCAACAGAATTATGGTCATGTCATTACTGCCAGAGAAACCATCGAATTATTAAAGGAACTGTTCGATGGCAATATTATTTCCAAAGAGGACTATTTTCTGCCAACTAGCCATGGAAACTCGAACATCAAGCGCATCACTCCTGATAAGCGGCTTTAAATGCTCGAAAATGTGGTTAAAAATTGGAGACGTTCCCCACTCACCCCAGCTCGAAGACCTTTTTCGTCATTTATGTGTAATGATCTAATGAAATCGTACAACCCTTAAAAAAAACATCCTTCAGCAAAATTCTGTATGTGAACAAGACTTATCCCCAAGTTAAGCGAGCAAAGTTGTTACTCATCGCCTTCCTCTCGACGTCGAAATATTCATCAAGAACAATACGAATGCAATCGAGGCAAATTTAAACAAAAAATTCTACTATCGATGGGGGATGATAGGTAAAAAGTTAAATCTTACCTTGCTAGAGCCATCCTAACATGAGAAAGTCTTCCCAACGGCAACGATATGGTATCCACTTTGATGCAATTCCTTTTGTACACTTGAATCTCGAATTAAGCAATTTTTCGACTGGAGATTTATTTTCTCTTATTTGCACAAGCCAATGGAAAGCGTTTAGCTTTGTTTACACGCGCGCACTAACAAATTAACTTTTTTTTTTATTTTATTTTTTATATATAGATATTTGCTGTCCTATTTTGCAAGACAGACAAAGAAATATAAATTATACTGTTGATTTCATTGGAATTGTATTTTATCCTCTCTTATAAAATTAATGTAATATTTTTTTGAAAATCTTTTGAATGAGTTTTCGACCTCATTTGATTGATTTTTCAAATGACACTGATTTTTAAAAATAAAATAAAAAAAATCACAGTATATTATACAGAGTGCAAGGATCTGAAAAAAAATATATATCTAAATTAAATAGACTTCCTATATGAATATATGATACAAGAAGAGGCCCTTGAAGGTGGATGTTCTGTTGGGCGAGAAGGGACAATTTTCCATGAAAAGATACAAAATGTAGCTGGTGCTATATACACAGGGTCGAGAGGTCAAGGTAGCATGGTGTAGCTACATCAACAATGGAAGAACAATTTTTCTCTTTACTTCTTTAGCTGTGTATAGAGGGTACAGTGGATAGCAAGCGAATTCTGGTTTACACGTCTTTCCTCTGAAAACTCGTAGGTAGCTACGTAGGAATGGAAAAAAGAAAGAAAACAAAAAAATAAAACTTGATTCTCTGCCAACTGCATGCAAAGCATTCAAGGAAATGCACCAACGAACGGGATTAGTTCCGTCTTCCAATCGAGGTGATTCAGATGACTGATAAGTCGTAGTCGACTGTTGCGAAAGAGAGGAACGCTTAAGCCGTTATAAGAAGCTATTTGCATATGGGTGGCATTCGACGATGATACATCGATCAAGGTATATCTGGAGCTGGACATTCCTGTTTGATGCAAATGGAGCATTGTTTTCAAACAGCTTGTGACAGGAAGTCATTTTATGCTTCCACAAATTTATGGAAATTGGAATTATTTGAGCCAAAGTTTACATCTCTGTGTCATTAGTCTGTTAAGAAATGGTAAACAACATCGATCAAGATATAGGATAAGGGTTTGTTTGTTTGTTTGTTTGATAGTTTCTCTACTCCCTTGCTCAGCAGGATACTGCCAGGCTCAGTCAGAGACTACCGAAGCCACCTCAATTCACCGACAAGAGTCAAGACTTAGCAAAGTAACATTTCGTTAAGAAAAATCGTCCAACTCTAGCTGCAAGGAATGATTTTAACTCTGCTGAAAGGTGCAACTTGCTAAATGCCTTAGAAAACTATTTAGGCCCAATGCACACGAAGCAACTGGAAAACAACTCATCAGCGATGCGAATTGGCAACTAGTTTGCTTTGAATCAAATGGGACGATGCACACGACGCTACTGGTTGACAACTCGTTTGCCATGCACAGAAACCAGTCGTCTGTTGATTTGCATGTCGGGTTGCCTATTGATTTCAGTTTCTAGTTCGTCGAGGATGAGCGAACAAAGGACCAACCTGGTTTCTGGCGGTGGAGGTTGAAAAGCATGACGACCATGAACGAACTAGAGATTTTGATTAGTTATGAGTTTCCTCGCTGGAGTCTGTGACTTGTTGTAACCCGAATTGGCAACCGGTTTAGTTTTTTTCCAGTTGCCCCGTGTGCATTGAGCTTTAGTCTTTAAAAGTAGAGTGAATTCTGGCAATTTACAACTTTCGACTCCGTTTGCAAAGCTATGCGAATGTTCTCTTCTCTTAATATCTTAGCTGCAAGATTTTGGACCAAAGCCCGTTGTAACCGACCCAAAAAGGAAGATTTAATGTTGCTATGCGCGCAGCTGTCTAGAAGCTTGTAGGACCACGTTTGGCAATAGTGTCGTACGTTTGCTGATACGACTAATAGAGATTTTAGTTCCACATAAACTCGTATGTGAAAGTTTACAAATTGCAAAAACTAGATTAGAACTTGAATCGCTAGGTGTTGTATCAGCATACAAAGGCGTCTGGACTGAAAGTAAGGCATAGCCGAAGGTTAAAACGGTTATGGGAAGGAACCCTGAAAATAAACCAAAGATGAAGAACAAAATAATAGGAGGCTAACAATGACGACAACCAAGCCTGTTTATGGGAGTCGAATCAAGCCTGTCGGATCCTATTACGATGACCGATAGGTGCTGGCTAGCACGATAGTTCGAAAACTGCCTGCTGTAGGTGATGTGGTTACGAGAAGAAAACTGAAAAACGTACGAGTAAACTCGCTGCTGGATTCTTTTGTGAGGAAGCTGAAAAACCAAAGACCACCACGTCCATCGGTGACCACAACCCTCGCGAAAGAACGTCAGAAACAATGGATCTTAAGGCACCAAGTGACAAAGAACAGAAACTGAAACAGAAACATAACAGAAAGCTTTTTCGTTCTGTAGTAAATTCTGGTTCTGTTTACGTTGCTCGCTCAACTATACAAATCTGAAACAGATCCAGAAAAAACATGACTGCCGTCTATTCTGTCAAACGCTAACATGAAATTAGCCGCATTCAAGAAACTAGTCATCGTAAGTCGACTTGAATTGTATGGATTCAATTTTATCTGAACGCGAAAACTAATTTGATTTATCGGTATGTCATTTATTGACAATTGTATTTTCGTTCTTCTGGGTTCCGACCGAGTTTCTGTAGAAATGTCAAAAGTCTTCAGACACATGTTGACACAAATAGACGCCAACTTAGTACTAAGTCGAGAAACTTTTGACATGATTTCATGATTTGTCGGTGCTGCGGATATAGACGTCAACTGAGAAAACTGTTCACGCTGGCAAGTGGCAGCAACAGAAACAACCAATATAGAAGATAAGCTGAACATCGAAAGCCACGTTAAATATATTTTGGAAAAGGCTTCAATTGTATTTCAAAGCTTTCGAGAATGTTGTCAAATGTTAGAGGGTCAAAAAGCAGCAGGAGGCTGTTGTTGACAAGAGTTCTTAGCTCAACAATGTTCTTTATACATGGACTGATGTATTAAGCGTAGACTCAAATCGATCACTGATTGTAGAAAAATTTCATACGACTCAGCTTACATAAGATCCTCGCTGACAAAGCGTGACGAAAAACCCCGGAAAATCGCAGCAGATTTTAGATTTTTTTTTTTTAAGCTCGGCGACTCGACAGAATGTCCATTTCCCGCATGTTCGGGATGAAACAAAGATCCGGATCATTTCGTGTTCAACTGCACAAGATTCCTTCCACCTCCGCCTACAAAATAAAAACCAAATGCCGGCCCTGTTGTTCTTGTTGTTCCCTGCAGATTTGGCATCCGCGATGACTCGGGTCTTTAGACACAACTTAAGACTGACATTCGACTTTTCTTTGGGCTTCTTCAAAAAGTATTTGGATTTGCTCGATGCGGTCAAGTCATGGTAGTCGATGTTTTTTGGCTTTTTTCACTACATCCACATTTTGGGTACATTTCATATGGATTTCGCTGTTGAATCTACTTCGCCCTCATTGCCGACTGGACTAAAAATTTGCCAAAGAATTCAGACGTGATGATTATTATCCAGCAATCACAATCACCTCAGAATTGTCAGTGTAAGAAGCGTATATGCATTTTATCATTCTATCGGTCAGCTTCAAAACATTTGACAGTAAATTACATGAGGAAACAATGTGACGGCATCCCCACCTTCTTGAACGAGCTTCAGTTTCACGGTTATGACGATTGAGCATAATTTGAGGTCATCTGCAAGACAGAGTTCTTAGGAACAAAAAGTCGGGCATAGCTCGGTGAAGACTTCCACCTTTATAAAGCAGATCGATCAGGGAAAGCTCACCTTCATACGTGCCATCCATGGCCAATTTTTACGCCTACAATTCAGGAATAAACTTCATCTATCAATCATTTTATCCACTACATCAATACTTCCCTCGCGACAAAGACTTAAAACTGTTGTATTTTATTTTCGGCCATCTTTCTGCATGACAAGGACCCAACTTCTCCCTTAAAACCCTACTCTAATCTATTAATAAAATTTGGATGAATTTTCGTAAATGAATTTCCCCCTAGTCCAGATATGTCATATGAGTATAACCATGGATAAAAAAAAAGCAAATCTAATCTACTTTCGGTTGTGTCTATTTCTTTGATCTCTGGTTCAAATTCTATGAGAAAACATGTTCAATGCAAATTAATATAACAATGAGAAGAGAGGGAGAGGGTCACCTTATAATAGAAAAAAAACCTCACTTAGGTGGGAAGGGAAGGTTTGACAGAAAAAAAAAAACTATAAAACTAACATCACTGTATAACAGAAGCAACAGAACTCAATAGCCATTGACAAGGTTCTTCCTGTATCATATCATCACGTTCACGTCACTGTTTTAGCTTAACAATTCCGCTGAGAGCGTACTCAATTACCAAGAACAACAACAACAACAACGCACCACCACACTTTTATAGAACTAAAAAGTACTCTCCGCGTATGTATACAACAACCTCGCAAAGTAAATTATCGTACTATGGATTTATCTATTACATAGGTTTCGATGAGGAGATGGTTCGTCGGGGGCGACTTCGACAAATTTCACTTGAATGTATTTGTATTTATATACAAAATAGCACATGTGCGCTTAAGCTTAACATTAACAGCACAATTTTCTACACTCTCTCTCTCTCTGAGCTTTTTACCAACTAATGGTATTGGTAATTGTATTATGCACTCACTAATACTGGGATACACTTTATATAAAATTGACACCGACACTGATTCAAATTCGGGTACGTAAGATAGTGTTGGTGTGTCAGAATGTGTTTGACCTCAAACAAATGAAAGATACTTTTCAAAACTATACTTTTTTCAATGGAACCCAGGGATTTTTTTTTGTTTTAGTTTTAAGTATTTTATTTATTTTGTAACAATAGATGGAATTTAATTTGTTTTTATTTAACGTTTATGAGCCGACACTGAACAGAGTAGAACAGAGATACAAACTGTTTGTTGTTGTTTGTATTAAGGTCGCGCTTTGCTTATATATAGCGAAGAACGATACAGCGAACCACTACTCTCTACGCGCAGCAGCTGACGACTGAGGAGCTTTTTTTTGTCTAACTTTGGTGTGTTCAATTCAACATTTTGTTGTGTGTCTTGTTTTCCAGAGCATACGACGGGAGGATGATAGGTGTAAAGAAGACTACCAAAAGCACATGATATTCGTTCTCAAAAAATACAAACACAATTACAATACGCCAGCTGTCAGTATACAAAATAAAATAGTAATTCGCGGATTTGGAGGTTTTGTGCAAAAGTGGGTTGCTGATGTTGCCAGAAATGCAGGTTGACGAATTGAAAATTTAGAACTGGCTGACAAGTTGAGGGGGTAATGGAAAAACTGTCTGTTTTTTGAACCACAAGTTCATAGTAATTGTCAATTGGACAGATGTAAGTGAGCACTTCGTTCAATAGGATTTTATGACAACTTCTAAACAGAACCTTAAAACAAACAAGAAAGCTAACTCGAACCAAAGGACTTAAGGCCCAATGCACACGAAGCAACTGGAAAAAAACTAAACTGGTTGGTAACTCGCGTTACAGACCAGTTACGGACTCGGCGGCGACTTGACTCCACACACGAGGAAGCTCATCAATAAAAATCCCTAGTTCGTGAAGTGTCGTCATGCTTTTCAACCTCCCCCACCAGCAACAGGTTGATCCTTTGTTCGCTCATCCTCGACAAACTAGAAACTGAAATCAATAGGCAACCCGACATGCAAATCAACAGACGACTGGTTACAAACTGGTTTTTGTGAATGGCAAACGAGTTTTCAACCAGTAGCGTCGTGTGCGTCCCATTTCATTAAACAGGGTATGACTCAAAGCAAACTACATAGTTGCCAATTCGCATCGCTGCGATCAGTTTTTTTTCCAGTTGCTCCGTGTGTATTGGGTCTAAGGGCACTTCATTGTATGTTTATAATAACTTCCTCTATGAATTTGGAAACGCTGTAGCACTTAAATTTGACATATAATAGCGCTTTTTTTGGTTTTTTTAAAAGTAGGGTTATGTAACTAATTTGAGTTTGTCTTAGAGCCTGATACTATACCGCGATCAATAAAACGCCATAAATATGATCAGGGATCAGGTGTGATGACAAGGAAAAACTACAACTGGTAGGTACCTACTTTTAGGTGTTTTTTTTTTAATGACAGATGACAGTTAATTTGACAGTTGACACCATCTTTTTATTCAGTATTGTAAAGGTTGTTTTTTTTTTTTTTAGACGTTAGAACTTTAAGTTGGCAACACTATTTTAACTGGCGGCCATTTTGTCAGCTGTCAAGTGATTTATTTTTAGTTTGATTTGGCATTTCAACATGAATAGACTGACGCCTGAACAACGCTTATAAATTGTGCAAATTTATTTTGAAAATCATGCTTCTGTTCGAAATACGTATCGCGCACTATATCCATTTTACGGTCAACATAATCGTCTCACTTTTGGTTGAATGGATACGTCAATAAACAAAACTGCCGCATTTGGGGTGCTGATAATGCTCAAGTGTATGTTGAGACACCGTTAAATCCACAAAAACTGACTGTTTGGTGTGCTTTATGGGTTGGTGGAATAATTGGTCAGTACTTCTTTAAAAACGATGCTGGCCAGAACGTTACAGTCAATGGTGACCGCTATAGAGCCATGATTACTGACTTTTTCGTTCATCAATTGAACAACCATGATGTGCAGGAGCTGTGGTTCCAACAAGACGGCGCAACATGTCACACAGCTCGTGCCACAATTGATTTATTGAAGGAAACGTTTGGTAACCACATATAGTTTCACGTTGCGGACCCCTGAATTGGCCTCCAAGATCGTACGATTTAACGCCGCTTGACTATTTTCTGTGGGGATATGTGAAGTCGCTAGTCTACGCCGATAAGCCCGAAACGATTGACCACTTGGAGGACAGCATTCGCCGCATTATTGCCGATATACGGCAATTCCAACAAATGTTGGAAAAAGTCATCGAAAATTAGACCTCCAGATTAGACTACGTCCGAGCCAGACGCTCCGGTCATATGCCAGAAATCATATTTAAATTATAATGCCAGAAGATTATCATTCGAAGTAAATTCATCGAAGAACTATACGAGCTGTACAGCGACATCGACCTGGTTAAAAAAAAAACTCGAGTCTGATGTCGTTTAAGATGGCTGGGACATGTAGGACGGATGGAAACAAATGTCTAATGTCGAGTCTTCGAGTCTAACCCGGAGAGACAACGTAGTAGGGAAAGACCTAGGCTTAAGTGGCGCTCGCAAGTAGAAGGCGGCCTCAACCGAGGAGTGCGCAACTGGAGCCAGTTAGCTAAGGACCGGGCTAACTGGAGAGGCTTTTTAATTGACGCCTCGGTTCACTCCGCACTGTATAGCCGCCTAAGTAAGTAAGGCAGTCTTGCAGGGACTATCAAGGAATGTTTATAAAACATTTAGCAAACTCACAAATCGACACGCAACGCGTGGAACAAATTTTCACATTGAGGCAAATTCTGGTAAAGAGCAAAAAATGTCAAGTCTATGACTTACCACGGTTCCATCAACTTCAAAGATCCATAAAATATAATTAATCGTCATGCAAAACTGATCCAGTTGCGTTTACCAAACATTCAACAAATTCACAAGGAGATGAGTTACTTTTCGGCTTCCTTAAGCACGTTGGTCTTAAGAAAAAAGGAGGTCAAGACTGAGAACATCTATTTACCGACTAGGTCAAGCTGTTACTACTGCTAGCGATATAGAAAAGGAGTGGTGAAAATGTAACAAAGAATTACAGGAAGCGGCTGCTATTTTATTTTGTCAAAAAATATGGACTTCAAACTTCTGACTCGAAGGGTAAATTGTGTGGTCTACAGCAGCTTTAGTCTTTCTTAATAATAAAAAGGAAGGAGGTCGTTTTAAAAGAAAAAATCTTCGGCAGTAATCCTTCTGAATTCGAAGCGGCCATAAAAGCCATGGAGTCAGTCGTTGTGAAGTCGAGGGCAGTAAGTCATTGCAAGAAATACCTGGATGAACTATCGCAAGCCAACACGGTGACCCTATGCTGGGTACCAGGGCATATGGATATTCCGGGTAATGAACAAGCGGATGAGATTGCAAGAAACGGGTCAAAGATGCATGCATCAATGGCCCTAGAATCTGTAAGAACTCCGCTAAGTACGCTGGCTAGGAAGGTGGACATTGAATCCTTGAGTAGAACAAACCTACACTGGAACAATCTCAGCACCTGCAGACATGCAAAAGAATTGTGGCCAGAAGTGAGCAAAAAGAGATCCAAATTCATGATCGGACTGAGCCGCAAGAATATTCGCATACTCACGGGGGTCATTACTGGACACTGTGCGATAGGCGTACACGCGGGAAGGCTGGGCATACTGCATAATGACTTTTGCAGAAGCTGCAGAGACGTTGAAGAAATAGAATCTGTTCGTCATCTGCTTTGCGAATGCCCAGCCCTTATAAACAGCAGACAAACGATTCTCAACAGCTTCTTCTTCGATGAGCTAGAGGATCTGGAGAATGTTGATCTTAAGGAACTCCTGAGATTCATACTCAAGTCGGGGTGGTTCCAGTAGTTCAACAAACTCTACATCCTTCGGTTACTCTTAGGACAGGCTGGAAATCTGGATACAAGAGCTTGTGAATGCCTGTGATTAATACCAAATCTAGGTGACTCAATAAAAAGCGGTATATTCTTTGTCCCCAACAGGTATTAAATGGAAGGTTCCCGTGACTGGACACAATGGACCCAACTGATGGTCTACGTGAAGCTGTGGCAACCGCCACTAGAGCACCCAATTACCTACCTACCTACCTAATCCTTCTGAATCTCGACTAGCTTCTGTAACTGACGGTATAGTTTCGTCTTCAGGTATAACGAGGAGAATATGTTGTATCTATGCTCTTGCATTTTGTTGGGCCAACCGCGAACACACTTACTACTACACCACGGCAACCATTACTGATGAATAAATAGTTTTAACGCGATGAACCCCAATAGCGTCGAAAACGTCAGTGCGTATTTTTTTCTTAACTAAACCAGACTTTGTCAAATACACTTACCACTACACCATGGCCACTGTTTCTGTTGGTGAATATTTGCAGTCGTTTTGACAGTCGTTAAAAAAAAGGTTGGTAAGCACAAGTTGTGAGAGCAGTGGCTCAGTGGTAAGAGTGCTGGACTTGTGCGAGGGAAGAGTCTCAGATTACATCTGTAGGTTGTTTCCACTGCGCCACCTCTCGCGAACGTCTGACAAACGTTCAGACTCGAATGGTTGTAAGGCTAGGCCTAGGGCTATGGTGCCTATACGCCCCTGTTGCGTCTTCAAGTCAAAATACTAAACTTGCGCGAATACTACTATAACGATGGACGAACGCGAAACTACCAAATGTGCTCCAACTGCTGACCAATTGGTTTCATTTTATTTATACAGCGCGACAAACTCCCTTCTAAAAAACTATTTTTTAATTAACTCAATTAAGTCCTTTTGGATTTATTCCTTTTTAGAATTTTTACTTTGAACTGCAGCACCCTGTATTATACAAATTATGTCAAAATATGTAGGGAGGTATAGCCTGTTAAAAACAGAGACTTTCAAAATAGGAAATAACAAAATCACACCGCTCTGGCAACACCATACCTAACACCAAAACTACATCATAGAGCAATAAAGAGAGCACATAATAAGGCCATGCAAAACGCATTTCTCACTCCATCAGCATAAATTTCATCCTTACCCAAGGAATGCATTGACAATGAGGAATACATATGTCGATTTGTTTCCCTACAATTTTCCCGAGAGCACTCCATTCCAACAATACCAGTTTGTGGTAGTTTCTGTAAATCTATCTACATCGAAGCAAAGGAGAATAAACAGTCTAAAGCTCTCTCTTGCATTTTGTACTTATAAACATTCAGAGCGCATGTCTCCGTCCAGCGATTTCAGAATGTGCTGTCTCAAGTGCTCACTGCTCACTGTTCACCCTACAGGGCCACCCTTTACCTTTTATACACCAGGAATGGTAGGTAGGTAAAACAGCTTGGTCCAGTTTTGGTCATTGCTGTCTGCGGGTTGGAATTTCAACGTTTGACGTTGTATGCACATGCAAGCAGTGTAAAACTGCAAACCAGTTCTAGTTTAATGTAGATTCAAGTCGATTGGTAGTTGTCGCAGAATGTGACACATTTATTGCGATATGTTTGCGAATGCACTCAATTAAACTACACCTACCTACCTGTAGATAAATGTGAGGTTGTTTACAGCCTTATTCCAAAGAAGAAATTAAATGCAGCAATTTTATGACAGTAATGACAAAGAATGACACAGTTTATGGTTGCACGAAGTTTGTCGAGAGTTTTGCATTTGACTTAACAGCAATGGAGATGGGTGGGTGTATGCAGAGACTGCTAAAATACCCTTAGTTTGCTGAAAAAGAGTCTAAGCTAAATAAGGACGGCACCATGTAGATCACGCATAGTAACGATGCCAGCACAGTGATTATGAAGTTTTTTCGAACAAATAAAAAAAGAGTTACTATAGTGGCTTCCCCATTTTAAGGCAAATCGCTAGTGAATAAAAGGTATAGCACTGGACCTAGCACACTACCTTGCGGTACACCAGCTTTAATTTGTCTTAGTGTGGAGTACTCAGTCTCCTGTTTCATTCTGAAGAATCGATCTGAAATATATACGACTCCAGAATTGTCGAATACTGCCTCGGCAGTTGCTTTCTTAATTTGTGGATCAATCTTTTGTGCCAGACTTTATAAAAAGCTGGTGCTATGTGAAGAAATATTGTAGAGCGCACATTTTTCTCTTCAAATCCTTTTTCGATTTTATCTGTGATTCTATGCACCTGATCAATTGTAGAGTGCTTATTTTTTCGAAAATTCAAATTGGTGTTTAGGGACTAGCGATTTTTGTCAATTATTTTTTGCATGCGTTTTACCAGCATTTTTTCAATTAACTTGGGCAGCATTGGTAGTATAGATATTGGGCGATATAAAATTACCTCGCTAGATGGTTTGCCTGGTTTTGGTATCAGTATTACCTGCGCGATTTTTCACATGCTTGGTACATACCTTAACCTAAATGCAGTATTTATAATCTGAGCTATTTTTTTTTAAACCTTTTCAATGAAATTGGGGCCTAGGCAGTGTTGGTATATCGTGGGATTTATCCCTTTTTGTGGGAATTTCGATGTCCAAAAAGCCTTCCGTGGGATAAAGGGAAAAAGCACCAAAATCGTGTGACTTTCAGTAATCTGACAAAACAAACGTTAAACCCAAATTTTTTTTAAATTTCATCAAAACTATTCCAATTTAGAACAAGTATCTTAACAAAAAATACTAGTACAAAAACAATCTGCCGGCGCAGCGGCAGCGCATGTAACTAGACCTCTAGCGCCAGCGGCAAAGTGTCATTGGAATGGAAGGAGTTTGAATTTTTAGTACTTTCCCTTCATGAGCATCAAAATGTATTTTGTGCCATAATGTATTATGTGAGAGGCTAGACATAGAGGCTAGACCTATTTATTTATTTATTCAGTTAATTTTGCGCTAGATTGAAACATTTCGCAGAAAATGATATTTCACAATTTATGCTAGAGATCTAGTACAAATGCTGAAAAGTCAGTAGTTTTTGTATATGGAGTTGGCATGCCGCTAGTCATCTAGCGGTCAATGAAGCGCGGTCATTGTGATTTTTTTTTTTCAACATAATATAAATTAATTAAACAATTTTTTTCAGTTTAAAGTATCGTTGGAGTTTTTGGTTATTTGAGTTCGGTGAAAAGGGAAAAAATTACCACGTTTCGTGGGAAAAATTAAGAGTGAGTCCTAAGAACACTGGGCCTAGGGCCTTTTTTATATTTGTGCCTTCTTTAATTTCTTTGACAAGTTCTTTAGACCGACTAAATAGGTCTATCTTCTTCCCCTGATAACCCTTCTTTTCATAAGGTTTGAAGACGTTTTCAAGATACTCAGAAATAGGCCCTTATTGTGATTGTCGATCAGCGATCGTCACGACAACTGTCGATTGAGTCGATTGATTTTAGCTATTCCTACGCACAGAATTTTTTCACTTCCAAGAGAAAGTATCGATCAGACATTTGTAATCGACAAGCGACTGTCAAATCGACAAATATCGATCGTAATCGACAATTACAGTTCTCGATCGATCGACAGTTGTCGATCAACTATTAACTAGCGACACTCACAATAGGGGCCATAGTGTTTGCTTTTTCTTGGCTGCTTCTTGCCCAGTTACCTTCTCTGTTTTTTACTGGCGGAATGTGAGCTATTGGCCTGTTTATTTTCTTTGTTGCTTTCCAGAGCGAGTAGTCGGTACTACCATCATTTGTAAGACTGGTAAGATATGTTTTCAAAGACTCATTATTAAATTCTCTTATAGATTTTTTGAGCTTATTATTAAAACTCTTCAGTGTGATTTTGTCGCTTGGAACCCTTGTCTGTTGCCAACGTTTTCTGGCTTTCCTTTTTTTAACAATAATTTCACAAATTTCGCGTGGATAAAGGTTTTGTTTAATCTTGTTTGTTGTTTTGGGAGTTGCAGCCCATGCAGCTTTTTGTATATTCTGCGTAAATAGTTGCACTGCTTCTTTTAGTTTGTCTTCTGTTTGAATAGCTGATGAAAATTGGATACTTTCTTCCAACTTCTGTCTGAAGTAGTTTCAATCAGTTTCAACCAACAACTAGTTTTGGGCTTTGTGCTATTATATTATTATTCGGCCATATCATGGTATCCGTTCCGAAAGAAAAATTCTCCAATTTTGTACGAATCGAAGAATTTTGCTTCATGGTAATCGTTCCGATAAGCTGTTCGGAAAATTTTTCCGACAATACGTAACGCACACCGGCAGTCTACGTTTCATTGCGATGGGTTGCTTTTTTTGCACCTGGCTTTGACAGCCACACGTCAATTTCTCTCCGATCGTCTCCAGCATCTGTTCATCGCGGAAAGATTTTAGTGAACAAAATGCGTTGATGCACGTTCGGAAAATGGAGAAAATTACTTTCCGAACGGATACCATAATAGGGCCGACTATTTTATCGCCAAGTGTAAGAAGTACTGACGAGTGATCTGATTGAAGATCAGATCCTTCTTCTACATTTATTTTATTTGAAGATATATTTTTAGATATAAAGAAGTCGACAAAATCTGGGATTTTATTCCTATCTATTGGCCAGTAGGTTGGTTTCCCTTGAGTGATATTTGGCGCCATCTTCTTTAAAAGTTTTATATAGTTATCTGCCTCTAGAATTTGTTAATCTAGATCTCCAATATTTATTCTTGGTATTTATAAAGTGTGAAGCATTAAATTGATGAAAGTTTGTATGAAAAAAATTATCGCTTGTATGAAATTAATGAACGCTTGAAAATGAGTCTATTTTACTTTAATTAAAGTTCCTTAAACGGTATTATGCAATAAAATTAACTTCTAGTACGTATATTCGTTGAAATAAACATGTCCGCTCGTCAGACCACATTCTGGTTCTATGGTGAACTAGGGAATCCTGGAAAGTAGTAGAGAAAATGAATAATGGATGAATAAATGAATGAATGAATTCTTGGATATATGTAGTTCACAAAACCCTGTTGAAACCCTGCTTTATAGCAACCCTCGCCTCAGTCCGTTCGTAAACTAAAGAATTATAAAGGGTAGCTGAGGGAATTGTGTTAAAATCCTCCGGTATGGGGAAATCTCACCACGTTTTTGAACAAGTTCACCACACAGAATAAAATAGGTAGTTCATTTGCGACTGAAATAAGGAAATTCAGTTGAAATCTCTGACTCGATTTGTCCATCAACTCACCTAGTTTATTGCGTCATTGCAGCCGAAATGCCAGATGTGTATCTACACAAATAAATCTGCACTCGAAACGCAACAAAGAAACGACAAATTGCACAAATGCAATCCAAAAAGGAAAACAAAACAAAATCAGCAACCGACATCTAAAGAACGCACAGTTCAAGAATTTTATTGAACGAGCCTATGGCAAAGCAGCCAACAACAGCCTCGAATTTTTGTGCGTTCCTACTTGCATAAAATGAAACCGAAGGTGTATCTCGCTGGCTGTCTAGCGCCCTCCACATTCGGTGCCAATATCCCCGGCCAAGCACTCCAACTTCACTGCACTGCACTCCACCACCCCACCACCATATCGACCAGTCGTGTTAGTGTGCTGTTGAACCATGAGTGCAATCCGAAATAGTAATATAATGCTCAATGAATCCGTAAGATATAGTGCGCGCGTTTGTCTGGCAGTTTTACCCACCATCCTCGTCGTGGATGGCTTTCAATATTTTGCCTCTTTTTATTGCAAATTTGTATATTTTTCTCGGCACAAACGCACAACTTTTCCTCGTTTTGTATCTTTCAGTTGCAGCGTTTGCCATTTGTGTGCCCCAGCCCAGCTCCGGCCTCCGGTGCTCGCAATTGTGAATACTCTCGCTCACTTGTGATCATCAAAGTGGGTTAAAGTAATTAACTAATTGAGTTGGATTTCAATTTATTAGGGTCAACATTGCTCAGTGATGATTTTTCCATTTCAATCTCTCATCATCGCGCACTCTTCCCTTCCGCTACTCGTCAGACACGCATCAGCGATTCGATTCGAGTGAATCATTTACGACGAACGGTTGTGTGATAATGATTTTCGAAATAATCACCCCTTTGGCGAGGGAATCGCCATTGGGGGTGGCTATGATTTATTATGCAATTCACTCGGTTATTGTGTTTGCTCCCAGCAAAAGTAAATTTCATTTGAAATGGGAAGGATAAGGATTATATGGGTATGATGGCCACCCTAATGGATTCTTTGTCACCAGAGTTGTGGAGGAAGAAAACTCAAAAGTTTTGGGGATGGGGCAAAGCGGAAGATTATGTTTTTGACATTCTGTTAAAACGTTTGTTTTTTTTTTTATGCGACAGTCTCTTTCAGTTGCCTCCTTTGTAAGTGAGCTTAGGTTGACTGTACCCTTCTTACACGAGTACGTCCTGGGTGTCAGTTTTCTTGGGTGAGATTTGCTTCATAACTTCTTTTGAAGTTCTGTGAAGCGAAGTCTTTCAAGGGACGATGTGTGTTGGGGAACGTGGGTGAGCATTACTCTGATGCCGACAGAGCATATTGCATGATACGAGTTCGAGGAAACAGAGTTGGAGACACTTGGAAATTGTGACAGAGGAAAATGTCACGTATAGAAAAGGCATATGTACTTGGATGGCAGTTGAATTTATATAAGGATTTGGAACTATACGATTTATTAATGTGAAACAAGTCCTGGAATAATATTTATGTCGCATTTATATAGTGAAGTAGGTGTAGTTTTAAAGAAAATTCTGTGAAGTGTGTTTTTTTTTATATGTATAGAACTTTAAGTTGGCAACACTATTTTAACTGGCGGCCATTTTGTCAGTTGTCAAGTGATTTCTTTTTAGTTTGGTTTGGCATTTCAAGATGAATAGACTGACGCCTGAACAACGCTTCCAAATTCTGCAAATTTATTTTGAAAATCATGGTTTTGTTCGAAATACGTATTGCCGTTGATCCCAATTTTCATAAGCGAATTTTGTTTAGCGATGAAGCTCACTTTTGGTTGAATGCATACGTCAATAAACAAAACTGCCGCATTTGGGGTGATGATAGTCCTCAAGTGTATGTTGAGACATCGTTACATCCACAAAAACTGCCTGTTTGGTGTGCTTTATGGGTTGGTGGAATAATTGGTCCGTACTTCAATGGTGACCGCTATAGAGCGATGTTTACTGACTTTTTCGTTCATCAATTGAACGACCATGATTCGCAGGAGCTGTGGCTTCAATAAGACGGCGCAACATGTCACTGTAGACTAAGGGAATACCTGCGGAAAATGGGTTTATCAGAAGAAGGTTTCTGCTGATTCTGCGATAAGAACGCAGAAACCTTAGATCACATTCTGGAAACCCGTGACCCATAGGAGGATTAAACATCTGGGCAAGTACCAGATAACAGATAAGGATATACAAACCATGGACCCGCTACTCATTCTCAGATTCATAAAAGAAACTGGACTGGATGAAGTGCCCTAAAGCTGATATCCTTGCCAAGGCTAAAGATAGAGCAAAAACCCTCAAGCGCAGTTCTTAATGGAACTGTAATGCGATGGGGCTCTCGAAAAGGGAATGAACCTTTCCAAGGTATAAGCAGGGAGCACAATAGACCATAAGGTCGCAGTGCACTAAACCCTCTTCATTATTTTTATTACTACCGAAAAGTAAGGGTAACCCTTGCTGTGCGTTATGTATGACGAAATTCTGCGCCTATACCGATTCTAAAAGAAGCGTTAATCGTCGGGTTTGCAGATGACATCGTCGTGGTGATTGTCGCAAAAACGATAGAGGAGGTCGAACTGCTCTGCAACTAGACAGTTCCAACACTGTACGTAGTTGCTTATTACAAGTAGCAAAGTTCGGGAAACGATAACGTTTAGCGTGCAAGGGCATGAAGTAGTTTCTCAACCGTTTATTTATTTATTAAGTTACTAGGAGTGCTTTATTGACGCTCGTCTAAACTTCAAAGTTCAAAAAGTCTTCAAAAAACTGTAAATGTACTTTCGAAGTGGATGAGTAACATCGGAGGCCCGAAACAGAACAAGAAACTACTTCTCGCAGGAGCATGAGTTCAACACTCATGTACGCAGTAGAAATATGGTCAAGTGCAACGAAAGTTAAGTCTTCTCTAAGAATCGCCTGTGCATTCAGAACTGTTTCAAACGAAGCTATTTTCGTCGTATCTTCAATGCTACCCCGGCAAAAAAATATCGAACAGTGCCCTGGCCACGTAGGCAATGGCGTCCGTGTGTCCATGCACAAAGGAAATCATGTGTACCAACTTGGCGATATAAAATATCGATTTACTCGCTGAAGAAATGAAAACGTCGAGAGTTCAAAATGGCCGGGTAGATGACTATAAAAAAAGGTATGAAAGAAATAGCAGTATCGCAACTTGGCGACAACAATGGAACGAATCGTTTGAAGGGAATATGAACACATATGCCCCTATTTTGAGTGTCGATAGTTGACACTTGTGATTATGGATTGCGATTGATATTTGTCGATTTGACACTCGCTTGTAGTCGATTGCAAAAAAATGTCTGGTCGATGCTTTCTCTTGGAATTAAAAATTTTGTGCGTACGAATAGCTAAAGTTAATCGACGCGATCGACAATAATTGTCGTAACGATCGCTGATCGATAATCACACAGTCTCTTTGCTATCTGACCCAGTTATTAACGGGTCATGCCTGTTACAGAGAATATGTCTTTAAACTCAGACGGACATAAAACCATCGCAAAAGCATGGCGAGACCGTTCGAGGAGGGTGGTGGTTTTAGCGGGGAAACAATTCGGCACTACCAATGAGCGTCATATCATTGGTGCCTCAGCAAGATTTCTTCACTCCACCGCAAAAAAAAAACACACATGTTTCTCCCATATCAATTGGACAGCAAAGAGAACCAGGCTAGAGTCAGAGGTAGCCAACTTCTGTCTAAGAAAATCCACGTGGAGTGGAACTAAATTTCCTATTTTATCGAGACGGTACTTTGGGCGAAAGTCTACACAGAGTATCTCCACCCGCGAGAATCCGAAAATGGTTCCAGGCCCAGATGGCTTAGTTCACGAAAGACACACAAGATAACCGGCTTCACCTTGTTGTATAGGATGCAATAGAATTTAAAGCCGAAAAAAACAACTAAACGCGATGCTCTGTAGAAACTCGACGTTCAGATCGTATATATGCGGCATACGTATGAAGACAGTGCCTAGACCACTTTATGGAAATATCGTTTGAAGGTTAGGCGTAGGCTATAGCTATCAATAAAATGCAACTGCAAGAAAATTGCCTTTTTAAAGAACTTAAACTTAACCGTTGAATTTAATCTTAGTTGCTTTTGAATTATAAATTTAAATACATAAATAAATAAATAGTGGGCGCAACAGGCCTGTAGACCTTGACACAATAGGCCTGCCTAGCTTCTCACAACCATTCGTTTGTGTGAGTTTTTATTTTTGGGGCAAATAGAAGGGACCTACAATTTTATGCCGCATCCGAACGGCTGAATTGAGAAGCTTTTTCAGGACAGTTTTACTCTCGGATGTTTGTCAGACGTTCGCGAGATGTCACGCAGTGAAAAAAACCTTAAGGGGATCGAACCTGGGACCCCTTGCAAAGTAGTCCAACACACTTACTGAGCCATTGCGCCTATTAGTTTTAAATTTTTTAAAAAACAAATTCATTAATTTTTACGTGCGTTAAACTTTTTCTGCTCAACCTCTCAGTAAATTCCACAACAAGTTTTACTGAATTTCTATGAAATGCTCGGGTTAAATATTTCAATTTTGTTGCGTTTCGTGTTTTATACGGGTGGACTTTTCAGATGGCTATAACTAGCCATAACTGAGGTAAGTTTTAGTTTGAGTTTGATCCAGAACTCCCAAGAATCTCCAATAGAAGTAGTTTTAGTTTTGAAGCTCGTCAAAATTACGCCCGTAACAAGCTTGCAAAAAACAAAATCTCTAAAACTAGTTTCCAATTAGATAAATAAAATTTTAAATTTGTAACAAATGCAACGAATGATGTAACAATTTTTAAATTGTGTTACAATATGTTCATTCCCCATCTGTTATTGGAGCACCTTTTTGACTTATTTGTTCTGCTGCTGACATTACAAGTTTCCAGACCACAATTGACTTGATTCGTACTGTACCTTGCTTTAACAAAGTTCTATTTTATAAATGGCATCCTCTTGAAGCAGCCCTCACAACTTAAAATGTCTCATAAAATGTAACAATTCTTTCATAGTTTAATTTATAAATTAATTTAACTGCAGTGAAACCCAAATGGAGGTTGGTACTTTAATAAAACTCACTTATTATGCAAACTAGCTCAGGTTGCATTAGCAAAACTTTAGCTTTATTATACTGCGCTGCAAAAGTTGTTCCCTCATTCAATATATAGAAAAACGCGTTAAATTCCTTTCCTATCCTTGCAAAGAAACTGTGTATGTTCTCTTCCATTCCCATGCTGCATCTATTCATGTATTTCTCTCACGTGCGTCGCAACACTCGAGTCAACCATCTTCGGTTCCTCCTCATATTCCGCAGTAAACATATTAAAAAAAAAAAAAGTTGTTGCTGTCGTTTCACTTCCTATACAATAGTGTATAGTATACAACAGTCAACCACAATCTTGCTCTCCCTAACTGTCATACACAGCACTGTATACGTAACGTATCCAAGTACCTAAGTCTCACAGGCAAACTGAATTTTCAGAAAATATATAAATGTACCTACATAAAACTGCTGCCCTAAGTCTTTCTCTCTAGAGATTTCCAAATAGGAATAGGGTCTGTGTGTACACCTTGGCATTACATATAGTGAATCCTCCATCCGCTGCAAGAAAAATATCACGTTCTCCATCGTACTTCCATAAATTTTGGCAAGAGTCTCTCTATTCCTAAGGTGGTTGTCACCCCCCCACCCACATCTATATAGAGTTTTTCCTGTTTCGCCCGAAACGTCAAACTTTTGCCGAGCTGTGTTCACTTCGATATAGGGGGAAGGAAGACATCTCTGGGAGTTCAGGAGTATGGCAAGCGCTATACTTTGTACGGCATCCATGGTGGTGGTGTCATCAACGAATGAACCAATTTCTAATTCCCGTTTTATTGTACGACTCCGTACTCCATTCCACTTATAGGGAAAATAAACCGAACAGAGCGGTAACAAAAAAAAATAAAGAAATACTCGTCTTATTTCCTCGTTCCTCCCTTTTGTATATTGTATCTGAGGCGAGTGCTCTCCAGGCAGAGCAGCAATTTCATGTTGGTTCCGTAGCACTCAGGCAACCTTTTCAAACAGTATGTTGCCTTAAATGTAAATACTCATACCTAAACTAAGGGGGAACCAGAACCACGACTGTGTACTGCTCTGGAGGAAGGCAGAGGATTTGCGTTAATAAAAACTGAATCCTGTCAGGGTAAGGAAAATGTATCAGCTGGCTGCTTTGGTATGGTTTCGTGCTGTGGCATTCTGTAGGATGGATGCCAACAATTTGGAAAGGAGGTGAGAAAAATGAAAGGACGGAATGACACAGCATTAGAGCGCCCATACCACCATTATAAAGTAGTTAGGAATGGGTGCAGTCTGTACCACAAGAGAGGACATGAAAAAAACTGTATTTAGTGAGGGTTTCTTTTTAGAAAAACTATTTACAAATTGCAGTCTATTAAAAAAAAACATTTTTATATACAAAAAAATCGTTTGGAAAATACATAAAGAGTGAGAATGAAATCGGGACATATTTTTTCTGGGGGTTGAACCGGAAGGAACTCTCGCCCGTATGCGACATTTTGTTCGCTTCAAGTTCGAGGAGATTTCATTCGCCATCGTAATGACTCGTTTTTAGGAAAATCATGCGATACCATGCATCGTGTAAGGTGCTTAATGGATATGGAAGAATCGTCGGCAGATTCGCCAAAGACCTTCGCGAAAGAACAAAATTCGAATATCCCAGGGTGGACCAAATACAAGTTTCTTTTTAAAAATGCAATAAAAGGAACAAAATTAGATTTTTTCCATGTATTATGGCTTTATAAGTAAGAGCAAACATTCCCATTAATTATGGAACACAACGTCGTTCAAGTGGCTGCCTCGGCTGGCTTTGCAGTTGCGCATCCTGTCACTCCAATTTTTCAAGACCTTGTTGATGGTTTCGGGCTGTAGTTCACGGATTGCTTGGATGATATTGGCATTAAGTACTTGAATCGTTTCCGGATTGTTGGCATAACATCGGCCCTTAATGGTTCCCCACAAAAAAAAAGTCGAAAGGGGTTAAATCGCAGTTCCGAGGCGGCCAATTGACATCGCTAAGACGGCTGATAACACGATTTGAGAATTTGGTGCGCAAAAGATCGATTGTGACATGGGCTGTGTGGCATGGCGCGCCATCCTGCACGTCCAAATCCATGTCTTTAATTTTAGTAAAAAAAAAAGTCGGTTAACATGGCTCTATAACGACCACCGAACGTTGTTGCCAGCCTCATTTTCGAAGAAAAATGGTCCAATGATGCCACCACTCCACAATCCGCACCAAACTGTCACCCTCTGTGGATTTATTGGCACCGTACGACGATGGTAACCATGAGTGTTGTCCACTAGCATACCAGTCTCACGAGAACTTATTGCACAAACTTGCGTACAGCAGGCGCGGTGGGTGCTTCATTTCGGCCAAAACTTATTTTCAAAAAACGCTTGGGTTACACCGCACTCACTTTGGAAATAACTAAGTTTTCACTATTTCCCCACGTTGTTCAAGCGTAAGGCCACCCATTTCGTTCCGCGGAGGTATGATACTGACTTTCTGTCAAGATTTTGAGCGGGAAACAGCTTTCAGTGTCAAAGTAACTTATGATTTCAAAAGAAACCACTAGATGGCCCACTCTTTAGATGAAGTTAATTTTTTGCGAGGGTTCTTCCGAAAATAAATAAAATAAAATGTAAAAAGTCATTCGCGACAAAATCCCTTTCTGAACATCTTGTTGGTCGAAATTCTTGGATATCCAAATATGACGGGTCCCATTTATGACAAACACACTGTACTGCACATTTTTTATGTGCATCTATGCACCCTAGAGTGCGCTTTAAAGGCAGATAGCTCCCTTATAGAATTTTGTTTGTCCGAGGAGGAGTCCCCTGGAGTTCCATTAGCTCAACACAAGGGCGCTCAGCTCAGCTCATCTGCGGGCTGTGCGATGATAATATCGGACGAGGTACGACTCCCAACCAATTTTTGAAAAGCGAAACGAATTGCTGTTCCACACAATGGCTTATATATAAACGAACGTTCCGCGTATAGTCATCGTCATCGTCATGCTAGTCCTGCGTTGTAATCATAGTGGCTGTCCGCGGTTATCCCCCTTTTTTTTACATTGAAATATGCCCTCTTTTCAGGTTTATCCTTCGGGAGTTTCCTTCCTTTTTCCCGTTTCTCGGTTCATAATGGAAATTCATCTGCGAAGGGTTCGCTATACCGCTCCCCACACAGGACACAACACGATGCTATGCAGCATATCTTTCGTTAGTTTTTGTCGTCCCCTAAATTGCTATAACAAAGTTCCTATTCTATCCGTTCAGCTATATCCATTTGTTTTGCCTTAGTTGCTCTCCTTGCAAAGGACAAGGTTTTGATTATTTTTTTTTTTCGTCCTTAATACCTTTAGATTGGTATGTAATTTCTGTTCAAAGGAAAATTCATTTTTTTCTTCTTTTTGGGTTGTTTGTTTGCCTTTGGAAGGGGAAGTTGTGAGTGTGTGTGTGTTTGTGAGTATGAGCGCGTATTTTTCATCGTCCTGGCCAGAGTTAGGGATACTGCAAAATTGCGACTTATCCAACAGGCATCCGTGAACACAAACTTGTTTCATGTTATTCAATTTATTCTAAAGTGGATTGCATTTTTTTGTTGTTGTCGAGTTTGTTGTATTGTTCTTGTAACGATTATACTTTTGGAATAAAAAGTTTCGATTTGGGATTAAAAAGTCTGCAATTGGACTTTGTTGCGATTGACTGTGGGATAGTTTGTGCGTCTGAATTTAGTATAGGTATGCAAAAGTTGTTTGTAATGTTTTCCTTTTGAGAAACACAAATATAAACGGTTCCGGATGCAGACATTTGAAGACTCCCAATGCGGTGATATCAAAGAGAAAGTTTCCTCGAACTTCTTGTTTATTTTGCTTTTGAGATTTGGCTTTTGATTAGATCACCTTTGAGGTGCCTTCGGCCATGTCAGTTAGATACATATTTTGTTAGAACGTTTCGTTTTTAGAGAGTTTAGTATGAACTGTAATTATGAGACATTTTTATTTCATTGTACTTAATAAAAGTTTAGAATCTGTGTAAAAGAGGAAACGGAAGAGGACTGTGGAAGTCTAGTACAAAGATTGATACTATAACGTGTTCATACACAACGACAAGAAATCCGAGCAAATAGCAGATTGACATCCAGCTGATTTACAAGACGTTAATCTTAAGAACCTTAAAGACAAGGCGCACAAAAATTTCAAAATTTTCGCGCTGTCCTAAGGATTATGAACATTTTGACAAACTTCGCAAAGTTTCTTGCGTTAAGTAAATTTCTATAGAAAAATTAAGTAATTCAAATCTATATACAAAATGAAATAATGTTCGTTGGTCATCGTTTCACTTAACAACGGCTGGACCGATTTGGCTTTGTTTTTAAATGTTCGCGAGAGTCCGAATATGGTTCCCCGGGTAAGAGGAAAAATAATGTATGCCACATACATACAAAAAAAGAATTAAAAATCGTGGGAAATACACATATTTTTTTTTTTAAACTTCTGACTTGCCGGAGCATTAGGATGCACGTCGACCTAAAAGATCTATTGTGCTTGACGTCAGATATATGTTTAGGTTAGTAGCGCTTCTACTTTCCGAATGTAGCTGATCACACTTTCAGCAGAGGATTTCCTTAGTTCTTCGGTACTTATTACTTCCCTGAAAAATTATTTCCTTCTTATACCGTAAAGGGCCGGGCATTCACATATTATGTGTTCGGCTGTTTCGTCTTCTTCTAGACAAAGTCGACTTAATGCATTTTATTTAGGTGATATCGCAGACCGTGGTGACCCGTTAGGTAGCCTACTAGGTTTTTGATATCATGCCTGCGAAGATTTAGTATCTTTCAGGCATCTGCTTTGAAGGGCTGAATAGCTCTTTTGGCCTATCTTAGACCTGGGATGTTCTCCCAATACGAAGTACATTTGTTCTGCTCCCAGCTTTTTATAGCCAGATTTATGGCTGATTTGGGAATCGAACAGAATGGTTCAGGGCCAATGAAAGGGCTTTCCGAGCCATTTCTGGGTAGTTCATCGGCTTTTTCGTTTCCTTCAATTCCCTTATGTCCGGGGACCCACCATAGACTGGTTTTGTTCCTGTAACTAAGTGTTTGGAGGGAATCGAAGCAGTGTAGTACTGATTTGGAGTCAATAATGTGTGAGCTAAGGGCTTTTATAGCTGCTTGACTATCCGTGATGTTGGCGCCTTTAATACCTGAATTGTATATAAGGTTTGCGCATTCTTTAATAGCATGGAGCTCTGCTTGAAATACGCTGGGGCTTTTTCCCATAGGTATTGAGATGTTCCGATTTGGTCCATGGATACCAGCTCCTACCCCCGAGTTTATTTTAGAACCATCCGTATACCACTTAAGGCCGTTTTGGCAGTTTGGTGGGTTATTGCTAACCCATGCTTCTCTGTTTGTGATCTCCGTGGAGAATCTTTTATTGAAGCATAGTGTCTTTGGTAAGCGGTCTGTAACCGCACAGATCATGTCAAGTTCTGGAATTTCGGAAAGTAGTTCAATTAGTTCCGGATGTTCGCCAAAATTAAACTCTTCCGCTTGAGTCAAACTTGCTGAGGTGCGTATTGCCACTTTTTTTATATAGATGTGGAGGGGTGTTAGTCCTATTAAGGCTTCTATAGCCGCAGTAGGACAGGTACGCATGGCTCCGGAAGTGCCTAGACAGGCAAGCTTTTCACATATTCTAGGAGTTCCTTTTTTTGTAGCTTCGTAAAGATTTGTCGCGCCGTATATTTCGATTGAAAAGCGAAATCTTCTTCGCTGATTTCATTGCTCGAATCTGACCAATTTTTTAAGGGATCCTGCTCTTTTATACGGATTATCTATGTGGTTCTATTCACCCTATATTTGTCAGGTACTGATTTTTACGTATATGTCTGAAATAGCTCTCTTCACTTTTTCTTCGTCAATCGCATTTCTATTTATGTTTTTCTTGTAGTTTCGAACCATGTCAATAGAAAATCAAAAAAAAAACTATAAACATCAATGTAGGGCATATTTAAAAATGTCTAATGTGCCCCAAAGCCCAAAGGTTCTTTATGACTTTTTTCTTTTTTTCTATAATTAATGTTATACTATACTTTTAATTTAATTCAACTTTAATAATAGTGTTATTTTAATATTGTTTCACAATAAAAAAAAGTTCAAGTTCATAAATCACTTACTTACCGGTGAGCTGGTCAAAAATTACATCAAATTTTGAAAAAGCAAAAGAACAAGTCTTATGTCCAAAACTCATGTGCAGAAACTCTGAACGTTTCACTGCAAGCAGTACTGCAGATAAAACAGATGTGCAAAATTCGATTTGCATCGGTTGCTGTCAATTCGAGGAAAAATACGACGACAAATAATTCCCGTCTCTCTTTTCCCCGTAGGCATCAGTAGCTGAATTTAAAAATTCGATGCTGCCAAGTCTATTTAATTTAATTCACTGCGTTGCTTTGCAGTGGATTTAGAAATAGAGACATTTAGCTTTGCAGCGGTGGGTGCAGAATTTACATTTGTATCACCACATAAGAACATACATATTGTGGATTCTAATCTTGCTGCACAGTGAATTCTGCACGTGTGTTTTGGGCATTAGTCCGAGAAGAGTTGTAGCAAAACTTTCATAGTTCATAACGTTTCTTTAAATCAAATTAGGCTTTGTTTTCGATTCCAACTTTTCTTCTTAACTTCTGTGTTCACATTAAAACTCGCCAAGTCAAATGTGTCCCCGGGTTCAAATGTACCCCAGTTTATATCTCAAAAACCACCAAAACGATTGAGCTCAAATTTAAGAACAATCTTATATATTGTCCCGGGAATGTTCCTGTTTTATACACAAAATACGCGCCAAACATTAAAAAAAAATAAATTGGTGGACGTTTTTTTCGTATTTTTACTGTTTACAGCTGTTCACAAATTCACAAGAAGTCCAAATCGATACTCACCGTTTATTTATCGATTTCAAGGCTGCATATGACAGCATTTATAGAGACGAGTTATACAGAGCCATGTCTTGGCATCCCTGCTAAACTTGTCCGATTGTGCAGAATGACAATGGAGAACGTTCGCTGCTGCTCTGTAAGGGTCGGAAACAATCTCATCTCACCGAGACATTGTAGTACTCATACAAAGTGATGCGCTGTCATGGGTCTTTTTTAACATTTTACTTGAGAAAATTGTGCGAAACTCGCAAACCAATACCAGGGGCACAATTTTCCAAAAGTCTGTGCAACTCATGCATACGCTGACGACATCGACATCATTAGCAGAACACAGCGAGCTGTCACTATTGCGTTTGCAAGTAATCGGCAAAAACGGTTTTAGTGGTAAATGAAGGCAAAACAAAATATATGCTGTCAACAAGAAGGGACACACAACATCGACGAATCGGACAGAATGTCACGATAGACAGCTATAACTTTGAGGTAGTTCGCGACTTTGTCTACCTCGGCTCCGCTATTAACTCTGAAAATGACATCACATCAGAAATCAAGCGAAGAATTACACTTGCCAACCGCTTTGGCCTAAGAAGGCAATTGATTAGTAAGGCCTTGTCGAGAAACACCAAGGAGACTCTATATAAGACCCTCATCATCCCAGTCCTGCTTTATGGCGCAGAATCATGGACGTTGTCAAAAGCGGATGAAGATCTCCTTGGGCGCTTCGAACGCAAAATTCTTCGAGTGATTTTCGGTCCCGTTTGCGTTGACGTGAACTGGTCAGAAAAGTACGTATCAGTTGCTAAGATGGCTAGGACATGTAGAGCGAATAGACACCAAAGGTCCAGCCCGAAAAGTATTCGATTCAAACCCGGAGGGATAACACAGTAGACGAAAACCTCGCCTTAGGTGGTGTGCGCAAGTGGAAGGGGATTATCCAAAGATCGGGCTAACTGGAGAGGCGTACTGGTTTAGACCTCGCTGAACTTCGTACATCGTACCACCTAAAATGTATTTAGTTGTATGTAGCTCTTGCGAAACTTGACTTCCGGTCACACATTCAGAAAGTTGATATCTAGAGTCGGTCACATTTACATTCGTTTATTTGTTTCTAAAGAGTTGAAAATTCCTGAAGAGTAGACAAAATACATATATCATTCTAACAGGGCCATCCGTAAACTGAAGGCACTACGAATCTTTTCGTAGGTCATCGATCTATCCATTTTAAGAATAATATATAATCTCTTTGGCCAACAAAATGTTATTCCTAGAAGAAATTTGTAAAAGAAATTGGATACACAATACGACTGTCTGTCTGTTTCCATTCAACTCTCGACTTATACACAAACAGTCTTCTCTTCACCAACTAGAAGTTATATCCTTTGCCAAAAACATTCCTCACTCTCTCGAGTGTGCAATTATTTTGAAAATCAATTCGCTGGGTGTAAATTGCAACTGCCCCGCCCCCGACGGAAAACTATTTAGACGGTTTATTAAAATGTAATTACCTACTACAATCGGTATGTCCCTGGAAGGAGGTCAACAACACACAATTATTTGTGTTTGTGTTCGTTCTCCCTTCAAATAGAGTCCACCTAACCATTAATCATAAATCCCAAGGAAATGGAATCAATATCGATTTATATATTTTTTTTTTGCTGTCCCCAGTCCCCGGACCCGAACATTGGATACTGAAACTTCACACTCCACTCCCCACAAGTGAGCAGATGGGTGTGGTAGTGGTGTACATGCGATGAAAAACAGTTTACAAAACTTATAAATAATAGATATTGAGTGTGTATACAAAACATGAATAGCCTCGACCTGAAGTCCCTTTCCATTTCACCTCCAATCCGCACAACACAAAACGTATCCTTGAATCATGTAATGTACACGCCAGGTTTATACACACACATAGTAGTATTTACATAAAAAAAAAATGCCAAATAAAAATAAGAAATAAGAACTCCTCTTCCTTTGTAGGTATGTCCTGGCATTACCAACGTCGTCCTCCTAAAGCAATCTTTTCATGTGTGTACGAGGCTTTTGTTGCTGGGCTATCACTTGGAAGAAGGGCGAACGCAACGACTACTGAAGGTATCCTTGTGCCAGCTCTCGAAAATCGAGTTTACTTTGCACATTTTATTCCGCACAGCATAGACTAACAAACAACAACGGTCCTTCTTCTAACCCTGAACAGGCAATGTCATTCTTTCGTACATATACATTGAGTGCTACTGCGTTAGCGACTACTGCTTCGGAATTACATATGCGGCCGAAAAGGTGCTGGAGTTTAACCGCCCTCGGGAGGCTCTCGATTTATAAAATGTCATGTTCCGTGAAAACAAATTGTCGTTCGTACATACGAGCGAGTATTTGCAAGGGCGTATACTGTTGCGTATCCGAATACACATTACGAACGAAGGAGAGACACATCCCTTCGCAATACATTCGTAGAACAACGAGGAAGGCGAAAGGCTTACTTGGAACAAGGAGTATCCGCACAACACCGCTTAGGATGAGTTAAACGAGGATTTAGGCCTTTTTAATATAAGAGAGTGTTCTGCCGCTATTAGCAAAAGTCGTTGGTGGTAATTTTTAATGGAACGCGAACTGGCGCACATTTTCGTAATGGCGGATCATTAATTGGAAAATATGCACGACAGTCGACACAGCGGTGGGCGATGAATTCTTCGAATGATGGCATCGTGAGGGTAGAAGGCATTTGATTATTGTTGTTGATTTGTTCCCGACTGAGGATTATAAGCTACGGATTGTGCTTATTAATATTTTAAGAGGATTCCTTGGGGTGGGGTTATTCCATCAGTTTTGACATATGGAGGGGTTGGTTGCACACACAAATATATACATGTCTTTTGTTGCTGACAAATGGGGTTGGTTGCGGCTGTGGAATGTTTGTTCGTCTTGATTTGTATGGTTGAAGGTTTAGTGAAATCAAAATTGAACTTCATGCAATCTCAGCCCTTATATAGGACTCACAAAATTTGTTGGTAAATTAGTTCCATTCTTCTTACCTGAAAAGAGAAAAAAAACGATTTTATTAGAAATGGGTTTGGATCAAGTTTTAAAGTAAAAGGTACTAAAAAGGTCATATCTACATATAGCTAGAAAAATGTAAAAATGTAACAGCGCCATCTGTTGGACATAAAACCAACGCACGCCATATAAAAATGGACATTTGTATATCTGTTTAAGTTTAATGTCAGGTGACATTTTTGCGCTTTGTATTTTTGCGTCCTGTGCAGTCATTGAAATACGCCTATCGTTATCGTAGCTGCACGGCAAATTCATGATATGACGATGACGAGACGATGACGATACGAGTCGTGTGCGGAAGGCCTAAAGCTACGATTACACGAGTCATTTTTTCGAGTCATTTAAATGGCGCTCTGACGTAAAAATCCCGTCACAAAGCAGTCATTTAAATATCGCTGTGTGATCGCCATTTTTGGCAGCGTCATTTAAATGACTAGGAAAATGGCGCACCAAATGACACGAATTAAGTGCCATTTAAATGGCGGAAAAAAATAGCCGCACTCAGCTGCATAAGCGATCGCAGTGCATCCTTCACCTTCCAGAAATATCCCTAGTTCGTTGACCACCAAATTCCAAAAAAGGGGGGCCATTTAAAGTAAAGTAAAATATTTTTCAATCAGCCCAAAGATTCCATTTGGTCATTGCATCTCTAAGCATCCCTAATGACAAGATTCAGAGCTGAATATTCCGATTCAAAGTTTTGACTAACTGCCTTTAGTCTTTACAGTTTGTCTGCCACTTAATTATGTTTCAAAGAACGGCATAGACAAACTTCTTAGACCACCCTTTAAACTTCTACACAAACGCCTTCTCCTTCATCCTTTGACGTCTTGGCAAAACAATTTTCATTTCATTATGATCAACGGTAAGTAATGTCAAGAACATTTTCGATACGCTCCACATCCATAAATAGATTTACGACATCCGTCTAAGTATGAGGTAAGTAGGTTAAACAATCTCTCTCCCTCTCTGGGTGCATCCAATAGAATTTCTATAATATGTAGATACATCATCATCACCAACACCTTATCCATTACGCAGAACAGCCATAGCCATGTCCACCGAAAAAAACCAATTAACAACTCAATAAAACTGTAAAGCCAATAAAAACAAATCCGACCACACCGCTGCTGGCTGGGGGGTGGCCAATGAAAACACAAAAATTCAAATATATTCCCTTTTATCTTGCCTGCTGCGGTCTTTGCTCAGCTAATCCGCGCTCCTCTACGAAGGGGGTGCCATCTTCTAGTTACACTAACCTCAATGTGTTTATTTGAAAATGTAATTCACGCTTGTTTCGAAAACAAAACAGCGATGCATCATCCACCGGCATGCGGAGCGCTCACAAATATTCAAGTAAACAAAAAACGAAGAGAAAATACAATTTTTTTTTTAGAGAAAACTAGAAGCACCTCGCGAACGCCCTCAATTCGAGTTCTAGAATCTAAGCATTGAAAAAAAAAAAATAATAATTATGAAATGCAAAGTGATTTTATTAGGTTCATTCGGTGTGTAGATACTAGATAGACCATCCACTAGCCCGAGTGAGAGAAAGAGCCTGTTCTTCGGCCAGTGTCTAGTGTTCATCCGCCATCATCATCAGCTATAGAGGGAGAAATGAGGGCGCTACATTTAGCTAGTCTTGCAACAGAACGAAAACCATTAGATTCAGTGCAATTACAATCGTGTAGATACAGATACACTAGGTATAGGTGGCTATGACTGTGCCTATGCCTATCTCAGTGCTGCAACGTCGTCGTCGGTCGTGTCGTCTATATGTGGGACAATCTCTTGGGACAAGGAAAAGCGGCGCACTCGTGGAAGTATGAGACTCCTAGATACATAAACACTGTGATATTCAAGTGTTTTAGTTTACATGCTTACTGTTGGGTTTTTCTTCCTTTTTTTTTGTCTAAATGTAAATTTGTACTGCTGACGTTGATGCTGATGCTGCTACTGTGCATCATTGAAGGAGAGCGTTAATCGGCGTGAGAAACTGGGTCGAAGTGTGATTCGAAGCCGAAAAAAAAAACCCACAAATCTCCTTTGGATGGATGCATACTTGTATTTGAAAAATCGCGGCAGTGGGGAAGATCCTAGATACGAGTACACCGTAACCACGCGAATAGCTGCGCTGCTGAGGCAAACATCATCAACTACTGACCTATATTTCGTCTGATGTGCCAATGCAAGTGTGCCGGTTGCTTGAATCAACTTTTTATGCACTACAAGCCCAAAAACAGAGGCAAACTGTGAAAAGAATTGAGAGTAATGCGGGTGGTTGGTAGGTAGGTATATGGAAGTGCGGCTTAAACTGGGTTAGCTTAGGACGTTTTCGGATTTGGCGCGTCACTGCCACATTAGGCAATTTCAAGTATATGAATTAATGTAGGGCACAACGAGGATGTGCAGAATGCCATAGAGATTTATTCACTCTTCAGTTTGGGGGAAACATGGCTATATGTATGGTGGACGTGAATTGAAGCATTGAAGGGTCATCTTATGGTGGGAGGTTATTTAATAAACATGGCATATTAGCATAACACGAGGGAATGTGCTTAAATGGTTCTAGGAAAATTGTGGGTCAGGTGGTGCTTATTGTGTGACTTGAATGGTGGTGTAAATGGTGCATCATAATGTGGGTATCCGTTTTAAATGATATCTGACTAGGCGTACTTATTTTCCACTTATTGAAGTAGGTGAGATACATCAATAAAACACGCATCAAAAGCGCGCCATCTGTTGGCAATTAATGGGTAAGTCGAGATTCAAACCAGAGCACAAGCTTATACGGAGGAAAAAGCAAGAGCATGAGGTGCTAATCCAGGAATAATCTTTGGAAGTGCCTCAGTGCCGGACTACTGTGCGAGTGGTCCCAGGTTCGATTCCCGGAAAAACACAAATTACATCTTAAGGTTTTTTCCTCTGCGCCACCACTCGCGATTGTCTGACAAACATTCGAGAGTATACTGTCCTGAAAAAACGACATAAAATTGTAGGTCCCTTCCATTCATTCCAAAAATAAATACTCACAGAATAGTTGTAAGAAGTACGCCTGTTGCGCCACTAAACTTTTTTTTTTTTTTGTTCTTCTTTTGAACGTTTCACGTGAACAAGACCCGAACAGAGTCCTGTAGGGACAAACAGAGAAATCTTGTAGTAGTTGCAGTCGGTGCAAGACATGAAAAACACACTCAATGATTGTATCACAGCCTTACTGGGATTTATTGACAGACTTTCATCGTTGCACCATTCAAGGACTGTTTTAAAGGCGTTGCATACGTGAAGTAACTTTGTTTGCCTCGGTGCCCCTAATGATGATGACCCGGTCATCGGCGTAACCAGTAATATGTTAGCATAAATTGCTTAACTTGTAGAGCAGGTCATCAATGACCAACGACCACAAGAGAGGTGAGAGTACTCCTCCTTGTGGGCAGACTTTAATGGCTGTTAGAGATGCGGAAGTTTGCCCTGAGGACGCGGTTATTTTACTACTTACCAGCATCGCTCTGATCCAATTTATGATTTAGGTAGTTTACTAGGCTTGTTACTTGATTTAGGGATAAATACTACGTTGACCTCCCTCCAAGTTCGTCGTATGTAGCCCCAGTTGAAACTAAACCTGAATAAGGCAATTATGGTGGGCAGAAGAAAGTCCAGACCTTTTTGGATGAGGGCTGGAAAAATACCATCTATACCAGGTGCCTAGTATGGCTTGAATGATTTTATAGCCCATTTAACCTTATCCGGACTGAAGAGCTTACCGGACAAATAATCAGCTAGGCCCGGTAAGTCTACAACCGACCAAATATTGACACAATGGCGATCCTGGAGAAAACCCAAGAAGTCTAAATCCAGCTTTTTAGCGATTTTAAGGCTGCCTATTACAGTATTTATAGAAACGAGGTATACAGAGCTATGTCTAGTTTTGGCATTCCATAAAAGTCGGAAACAATTTCACCGAGATCTTTGATGTCAAAAAAGGATTTAGACAAGGTAATGCGCTGTCATGTGACTTTTCGAACATCATTCTTAAGAAAATTGTGCGAAAATCGCAAGCCAACACTAGGGGCACAAATTTCGAATAGTCTGTGCGCAACTACTGGCATACGCTGACGACATTGACAAAACTGTCAGTGGTGCGTTTGCCAGTATTAGCACAGTAGCGGCAAAAATGTGGGTTTAGTGAGGGCAAAACAAAATACATGCTGTCAACAAGAAGGGTCACCCAAAATCGACGAATCGGACAAAACGTCACGATGGCAGCTACAACTTTGAAGTAGTTAGGGACGTTGTCGGCTCCGCTATAAACTCTGACACAACAGCAGAAATCAGGCGAAGAGTTTCTTTGGGCTAAGAAGGCATTTGATTACTAAAGCCTTGTCGAGAAACACATAGAAGACTCTATATAAAACCCTCATCATCCCAGTCTTGCTTTATGGCGCAGAATCATGGTCGTTATGAAAGTCGGATGAAGATCTTCTTGGTCGCTTCGAACGCAATATTCTTCGAGTGAATTTTACTCCCGTTTGCTTTGACGGGTTTTGTAGGCATTCCTCAAGACATCTTAATGTCGCCTCAGGTATGTTAAGAAGCGAGTCCACAGTGTAGAGCACCTCCTTATGGGCAGCATCCTTTATGGCCTTCCTCTAAGCTTTGAGATTTAAAACCATAAAGCTCTACAGACACCCTCAATGGCCTATCTAGAGCGTCGAGTGCGGTAGCAAATCAGCGCCACTCGAAAACAGTGAGCTCAAATTGAACAAATCGTAATACCACTTCGATTGTAATCCACCAAACTCGGCCAACTGATCAATGTTGTCACCCTGATTGGGTGAGGCGCTCGCAAGCTGTCCTCGCCTCGCATCAATCTGCAACCTCCACATAGAATTGTTTGATATAGTTTTCTCGAAAGAATGCTGTTGGCCCGCCATACTTGCACTCTAATTTGAAAAAAAAAAAAACCTCGAATAAACTAGTGATTTTGTGTATCTTGATGGAAATCATTCGGCAATCAGCGGCAACACACACAACTGGCCCAATCGAATGTGGGAGACACGATACACCAACAAATAACAGACAACAGCGAAAAATGGCAAAAACGTGGTTTTGCGAAATTCCTTGCAATTGTGGTGGTGGCCTGTAAAAATCAACAACTGGCTGCTGGGCAGCGTGTATACCGCCGCGCGCCGCCACCGGCCGTCACATTTATACACTTTGTATTCTGTGTGATGTGTGCTCATTACCAAACGGTGTATGTTAAATGCCAATACGAATCAATTGTGTGGTATGTGCTTTAAACCAATAACCGTGTTGGCTGTGTGATCTGAACCGCCGGCTAAAACCAATCAATTCACCTGGCCAACATTCTGTGGTGGTCGATGTTGATTTTTCCGATAAACTCGAGTATGGTATGGTCACTAGGCAGAACTGCGTTATTTTTTTTTTTATTTCGTTTAAGTTTTTGAAGTGACAAATTGAACACAACGCTTTGGACAGAGCGTTTTTTTTTTTGTACTATAACAACTCTCGTTTGGTTGCGTTTTGAGTGTCACTGCAACAATTGTGACCGAAATAATACTTCGAGTCTAGTTGTTTGTGAAGTTAGAATGTGTTAACGAGACACCGCATAAGAGACACAATTGAAGTCAGTTGCTGGAAGGAGTCATTTGAGTGGTCGTTATGACTTTATGGTAATTGCACAAATCGAGTGAAGAACCGTTGTGGGTATGCAAATACTTTATGCGATAGATAGTCTTGTTATTGTGTTTCGAAGTCCAATTAGTGGTACTAAATGTAGGGTTGAATGGGATGTGATGACTTCTGAAGAATCTCTACTAATCCGCTTAGATCAAATAAGTAGGTGTATGTATCCTTGAGGAGGGCTGTATGCAATTTTAAGAATGGTCAGTGTATTGACAAACGAACAAATTACGCCTGTTACACCATTTAGGCAAGGTGTATAGAACTACAAGGTAGGTATGATATTCCGCGATTAATTTTTCCTTTGTTCTGCGCATGTACGTCACTTGACGACAACAATTTTGACGTTTCTGTGAAAATATATTGAAATACGGGTAGTTTTCTGTATGCTAAGTTGCCTTTTTCTCAAGTTCGTAAGGCATGTCAGCTTCTACCTTTTGACGCTTCTTCTTCGTCCTTCGATCCTTCCCTTCACTATTAGTTGGAAGAGTTGATATTATGTGTCTGAGATATTGAAGTTTTCTTTCTTTGATTGTAATGAAATGAGTATTTTCCGCTTTTACTTTATACGTCTTACCTAAAGCTTCTTCATTCTTGATCCTGTCAAAACAAGAAATTCGAATAATTCATCGATAAATCCACATTTCAAATGGTTCTATCTTTCTCGTGGTTGCCCTATTTAAGGACCATTCACATGGAAGCGAACGAACGAATTGATGGAATGCGAACAAATCACTTTTTATGCATTTACAAACAAAAAATTGCAGAATTGTCAGTTTATTCGCAATCCACATCATTTAATAGTACATTTACACCGCACCTAAATTCAAAATTTCAGCAGACAAAATTTCGAAATCCAATTTTGCGTTCCCACTGTAACTTCAGCATTTCAAATGACAGCTAGTATCAGAATTGATTACCTACAGATGTTTTTTGTGTTTCGAAATCAAAAGAAGTTTGTACTTAAAGAATTAATTTGTTAGTTATATTAATCTAAACATGAATACAACTGATAATTCACTATCCAGACATATTTTTCCTACTTCCTACTTTTTTAGCTTTTACAATCTAGTTTTACAGCGGTTTTTTTTTTTTCAGTGAGCCCAAAAGTCACCAGAATTAGGTTTGTTCGATTTGACAAACTTACAAATGCAGCACTGAAATTCAACATTTCGAAATGTTGGAAAATGTATGGCGAAATGTTGAACATTTGGCCTGAAATGCTGAATTTAGCCGAAATGATGAATTTAGGTGCGGTGTAAACGTACTATAACTCGCGATCCACAAACTAGCGAATAAAAGGTCTGTTCCTTTACTTTTGTAGTAAAAAAAATGGAAAAAGACTGTCAAAATGGGAGTGGTGGGGATGAATTCTCTCTCAAAGAGAAAAACTTACAAAAACGTTAGGGAACGCTTTTGCAGTAAAACTGACAGTTTTTTCAATTCTTCCTCAAAGAAATTTGTTGAGTAAAAACTAGTAAGATTCTCAGTGGAGAGGGGTAAAATCTTACTCTCTCGAAGCCGCTCTCTTTTACGAATTTTTTGAGTTGAGGAACGACATTGAGTAAAAATGCATAAGAATGGGTAAAAATTCGTAAAAATTCGTAAGATTTAAAAGTAAAGAAACAGACCTAAAACATTCGTTCGAACTTAACCTCAAACTAGACAAAGCGGGTAGAAACTGATGGCTGACATTCGCGAACTGCCGCGACCTAGAAAAGTGTTCATGTGAACGGACTTTCAAAACTTGCGAATATTCGTTGGTTGGTAGTTGTTCGCTCTCATGTGAATGGTCCTTTGGAGTCCATGTTTCTGTTCAATAAAGTAGAACCGACCACTTACAAATCGCACTTTGTTAATCTAAGTTAATCTCTCGATTGTTCGATCCTACATTGAACTTCTTTTGAAGGGTTTGCTTTGGTGTTGATTACTGTTCGCAGACATTTAATGGTGTCGACTTTTTTCACAGCGATGGTGTTTATTTTACGCACGTAGCATTGTGTTACTTAGTTCTTTTTCAACACTATGAATTTTGATTTGCTTGCATTACATAGATTGTTTATTGTGATGTTGTTAAGTTCATTAAAATTAATTGCGATTATAACTGCGTCGTCGTCTGCATACCTTATGTTGTTGACTGGAAATGTGTTGATTTTTATTCCTCTATTGGTAGGGTGAAGATTTGTTTTCCATTGTTTTTTAATTCATTTTTATTCAAATCAATGAGCACATATTTAAACAATAGATAAATAAGCTTAACAGATATTACAGCAATGTACATTGAGGAATATACTGTACAGGTTGGGCCATCAGTGGGTTCTTTTTAAATTATAGGTTATTTTGACACTGACAGCTTTTTCCCTCTCGAAATCTTGACAGAATGTCAGTGTCAATCCTCTGTTGAACGAAATGAATCGCTTTACGCTTGAACAATGTGGGGAAATATTGAAAGTGAGTGCTGTGTAGCCCAAACAGTGCGTTTTTTGAAAACAAATTTTGGCCGAAATGAAGCACCCACCGCGCCTGCTGTACGCGAGTTTGTGTAAAAAGTTCGTGAGACTGGTATGCTAGTGGACAAGACTCACGGTTATTGTCGAGAACCCAATGCATCCACAGAGAGTGATAGTTTGGTGTGGATTATGGAGTGGTGGCATCATTGGCCCATATTTCTTCGAAAATGAGTGGGAACAACGTTTCGGTCAATGGTGGGTGTTTCAGAGCCATGTTAACCGAATTTTTTTTTACTGAAATTGAAGACATGGATTTGGACGACTTCTGGTTCAAGTGGGATGGCGCGCCATGTCACACAGTCCATGACGCAATCGATCTTTTGCGCACCAAATTCCTAAACCGTCTTGGCGATGTCCATTGGCCGCCTCGTGAAGGACCGATGTTATGCCAACAATCCGGAAACGATTCAAGCACTTAAGGCCATTATCATCCAAGTAATTCGTCAGCTACAGCCCGAAACCATCAACAAGGTCTTGGAAAATTCGAGTGACACAATGCGCTACTGCGAAGCCAGCCGAGGCAGCCACTTGAACGACGTCATGTTCCATAATTAATGGGAATGTTTGCTCTTAGGTGTATTGAAAAAATGTAATTTTGTTCATTTTATTGCGTTTTTAAATAGAAACTTTATTTGGGCAACCCTTTAGGATACATCCTTTAGTTAGAAACTAGTGACGGATACATTAATTCAATTTGAAGAAATTTATAACTTAAGATAATATACAATTGTTGTGGGGTGATTTATTAAGATATACAAACTGATAGCGTTATACTTGTAAACTTTGTGAAAAAAGATAAAAAAAAAGCTGAATTTTTCTTAAGTAAAAGCTTCGCTATATGATTACTTTTATAAAGTTGTTTATTTCATTGATGTCAAACCTAAATAGCCACTTTTTAATTTCTCTGTTGAATGAAAACATTTTGTGTATGCTTCGAAGTTCGGAAGGTAACCTGTTAAATGTCTGGGTTGGTCTGGGTGCTACTGAAGTGTACAAATTTAATAAGCGATGAGTATTGTGAGGTGGAATATTAGCAAGTCACCGTTCTGTGCTTTAATAAATTGCCAATTCTTAAGTAAAATATTTTTAAGACTTTGTAAAAATAAAGATGTTTCAGAGGAAGTATCTTTGATTTTCAGAACAAACAAAAACTATGTTCACGGCGTTGTTTTTTTTTCATATTAATCTTAGTATAATGTTTCTGAGATACGATTAGGGGTTGCAAACTATTGCTGTAAGTACCACCCCAACATACGAGCCCATATTGCAACTTCGATTAGTTGTGTTTTTATGAAACCTCGCCAGCCAGTAGTTGCCAGTAGTTGGCAGTTAAGGCACATTTCACATGTTAATTAAAACAACAATTTGCTAGCAACAACTCTTGATTTTCTCCCCAGCCGGAGAGCTGCTAGCCAATAAGCAATCAGCAACATTTTTCGTTCGAGCGATATTTAGTTGCTTTAATGTGAGACCTCTAATTTAATTCAAAGTAAAATAATTGTGAGCGATAATATTGCGTGTTTCCTATTGCCAGTTGCTTGTTGATTGTTGCCTCAATGTGAGAGCCGACTTAGGTGATACATAATATAATGTTCCTTTCAGAAGATACTTTTTTAGTAAGGAAGTGTGTATACTCCAGTTCATAATGTTGTCAATAGTTAAAATCAGATATTTAAAAGCATTAACATTTTTTATAAAAAAAACGTTTTGAAGAACAGGCCAGGCTTATCGAATTTGAGTTTATTTGACAGTTATTTGCAACATAATTATTATTACTAAAACACGTGGAGAACGTGGTCATCAGTATCAAAGGCTTTAGTGATGTCTATTAATAGAGCAGCAGTTTTTTTTTTTTTTTTTTCCAATTTAAACTGTTGTGCACGTGACCACAGAAATTAAGAAATGCATCTTCTGTTCAAGAAATTTTTCAAGAAATTCGACAACTGTGCTCTTTATCACCTTCTCAAAGATTTTAGAGAAGAGAGATCGGCCTGTAGTTACCCAGCTTCGTCCTATCATGTTTTTTTTTTTAATACTGGTATGACCTCAGGTATCTTCAAGTTATGTATCTGGAAAAATATAACAGTATAATAGAGCAGTATACAATAAAATTAAAACAGATTTTCATCAGAAAAGCACTTGAAAAAGTATTTAGCGTAGCAAAATTCGAGCAAAGCCTGCTGTTAGTCTTAAAATCATCCAATTTGACGGATGCAGATGAAATGATAAGAGCGATTGTATAAACAACATTCGAATCATCAAAACTTGGGAAGATTCAGCACATACATAAAGGCACCTACTACAATTGAATTAATAGTATGGAGAGAATTCGAGATAATCATCAATCAAGACGCAGTTAGACCGCAACAACACAAATACACCCTACAAAAGAATAGTAAATCACCGGCCGCCTAATAATTAAGAGACTTTCGGCAACTTGCAGAAAGTTCTGTCGGAACGTTTAATGGCCATTTCAGCATGACACCCAAAAAGAACCACAAACAGAATTCAAAGAAACGTTTCCAAATAAAAGACAATTAAAGCGATGAAAAGAAAAACATATTCCTTTCCAACTGGCCTGTGTTGTCCGGTGCAATTATTCAGCCGATTGTCTGCGGTTTCTCCACGAAACTGACAGCTAGTAGTTACGGCTTACGAGAAGCATGATAAACGTTATGCACTAGTTAGCAAGACCGCCATCAACGCCGCCCGCCCGAATTAACAAAAAATAAATGATAACTTCAAGAGTCATATAGCGCGCGGGAGTAGTTTAAGCCATACGAATCACTGACATGGATCAAGAGTGCGCGATTTTTTTTTTTTCGAGTCCAAAAAAATATTTGCTTCTTCTGGTTGCTGTGACTGTGAGCGCTCGCGTTATGTAAGCAAAACTCATGCAGCATGAACCATAAATTGTGGGCCACCACAAGGCAAAATGGTACATACGACGACGACCAATTTACAAATCTCTCCCCCATGAAGCTCTAAACGAAGTCAGATTTATTGCAACGTTAAAAGCGATCAACTGAGTGAGTCTGGAGATAAGAATATTATGCAGTGGGTGGTGGTTTGGTGTGGCAATTTCCAAAAGGAGCTCGTTAAAAGTTCGCTGAATTGGAAAGGGCTCTTGTGAGTTAACCAATATCTGAGTTAAAGTCGAGGAAATATTATGAAACATTTTTATGAAGTTTACTCTGGTATCGGCAAACGGTATTTGGGGCTTTGAAAATGCATGAAATATAATGTAGGTGTAACTGTGTAATTCTTGGTAATGTATGTAAATTTCCTTAGCAATTTCGAAAGGACGAATGAAACGAGGAAATGAGTAACCAAAATTATAGTAAGTAGTACGGCGACTTCGTTTATTGTTCCTGCGAAAGTGAGCAGTAAAAAAATTGCGACTATTCATTACACATCGGCCGCCACAGTTGCAAAGCGCAGAACTCCACTGACCCATCTCTCACAGGCCATCAAACGTCACATATCAAAGACTTTTGCAGTGACGTTCAAAAGGACAAAATCGTGCTCGCTGTGATCGACCGAAGTAATGATGATGGTACGATTTCTCCTGAACGGCAGCAGGTGGTCAAGATGAAGCTTTCAGGTAGTCTCCTAAGCATTATGAGCAAGAACTCTGAACCACCTCATATCAGTTGCGATGGCGGATGGCATCAGGACCACATGAAATATATCGCCTGATATGATAAGAGATCTTGCGATACCTATAAACTCGCAATAAGCAGACCAGCAGAAATTTGGCAGACTCCGAAGGACAAGATTGTTGCAAGGGAGGATAGAGACGGCGGACTTGTACCTGGATCTAAGCCGAACCATCTTGAAGTCATCTAATTGAGCAATCCATCATTCCGGATTCACAATTTGAAAGCCGTGAAGCTATAATACCGAAGACATCTTCAAACATGCGCGCTCTTTGGGATAAATCAAGTGCGTCTTGTTTTATTGGTTATGGACTTAAGGTGGGGAATGATTTGGTTTTAAAGGAATTACCTTAAAATTTTATAAGGATGAACTTACCCCACGAGTTCTGAATTTGATATCTCAGACCCTGGAGCTTCGGTTTCGAAAAACTTTCAAAACAATTTTCCGCATGCATTTGACTAGAACCGGACATCGTTTCCAACTATGTACCTAAAACCGGACATCATTTCCAACTATGTACCTATTAGAATCCAACTTAATTCTTAAAAAGCAATTTTTAGTACATACACAAGACCGGAAATATCATTTCGTTGCGTAGATTACGTACGTCAGTAAAAAGTCATAGACATGGGCAACGGCCGAATAGCCACTTCAATAAATAAATGGCCCTTTTAGAAAAATCAATAAATTGCACGTCTCCCTGCAGCTGATATCAAATTCTTCAATTCGCTTTGTTGTATATATAAGATACACTATCTAATTAAAAGCAAATAAACTGAAACCGACAACAAAATCAATGCAAACTAATGTTGTATTAATTGGTCATAGGGGAGCACCACACAAATGCGTCCAATAATTATGGCAGATTTAATGGCCCCATTGTTTTTGTTGGACACCGGTGTACTCCCCCTAACCACTCAGCGTGACCTTCATTCACTTACCAGTGAACCGCAACAAAATCTGGATTTAAAAGCTTTCCTCTAGACACTAGTCACTAATCGACCGCAGTCAATGAACGCTGCTGATTCTAGAAAATACACTTTGGTACCCAACTAGACTTAATAAATGGGGAACGGGGAAAAACCACACAACCAGCTTTGAAAAGACAAAAATTTTCCTAGACATTTGAAAACTTTTACTGACCTTATCCCTCTTCTACGGTGTGTCGACCGGTTATGCAGGTCCAAGCGGGAGCACACTATAATCCAAACTGATGGTATCCACTAGGCAGCAATGCGTCGAAGCAAGACAACTATATGTGTTTTGGAGTACAATTTAATTCTTGATTTTTTATTTCACAAAATTTTCGCAAAATGGTATTTCAAAGTTTTTTTATAATTCTTTCCACCGACGACGACGATTACACGAAGACGTTAATTTATTTAATTGGAAGATACTACACACGATACAAAGATCTATGTTTCCATATGGCAATGGTAATCACTTTTCAACGAGAATTAAGAAAATAAAAAGAACGAAAAATGCACCGCAATGCGTAGTACTACGGTGTCCCGTCAAAGATGGTGGTATAGAAGGATGACGACGAAGAAAACGAAATCAAACTCCCGAAGGAATAACTCCTCATACGTAAAACGACGTTAAGTTTACTTTTTATTCGACAAATATGGTTTTCGAATTTTCTGCGGTCGCACTTTGCAATTGGAAAATTACAGCAGACGATTGGAAAATCCAGAAAACCAAACAAAAATAATCGAATAAAAACTTCACGAAATATCTCTCTCTCGTTGAGAAAACTGACAGGAACGGTGAAAATACATTTGACAGCTGCAGCACGACATGTCAGTTCGTTGTTGTTGTTGTTTGTGGGGTGGTGTATTTATGAAACAGGTTAGGCAACTGTTGCATTTAAAATGTATTTTTAAAGTCATCATTTTATGAAATTTTTGTAGTTGTTAATTATTTGACTCGTAAAACGGATGATTAACTAGAAGAAAAATAAATGAAATCAAGGTAGGTAGTTGTTGTATTCAGTTCCATATGGTGGCAATTTCATGAGTTAGCTAGAAGTAAGATCGTATGTATAGTGGGCGATCAGATTCGATTTATAATAGCGTATAACGGCCATATTACTCACTCACTTTAATCCGCGGGTTAAAGTTTACACTCGGGTTTAAGTGAGTTTAACTCAAAAACTAGACCCAAGTGCATAATATTCAGTCGTTAAACTTGATAATGAACCCGTTCTTTAACCTTACCGGCGTTTAGTCCGATTGAATTTAAACTGGGGCTAGATCGCGTAAAATAAAAACGATCGAACGACATCGTTTTCACTAAAGCTGTCTATCATATCTGTGACAATAGACAGAGGCTGCTAATATCAAAACGACGTCTTTCGATCGTTTTCATTTTACGTGATCTGGGACCTGCACTCCGTACCGTAGACCAATTTAAGTACTTTTAACTCGGGTTAAAACTCAATTTCATGTTATGGACACTTTTTTTTATGTCACATTTTTTGAATTTTCTTCGCTCTCAGAAAATAAGTAAATGTTCTGTGAAAAAATAATAAGAAGCAAGAAGATAACAAAAATGGATTTTATGAGTGAAATAGATCAAACGTTGATGTCTTCGTCGTCAAAAGATGAATATTTCGTACATAATATTTTGAATCAATTCTATCCTCGACGTCGAATGAACAAGCGGGCTTGCGTCGTTAACTATGCCGTGGATTTTCGGAAATTCTCGGTGGAAGAGGTGGCCACCTGCCAGTTGCCTAGCATCGTTTCTTTTAGGAACCTCAATTTTTTATAGATTCTTGCGGATGTTGCTCGTCCTATTTCGTCCGCTCGTTCCTGTTCTATGCTGTTTAAATGTAACCACATTAGAAACGAAAAGGAATGAACAGCGTCGTCATACCATGGTGTAGATATTCGAGGACAAAAGAATGTCAGTGTCAGCAGAAAATCGATCTCTCTTTACTTGCCTTACCATTGGCTCATTGTCGTGGACTGCTGCTATCGTTGTTCAATTTAAGATCCTTTTCTTTTTTTACAAAAAAAATCTCGTACAGGCGACAAAATCAAATAATTTAAAATGTGACAAACATACCAAAACACAAAAATGTCATCTTATGTGAAATTTCATATTACGTAGGTTTAAAACGGGTTAAAATTGGATTCAACATCGGTTTAAACAGTTTTAAATCCGTTTTTAGTCCAGCGGGTTTAACACGTATTTTTGAGAGAATATTATGGATATAAGGCTTAAGCTGTCGGCTTTAAAAATGATCGGGTGTAAAATTAATTTAAACCTGATATACACCCGGAGTGAATTATTCTGTACCTTACCAACAATCAAATTTATACTCGACTTTAATGCAAAAGTCGAAACTAAAAAATATTGCGTACCAATTACCAATTTGCTTCGAGTTAACCCTAATATCGACTCTAACTTTCGATTCTGAGAAAGTCGTGTCAATAGAAGGCGTATTTTTTTGAGAATCTATAGCTAGCTCACTTTTATTTTTACATGCAAAACTTTTATACTCACTTTTGGTTTTGTTATACTCATTTCCCAAAAAAATACGCCAATTGAATCATGTAGAAATAAACTTCCATCCCATCCATTGGTCGTCATATCACGGTGTAGATATTCGAGGACAAAACCATGTCAGCAGAAAATCGGTCTCTCTTTACTTGTCTCATGTTCGTGGACTGCTGCTGTTGTTGTTCAATTTAAGATCTTCTTCTTTTTTTACAAAAAAATCTTGTATAGGCGACATATTCAAATCAATTTAAAATGTGACAAACACCAAAACACAAAAATGTAATTTTATGTAAAATTTGATATTACGTAGGTTTAAAACTGGTTAAAATTGGATTCAACATCGGTTTAAACTGTTTTAAATCCGTTTTTAGTCCAGCGGGTTTAACACGTATTTTTGAGAGAATAATTATGTGCCTTACCAACAATAAAATTTAATACGAGGCGTATTTTTTTGAGAATCTATAGCTAGCTCACTTTTACTTTTACATGCAAAACTTTTATACTCACTTTTGGTTTTGTTATACTCACTTTTGGTCATGCAAAATTGTTATACTCACTTTTGGTTTTGTTATACTCACTTCCCAAAAAAATAGTTACTTCACTTCCGAGCAGGTTCTTTATGGTTGTCCCTCCTGTCTAACATCTATTGAACAAACCCATGATTTTAATTGTATATCAATTGTAGCCACTAGCCGAGTAATTTTTTTCATTTAACGCTTATCGGTTTCATCACAAAAAAAATTGTTTTGTTATTTGTTTTGTTTGGTTTCAGATTCAGATTGAAGAATGGAAGAAGCGCTTATTGAATTCGTAAAACACAATCCATTGTTGTACGATAAAAAGAACCGCTATTATAAAAGTAGTTTTAAGCGAGATGAAAAGTTTGAAGAGCTGTCCACACAAATAAATGTCCCAGGTAAATAAATATTCACACAATTTTCGCACGTAATCGCGTCAATGTTAATTTTTTTGTTTTCAGCTAGAAAATTAAAGGAGCGATGGAGAACTTTACGCGACAAGTTCCATAAAGAATTAAAGTCAGAGTCCCCGAAAGCGACAGCAAATACTCCCAAAAAGAAATGGAAGTGGATGGATCGTATGATGTTCCTAAAGGATGGATACAGGGCAAAGGAATCTACAGTTTCAAAGTACGTACATTATTGACAAGCTATACCTACAATTCATAAAGCAAAAGCTTTTAAATATTACAGAAGAAGTGAAAATAATAGCTTATGCAAGGAGGAGGTAATATTTGACAGCGGTGCTTCGACGAGCTCTCTTCCCGAACCTCTGCCTTTAAATTCTGCATCTTCTCCGCTTACGTGTCTCAAAGAAGTATCCGCTTCCGCTCAGTCACACGCTAATCCAAAAACCGCAGCACAACTCTTCTTTGAATGTTTAGCTAAGCAGACGGACGAGGCAAAGCTGTCTCCAAATGAATTTTTGAATCTGCAGATAGACATTTTGAAAACACTAAATAAAGTTCTCTATGAGAAGAATTAGATTTAACATTCGAGATTTGTTTTGTTTGTCTTTCTCTTAGATAGAATGTACTGCTGAAATGCACTTTTCGGTTTCTGTTTTTTTGGTGTGTCGGTTGGGTCACAACTTTTAAAGAATTTGCAAACTAATGTTCCGTTGTACAAAAAATAAGCACTTTATTAACAATCATGTTTATATAAACAAATAAATTAAAATAAAATGCACGCTGGTGCTTACTTCTGCTGCTCATCGAGGAACTGCTGTAGCAACCCAGAATCAATAGGAATCTGCAATTGCTCCGATCCGTCTATGCTCCTCTTACTCTTCACCAATTTATGATCCAAAAATTCAGTTAGCTGTGCTCTCAGCGCCAAATCTGAACTAACCAAAAACGCCTCCCTGCAGCTCCAATAGAGATCTTTAAAAGGCATTCCTAAGAACAGCAAATATGATAAAAAAAACATCCCCCTAAACCACAGCTCTGCATACGTACCTTGAAAGTTAGGATTTCCCTTGTTCTTGAGCTGATACTTGACGATGATCATGTAAATGCCCCGCGCGTTCGATGTCAACGACGAAAATACACTGCGCATTGACGACAAAGCCAGCTCTCCAGAATTCTGAACCAACAGCGAATTTTCAAAGGCAGTCTCATCAGTGTATGGCAACATTGTGGTCACATCCCACCAGGAGAAGTTGTAGTTACTCAATTTTGTGTGGTCCCACACTGCAAAAAGACACATCAAAGGGATTTCTTTAAAAGAAGGTCAAACCTACAGAGTGGAGTATTGATGTGATCAATCGACGCCAGTAGGTGTATATTCGGCACCTTGGCCAGACGCGAAAGAATCTCCTGCGCCTTAGTATTTCTCAGCATCGTTCCGTCGATGTTGTGCACGATTAGGTACAAATGTGTCTCGGGGATCAGTCCAAATTCCTCCTCAACGATGTCGACGGCTTCATGCGGGTTCGATGGACTCGTTCCTACATCCAAGATCTCATTGGTAATGCTATCCAGAATGTCTTTGATAGTGAGACTGGGGAAAAACCCATTCACCACTAGAACCGTCTGCTTGGAGAGCACTTCACGATGAAATTGTTGCAAGAGGTTTCTCTTGGAACCCAATCCATAGAGCAGTATGTTGAAGCCTTCATTAAGGATGTACATCCACTTGGAGAAGTATGTCTTATACTCATCCATGATGCTAGAGATTGCTTCTTCGTGTTCCGTCGATAGTGTCATACTGGCGAGGAGGCTGAACAATTTATCAGCTGGCAAGCGAGGATTTTTTAGCCGATCCAGCGTGTGATCGGAGGTTTGAATTTTGCTGCTAGAATGTGTAGTGAAGTAACCATCGCTTTCCGGTACATACTCTGCGGTTGGTTTTCTCGAGGCTGGGCGACGATTTCGTGACGCTGACGGTGTTTTGGGTAGAACTGGAACAATAATTGGACGGCGACCTTTTTTTGGTCTCTCGTCTTCTTCTTCGTCGTCTTGCGGTTGACTTTCATCGTCGACATCGGACGGAGATGAAGAGGAACTCCCACTAGATGGCTCAAATTCACTCTCATCGACCGAGAAGTCAGAATTTGAACTGTCATTTAGAAGCTTGGCAATTTCTAAATAAAAGTAACACAAGCTAATGGGCAAAATGTTTTTTTGGCTGAAATTGATTACTTACGATTTTTAACTTTATTCCTCACATGACGCGGTGTTTTCGGTTCTATGTTGGACTTTTTCCGCTTGGTGTCTGGCGTTTTCGCAGTCCTTGGAGTCTTTGGTGTTTTAGGTGTAGCTGCCGCTGCTAACGCCATACCATCACGCTTTTTGGGTGTATTAAAGCCATACAATCTTTTGCCTTCAACATCCAGCTCGTCTTCGAATAGTTGTAGCTCTTTGGCTGCATTTTCCATTGGCAGTTCCTCATCAGAGTCACTGGAAATATTGTGCTCTTCATCAGTCACTTGTTCCTTTACTTGGCGTTTCTTTTTTTTCCCTGGCGATTCGATAGCATATTCTGTATCATTATAGCGTTTGGATGGACTTATTTTGCGGTTAGACTTCCTCACAGCTTTTGCCTGCTCCTCAGATTCATCTTCATCAGTGCTGCTTACATTGTCAACGGATTTGCGACGTACCGGATGAGATGTTCCCTTTTTTGGAGTTTTATATTGATCGGTGGAAAGAATTTGTTTGCGTTCAGATTTTTTTGGTGTATCTCCCATGACAAATTATAACAAAACTTCTAATATAAACCTAACTAATATAAAATAAACGAAATCGATTCAATTCGAATGTAAAATCTGACAGATGTCGGCGAATTTGTGCATTTTCGCGGTAAACAACATGTTTGTTTTTTCATGTTGGCAAGAATGGGAGGCACAAACGTACTAGATTTTTCGGAATTCAATTCGAAGTTGAACAGTGCTTCGAATTGTCTTTTATAGGTACAAAAAAAAAAAAATGTATTATGAAGAAAAGTGAAGCTATACCTATGTCAAAATATTTATTCCGAGAATAGACATTTCATTTAACTCTACCATAATCCATAATATGTGTGTAGTTTTAGTTTCTCTCAAAACAGTTGTTCTCTCAGTTGTTTGTTAGACGTTGGAGACCCTCACCCAGTAAGTAGGTCAGCACTTTGATCATTAAACAATGGACCCAGTTTTGTGACAGTTTTGAATTCCAATTTTCATTTACCAAACAGTAGAAACTATTTCAACATTAAAAAAATCCTTACAGCTTGGGATTCTGAGATGAACTCTTAAAGGAGCTTTGTGGAAGGTTTCATTAATTACCCATGAACTGAATGCGTTTGTCAACGCGAAGCTCTAAAGCGTGATTGTGTTTTAGGCATATACTTCTTTCATTCTATATGTATTTGGTCACGCAAATACATTTCTGGTAAAGTTTTGCCTATAAATAGTACCTAATAATAATAATATTTAACTAACTAATTGTACTAGATTTTCTAAACTATTAATAATTGCACATCACAGATCTACTGATGGTGAGGAGCAGCACTGACATTTCGAATTTTGCTTTGCATTTGGGTACCGACCGAACCGATACCGACCTATCAATTTGGCCAAAATTGTTTGGCTCATAATATCGCCGTATATTATATTACCATAGTAAGTATATCTCTGCAGCTTCAATTAAAATATATATGCAGACGTACCTATTCATAAAATTCCTGCCAAATATCCCATTAAGGTTGAACCATTGATCCCCTGCCAGAGATAATTGGTCGTTTATTTATTTTAGTCATCGATATTTTGTCATTGAACCTTGTTATTTCCACAGTAGCCTACAATCTCGTTGTGTGCTATGCAGATAGCTGCTGCTCGACCACTGATATTTGGAGCAACGTATTTTTGTTTATTTCGCACAGTGTTCAGTAGTATTGCGTCTTCTACAACTTGCGAAACACAAAAGAAAATGTCCACGACTTCAGCATCGAAACAAGAACCAACATCCTATGTACCAGGATCAAGTTCAATGGCCTTCATCACTACACCAGACGAGGACTCGGCAAGGAAACTAGCGCGTTCATTGGTAGAAAGCAGATTGGCTGCCTGTGTAAACATATTTCCACGAATAACGTCTATTTACATCTGGGATGATAAACTAGTCGAGGACAATGAATGCGTGCTGATAGTTAAGACGCGCACTAGTCGGGTAAATGATTTAAGTAAATATGTGCGCGATAATCATAATTATAGCGTAGCTGAAGTAATAAGCCTGCCAATAGAGAATGGTAATCCACCGTATTTGGATTGGATACAGCGGACAGTTCCAGATGCGAAATAGCAAGTGAACGAGATATACAGCAGCGAGGAATTGAATTTGCAAAATCCGCATCAAATGAAATGACTTTTTGTAGAGCCTAAATAAAGTTGTATTTTGAATTATTATTCGATGAGTTTTTTTGTATTCTGTTATCACGCTGGAGGCGTGCTCAAGAGATAAGAGGTGACTTAAGTTGCAATGAATGATGCCTAGTTTTTATTATGCATTTTATTATCTGACCTTTCATTGGGGATTAGCTTAATGCGAAATTTAGGTTGATAATTGAGCCACACATTGCGGATTTGATTTGAAAGGGAGAAAGCGCGATGTCTAAAAGCTTAAAATGAATTCCAACTATTTTCGAACCAAATTCATCTCGAAATGCATGAATTATTAAGGAACTCAAATATAATGAGATACATACAGTCAATCAGTCAAATCGAGAAATGTATTTTCAGAATTTCGTGAATTATTTTATTTTTTTGACCAAAGTTATTTTTTTATGATTTTCGATTATCCGGAAATCTCTGTAAATATGACAGTTGGAGTTTAGTAGATTCTAAAAACGGAAATGACAACAGTGACATCTGTTGTTCAGACTTAAAATCTCAGTTAAAATCTATAGAAAGTAGCACTGCCAGACTTTTAAAAATTCAGCCGTTGAATGCAGTAACTATTTTATAAAAATTAATGTGGTTTCCCATTGGAACAAAAATTTAATCTTTTTCTTGATCTGGATGATCACTTTTCATGTTCCATTGGGCAAAAAGATCAATCTTTTCTTTGATCCAGATCACTTTTTAGAGATCTCGATATTTTTCGAAATTTCCGCATACTCTCACAATATATTTGAATTTGAATTTGAATTCAAAACGAAATTACTAAAACCCTTTTGAAAAGCAATTATTCAGAACAAAAACGTAAATAATGGCCATGGACTTAATTTTGGAAATTCGTCATCTGTGGATTTCGATTTTTCGTGACATTATTCATTATAAAGTTCGTATGTTTCCACCAACAAACGAAAACAATTTGCATAGCCGATGTACTGTCCAATAACGCACTAACACATGCACTGTGTATGGTTTATCATTAAATTGCAACTCAGTTTTTTAGTACAAAACGATGGTCTAGATCTACCCAGCGCAGATCATTGCGGAAACACCAGTAAGAAACCATCTGCGTGCACAAGTAATTAGTGCTAAACAAAGACAACACATCCACGATCCACCCCTAATAAAGCAATAAAGTCATGAGGAAAATCCAGAAAGGGAAAGGATGGAAAATGAAAGTAAAACGAAGTATGTATTGCACTGGTTTCAGTCACAGATCAAATGAAAAAAAAAAAAAATAAACAAGAAACAATGCTCTGTACTCTAGGAAGATCACTAACAAACTGATGTTGAAAGGGAAACTCAAAATATTTCATGAGGGTGTGAGAAGCTGTCCGTTCAACGCGTTGCCCAACAAGTGATGCTTGGTTAAATGTACGAGGGTATAAACGCGTTCTTCAACTCTATGAGCAACCACAACGAAAACGCTGTTGTCCAACTCGAGGAATTTTTTTTTTTGCCAAAATCAGACATGTTGATCAACTAGATGTACGAGGTCATTCAACAATTGATTAAGTTGGTCAACTAGGTGTACGGGGTTATTCAACAATTGAAAGAGTTAGTCATAACTAGGTGTACGGGGTCATTCAACAGTTAAGTGCGCATGCGTTGATAAACTAGGTGTACGGGGCCCGCAACGCGTTCAACACAGATATGTTCAATTTTAATTGGAATTACGTTGCTCAACTTGAACAACGTGACTTTGTGCATTGTAGGAGATCACTACCAAACTGATGTCGAAAGAGAAACTCGAAATATTTCATGAAGGTGTGAGAAGCTGTGAGCTACCAAGTGCGTTCAACGCGTTGCCCAACAAGTGATGCTTGGTTAATAATGTACGAAACAATGAAAATGCTGTTGTCCAACTCGAGGAACTTTTTTTTTTGCCAAAATCAGACATGTTGATCAACTAGATGTACGAGATCATTCAACAATTGAATGAGTTGATAAACTAGGTGTACGGGGCCCGCAACGCGTTCAACACAGATATGTTCAATTTTAATTGGAATTACGTTGCTTAACTTGAACAACATGATTTTGTGCACTAGAGTTGAATAAACTGTTGAATAAAATTGGTTGATGCGTTTGGCACTAAGTGGACGAGCAGCATAATTTGATCTCATTGTGCCTCCGCCTTAAACAACTGTGAACTATCGCTAATCGGCGGACGCACAAACTGCATAATGGGTATAGGTTGTTTGTGACCGGAAATAACTTCAAATCTGATTGTACCTAACTCAATTTCTTGCCTTTTTGTAATTTCCGGTGTTATCGTTATGATTTGTAATTCCTTTTTTGCGAAAGGTAGCCATTAAAGAATTATTAGAAATTAATCTATATCAGCCTTATTTATAAACTTTATACACTCTCTGTAATAACTCTAAACTCAAAAATCTAATATATATTTTTGCGTTTAGAGTTATTATAGAGAGTGTATAAGGTTTATAAATAAGGCTGTATATGTATTGCCCACCTCAATCGTTTGTGTTTTTAAATGTGCGATAACGATCATTAGTTCGAATTTCATTCGCATATCGCACACTCTGCTTTGCCATGTCGAATTCAAAGTTCTATCGTAACAAATTAGGGCGAAGTAGGTCAAGCGTCAACTAGGTACTGATTGTACGCTGCTCACAAAGACGGTAAAAAAAAAATATGTACGCTACTTAGATATGCTACAAAATACAATAATATTCGAGAAAGTCCACAAAAATAAATAATTTTATTAAATATATTATTCTTTCGAATGCACATGATTTTATGTAATGTGTAATGTGTAAGTACGTTATGTATGGATAAAATTACGCTAAGACCATCTGCAAGCATTAGTCTTTGTTCGTATAAGTTCTTAGCCTTGCGGACAATAAATCAAAGTTCTTCGATCGCCATTGCGCATTGATCTCGATAACCTCCAAAGATCGTCCAACAGCTTGCGATGCCTTCGCAAACAGAGCCTTGTTCTTGTCAGCGAATTCCTTCATAGTCTGGTATTCGCCATCAGTGTTCATCTGCCTGGCCAGTGGAGCGAAGAGTCGTCCCAGCCTATTTGTTTCCGGATTGTAGCTGTAACCAGTCAACATATTACTATAACAAAACATAACCAAGTCAATATCTCAAACACTTACTAATCGTAGATCATATTGATGTTCTTGATGAAATAGTCCCTGGCCAATGGAAAACCGAATTCGCCGCGAGCCACCGATCCAAATGCCATATAAGAATCCTGCTTTCTGATTTCGGAACTATCATCGAATGACCATTCCAAGTATCTCTGCAATATCCGTTGTTCACGTGAGCATCCCAATGCGGACAGTATGGTCTGTTTTTCAGAAGCCACATTGGAGTTCTTGTACCGCTGCCACAGGAATTGCCATTCTTCCTCTTTGCCATGACGAATCGATGAGCAATACACCACAGAGCGCAGATCCAAGGGAACCGGATTATTTTTATCCGGATTCTCAGTGGCCTGCCATTTGGCAAAGTAAGTCCGAGCTCGGGGAATACAATCGCCGACCTCAAATTTGCAAGACCATCCGGCAATCATCACCTTGTGCTTGATGGCATCCAATCGATCGGAAGTGACATCGGTATTATTTAGACCGTTCAGGTGTTGATAGATGGGTTCTAGGATTTTTTGCATGTATTTCTAAAAATAAACCGTTAGATATGAATAAATTTGCAAAATTACAGCACAGCTTACCTGGAAAAATTCATACTCTGGGCTCTGCCGCAGAATTTTGTTTACCGCGCTCAGGTTGTCTAAGGCTGATTTCCATGGAATGTAGTCCCGTTCCTGGGCTAAATACTCAACCAACCTCATTGCGATGTCATAATCCTGATCGCCTGCCCAAGCCAAGTCCAATGCGTCATCGATCAGCTGAGCCCTATTCATTGCGTGTATTTTTTCGAACTCAGGCGACATTAGTGTCTCAATGAGCATGTCCCAATTCTTGGCGTCATACTTAACTCGGTAAAGTCCGGACAGTTGAATATTGAAAATAATCCAGTCGTCGGGTGCGGGCATATTCGGGATCGCCTTCGGAATGGATTCTTTATTCTCACACTCCAACCACTCTTTCGGAGTTGTTGTCTCAAAGTCTAGTTCCGATTTTGTAGTGTAGCTAAGCGGTACCCACCAACAGTTCTCGTAGCTACTGCGCGATGTCTTTGTGTCTAAGAGATACCGCGTTTGCGACACCGCCGCTGTGCCATTGGCATAGTCTCTGGTTACTGTTATCACAGGATATCCAGTCTGAAGTGTCCAAGAATCCATGATCTTCTTAATACTATACTCTGCCGGAATGGTTCTCGTTTTGTGAGCACTTTCAGTCAAGGCCGACCAAAGATTATCCTGTTCCGCGTTTCCGTAGGAATGTTCCCTCAAATAATTCGTGATTCCCGTTCGGAAGGTCTCGTCACCCATGAACAGGTGCATCATCCGGATGACACATGAACCCTTTTCGTATGAAATCGAATCGAAAGCCTGATTGATCTCGCTGGCATCTCCAATAGTTGTCGATACCGGGTGACTGGTTTTGAGGGCGTCTATTTTGAAGATGTTCAATGTATTGTCAACGGATTCCTCTGTCAATGAGGACCACTCCGGATGGAGGTGCTCTACACCCAAACTAGCCACATACGTTGCGAATCCTTCATTTAGCCATAGATCTGTCCACCATTTCATTGTTACCAAGTTACCGAACCACTGATGAGCCAATTCGTGAGAGATAACGGACGCAACACGGTGCTTGCTGCTTGCCGATGAGACATTTTTTTCATATAGCAAAGCAGTCTCACGATATGTGACCAGACCCCAGTTTTCCATAGCGCCGGCTGAAAAATCAGGAATGGCAATTTCATCGACCTTGGGCAGAGGGAATTTAATGTCGAAAATCTCTTCGTAGTACTGGAGTACCCTGGGACCAACTTCGGCCGCATATTCAACTTGAGAAATGGCATCTTTACGTGCCCACGTTCTGAAGCGGACGTCATTCTTAAGTTTTACCATTGATTCCTTGAATTTGAAATCGTTCACTGAGTATGCCACCAGGTAGGTGGACATTGGAATCGATTCCTGGAACTCACTCCATACCCAACCGTTTTGATTTGGCCTAGAATGTATTAAAGGGTCTTCTATCAATAAGTTTTGAAACAGAAAGAAGCGACTAAATAAAAGTAAATAATAATAGTCGCAAAACGTCTAAATATAGCATCAATTCTAGAGATATCTTCTTATAACCCTACTTTTTCTTGGGACGATTTTAAACATAAAGGCCGTATAATTTGTGTATTTCCGAGAGTTGAACTCGGAACCACTTGCTCAGTAGTTCGGCAATTAAAATGGCGCTGAAAACAGTTTACCGGGCCCATTCACCATTGACATAATTATGGACTGCTAGTGAAATGTCAGTTCATACAAACTTTGCCTGGAAAATGACGCCAACATAAACTAGCGCTCTTGGTTCGGAGCGAAAAATAAGTGAAACAAAATGACAACCATCTTAGATTTCTCTATATAGAATGCTAGAGACACCTATTGGGCGTGAGTGAAGCGGTTGGAATTCAAATTGTTGCGTCACTGTTTACAATAGATGGCATTGCGGAAAGGCGCCAATGCGAAAAGCGACAACCATTTATGATTTCTTCATGGAATGTTAGAAAAGAGACACTTGAATTGAAATAAATTTTGGTGGTTGGGTGTGTATGTGTATGAATCGGCATCAACTTGGCGATGATGCCCAGTTGTCGTAACTGTCTCATACACATCAATTGTGCTTATTTGCTTGGGGAGGTACCCCGTGGTAACCACCGGATACTGGTCTCGCCCACCCGGGCTTGGCTAGCTAAACTTATAAGCGCGAGTGTTGAACACGAGAAAAATAGCAACATTATAATGTTCTGTCGGAATTGACTGTCTGCTCAAGTCTCAGAAGTCGAACATGAGCACCTCAGATTGAGGACGTATAGCTGATGAATTTAGATGACTAAATCAACGGCGGCGTCAACCGTCAACATGGGAGATACCTTAATGAGCTACTTCGACTTATTTAGAGCTAAGGTCATTAGGGCTTTTTTCAGCATTAGTCAGGGTGATGAAATAGAGATGGTGGCGGATGAGCCCTGGTATGGGCCAACGGCAGCGCTCATATCCCCGAAGCGTGTTACTGACTTTGGGAATCCCCCACCACGGAAAAACCAGGCAGTTCAGAAGCAACTACAAGCCTCGGATATGGAATATGGATGATCCAAATGTCGATGACCCCAGCAAACGAAATAAGGACAACGAACTTTGGATTTGCACGTGGAATGTCCGGACCTTAAACAGACCGCGTACAGCCGAACAATTAGTGGAGACCTTGGATAGGTACAAAGCGGACATAACGGCCATCCAGGAAGTGCGATGGGATGGAGAAGGCAAAGGGAGGATGGAAAACTGTGACATTTAATACGGCGATTGCCGCAGAGAGCAAATTCAGCGGTTGTTATAGATGCGTATTTGTGATTAGAGGAAGACTTAGGCAAGAAGTATTGGGCTTTCGCAACGTAAGCTAGCGCCTGGTCACAATCCGCATCAGGGCCAAATTCGAAAACATAACGCTGATGAAAGATGACACAGCCAAGGAAGCATTCTATACGATCTTCTTGAGAAGACGTATTATATGTGCTCTAAGTACGACCAAAGTGCGTATGCGGATATCCACAATGCCACAACACCGAGCGGATACTGTGCAGAGATTTGACGCCGCAAAGCTTCTGTCGCAAGAGACCGCCAAAAACTTTGCCGACCCCGTCTCCCTTAACCTCTCAGCAAGCTCATCGTCAACCTCGGCAGAATCAAGTGCAGAGGACCAGTGGCAGCGCTGCCAACATGTCATCATAGGTGCCTCCACCGATGTACTATGTTTCGCTAGAAGACCACAACGAAACCCCTGGTTCGACGACGAGTGCCGACAGGCACATGCAGCAAAGAACGAAGCCTACAAGGCAATGCTGCAGGCGAGGACCAGAGCGGCGGAGAGAGATGCTCGGGAACTCTACGGGCAAAGAATAAGGGAAGAACACCGACTTCTCAGAAGGAAAAAGAAAAGAGAACGAGAAGCGGGCGGTCAAATCAATTTAGGGGTGTTACTGCAGGGGAAATGTTCGAAAGTTCTACCAGATGGTAAAACAATCCACCCAAATATACAGATATGATCATGGGAATAGAGTAGTAGACTCACAGTCGGTGCTGAGGATTTGCAAATAACACTTCTACAGACCGCTAAATGGCGAAGACGATCAATAAACCGCTGTCAGGCAGAATTCTGGACGATGATAGCCAACAATTCTGTCCACCTGACCTACACGAAGTGAGAATAGCGATATCCAAACTAAAATCGAACAAAGCTGCGGGGTGATCGGTCTACCAGCCGAGCTTTTCAAAGCAGCGGGAGATGAGTTGGTAAGGAGCATGCAACAACTCATCTGTTATAGGAGTTAAAGAAGAGTTAATATGTTTTCTTTTTTCAAATGGCGGCTACAAATGAGAAAATTCTTTGGAAGAGTTCCTGCCGATCATTATTTTTCTGGGAATTCGGTGCATAGATATATTTGGATTTCTGTACTATGTGCAATATGGAACTCCACAGTATTCCCCCAGTTTTGTTCCCAGTTTTTAATGTAGTTTCTTTTGCCATCATAATTTATTAGTTTGTTTTTATAGCTGCTTTTTGGCACTGATTTACTTTTAAATATTTCTTCTCTTCCCTTGGTAAATATCAGTTTTTACTTGCCTATTCAATTTTATGTGAAAATAGGTTAAAATAAAGTTGCGTATTGCTTACGAACAATTGATAGTTGCTTAGTTGCTCTTGTTGCCTCAATCTGAGAGCTGAATTATGTCGTTTTCGGTTGGTCGTCCAAAACCGTCCGGAAGAACTCTCCGCGATTCTCAATTCAAATCCAGAAGCAAATTTCTCTTCGTTTCAGTAGAAGAACTGTCAGGTGAGTGCCAATCGAACGGTTTCAGAAGCGTTCGGATTGCTTCCGGACGGTTCTGGACGACCAACCGAAAACGACATTAATAAATAATAATATCGGATAAGGGACAACTTCAGACTCTAACTAATCTCTTAAGCTGCTATTACAATTACGCATGTCAAAAATCGTGTCAATTTTCGATTAAAGCTAAATATGGCTGTCTTACATTTCAGTTGATTCCTTCAATGGCATATTACTAATAGCAGCATATTTCTTCTCATGGCCTAAGACAATTGAAAAATTGGCTTTCATTTCTGGTTCATCAAAGCATGGAAAAGCCCGACGAGCAGATGTCGGTTCAAATTGTGTAATCGATAGCCATCTGCAATAGAGAGAACAGTTTGTTTAAGTAAATGTCTACATATTAAAATGATATCATTTACCTTTTTTCTTTGGTCACTTTATCAATGTAACTGCTTTTATAGTACCCGTGTAGATTCTTGTTCAAGGGAGCGCTAAATGGCATTTTTAGCAAGTACTTGCCCTTAACCAAGGTCTCACACAAATTCATTATGTAGTAATCCTGTTTGGCGTTCACCTCTACATCCTTGATGCAGTTCAACTGGTTGCCATCTTTCGAGATGGTTATTTTAGGCTGATCAATTGTCAGATTACTTGAGTGTAAGGTTATGTTATTTGTGTCCTCCAAAACGTTCAAAGTTATTGCCGCTGTTCCCTCAAATCGCAAGTCTTCTGGATTCTCTAGATGCGTGATAACTTCGACCCGATAGTGTTCCGGCCGTATAGATTCGGGCAATTTGTAGTGTTCATAGGATGACCCCAGCACCACTTGCACGAAGCAGGCCAGTAAAATAAGCTTAATCATCGCTCCTAAAATGATACAACGAAACATGAATAGAAATAATGTCATGAATATAAAATGAACCTTGATAATGAATGAAAACTTCTGGCAATTGACACATGAAAACAAAACGTTCGATACAAAGTGTTGGCTAGGTTGGCATTTGCATTTAAACTCGGGACAGGCTTACTATATGAACGCCACGCATCTGGTGAGGAATACTTAATTAATTTTTAGACGACATTACGGAATGCATTGCACGCACTTACTCTAAGGTCTGGCCAATCGGTGGACTAGGTTATTTTGCTTTGTATGCCTACAGTTTGGAGACATTTATGCGATCTATCCGAATTTCAATGAAATTTGTAACGAGTTGAATAACTTTACTAAAGTCGTAGTCGTAGAAGTCATGTGACTTATTTCCGGGATATTTTTATATATAAGCAAATGAATTGAATTATACAAGTAGTTAACAATTAGACGGGCCCCAATATGGTGCCAAATCTTTTGTGATGAACCTCACACCTAACCTAACAATCAGACGGATTACAGTTTACTTAAAATACCTACATAATAAAAAAAAACCGTTTGCATTATTACTTGCTTACAATCAGCAACATATGTCTGAGACAGGAATTTCGATAATAATGGTTTATCAAATGACGTTTTCTTTTCCCGTTCATAGCAGAGCACTGATTTATTTATAAATCGCAATCGATCACTAGCTGTTATATCTGTTACTTTTTGTTGATCTAATTACCCTTTTTTTATTTTCTTTTTCTATACCAGCAATCATATGATTAGCTGTCAAAATATTTACTAATAGCCCAGTCAAATTATTCTGAGCTCAAATAGTGCACTCTTATCAGTGATCATGTTATAATAACCGCAAACCACTTAGAACTAGACCGTCGACTTCCGTTTCCGTGCACCTACCCGGTTCTCCATGGAATTAATTTCCCTGTCTGTGAATACGTGTGAAATGTCAAAATCAATGGCAGCAATGATTTTTCATGCTATACCATTGGCCTAGGATTTTTCAAGTATGCGTGCGTTAATGGCGCTCCTTTGATTTTGTACATCACCAATACATGAAAAATCCAGGGCTCGCAGGCAGCTTGTAGGCAAAGTCCTTTATGTGGGAGGAGTCGACTGTCTAGTTCTATATGGTTTGTGATAATAACAATAATAAAATCAATCGGAGAGAGTACTAATTGCATTGAGTGCATTCAGTTCAGTTGACATTTTGGCAGCATATAACGACAATAGCCTATTCAAACTGAACTGAAAACTGAGTTTTAAACAAAAAGTTGACGAATGGCGTATTTTTTTGGAAAGTGAGTATAACAAAACTAAAAGTGAGTATACCAATTTTGCATGTAAAACCAAAAGTGAGTATAACAAAACCAAAAGTGAGTATAAAAGTTTTGCATGTAAAAGTAAAAGTGAGCTAGCTATAGATTCTCAAAAAAATACGCCTGAAGACTCCTCGATGCATTCACAACAAACATAAACTAGTTTTCGTTTGACATGTTTCAATCGGCCATGAAACTAGCTATGAAATGTTTGTGTCAATTAAACGTTTATTTTAGTAACTAAACTCCGTTCGTATTGACATAATGCAAACAAACTTAATGAAGGTGCTTGATAATCTTGTGGTAATTGATGAATTATTTGTAGTTAAATGCATAAAATAATTAACATAAAATAACCATCAAAATCAGAACATCTGAAATTAATCATTCAATTGTGACAGGTAGGATTTTGCCGTTTTAAAATTCAAGAAAAAGTGAATATTTGCAAGGATAACAAGAGAATCCACATTTGTAAACACAATAATTAGTTGAAACAATAGCACTAAGTGAGAGCTATCCTGTCAGCAGTTTTACTGAACTCGCTGAATGTTGCAAAAGGTGTGTCTGCTTCAACAACCCACCGATTGGAAATCGTTTTCGTGGTGTTTTCATGCACAACGGCTTCAAACAACGCCTTGAAAACTGGAATGTGCATGGGAAAACTTCTGTTTTCAATCAAGTTTCGAGTGTTTTCGGCTCGGTCTGAATGTGGTATAAACTGTCAAATATTTATCCGAATCCAAAAATTCGATAAATTTGCGATTTGTTTGTTTTATTATTCATAATTTAATGCGTAGGCGCAGTAGCGCAGTGGTTAGTGTGCTGGACTACTGTTCGATCCCAGGTTCGATCCCCGGAAAAACACAAATTACATCTTAAGGTTTTTTCTACTGCGTCACCTCTCGCGAACGTCTGACAAACATCCAAGAGTATGACTGTTTTGAAAAAGCTTCTCAATTCAGCCGTTCGGACTTGGCATAAAGTTGTAGGTCCCTTCCATTCGTCTCAAAAATAGAAAGTCACACAAACGAATGGTTGCGAGAAGCTAGGCCTAGGGTGTCTACCGCCTATTGCGCCACCTATTTATTTATGCAATATAATAAAGAGAAATATTGCCTATAGTTGCAATCCTGAAAGGAAATGACGATTAAGTAAGACCTTACAATGATTAAAATTAGATTTAAAACCATTTGAGTAGCTTACATATACAAGATACGTCTTATATATAGAAACATAGGGACATACTTGCTGATTTATAAAGGTCGGAAGCAATCTCACCATGACTTTGATGGTCAAACAATTATTTAAACAAGGTGATGCGCTGTCATTTGACTTCTTCAACATCATACTTCAGAAAATTGTGCGAAAAGCCAAGTGCATTTATGATGTCAACAATAAGGGACATAGGCGGAACGTTAAAAATAGACAGTCAGACATTAAGGTAGTTAGGGACTTTATCTACCTCGCCTCCGCTGTGAAAAGTCATCGAATCAACAATCAAGCGAAGAATTCTACTGTCGTTCCTTTGTACTTTAGCTTTGTCAAGAAAGACTAAAGACAGCTCTGCTTTGTGGCACAGAAAGCATGAAGCTTGGCGAAAGTGGATAAAGACATCATTAGTCCTCTTGAATGCAAAATTATTCGCGTGATTTTCTTTTGTTCCCTTTTTGTTGGTTTGGAGAAGGAGGTTTAACAGTTAATTCTACGAGTTGCACAGTGACATTTACCTGCTAAGAAAAGTGCGTACCATCTGTCGTCTAAGATGCGGAAAGTGAATGGTCACTAAAGAAGAGTCTCCGACTACAACCGAATACGACAACTTAATAATCGAAGTCTTCGGTTTAGGTGGCGCACGCAAGTTAAAGGGAATATTAACCAAGTGCGCACATAGAGCGAGTTAGCCAAAGACCGCGCTAACTTATTAAGAAAGAATTGGTTGATGTCCAGGTCCACCCCGGGCTATATAGCTTATTAGGTATAGTTTATTTGTTTTGAGTGACAAAAATGTAAAGAAACTAAAATCGCAATTTATTTTTCAATCGCACTAGACCGCTAGATGTCTAGCGATCAATGGAACGCGACCACTGATAAACAGATCTAGGTTAATGGCTCTTTTACAAATCCGTTAGCGATATTATGCAAATGAAATGAACAAAAGTAATAACACTTTCAAACTACAACAATGTGTGCAATCAAACAACAATAATAATAATAAAAAGTTTAGCGGTAAATAAACCGAAGCATATGGTATAGGTAGCAACCAAGTCTAATCCCAAAATATGTATTCACGATTTATTAAACTAATAAACTAAGCTCTTCAGATATCAAGATGACGATGACATTGCGATTATGCTTTATTCAGTTGTTAATAAATTTTAGGAATTGTCAAACATGTAACGCACTTCATACAGATCTACTTGACATAGATATTTATTTATTTGCTGAACTTACATAAATTAAATATGCAGCACATTGAAGTCGTCGGCACCCTTTTTATAGCTACGCTTAATGTGGGGGTAAACAAGTAAAAGTGATTAAGCGGGTTTTCAAAACCAAAATATACCGGCAGAAGCAGGCGTGATGCATATAACGCGATTTATATATATATGTCAAAATCATGGCTTGAATAGTAAGCGTGTTTTTGCCTCTTTTAAGCCAAACAATTATTTAACTTTGAAAAGGTCAATAACAACGTTGGTTACAAATATGCCTTAATCAATTAAAAGGAGATTTAAATAAAATATGGAATTGGCAAAGTTCATGATCCATAATTCGAAATGAATGTTTATCGCGTCAACATCTACATCACACAAAGAAATTTGTCAGCCTAGAAGGTTAGGCGCTGGAAGTGAAACTTAACGAATCTCTATAAAGAGCTAAAGGCATGCTCAAAACAATCTGAAAATGCTAAAGCGGGAGCGAATTTCGCGCGAGAAACGGTGGGATATACTGCAATCACTATGTATTATTTATTATTTTATTATTTAACACTCCCGCTTTTGCTTTTCGCGTTTGTTAGAGAATGCCTTTAAGATGAGAATGCTTACACCTAAGTCATTGCCCGCGTTCCATTGGCAGCTAGATGACTAGCGGCATGCCAAACTCTATATAAAAAAAACTGACATTTCACAATATGTGCTAGAGCTCTAGCGCAAATGATTAAATGTCAGTTTTTTTTATATGAAGTTTGGCATGCGCGCTAGTCATATAGCGGTCAATGGAACGCGGCCATTGACATATTATATATGGACTGCTAGTAGACGTCTTCGCGTTTGCACCAACAGAACCACTAGCTTTCTATATTCGGAGCTGAATAATTTGGAAATTCACCCTGTTTTGAAGTGACATCTATTGTTAACAACGACGCAACAAGTTCAATTTCAAACATTTTACTTGACAAATTCAAATTTTCGCTCCGAACAAAGAACGCTAGTTTATGTTTGCGTTGGCAAAATTTGTATGAAATGACATTTCACTAGCAGTCCATAGATATACAATATGCCAATGACATTTTAAACATGACATTTTCGTCTCTTTCCCACATCTCACTCCGTCCGAGCAGCTGAACCACGCGCACTAGTCTGTAGCTTTTTCATTTTATCGAAGTTCGGAATTACTGCTTCACTTTAAAGCTAAAATGCTTGTAAAAGTCTCGCTAGAACTGAGGTTGCTTTAAATGCATTTACCTAATATGCAGATACCAAAAATAGCTGTATCTTGACAGACGCACAAAGCCATTTTTCTATTAAAAATAGTAAATATGGATTATGCAGGTCTTGCTAAAATCCAAGATAAATTTTGACATAGAGTGCGCTGTGGATTTAAGTGTCACAGAAAACAGCTGTTCGTTGAAAATAACTTCCTTAACAAATTCATTGACGTGAAAAATGTTTAATCTTTGTTGCGCTTTTTTTCCTTGTCTGCTATTCCTTCATTTCGAATTGTTTACTTTCAAAGGATTCGTCATTCAGCTATTCATTGCAAAAACTCAATCTTATTTACTTTACCGCAACGCAAGAACACAACAGGAAAAACGCCAACATGATCTGTCAAAATTTGGAATGAAAAAATGTGCCGAATTAATGGGCGCTAAATTGTGACAGATACATACAATCTGAAATGAAAATTTGATTTTTTAGGAAGCTAACGTACCGCTCGGCTAAATGGATTCGCTTAAATTTAGCTCAGCTAAATTTTGGAGAGAATTTTGTATGGGAGCTTAAATTTAGCTCGAGCAGCGTTCTAAGCTTCTGGCGACCACGTTGTTTTATCTGCTGGTCATCTTACTGTTTTATAGACAAATCACATTGACTAGCTGCAACGTCGAGCAACACAGGCAAATGATAATAATTTGTTGTCAAAGTGGAAGTTCTCTTGTGATCGTCCTTCGCAGTAAATGACTAGGTCAATGAAACGCAAAAACTGCCGACAACATCAACGTTGTCCGTGAGAGTATGGAAGAAAACTCGAGGCCGTCAAACCCACACCACGCACAAGAACTTGGCCTTTCGCAGACAGGATTTTTGGCCCAAATGGAAAGAAATATGAATTATTGTTGTATTGTACTTATTGCTCAGTTGGCGCAAGTGGTGGGTAATTGGTCAATTGACAAAATCGAAATGCAAGTTCATTTCCTGACGAGGGAAAGCAGAAATGTCTTCCCAAACTCTTTAAACAATCACTTAAAAAGGAGTATGGTGATGAATTGGTGGTGTAGTTCGAAATAGCTATCATTCCTACCAAAGTAACTGTGTATACGAGTTGTTGTTAATGTTATTCTCTCAAACAATAATTCATAGACTGAAATTCGACAAAATTTGCCAACAAAAATTGTCAGGCAATCCCAATTCCCAACTAGCGATAATCTTTGTTACTTCTCGCTTCCCCACCCGGAAAGAAAAATAGTTCAAACTTTGCTTTGCTACCTATATGATACATTTTACAAAGACAGACATTCTGCAAGAGCGATTTGAGTGCATGGTTATCTCACGCAGATGCAACATTATCTAGCCACCGAGATCGTGCGATTTGACACCGTTGAACTTTTTCTTGCGGGGTTTCCTTAAATCGTAGGTCTGTGTCAATAAGCCGCAGATGATTGGTGCTCTCAAAGTCATCATCATCCGTGTCACATCTCAAATTCAGCCAAAAATTGGTCTTTTCGAATGCGCTCCTGGCAGCAAAGCCAAAAAAATCTTTGACACAAGGTGGCTTCACAAGTCATCACCCTGTCAAATTGACATAGTGGAAGTTTAAACAACACTTTTAGTTTAAACTTGAGTTTAACATTTAATTCAGTTTCACAGTTTCGTTTAAACCTTGAACAGAGTTCATTCTGTAGTTTAAGTTAAACGATAGCACTCTATACCGTTTAAATCTCAGATCATCACTTGACATTGACACAGTGACATTTCAATTTCAAAGCTGCCGATTTTGACAATCACAAATATGTAGTTCAAAAAATACAAACATTTGACGTTGTTTTCCGTGTTCTTTGAAAGAAAAGACAAGAAACGATTTTGAAAAGTCGTATAAAAGCTAAGTACTGTAGAATACTGCCATTTCCTATTCATTAAATTTAGTTAAACAGATTTAAATTGAACTAAAGTTCAGATTACATTGTGAAACCAAACGAGTTGAACTTCAAATTTAAACTCAAGTTCAGGTTCAGTTAGCTCGCCAAAAAAAGTTGGGACAACACGAGATGTTGCCAGGTCTGACTGGCCCCGGAGTATCCGTTCTGCTGAGAATATCGCAGCTGTGGCTGAAGATGTCGCAGAGGACAGACGACGAGACACGCAATTGACCCATCAATCGCCGGAGTTCACAGAGAATTTTGGTGAATCCTGTAAGAGATTTCTACAATGTGCATCAGCTGTTAGCTGTTGACCGTCAAGCCATCCTGATTCGCAACCACAAGCGAGTCAACTTTTTTATCGAAAATCATCATGATCGGCGAGGCCCATTTTAATCTCCTTTTGTGTATTTTTTTGAAGTCACGAGTCTATATTAACAGGCCTCAGACTCTTGAAGGCCTCAAAGAGAATATCCGTCAAGAGTGGGAGGACTTATCGCCTGAATTTCCGGCAAGAGTGATGAAAAATACCAATTCTGGCGACGAATACAATACCCAGCAAATAACAACGCTTTCGAGAACGACTAAACAAATTCATGAGAAAATCTGTATAAATACAACACTTTCTTGCTGAGCTATGTTCTCCAAATGGGGGTAATTATCACAATAAAAAAACGAAAGTGTTGCCAATAAAGAACTTGCGAAAGTTCCAGTATAAACTATTTATGTGTGAACCAAACTAGCTGCTTCACTTTTTATTATTTGTAAATCACTGGGAGGTAATCCAATGCAACCACAAAACCACTTAAATTTCCAATTAATCTCTAATAAGCCACCATTAGGTGTTTGTGGGATAATTGCCATCACAAGTTCATCATCATCACTATAAACCGCAACAAATTACGCGGCGTGATTTCCCTCCGATACACAAGTATAGCCAGCGTCTGTTTGTTCCATTTTTGAAAATCATCTATCTAATTTATATTGATTAGATGTAGACGCGGTAATTGATATTAACGTGATTTTCTTCGCCAAAGTTCAAAAATAAATTAAGCACTGGACACCATGGCGTATACGTAATTAAATTGTGTTTTGCACAAAACAACAAACCACTCGCTGAATTATGTTAATGTATGTAAATAATGGCGCACCACGAAAACCGTTTTAATCTCAGATCCCTTTAAATTGGTTTAACCAACAAATTTACTAAAAACTGTGGCGATCGGTCAGTGTCCCACGGGTGAGAAAATATTCCGCTAAATTTATAATCAATTTAAATTGCAAATTTAATGTTTCTCTCCCTGAATAGAATATCCAATAAACATCAACACTCCGCCGTTCTTGAAACCCATATCCACGCGTGTGAATTTATTCAATCACTCTGCACTTGAAAACGCCTGACATACAACATTTTACGAGCAACTATTATTTTTTTTTCTTTTTAATTTCGGACCAATAAAAACAAATTAATCAATTCAATGTATATGGTCTTCGGTTGGACATTCAAATCACCTTGTACTAGACGAATTGCGGCAGAGCAGAATTTAAACGGCACATTTTCAACAAAATTCATGACACTGGTTTACGAAAGCATTAAATTTCACTCACCTTTTAATTAACACTTTACTAATATAATCACTGAAGCACGCAAGACGCAACTAGTAGAAAATTATTTTCACTTTGATCCTACAAGTTTGTGTGTGACTACGCACTACGGAGACAACACTATACAGCCACAACGACTACGCGACGACGACGACGGCGATGGGGACGATGTTGTGCCACTGCCGGCTGGCAAGAAGTATCTAGTTCTTGAAATCCAACAGCTAGGTATATTTATGAGGACCGTGGTAGCTATGTGATGGAAGTGATTCAAGAGTGCAAGCAAAGTGCCACCCCCCACCCACCTGTTAGGAGTACACACGATACGACTCTAACGTGTGTATTTGTGTGGAACTCCAGCAGACTTGTGACGAGTTGCCTCAATGCATATTGATTAGGCGAATCTATCCGAAGCGGGGAATTATATTGGCAGGTCGTCGTCGTCACAGGCAGTTTAACAGAGCTGCTGATACCATTTTGATGATGATTATTGGTAACAGTAAGAGCACAGCATGGTGTTGGGGCATTAGTGCGAGCGAAGACGTCATGCAGTGACTATTTGGTTGGAGTTGATTAAAAACACATATCACTTGGTTTTGGCTCTGACATTTGGCCAGTTTGTTGTATTTCTTTTGGAGGCTCAGTTTCACCACTGCTGAAGGTGTATTTGAAATTCAGTTACCTACAATAATTTAAGCTGGTTTATATTGCAGCGAGGCTGACTATGCGATGGATATGTACGTTACGTATACACTTAGCGAAAAAAAAATCATAATGTAAAGCAAAAAAAAATGGCTGCCTTGACAATAACAAATAAATTAGAATAAGTGAGGTTATTAGATCGTGATGATAACAATTTTTTGTTTGGCGTAGTGCTTTTTGTATAGCTTTTATTTTTCAGAGTACATAATTTAAACTGGCCATTCATTCCAAAAAATAAAACCTCTCTCAAACTAAGGGTTGCGAGTAGCTAGGCCTAGGGGACTATATGAATTGCATTAGAATAGTTTATGAAAAATTATAAACTTTTACTTTCTTACCCCCAGTTTCACAGTGAAGTTTAAACTAAAGTTCAACTGAAACTTAACTTGAGTTTAAATTTGAATTTCAACTTGTACGGTTTCACAATAAAATCGGAACTTCAGTTCAATTGAAATTAGTTTAACTAAATTAAATGAATAAAATTTGGCAATATTGTACAGTACTGTACTTAGCTTTTATACGACTTTTCCAAAATTGTTCCTTGACTTTTTATTCAAATAACACTGCAAAACAATGTCAAATATTTGTATTTTTGACATGGAAGCTTTGAAATTGGGGACGTTCAAGTATCTAGTTTAGTAAGTCTGACAGCTGACTGACTTGATGTTTCTGAGTTCTTATTGGCTGAGATTCGTCACGTGAGCAGCTTTCTCTGTTGACGTTTATGGAGGGGTAGCCGACGAATCTAGTCACGAATTTCGTGACTGAGTACTAAGTTGACATTTCTATATGTCATCGGCGGAGAATTTGACATTTCAAATTTGCCTTGTGAGATCACAAAGCTAGTGGATATACCTAACCAAAACAAACAAAACCAAAAAAATCTAAAAATGATAATATAAGTGACGATTTGTGGAGTGGACTACTCTTTAGATGCTCCCCCCGTCAAGATCTGACGTTCACGACCAATTAAGTTAGTTTTTGCGTTCAGGTTACACTTAGTCCAGATAAATCTAGTCGACTTAAGTCAACTAGGTACTTGAATGAAATGTCACTGAGATTTAAGCGGTAGAGTACTGTCGTTTAACTTATGTCATTTTTGATTGGTCGTCCAGAACCGTCTGGAAGCAATCCGAACACTTCTGAAAGCGTTCTATTGTCACGCAACTGACAGTTCTTCTCCTGAAAAGAAGAGACATTTTCTTCTGGATTTGATTCAAAATCGCGGAGCGTTCTTCCGGACGGTTCTGGACGACCAACCGAAAACGACATTAAACTACAGAATGAACTCTGTCCAAGGTTTAAAGGAAACTATGAAACCGAATTTATTGTTGAACTGAAGTCTAAACTAAAAGAGTGTAGTTTAAACTGTCACTATGAAACTGGGGGTTAGAAAAACAATTGAAATGTTTACTAATCACTAATTTTTCCATAGTGAATTCAACAAAATATCAAAAAGTCGTTCCACTGAAATGTTCCATTGATCAGAAAATATTTCTCTGATAGATTTCGATCAGGAGAAGGTTTGTAGCACTTGACAAGACAAGTTGGGGGTTGTTTCTTATCATTTAAATGACACGTTTTTGACGTTTGTCTATATTTATGTTGTTTTCTTTAAGCAATTTAACCAGTCGGAGAATTTTAATTTTATTACAAAGCTCGTATAATATTGGGACGTTCGGATACCTATGGCGTATTTTTTTTGGGAAGTGAGTATAACAAAACCAAAAGTGAGCTAGCTATAGATTCTCAAAAAATACGCCTCTAGTTGATGTAGTACTAGTACATCAACTAACTAAACTAAACTAGATTTGAGTTTAGTTACGAGTTAGAATAGTTATGTCGTTTTCTATTGGTTTCACTCGAGAACTCACCTATTCTGAAATCAAATTGAACCAGAAAACTGCTTCTGGCCAACTACACTCAGATTAGGTCTGTTCCTTTACTTTTATAGTGAAAATGGAAAAGACTATCAAAATGGCATTGGTGGTGGTGGCAATGAATTTTCTCTTTTAAAGAGCAAAACTTAAGAGAAAGTTAGGGAACACTTTTGAAGTAATCTATGAAAATGACAGAAGCATTTTATTTTTTCGTATATTGCATATGAGTATGAATTCAAGTATATTGCAGGGTTTGTACTGACTGAACTACCTATCTACATTATTTTACTGCATCTGATACCATTTGTATACCAACTTGTTTCTCATATCGCATGAAATGTATGTATGTATGTAATAGAGACATTAGCACAGGCCTAGGCCCTCATTGAAGCTAAGCTCTGGGCCTCCGGGTATCGTAGAATAGCGCCAATGCAAATGGACAAACTAAACCCGTAAATAAGCTGATTGAATAATTACAGAGACGTAAATATTCAAGGTTCTTACAACCGTATTTATCAGGAACATAGGATGTGGAGGTCCCATTTGTTGTAAATCTCTTCGGTATAGCTTCTTCATCAGCTCGTTATGACTGTAGCGAATTAAGGGACCACATTTTTGAATGACTCCAGCATTTTTGAACTTTTTGATTCTTGACGCTGAGTTTCATGTCCTTCTTTCTTGAAGATTGTTTCAACTACCGGAGCCCGGAGCGAAGTCTCGAATTGTCAATAATAACAAACCAAAAAATTAAATTTTCAAAAAAATAAAAAATTAAATTTGTGTCTTATTTATTTGACATAAAAAACCCGGATCTGTTTCTCATATCGCATGAAATCAAAAAACAAATGCAAATGACTGACAGTTGTTTCAATTCTTACTCATAGAAATTTTTTTGAGTTTGAGTAAAAACTAGTAAGACTCTCCAGTGGAGGGTAATCAGGCCTATTCGGCAAAATCTTTTATCCATTATTCCTGTTATTCTGTTATGAATTTCCATACAAAAGTTCGAACTGTCAAACAATTTTTTACGACCTCCAAAATTGGTATTCTGCGTGCAAAAATCTTTTATGAAATCTGTTATAAATCATAACAGAATAAAAGACAGAATTTTGTGACTTTTATCATAAAAGATTTTTATTAATTAGAAAGTTTTTTTCTATACAATTTTTTGTCAACGAAATGTTTACAAAAGAAGACAAATGTAATAAATGTGTATAAAAAAGTGGGTATGTAATTGAAAATAATTTTTCAATTTATATTTTTGGTTTAGACGAAGACCCCAACCACTTTTGCTGGAACTAAAATTAAATAGTGATCCATTTGAGCTTCCTGATGTGCGTTTTATTCAGCTCTTTAGATTGGATACGGTGAATGTTAGAATTCTAATGAACAAATTGGAACAATTTACACAAGACACGAATACAAACATTTCATTTCAAATTCAGGTCAAGTGCAATTCTAATAATGTAATAACGATGTAAAGTTGGATATTTATTTCAAGTTTCTAATGACTTTTTTACGGATACGGTTCATATCAGGCATCCCAGATATCGCGAAAATCACGGCAATAGCCACGGGACATTGGCGAATTGGCGACCATGCATGCGGCCAAACTAAGTATCCCATACAAATACAACCCTCATTGCCGCAATTGCGGAAATACAAATGAGAAAGAAACCCTCTCCCATTTCCTCTGCAAATGTCCAGCATCAGCTCTAGCAAGACCCAGACTGCGCGCACTGAACCAACTATTGTTTGACGACTTGGCGACGTTTGGTTCAAAGGGATACTGCATCTTATTTATCCGCTTTCTCAATTCTACACTACAGGCTGGCTAAAGGTACCAACCGGATCACATCCTTAACAATCATCACAAAGTACACTATATTTGGTTTATCGCATTTATCATTCAGTTGGTTACTGATTTCAACAGTGCTTTCTAATTGGATTTAGCTCCATGTAAGAGCAATATATTTGCTTTAGCTCGGTCGTGGTTTTTTGTTGTATTTTTCCTAAAAAGATATTCCAGTGTTTATTACACAATTATTTAGTTTGTAGTAATTCATAACTTATTCATTTCAGCTTGCATTTTAATATGTTTTTTGCACAAATTTGTCCAGGTGCCTACCGACTATGAATAAAAAAAAAATCAGTGGTTTGTTTTGACAGCTTCGTAACAGATTTTAAATTTTCGAAGTTCCATAACAGAATTTCATAAAAGTTCGAAACGATTTATAAAAGATCTTTTATTGTGGATATCTTTTATGATTCATAACAGTGAGAAAATTCATAACAGAATAAAAGATTTTGCCGAATAGGCCTAAATATCTTATGCTGCTTGTCGTCCACTTAGTGCCCAACGCATCAACCAATTTTATTCAACAGTTTATTCAACTCTTTAGTTGAAGAAACAATTTTTTTAGGCTCGTACACTAGTGCACAAACTCACGTTGTTCAAGTTGAGTAACGTAATTCCAATTGAAATTGAACATATCTGTGTTGAATGCGCTACGGGCCGTATACACCTAGTTTATCAACTCATTCAACTGTTGAATTATTGAATTACCTCGTACACCTAGCTAATCAATCTAGGTCCCTTCCATTCGTCCCAAAAATAGAAACTCACACAAAACGAATGGTTGCGCTTGCGAGAAGCTATGCCTAGGGTGTTTACTGCCTATTGCGCCACCTATTTATTTATTTATTTATTTTTAAACAACAGAAATGTTATGTAAATCACCCTTGAAGGTGATAAGTTTGCATGTAAAAATTGTATAGCAACTGTAACAACAGTTTTTTAATACTTCAAATCTAATCAGAAATTATAGACATATGTATACCTCATGTGCTTCGCGGACTGCAACATGTAATGAGGCCAAAAATGCAAGTTACTTTCGGTCTACAACAAGAACGACTTACACGTCCTTGAGTACCTTGTGCACCGAAGCTGATCAGATATCGAAAGAAATCAAACATGAATTGCAACTGAACTACGAATTGCATTCAATTCATTCAGCCAATGTTATGGCTCGTAAATCGTAAGTGGTTAGGTGTCGTGTATGTATGCCCGGCCATTGATCTCGACCATAACAAATTACCAATCCATCGTTCCAACAAGTCGATACCAAATATTTCCGTACTTGGCAAAGACCGCATCGCATTGTCGACATTGGTTTAACGTATTGCCATTCCACCCCTCTAGACAAAATCACTGAATGCGTCTTATATATCGTGATACAAGTAAGCGGCGTTTTTGGAGTGTCTTGGGTTGCAGTGCATGCAATGCATGCAATCTTTCCACACTTTTTTGAATTAAACTGTTCCAATGACATTTTTTGCTGATTGATTTATTAGGTGCTGATATATGAGCGATACATACTGAGGATGCATTTTAGAAATTCATGACATTTAAATTCATTTCATAAAGTTCAAAAACATAGTACAAGAATAGGCTTATTTTATTGAACATCTTAGGAAAGTCAAGTAAAGTAGAATCTTTAGCACTTGCCGCTGTCGAAATTCACACTATTTATCCCAAGTAGAAACCACTCTTGACAGTATAATTCACGTTGACACCTTTATGGTAGATACCGCTGAAAACAGTTCATCAGCATACTTTTTAAGCGACCGGGTTTGAATTAACTGCCAAACGAGCTTATGGCTATTTTATGGCTTTACCTTAATAGGTATAAATTGTAAGTTTTCTGTTGTTTTTCTCTGACGATGTAAACATCAAATGCAGTGGAGGTCTTATATAAAGTACCTACATCTTTTCGTTATTTCGAAAAATGCGTTTGGTTCCCTCCAAGCGCTTCTGAAAATCTTTTTCCAGTAGTTTTTTTTAACAAATCTTTTTTTGAGTAGATATTCAATATTGTTCTGAACTGACCACTGGATGCATAGAATTCATTGCTTCCAAATGTGAAGGTTTATTTCGTTTTCACTTCCACTTGCGATTATATTGGCGTTATATAATATTGATATTTTTGTCATGGGGTGTACCCTGAAAACCATCTCTCGGTTAAAGAGAGGTGGCTTTTGGTACCACGCGCATTGGCATTTTGAAGAACTTGTGCGAGTATTATCCTTTGACCCCTGTCTTATGGATATGCCGTCTGACGCAATGACACCAGAAATCCTACTGCGACAAAACTACCACGTCAACTTTCCTCAGGCAACAGAATGGCTTCGGCCAGACTCGGAGCCAGGGAAGGAATTCCATCGTGTATTCACGGATGGCTCTAAAACCGGACAGGGGTCTTGTTCTGGAGTCTTCGTGGAAAGCGAGAACATTAGACTAAACTACCCCTTGGGTAACCATGCGACTGTCTTCCAGGCGGAGATTTTCGCTATCCTTATGGCTATGCGCTATATTGTGACAAACAGGTGGAGGGCTAGAAGCATATGCGTTTGCAGTGATAGCCAAGCTGCATTAAAAGCGCTGCTCAACCCTCTTACCTCTTCCAAGTTAGTGCTCGAACTCAAGCTTTCTCTAAACTTGGTCGGTAGGCTAAACACGGTCAAAATTGTTTGGGTCCCAGGTCACACTGGTATCCAGGGAAACGAGATCGCTGATGAGCTTGCCAGGGTGGGTTCAGAAGAAGATTTCTTAGGACCTGAACCTGCGTTGGGTTTGCCTGCATCTGTGGTTAGGTCATCCATTGATACTTGGGTTTCTCGTGAACACGAGTGTCGTTGGCGTGACTGTGCTGGGTGTAGACAGACCAAACGACTGCGTCCGGACATCTGCAAGAGGTCCTCGTCTTTCCTTCTGTCTCTCAGGAGAATCGACCGCAGACTTCTTGTGGGCGTCCTTTCGGGCCACCAAGCTTTTGCCAAACACTTAAATGTGTTGGGCTTGAGCAACACCACCATCTGTCCTGCTTGTGAAGAGGATGATGATACAGCGGAGCACTTCCTATGTAGTTGTCCTGCCTTTGCTCGCATCAGGTGGCGGATCTTTGGGGCTGACGTGGTGAGTGCCAAATATCTAAGCTCTTCATCACTGAAGCTCCTTCTCATCTTTCTTCGAAAGACGGGAAAACTAAGTACAGCAATGTAAGGTGTCTGTTTGGCAGTACAATGGACCAGTAGTTGTTAACAACCGCCGACAAAAAAAAAAAAAAATATTGGCGTTATAGGTCAGGTTACCATATTTTTAGGAGCCAAGCTCGGGACAAAAAGAAATATGAAAATTTTACCAACAAATACAAAACAAAATTCTTCCATTTCATTATTCCATAAATTATTATTTTATTGAAGGAAAGAAGACATAAAATCAAAACACAAAGGGCACAAATGCACACATTTGTCGTTCGATCGTATTCACGTCGTAGTTTTAAATCAAAACATGAAACAGGCAAAGGCTTCAAAATTGTTAATCCCTACTATAGCTGACTCGATGGTCCTGTCCAAATTTCAATAAATCTGTTTATTGACGTTTTGTGAACGCAAATTCGCCGTTCTAGTCGCAAGTTCATATAAAAATGAGCAAATTCAGCTATTCGTCATTTTGTACGTAATAAACCATACAATTTCGAAAACACCAAAATCGATTACTCGGCAGCCGTTGTCTGTTGTCGTTTCGTGGATTCTGTGCTTACCAACTAACCCGCCAAAGATGTTTTCCTTTCCGACTTTAGCATTGAACCCCAAGTACAACTTTTTCATCATACTCCGGACAGTCTCCGTAGGCTCCATCCGACCATCCAGGAGGTCATAAAACTCCTCCCTGATGGGATTTTCAGCCTCGTCGGTAGGGCCGTGTGCACATATTAGGCTTATGTTTTGGAAAGTAGCTTTGATGCGGATCACAGAAAGGTTATCGGCTTGAAGTCAATAACTTTTGTCCTAAGCCGGTTTCCCACGAAACCGCAAAGTAGCCGAACTTATATGATTACTTGTTATACAGTCTAATCCTAAAACTTGTCAACTATAAGATACAGAAAATCGAAACCTAACCACTTCAACTGTCTGTCTTGAAATCATTTAAAAGATCCACTTTTTTTAAAAAACAAGTTGGAAAAAATACATTCCCGTTTAAAGACATTTTCTTAAGCACCAGAACTTTGGAACAAATGAAAAACATTCAAATGAGTCAAAAAATTGGGAAAAAGTTTCTGAAACGTTTCAGGAACCTTTTGAAAACATTCGAAATGCTTTGAAAAATGAAACATATTTTTAAAACAAATGTTTTCCAAATGTTTTTCTACCCCAGTGGAAGTTTAAACTAAAGTTCAACCTGAATCTGAGCTTAAATTTGATATTCAACACTTTCGATTTCACTATGTAATTTGAACTTCAGTTCAATTGAACTCAGATTAACTAAATTTAATGAATATAAATTTGCAGTATTGTATATTAGGTACTTATAGCTTTTATACAACTTTTCCAAAATCATTTCTTGTCTTTTCTTTCAAAGAACACGCAAATCAAGGACAAATATTTGTGTTTTTGACAATCGGTAGCTTTGAAATTGAAATGTCACTGTGTCAAGTGATCTGAGGTTTAAACGGCTGAATACTGTCGTTTATCTTAAACTATAGAATTAACTCTGTTTAAGGTTTAAACGAAACTGTGAAACCGAATTAATTGTTGAACTAAATTTTAAACTAAATGTGTAGTTTAAACTTCCACCGTGAAACTGAGGGTAAATGGGCCTCCGCACACGAGACTAATTCTGCCGGCATAAAACCGATTTTGTTGGCGAGGGGACTGAAATCAGGGGAAATAAACGGAATAAAATGTTCTGCCGAGTTTGAGCGGTTGAACAAGGCATAAAACTGATACATACACAACTTTCAAAATATTTCAATTGTAAAAATAATACTACACAATGAAAAGGGGTTAATATATATAATTTTTCTGCCGGCAGAAATCATCCCGTGTGCGCTCGAAGTAATGGTATAAAAACGGTTTTCTGCCGGCAGAATTAATCTCGTGTGTGGAAGCCCAATATTTGTTTCGTGTAGACTAGACACTGATTTCACGAAATAGCGCGTCACTAATAATGTAATAATTTTTTACTATTCTGGCTAAATTTTACGAACTTACAATGGCGGTATTTTCCATATAAAGAAATCAATCGTGATCGCGGCCTATAAAATATATTTAGGGCACAGAGCCAAAAATTTCGCCAGAATAAAAAAATTAATAGTTGGCGCAACAGGCGTGTAGACACCCTAGGCCAAGCTTCTCACAACCATTCGTTGGTGTTAGTTTTTTTTGGGACGAATGGAAGGGACCTACAATTTAATGCCGAGTACGAACGGCTGAATTGAGAAGCTTTTTCATTATACGGTATAATGTACATGTACAATGTACCTATACTCGTCAGCAATTATAAGAACTGACTTTATCAAATAATGAAATTAAAAATGCTACAATTTCTTTTTGTTGTTACTGAATAAATATGATGATTTTATTTCTAATCAAAATAATAGTAATTAAGTTGTAGTAATAATATTTCCCATTCTTTTCCGTTACAATGATATAATATACATTTTGTCATGATAGTTACACATTTCACAAGCATACGATTTTTATTTTTTTTTTATTTTTCCTTGTACATTCCATTCATAATTATTTAATAAATATTATATTTAATGGAAACATACATAATACATATATGCCATCTAAATGAGAACTTAGTTCATTGGTAAAACTCTAATATATATATATATATACATATATGTAATGTTAAAAATTGTCAAATATATAACTATTTATATTTTTCCATATATGTATGATTTTATTTTTAATGCACACTGTATATGCCATCTGTATTTATACGCGTCTCGATTTTAAATATCTACATGCATTGTTAGACACTAAAATAAAGAAGATATTAATTGGTTATATAAATATTTCATAGGTACATAGAATAAATGTATATATATGTGTATATGCATTTTTTTCGTTCCCACTTATAATGAGTTCATGTGCTGCTGATTAAATCAATCAATTAAAAGCATTCATTTGTCGAATCTAGTTGTTGAGTTAAAGAAAACTAAATGTATGTATATATGGTAATATATATATTTTTTTAAATATATGTATAACTGTTTCATTGCTAAGCAGGCCATTGTAGGTAAAGGTATCCCTAGTAAATTTTTCCTCGTGTATATTGTATTCATGCGTCTACTAAGGCTAGGTACTTATTAATTTATTTATTTGTTATCACTAATATAATAATGCTTTTATGGTTGTTTTTATTTTGGGCTTAGGTAAAAATGGCTTCAACAATGTTTTTATTAGTACATAATAATAAATTTAAATTTTTTCTTTTGATGTTTTGATTTGCATATATGTAGGTATTTATATAATAAAATACAATTTTGCTTTAAACTTTTTAAATGGATTTGCATTATGTATTTTGAATTTCAACAGAGTTTCTATTTTTATTGCTATCATGGAACATAGATTACTTTTAATTTTGGAAGCCTTTTTAAGACTAAATTCGTGTTTTTATGTATAAATGTACTTGGATCTGTTAATTTTGCGCACTGTGCTAACAGTTATATAAAGATATTGTCACAAATTAACAATAACAGTGAATGACTAAACAACAATGAAAATGAAAAACCTTAAATTGTGTAGTGTAGCCCTTTGGATTTGGCACACAGACTTCAGACATTTCTTCACAGCAAGTTAGATTGCTCTTTTATATTCATATATGTATATCGCGCAAGAAACCTACCGAAGGAGTAGTAGTATGCTCAACACTGCATTAGAAAAAACAGGCCAATAACTCGGGCCCCCAGCAAAATTTCCAAAATCGGAGAAATCGATTTTCTTAATTTCTTAAATAGAGTAGGTACACAAACCGAGTTTGAAGTCGACCGGATAAAAAATTAAAATGTTCTCACGCAGGGAACCCTACATAATACCTCATTTCAAAATACCTTTTGGACAAAATACCTTTTTTTGGTGGGCTGTCATGTGGACATCATTTTTTTTTGTGAAAATACCTATGGGACAAAATACCTTTTTTCTAAATCTCTTTTGTTAGAATGCTTTCGTGACAGAAAAAGGTATTTTAAAGGTATTTTCAGATTTCCAGAACCACGACGAAGACGGTGTAGTTTTGGTGGTAAAATTAAGCAAATAACATAATATAAACTTTGCATATACCCAACCTTGCACCTACTCCAAGTCCTACAGTGACCCCAAGTAGGGGAATGCTGCCCGGCGTCCATACGTTGACAAATCCACATTTCCAAAAACGTATTGTGCGAAAGGTAGGTATTTTGTTCAGAAGGTAATTTAGGAAAAGGTATTTTCTTCAAAAGGTATTTTGAACCCTCTCACGCAAAATTTGACCCCTCCATTCTACCCCTTTAGGAGTTATACTTCGAAATATTCCTCATTTCTTGTATACATCATAAATTAAAGCTCTGTGCAACATTTCAGAGGTTTTGGGCTGGGCGTTGATGAGTCATTGAGTGATTCGTTATTTCCATTCAAAATTATATTTCTTAAAAAAACAAGTTTTACTGTGTATAAGAGGACGAGTTATAGAAATCCATGCCAATTTTCGAGATTCCTGCACTTCTACAACAGAGCACCAGCGAAATCCTCGATGTCGAAAATGTTTTAATGCAATGGCACGTGTCATTATGCAGACTGTTCAAGCTCTTGAAGCAATTGCGCGAAATTTACAAGTCATACCTACAGAGTTTTGATTTTGATTATGTTTTTGATGCCTTCTTAGCCCGAAGAAACAGATATTGGCAAAAGTGATTGTTCTTTGATTTTTGAGCCGGTAAACGGAAATACTGTACAAGATCTTAATCGTCACGGTCCTGCTGTATGGTGCTCAACAAAAAATGGCCGCGTTCCATTGACCGCTAGATGACTAGCGACATGCCAAATGCCATTATAAAAAAAAAACTGACATTTCAGCATTTGCGCTAGAGCTCTAGCACATAATATTGTGAATTGTCAGTTTTTTTTTTATATGGAGTTTGGCGTGCCGCTAGTCATCCAGCGGGCAATAGACCGCGGCCATTTGTTGAATAAAATCTAGTAAGATTAAAGAACGACATTGATTAAAAGTTCGTAAAAATTCGTAAGATTTAAAAGTAAAGGAACAGACCTTAGGCGAATTCGCTGAGATTCTGACCGTTAATCTAACAACATATGGACAGCGATTGACTCGTGGCTAATCTTGTAAGCATTTAAGCATCTAAGTAAAAAAATCAGTTTTGGTGTAATGACCATCATTCCAACTCCAACGAAAATTGTCATGAGCGCACATACCGCGAATGGAAAGTCTTTCGGTTTCGGTGATGCAAGTGCCATTCATATATTCGGGTTTCGCTTTAGAGATAGCAGACAGCATTGTGTTTTTAAAGTATTAAATTCCACACTATAGGCTAAACCTCATTTTAATTTGACAGCATTTAATGAGCTTAACATAAAGCCGTTCCAGTTCAACGGCCGAAGAGCAGGGACGTGGGTCCTGCAAAGAATACGAGAAGCTAAGAGTGCTGTCAACAGCGAAGGAATAAATTGGATTAGAAGTTGAAGACAAGAGATCATTTATAAAAATGAGAAAGAGAGTCGGAGACAGGTCGTAGTCTTGAGGAACACCACGGAGGGGGTGTTCCAGCATTTATATGGTGAGTTTCAGGCTTGATATTATCCAAAACAACATGAATTGTGTGGTAAGAAAGGTATTTTCTGATCCACTGAATAAGAGACGCATACATCCCATAAGCACGCATTTTCGCCAAAAGAGCCTTTAAAATATCAAGCGCAACAATCTTCAATTCACCGAAGTGATGGAGAGATTGGTTCCACTTCTTGGTGAGATGAACGATCAAATCACCAGTGGATTGGGTCTATTACCACGAAAACCATACTGCAGGTCATTAATGAGTTTCCGTGATTCAAGATATTTCATAAGCTTACGATTTATCAGCGTTTCCATAACCTTAGTAAGAATGGGCGTAAGTGCTATGGGTCGGTAATTGGTGGGAGAAGAAGATTCGCCATTTTAGGGACGGGTTGGGACAAATGTTTTTTCACCTTCACGGGAAGAGTCCAAAAGAAAAGGAGAGATGAAAAAGCTGACGCAGTGGTTTTTCCAGCGTGGAAGAGCACCTCTTTCAGAACGAAGGGGGAGATACAGTCTGGACCAGCGGATTTGTTTATATTGAGATCATAATAGTACTTTTGCAACGAGTGCGAAAATGCTAAATTCGACGCTCTCGAGCACAGGTGGAGACAAAACGTAATCGAGGAGCTTCGAGCTGGCTGCAGATTAGTTTTGTCTAGAGAGCTTGAGTGTAATTGTAACTGAGAGTGGAGATCGATGGTGATGGTGAGGCCGAATTCTTAACATTTCTTACAAATGACCAAAAGTGTTTACCCTTTTTCCATTGGGACATTATAATATTTTCAGCTTTTAGTCATATGAGAATTTGACACGCTTAATAAGGGCATTGCAGTCATTTCTGGTTCGTTTTAAATTGTTTCGTCCATGTCTTAGACATGTAAGACATGGAAACGAATACTCGGAGCCGAAAGAAATTTCGGCTGGTGTACGGCAAGGAAGCGTTCTTGGGCCGCTTCTCTACCTGTTATATACTCGTAATATACCAAAGGAATATGTGTTAGGAATATGACACTATCCTTGCTACGTTTGCTGATGACACCGCCATTCTAGCAGTAGGTAAAACAGTCGAAGAAACGACTGCAAAACTGCAAACCATTAAATACAGTAAATAAATGGACGAGGGTCTGGCGAATCGCCCTCAATGAAATTAAATCTGTTCACGTGAACTTCACATACCTATAAAAAAACGAATGACTTGCCAATTTGTCTAAACTTGTCCAGAATACCTTTGAATAAGCTGAAATGAAATTCGCATCACTGTTCGGTCACTGTTGTTTAGGGAACACTGAAAATACATGAAGTATCCTATCTCAATCCGTTTTGTGCAATATTGCGTCTTTTGAAGTGATGAAATATTTTGAATAAAAGCGAATAATTAGCACCTGTTGCCCCAACTTGCATCTGAGAACCCACATTTTTGTCGGAATCTGCAATTTCCTTTTTCCTCTCAATTTCTAATACGTATCAGGTACGAAAGGACACGGGCGATTTTTAAATGTGATAAGATTGGCCATTTTAAATAATGGTAAGTTTATGCGCATTCCCATCGTTTTTGGTCAAAAATTGTTAGATAAGTTAGGTTAAATTGACTGTTGACGACTTTGCAAAACGAAAAAAGGACAATGACTTTCGGATATGCACGTAGAATGTTAGAACCCTGAACAGACGACGTGCAGGCGAACAATTAGCGAAGGCCCAAGACTGCTACAATGCAGATATCACCGACATCCAGGAAGTACGGTAGGATGGGCCCGGCAAGGGAAGGATTAAAAACTGTGACATCTACTACGATGATTGCTAAAGAGAACAGAAGCAGCGGATTGGGGATTCGTCGTAAGTGGCAAATTTAGGCAAGAAGTCTTGAGCTTTCGAAACGTTAGTAAACGCCTTACAACTACTCGCATCAAGGCTACATTCGCCAGCATCAGCCTAATATGCGCTCACGCCCCCACAGAAGATAAAGACGATGCTACCAAAGAATGTTTCTACGAGCGCCTCTCGACAAAACATATGAGCAATGTCCTAAGTCAGACGAGGTGATTTTAACGCCAAAGGAGGGCATCTTTGGTAGACAAAAGTATGTCTAAAGGGGACACACTTTAGACCATATTATTTGTTGGGCCATTGTGATACCACAAAAGAGGGGGAAAGGAAGTGGCCAGAAAATAAACTATGCTATGTGCCGGACATTGCAGTGGGATCCTCGTGTCTTACCTCGTTAGGAGGTTTTAATGGTGACTAAGGCGGTCAAATCTTATCTAAGTTTGCACCTCCTGGTTGCGGCTTAGTCTTCGGATAAGAGCTGAGGGTGACAGTCTGCCCCGCCTATTGCCTCTGACACTCCATCACTTATTAGGGAGACTGATGCATAAGTGGATGATTGAACCAGTCCGATTTGCTACTTGACCAAAAGTCAATGGATGGAATTATTAGCTAAACGAAAAAAAGAATTCCCTCGCCATGCCACAAGACAAACTAACTGAAAAGTACGGGAACGCTTTGGAGTAACAATTTTCAAAACGCGCAGTTTTCTCTGATATACAATGAAAACAAAAAATTGCAAATTCCATTTTACGCTAGTCCCCACGGAAACATACCTCTAGTACTTGATGGATCACCTTATTCGTAACATCGCTGCTTCTATTTCTCAAACTAATGTAAACAAAAATTAGCATACAAGAAAAAAGAAAGGAAAACAAAAAAATTATGAATTACGTTGAAAATATGTATTTACGCAAAAATTAAAACATTACTTCAAATAAAACTACTTGTTAGGATAAATTTAAAAACGGTTAAAGAGTCAAAATAAACATAATAACTTATTCCAGTTTTCTTCTGTCGTAAGACAATGGGTAAACAGTTCTTAGGCGAAGCGAAAACAACAAATATGCGTGTTACTTAAAAATTTAACAAAAAATAAAAAGTCCAAATATTACAACAATAATTACAGTTAATAAGGAAATCATAATGTAAGTCAACTTTAGTTTCAATTAAACCATACGCACAGACAACCGAGTTATGTGACCGCGGTAGGGAAAAAGCTCACTCGTAGTAATCTCTCCTGTCTAGGACAGCAAACATAATAATAATCTCAACAAAAGCTCGCGGATAAGATAAAATATAACTGCCAACACTCTCATATTGTTCCGATGAGCTCTCGGCCACGCCGCACTCACATACTACAATCGGCCGTCGCCGCCGCCGCTGGCTTCTGTAGATCAAATCGAGCGTAGAACAACAAGTACGGAGTGATTGTGATCTTCCTCGTCGGTGAGAGCAGCTCCTCGAACTCGCGCTGCGTCATCGCTTTAATCTTGTCATCGTCGCACATATACCAAATCGGTTCGGTGTTGCTGGAGTTGTTCGAATTCGCTCGCCCAGTACTGCCATAGCCTGGCAGATAGCTGTAGCTACTATTGTTGTGGGAGGACCCATTTAGTTGCGGCTGGCTACTGTTGTCGTCGACTAGATCTGACCAGCCACCGTTTGTGCTCGGCCCATTGCTGTAGCTGTTCGAGGAGGAGTAGCTGGAGCTGCGACTGCCATTGCCAGTGCCTCGCAAGCGAGATGCACAACAATTCACGCTGTGGCATGTGGTATTCATGCTCAGCTTCTCGATGCCATTGGTAATGGATTTGCTTGTCAGCCCGTTGAGATTTTTCATAATGCTCTTGGACATGTCACCACTGCTCGATGCCTTACTGCGTCCGAATTTCATTTTCTTCATTAGACCCGTGCCCGTTGACGAGGCAGACGATGAGGAGGGCGGTGGCCGCGTTGGTGCTGCCGCCGAACTATTCGGAGAACTGCTGCACGACTGATGGCGACGCTTGTCCTTCGGACAATTAGCATACTCGTTCGCAAAGTCGAGCGAACAAGTGTAGGCGATGTAATGTCCCACGGACATCGTGGCGCCCACATGCGTTATCACACTGTACAGCTTGTATGCGTGGAGTTTGTTATTGCTGTCACTCTGTTCACATTTTGCACAGAAGCACTGCATCGTAAAAGGTGTTGGTATGTAGCTGTTGATCTTCTCCATGCCGCCGGAAAATCGACTTAGTTGAATTACCAGCAGGCGAGGGAGAACTTCGTATGAGATTGAGCGAATCGCTTCCGTGTAGCCAGTGCATTGTTCGCAGCGGTATTTGTTCTTATCACGGAAGTACTCACGCGTGATGCAAGAGTTCTGAAAATAAACACAAAACGGTTTCACATCTGAGCGGGGGCAATCAAAATGGGGCAACCTACCTGAATGAACGAGTTTGACGTCTCAGTGTAACCCGATATCGGAACCGGCACTGCAATGTCGATCATTGTCTCCTTCTGCTCGGTCACTGTTTCACAGCTCAAGCACTTCGTTGTCGACACAGTCATACCCTCAAAGTCTTCCGTAAAGAAGTCCAATCCTAATTTCTTGATCTTCTCTGCTAGCCGCTCCTTGTCCTTTATTGGCATCAGCTCATCCTCGGCTGGGGAGGCGTTTTTATAATGCTCTCCATCGCTTGTTGAATTTACGAACACGCCACTGTTAATAGTTACTGCACTGGTTTGCGGGGGCTGTTGCGGTGGCTGCTGCTGAATGCTATCCTTTAGAGGTGACTGTAATCGCTGATTCTTAGAGTTCTTGGCTTCGTCTTTTCGTTTGGATTTCCTCGAGAAAAACGACGCCTTCATGATGTTGGCTGTGCTTAGACTACTACTGGTACTTTTGTTTGTTGTATTGCTGCTATTGTTGTTGCTATTGCTGTGGTTAGTTGTGTTTTGGTCGGGCCCTGACTCCGACATTTGTTCTGGAAGACTAACGCAACTGCAGAAAATAATCAAACGAATAGATTTTGTTATATAAAAAGTTTGAGTGAGGAATTTCAGTGTGAAGGGATCAATAACTTACCCATCAACTATCACATCTGGACAATCGGAAATTGTCTTTATCAACGACTGACACGTCTCCCGTATGCTGTCCAGCACGCACATCAGGAACTCATGGGCGTCCTGTTGCTGATTACCCTCGAATATTGCACTCACATCTTGTATTGCGTGCAGAAACGTATCCGCATGGAATGGATCAGTCGTCTCGGAGATCTCATTACGATGAAGGTTCTGATACAGCTCGTGGAGTTTTTCTGTGGCCACTTGTTGGCTTGATCTCTGCGTATCACATTGGCCATAACTCTCCAGGGACGCCAAGTCCTTGCTGCTCCAACTGCGTGCGTTCTCCATATGCATTCCACTGATGTTCCTACCCAATGACGAACTCTTTGCTCGATGTTTGCCAATATTTTGCTGTATACTGGCCATATCGACCACCAAATGATGCAGGTTATGCAAAAACAGAGGCGCAAATCGCAGCGTATACACCACCGAGTTGAGATAGCACGTATTCCCGATATTACACAGGGAAGCCAGTGAAGGCGCATGCATGATTGCATTACTTCCACCATTTGTAGTTGACGATAGTGCCGCGGAAGACGAATAATAATTGTTGGTGTTGGGCAACGCATTACTGTCATCGTTGTGACATACCGATGAATTCCTCGACGAGAGATAACCATTGCTGACAACGGGTCTATCATCAGACTGCTGGTACTGCCGTTCGTATAGCGACATGATGCGTAGTTTCTTCGGTTTCACGGCTAGACTCGTTGAGGAGAGCGTGGTTTCGGCTTGTCGTTTGATGGCACTACTGCCACCAAAACAACCACTCTGTGTGAGAGCGTTAAACGATAGTGAGAGCTTTGTAGCCGGACGTGTGCTCTTTGAATCAATTGTGTTGGACTTTATTAGCTCAGGTTGGTTGATATTCCCATTTGTATATGCACCAGGCACAGGACAATGTTGGTAGTTCTCTTTGATGGTATCCTTGATACCGTGCGACTTTTTACGCTTTAGAAACGATGGCACTTTCTTCAGTGACCATTGATGGTGACTCTCTGATGTGATTGTTGACGTAGTGGAAGCGACTTCGGTGATAATGCTTATTTCATCGTTAAGTGTCGGTAGCACATTTTCACGGTCGTTCTGTGGGTAGGTCCTTATTTGATTTGTATTGCTTAGGGTTAGAATGTTTCTACATTTAAATGCTTTTGTCGACTTGGACGTTTGTGACGCCTTTAGCGATAGCAAGGGTTTATGTTGCTTCAAGTCGCTTGCGCTGGGTACACTGTTGCGTTGGGGCTCTGCAAGTAGGGCCCTCACAGTAAATGATGTATTAGTGGTGGACTGCACTGTTGGAAGGTGTTCCTCCTCATCCTTTGGTTTCGGTACAGTTATTGACATTTTTTGGGAACCTGCAATAAGAAATTAGTTATAAAATCGTATACATTTATGTGTAAAAAAAAAACAGTTAGTAAAGTGGAGAAAAAGAAAAAAGCTCTCAGAAGTAAGGGAATTGTTCCTTTGTTGACTACCTCTTGAACGCAACTTTCACCTTCTGCAGTAATAATAAAACAGGTTTAACATTAATATGATAACCAACAGCCAAATGTCTATTCAGTCATAATGACACCAGGGAATACTGCCAAAATAAAATAGAGGTGATATCCAACAAATCCACTGGAGAGTGGAGATAGGTAACCTGAAATAGCGCCCTACGAAATAAAGCCATTTTTCTAATGTGGCTTTATTACTATGAAACAAATAAAAGTATTTCGACCAGAATGTTGAAATCGACGGTTTGGTGAGATATTCAACGAACTCCGAATGTGGCCGTTCTAAAACTAGTCGTGCTTGTCTTTTAAAACGTCACAAGAACTCTAGACTGGAATTTGCCCGAGAAAAAATAGAATTTAGATAGCCCTGATAGAAACAACTCCTATTGACGTGACTTACGGAAGGAACCCCAATATTTTCAAAGGCGAAATTTTGCAGGTGGCTCAGTAATGATGTGGTAATCATCAACGCCCAGCGCAAACCCTTTGCTCAAGAAAGCTGAAATTTTACACCGTGGTTTCCTTTATGATCTATACAAGGAATAAGGAAGGATATTTCGAAATTCAACCTCTAAAGGGGTAAAAGGGAGAGTGGGGGGGGGGGCTAAAAGTTTCTATGGGCAAATTTTTATTTTTCATCCGAACGACTTAATAGTCTTTAGTCTATAATAAGAAATAAAGAAAAGCAATCTTTCCGAGTTTGGAAATTTTGACTGGGGCCCGAGTTATTGGCGATGACCCTTTTAAGGGGGGCTTTACCATAACTCACGAGCCGTTTGTCGTATCAAATTAAAACTTTGTAATGTGTCCCAACCTCTGTCCCCGTTGAATATGATTATTGCTTCATCCAACTCGAGGGAACGTACTCCAAAGATTTGCCAGCTAACACATGTGTGTTGTCCCGTAGATAGTGGATCATTCTTCTTTAGTATGATCTGTGTTGAGATGCCAGCGCTTCACTAACAAACTGATCATTTAATTTTTCTGAAATAATGCGTTACACATATTTCTCAGAGACTTAGTTACTTAAAAAGAGGGAACTAACTGATTGTGACGGAAGGTTAGGTAAGGTTAGAGCGGAAGGCCGCAATATGTGCAGCCTCACATAGGCCAGAGGAGGCGCATTGTGATACCATTGGATCTAACGATCTCACAACTCCCCGTTAAACTAGCAGGAGCTGAGGAGGCAACTTATGCTTGCTTTAGCGAGTTCAACGAGATTGTCGAAGAAGTATTATAAGAAGTAGATATAGTTTTCAAGAGCTGAGGGCTGGGCGCGTGCATAATAGGTAAAAAATTGTCTCTTCCTACCTTCTCGTCCATGCAGCTTCTACAGAAATCATTGGAAGGGAGGCCCAGCCTGAGAGCATGTCTCAAAATAATGCAGTGTCCTGTGATTACACCTACTAATGTCCTTATATTGGATCTTTTTAGTTGGATTGTTGGAGCGCTTGAGATCTAGCATGGGCCAGATCTTTTCGTGATGGAGCACATGGTGCAGTTTGACCACCTTCGATTATTGGGCATATAGAGATTCTCCTTTTCCGGTATAATCGACAAAGTTGTGCCATGCCTAGCGAGTTCGTCGGCCTTGCAATTCCCTGGAATGTCCCTGTGGCCCGGCCCCCATAAAAGGTGAATTTTGAATTAGTCCGCCATCTCGTTAAGAGATAAGCGGCAATTGTTTAATTCTTCCCTGCAATTCCTAACTGTGCGTCTCAAGACGGTATACGCATAGGTCGCATGCGCACGAAGTTCCATCAGCTTTGAGATCGATTTGAAAAAAATGTCGGGTCGGGTTGATGTTGGATATTGTGTTTTGCCTTGCTCAAGAAGTCGGCATTTTGCCAATTTCAACTTGGCAATTTTGTGTTGGGACTTGGGCCTATATCTGTTCAAGATCCAACTGACCCAGGAGCTCAAAGTTAATGATAATTACCATAGAAAAATCGTCTTTAGCGACGAGGCGAATTTTTGGATGAATTGCCATGTTAACAAGCCAAATTGCCGTATATGGGATGGAAGCATCCATTGCTCCATACTTTTTCTTGAATATGACGTTGCTAAGGCTATTACCATCAACGCGAGCGCTACAGAATGATGCTAAGCGATTTATTTTGGCCCAAATTAAACGATATGGGGGTGTATGGCATGTGATTCCAGAAAGACGTGGCTACGTGTCACACAGCAGACGCCACGATGGTTATTCAGCATGAACGATTTCAGGGTACCTATGGTTATCTCTAGCAGAGGTGACGTGAATTGGCCACCAAGATCGTGCTATTTAACCCCGCTAAAATTTTGTTTGTGGGGTTGCCTGAAATCGCAGCTCAATGCGAATAAACCTCAACCGACCAATGTCCTTAAACCCAACAAAACCAAAGCCATCGCTCAAATTTAGCCGGATATATGCGTCAGATTGGACCACTCGGATCCGTCATAACATAAGAAGCTGTGGCGGTCATTTGGACATGGTATTATATTCAATACAAATGATGGCATGCATAGGCCTTTCAAAAAAAAAAAAAAAAAAGGGTTCCTTAATACAGTCGTGTCTGGATATAGTGAACTATTTTTTGCAAAGCCTGTTCACTGTATCCACGTTGTTCACTATCTGCTAGGTTCCACATTTCACTTTCACTCGAAATGAAATCGGCAATCAATTTGTGTGCTCTAAATTTCACTGTATTCGATTTCGATTTCAAAATTTTCGGAATTAATACGAAGAGAAATTGTGATTTCGAAAAAATTTCGGAGTTTCCGAATCGCTCGAAATGCAGAACACTGAAAACGAATTCACTCGATTTGCAATTTTGATTTCACTCGATTTCTGGAACCTAGCTGTATAACTAGGTTGACATTTTTTTTTAAATTAGTTTATTTGCTCAGAGGAAAATACATAGAAATATACTTGTGTATGTTTATTGCAAAATTCGGGAATAAATGTTTGCTTCTTGCGTTCAGAAATTGACTTTTTGACCGCTTTTTCGCGTAGACTTCGTAATGCTAGTATGCCAGCTCCAGCATAATCAGTTGTGTTGGCCTCAGTCCATGCGATAACTTTATCGAAACTTTCAATAGCTTCAGTATTTTTTACAGGATTTGTGATTTGTGTTTAGATTTGTGACACAAACGCTATTGACTGCACACAAACGCACCCGACAATAACATACAAACATCAAGTAACACCCGCCTTTAAAGCAATCAATGGGCTATCCCCTTAAAAGCACAATATTTACGGGGAATACCCGCTTTATTTCTGATTCTCTTATGTGTTTTTTTTTTGTTTTTAGCTTGAAGTTGCTGCAAAAATGTTGTTCACTATTTATAGGTTTTCGATTGTTCACTATTTAGAGTACTCCGCGTAAAATTTTAGCTGTTCACTATATCGGGTGTTCACTATATCCAGACGCGACTGTATGTACATACCTCGCACAGAGCTTGTTTTATTCCATTTCAACGTCGACCCATCCTTATTGAAAAACCCAGTGAATATTCAGTAAGCTCAGCTTCTATTCACATTTATGTACTTTGTTCCGTTGAGTGCTTTTAGAAGGGTTTCTCAAAAATATTTACCCCTATCGCGAATAATATTCAGCAATTTGATTTACATTGCTGACAAGGGAAAAAATTCTATCGGAATTTATTCGCGATACCCCTAATTATAACCTGTATAGGGAGTCGCAGTATGGAAAAGATTGGGAACCCCTGCTGCAATATATAAAGGACTATTCACATGAGAGGAACCAACTACATACCTACGAACGAACGAAACGAATATTCGCAAGTTTTGACAGTCCGTTCACATGAACACTTTTCTTGGTCGCGGCAGTTCGCGAATTTCAGGCATCAGTTCTACCCGCAATGTCTAGTTTGAGGTTAAGTTCGAACGAATGTTTTATTCGCTAGTTTGTGGAACGCAGTTTTATGATGTAGATTGCGAATAAACGCGATGGTGTTTTCGTCCGCGGCAAAAAGCTTGGAATTAATATTTCGTTGTTTAAACTACGTACATATTTTTAAAATTGTTTTATTAATACATTTTGATGGGATAATTAATTGGATCTTGGAATAATAAAATGTGAAATTTTCTCTTTATAAATGCATACAAAATTGTTTGTTCGCATTTCACCAATTCGTTTGTTCGCTCTCATGTGAATGGGCCTTAAGTGTGACCGAACATCCAGTTGAAATAAAAAAGAGATTCATTCAGAATAGTTTGCGGCCCTTACATAAAGTTTTTTATACTTCTTTCAAATAAACCTCAGTGTGTTTCAGAGCATTTCCTTCCTGCTTCCTCAATCGTAAGAAAACAAAACACCTGTACCTATCTATTTTAAACTGTTACTCGAAATTCAATTACCACTTTTTAAATAGAAAACCCCACTGGGTGTTATCCTGTCTGGCGAGTGACCTTCACTGCCTCAGAATGTAAAATCAATAAAATCAAGATTTATCCCTTTTGCGGGATGGTTTCTTCTAGTTCCTACATAAGCACACACGTACATAATGTTATCGCTTACTCGTATTTGTGTTGTAGTTCTATTTTTGTTAATTAAACTCAATTTAGCAATGAAGAGTATCACAAAACAGACAGGGGACTTCGATTTTATTCATATCTGCGTAGTTTTCTTTTAACCTCACAGTGCAGTGTAAACAATACCTTTTTATTGATTGAATTATTCTATACATGTGCTTAAATGGGACTTTAATTATATCAATGTACGTAATTGTAAGGAACTCTAGAAATGTATTTAATGAAAGTCATTCTTTATTAAAAACATTCGAAAAAGTCCTTCGAAGAAACTATATTATGCCCAACGGAATACGTTCATCCTCAAACTCAAAGTAGCCGTCGCGTGCGTCGGTGGTTAAACTGAAGGGTGATGTTGTTAATTGTAACTGCGTTTATAGAATTTAGTATTGCTATGCTTATAACAGAGCACAAGGTATCGCTCTGCTGGGGCCTGGGACATAAAGGTATTCAAGGAAATGAGAAGACAGACGGTAGTTGTTTTAGACCAAGCTAATCCCTCTGTGAATATCGCGCTTTGCATAGACAAATGTACCGTCCTGGAAATGTTTAGTACCACAAGAAAGCTATCATCGAGAGACTCGGATGGAAGGTTCAAAATGTAATGAGCTGACAACAATATTTAAGCTAAGTACAGATGATTGTCAGATCTGTCAATGCCCCGACAATTACTGACAATGAGCTGACAATAGCCAACTGCCTTGCGTGATTTAAAACGCCCAGAGTTCAAGAAGCTATCAGACAGAAGAAGAAGGCTTTCAAGGTGTGGATTTACTTGGTGGACTCACCTTATCGAAACCGCTACATTGAGGCGCGAAGAACTTGCAAATTGGCTGTTAAAGCAGTCAAAGAACAATCTTGAAAGGACTTCGGCGAGAAATTAGACCGTGATCATAGATCTGCAAGCAAGGTGCTCTCTCGTGTCATTAAAGTAGCCTGGGAATGCGGCGAAACTCCCAGCGATTGGCAGATTGGGGTGATTGCGAAAGGGTATAAAATGGATTGCTCCAATTACAAAGGTATACCACTATTAAGTCTCCCCGGAAAAGTATTTGCCATAGTACTCGAAACGCGTTGCAAAGCTGTGGTCGAGTCACGATTAGGAGATGAGTAGTGCGGTTTTCGTCTGAGCAGAAGCACAACCGACCAGTTATTCACTCTCAGAATGGTACTTGAGAAGGCTTGGGAGTTTGCTGCACCTATTTACGCATGGTTTATCGATTTGGAGAAAGCATACGACCGAGTCCCTCGAGGTGAACTCTGGAGTGTATTGCAGGAGTATGGAATTGACGGTTCTCTCTTGAGAGCAATTCAATCTCTTCACACAAACTGTAAAAGCTGTGTTCGGGTAAACGGCGTTAAATCAATGCCTTTCACCGTGGGCGTTAGACTTCGCCAGGGGTGCGTCTTGTCTCCTCTCCTTTTAATTACTTATATGGACTGGATGTTACAGCGAAGAACGTTTTGAATTAAGAAATCTGAGGATAAGTCATTTCCTCTTCGCTGATGACTTGGTCACCCTTGGGTCCTCTCAGACTGAACTCGATCGGTTTGTAGCCGTTTGTGTTGAAGCTGAGATGAAAGTAAACGTGAACAAATCTGAAGTGTTAATCGCCTCCAGAGCCCAATGCACTCAGCATGTTAGTGGAGTCCCATTGAAACAGGTGAAGAAGTTTAGGTATCTCGGGGTTTCATTCACGAGTGATGGCTAGAGAATGCTGAGTTTTCCTGTAGGATCGGTCGGGTTGGGGCAATTTTGAGACAGCTTGGTCATTCTGTTATTAGGAGGACTGAACTTGGTGACAAAGCTAAGTATTGTCAGCCTTTAATTCGGTGTTTGTTCCAACTCTTACCTATGGTCATGAGGTTTGGATAATGACCGAAAGAATAAGATCGCGAATACCAGCTGCCGAAATGAGATTTCTCCGTTGTATTGCTGGTGTGACCCGAAGGGTCGCATTAGAAACACCAGAATACGTGAGGAACTCAATGTCGAGCAGCTACTTGTCCAAGAACTTGGACAACAAACCTGTTCTTTGGCTTAGCTAGAGAGCGCTCTACGCAACAACCCAGGGCTGCTTGTCGTACTGTTTCGAGCTCGCTAGCCATGCTAGCCTCTTAACTAGGCAATACTGAAAGTGGCGTACCGAAGGACGTCACCCTACCCTAGATCAGCTCTCTGAGAAAAAAAAAAAGAATTCGATCTCCTGGGCAACGAAAGTTATACAGGATCCTTCCGATCCCTCAAGAAAGGACTCCAAGTCCAAACGACAAAGGTCGATTGAGGAATCCCATGTCGACCCAAAAAGAGTAAAGGTCAACTGCAGCAGTTCCTCTCTCCCCCCTAAACAAAATAAGCCTTACAGCGACGTGATCAAAGCACACCTGGTCCTTGCTATAATAGACAGAAGCGACATCGATGGCAGCATCACCTCTGACAAGTGGAGGAAAGTACAAGTCAAGCTTGCAACCAACTTCCTGCGTGTTTTGGAAGACCATCCATGATCTTCTCCCTTCTGTTGCGACGGCGGATGGCATCAGGGCCATGTGAAGCCTATCGCATGTGCTGATCAACGCAGTTTTGTCGTTGGGCGAAGTGTAAAAGGGGCGCAGCTTGATGTCGTAAGCAGGGAAGAAAAGAAATTCCTAGCAGACAGAGAACTCGCTCCTGGATACCTGATGAACCCTCCGACCCCGCGACTATACTTAGATCATCAGGGCAAGCAACCCTCATCTTCCTACTGCCAACTGGGAGATTGCAAAACTGGAGGAACCAAAAGGGGACACAAGATCTGCGGTTATCGTGATCAACACAGAGTCTATGGGGCCTATGGCTGCAATGGAAGGGCATCAGCTACGGCTTCGGTGCAATTCACCTCCATTGTAGAGCGCCTCCCAGTCGAAAGGCTGCGTTGGTAATTATTGGGTAAAAAACTAGTGGGTAGCGAGAAGCTTTTTGTATTTTCTTGAGAATAGGATAGGTTCGACCTTGGTTTGTCCATTTCACTAATTTGTACGACAGGTCGGCAAAAGCCTAAAAGACTTGCCTGCTATTATAGTAATCGAAGGTCAATACGGATCTATGCGGTCGTTCATTGACCGGAGTGGCAGAGGAGTACAGCCAATGAAATAAGTGCCTCAGCATATTAAGTGACCTCTTTTCAGATTGAGAGCCCATTTGATCCGTTTTGATTCCTTAAAATACTCGAACACCTTCTGTAATGACCTGTGATCGGCAGCAACTAGATGATGTGCTCAGCACCAGCACCACACCTCAGAATCGACTGACTGCATGCGGATCAAGCTCTTTTATAGAGAGACAAAAGATGTTAATCTTTGCACGTAATTGACTTGTGTGATCATGTTCTAAGCATAGGTCACTACACCTTCCATTGTTTTTGAAATGACTTCTAATTTTTAATATGTCAAGATCTACTCGTCGGTAGATAAAAGTTTTTTAGGGCTATTGGGCCTCCGCACACGAGACTAATTCTGCCGGCAGAAAACCGTTTTTATACCATACTTCGAGCGCACACGGGATGATTTCTGCCGGCAGAAAAATTATATATATTAACCCCTTTTCATTGTGTAGTATTATTTTTACAATTGAAATATTTTGATAGTTGTGCATGTATCAGTTTTATGCCTTGTTCAACCGCTCAAACTCGGTTTATTCCGTTTATTTCCCCTGATTTCAGTCCCCTCTCGTACAAAATCAGTTTTATGCCGGCAGAATTAGTCTCGTGTGCGGAGGCCCATTGTCCACAAAATTTTTTGAACATTTGACTGTATTCATATGTATTTCGAAATTTGTTTGCTTTTAAGGAAAAAATATTATTTTACTTCCACTGAAACGGTGAGACATCACGAAAATGACGTTTTGGGGTAAAATACAAACTTTTCGTTGAAAAACACAAAAAAAAAATCTTTTTAAATTGAATAATGTTAATCGCAGATCCAATAAAAGTGCAGTTAACGCGGGGCAAATATTTTTTATTAATTTATTATGTATTTCAAAATTTTATTTGCTGATCCACAATTAGAAGCTTTTTCTGGAGAATCACCCATAAAATTGTTTGTTTATATTCACGTGGTTTTGATTTGCAAGTTTCATGGTTAATGGCTTTATAATTCGATTTCAATCAGGTGATGTAATGATTATGTTGTGATGAGTTAAAAAATAAATACACACCATCATGTCAGGTGAAAATTTTCCCAACGTTATACCAGAAGCCTTGAAACTCGTTTATCTATAAGATTGATGCAAACAAAAAATACATCGGTTATCATTTTCGATAAGAGTATTCAAATTCAATGAATGGGCCCTTTCGGAACAGTACAATTATTCCAGTGGACTGGTTTCGACTCGAGTTGCCACGATGAATTAGCCAGTGGTGACTTGACTGACACTAATCAGGGTTACTTCCGAGAATTATGGGATAGATATTCTAATGAGATTTTAATCTCCAAGTGGGTTTGCTTTGTTTATGTTACCAATTTTATAAATGCAGTTAGACCATTTCGCTGGTTAATTAATTTGTTTCTTTAAAGCAGAGAAGATCATCAAAAATATTATGCGAATTTGATTCTGAATTAATCAAATTTTAGAGAAAGTCTTGGAATAAATTAAAACGGGTTGAAAAATAATTTTATTAAACTGTCTAATATAACAGGATCACTTTGCATTCGTTTGTTGTGTAGATTGTAACACATTTCGGTCATTAACATTATGTAAATTAGTGATGGGAATGTTATTCGACGGTGGTATGGCATGCATATGCATACCCACTGTGTAGGGAGTATGAGGTAAGTAGGTGTTGGGATCGTGCAAAAAATAAAGTGAATTCTCACTGATATGAACTAATGATTGTTAAGCCACTTTATATGTTGGAATCATTGAGAAAAAATACTCTGAAACTACAGGGAATTCTAGGTAATTGCAAGGCCGTATAACGCGCTAGGCATCGACTCTAAATCATCAAGGGCAATCCCCATACGGGTATAGGAGAGATTATGAATTTGATCTAACCATCTCATCCTGGGTCTACCTAGGGGACGCCTGCCCGATGGTACAGATCCCATAGCACGTCGTGGAATCCTGGTCGGGGACATGCGTTTAACATGACCAAACCACCGAAGCATGGATCGCTCCGTCCGGATAAGTAGCTGCTCGACATTGAGTTCCTCACGTATTCTGGTATTTCTGATGCGATCTCTACGGGTCACACCAGCAATACTACGGAGAAATCTCATTTCGGCAGCTTGTATTCGCGATCTTATTCTTTCGGTCATTACCCAAACCTCATGACCATAGGTAAGAGTTGGAACAAACACCGAATTAAAGACTGACAACTTAGCTTTGACACCAAGTTCAGTCCTCCTGATAACAGAATGACCAAGCTGTCTCAAAATCGATCCAGCCTGACCAATCCTACAGGAAAACTCGGCATTGCTCCTTCCATCACTCGTAAATAAGACCCCGAGATACTTAAAACTTCTCCACCTGTTTCAATGGGACTCCACTAACATGCAGAGTGCATTGAACAGGCGTTCTGGAGACGACCATCACTTCAGATTTGCTCACATTTACCTTCATCTAAGCTTCAACACAAACGGCTACAAACCGATCGAGTGCGCGTTGAAGTTCAGTCTGAGAGGACCCAAGGATGACCAAGTCATCAGCGAAAAGCAAATGACTTATCCTCAGATCTCCCAATTCGAAACGTTCTTCGCCAAGACTGCGCTGTAATATCCAGTCCATATAAGTAATGAAAAGGAGAGGGGATAAGACACACCCCTGGCGAAGTCCAACGCCCACGGTGAAAGGTATTGATTTAACGCCGTTTACCCGAACACAGCTTTTACAATTTGTGTACAGAGATTGAATGGCTCTCAAGAGAGAACCATCAATTCCATACTCCTGTACTACACTCCAGAGTTTCCCTCGAGGGATTCGGTCGTATGCTTTCTCCAAATCTACGAAACAAGCGTAAACAGGTGTAGCATACTCCCAAGCCTTCTCAAGTACCATTCTGAGAGTGAATAACTGGTCGGTTGTGCTTCTGCCGGGACGAAAGCCGCACTGCTCATCTCCTAATCGACCCTCGACCTGAGGGGAAAAAGAAGTCCTCTCACAAAATGTCATTCGCCTAAGTCGATTCGTTTGGGCGCTATCGTGTTTTCAACAGACAGACAGACGGACATGGCTAAATCGATTCAGAATGTGATCCTGATTCAGAATATATATACTCTATAGAATCCCCGGTGACTCCTTCTTGTCGTTGCAAATGTAATGGCAAAGTGAATATACCTGGAGGGTATAAAAAACGCGAAAAGCACCACTAATCGAAGGTGGTCCATCACGAAACAGATCTGGCACATGTTGAATCGCAAGCGGTCCAACAGTCTTGTAACACTTAAAAGATCCAATATTAGCAGAAGCGCATTAGTAGTTGTCATCATGGGACACTGTATTATTGGGAGACATGTTTTCATGATGGACCTCCCTTCCAACGATTTCTGTAATAGCTGCATAGACGTAGGAGGTGGAAGAGACTACTCTTTACCTCCTACGCACATGCCCAGCCCTCTCAGCTAATAGAAAACTATATCTCGGAGAATACTTCTTCGACAATCTCGGCAAACTCGGTAATATAAGCAGAAGTTGCCTTCAACGCTTCACTCTCAGCTCCTGTTGGTTCAACGGGTAGTTGTGAGATCAGATCATGTGGTATCACAATAGTGAGGCTGCACTTTTTGCGGCCTGCCACCCTAACCAAACCTACTGAAAATATTTTATTTATCTCATATACAGGGTTTTTCAATAAGAGCGCTACAAAAGTTTTTTTAAATAAAACAAAAACGGTTTTGGATATCAATGAAATTCTTTATTCCTGTGAAAGTACGTTCGATGCCATTATGAATGGAACTCGATTTCTTTTGCATGGCCACCGCTGAACCCAATTTTCGACGGTTTTCAAGCATAAATCGGCCGATACTGCTGCAATTTCACGTTCGATATTCGTAGGAAGTTCATCATTTGGGCTTTCTTCAACTGAAGCCTCAGCTGGCACGGGAACATTTTGTACTGTGCCTGTGGATTTAAATTTTTCCGCTAGACGCTCAATTGTTGATCTGCTAGGACGATTATGACGACCATAAATTGGACGTAGCGCTCTTAACGTTGAGGCCACTGACTCCGAATTTCGGTAGTAAATTTTAATAATTTCGACTCGCTGTTGGCTCGTATAACTTTCCATCATGAAATGGCAAACCTTATTGAAGAGAAATGTCAAAAGAGCGGCAAGAAATTCGGCGTCGTTTGCTGTCCCTGTCGCTCTACTTTTGTAGCGTCCCTATTGAAAAACCCTGTACAAATGGAGCAGAGGGAAACGTCAAAAATCTGTCTGGGTGAAATGAATTTTGGCGCAGATTTTTTGGACGACCGACAGTAACTGTGCAGGTACTACAACGTTTACCCGCTCGCTTAGAAGAGTATGGGGCAACACGATATGCGGCCCCGGAACAGTCTTTCTGCTGAAATGTAGCAGAGTACCCCGGAGTATCGACCAGACGACGTGCCACATCATTTGGCATAATTTTGCTTTTACAGAGAATTTTATTGAAAGACTGTAAGATGTTGAAAAAGCAGACAGTGCATCCGTTATTAGCTGTTGACCGTCAAGCCATCTTTCATTTAACTTCGAGGTAGACAACTTTTCATCGAAAATCATCATGATCGACGAGGCGCATTTCCATCTATAGCCGTTTTTTATTATCTGCGTGATCTGATCCGGATCAGATCATGAAAATAAAACAAACTGGATCATTGAAAGATATTACATTTAAGTTGTGGCAACAGTTGTTTTTCACATATAAAATTCAATACCAATTATGACAAATTTCGTATTGCCACCAGCCATATTGCAGCCACACGGTACAATGTGACGTCACAACGCGATGATTTCTCCATTGTACTTGCTCATATTTGAGTTTGACATTTCGCTTGTTGTGTCGGGGGTGTTACCATATGAATACAAATCTGCATACATTTTGCACTCAATATTTTTTTGTGGGAAACTATGTTCAAATGTTATGTTCAAATATGCATCATAATTAACCGTATTGTGCTGATAATATTTCCATTTATATTTCTGTGTTATATAGCGAAACAATACATCTCGAAAGTCGGAGTAGTGACTTATTCGAATTTGAAAAAATGCTAATTGGTTTTATGTGTTGTTAATTGTGTTCCATATTTTGGTCTGGCAACATTACTGTATGGGTATAATTTACAGGGACACCAACATTTAGTGAATGAAATAAACAACGCCACGAAACAACAACGAGAAATAGTTGAATTAATTTTCAGATCATATATCGTTATCTCGATGAAAAGTAGGATCACATGTTGTTGTTGTAAGTGCATGTAAATCGATGATCTATATGGATCACTGCTGATAATAAAAAACGGCTTATGTATGTAGATATGTGAATAAGGAAATTTTGTGGTTTCTGGGGCACCGAAAATCGGCGTATAGCTTAACAAAGAACCATTACATCCGCTCAAAATTACTGCATGGTGTGCTGTTCTAGCAAGAGTGATGGAAAATGCCATAAATCAGAACCGAATGATCATCAATTCTGGAAGCGGCCACTTAGCCGATACCTACACTTACAGCCAAAGAACATTGGGTGACAACTTTTGCACCACCTTGTATAAATGTGAATACACTGTACATAGTTTAGAGGTCCCCCGAGTTAAGAATGTACTCTCTGTCTTGTTTTCAAACCCTTAAACTAATATTGATGATAGGAATGGTGGGTTTGTTGCTTTATTGAGCAAGGGTAACCTTCCGAATAAACACTCGGCAATCAGTCATCCTCTCAACCCAATTTTATAGTACATTTTGAATGGTATGGAACTCTACAACGCGGTTCACGGTGGAGAGAATCGCAAATACATTGCTGGTTTTGTGTTTATTAAATTTTGACAGCGCGACCAAATTTAGAGATCACATTGTGGTAGAGCCTTCAATAGCTGTAATTTTATGTACGGAGCACGACCACCTTAGCCTTACCTATCGCTGACAAAATTGTGGTAACTCTTGCTTTTTATTTTATTGACATTTATATAATTGAGTTCAATGTTAAAAAGCTGTTGCTATTTTTCCGGCTAGATACCCAACGAAATGTCAAAATAATTTGTGGCTCGCTTCGCTCGCGGCAATTGGCTTAAAACTTATAATTTTTGGACATCACCTTGTACGATTTCAGACCAACTTATTTCTTTCTGAAAAAAAAATTGTTTTTTTTTTCTGAAAATATCATAACTTTACCCAGCTATGTCTCGAAGGACTCGTACGTCATTTAAGAGGCCTCTACCCAGAAATCGAGGAAAAGTGCGAAAAATGGCATTTTGTTTCCCTCCTAGAGAAGTCAATACTGAAGCGATCGAAATGATATTGGATGCATTGGAAAGAACAGAATATGTCCTTTGAAAGCTTTGAAGCATTTTTTTTAAGCGACATCTCGTTTTTCTTTTATTGAAAGAATTCCCAGCTGTGTTTGGGAAAATTGGCATAAAACCGACTTTTTGTTTGCCAACGCATGATATGATAGAGTTCGAAACAGTCTAAGATAACTTGTCCATCTTAAAGGTCATATGCAAAACACAAAAGAGTTTAAAATAAATCTTAAAATTTCATCCTGGTTTTAAAAAAACAGGTGTTTTAAAACAAACAATTTTTTGAATTAAAGAACAACGTTTTTCCTGTATATATTGATTTATACTTGATGCAATTTTTACTCAAAACAACAAAGTATCATACCAGCTATCGGATGCAAAAAAAAAATATGTATTTACATGTATTTTGTTGCAAAATACTGAGTTTAAATTTTATATATTTTTCAAGAAAAATACACTGCATGTGTCATAGTTGTTGCACATTCTCAGAAAAAAGTTCCAAGTTTCTCATTTAGATGGCGGTAGTTCTGTCGTCTGATTTGATTAGCCAATCAGAATGACACCCAAGCTATAAGGGATAAATGTGTAGTTTGTCAACGGCATTAAGAGGTGTGTTATAAATGAAACAGGTTTGGAGTGAAGTGTGATCGAAATGGAATCAAGGATGCGTGTGTTGATATGTGTGTAAGCAGGTGGGGATTCTTTATTCAAAGTGATTTTTGCTTCATGGAGGTTCAAAGTAATTTTTTCTTCTTGAATAAAAATGAAAATGGGAGAGGGGTCGACAGAAGCACTTTTTAATATGTTGCTATATTTAATAAATTCTTATTGAAAATGCATTTATTTGTTTAAACAAAATTGCTTAAACTTCATAACAAAAATTATAAATTAATTTAAACGATGAATGTACTTAGATTTTTAGAAATTCTATATATTTTATATATAGCAAATTTGTATCTTGAAAAGTGCTTGCCGGTCACACCGTAGTCAGGTGTAAAGCAGATAATGGTTTGGTTTGTGTTGGTAGGAAAAGAGACGAAACGGAGAGGGTGAAATGGTGGGTTAGGCTGAAAGAGATATAATTGAAAGCAAATTGTAGTATGCACCAGCAGCATTGCGCTGTTGCCATTTACAAGGAAAGATTATGCAATTTTGTTTGCGCTGTTGCCATTATCTTACCTTTTATGAGCTATGGTAGGGTAGGTGGTTGGTTTTTCGTGTGAAGAGGGGGACTGAGGAAAGAATTTGCAACATTATGAAGATCACCAAGGTAAGTAGCAAAAGCTACACCAGGAATGTGAGAGGGGATGATGCAAGGGGTATTCAAGTGGGGCTTAGTTGGGAAGGAATTGTGGGTTTTGCTAAAGAGAATATTACTGGATGCAAAAATATACATATACCTGTGTACATTCACTCGATAATATGCAGGATCCAATAAAAGGATTTATGTGTATTGGGGGTTTGTTGACTTGTGGGAGCGATTTTATTTTCTACCCGCCATTACCTAACCCAATAGTACATTTACTACCTCACCTGCTCCCCTTATACCATTAAAATCTTAAAACTACCCTTACAAAAAACTCAATGGATCACAGAAATACAAAATCCTATTGCAAAGTATCCTGCATTTTCACATTCCTGCATTTGCACATTCCTTCTCTCCACGTTGTTATCCTTTATCATCATCAACCTTGCCATGCTGAAAATACCATACCACACACACCATCTATATACATATATGCGCAGAATACCTACCCCATCGTTGATCTTTCCTTTGAACATTCAAAGTCATTATTATGTAATCAATGGAGAATGGATTCTTTGTCTTATGCTTATCTACATTTTCCTCTCACTCCAACATTCATTTGGATGCAATTCTCAGCAAGAAAAATAAAACATCCCCCACACGCACACCACACACGATCAATAAATGACACAAAACCAGTTTTCATATCCAAGTATGTATTACATGATATCCCACCTAAGTTCCGCCTCCTGAATTGATTTCAAAAGTGAAATGAATGACGAGAGTGGTTTCACACCATGATAAGAGCTTCGCAAATCAAAAATAGATGGCGCTTTGAGTTCCACTTTATGTTCTACAATATGGGTAGAGGCCTCTTAAGTACAAACGCAATGGACAAATAACAAACGGCCACTATTCGACCCCACTGCGCAACATCACACTTGTTTCTCGTTTTACCTAAGCCGTCCTCTTCGATTTATCGTCATCAAATTCCTAACAGTAGCAGCAGCTACTTGAAGATTCAACAGCCAGAGACACTCAAAAGGAAGCAAACAAAATAAAAATCTCGAAAAGATTACAGTATCTCTCGATAGCGATTGTAGTTGTTTCCTCGTGTGTGGAATAAAATACCTTGCGGCCACAACAAATTAATCCTCTTTGAACGACTAAATCATTACGACACACAAACAAAACGCTTAACAATTGGTTTTTTTTTTTACAATTGAACGACGAAATGCTTGCACCCATCATTTCTATGCAACCAATTAGATAATAAATCACAACTCGCTGCTAATTTCAATTATAAATGATAAAAATATTACGGTAGATATAGAATTGAATTACCATTGAAGGGATGGTTGGGAGGGGGACAAGGAGAGGGAATATGTATGAAAAATCAACATGAAGCAGGTTGAGGGAGGCCGCGATTATCATCGCCAGACAATCAGTCATATGAGCTCTACAGCAGACGGAAAATTCGTTAGAAACAGTAATAAACTTTTGATATCTTTAAAGATATTTGCAATACTTACATTATTTGTTCCAAATGCATTATTAATTCCTGGAATGAACATACAATTGGAAGAAAAATCAAAATGAAGTTTTTTTTACACTTTTCACTTTTTTCACTCGTCGTTCGGTTTGAGTGTATTTTCACAAATTCACAAATCACAAATCGATCGAAAGGGATAATATAAATAATTTAAATTTGATTTGGAATGGAATTTTGATTGAATGAACACTGTAGAGAATATTGTTTTTGTGGAAAAATAAAATTTTCTTTACGGCCGGTTATGACAAATCGTACAGACTACCATTTTTTTCTTTACGGGAACTCTTTTTTTTTTGTAGCGCAGATGACAAATGACAGAAGATGTGTGGTATGTGCAAGTGTGTGTTGTTTTGTTTTCTGTGTGCTCAGTTTTATATGCGCAACCGGTACGAAAATTGCTCACATTTCGACGAACTGTGTTACCGATGTTATGCCGTTACCGGTTTAAGGGTGTAGCATCATGCAAATTATGGTGCACCTAGATCGTTTAGCTGGTAGTCCATATCGGAGTAATAATTAATTTCAACCCTGTGTCAATTGAGCTAAATAATTGTCTTCGGACAAGTTTCTGACAGTAACGTGGTGGAAAACAATTTTTTTAGCTGGCAGCTAATTTGCTAGAATGTTAACCAATAATGGTTCCTGCTCCGGGAGCAAGATAATAAATTATCCTATAGGCTAATTTTTTGAGGTTTTTTTTTTTTGCTTGAGTTTTGCTAGAATGTTTGGCAATGCTTAAGAAACTAAATTAGTTCTGTAATGTCAAAAATGTCATTTATGACACAATGCATTAATAGCTCGGTAGCACAGTGTTATAGAGGCACATAAGCCACTATAACTATCCGGGCTAATATAGGAATCAAACAAACAATTCATACGACTGTCTGCCAAAGTTTGACATTTGCGATTTGCGTAACTTTCCGCGGTTGATATCTGAGCCTATATCGTCGCGGAAAATTATGAGGTCTGCGTAAACTATTCCCCATACAAAATCTGACAGTTGATTTATGAGGTGGTAAATTTCTGCAATTTACGCATTTTATGAGACTTTCACGCGTTTAAGTGAATACCCTTCATGTTTTATGTGATTTATGATCAGATCCACGCGGAAAGCTCTAATAATACATCGAAAAACGGGTCCTCCAAAAGAATAATATTTACATAGTATTGTCTATAAAAACTATGTAAAAAAGAAAATAATGGCCGTGTTCCACTGACGGCTAGACATTTAGCACATAATACTTAAAATCGAGGAACGCCAGCTATACCCAGTGGAATAAACTATTGCGCTTTATTTAAAGATAATTAGTAAAAGAAAACGATTGAAATATAATTTATTGAGCAAGAAAATAAATGAACACGTGAAGTGGAAAAAGGCAAAATTCAAAGAGTGACAGATACTATCGTTGGAATTCAAAAAGTAAACAGTATTGCCACACATAAAGAAACATAACTAAAATATAAGTTGTCATGGCAAGGTATTGCCAAAGCGCTGGTTGAATTAACGTTCAAGTTCAAGTTTCAACACGCCTTCCTCAAACAGCGCATCTTAACATATTGTCAATCCGATTTCCTTCATACATCGATAGTGTGCCGGGCCTGGTAGTGGTTTGGTAAACACATCCGCTGGCATTCTTTCGGTTGGAGTGTATATGACCGCCATCTTTCCATCCTTTAACAGCTGACGCACAAAGTGATATCTCGTTGCAATATGTTTCGTACGAGAGTGACAGACGGAATTCTCGGCTATATGTTTTGCTCCTCGATTATCTGTTCCAACAGTTATCTCAGCTAACTCAGGCAAATTCATCTCCGTCATCAGGTTTCGAAGATATGTTGCTTCTCTTGATGATTCAGATAGCGCAACATATTCTGCTTCAGTCGTCGAAATAGCCACTGACTTTTGTTTTTGAGAACGCCAAGTTATCGCTGCTCCACTAAGTGTAAAAACGTATCCTGTATATGATATCCTGTCAATCTCGTCGTTGGCATGATCTGCATCTGAGAAGCCTTGAAGACCAAGTTCGTTCTTTTTGTACACCAATCCATAGTTTTCTGTGCTTCGGAGGTAGCGTAGCACACGCTTCACAGCTGACCAATGTACGTCTTGATAACACTCGTTGAATTGTGCCAGTCGATTCACAGTAAAAGCGATGTCCGGTCTGGTAGCAATTGCTAGATACATGAGTGACCCGATGAGCTGCCGATATGGTTTTTCAGCCTGATGTCCTTCAGCACGACGCTCTCCACCCGGCAATTTTGATTTGGTGTCGCTTGGTGTGGTAATGGGTTTCGACTCATCCATTTTAAATTTCTTTAAAAGCTCCTTGACATATGATTGCTGCTTTAATCTTATTTCACCATCTCCTTGAATTATTTCGACGCCCAAACAGAACCGCGCCAATCCAAGATCCTTGACTTCAAAAACAGCAGCAAGTCCTTTTCGTATATTGTTCAAGATCTTTTCACTTTTTGAGGCATACAAAATATCGTCGACATACACAGCAACGACTGTAAACTCTTCATTGTTTGATCTGTAGTACAGGCATGTGTCATTAGTCGCAGGTTTCAAGCCTAAACCACGTAGTGTTTCGTCCAACTTTTTATGCCACTGACGGCCTGCCTGTCGAAGACCGTAAAGTGCCTTTCTCAGCCGACACACGGTGTGACCTTCTCGAAATTTCTGGAGCATCTGTTTGGCCTTTCTTCCTACCTCATTCCGTTGCCCGTCTTCTTTTACCAGCATCTGCAACGCATGTTGAAAGTATTTCGGAGGATCCATGTAGATCTCCTCCTCTAAATCACCATTTAGGTAAGCCGCAACTACATCCATCTGATAAACAGCCAAATTTTTACGAACAGCCAGCGCCATTAACAGCCTTATCGATTCAAGACGAACCACAGGTGCGAACGTTTCTTCGAAGTCTATACCTTGGCGTTGCGAAAACCCTCTGGCAACAACACGAGCTTTCTTCCGATCCGTTGATCCATCTGCCTTTAATTTATTTCGCAGAACAACTTTGCTGGTCACAACAGCTCTATTTGCTGGACGCTCGACCATGTCCCACGTATTGTTATTGATAAGTCCTCGAATTTCTTCTTTTATCGCCTCTAGCCATTCATGTGCCTCTGTCCCAGACATCGCATCCTCAAGTGATAATTCTCCAATGTTCGCCATTTCATCAGATCCGACCCCATCCAGTGGATCGAAATAAACTTCGTTGTCTGTTTCATCTTCATCCTGGTCTTGATCGTCTTCACCAACCCTTTGATTTGAAATTTCCTTCTGTTTAGTATTGCGCGATACAGATCTCGTTTCATATATTCTCCGAACCCCTTGGTTTTGATTTTGCAACTCAGAGTCAATTTTTAAAACTCTCGCACAATCGCGTGATGTCCTTACCTCGAGTTCTTCATCTTCTTCTGGTTGTTGCAAAGGTATCTGAAAGGTAGCTGATCCGTATTCGCTCTTCGATTCTTCACCCGCAACCGCAACGTATTTTTCTTTACGCTCTGTAGAAACCATCTCGTCTTCGATGAACTTGACATCCCTTGTAATAAGTACTTTTTGTTTTTCAGGAACCCACACTCGATAGCCCTTCGATGCATCAGAATATCCGACCATCATACCTTCACTCGAACGCGCCTCGAACTTTCCCTTGCCAGGAGCTTTGTCCAGGACAAATGCCTTTGCTCCAAACACCTTTAGGTGACTCAGGTCCGGCAATCTTTTGTTCCATAGTTCAAAAGGCGTGTGTCCATTCAAGCTGACAGTAGGACACCTATTTCGCAGATAACTTGACGCTGCTACAGCTTCTGCCCAAAATTCGTTTCCAATGCCGGACTGAATGAGCATGCACCTCGCCATTTCGACGAGCGTTCGATTTTTGCGTTCCGCCACCCCATTTTGCTGCGGCGTATGTGGAACTGTAAGCCGTCGTTTTATCCCATTTCTTTTCAAAAACTCGTCGAAGTCATGGTTACGGAATTCTCGCCCATTGTCCGACATCAAACATTTAATTTTTCGACCAATTTGTGTTTCTACGCGGGCTTTGTATTCCTTGAAAGCGCGGAAAACGTCACTCTTTTGTTTCAGAAAAACAACTTCGCACCATCGGCTGCTATCATCGATGAAAGTTACGAAGTACCTAGATTGAGCCAGCGATTCTACTCTGGAAGGACCCCAGACATCAGTGTGCACCAGATCCAACAGCTTTGTGCACCTCTTTGACTTTTTAGGAAACGGCAGTGTGGTCATTTTTCCGCGAAGACAAACGTCGCATGAATTTTGTCTACCATCGTCGCTAATGTCTATTCCTGTCGCCAATTTCTTTTGAGATAGATCTAGCAGGTCTCGTCCATTTAAGTGACCAAGTCTACGGTGCCATAACTCGAAATTTGATTCTCTTTCATTGATCACGCACGCTTGTATTGCAGCTTCTTGGACGTAGTACAGTTGACCAACTCGATTGGCGATTACCTTTATCTCACCATCATTTCCGCGAACAACAGCCTTTTCTTTGTCGAACGTTATGGTGTTTTCGTGATCCGTTATCCTCGCAACAGAAAGAAGATTAGTCCTCAAATTCTTGACTAATAACGTATTTTGGAGCTTTACTGACCTTTCAGACTTCCCGTCTGTAGTGATAATCCCAGCTGTTCCCCTTGCATCAACACTTGCGCTTGCATCGTTCGCCAACAGCAGCTTTCCTTTTACCATCGTAGGTGACGATAAAAACAAACGTTCGTCATTGCACATATGAGACGTGCAGCCACTGTCCAGGCACCAACGTCCCCCCTTCGCACTCTTCAGGATCCCCAAAGCCTCATCTTTAACTTCCGCTGTGTGGAACGTAGTTTCGACTTTGTTTGCAGATGATTCACCTTTTGAGTAAGCCCTTGGATTTTTATTTTCCGGACATTCAGATGCCTTGTGACCAACTTGGTGACATCTAAAGCACTTATACTTAAATGTTTTGTCACTTGTATTGCCATACTGTTTCCTAAACTGTGAACCTCGCTCATACTTTGACTTGCTATGACATGCGCCCCGACGGGCATACATTGCTTCTGTATCACCATCCGTCTTTCGTTGATTTTGTGCATCGCTTTTCTCAAGAATTTTCTCCCTCAGAATTTCGGGTCTTGGCAAATTGTCGTGCGACTCCATCGCACATCGAAACAACTCGAAACTAGGTGGCAGTCCATTTAGCAAAAGAATCGACAGCAATTCTTCATGTATATCAACACCCATACACTTCAGCTGTGAAACTGCATCAAAGAATTCCATTAAATTCTTGCGTATATCTTCGCCTTCCTGCATTTTGTAAGTCGCCACACGTTTCAGCAATGTTGCCTTCTTGACTGGTCCTGTGGAAGCGAATTCAGACTTCAATCGCTCCCATACACCCTTTGCCGTGTCTAATCCTTTTACCAGCCGCAGCAGACTCGGATCAATAGCGATGATCAAATCTGACTTTGCTTTTGCGTCGTCTTCCAACCAATTCTGCAATTCTCTTTCGGATTTTTCATTTTCTTCCTTCACTTCAGGTCTCCGTGATGCTCCGTTGACGTGCTTCCATGTCCCACACTTGGTCATCACCGCTTCGATTTGCATTACCCATGTGTCGTAATTTTCGCTCGTAAGCGGCCTGATCGAATTCATGTTTATCGACATATTGCACTGCATGCACGAATTAAATTATCTATTTTTAACTTTCGCTACTCGTTATGATTTGGGTCTGGGCCCATAACCTATTGCGCTTTATTTAAAGATAATTAGTAAAAGAAAACGATTGAAATATAATTTATTGAGCAAGAAAATAAATGAACACGTGAAGTGGAAAAAGGCAAAATTCAAAGAGTGACAGATACTATCGTTGGAATTCAAAAAGTAAACAGTATTGCCACACATAAAGAAACATAACTAAAATATAAGTTGTCATGGCAAGGTATTGCCAAAGCGCTGGTTGAATTAACGTTCAAGTTCAAGTTTCAACATAAACCCCGCAATCAATAATTGGTTTTGTCTACGTTTATTTTCACTTTATGTCTTATGAAATGATAGATATGTATATTTTAAACCTTAATTTAATTTACTTATATTCCTAATTTTATCGAAGAATGCTCCTCATGGACGAAAGAATAAGATCACGGATACAAGCTGCCAAAATGAGATTTCTCCGTTTTATTGTTGGTGTGACCCGTAGAGATCGCATTAGAAATACAAGAATACGTGAGGAACTCAATGCCGAACAGCTACTTCTCCGGACGAAGCGATCCATGCTTCGGTGGTTTGGTCATGTTAAACGCATGTCCCCGACCAGTATTCCACGACCTGCTATAGAATCCGTACCATAAGGCAGGCGTCCTCTAGGTAGACCAAGGATAAGATGGTTAGATCAAGTCCATAATCTCTCCTATTCCCGTATGGGGATTGCTCTGGGTGATTTGGAGTCGATGGCGGAGGTTCGAGAGCAATGGAAGGTCCACTTGAGCAACCTGTAGCCGCGACTCACTTAATGGACAAGCGGAGCATTGAAAATGAATGAATGAATGAATGAATGATATTCCTCATCATCTTCACGTTTGTAGTTTTCCAAATTTGTTTAAATCGAATTTCCATTGAAAGCTTCACATGAAATGCAATGAAAATGAAAGTGTTTTCGGCTGAGGCAGGTAAATATTTAAGTTAGTTAAGATTAGATTACAGACAAATTTCCTTTTCTTTCTAAATTTACCTGTCTCGGCCGACACGACTTTCATAGGAAGGATTGTGTGTCCATGAACTATAAAATATTGGAATATGAAATATAGAGACGTCGAGCAATTACTTTTTTTTAAAAAAATACCTATTTTAAAGTTCATCTATTGAACAAAGCTCTAATTGAGCAATTTCTTGCGCCCAGTCAATATTTTCCGCAAACGTCAGTGCACATCATTGCAAAATCTATCTGAACGCAGCCGCTGTCAACCTTCTTTCTCTCCGGCAAACGGCAACGATGGCGACAGGAGTGAGTAAAAATTTTCTAAAACTAATTCGCAATTATCTTGTCCATCAGCATAATTTTTCGCGAATTTTCCTCGCTACGTAAAACTCTAAATATTGGTCTAATTAACGATATCATTTTCTTCCACAGACACTTTATACTTATCCAGAAAACTTCCGTGCATACAAAGCACTCATAGCCGCACAGTACTCTGGGGCTAAAGTAAAAGTGTCTGAAGATTTTGTTTTTGGCGAGACAAATAAAACTTCGGAATTCCTCAAGAAGTTTCCAACTGGCAAGGTAAGTCGGCATTTTGAAGTAGAAAATCTTGTAAATTGCCGGTGATCTTTGCATACGTCATCTTTGTGTGGGGTGGGGTGGGGGAGACACAAATTGTCGCCATCACCCTACCGGCTTCTGTCAAAAGAAAATCGAATAATTTGTGTATCTGTATTCTCATTAAAGGTGCCTGCTTTTGAAACAGCCGACGGTAAATACCTCAGCGAAAGCAATGCCATCGCTTTTTTCCTGGCCAACCAACAACTGCGCGGCTCCAATGAATACCTCCAGGCACTAGTACAACAGTGGATCAACTTTGCTGAGAATGAGATCGTACCAGCTTCATGCTCCTGGGTATTCCCTCTGTTGGGCATCATGCCTTTGGCCAAGAACAGCACCGCTAAGGATGATGCTACCGCTGCCTTAAATGTTCTCAACAACAAACTGCTCGACTCTACCTATCTGGTTGGTGAGCGTGTCACCTTGGCCGATATCGTCGTTTTCACCAGCTTGCTTCACTTGTACCAGTACGTCCTGGAACCATCTCTCCGTGCGCCCTATGTCAACCTCAATAGATGGTTCAACACCATTCTCAACCAGCCACAAGTGCAAGCAGTCCTGAAGGGATTCGCTTTGTGCGAGAAGACCCTCGCCTATGACCCCAAGAAGTACGCTGAATTCTTGGGCAAAACTGGTGCAGGTGCAGCCGGCGCCAAGCCCGAAAAGAAGAAGGAAGAGAAGAAACCCCAGGAAAAGAAGCCCGCCAAGAAGGAGGAGGAACCAGAGTTGGATGCCGCCGATGAGGCCCTCGCTCTAGAACCCAAGTCAAAGGATCCCTTCGATGCCATGCCCAAAGGTACCTTCAACTTTGACGACTTCAAACGTTTCTATTCCAACGAAGACGAGGCCAAGTCAATTCCATACTTCTGGGAAAAGTTCGACTCTGAGAACTACTCCATCTGGTTTGGCGAATATAAGTACAACGATGAGCTCGCCAAGGTGTTCATGAGTTGTAACCTCATTACAGGAATGTTCCAACGTCTGGATAAGATGCGCAAGCAGGCTTTCGCCTCTGTCTGCCTCTTCGGCGAGGACAACAACAGCACAATTTCCGGTGTTTGGGTGTGGCGTGGACAGGAGCTTGTATTCCCCTTGTCGCCCGACTGGCAAATCGACTACGACTGTTACACATGGAAGAAACTGGATGCCTCCTCCGAGGAGACAAAGAAACTGGTAGCACAGTACTTCTCGTGGTCTGGCACTGACAAGGATGGCCGCAAGTTCAACCAGGGCAAGATCTTCAAGTAATCGTTAATCTGCCAACTAAATTGCTGCTGCTGCTGCTGCTGATGGTGGGAATCTTAACGCCAGCGTTGAAACTAACAGAAATCAACAACACACCTACGTACTCGTAACTTATAATCCATTTTTTTAAAACATTATGCTGTTTTTATTATTGGTTATTGCCTTGTAATAAAAATTAAAAGAAAACAACAGTCCAACTGAAAATGTGTGATTTTCTTCTGCAGCCGTTGACGTGGAATTTCTTGCGACATCGGATGCGGGGTAGTGGTGGTATGTATTGGATTTGGATGTTGGCCAAATATTAGTCTTGTGAGAATGTAGGGTGGTGGAGTGTGCATTCAATTGTTGTTCTGATGTTGATGGGTCGCCAGCGGTGACTCACCACGTTCACGTATCATTTTAGCAAAGAAGAAAACGCCGCCTGCTTGTTATCTTGGAATTTTAGTCGGTAAATCGGCTGCAACTTTATTTTTGGTCATGACAGTGGTACACAAAAAATTTGCTGTCAAGTGGTTATTTATAATTGATTAGGCGCACGCACTATCAGCAGTTGTTTACTCACATACGGCAGACCAATTAACACATGTACGAGTAAAAATTTTGCTTTTCTCGCACTATGCTTGTCGGCATTTTTTTGACGGTTAAGATGAACTGAATTATTTATTTTGTATGTTTGTGGTCTCTGAACTGACTGCTAGAATTTAGTCTCACCACTGGATACTGTCTCAAAATAGGCAATCCTACAAACCTTCTTCGTATATATTCTAAAATCATTCATGAGGATCTCAACTCAACAGAGTACGAGAAGATCGGAGCAAGTTTCAAGAATATTTCTGAATGACCATAAACACGTTTTGAACGTCTTACAGTTACAATCACTCCATGACAACGTGAAAAATCAGCGATGAAAGCAGAAAAATCAAACATTTTTCAAATAGACGCTTTATTCTCTTGTTGAGGCTAGACCGAAGGACGTTGCACTCTATGTGCTACCTTTCACTGCACGTGTTTGATTTCATCGCTTTGCTCTTGTAACTAAAGGAAAAGTGATTAACAGCGTGACTTTCTGCTTAGTTCTGATAAAGAATTTTTTTTTGAATAATAGGAGAATAGAGGTGGACAGAACCCCTCGGCCCTAGCGAGGTATCCGTCGGAACGGAAACTATCTACCTGTAGCTGTCGATTATGACCTTCCTTCCGATTTGTCGATGTCGTCTGTGTCGTCTGCGCTAGTCGCATTTTTGGACTTCTCGGTCTTTACCGACGATCTGTCATGATGAAATTGGTCGGTTAACTTACCGAACCTAAAGCCAATCAGCTTGTTGACAAAATGTTTTCCGCTGTTCACACAGTACGACAAACAGGAGAAGGCGCAACAAATCTTGGATCTGAGCCGTCTCCCCTTGAATTTAGATATTTCTGGATGATCACAGAATGCGTCGTATTCGGAATTTTGCTACGAACCCCGAAAGAACTATCATATAATCCGTCGTAGTGGACATTTTTTGTTACGAGTTTAATCCGTCGTAGTGGAAATACATCGCTTAGTTGATGCTACTCAGAGTCTATTCATTCATACAACACCCATCGACTTAAATAGAAAAATCTATCTATTTTCCAAAAAAAAACCGTTGAACTCATTCTATTGACGCGGTGTGTATATTTTTTGGTACATACCTAGACAGGTATTCTCTTTCATCAAACTTAAGATGTGTCGCTCTTCTTTATAATTTGGAGCAAGACTTTATTATCTTTAGCTAATTTTTAAAACTTTGAGTACTTACTTACTTATCGGGCTCACGATCCGTAAATAGTCTCTGCCTGAGACACTGCCGCCTTCCATCTTCTACGATCCCATGCACGCTGCTTCCAGTTGTCGAGACCAAGCGCTCTGGCATTCGCGAAACGGAGGTCCGGTCTTCCTTGTCTTTTCGAACCTGGGGGCTGGAATTTGAAGATCCTCTTAGCTGAAGCATTATTGTCCATTCGCTCGATGTGGCCGAGCCAATGTAGTCGACGTGTTTTGGCTTTTTGGACTACATTCACATCTTGGTACAGCTCATAGAGTTCGCGGTTGTATCTTCGCCTCCATTCGCCTCCTCACACACAGGACCAAAAATTGGCCGAAGTATTTTTTCTTTCGAAGGAGCCCAGGTATCAGCTCTCAATTCTTGCTTATCGTCAAGCACTCGGCGCCATAAAGCAGAACTGACAGGATAAGGGTTTTGTAGAGCATACATTTCGTCCCCTGAGTCAGGAGTTTTGAACCCAGTTGTTTTGCCAAACCGAAGTAGCAACGGGTACCTAGGGTAATTCTTCGCCGGATCTCCACTATGGTGTCATTCGTGGAGTTCATGATTACTCCAAGGTAGGTGAACTCCTTAACTACCTCGAAATTGTTGCTATCAATAATGACGTTTTGTCCTATGCGGTGGACAGATGCTTGTTTTGTAGTTGTACTAAGTCTTGTCCTCATTTACTTCAAGACCAACGGATTTCGCCTGTTCTTCAATCGCCGTGAACGCTTCTATCACGGCACCCTGGGAGCGACTGATAATGTCAATATCGACCGCATAGCTCAGCAGCTGAACGGACCTGTTAAAGGTATTGCCTTCTGTGTTCTCACCTGCCCTGCGCACTATCTGCTTCAGTATGAGATTGAAGAAGTCGCATGATAGCGCGTATCCGGTGCATATTGGAAGTAGTTCGGAGGGACGATGCATAGGTGTTGAGTTTCGACTTGAAATTCGTTGGTCTTTTCCAGGATTTGCCTAAGTGTGAAAATTTGGTCTATAGTCGATCTGCCGGGCCGGAAGCCACACTGGTACGTGCCGATTAGAGTGTTGTAGAACGGTTTAAGACGTTCACACAGTACGTTGGATAGAATCTTTGAAACCTTGATTAGATTAGGTTATATTGCAGAGTAGAAGCAGTATAGATAATCACGGATCACGGCGGGGCAACACTCTGAGTGGCCTGTCAGCTATATCGGCTAACTTTCTTATAGATGCGAAAACGGTATGGAACCATTTATGTGCCAAACATGAGAGTCGTTAGCAAATGTTGATTTATTCTGTTCCCAGTTTAGACGGTCTCGGAATTAACTTTGACATTCACCCCTATTCCCGTTGGCGTTTGTCGTATACGACTCATGTTTCGTGTCGTTGTAAAACTATGTTCAGATTTCGTTTTTTAACTTTTGTTAACAACTTTATTTCCATTGCTATGTGTTCCCCAATATTTCAAAACATTTGTCTCAAAAAAGTTAAAACCATCGACTAAAAAACGAAGTGAAATACGAGTCGTTTACGACAATCGCCAATGGAAATAGGGGTAAATGTGTCTGAAGTTCAGTTTGGTGTAGTGAAGACATATTATTGTTGTGACAAGAATGATACATTTATTTTCACATAAACAAAAAGCCAACCAATAAAAAAACAAATAATCCCCCTTTCAAATTAAAAACCAATTTATGGAAATTTATTCATTTCTTATGGTTTTCTATGGGCGTCATTTAGGACTGGTAATTTGTTTACATAAAACTATCTTTAATTTTCGATTTGTATTTTGTCGATGCCAATAACAATATAAATAGAAGAAAATTTTGTCTCGAAAAGTTACCAGCTGAGAGCCCGGGTTTTTATTTTCAATTTTTTTTTTCATTTATAACAGAAATTACTTTAAAGAAATGCTTGCAAATTAATCAATTAACAATTATTCACTAGAACCTTGTCTACCATAATTTAATGATTTTACAGACCTGCAAAAAAATAATAATAAAACAAAACAAAAACTATTTACTGCATACTCCTAGTTGATGTGGTGTTCGGTATGTACGTGCACGTGTTTATTGCGCCTTCTTGACAACCACAGGGCCAACATTGTCGCCAGTCACTTTGTTGTGTTCACCGTGGCTACCATCGCAGTATGGCCACTGCAATTGAAAGAGTTTATTTCATTTTCTAGTTAAAAATCAAATCTTATCTAATTTAAGCCAATGAAGCCAACACCTTTTTTTATGAAATTATCTTATCGTTTTAGAACTCATATTCATCCAATTATCTTCATAATTCATTGGGTTATACAATGTTTGAGAAACTTACGTTCTTTGACTTCCAACAACGACAGAATGCGGCCTTATCGGCAATATCCTCCACATCAATCATATCGACAACTTTGGCCTCATGCTTTTTAATCGATGGATTTACCATTCCAGTAGAAGTGGTTTTGTGGGCAGCTGGACAGAAGGCCAAGTAGGACATGTAACCGATGCCAGCTACCACAGCGGTTGGGGGAATAAGCGCGAGCCAATCCTTAACTGAAAGAAGAATGGAAAGAGGTTAATATTTAGATGGATGATGCGTTTTTATAGCAGCATCCTTTTTATTATAGCCTCGTAGGTATCATAACGGGGCACAACAATCTGTGGTACCATATGAAGAAAATGGGCTTAACGTAAGAAGAACTTTGCAGAGGCTGCGGTGATGAGGTAGCTTTTGAGAATACAACCCACTTCCTATGTCACTGCCCAGGTCTCTAACACACCAGGTATAAATTCCTAGAGAGTCACTTCTTCAACGACTTAGACGAGCTTTTCATCACATCAATAGACAGAATATAATGAACTTCGTCAAATCAACAAGATGGTTTGTATGTAGAAGCACAGTAAGTAATTTGAATACAGGGTTATAATGGGTAAGGGACAACCACTTTCCCCTTAAGGACATCACAATGGGTCAGTATATTGACCACGGAGAAATTCTCGCCAGCCTACAAACCTAACCTAAGTGTTTATTGAAATTTAAAGACGGCTTCTCCTAAATAGTTAACCTCTTTAGCTGTTTCCAGAAGATGGCCATCGTATTTCCATTACCTTTCGATGTGAACTCTTAGGCATCGCGCAAAGACCATCATTTTCGACTTCTCTGTATTAATTATCAGCCCCAATATCTTGCAGTAACATGATAAGAGATTAAACATTAATTGTATATGTTCCGGTGATTCGGAGAGTATGACGAGGTCATCAGCTTGCATGAAGGTCAAGACAGAATATTTTTCCGTTCAACCCACTTTTCCAGTCTCTCTACAAGAACACTGCAGAATATTTTTGCTATGACATTCATAAAGCAAATTCCTCTGTAATTTTCCACAATGTCTAATGAGGCAGATATGCCTAATTCGACTTTATAATTCATTCCATTGATCTCCCTTGGGCTCCTCCAGAGGTTAGTTTGACCTAATGTCGATGCTTGCCGGTTTTGTAATTTTGTTTGATGCAAAATTACGAATATCATCATATAGTCTCGGTGAAAATCGAGCAAACAGTGCGTCTAGATCAGATGTGGTGGTCGTTTCTGATGAGCCCACCCACCACATCGGGGCGAAACGCATTACTGGAGTCGAGGCCAACACAAATTGTGAAATTTGTGAGATGTTTAGATAGTGCTTCTGTGGATTCTGTTATTAACTGCTAGGTTCTACATTTCACTTTCACTCGAAATGAAATCGGAAATGAATTTTTGTGCTCTACGTTTCACTGTATTCGATTTCGATTTCAAAATTTTCTGAATTGAGACAAAGTGAAATTGTGATTTCGAAAAATTTTCGGAGTTTCCTAATCGCTCGAAATGCAGAATACTGAAAACAAATTCACTCGATTTGTAATTTCGATTTCACTCGATTTCTGGAACCTAGCTGTAAGTCATTTTTAAATAAGAAATCGTCCAAATTGCGTTGGTAAGAAACTTTTCGTTCGTTGAAGGTTTAAATATGTGGATGAAGATTCACATGAGAGTTGCACAACAATAGACATGTGATATGAAAAGGTCATACATTCAACTTCAAATTTATTGATCCGGTCAATTCAGGCGTTATTTACAGCACCAAAGTCAAGTGGTGTAAGGTTCACATTGCACGATTGGTAGAAAGAGGGCTGGTTGTCCTTTTTGAGCAAATGTTGATGGGTAGTTGATTTTTGATTTTGAAATGGTTGTCTTTATTTATATTTTTGAGTGGTGACGGTATAAGCTCCAGTAGTTGAGCAGTTTTTGATGCTGGGTTTGGTGCATGTTGTTTCTTTAGGTCTATCTTGCTGTATATGTTGAAGATGTAAACTGGTGTGCTTTTAGTCTGTTCATTGCCGTGGAATCCCGCATGATCTGGGATCTATATAAGTTTTAATTTGCCTTTGCATTTATGAAGGTTGTCTCTTATATGCGCATTGATGTGTGTATTGTTGTTGGGGTTACTTATGGCTTAATTGGAATCTCAACAGTAAAGAAAGACCCAAAAAGGCGATGATAGCGTTTAACGCTTGTACTAAAATATTTTTGTTTGTGGCTTTACACAGCGGTTGCAAGACCGATACCAATATATAGTAGTTTATTCTGGTGGCAAGCGCTGGCCAAGGCCATCAGCCTTAGAACCATGACAACAATTCAAAGAAAATACTGTATTGACACAACGGGGGCGATAAGAATCAGCCCCACAGCAGGGCTAGAGGCTGTATTTAATCTTAAACGCCTAGATCTGAATCTGCTGCAAACAGCGCCCTTCGTTTAAGCCAGACCAAAAGCTGGAAACACAGCCTGACGGGATAAGCACAAATTCTGAACAAATTCACGGGCAATAATGCATGGGACTACACTACTCCCCGGCTAAATTTTACAAGACCATTTACCACGTGTTTTTTTTCCAGGAAGAACGAATGGTACGAAGATCAACCAACATCCATCGGATCAACCATACGTGTCTACACGGATGGATCAAAGATGAACATCTGCGTTGGCGCGGGTTTCTACTCCGAACGTCTCAGACTATCCAGTTCAATCAGACTTCCTGATTACAGCAGCGCATTCGAAGCTGAGGTACTGGCTGACAACAGGAACAGCTGCTAAACAGGTTCCCATGATGGCAATACCTCTTGCAGATAATTACCTTTTTCATTGACAGTCAAACGGCAATAAAAGCAATCTCTGCCGTTGAGTTAAAATCAAAGCTTATTAATCGCTGTCGCGAAGATCTACAGGTACTGGGCGTGTAGCACAATGTAATACTATGCTTGGTTCACGGACACAGAGGTGTGTCTGGAAATGAAAAATCTGATGAGATGTCAAGAAAGAGGTCTACCCTTGAACTACACCAGGCCGACACCACAGTAATGATTTCCCCTGTAATCTCAGACAGACTATTGGGAGCAAAATACTAATGGGGGAAGCTCGGCTCCTGTGGCATAACCAGGAAAATGTGGCCAATCTACAACAAATAGAAAACTGAAAAAATCGTACAACTGAACAAGAAATCATTGGCCTCGATTGTGGGTACATATTATCACAGGACAGAATATGCTGAAATACCAAATGAAATAGAATCCTTGGCAGTTACTTCTTCGAGGATTTAGAAGAGCTTTCCGACAGGTCGTCCATTAATGACCTATTAAAATTTGTAAATAAAACGGGTTGGTTTACCAATCTGTAGGTTTTTTATTGGTTTCCAGTGTGTGGGGGTCATAAACCCCTAGGCTAGGGCATCACAACGGATCCAACTGCAGAGATAGAAATGTCGGCATCAGTCGCAGGATTTGTTTGCGGTGAAGCGGTTCGGTGTGGCGGCTGGTGCTTTGAAAACAATTGCGTGGCTTAAAACGCCCAGAGGTCAAGTAGCCATAAAAGAGAAGAAGCCCTTACGATTTCAGCAATTGTGATTCTTTTTACCTACTCTTTAAAATATAGCACGTTGCTGTAAAGTCTATTCCCCCAAAAAACAGATATAAACCAAGCAAGGATAAACAAGGCCAACAGGAGCCTTGCATTATCGAAAAAAAGATGAAAACCCTTTCGATCTGAAGAGATGGTCCGTTAAGCATTGGATATTTCAAACCTTTTAAAAGGACGACTCACGTAGATAAGATCCGGTAATACGTTTAAGCCTGTTTCCATACTAGATAATAATCAAACATAGTACCTACACGTCTGGTTTAAATATAAACTCTGTGAAAAAACCTTTATAATCATTTATATAGTTGCCCATTGCATTACATTACGTTTGCTTCAAAGTTACAAATCTAAATTCGTTATCGCAATTGAGAGCGAGCTCATTAACTTGGTAATACCAACAACACCACCAATGTAACCAATTCAAAGGTAACAACTAATTAGCAAGCGTAGCCGGCGTGATTTGACACAAATTTTGTCTCAAAGAAATCTGTTGCATAACCAGATAAAATTATTTTATTTTTCCATGCTTTAAATTGATTGAAAACGATACAACTGTTACATATTTGGATTATAACGACAGAAAGAATGAACTTAAATAGAAGCGACAATAAATAACACTCGGTATTGGGAATAACTAAATACCTAATTGGAATATTGAGAGCAGTCTGAATCTGAAAGACACAAATAACGGGCAAATGTAGAATTGCCTACCTACATGTGTGCCAGCAAATGAAAACAGGTTTCCTGAATAGATCTACTTACAGCTCAGCTTAAACCATCCTCCGATGGTGTCGGGAATTGGTAGATTTGATAGATAATTGGGAATTGTTGATTTAACCAAACTAGAAAGTCCTGCCATCTTGAGCTTTTTTCGATCGACTGATTTTAGTGATTTATTTGGTTTCTTTTTTACTACAAAAATGTCTTTTTTTAGTTTATTTTATCTGCTTAAAATTTGACACTCTCTTTTGTGGTTAGTATTCGCAGTTTTGCTCTGGTTTTGCTTGTGTGATGTGTCAAAAAAACAAAAAACAACAACAAAAAATATAATGTCGGCAGTAGATGGCGCACGCAACGTCATGAGGAACTATATTACAAAAAAAGGGGTAAACACATTTTCATTTAAACGAAGAATAATAAATCATTCTAATTAGGTACATAATTATTTGACTTTACAAAGTACAAAAAGAAATTTCTTCTCCAAATGTAAAAATATATATTGCGAAACTAAAATACATGTCATTTATAAGTCTCACAGAAAAAAAATGTTTTATTTTCGTTGCGCTTTCTTTTTTCCTTGTCTGCTATTCTTTGTACTCAAAAAATGCTTCACTTCCATCCATGGTATTCCTCGTCGATGTATTCATTGCAAAATCTTATCCTTATTTAGTTTTCCGTAATACAAAAACACAACAGAAAAAAAAGCAACACTATCTGTCAAAATTTAGCTTGAGAAAATGTTCCGACCCATTGATGGGCGCTCTAAATTCGATATATGAAGTACCTACTGTCTGAAATAAAAATTTGATTTTTTTAGCTGAATCTGCTAAATGGATTCGCTTGTTTCCTTGTTGGGATGGTGTAAAACAAAGCATGTTGTTAATGACAAATTAAATGGCACACAACTTTATTTGAAGAAAGCAAAAAAAGGTAGAGGCTGGAGGAAAAAAGAGACAATACAAAAAGTATAAAAAGAGATGATCGAGGTGAATGTACATTAATGTGATAGGTTTACATCACATTGTTGGTTTTATGTATTTCAACAAATTTAGCTCAACAGTATTTTAAATATTTTGTATGGGAGCTTATGTCGTTTTCCATTGGGACCATCAGATTTTTATTTCAGATCTCAGATTTTTCGTGGCGAATGGAACACGGTAGGCAGATTGATCTGCTTTTGTAAATGTATTAGTGCATTATTAGACAGTACATCAGCTGTGCACATTTTTTTTTTTGTCGATGAAAACATACGAATTTAATGTGGGAAATCATATCGACGAAGAATCGAAATCCACGGACCACAGATGACGAGGAAGAAGACGAAGATGATAGTAATTGCTCCAAAATTAAGTCCATGCCCATTATTTACGTTTTTGTTCTGAATAATGGCTTTGACGAGGCTTTTCGTAATTTTGTCTTGAACACAAATTCCGAATGACGTAAAACAGCTGTGCAAGGGAATTAGTGAGAGTGTGTGCAAGTCTCGAAAATTATCGAGATCTGCAAAAAGTGATCCGAATCAAAAAAAAGATTGATTTTTTGTCCCAATGGAACACGAAAAGTGATCCGGATCAAAAAAAAGATTGATTGTTTGTCCCAATGGAAAACCACAAGCTCGAGCAGCGTTCTAAACTTTAGGAAAAACTGTGTAATTGTATAAAATTACACGATCTTGGCAGTCAATTATTGCGGGACATTTTAAATGATACCTCTTGTTGGATATTTCTGTGTAGTGTACCTATACTTTGAAATAGGTACAGATCAAATACTTAACTGTAATTAAATAATTCACGATAATACAAACTGCTGAAATAGTTCAACTATAGAAAAGAGACTTGGCATCACTTTGGTGTCCAGCAATGCAAATTCTTTAACACATTTCCAGCGACCTCCAGTAGTCAACGATTGCCAACAAGGCACAAAATAAAATAAAAAAACACCACGAAAAACGACGAATCCAACGAAAAAGAAACGAAATGAATACCGCAGCGACAACGACAGCCAGCCAGCAATCATCAGCAGCTCGATCGATGTCAAAAAAATTTGTTGGACAAAAATAATACCGAAAAACGTAAAATTCTCACAATAAAATCCGAAGGGCGCGTCGCGACTCAAAATCCCCCTTGCCCAAGTTATTTTCCCCTTGGAAAATACATTTCCAAGTGCGTGTGCAATCTGTAAAAAAATCTGTTCCCCCAGCCGCCGCCGTCATCGTATTTGTCTTCACCAGTGTCTCCTCTCAAACAAGTTCAGTGATTGTTAAAAAAAAAAAAATAAAATAAAAAAGATCTAGCTAAGAAAAATTATAATTAACGAATAAAATTTACGTGTCCAGCCATTCCCCATCATGGCTGAAGAATTAATGGTGGTTTTGAAACGCAGTGAGAACTCTGGCTTTGGTTTTTCACTTTTAGGCACCACAGGACCGCCGCATGTAATCTACGACATCGTTGAGAATTCTCCAGCTGCCGAATGTGGGACGGTAAGTACTGCAAACATCAGACATTCGCGCATATTGTGCTCTAAAGAAAAAACATTGCATTACAAAAATAGTACACCTCCGCTGTAAACAATGCCTTGGAGGAGATACATTTGCATTTTTGCTTGCTATATTGCACAAAAAGAAAAGAAAAAAGAAACAGCAGTGCCCCAGTAGTGCTACTCACTCACTGGTACTGTGTGTTCCTGGTTTCCAGATTTGGTATTTATAACTCCCGTATAGAGAAAAAACCAATGAATTGCCAATCACTTGCAAAAACGGATTCGTTTCGCAACGACCGACTACCAGCGCCTAGTTGTTGTTTTCTCCATTTGCGAAGGGGCCCGTTTGTTGTTAACGCATTTTTTCTTCCGAATGTACGAAAAGTTTTCGCAAAGTTTACCCACTATCTGCGTGCAAGCAAAATGGAGTTTAATTTGTCGTCGCACGCACACACTACACGAACAACACGAATCCAAAAGAATTCTCTTAATTCAATTAAAACAAGTTGGAGACGACGATTAAGTCTTCGCTTGGTTGCTCCTTCCCCTCTACACCTACTCATACATTGTTTCGGGAGAAATTAATTGTCGAATAGTGCTAACTGGCTAATGACACACGAAATAATTAAATGTGAGGGCAGCAGCAGCAGCAGTAGTAGTAAAAAAAATTGGGAAACAGTCCAAAGAGGAAATGAATGAACTGTGTGCAAGCCAAGGTGCTGGTGTGCTGTGGTGTGGTGATGGTGACTTCTGCTGCATGCAAGTGGGATCGTTTTTCGTTTTTCCTTTCATTTTTTATCGGATTGGCCCACGCCCAGTACACAGGCAGCAGTTGTAATAGAAGCAGTTGTTGTCATATCGTCTGGACTGCAATGACTTGATACCGCAAGTCATTGTTAAGCATAATAGAAGTACATACCTTTATCGTTTGTATGATGATTCGTGTGGGTTAGTCGATGTTTGCTTTATTTGATCATCGTCATCGCTTGCATTTGCAATAAAGAGAGGTAGACGAGGTTATACTGACATCTCCACTAATTCTATCGATTTTTGTTTTCTGTTCTCTGTCGAACAGAAGAACCAGACAGACTAGTTGAGCTATAGCCGACACGAAACAATTAAGCAGTTGCTGAACTTTGAATGTGTCAAATAAACTACAGCGAAATTTTTGTATATACCTACTTGTAGCTTTGCAGGTTATTTATCCTTGTGTATCCTCGTAATCCAGTTAATTTATCAAGTATTTGTTTGGTTTCTTCAGCCGACAATAAAGAGGATTAGCTATTGCGTTGCGTCGGGGTTTAAGGCAAAATGCTTGTCAAGCATTGATGTCGCTCTAACAATTGCGAAACATTCCTGATAATCCAAAGAACCACGAATTCTCTGCTTCATAACAAAAAGTGAGATAACTTTGTCGCCTGCACCAATTTTGTATTATATAAGATGGGCTATATCGCTTGTCAAAGTTTGGAATAATCTGCTCGCCTGTGGGTGGATATTGGCTGCCAAAAAAGCTACTGATATTTCGTCCACTTGTAGAATTAACACGAAGTGCATTATTATTCCTAATTTACACCGCAACTTCTACCTAATAAGACGGAGATCATATTATGGCGTTCGTCTAGATCTTTCATAAACGTTATTCAAGTCGACCTATGGTTAGACCACAGTTAGTGGTGATTGAGCAACACATTTATAATATCGATCTTCATTTTACGCTGTTGACCAGTTGATTTCTTTTTAGTCGAAGTGCGGTGCTCCATAGGTTGATAAATTTTGAGAAAAGTTATCAATTTAATCGGAAAGTACTTGCCTGACACCGACAGCGAGCCTTGAGTCCTTGACATTTCCACCCACTCCTGTAGATTTGCTCTAAATGTCAAACTGTTTATAAAATTCGAGTAGTTTCCGAAATCACGACTCTCTTTTAAACATTAGGTAGAAAATCATAATAAGTGGTTAAATAACTCCCTAGTCCCTACATTAGCTTAAACAGCACAAAATACAATCAAGACAAAAGGCAGTTTTCTCAAATGAATGACTCAAATACAGAAATAGGCGCAATTATTATAGAAGTGAACTTAAAAAATTCTAAAGATAGGTTAGGTACCTACCTTCCCATATTAAAGTTTCATTATCAAATTGCCGCGACGAAAAATCAGTGTGGAAGAGTTTTGAAATCACTTATGCGGCGTTGCGTGTTGATAGAAGTGAAATGGGAAGTGTTCAATTACATACGTCGTAAAAGACAGAAAAAAAAATTAAATAAACCTTCCTTTATCAGCGCTGAAAATAACAATAAAAGTCAATTGCGATAGTTTCGTATAAAAATTATATAGAATCAGCTGTAAATATGAAAATATTTCGTTCACAGAAATTACCTTGAGAATGAACAGCATAAAAAGATTTCAACATGCTAAATAGCGTATGCAAAGATCTTCCAAGTGCGAAACGTTCGCAAATAACAATACTAGAGTTAATAAAAATCATCGGTTGAACTTTGATCAACATTGCCCATCCGACATCCTCATATGGTTCTAGACCTCCTTAATGTTTTCGAAAAGCTCTTCAACATTTCTTAATTTTTTTTTTGGCTTTTAATGATTGAGTTCAGGACGGGACTTTGCACGGGTCAATCCAAAACATTAATTGTGCAATCTGTAAGCTATTGCTTCACTCTACGCGAAGTTTCGTTGTGGTGTTAGAAATCATAATGTTACTGGTATTTATGAAAAAAGGGTTTTCTCTAATATGCTTTTAAAAGCGTGTTGATCAAGGGTCGACCCTTTTACAACTAATGGACCAAAACCAAACCAAGTGAATGCACCGCAGACCATTACTTTCTTTCTTCTATGCTTCATAATCTGAAGCGTGTTCTTTAACAGCAATTCTTTGTTAGGAGGACGCCTTACATAAACTTTTCCATCGGATCCAAATAAATTAAACTTGGATTTGGCACTCCAAAGAATTTTTTTCTAAAATTACAATGGTTTTTGTAAGTGGGGTCTTTCGAAATTCCGGCTCTTCCTTATAGGTTTTTTTTTGTGGAATATGCATCCACGAGGATTTTGTTCTACGACCCAGTGCCTAACAGAACTGGCCGTGAGTTTTTGATTGAGTTTAGGTGCCTCCCTAATTTGTGTGGACATCAAAAATGAATTGGCTCTACTTGTCTGGAAAATCTTTCTTTTGAGCAGTTTTGTTAACCTGATAGCTCTGAAGTTATGGAGTACACGATTTATTTTTACGCATTTTTGTACCGTGTGATCAATAAACAAATTCCATTGCTGCGAACAAAATGACAAAGTTTCAGAAGCACATGGTGAATTTTTTTTATATTTTTTTCCATCTTTCTGCGGAGCACTTGGAGTTTCATGGCGGAGCACGCTTTGGGAAACTGGGATATAGATCATCGATTTACATGCACTTACAACAACAACATGTGATCGAGCTTTTCATCGACATCACGAACATGATCTGATAATTAATTCAACTATTTTTCGTTGTTGTTTCGTGGCGGTGTTTATTTCATTCACTAATGTCGATTTTCATTGGGCTTTCACCGTTTTGCTCTCAGATCTCAGATTTTTCCTGCCCAATGGAAAATGAAATGAGATCAATTTTGTTTGCATTTGTGTTGGTGTGTGATTTGACAGTCAGCTGTTTTTAAATTCCAATTTGTGCTTATAAAATTGAATTGGTAATTGTTAGTTTTTTACTTGTACTTGTACAATAACTACTTACTTGTTTTGTTTTGAATTATAACTTCGTCCTTTCCCATGAAAACAACCACATACGACGGTCCATTCGTCTACATAAATATCCATTTTCAATTTTTAAATTTATTCCAATAGTAGTATTGCTGGTGTGACCCGTAGAGATCGCATCAGAAATACCAGAATACGGGAGGAACTCAATGTCGAGCAGCTACTTCTCCGGACGGAGCGATCCATGCTTCGGTGGTTTGGTCATGTTAAACGCATGTCCCCGACCAGGATTCCACGACGTGCTATGGAATCCGTACCATCGGGTAGGCGTCCTCTAGGTAGACCAAGGATGAGATGGTTAGATCAAGTCCATAATCTCTCCTATACCCGTATGGGGATTGCCCTTGATGATTTAGAGTCAATGGCGGAGGATCGAGAGCTATGGATGGTCCACTTGAGCAACCTACACCCGCGACCCACTTAATGGACAAGCGGACCATTGAAAATGAATGAATGAATGAATGAAATTTATTCCACAATAGGTAGGGGAGACTGGGGCACATTTGAACTCTTTTTGCTTTGAGGTCTCATAAAATCACATTTGCTTAAATTATAGACTGTAAAGTATTCTCACTTTAAGAAATGCAAATAAACTTTGATTTGGACAAATAACTACGTAAATTTTTTTAGTAAGGGCGTATAATTTATTTTTATTTAAAAACGAAGTAGGTCCTTATGTTCAAAGGTACCCCCCATGTGGGGCACTTTTGAACAGCAGTATTTGTAATTGCTTTTAGCAGCTAATAAGTTACTACAAGGTTTGTATTTTTTTAATAAAATAAATTAACTTTATTATTTTATTACAGAAAACAAAAACGACTTAGCAAAGGCAAACTGAAATATTGAAATTACTGAAATATTTTACAGACTGAAGAAACTTTATAAAAACAAAAATGTGCTATTTTATTAACCCAACAGAAATTTTGAAAAAATTAAGACAAAAATTATCACCGCAGCTGTCCTCGATGTTTCCGGGGCGTTAATTGGTTGTGGTAGCTTAGCTTTTAATTCAATGCCACTTACAGACCCCTTATTCAAACGTGCCCCGACTGTTTTGTTCAAACCTGCCCCAATAAGTCAAGCGACAGAAAAATGTGCGCAAATATTTATATTTTTCATATTTGTCAAAAAACGTACCTTTATACGTTTTCAAATGAAGTTGTGCCTTAAAAATATATTTTACACAAAAAGAAAAACTCACTATAAAATGTGTACGCTCTTACAAATAGAAAAATTAAAATATGCATAAAATATGCTACTTCCAGGCGACACGACTGCAACGACAACCGAAAGTCATTGACGACTAAAGAACACGGTATTACCAAGCTCAAATTTTGGTTTATATGTATGTACCTTGAAATATTTTTTAAATGTTGTTTTATTAGCAATGTTCAAATGTATCTCACGGTCAAATGTGCCCCAGTCTCCCCTAACAATAACTAACCTCAAAGTTTGGCAAATGTCACTTGTTTTGGTATTGGGGTGAAAGTATGTGCGAATCTCTCTCTCGAATCGAGATTCGCAAAAATGATCTGAATCTTTAAAAAAGTGTTTTTTTTGCCCAATGGAAATTGACATAAATTGTTGGTGTCCCTGTAAATTGTAGGCACACAATAATGTTGCCAGACCAAAATAAATAAGTTACTACATATTTCGATATTCGAGATGTTTTTTTTTTTCGCTATATACCTACTACAGAAATATAAATGGAAATATTAGCAGTGCAATAAAGTTAATATGATGCATATTTTAACATAACATTTGAACATAGTTTGTAAAAAAAAAAAATATTGAATGCGAAATGTATGCAGATTAGTATTCATATGGTAACAACCCCGACCCAACAAGCGAAATGTCAATCTCAAATATGAGCAAGTGCAAATGCAATGCGAGAAATCATCGCATTGTAACGTAACAGTGTAGGGTGTGGCTGGTGGCAATACATAATTTGTCATAATTGGTATTGGATTTTATATGTGAAAAACAAGTGTAGCCACAACTTAAATATAAAATCGTTCAACCATCCAGTTTGTTTTATTTTCATGATCTGATCCGGATTAGATCACGCTGATAATAAAAAAACGACTATAGAAAAACTAATATTTTACCTAACCTCCATTGATTTGATCTATTCGGCATGATCGCTTAAGTTTTACAGTGACATTCATCAACTGTGTCAGAAGCGAAGTAATATCAGAGTTTTATATTTTTAAGCCATAGTTAAATTATTTATGAATAAATAATTCTGCAAATGACACAATCAAAACTATTTTAGATGCGTAATTTAAATCAAGAGCAAGTCCCGCAATTTGCTTTAAAAATAAACATTCCTTCTGGTGCATGTCTAAAGCTTTCATTGCCACTGAACGAAGCTACAAAAATGACATATGCGCTTACAGTTACTAGCTCTAACTCCAGAAAACTAGTCGCCCAAGTCTAAGTAATCAATGAAATGTTAGGGAAAATTTTCACCTCAGAGTAGGTAGTTGTTTTAAAATTTGTAGAAATATTTAAACGGCTCGTATAAAGGTTTTCTGTTTACACGGAATAGAATCTGCTGTAAATTATAAACGTATTTTTGGTTTACCGTTGACAACTCTGTTGACATGAATTAATTGAGAATTATCCTGATGGTCTAGAGTAGGTGTGTGCATTTTAGGGGTTCGCTAAGTGTATGGCATTTTGATTACACATGACGCCTTGGTTTTATATGCTTTGTTTTGGTTGACTCGGTTAAATCATTGTTAGGCCGAAAACGGCGGGATTTGCACATCAGATTTGCTTGAACTGGGCCTTAAAGTTCATTGCATGCCTTTTGTTTCTTGATAGGTATCTACGATTGGTCTGTACATATTTCAAGCAGTCTTTGTATTTAGCTTAACATAAGATTTACACCTTGCGTGCATATAAATAACAAAAAAATAAAAAATAGCTTTCGTATGTCTATTTGACCATTTCTAACTTTAAATTTATACATATAATAAAACTGTAGTAATTTTCGTTGTCAGCTAAAAACTCGAAAACTACTGGACAGATTTCAATGAAACTTTTTTTAAAATGTTCCTTAACACCGTGAGACTGCTGTAGGCTATGTCGTTTATAGCCACGTCCTAAGGAACAATTTTTAGCCAAAATGTATTTTTTGAAGTGAAAATATGTACATACACATAACCAAATATAATTTTGTGCGAGCGGGCAAGGCGAGCACGGGTCCAGCTAGTATTTTAATAAGAGGCATTCGCTCTTAGCTTGATATCTGTTTATATTTTGTCTATGTCTTTGATAGGTTTTTACTGGTCGAATGCCTTTTCAAAGTCTACGAATGATAATTTGTTAACCCGCCTCAGCTGATTGATGAATTGTGGTTGACAACTGTTTTAATTTCAGCGACAGCACTTCTCTCTACAGCCTGGATAAATGCTCGCAAAATTTGTAGTACAGAGTGTCGCACGCACACTCATGTGTTTGATTATATTTTGATTTTTGTTAGTTTTCCAATTTTTTTCCTTCTCACCACATCTATTAATTGTCAAGTATTCGACGAAATAGTCAATTCACAATTAGTTTTGCTTTGGAAATGTCAACATTTAGCGCCGATTACACCAGACAATTCTTTCTTACTTACTTTACTTTTGGGGGCGCTTACAGTCCGGGGTAGAACACTACCAACCAACAAGCCCCTTCAGTCCAAAAATCGTTTTGGATTTTATTGCAATTTCAGAAGTGCAATAAAGTCCAAAATTACGTTTTGGGCCTTTTTGCATAAGACTTTACTTCATGGTACCCTCCAGCCAGTTCGGTCTCTATCCAGCTGTCTCCAGTTACGCACACCGAGTTGGTTGAAGTCGCCCTCCAATCGTGCGCGCCACCTAAGGTTGGGTCTTCCTTGTTGGTGCGTTGCTGTCCATACGCTCCATGTGCTCAGCCATCTTAGCTTTTTACCAGATCAACGTCGCTGTATAGCCCATAAAGCTCGTCGTTAAATCTTCTCCTCCAAACTCCTAGACCGAATATAGAATTTTTCCCTTAAAACATCCCAGGAGGTTTTCATTCGTTTTCGACAGAGTCCATGCTTCAGCACCATACAGCAGGACCAGGATGATTTCTTTACTTACTTACTTACTTAGGCGGCTCTACAGTTCGAGGTGAACCGAGGCCTCAGCTAACAAGCTTCTGCAGTTAGCCCGGTCCTTAGCTAACTGCCTCCAGTTGCGCACTCCTAGTCGATTGGGGTCGCCTTCGACTTGCGCGCGCCACTTAAGGCGAGGTCTTTCTCTACTGCGTTGTCCCTGCGGGTTAGACTCGAAGACTCTACGAGCCGGAGCATTTGTTTCCATCCGCTCTACATGTCCTAGCCATCTTAAACGACTTACTCGCAGTTTTTTGACCCGGTCGATGTCTAGTTCGTGATTGAATCTCCTTCTCCAAAGCCCGTCAACTCAAACGGGACCGAACATTTTACGAAGAATCTTTCTCTCGAAGGGGCCGAGGATATATTCATCCACTTTAGATAGAGTCCAAGGATGATTAGGATCTTATATAATACCTCCTTCGTTCTATGAGAGAGAGGGCTTTACTTCTTAGATGCTTAGCCCAAGAAACAAGAGTTATTCGTCGCTTGATTTCTGCGTCGATTTCATTTTGCGAGGTAATTGTAAAACCTAGGTAGGCAAAATCTTACTAATTTGAGGTTATATCTGCCAATTGTGACGTTTTGTTCGAGTTGCCAATGTTGAGAGATATTTTTTCAATCACAGGATTACATTTGTTTTGTCCTTGTTAACAGCCAGACCCATCTCTGCCGCTTTCGTTTCAAAACTTACACCTAAACCTTTTTCGATATCAGTGGTGTTCCTTCCGGCTTTGACGGAACAGAGAGATTTCTCCATCGTCCTGTATCGATCGCAGACAGATAAGTTTGGCGGGGCTGTCGAAATTTGACATGGCTTTGCTCGAGTATTATTCGTCCCGCGCTTTTATGGCGATCTTAAAGTCTATAAAGAGGTGGTATATTGGGTGCCTTGAAATAAAGTCTTATGCAAAAGGTCGTTTACGTTTTGGACCTTTTTGTATAAGACTTTATTTCATGGCACCGTATGTTGTGTGCATCGATCTACCTAGAGTTCCAGCTTTTTTTCTTAGCTCTACTGGAGAGTGTGAGGATTTAGTTGATGATTGACTTTCCATGCTTAAAACCGCACTGATATGGGTCGATCAGGTTTGAGGCTTATAGCCGAAAGAATCGAACTGGACACTTCTCTCAGCACACTAACCACTGCGATTGCATTCCCTCATTTGGATTTACTGTAAAAAAAGGGATTAACCTGCAGGTAATATCGATTTTATAGTCGTCGTTTCCCTTTCTCTAGTTAAGAATGTGAGTCCATCAACCCGCTGGGGATACCTACCGTCAAATCATAATTTTCTTTTAAATATTACCAACCCAAACGATTACAGTATCGATGCCTTTTCTGCCCCATTTAATTTTGTTGTGGCAGTCAATCGGTTCGTTCTTAGCCAGCACATATTTATTTATGTTCAAAAACAGACAGTTACGTGCATAATACATAAATATGCCAACATAAAAATTGCAAACTGTGACGTGGTGTTTACGTCACCGTCATCGATATGGCATCAACTTGTTCCATTCCAGTGTATACCGGATAAATCAAGATTCAAGATACTCCGGCTGCACGGTAAGTTTTGTACTCCTCTCTATCACATTTCTGACTTATGGTGTTGTTTCTGTTTCTATGGGGCTATAAAATGACAGATGACACTGACACACCTTATACGCAGCAAACCATAGTAAAGAAGAGAAAAAAAAACTTGTTCATTAGTAGAAGAAGCAGAAAGAAAGTATATGCTCGAGAGAGATCATATTCCTTCCATGCTTCCATCATCGTCCTCCACGCACTCACTTCACTTGGTGTGGTGCTGGTGTTCTTCTTTAGTCGTTCGTTGACGCGGACCGTCTCGGTCCTGAACCGAACTGAACCGAAAGTGCTTAAGCTCGTTGATGTGTGGCTGTGGCTGCTTGTTGGAGCTTCAAAGAGAGCTCTTCAAGTGGCCATTCGAATCGAAGCGATGAAGATTACGAAGCCGTGGTAGCTGGTAGCCGATGCCCATGATGATTTTGATCGCCTTCTGCGCGACCAACCGGCAACGCCAACCAGTACGATACGAAGATGAGAGGGAGATGAGCTTGTGAGCTGCTGACCATCTCTATTTATTAATCGATTGTTGTGCGATGTTTTTCTTCAGTTGGCTTGTTCGTCGTTCTTGTTTTGTTTATCAAATTGATTAATGTCTCTTTGAGATTATATTATTGCTGGCTGTTCTTCTTGTTCTGCGTTATTAATTGTTAATCTTCAACGGAATGTACAATAAGCTTGCTCTCCTAACCTAACAATTCTCATTCTCATAAATAATGTTCTATGAGTTGGTTGGTGTGGTGTGGTTGGTGAACAAAATCCCTTTTCCTTCGTTCGCTTCGTCTCTATTTGCAATTCGTTTGGTTATGCTTATGGTTGTTTCTCCGCGCCGAAGAAGAAGGGGGCTGGGCACAAAGCCATTGCAGATATGACGTAATTTCATTTCGATAAACTCATGGATGGGGTGGAACATACACTATTTGTCTGGCGGCGGCCCCTTTCAGCAGCCCTCTCAGACTCCAACCAATTCCGTCATCCCTTATTGAGTTGGTAAAAGAAAAAAAGAACATGTTGTTGTAGGAAAAGTGTAAGTGGCATTTTATAAATTCATCATTTTGTTGTTTTTTGATTAATGGATGGTGGGCGGGCCACCAACCGGCAGACAGACGGTGGGATGTGTTTTCTATTGAATCAAATTCGTTCTGTTCTTGAGGAGGGAAAACGTTTCTGTTTTAGAGTCGTGTTACCTCAAAGAAGGGAACAAAAAATCAATTTCCATTCGACTGAAATTGATATACCCCCAAAAGGTAGTTGAAACATCGAATTGTACGGTTTTTTCTTTATATAACTCTATGAGTTCTCGTATCTGTCGCTGTACTACATTACGTGGGGATGATTGCAAAAATGAACTGAACTGAACTCAATTTAGTTGTTTACTTAGTCATGCAGATTATTTGCTAACGTTGGGTTGTGGTTGTCCTTCTTCCTTTGAATGTCATCTAGTCGTATGTTGTATACAGTGAAATGGAGTCATAGAGGGTGTGGTCATGGCGTAGGCTGTTATTGTTGTTGGCAAATTGACATCTATCTGTTTAACATGACCTATTTGCCTTGGGCAATTTAATTTACGTTGCTCCAAACAGTTTTGTTCAGGTAAATGGCTTCCTTTTGATAACCTCAATGGTGGGACATTTTATTTGTTTTGGGAAGTCCAAGGTGTTATGTCGGTATATAATTACTATTTATTACAAAAGATATTAGTATATATAATTCAAACGGGGTACTTAATATTAATATGTAATGCGTATGACGCGGCGGTTAGGTATCGACTGACCGCATAGTTGATGATGGTCAGCTTAGCTAGCGTTATCTCGTGTGCTCTTGATGGATGTCATTGTTGTTGTATGACGTTGGACACTACACTTCTCCCCTCTTTTATTAACGCCTACGTTGGCGAAGTGTAACATCTGGTGTAAATCTGACGACCGGCTTACGAGTACGCTGGGAACGTCGTTGACTGATTTGGTCCTTCATAATACTCCTAGTCGGCAATGGTACATCGTGTTTCTTGCTGTCATCTTGGCTCAGAGCAGCTAAACGGCGTCCTTCATCGAACTCACATGGGCCAATCGTCTTCCGCATTTGATTTTGATGTCGTCTACTTGCACCTTTCGAAGTCTGCACCTCATACATTCTCCTCCCTACTTGGGCTATCGTTTTGGCTGGTATCCACCTGGGACCTCTAGCGAAGTTTCGGACGTACACATCTTCTCCAATAGCAAATTTGGATTCGAACGTGCTAATTTTTGGCGGAGCTTCACGTGGGGCCAGCTGCGAGAGCAGAGTGCGAGGTTGTCTAGCATGAAGCAGCTCAGCGGGTGACTTCCCCGTTGAGTTAGGCAGACTTCTGAAAGAAATTAAAAAATCTAGTAAAGCTTTGCGAATATTATTACCATTTTGGAACAGCTTTTTCATTGCGGACTTAAAAGTCCGAACCATCCTCTCTGCTTCACCATTGGACGCCGGATGGAAGGGGGCTGAACGAAGATGTTGAATATCCCTCTGGCTGCAAAACTGCTGGAACTTGTCTGAGGAAAACTGTGGCCCGTTATCGGATACCAGCAGTTCGGGCAATCCTTCAATAGCGAAGACATTCTCTAGTGCGTTAACAGTTGCTTCTGCTGTGGTACTGGACATCTCGATAACGTAGGGAAAATTGGAGTAGGCATCCACACATATGAGGTACATGTGGTTTAGAAAAGGACCAGCAAAGTCCACATGAATCCTCTCCCAGGGTTTAGCAGCTACTGGCCAGCTGGTGAACTCTTGACGTGGGCTGGAACTATTCTGCAGACAAATTTCACATTGACGTACTAACTGGTCTATCTCCTTGTCAATGCCAGGCCACCAGCAATGACGGCGTGCTAACTGCTTAGTCCTTACTATACCCCAATGGCCACTATGTAGCATGTGAAGTACTCTCTTCCGTAAGCAGGAAGGGACTATTACGCGTGACATACCTGCTTGTTCCAATAAAACACCTTTATGCTGCGTTATAGCAAAACGTCTGGCAAAAAATGGCTTCACATCGTCATCCTTCCCATTTAAAGATTCTGGCCAGCCATTTTCGACCAAATGGAAGACTTTCTTCAGAATAGTGTCCTTAGCAGTTTCCCTGGCAACTAATTTAGCGTTAATTGGAAACTCCTCAGCTTCTCTGTCTAGCTCGGCTGCAACCTCAAAACATTGCTCCTCTGCAACATCAAACTCCACATCTGGTCCTGCGGGTAATCTCGAGAGTCCGTCTGCATTGCCGTGCTGCTTCGTTGGCTTATACTTTATGGTATATCTGTATCCCATTAGAATGATTGCCCACCTCTGCAATCGATGCGCAGTCATTGTCGGCAATTGTTTGCTGGGATTAAATATGGAGAGCAGGGGCTTATGGTCCGTGACTAGCTCAAAAGTGCGACCAAAAACATACTGGTGGAATTTTTGGACACCGAATATGATAGAAAGAGCCTCTTTTTCTATTTGGCTGTACTTTAATTGCTGTGTATTAAGGGTTTTGGATGCATGTGCAATAGGGCGTTCCGATCCATCAGGATATCTATGCATAAGCACAGCACCGATTCCTTGTGATGATGCGTCCGTCGCCAAAACGAGGGGTAGCGTATCCGTGAAGTGGATTAAGCGGGTAGCTTCCATAATTTGGGTTTTTAATGCGTTGAACGAGTGTTCCTGACGACTTGTCCATACAAAGCGCGTATTTTGCTTTCTCAGCTCATTTAACGGAGCTGCAATTTGAGAAAAATTGTTTAGAAACTTGCCATAGTATGTGACCTTTCCAAGAAATGCTTGCAGCTGCTTGAGATCCTTGGGTGCGCTCATCTTTTTTATCGCTTCCAGTCCGCTGTCCGATGGTCTGATACCGGCAGCATCAATCTTGTGTCCAAGGTATTCAACACTTTCCTGGGCAAATACACATTTCTTTTCGTTGCAGTGTAGACCATACGACGACAACCGCGTTAACAGTTCCCTTATGGTTTCAATATGCTCGTCGTCAGTTCTCCCAGTCACGATAAAATCGTCCAAATAAGCAGCACAATGTTCAACACCACTTATTATTTGTTCCATAAGGCGCTGAAATATTCCCGGAGCACTAGCGACTCCAAAAGGCAACCTCTCGTGCTGGTACAGCCCAAACGGTGTATTGATGACCAAATACTGCTTGGCATCATCATCGAGCGGTAGTTGAAAATAGGCGTCGCTCAAATCAATTTTGGTAAAGCGGACGCCTCCTTGTAGCTTGTGGAATATTTCCTCCACCCTTTGAAGTGGATATCTTTCAATCTCTAGCTGCGGATTTACAGTCACTTTGAAATCTCCACAAATGCGTATGTTTCCTGAGGGTTTTTGGACAACAACGATAGGAGCTGCCCATTGGCTTGTCACTACAGGGCGTAGAATTCCAGCAGCAACCAATCTATCCAACTCCTGCTTAACAAGTGCGTTTTGGGCAAAGGGAATGGGACGAGATTTGAAAAACTTTGGACAAGCATTCTCCTTAACATATAGTTTAGCGGAGAAATTATTACAGCAACCGAGACCACTATTGAATACTTGAGAAAACTGTGTACAAACTTCCTTGATACGTGCGGACAATTCTTCTCCAGTACTAGCTACTTTTGAAAAGAACACACTATCGCAGCAACTTAATTGGAACCGTAAGACGTCAAACCAGTCCATTCCCAAAATGTTGCCTCCTTCATATGTGTCAGCAACCACTAGTTTGAGTTCGTGCGTCTGTTCCCTGAACTGGACGTTGACTTGTATATTACCTTTGACAGGAACGACAAAGTTACCATACGCTCTCAGTACCCTAGCTGGTTCGATGTAATTAGGTTTCCCTAGCTGTTCATACGTACGAAGATCAATCATGGAGCAAGTAGCACCAGTATCAAGCTGAAAATCGAGGACCATGCCATTGACAGATACTGGCACTAAAAACTTTCTAGCAAGCCGCTTAATGTCCCCCATGCCATCTTCTTTCAAAGTTTTAATTTGATCGCAGCTACCTCGTATGTTAGCGAATTTGGCTTTTGGATTTTGTCGGCAAACTGAGGATATATGGCCTTTGACATTACATACCCGGCAAATAGCATCCCGCATTGGACATTGAAAATATGTATGTCGTACCCCACAACCAGGGCAAGACCTTTTTGCTTCTTTGTTCATAGGCATAGCATTAGAAGCATGTGGTTTTTCAAATTTATGTGAACTATGGGACCTAGGTTGGGAACGTGAACGAGGTCTATGATTGTCCACTCGATGCACTACCTGAGGAACCATACTGTCACCTTTAATAGCAAGCACAGATTTTTGCGTCGATTCATAAGTTTCCGCTATTTTAACAACATCGTCTAAACTGGGGTTAGACTTTTGCAAAGCAGCCGACCTAACCGTATCGTGCGGAGTGTGCAAAATAATGATATCTCTAATTAAACTGTCTACAAACGGCTCTTTACACTCGTTATTATTGCACACAAATTCGCAATCGCGCGCAGCTCCACGCAAGTCCGCTACCCACTCTGCATATGTTTGGCTCTCTTGCATACGCATTTGAAAAAAACCATAACGGGCAGCCAGCACATGAGTTCTATCAGCGAAATGTACGGTAAGTTTGGCAATGAGTACCGCAAACGATTCTTCCTCTACTTTTTTGTCAGCGAACAAATTACGTATGAGTTCATAAAGCTCTGGACCCGACCAAGATAAGAAAAAGGCTTTTTTCTGTTCGTCTGTGACCACATTATAAGCATTAAAATGTTGGTTTAATGTTGGTTTAGGTTGGGAAAAGGTTTCGTGGTGACATTTTGAAAAGAGATAAGTTTAATTACCAGCGATGGGCACTGGAAGCTGGGGATCTTCATGATATGGAGATATCTTCTTTAAAACACTTGATTGGAGTAGGTATACCTAAATATACAAAGTTTCTATTTCTTTAATAAAATAAACAATTTCGAGCTTTGGTTTTGGAATGAAAGAGGTAGGCGATGAATTTCAAATACACATTTTTGATTCTTTAAAAAAAGTGGTGTCAAAGGTCGGGATTTGGGTAGCCATTTTTGAGAAATATTCATAAAACGGCTATATTCCAGTTTTCTGAGAAAAACTAAGTACGTGATCGTGTTCAGAATGCATATGTTGTTTTAAATATGCATTTTTATCAAAATCGTTGTAGCGGTTTTTTGTAAAATTATGCTGACAAATGTAACAACTTTGGATTCGAAAAGCGCTGTTATTAAACTGTTTAGCTGAAAACTGAGTACGACGTGTTCTTCAGGATATAAACATTAGCTAGCAGTTACATTTTTAACCTAATCGAAAATGTTTTGTATCATTCAAACGGAATTGAAATGACCTTTCCATTGATGCCAAAATTTACATGAAGTAAGTTCAAATTATGAGCAGAATTAACTTTAGTTTTGTCAAAATACTTATGCCGGCCACTGTAGTACCTTAAAAATAATTTTTTTTTTTAATTTTTATTTTTTTTTTAATTTTTTTTACCGTTTTCGAGAAAAAGCCAATTTTCAAAACTGCCGTTGCTGGATTTTTTAGCGAAAAACTGGGTATGCAGTCATGTTAAGCATGCCTACATTAACTCAACTATCAATTTTGGTTGAAATCGCTAAAGCCATTTTTGAAAAAATTTAAATTGTTTAATTTTTCGTAAAATTTCATTCATTCATTCATTCATTTTCAATGGTCCGCTTGTCCATTAAGTGGGTCGCGGGTGTAGGTTGCTCAAGTGGACCCTCCATAGCTCTCGATCCTCCGCCATCGACTCTAAATCATCAAGGGCAATCCCCATACGGGTAGAGGAGAGATTATGGACTTGATCTAACCATCTCATCCTTGGTCTACCTAGAGGACGCCTACCCGATGGTACGGATTCCATAGCACGTCGTGGAATCCTTGTCGGGGACATGCGTTTAACATGCCCAAACCACCGAAGCATGGATCGCTCCGTCCGGAGAAGTAGCTGCTCGACATTGAGTTCCTCACGTATTCTAGTATTTCTAATGCGATCTCTACGGGTCACACCAGCAATACAACGGAGAAATCTCATTTCGGCAGCTTGTATTCGCGATCTTATTCTTTCGGTCATTACCCAAACCTCATGACCATAGGTAAGAGTTGGAACAAACACCGAATTAAAGACTGACAGCTTAGCTTTAACACCAAGCTCAGTACCCCTGATAACAGAATGACCAAACTGTCTCAAAATCGATCCAGCCTGACCAATCCTACAGGAAAACTCGGCATTGCTCCTTCCATCACTCGTGAATAAGACTCCGAGATACTTAAACTTCTCCACCTGTTTCAATGGGACTCCACTAACATGCAGAGTGCATTGAACAGGCGTTCTAGAGACGACCATCACTTCAGATTTGTTCAAATTTTTTTTTTTTAAAATCGCCTCCTAGCGGGAAGCCCACAAACTCTAAATACGCAGTTTGAAACAAATCCGTCTATGCGTTTAGAAGATTCCCCAGGGGTGGGACAGACAGACATACGGACGGACAGAATTGCGAGACCCACTTTTTTGAGTTCCCCTATCATGGTAATAACGGGTTTTTCAACAGAGACGCTACAAAAGTAGAGCGACAGGGACAGCAAACGACGCCGAATTTCTTGCCGCTTTTTTGACATTTCTCTTCAGTAAGGTTTGCCATTTCATGATGGAAAGATATACGAGCCAACAACGAGTCGAAATTATTAAAATTTACTACCGAAATTCGGAGTCAGTGGCCTCAACGTTAAGTTAACGTCCAATTTATGGTCGTCATAATCGTCCTAGCAGATCAACAATTGAGCAATTTGAATCCACGGGCACAGTACAAAATGTTTCCGTGCCAGTGAGACAAAGAAGTGCCCGTAGTGTCGAGAATATTGCTGCCGCTGAGGCTTCAGTTGAAGAAAGCCCAAATGTGTCTCTCACACGTCGTTCTCAAGCGTTTGGCATCTCTGTGACGTCGTTGTGGCGAATTTTCCGAAAAGATCTTGGTCTACATCCTTACAAGATTAAATTGACGCAAGAACTGAAGCCGCTTGACCACCAGAAGCGTCGTATGTTCGTGAATTGGGCTGAGCAACAACTTGAAAATGATTCTGATTTTCATCGAAAAATCATCTTCAGCGATGAGGCTGAATGGCTTCGTCAAAAAACAAAATATGCGGTATTGGTCAGGCAGCAATCCACACGTACTCCATGAGTCATCATTGCATCCCGAAAAAATTACGGTTTGGTGTGGTTTATGGGCCGGCGGCGTCATTGGGCCGTATTTCTTCCGTGATGATCAAGACCGGCACGTTACTGTGAATGGGAATCGCTACCGTTCAATGATAACCGAATATTTTTGGCCCCAATTAGATGATATGGACTTGGAGGACATGTGGTTCCAACAGGACGGCGCCACAAGCCACACAGCGAATGTCACAATCAATTTATTGGAAACCAAGTTTGGATAACGTGTTATCTCACGAAATGGTCCAGTTGCTTTGCCGCCTCGGTCGTGCGATTTGACGCCGTTGGACTATTTCCTGTGGGGCTACGTCAAGTCTATGATCTATGCAAACAAGCCAGCGACGATTGATGAACTTCGTACGAATATCGCACGTGAAATTGCAGCAGTATCGGCCGATTTATGCTTGAAAACCGTCGAAAATTGGGTTCAGCGTCTGGACTTCTGCAAGCGTGCCCGTGGTGGCCATGCAAAAGAAATCGAGTTCCATACATAATGGCATCGAACGTACTTTCACAGGAATAAAGAATTTCATTGATATCCAAAACCGTTTTTGTTTTATTTAAAAAAAAAAAAAACGTTTGTAGCGCTATTATTGAAAAACCCTACATATCAGAATTGATCAAAATCTCGAGTTCGAAATTTTTTACGACAACAATATCTTTCTCCTACTACGTATACGAGAAAGTTAAAAAGCAAACCAACTTTCATAGATTAATATTTATTGTGCAAAACAACGCGCAGAATTTCGTCTGAAACCTAACCTCATAAGTATGTACATATTTACAATTCACCAATAAACACACATACAACCGCTATCGCCTTGCTTCAATAAAAATAAATTCCAAACTTGCAAACACAACCTCAGACGATTTTGTTTTCGAATTAAGTTTCGTCTGCGCGCGGTTGGTTAAAGTTTGCCGGCATTTTGAAAAATTTAAATATGGCATCGCGGTTTTATTGTCTTTTTATGGAAACTGTTTTTTCATTTATAATCAATGCATGTAAATGTGTTTATCTGGGGGACAAGATGGGTTTGGCTATGCGTTTTGCTGGAATGTATTTGAAATAAATACCAGTTATTGCATAATGTTGCAGCACTGCATGTGACTCATTTTGAATAAACAACATAAGCAGACAAAAATTGTAGTAGCTGCAACTATAAGCTACCAATGCACGGCAGATAACAAGCGTGTTTTGTATGACCTATTGCTATGGGGAGGAGATAACTATATGCACAGCAAAACGGGTTGTAATTACATACTTTGCCGGCTAACACTGCATGTATACATCAAACTGCAATCAAGTCTATACGGATAATGAATACTTTATATGGTGTTTAATTTTTAGCAAACATCAAACATCAGAGCGCATCGTTTATCGATTTCAAGTGAGACACTTGAATTGGTGGTGATAACCTTGACTGCGTTTGGTTGTGGGTATATAGTTCCGTAATGATGAGAGCATATTGTCACGGTTCTAATAAGTTAGTCTTTAGTTGGTTGCCAATTTAATTCAGAATGCAGAGGCCAAGAATTTGTTTTTGTTATAAGGGTCGTGTCGGTCTTGAACGTTGTCTTGAAATAAAGTCGAATTTCAATGTTTTCATTTTAGTAAATTGAAATAAAGTCGAAGCAAATGTTTCTAGAATTCGGCATCTCTACAGTTCAAAATGAGCCAAAGTCACAACTATAGCAAGCCTCTTTGGTTCACACTCTCCTTTGCCAACTGCCCCTAGCCGAGCTCTCAGAGTCGGTTAAGGACTTCTTTTACACATGTACGTGCCAGTCAAGTTGAGGTCTTCTTCTTCTGCGTTGTTGCTACGAGTTAGACTGAAAGGCTCTACGCTCTACATGTTCTAGCCAATTTAGAGAACAGTGGATGTCGCTGAACTGCTCCTCGTTGAATCTCAATTTTTATAACCTTTCAATGCAAACGGGACCGAACATTTTACGAAGAATCTTTCTCTCCAAACCGAGGATATATTAAGATTGAGTTCAAGCTTCAGTGCCATACAAGAGGACTGGGGATGATCAAGGCCTTTTACATAACTTTCTTAGTTGCTCGGGACGGGTCTCTACTAATCAGTTGCCTTATCAGCCCAAAGATCTTTCTTAAATTTTAAGGATGTTATTATCGAGTTTATAGCCGAGCCACAACTTCGTTCAAGTGGCTGCCTCGGCTGGCTTTGCAGTAGCGCATTCTGTCACTTCAATTTTCCAAGACCTTGTTGATGGTTTCGGGCACAAACCACATAGAACTAAACCGCCGACTTCAGTGCACCTACCCGATTGTTCCCGGAATTAATTCCCCTGTCTGTGAATACGTGTGAAATGTCAAAATTAATGGCGGCAATAATTTTCCATGCTATACCATGGGCCTAGAATTTTTCAAGTATGCGTGCGTTAATGGCACTCTTTTGATTTTGTACAACACCAATACATGAAAAATTCTGGGCCCGCAGACAGCTTGTAGGCATGTTCTATTTGGTTTGTGGTTTCGGGCTGTAGCCCACGGAATTGTTTCCGGATTGTTGGCATAATATCGGTTCTTCACGGTTCCCCACAAAAGGGAAAAAATCGCAGCTCCGTGCCGGCCAATTGACATCGCCAAGACGGCTGATAACACAATTTGGAAATTTGGTGCGCAAAAGATCGATTGTGGCAGGGGTGTGTGGCATCCTGTATGAACCAATGGTCGTCCAAATCCATGTCTTTAATTTGAGTAAAAAAAAGTCGGTTAACATGGCTCTGAAACGGGGACCATGAGTGTTGTCCACTACCATACCAGTCTCACGAACTTTTTGCACAATTTTGCGTAGGTACAGCAGGCGCGATGGATGCTTCATTTCGGCCAAAACTTCTTTTTAAAAAAACACACTGTTTGAGCTACACAGCACTCACTTTGGAAATAAGTTTTCAATATTTCCCAACGTTGTTCAAATGTAATGCGACTTATTTCGTTCCGCGGGGTATGATACTGAATTTCTGTCAAGTTTTCGAGCGGGAAACAGCTGTCAGTGTCAAAATAACCACTAGAACTAGATCAAAAATTTCCCTAACCACCTCAAAGTTATAGCTGTCTATCGTGACATTCTGTCCGATTCGTCGATGTTGTGTGTCCCTTCTTGTTGACAGCATGTACTTTGTTTTGCCCTTATTTACCACTGAACTGAAATTTTTGCAGCTTTTGTGATTATACTTGCAATCGCACCAGTGACAGCTCACCGGGTCCTGCCCATGATGTCGATGTCGTCAGCGTATGCAAGTAGTTGCACAGACTTTTGAAAAATGGTGCCCTCTCTTGGTGTTGGCTTGCGAGTTTCGCACAATTTTTTCAATTATGACGTTGAAAAAGTCACAGGAGAGCGCATCACCTTGTCTAAATCCTTTTTTTATTAATAATAAATGCTCCAAAATGCGTTTCGCCCCGATGTGGTGGGTGGGCTCATCAGTAGACGAACATTAATGTGTGGCATAATGCATTATTATAATATATGTTGACACTCCACTTTATTCTCATTTTGATTTTTCAAATGTGAAATTATTTTAAATCCTTTTTTAACATCAAAGGTCTCGGTAAGGTTGTTTCTGTCCTTTATGTAGCAACGATCCTTCTCCATCGTCATACTGCACAATCTGACAAATTTGGCAGGGATGACAAAACTAGACATGGCTCTGTAGTGTATAGCTCATCTCTATAAATGTTGTCATATGCGGCCTTAAAATCGATAAATAGATGGTGAGTATCGATTTGCACTTCTTGGGTTTTTCCAGGATCTTCCGTAGTGTTTTGTGGTCAGTTGTGGACTAGTACAGCAGATATGATCTTATAGGCGATGTTGTCCGGTCCAGAAGCTTTGTTGGACTTCAGCTTGGATATTGATACCCTCACCTCATTTTGGTCAGGTCTTGGCTTTCATCGTTTACGGAAACTCACAATTACGACATTTGGATAGAAAATGCAGCTATTGAGAATTGAATTAACCAAAAACGAAAGACCAACTCGAATATTTTTTGTGTTCATTCTGTATTTAGCGTGATATTTTTATGGAATATCATTGCTGTTGGACTCTTTTTACAACCCCTTCATCAAATAGTAATCCTTTTAAGAAACTCACACCCATTTTGGATCACCTATGTGATTCACTAAACCAAATTATTTGTCTATTTTCTATTGGACGTTATCTAAGTCCCCTTTGATAGAACCTCAGCATTCTCAGTCATTTATTATCTATAGTTATCTATATCGTTCATTTATGTTTTCACAGTTCATTCATGGCTGTCGACTCATTAATTGCCATCAACTACGGACTCTTATCAATGGGCCGGTTAATCCTCTGACTAAGTACTCGAATCAATAATTAAATAGTGAGATTCAATTACAATCTCTACTACACCAACGCATTGAATTTGGATTAAAATCTTTATTAAGTGGGATCCGTTGATTCAATTTTTTGAAAACATAATTTTCAAGTGCTGATTGCGTATCACATATTGAGTCAACTTATTGCGTATACACATCATTACTTGCCCTGATGCGTGGAGGTGACGTCGTCGTTGTCGTCGTTATCGTCATGAGTGGATAGTGTATACGAGTTCGAGTACCTATACATTATACTTGAGCTGGTGGTGGTCATTGAACACGCTCCACTCGTCACAATTGAATCAATGAAATGAAATGATAAAATGTCGGAGAGTATAGTTTGAAACGGAAGCACAATAAAACGTTTAAGGAATGTGACGTGCAATAAAAATAGTAATTATACCAACATAATAATAAAATATAAAAAAAATGTAAAAGTGTGTGTGTAGTACACACGGAAAAAGTATTTTTTATTTGTCGAATCAACAAAACGACGAGTGCCATTTTCGTCAACTGTCATTGTAATTACTTGTGAAGTGGCGTTTAATTGTATGTTTGACCAGACGTCGTCCCAGGAAGTCAGGCGGTATGGTACTATGTACCTACTTGTGGAGGAGCTTACTGGATTTTTGTTGTTTGATTTTTGCTTTTTAAGAGGAGCACTAAAAAAAATTACATATCAAAGCGATAAATAGTTGGCGTTGGTTTTTATTTTTATTGACTTTTTTAACTTGTATTCTTTTGATTTTCAAAAGTTCTACGCAGAATGTTTTAAATATTTATGTCTCTGTGGTAGATCTTTTCTTATTGCGTCTCGGGTTGTAAAAAGGTCGCACTAAAAAATGACATTCGTCAAGAAGAAAGAAATGGAAACAGAAGGAAAAGGTGACTCGATAGGTAGCCCGCAAAAGAATACCTTTTCGAAACTCGCTCAAAACAATAACCGACCAAATCCGCAGCAAAAATAAGGTCAACAGAAAATTTAACCGATATACAACTTGATGACTTAATGTGGCATTTCAAATATATAGCCAATGATAAGATGGTAATAAATTCTTTTATGTTAACAATATCAAATTAATTTTTTTGTTGCCTTAGGGGAATTGCATCTATACAGTGCTTAGAAAACAAGAAAACAGTTGTAAATTTGAACAATTTGCTACCCTCCTAGATTACAACTTTTCGACAGCAGTCTTCAACAGCATTTTTCACTTAAATCTAAGGAATTCGCGCAACTCAAGCCATCTACTAAAAGGAGACAATGCTGACCGGACACAAAAAACTTTTTATAGAGGTATTACCTTCCAACTTATGTAGCAATGCATTCAATTAAAGGTTTTCTCAAACCAACGCGAAAGCGGTAGCGGGAAACATGGCGAAGGCGGTATATTCTGGGTTTCGCGCGATAAACTCGCTTCCGATTTCGCATTTTCGCTTTGATTTGAGCAGACCTTAATAACAGTCGTTTGCTGATACGACTCAAAATGATTTTAGTTGTACATCGATGCTACTTTTTGTAAGGCTTCAACTTTTAAATAAGAGTTCACGTAGAACTTAAAACACGGTCTATAAGTTGTATCAGCAAATGGCTATATAATGACCGACTTTGCAAACAAAACAATCCTTTATTTTAAAACCAAGCAGATTTTCACTAAAACTATTATACTTGCTTTTGATGGCGCTAAATGCGAGCGTTTCAGATTCTAAGCCAGTTTTACTTACATCGACTTACTCCAGATGGTGCTTATCGTTTGGTAAGCTTTAGAAATGTGGCTTCTCTGGTACGCTTTGGAGATGCCAATTTTTAGAAGGTTGAAATAAAAATTGTTCCAACGCTCAGCTTAGTTTATATTTACTGGTGCGATGACATAAGGCCATGTGACATCTTACTTACTTACCTAGAGTCTCTGCATGAGACACTGCAGCCCTCGACCCTCTAAGCTCCCGGGCACGCTGCTTAGTTGTCCAGACATGGCTTCGCCTTTGAAACGGAGGGTCGGTCTTACTAGTCTTCTCGAACCTGGGGGCTGGGTTTCGAAGACCCTCTTAGCTGGGGCTTTATTGTCCATTCGCTCGATGTGGACGAACCAATGTAGGACTACATCAACATCTTGGTACAGCTCATCTTCTCCTCGACACAGGACCAAAAATTCGCTGAAGTATTTTTCTTTCGAAGGAGCCCAGTATCAGCTCTCCTTTCTTGCTGGACGATAGCACTCTGCGCCATAAAACAGAACTGGCTGGATAAACGTTTTGTAGAGCATACATTTTGTCTTTTGAGTTAGGAGTTTTGCACCCAGTTGCTTTGCCAAACCAAAGTAGCAACGGTTTCCTATTGTAATTCTTCGCCGGATTTCCACTAGGGTGTCATTCGTGGAGTACATGTTTACTCCGAGGTAGGTGAACTCAGAACTCCTTAACTACGTCGAAATTGTTGCTATCAATGACGTTTTGTCCTATGCGGTGGACAGATGCTTGTTTGTTTGTTGATAGCATGTACTTAAGGACCATTCACATGGGAGCGAACGAACGAATTGATGAAATGCGAATAAACCACTTTTTATGCATTTATAAACAGAAAATTCCACATTTTATTATGCACATTCGTTTTCACTGGCAGTCAAATCTTATCTAAGTTTGCACCTCCTTTTTGCGGCAAGGATAGAACAGTCTGCCTATTGCCTCTGTCAGGCTATCACTAAGGAGGGAGACTGGTTCGCGGCAGAAGTGGGTAATTCTTCCGCTTTGCTGCTTGACCAAAAGTAAGTGGTTGAATTGTCTGTTGAAAAAAGGATGGGGGGTAACCGTAGCAGTCTGCTGGACAGGAGCAGAGGAGGTGAACTCCTTATGGGGTACTCCCATTCTGCGGACATGCCTGCCTATCAGACATCGTCCCGTTAATATATTCATAGGCAAAGTAAATACATAAATTTAAATCTTATCTCAAGAGTAAGAAATCATATTTGTGGAAAATTTTGTTGACAAAAAAGAAATTGTTTAGTAAACAAATTCCAGTATTTATTTTAAATTTATGGAAACTCGCATATCGACTGAACTACCAATTGAAAGGTGATAGTGCCTGCGGTACTCTATTATTATTATTTAATTTTTATTATCGGTCACTTCAAAATCGTTATCAGATAATAGCATTATTTGTTAAAAGTTTACCGAAAGAAATGTTTGCGAAATTGATTTGGTTGCATCTACGATATAAAATTCCCAAATTGTACAATTTAGTCTTCTGTATAATTAAGTCACGAATTTTACATTTTAACTCTTGCATATGATAGCAGTTAATCAAAAATAAGTTTTTATTTTTAGCCTTTCTAACGTCCATTTAATTTATGTATATTCCTTTCTATTTACAACAATTTATTGCAACATTACTAATAATTTGTGTTTTCTTTTATATTTTCAGGTAAGACGAATCTTTGACTTGGATTTGATATAAAAAAAAATTAATAAGGAAGGGCTGTTATCCTTCTGTAGGGCGCCTAATACTCTACTCTAAACGGGACAGTAGCCCGTACCGACCTGCGTAGGTAAAAGAAATATCTCTCTGTCTTTCTATCTCTATTTAAAGCATTTAGATTTACAGATAAAAATGGTTTGCCTTTGATTTGATTAGTCGTCAGGTAAATAGCTTCAAAAGTTAGGTTTTAAGACTATAGCTGAAAGTCTCTGATAGCCTATCAGCCTATCTTTAATATACATCAAAATATTTATTTGACGTGGCAGAAAAAAAAATAGTTTCAGAGTATTTCTTAGGTGACGAACGTAGATTGCAGTCACAAGTGTCCTAACATGGGTTTATTTGAATTTTTTGAAGACGAATTTAATGAATATTACGATCGTATTACACGGCCGCGTAGGGGTAAATATAAATATGAATGCCTTTTCAATATCTTGAAGCTTCACTTTTTACACCCTCCACTGGAAGGTATATTCACTTTGTCATTACTAGAGCTGTGTCAATCGTTCAAATTCAATGATCGAATCGTTCAAGTATTGGTTGAAAAAATGATTCGGTCATTTCAATCAATCATTCAATCATTCCATGACAGATGAGAATGAAAGAGTATTGTATTGCTCCATTCAATTTCAATACAATCATTCGTTCAATTTTGTTTCGGTAGAGACAGATACATTCTGATAGATTGTAAGAGTGAATCACTTATGAAAGCTTCAAAACATGTTTATCTAAAGACAGAGACAATAAAAAAAGAGATGAAACGATTGTTCCATTTCAAAAAAAAGTCGCCTCAATTGAAGATTTCTTAGACGTTTTTTAATCCATTGACATCGTAGCCATCCTTTGATGGACTTTTTTACTTTATGTCTTGATAGAAAGAAGACGTACCATATTATGGGATATATGCTATATTTATTTCGAAATGTCACCAGAGAGCCCTAAAATCTTAATTTTTCCAAGCGAAAAAGAAATCACTCAAATTTTTAATATTTTAGGGCTTTCTGGTGACATTTCGAAATAAATATAGCATATATCCCAAAATATGATTCGTCTTCTTTCTATCAAGACATAAAGTAACAAATTCCATCAAAGGATGGCTACGATGCCAGTGGATTAACAAACGTCCAAGAAATCTTCAAATCAAGCGATTTATTTTTTGCTCTCCGAAATAGCCAGTCAGATGCGCAATAAAAGTATTGACTTTGTGAATGATTGATTTGGGGCTTGTGTCGTTCGTTCTTTACTCGCTACCGAGCAAAATGAACGAGTCAGATGCGCAACAGAAGTATTGACTCTGTGAACGATTGATTTTTGGATTGTGTTGTTTCGTTCTTTCTTTACTGGCTAACCGAGATAAATGAACCAGTCAGAACAAAAGTATTGATTCCATGAACGATTGACTTGAGGTTATGTGATTGCAATCACCAATACTTTATTGTGATCGGGTCAAAAAGAACGAATCAATCACGATTGACACAGCTCTGGTCATTACATTTGTAACGCCAAGAAGGAGTCACCTCACCGGAGACCCAGCGGTTTCCAATCTTTTTAGGTCGCGTAGCACTTTTCTGGAGAGAAATTCCTAACGGAGCACGTTGTTGTCCGTACGTAAATCTAGTATATATTTAAAAAAAAATAGTTTAAAAACATTTATAACTCATTTTCGAGTTTGTCACATAATAACAAAAACTTAAAAATTCCAGTTTCCAAAACTTATAAAAATTACCAATTTTGAGTGGAATAGCCTTTATTTTTTTTTATAAGAAGACAGTCAATCTTTTCTGAAGAATTCCCACTAAAATCCGACAGCTTATAAATCAATAAATATTTGGCGCAACTGGTCACCCTAGGACTAGCTTCTCACGGCCATTCTTTTGTGAGTTTCTATTTTTGGGACGAATGGAAGGGACCTACAATTTTATGCCGAGTCCGAACGGCTGCTTTAAGAAGCTTTTTCAGGACAGGTAAAGTCTCGGATGTTTGTCAACGTTCGCGAGAGGTGGCGCAGAGGAAAAAACCTTAAGATGTTATTTTTGTTTTTTCGTTTTTTGGAAGTTTTGGAGTTTAGGTGCAACAATCTCCATAATTCTTATGGACATCAAAAATGGATTGGCTCTACTTGTCCGGTAAATCTTTCTTTGGAGTAAGGTGGGTTTCTACATGTCGGTTGATTGACAAAGTTTGACAGCTTTCGACACCTACGTCAGTTCATTTCCACTTATGTCAATTATTGGCAAAAAAGCGTTTGTCAATTGATTGACCAACTTATGAACTCGATGCCAATTAATTTTGACAGTCAATTATAGACAAAGTGACATTTTGTTTGACAATTCAGTTATTTCCACTTGTCCAGTGGTTTCTTTGTCAGTTATTGAAAAAGGCTGTTAGTCAATTCATTGACAAGCCATTTTTCGCTATTTCGACTTCCACTTCCACTTAAAAATACGCCAATTGTCAATTTCAAATCGACAAGTGGAAACCCAGCAGTAGTTTTGCGCCCAATTTCCTTTCTTTTGCGCTTCTCAAAACGTCCGGTCTTCTTAGAAACATGTATTTCCCGAAAACAAGCTTCGTAGAACAACCAAATTCGTTTCCATTTTGATAGCTCTGAAGTGCTGGGCTGGGAAGCACAATATTTTTTCCCATTTTTCAAGTCCAAAGGGAGGCGGCCAATTAATATCGCCAAGACGGCTAATAACACGATTTGGGAATTTGGTGCGCAAACAATCGATTTTGGCATCGGCTGTGTGGCATGGCGCGCCATCCTACTTGAACTAGAAGTCGTCCAAATCCATGTCTTCAATTTCAGAAAAAAAAAGTCGGTTAACATGGCTCTGTAACGCCCATCGTTGACCGAAACGTTGTTCACAGCCTTAATTTCGAAGAAAAATGGTCCAATGATGCCACCACTCCACAATCCGAACCAAACTGTCACCCTCTGTGGATGCATTGGCTTCTCGACATTGGCATTGGCTGCTGCTTTTCCGAGCCTCAGATGCGGCAATTTTGTTTGTTAACCAATTTCCCAACGTTGTTCAATCGTAAAGCGACTAATTTCGTTCCGCGGTGGTATGATACTGACTTTCTGTCAAGATTTGGAGCGGAAAACAGCTGTCAATGTCAAAATAACCTACGATTTAAAAAAAAACAATAGATGGCTCTCCCTTTATCTGGTCCCAGCTATAGCAAATTTATATATATTTTTTTTAATTTTATTTGCTTTCTTGGAGTTCTTAAACTTAATGGTTGAACTTAATCTAGGTGTTAAAATGTTGCTTACGAATTAATAAGTACAAAAAATGAAATAATCAGGGCTATCGGCAATTCCGGGGGAAAAAAATTCCCCCCGAACTTTTTTTGTTCCCTGGAATATATTCCTCCAAACGTAAATCTCCATCGGAATTTATTTCCCTCGGAATTTTTCGAAAATATGTTCGAATGCATTTACAGTTTGTCAATTGTGATTGATTCAGTTGTCATTTAAGCTAATATTTGGAAGTTTTTTGCAAATTATTTCTGTTAAACCGAGGAATTGTGTTAATTTTAGTAATTGCAAAGATGCAAGTTGGATTTATGCTTCTTTAAGTAGAGAAAGTGTTCAATTCAGTGCAGTATAAAAGAAAATATTAAAGTTACAAAATTCACAGCAATTTTAGATTGTTAGCGGAGGAAAAAATTCAAGAGAAAAAAAATTAAGGGAGATTAAGCGGAACAACTTTAAGAGATACACCCAATCCCTTGAAGTTACCACAGGCTTTGCTTAGGTAGAAGTTAAATAGCGTTGCCATATAGTTATTCATATTCGATATTTATTAGATTTCACCAGTACTAAGGGTCAAATAAACCAATGTTTAAATATTTGCTGGATTATCTCATCTTATGGACAATGTCTCAACAACCAAAAAAACATTCCGCCAATTTTCCCATCGATCGTCAAGCTAAGTGCATATCTGCGGTTCCTCCCAAGCACACCAATCCTATGTCACTTTTATTTCCTTTGTTAAAATCAAACAAATTAAAAAAATGCAACTGTTCACAATACCAATTTATTCCGGGGGAAACTTTTTCCGTTTTTCGAAATTCATTGCCGATACCTATTTTTGAAAAATGGGAAATGTTTCGGGGGGAATTTTGTTCTAATAAATTGATCCTTAAATTTTCTAGAAAAATAATTTTCAACTTTTTCTGTTCAACTTTGCAGTCAGTTCAACAAAATGTTTCAGTAAATTCCTATGAAATGCTTGGGGTAAATGTTTCAGTTTTGTTCTGTTTCATTCATTTTACTGATAGCTATAACTGTGGGCTTTAACATTTTTATTTCTCTTTGACAATTTCTAACAAAAGTTTCCTCAAAGCCGAAATATCTTACGTCAAAATTCGTCAGATTTTTCGCTGTGACTAAATTATGCGCTCTCAATTATAATGCGAACAGGTTTTAATAAAATTGCATCAACAGTTTTGCGTACGGGAACAGACCTTCTATTCTGATGCACACATACAAAACATTTCCCAGAAAAAAATGTCAGTACTACTGCTCAGATTACACAATTCTCATGCGAATATTTCCGTCTCGATTATCATTTAATCGAAATTCGTTTCGTTTTGTTTTTTGTTTTTGTTTTTTGCTTCACCGCCAATTGAAATGAAATCATATACAGTTTTATTTATTTGTTTGTCTTTTCAAAACACTTTGCTATTGTGAATCATGCAATTCATATGTACAATCATCCCTCGGGGAGTTAAAAAAAAAAAAAAACTTAATCTTCCAGCCAAGGCAGATCAGTAGCGCAAGCGTTTTAGCAAAAAAGAAAAGAAGCAAAGCGAATTTGCCAAAAAGAAAATCAATTACATAGTATTATTTTTACTATTATTCTTGTTCGTGAATTGAAATGAAATCATATCGTCTGCGAGTACGTATTATCTATTATAGCTGTCTATCTAGTTGGTTGGCGCTTCTTCACTTCATGGATAGTCTGATTTTATTTCATTTTATCGAAAGCATGCTTCAAATTGCGTGTAGCATATACTCGTAGTTTAACGTCACGCACACACAATTAACAAGTGATAGTGACCCCATTTCTTAGTTGGAATGGAACCAACTTGTGCACAATTCATGCTTTGCAAAAATGAAAGAAAAACGTTTGAGGAAGCAGGCAAAAAAAAAAACAAAAAACTAAAAACGATATGGAACTCCAATGACGTAATTTCTAAAATGGGGATCCTAAAAACTTGTTTGGATTAGAAGACTCTATGTAAATAAGCACGTATAGTATGTCGCTACCTCTCTTCCAATGGTGATATTTACATACATAGAGCAGGGGAGAATAATATTGTTGTTTGCATGTGCTTGTGCAGTGCAAACAGAACGTTTCTGTTTTTAATTTCTTTGCGAATTTCTCTCAAATTGAACAGGAAATGCAATAGGGTAGATAATTTGGCTATTTTAAGGACATGAGCTGGGCAATCTCAGTGGATGTGTTGGTTAATGGATTAAATTAGTTCTGGAATGAGTGGTCTGTGTGCCAAAAAAACTTTCAACGATTTATTGTACTAATTTAATAAAGAGCTGTTAGGGTATAATAATTTATTTTGCTACTAAACTTTTGACTGCAATGTTTATTGTTTAATAAGTGACACGTTGTCAGCAACTCATTTATGAAGAAAGTCAATTGAAAGTGACCTTAAGTCACTGCAGATGAAGGTACTTTTTAAGATTTACCTTCTAGATATTGATTTTTTATTTATAAAAATTAGACGTCAAATAGTACACAAACATTTAACGAAACTGCAACTGAATCATCTATTGATTGGAAGTGCATGTGCAGGACGGCCTGAAAGGGGCCTGTAGAACATCCAGTTTGGGGCCCTATTTAAAAGCCAAAACAAATGTAAAATAGACAAGTAAAAGTATTAATATCGACATGTCCGATGCTTGGGTATCCCTCCACTGCATAAAAGTCATGCATGACGTTATCCGTATGAGTCAGTTCAGTATGTATCTACACCTACATACTATTCATCGTCTATTCTAGTGGTTTCCAATCTTTTGCATACTGTGACTCCCTAGAAAGGTTGGACTATTTTTGCGACGCCCTTCTAAAACCACAGATATGTGAATAAAAATCTTCACTAAGGGGTTTTTCAATAAGGACAGGTCGACGTTGAAATATCGTTATTCCAATTTTGCTTGCTAACATACCCGCATTCATCTAAAAATGCACCTCGACGCTAAAGATGATTTTTCGGCCAAAATTGGGGTCTTCTTCCAAACGCTCCGAAGCCAAGTCAGCCAACAAACAACTTTGAGCTCCTGAATTTGTTGGATATTGCAGAATTCGCCAAATTGAATTCTGCGAAAGGCCGATTTCTTGTGCACGGCGAGAAATTTACCGGCTCGGGTTCTCTTATGTACACTTTAATGGACCTCGGCAATGCTCCCGACCAATCTGGCTGGCAACGACCCACCCCAATTGAAAAACCCTTTTTTTAATTTTGAGTGCTAAAAACTCATGGAAACAGTCGTTTATCCCCCCATCCTACGACAAATCGACCTGAACTTGTTGTGCATTTGTATACAAAAATCTTTTTAATGTTCAATGTCACTGAATGTGAGGCCATAACTTTTTCTTACTTTTCCCCCCACCACCAAGAACCTATTATCTTTTTAATAGTCCTGGCATAATTTCTTAAGTACGCGATCTGAATATTGTCTGTGATACAGACTTACACTTGCATCACATAACAACAGGGTCCAATTCTTCTCTCGGCTTTATGAAACGTTTGTTCAGATAATTCCCAAATCCCTAGCGTTACTAAATCTTTTTACGTCAGCTTTATAAGGCCACTCCTTGAGCCATGTTTGGTCACATTTTCACGTTACCCTTTGCTGATCTTTTACTTCTTACTTACTTAAGCTGGCGCTACAGTCCGTTGTGGAGCTGGGCCTTAACCAACAATCGTCTCCAGCCAGCACGATCTTTGGCCAGCTGTCTCCAGTTTCGCATACTAAGTTGGTTGAGGTCCCCTTCCACTTGCGTGCGCCACCTGAGTCGCGGTCTTCCTCTACTGCGCCGTCCCTCGGGTTTGGATTCGAAGATATTCTTCTTCTTCTTCTACATGGCCCAACCACAGCAGTCGTTGGACGTTCGCTCTTCTGGCTAGCTCGATTTCGCTGTACAGCCCGTACAGTTCATAGTTGTATCTCCTCCTCCATTCACCGTCTATGCAGACGGGACCGAAAATTACTCGAAGAATTTTCCTCTCGAAGCAACCAAGAGTAAGCTCATCCGCTTTTGATAGAGTCCATGCCTCTGCACCATAGAGAAGGACTGGAATTATTAGGGTCTTATAAAGGTTCACTTTAGTTGTTCGAGATAGGGCTTTGCTACTCAATTGCTTTCTTAAAACAAAGAAACAGCAATCGGCAACAGTTATTTTTCGTTTTATCTCAGTGGAGCCTCGGGGGGGCCTAGGTAGACAAAGTCTTTAACCACCCCAAAGTTGTATCTGATGTCTATAGTGACATTCTGCCCGAGTCCGAGACGTCGGTGTTGGGTGTCCTTTCTTGTTGACATCATACACTTTGTCTTGACCTCATTGACCATCAAACCCATCAAACAGCTCGGAACTGTACTGTCCAACAAGAAGAAGTTTCACTTCAAGAACAAAACACATGCCGGTTCGTTGTTACTTCCACAGTGGTACTCGCTGCTGCTGTTGTGTTGCCGCTCCTGCTCATGCCAATCACATTTAAAATGCCCCAAAGCGGTACAGCTGTCAGTGTCAAAATAACCTATGATTTAAAAAGGAACCACTAGAAGTCCCACCCTCTATATCATGATGTGGTCTGGCAGATATTTTTCTGTCGGCACAATTTTTTCCACTTATAAACGTCATATCCCAATTCTCATTACGCGGCGATTGCATGGGGCTGTGCTTTCCTAGCGTTTGCATGAGGCCCCATAACCTTTCCGACTTCCTAGAAGTTTTTCCTTAAAAGTGTATACTTTACTCACTGAGTTTATGTAAAACGTCAACTTCATACGTATATCAACATCATACGTGTACTTATAATCGATAACCGTCAGTTCGATTAAAAAGTCAAATTCCCAAAACAATTAGCAGGGCGTTCGAACGTTCAACACTTTTTCAGTCGACCATTTATTATTAATAAAATATAATTATAATTCCAACCTTCAAATGCTGAAAACAAAACACTTATCAAGTCTAAAATAGATTGCTATAATGACATATTAGACATTGTGTAGCTTCAGTACAATGATGGTGAGTGTTAGTCGTATAAGTCCGCCCCCTCCCTCGCCCTTAAAAGAGCAAACATACGAGTACAGCAAAACCTGACCACCGCAACGGTGATTTCATTAAATTGGTTTGTCATTTCTGTTAGGTGAGATTACAAGCACACAATATGCGCAATAGAAGCGCAGCCAATTCACAATATAGGCCAGGGTCGTGTTTCACTTAAATTAAATCACAGTTGGCATCGAAGAAGACCCAACACCGTCATTGAGGGGGCCAGGGTAGGGCTACATACATCGTCGCTTAGGGAAACATAAATATTTCGTATGACTTGCCGGCCCATCGGTGGTTACTTCATTGTATTCACCTATTTTAATAAAGCCGACTTCCACGAGGGTGAATTGATAGGTATGTCATGTCATGGTGAATACTGAATATTGTAAATGGCAAATGCAAAAACAACTATGATTCCATAATGGACGACGGAGAATCTCATTGAAAATCATGTCGCGTCGTCGCGAACATAGCAAAACAAAAACAAAAATTGTTTTGCCTAGCAGGTGGCACAACTGCTGTTGTCACATTAGGGGGGGGGGGGGGGGGGGCAAATTTGGCGACAACGGAAACCAATTGGAGGTTATATATTGCACCGGGTAGCTGTTTTAAATGTCATATTAGCGTGCATTAAATTATTGCAGTGAGAACATTTGCGATGATTATCAATATGAGGCGCCATGGGCTTTGTTTTTTATTCTATAAAAGTGCATTGAAATTGACAAAACGAATAACGTATATGTGACTAATAATTAGACGCAATGAAGGCTAAGGGATTATGAAATCATCATTTAAAATTAGGTGCGCATTTATTTTGTGAACTTTCGTTTATTGTTTTAAGTCAAGTATCTGTCATCGCTTCGTATGACAGCAGGAGTGACAGAGTTTGATCGAATGGGAAGTATAATGTTTCGAGGAAACCTTCGCGCAAAAACAAACATTAGAAAAAATAGAGCAAGACCGGTTCATTCGGTATTAGCATGTCCAAAGGAGAGACCTTGGCAACCATTTCTAAAAGGGAATATTATACGACGCCACGTTCCAATGCAATCATGAAGGTGGAGAAAATTAATTGATTGAAGATAACATTTCCTAGAAAAGAATATTATTTATTTTTTCAACGGACTACTTTTTTATTCAACTTCTCAGTTAATTTAAAAATTGGAACAAATTGCTCCACTGAAGCGTTGAAGTAAAAACTTCTTATTTCTTGTTGGGCAGAAATTCCGGACTGCGACGAAACGAAAATGCGACAGGTTCAAGTGAAACTTTTTATGGCTGATTGGGCAGTAAGTAATCCGAACTTAACTAGAATTTCTGGTATAAAGGGTGAGCCATCTAGTGGTTTCTTTTTAAATCATAGGTTATTTTGACATTGACAGCTGTTTCCTGCTCGAAATCATGACAGAAAGTCAGTATCATACCTCCGCGGAGCGAAATGAGTCGCTTTAGTCTTGAATAACGTTGGGAAATATTGAAAAAATTATTTCCAAAGTGTAGCCCAAACAGTGCGTTTTTTTAAAAGAAGTTTTGGCCGAAATGAAGCACCCACCGCGTTTGTGCAAAAAGCTTGTGAGACTCGTATGGTAATGGACAACATTCATGATTCATGGTCCCCGTCGTCGTACAGTGCGCACAGACGTGAATGCCTCCACACAGAGTGACAGTTTGGTGCGGATTGTGGAGTGGTGGCATCATTGGACAATTTTTCTTCGAAAATGAGGCTGGGAACAACGTTTCAGTCAACGGTGGGCGTTACAGAGCGATGTTAACCTACTTTTTTTTTTACTGAAATTGGAGACATGGATTTGGACGACCTGTAGTTCATGCAGGATGGCGCGCCATGCTACACAGCCCATGCCACAATTGATCTTTTGCGCACCAAATTCCCAAATCTTGTTATCAGCCGTCTTGGCGATGTCAATTGGTCGCCTCGGAGCTGCGATTTGACCCCTTTGGACTTTTTTTTTGTGGGTAACCGTGAAGGACCGATGTAATGCCAACAATCCGGAAACGATTCAAGCACTTAAGGCCTATTTTCCTCATTTTATAGCATTTTTAAAAAGAAGCTTGTATTTGGCCCACCCTGTAGTTACTTTTTGAGAAAACATTTCTAACACGGTCCATCAATGACTAAATTAACACTGTAAATGCTTCGGGATGGTTTACCAACCCGTAAGGTTTTCATAGGTTTCCATAGTGTTTGAGTCATAAACCCCAAGCCCAAGAGCATCTCGTACAAGTTCCTTCTTTCTGTCTTGACAACCCACTAACCTAACTTAATCCCAAACTCCGATGAAACGGAAAAGTGGCATGTTAAAGGCAATCTTATGGCTCTTTAGTCAGTAATTCCGACCTGCGATGAAACAAAAAAAGCGACAGGAGGAGAGAGGCGGTAGCACACGACAGCTCGGGCAGAATAAGACGTAGGAGAGGATCAAAAATGCAAAAGACTCGAAGTATGGACAAAAAGCGGGGGAGTAACGCTCGAAACGAGTCGTCGGCTGTAGGTGTGGGTTAGTACACAATTCACGCGCGGGGTACCGACGCGACACTCTATCTGATACCCACACTATAGACCTAGGTATAGGGACCGGTTTCATATATTAATATGTCGAGATCTCAGGAACTATATTAAGAGCTTAAACCGAATTCAATCAAATCTGGCTGCATCATGAAAAAATATCTTCACCGAATTGGCGTCGCATTTGACCCTAAATGTAAACTCTGACTTGAGAGTGAAAAAGTGACTCGGGAAGATTCGCAGCATGCGATTCTCTGGAGGTAATTTTTAACCACTTTTTCGCACATTTCGGGCGGTATCTCGGCCATAACTTGAGTAATGTTGGTTTTAAATGCGTCTAAAATTCGGGGATTATTCGGTCTTTTGCGTAGCCCCAGAGGAAAAAATCTTAACTGTGTCAAATCGCATGATCTTGGTGGCCAATTGACGTCGCCAAAACGTGAAATTACGCGACCAGGAAACTTCTCACGCAATAAAGACATAATTGGTCGTGTTGCGTGGCTTGTTGCCCCGTCTTGTTGGAACCACATTATCATCGTCTAAGTCATGATCTTCAATTGCCGGCCAAAATAAATCGGTTATCATTCAATCATATCGCTCTGAATTGACTGCAACAGTTTGCCTATTGGCATCTTCGAAGAAATACGGACCAATGATACCTTTCGACCAAAGAGCACACCAAGCAGTCACTTTATCTGGATGCAACGGCAACTCTTCGATCACTTGTGGGTTTTCTGAGCCCCATATGCGGCAATTTTGTTAGTTTACATACCCACCGAGTGAGAAATGTGCCTCATCACGGAAGAAAATGTTGTTCGAAAAATCGGTGTTTATTGTATACCCAAGAAGCGTATCGCGTTGTGAATGGGGGTGGTGTGTCAAAGTTTGTATGGGAACATTTTTATTTTTCATCCGATTGAGAAATAAAGAAAACTAATTTCTCCGATTTCAACCCCTAGAGGGGTAAAAGGGGGGTCAAAGTTTGTATGGAAAAATTTGTATTTTTCATCCGATCGACTTCAAACTCGGTTTGTGTACGGAAATTTTGGAAAGTATGAAAAGTATGGATTTTGGAAATTTTGCTTGGGGCTTAAGTTATTGGCGATGACCCCTTTTAAGGGGTCCCTATTCTTAACTCAAAAAACGGTTCGTCCTATCAAGCTGAAACTTTGTAATGCGTCCCAACCTCTTTCGCCGTTGAATATGCTTATCGCTTCATCTAATTTCAGCGCACGTACTCCAAAGATATTCAAGCGGAATTCTGTAAGAATGGAGTCATACTGCTAGAAAGTTAGTACATATCCTCACGATCTTTCTGGTTGCATAATGTTGGACAGTATAGGAAGATCTGAGCGGTGTAGATTATAGGCAAGGATTTGCTAGCTAAGAAATATGTTTTGTCCCGTACTTACAAATTTATTATATAATCTTTGACCTGTTTTCTCCACTATGGTGTTAAACATATTTTTCAGAGACACTTGGTACTTTCTCAGGTATATTTCCTGCGCGATATGTAAATATAAAAGAGGAAACTAACTGACTGTAAACAAATCTCTGTGTACCAAATTCTGAGGGCTACGCGAGCAAAGCCGCGGGCAAAGGCTAATTATTATATAGTCGCCTTATTTCATCTGGCACTAAATAAAAATCCAACCTTCCAAGCAGACTTTTAAAAAATGACAACCCCTGTCAGAATACATATAACCATGACCTCAATAAACTCGAATAGAGTCATCAAAAGTCCATGAATCGATTTAAATCATCAGTTCGAATCGAAAGTTCACTCATGAAATATTTTCCATAATTTAATCAATCAATTATCTTGTTGAAGCAATTTTTTTTTTCTTCTTCTTTAATTTCACACGTTTTTTTTCCTAATAAAAACAATAAACGTGACAATTTCTAAACGAATACCCGACAGCTTGACCAATAAACTCGATGTTTTGCTAATTTAGTGTTAAATAATAAAGAAAAAATGGTAAAAAATATTTTAATAGCAAAATGGTGCTGCAAGCAAAACAACTGTCACACAAACATACCAAATTTGGTTGACATTACGCGCTGTAACAAAATGGCAAGACGTCATTTTCCTTTTGGAAAATTTATTACGCGAACAAATAAAGCGCCAACTCACAACTTTTTTTTTTTTTTTTTAATGTCGATTCTTTTCGCATTTTGCAAATTTTTGTATAAATATACTATTTTCGTATTTGCATGCATATTGATTGAATAATAGAATTTTGTGATCTATTAATAATGGCATCAACACCTTTTGTGGATAATGTGTTGATCACGCTCGAATTACACACCTGCAAAGCAGAAATAATGTCAAAATGTGAAATTATGACTTTGACAGTACGATATACAGTTGAGAGTGCGATCAATGAAAGAAGAATCGAATTTTATTTATTCTTATTTGACGTGCTAATGAATCAAAATGACGCAAATAGAAGAAGTAAACGCTATAGGTATAGGTATAGTTTTTGCAAATAAATTTCAAAATTTTGAATTATAAAAATAAACAGGCAATAAAATAATATTCACTCAACGTATGTATATGACACAAATGTAGATATGTACGTTTTATATCATTTCAAAGCTTGATGTTTTTTTTTCGCTCGCTTTGTTTGGTTTTTAGCGATAAAGTTGGATTATTATTGAGACGGAACCTGTGTGCAATATAATTTGCATTTCTTGTTTACAATTTATGTATGTGATTTGTTAAACCTCAAAACAGTTGTTGAATTGAATATGAATGAACGGAAGGGGGGGGCAATTGAATTTAGAAAGTCCTACTTTTTGTAAAGCAATTTTGTATATAATTTTATGTTGCACTAGATGAGGTACCCGCTTCGGTGAATATTTAAATCAGCATGAAATGAATAATTTAAATAAATAGTGGGTCTCATCGATTTGGTGTCCTTAGAAAGATTTTTTTTAAGATGACACGCGCCGCTCAGGTTTGGTTTCGAAAGTCAATTCTATTCGAAATTGCTTTTTGTTTCGCTTTTGAATTCGTATTCTGTAACACATTCGATTTCCCGTCTATCAATGCTTTCGATATTTGAAGATTTCATTCCGCTTTCGAAAAAGAGAGTACCAAATATTCGGTTGCGGAAAATTTCACTTTTAGAACGAAATACACAAGGCATTCACACTGCATAGCCGACATAATCTTATAGGCGACATTGAGGTGACTTATTCCTCTGTAATTAGCACATTTCGGAGCATATCTTTCCTTTTGTGGTTAGGACAGGTTTCTTAATAGCGGTCATTCTTTCTTCCGACCAAATTTTGTAGATAAGTTGGTGTATGCTCCTTACAAAGTCATTAAGTTGAACTTAAGTTTGGATATCGCTGTCCTCGCTTGGCCAGGTGGATGAAAATTTGGACTATCATCTAGATTGAATGGTTTGTTTGGTCGTCTTCGCTATCTGCAGAAATGATCTTTCCAAGCACCGACTGGGGTCTGAAGTTTTCTGTTCGGGCCTGTTTCCTTTGAAAGATCTTTTCACCATCTGGTAGAACTTCCGAACATTGCGTCCCTCAATTGATATACTCACCCGCTTCTTGTGCTCGATGTTCTTTTCTTCTTTTTTGCCCGATGAGCTAACTGACAGCTCTGGTTTTGGTTTACAACATCGATTGATAGGCCGGCATTCCACCTCGAATCAGGGATTTCCTTGTGTCGCCAAGTGAAACCCATCACATGGGTGGAGGCATTTTTGATGGCTGTTGGCAGTTATTCTCTACACTTAATACTGGTGATTCGTTTGCTGAGAAGTTAAGGGAAACGCAGTCGTCAAAAGTTTTTGTGGCATATTGCTATAGTTTAGCCTTGTGGTGTCCAACAAATCACCCCGAGCAGTCTGAGTCTGCATAGAGCTGTAGAGAGTCCTTATTTTAATGTTAGTGGACCCACTTTGGTTCCGCACTTTTCATGTTTCATATTCTTTAGGCCGCTGAATACTAAAAAAAAGCCGCAATTATAGAAATGGACTTTGTTGCTTCCGGACATGCAAATTAACTTTTGAAGTTTGATAAACCCTGGCGCATAATATACAGGGTAACCAGATAGAAAACAAAATTTAAATAAAAAAACAACAGTGTGAGATATAGAGTAATTGATTCTGGCTTTATTTTGAAGCTACAATCGTGCCTCTATGTGTAGAATAGCACATCATTCAAATGGCCGCCTCGGCTTCGTTGGCACAGTATTTTAAGCGGTCGGTCCAATTTTGTATGACTCGGTCCGCTGTATACATAACAGCGTTATTCCGGCAATATAGCGTCTCAAAAGTTCTCCTAGAGCTCGTCCAAAGTGGTTGGCTTGTGAGCGTAGACTAGGACTTGACGTAGCGTAGGATTACCGGCGAGGCGACATCTCCAATTGAGCATTAGCAATCAAACATAGCATAGAGGCTGAATTCCGAAACGTAAAAAAAATGCGCATTGTGAATGCACACTGCTTTTCTGATGCCAGGTTATGAATGCTTTTGCGCTTCTTTGCATTTGTTATGCTTTGCAATTTTTGAAGTTTTGGAAAGACTTTGATGCGAACTATCATAAAATGTCTCGTCTCAAACACCAATTAATTAATTTTTGTCATCTCCTCTAAAACGACTCTTCACAGCACCTTTTTCGTCCTTCTCTTGTTTCAAAAATCGGGTTCAAATTGAATTCGGGTATGAATTTAATGGACTCATTCGTCCGCTTTTTATTACTGCAAATCAAAGTAAAATTTGCAAATTACATAATATATTATTTTACTTACGACTCCAGCGATGGATCCATTTTAATTGGCGGTTTAAAATTAAATGTCAAATGCCATTTGCATCATAATCATTCATGATGCTCTGTTTGCTTTTGTTTGCGAAGTTGATGCGTTCACAATGCGTTTTAAAAAAGTATGCATTGCATGTTGCATCACAGCGTTCGGAACGCTTGTTTAAGCAGTAATGCAGAAGTACTCAGCCAGACACCACTCATTTGATGATGCATTATTCAATGCACTAGAAAAATCAAATCCAGTGCTAATGAAAGTTCGGTTGCACGAGCACTAACATTTTCAATGTTAATGAAGTTTCACTTCCATTAGCAGTACAAATTTCAATGCTACTGAAATTTCACTTCCATTAGCAGTGAAAATTTCAATGCAAATGAAATTTCACTTGCATTAGTTGAATACTACTTAAATTTCAATTTCATTACCTTATTAGAAAGTTTCTTTCAGATTTGAAATATACCATTATGTACATTGTAAATAAAATTGAATTTAAAATTAAGAAAATTTATATAACACTTTATTTGCTCTCATTATTATGAAACGGATGTTTCTTCTCTTCTCTTCTCTAACCTGGGGGCTGGGATTCGAAAATTCTCTTAGCTTATTGTCAATTCGCTCGAATCCGATCCTTTTACGTTAATGAAATTAAAGCATTGGAATTTCCAATGTTAATGCAAGTTCATTTTCATTAGAAGTACGATTTTCAATAGTAGTGGATGTCAACTTTTATTAGCATTGAAATGTTATCAATATTAGTGTTTAAGTGCCCAGGTCTGGGACACTATTAGAATAACGCGTGCTCATAGTAGTGTCAGATTCTTACTGACTAAACTGATTCTTACTGGAACTAAAGTGTTTTCAATTTTTCACGAAATGAAAACTTTTGACAGGTTGTTCTCCAATGAAAGCTCCTGCATGTTCTGCAATTTAGACGCGGTTAATCCCTATATCGCCAAGTCGAAAGGCTTTGTTCTCTGTAGTCGGCGCAATAAATTGCTCTCATCCAAAATTTGTAGGACTGTATTGTTGGTGTGTCCGATTAGTCGGTTTCTATGCTTTCGCACAAGGCTTCCAGTTTCAACTAGTAGGTATTCCGAGATTCCTGTGGTATCGTATAGACATATGGGGAGAACTTATCGTAATTGGAATTTAAAGCCTTTCATTTTAAGTTCACTTATTTTTTTCCTGTACCTCAAGATAACGTGGTTGCTTGCTGGGTAAGATGTTAGGAAAATAAAATTGAATTCTATCTGGAAAATGTCTTTTCTTCTATCTTTAAGAACCTCCGAAGCATGGAAAAAATTACAAACCACATGTGAATATGGTTACAAGACCTCAAGACAGAAGGACACATTCTGAGTCTCAATTTCAACTCTAGTTTCCTAATTATTTTAAGTCACAGTGTGTCTACCAAGTTCATTGACATAATATTTTTAAACGCCTGAGATATAGTGTACTATTTCAAAGCTTGACTCCTCTCATCTTCACTATTCCTTCCCTTCCCATTCCCATTACGCAAGTCTAAAATAGCAACCTGGTAATTGCAACTGTACCAACTGTAAAGTTCCCAATATGTATTTGACTTGACTGTCTGGCGAATTGACTATAAATTATTTCTTTAATGGGCAAGGTAATTGTTTAGCCCTCTTTTCAATTACCATAGAAATGCAGTCGTTTTCCATTTTTGTTACTGCTGCTGCATTCAGCTGATTACTTTCAGCTCATTCACTTGTTGTGTTAGGAAAACATTTTTTTTTATTAGTTAATTACATGTACTTCACCTACTTAATAAAATTGACCCCACCGCCGACGTGCCGTCCGGCAGCCATCGTCCATCATCTATTCTATGGAATGCTGCAATTACTTGTCCGTACAGTTTTTATGACCAGAAACGTTGATTTCATTTTCAATTGCCAACTCTACGCAGGTTAACAAACAGGTTAACTGAAAGAAAGCGAAAATAGAAACAAAAAAGAAAAGCTCGCACTTGGTGTGTGGATGAAAAGCCAAAAGGCTTGTTGCCGGTATAGTGAAGTGACATTTGTATTGATGGCTGCAGGCAGAGTATCGGCTAATGTTTAATACCTTGCCCTAGTCCACTAACATGCATACTTTTGCTCTCTTTCTATTTTCTAAACAATTTCAGACATGCGTTGTATTTGCGTATCTGTGAGAGCAGATTAAACCTGTGAACTACCGAGAGGTAAAAAAAAGAAAGAAAAACACACAGCAAATAAAAATAAGAACCAAGATACCGACATCGAAAATAATAGCTTTGGCTATAATGTTGGAAATATTTTTATCTGCGAGGGGATTGCCAATGACGTTGTGACTTGTATGCCGCGTGGCGTTGTTTTTTTGGCAACAAAAAAAAAATACCCGGCATTTTAGTGTAGGTGTAGGTTTAGTACCGAATACACTTCTCATAATGGAAATACATTTTTCATTAAGTACGCCACACTTTGCGGAGCTAATGCTTTCACTTGTATTAAATTTTGTTATACGATATTCCTTGGATATACTAGACTTAACTTAGGGTATTAGAAAAGTGGGAGGAGTGGTTGTTGGTCAAACTGTGGAGAACGCAAATTACACCTCAAAATATAACTACTGTTCTGAAAAAGCTTCTCAAAATGAAATACCAGTAATTTTGACTGTCAAATACTATCCATGTAACAGTATATCTGAATTCTAATCATTGTCAGCATGACTTTAACACGCTTAAGGATGTAGTACAAAATATAGAATCAACAGACTTGTCTAGCCAATCCACTAACCTAACCTAACCTTACCCCATACTAATTTGGAGATTTTATAGTAGAAAAGGTTTAAAGCAAAATAATTTAGTAAGCGGGCTTGGCCCGTCATCCTTATATCCAAACCGTAAATCAAAGGACAAACCAAGTGATTCAAAAGGCGTTAAAATTCTAGAATTAGTCGATGCTTTGAACTGCACTTAAAGAATCATGTGAAGGCACTGATCGGGAGAGCCTTAACCGGCCCTGGCACTGCGGCCTCTCTAAAGGAGCCTATTGTGCCATCCCTGGTAGGGTCCTAGAGCCATCTTTTTACTCCGGAGACAGTCAGGAAGACAAGTATCTTCTCTGGGGGTAATTCAGCAAGATTTGCCGAGGTAAAGATTTCTTCGCCAAAAACTTTCTTCTAAGGAGGAAGAGAGCCGGACATTCCATGAGAATGTGAAGAGAGGATTCATCACTCTCTAGGCACAGTCTACATGTGGGGTCTGTTGAGACTCCGATTCGGTGAAGGTGTTTTTTCATAAGACCATGGCCAGTAATAATTCCTGTCAGGATTCTTAGGTTGTTTTTACCCAGATTAGTTAGAAAATAGGATTTTCGGTGGGCAGCCTCCTTTGGCACTTGTTCGCTGCTGGTTGACTCCTTGGGATTGGATGACGTCCGAGAGTAAGGATTCTTCTTGATGCTGAAATGAACCCGGTTCATGTTATAGAACGGCTGACAGTTCAGGTCAGGTGAATATTACCTAGCTGCGTGGAACGGCATGCTCGGAAATCAACCTGTAGACTGTTTTATAGCTGGAAACTGGTGTTTGCGAACTAGTGATTAATAGCTATGCAAACATTCTCGGTTCAATTTGTGCCTAGCCACGCTTAGCTGTTTGAACTTTTAAGCACATGGGGCTGAACTTTTTGCCCCGTCTAGCCTTTGGCTTTGGTTTTAATTTGGGTTGGTGATTTTCCAAAATCCCTTTTCCAAAATCCCTTCTCCAAAATCCACTGTGCTGAAATCCCTTACTCTAAAAGACCCTAAGAGAAAATCCCCAGGTAAAAATCCCCCATTTTTAGATTTGGTGTTATTAAATCTGTCGCAACTAAAAATGGTATTAAAAAGTTAGATACATATTATGGATTCCCCCAAAATCCCGAAAATCTATAATCCCGAAAGCCCAAAATTCCGAAAATACTATAAAATACCTTGGAAAAGGGATTTTGAAAAACGTTTGTAAGAAAGCATCCTCCTCGTCAAGAACCACATATCTTATATATATACTAGTTGGTTGTACCCGCTTCGCTGGGTATGCAAAGTAATATTGATAACCAAATTATTTTATTTAAAAAACTTCTTTGAAAACTACATTGCGTGTGAATTGTCTCTGGTTAATAAATAATCTTTCATGCTGTGGATTAGAATCAATATACATCTTCATTTGACTTGCAACTCTTGATCGTGATAAAGCCACATACAGTTGACCGTGTGAAAATACTTCGGTCTTCAAATGCATGCCAACGTGATCAAATGACTGGTCTTGAGCCTTGCTTATTTTATTACGTACGCTAGAATTTATCGGAAATTAAATCATTGTGATTGCATGTCGAAATAATTCTTGCTCTTTTCACATTTCGTCCAGGCTCTGCCACAATCAATCGAGTTCCATTGAAGTCCTTTTTTAGGGTTAAAGTTTCTCAGCAAAATGATGATGACACCTTGCTTAAGCTACAGGGCATGAGGTGGATTGCTGGATGGAGTTTGCTAATTGAGGAACTCAACAGGGAAATTTGGTGCATCATTTGGATCTTTAGTCTTTACTGACAACAGAATCGGCGCTAAAATAGATTTAGGATTTATTACCAATTAAATCGATTATATTCCTATTCATTTCTAATGTCTGCGCATTTGTCAGCGCGGCAATGACTCATTTTGGTAGTTCCTGCATTGACATTTACCGCAAATCGCCAAAAATTGTCTTAATCAAGTCTCCAGTTGATATAATTTCCGTGGGAATTTCAACAATGTCTTCTTCATACATTTCTGCTACCTGGGCAAAGATTTATGAGTATAAATAATATTTTACTTCTTTATCAATATACAAAGTTTTAAATTGCCAATTTCCTTTTGAAAGCACTTGCCGAGCATTAGTTTTTTTGAGTTTGAACCATGAAGAAAATTTAAATATATGAAAAGTAGGCGGTAATTTTAAATAATGCGAAAACTAAAATTTCGAAAATGTATTCAAATACCCACCGCCTACTTTTATTTAAAATAAGAAAAATATGGAAAGTATGGAGCGTTACAGAATCAGTAAGGGTAAATATATATATGATAAAAATGGATCTTGGTTTGTTCGGATGCTTAAAACTCGAAAACGACTGGACCAAATTGGATACTTCCTTCTGCGGATTTGTTCGTAATAAATTGCTCCGCGAAGGTTTAGGAAAAATTCTCAACAGGTGGCGCTGTAGGCGGTCATTTCATTTGATAGCACAGTATATGTTCTTTGTGATTTGATAATTTGGGCTGTGTGGTCACGGAGGAGGGGGAGGGGGCAATGAATTAACTAATGTACTGATAAAGAATTTGTACTCTTTTGTAAATCAAGAAAGAAAAATAAAACAACATTTGAAAGAAAGTCAAATTAATTAATTTGTGATTGTGATAGATTTGCGTCGATCAGTGAAATCTCTATATATAGATATATAAAACAAAGTGGAAAAAACTGTTTCCCTCTGTCGCCCGTAATTTTCAACCGATTTTGTTGATTTTTTTTTTTAAGTGTCGGTAATTACGGTGATTGGGTGATAGCCTAAACAAATTCAAAATCTGACAAAGGGGCGTGGCACTTCCGATACAAAAAAAAACATTCAAAATCTTATATCTTGAAAACCACCGAATCGATTGAGCTCAAACTTACAGGTAATCTTGCATATTGGACCTAGAGGGCGTGGCACCTCCAATATAAAAAAATTAAAACATTGTCGTCCGGAAATCAAAAAAAAATTAAAAAAATTAAAATAGCAACAAGAGGCCTGGCGAAGCTGGCGAGGGGTTCACCTAGTGCATGAATAAATGCAGAACATCAAAGAATTTTTTGAGAGCAGTCGGCCTCATCAGAGGAAAGAAGAAATTCATCGCTTCAGCACTAGAAACAGATCAACTTAAAGAGCGTAATTTTTTTTAAGTACAGTTCAAAAATAGTTTTCCTTTAAAATATTTGTGCATAAATTGTAAGCGAATTTCTGGATGCATCGATTGCGGAAGCCCACGTAAAGGCAGTCGTTGACTATTCGAAAAAGAACAAGGCGACAGGCGACTAGACTAGATTCAAAGATTATAGAGCTCCAGGGTTCGATAGAATCCCCGCAGAATTCTACAAATACACCACAGACGAATTTTTAGTTTCCCTAACATCTGTCTATAAAAATACATATACTTGACTCTGGTTACGTGCCGGAGAGCTTCAAAGAAGCCTGATATTCCCAATCTTCAAGAAAGGCGGCTCGTCAGACCCATCTATTTACCGTGGTATCTCACTTCTACAAAAGTATTCACAAGCGTTTTACAAAGTCGCTTAATGCGCTGGGTTCAGGAAAACGCACTTCTCGGAGAAGTCCAAGCAGGTTTTCGGCAGGGCTACTCCACGGTAGACCATATATTTGTTCTATGAAGCATAGCAGAGTCTTTCAATGAACGGAAACAGAAGCTTTATGCTTTTTTTATAGACTTCAGAGCGGCTTTTGATACCATTGACCTACAAAAACTATTCTACAAACTCTATCAATACGGTATAAATCCCATAAATTTAGCAAGGTAATGGAAAACTTGTGGTGGAATGGAGACACCTTGTCCGAATGGTTTGTTACAGATGTAGGAGTTCGACAAGGTTGCAACGAAAGGTGTACTCTTAACGGCGTTGCTATTGAAACAGTCAAGCAATACAAATACCTTGGAGTCATAATTTCCAGTAACATGAGTATGGAACCACATTTAGCTGAAAAACTTCTGCAATCTAAAGGTGCAATTAGTTCAACGTGGAGAAACTGTTTCCAAAACCGAAGGATAACTCACAGTGTGAAATATCAAGTTTTCGGAGCAGTCTCAAAATCAATTCTTTTTTACGGAGCACAAGCGTGGGGTCATAGGTGGTATGATTCAGTAGCTACAGCGATTTTATCTACGTTTATGACGTTCCGATTGCCTACAACCGCACCTATAACTTTATGCTCATAATTGAAACATGACTTGCTCCTCTGTTCTTACAAACACTCAAACTGAACATTGACTATATCCTCAGCACAGTCAGGTTGGGAGAAGAAAGATTACAACGGACTGTTATCAAGTATGCAGTAACTACGAGAAGTCTGTGGTATAAAGTGATGCTAAGTTACGATTACGACTTGGAATTAGACTGGAATGCAAGGGATAGTTAGAAAGATAGACTATACGATTTCCTGTAGCATTTGGATTCATGTTTTCGACAAAAATGTATCGAGCAAGCGAGTGCGTCAACACATAGGGAAATCTTTAAGGCCCTTCAGTTTAACCTTGGGTCGCTGAACTACTTTAAAGACTCGAATAAAATAGGATACATCTCTACAATCTTCAGCGCAAGGGGAGAGTTATTGCCATTAAACTTGTAATACAACTTTAGCTTACCGGAAAAGAATTATGGAGGAAGATTTTTAAATGAAATGTAAAAATGGTGTTGATATTCTTTGGCAGACGGCTTTTAGCCATATCATTTAAGATAGATTTAATATTTCTCTTTTTTTGTAACTGAAATGAAATGAATAAAATCTAATTTAAACTAAACTAAACTAACTAACAAGGCGACAGGGAATGATCGCCCGTAGGTAGATAGGTACCCATTTGGTTCATGGAAGTTATAAAGAATGTCCCAAAATTCGCGCAAAAGTAATGTTGATAGAAAACGCTGGTTTTTTATTAACAATTTTAAAGTTATGGAATAGCATATCGAATATGTCACGATATAGTGAGCATCATTAACAGTTGCCTGTTTAATAACGCCTCCAGTCCAAAATCCACACGAAAAAGTGACACTTTGTGGATGGACTTGTTTCTCAACAATCATTCGTAGATTTCCTAAACTCAAACTTCGAAGAACGTCACGATAGACAGCTATAACTTTGAGGTGGTTAGGGACTTTGTCCGCTATAAAGTCTGATAAATGACACCACAGCAGAAATAAAACGAGGAGTTACACTTGCCAACCGCTGTTTCTTTGGCCTAAGAAGGCAACTGACTAGTTAGGACTTGTCAAGAAACACTAAGGAGGACACACTCCAGTCCTGCATAGACGTTAACAAAGGCGGATGAAGATCTTCTTGGTCGTTTCGAACGCAAAATTCTTCGGAGTGATTTTCGGTTCCATTTGCGTTGACGGGCTTTAGAGGAGCAGATTTAACATCGAACTCTACGATGTACGCAGCAACATCGACTTGATCAGAAAAGTACGTATCAATCGACTAAGATGACTAGGACGGTGCAGGAAATAAGTCCCCGGAAACTAAGTCCACTGATATTATTATTCACATTTAAACGGAAAATAACCTGCGACTTATTACCGTGACTTAACTTAAGAAAAAAATTTATCCTCTGAAGTATCTCCAATGTAGGTCATATCACCGGCTATAACTAATCGTATTTATTTACTTTTTAACACACGTCAAGTCTATTTCCGGCTCATCTTTGTTATCTTGAAGACATAATTCCCCGCCAAGTGCAAATCAGATACATTTAGCATTATTATCTATTTTAATAAAAACACAAAAAAAAAAAAAAAGAAAAACCAAAAAAACGTGCGCATAGAAAAATGTTGTTGTGCAAAATTTGTTTAAAAAAAAAATTAATCCAGTCAATAGTGGTATTTTTAAGTTTCAACCGGTATTATGCTAATGTCAAGGTATATGTAATATATAAAGCTTTTTTTTTTATTAATTTTTTGTTTACTGCATTATGCGGTATCTAGCACACGAACGCGTGTGTATATAGGTAGATAGCTAATGTTTTGTGTTGTCTTTTGTTTTAGCTTACGCGCTAAGTGTACTAATGTTTACTACCATCAGACGTGTGGCCTCAGTGTAGTAAATTTATTGTTATATTAGTTGTTTGTTTACCAGCGATTATTAGATTATTACCATACATTATTAAATGAACAAGTTTGTAAATCACTAAATTCGTCAACGAATTTTTGACAGTAAATAATCACCCAACTGAGATCTGAATTGCAGGGTATTATGATCTAACGATGAAAACTAAGTTCAAGTTGGTACACATATTTTTCTTTGTGCATGGACACACGATTATGGGCATGAACGATTTGTCTACACACAAAAACAAGCCGTCACTTCAATGAAATACAATTTGGCAGGTACAGGAATGGTGAACTTTGCACTTTTGCCTTCCCATAAAAGTCGTGACCAGCGAGACAGGCATGAAGAAATCTTCATTTGTTATATGCGTTGATAGAGTGAGGACGTCAAACACGTGCGTCCGATTCGGCTTTACCATAGAATTTGTTTGTATTTTTTTAAATTTTATTTCATTGCAATAGAGTAGCTCGCAAAAAAAGATAGATTAAGAAATCCAAAATAAACACTAATTATCGCACGCGTAGAGGCGGCAAATTTTACTATTTTCCACATTCGATAACTAACAAATAATGCAGACAAATTGCTGCATTAACAACTGTACAAACAACAGAGCCAAAAATAATGACAGATAATTTAATTTAATTCCCATTTATTTCCAAATGCGAGCAAAAATCATCATCAATTATACGAAAATACAACAGAACAAAATTGAAACATTTAACCCAAGCATTTCATAGGAATTCGTAAAACATTTTTTGGAATTGACTGCAAAGTTAAACAGAAAAAGTTTTTCGTACAGAAAAATGAATAAAGAATTTTTCGAGAAAGATCAATTGCTTACATATTTTTATTTCATGGACTAACTATGTAATTCATAAGCAACATTTTAAGACCAAGATTGAGTTGAATCAATAAGTTTAAGTGCTTAAAGCAAAAAAAAAAAAAAAAATTGTCGGTTGTGTTTTACGCATTGCTGTAACTGGGGGCTTATTCAACATCCCTGATATCTTACTTGATTAGCGTGACGTTGCAAATATGTAGGTGAGTCTAACAAGTATAAGTGTTATCATCGACCTGGCCGATGCTTTGATACCATCCACTGCATACAAGTCTTGCAAAATGTTAGGCATGTAAGTTATGCTGCCCGTCCACTTAGTGCCCAACGCAGCAACCAATCTTATTCAACAGTTTATTCAACTCTTCAGTTGAAGAAACAATTTTTGTAGGCTCGTACACTAGTGCACAAACTCACGTTGTTCATGTTGAGCAACGTAATTCCAATTAAAGTTGAACATTTCTGTATTGAACGCGTTGCGGGCCCGGTACACCTAGTTTATCAACTCACTCAACTGTTGAATGACCCCGTACACCTAGTTGACCAACTCATTCAATTGTTGAATAACCCCGTACACCTAGTTGACCAACTCATTCAATTGTTGAATGACCTCGTACACCTAGTTGATCAACATGTCTGATTTTGCAAAAAAAAAGTTCCTCGAGTTGGACAACAGCGTTTTCGTTGTGGTTGCTCACAGAGTTGAAGAACGCGTTGATACCCTCGTACATTTAACCAAGCATCACTTGTTGGGCAACGCGTTGGACGCACTTAGTAGCTGACAGCTTCTCGCACCCTCATGAAATATTTCGAGTTTCGCTTTCGACATCAGTTTGGTAGTGATCTTCCTAGGGTACAGAGCATTGTTTCTTGTTTATTTATTTTTTTTTTCATTTGATTTGTGACTGAAACCAAAACATACTTCGTTTTACTTTCATTTTGTATCCTTCCCTTTCTAGATTTTCCTCAAGACTTTATTGCTTTATTAGGGGTGGATGTGTTGTCTAGCACTAATTACTTGTGCGCGCAGATGTTTTATTACTGGTGTTTCCGCAAAGATCTGCGCTGGGTAGATCTAGACCAGGGCTGGGCAAACCGTGTGTCGATCGCGATAGACCGGTCGACCGCCAGCCCATTTTTAGGGGACCGCGCAAGAGTTTCAATTAAATATTTTTAAATAAAATAAAAGCGAAATTTTTTCCCCTTCATTAATTTTTATACAAACCAACATTACATTAAATTTTTTTCTTGTAGAATTTATATTTCTGAAACAAAAAAATGTACTCCACGCGTTCATTGTTATACTTGTTTTGTGAGGTGACAAATGTAAATTTACAACCAATGGTTGTTCAAAAATTCTAGCATAATATTAAAACATTCTTTCGCACATAGCTGCTTGCGGTTGTTGACATTTTCGCAGCTGTCACTCTGATTTTTAAAGACTGAAAGCTACTATTTCACAGTGTCAAAAAACGTGTCAATTTTTGAAATACTCTCATCAATATGACGTCAGATTTTGTGTATGCACAACCTTAGGGCAGAATCTGACAAGATTGACGAGATTTTTGACATTGTGTGTTGTGTAATAGAAGAATTATTGCCATTTATGCCTATAAAAGCGAAATAAAGAGGTGAAGACATTATGCTACATTTTCTAACATCCACAAATGGAATACATCACGAACTTGATACTGAAGATTGGTTAGCTTTCTTGTCGCATATAACTAAACCCCTAAATCACAGACAGTTCTCGCCTGTGGGCATGCAGATGCCAAACAAAAAATTCAAGTTTTCCAAAATAAAGTACTAAGGAAGTAAGAAGTAGACTTCTTATGCATGCCAACTCAGAAATAACATAACTTTAAATACTGACAATGTAATCAAGAGATTGGGCGGGTAAAACCTTTTGATCTATAAGAGTTAGCTAAGACCAAGAAGGTTAGGTCATATTTTCAATCAAAGAAGTTTAGAAATCCGACAAACGGCGAACTTATCTTCTTATTTTTTTTAAAATGAGTCAAATATATATTGCCGATTAGTCGAACGACTAGGTGCAATCCAATTCGGGATGACGAAAAGCAGTCCCCTCGGGAGTTTTTTTTTTAGATCGGGTTAAAAGTGACCCAAATTTTTGAGTTCCAATATCGTAATATGGAATTATTAAAATCTAGACCTTGAGTTCGAAATTTCGAAACGAAAACAATACATATGTATCTATCTTCCTCTTAGTAGGAGAAAGTTAAACGAATCAGAAAATTTAACTCCTTCAAAGTGATGTTCTCTGCAGGCTCATAATTCGGATTCCGAGGTATGCTTCTGCAAATTTATAAGCAAAGAGGAGTATGTGAACTTGATAAAAAAGCTCTTCATTTACCGTTATTCCTCTGTTCAACATATTTATAAGAATGAGGATCACCGTTTTGAAAAATCCGAAGAGAACTTGGATGCGTATTTGAGATTTACAAACTTAGAAGACGATTGGCAGTGTCATGCTTCAACTTTTAAGAACTGCTGAATTTCTTAAATTTTTAGTGTACAGCAGTTATAAAATACTATTTTTTTTATTTGTTAAATAAACTTTTTTCTCTTTATTAATTTTTTAAATTCTAAAAAAAAAAAAAAAATACCAAACACAATTTTATTTCTAAAATAAAAAAAAATAACTTCGACAAAGTATTGTGGCTAATATTTCCAAGTGGACCGCGAAGTTTTGTAAAAGGTAAAAGTAATCCGTCACCTGAAAAAGTTTGCCCACCCATGATATATATACCATCGTCTTTTTCTAGACAAGTGAGTTGCAATTTAATGATAAACCATGCACAGTGCATAAACAGATGTCAGTTGATTGATTCCAATGGCTCAACTAGCACAAGCACACGCATTTCGTCGCACCCAACGCAACTCGAGTCAACAAAAAATGTAAGATCCTTTTTCGTTGGTTGGATAAAATTGAGGGCATCGTACATTAGAGTTGAATGCGTTGAATACGAAATTGATGAGTTGGGCACTAGGTGGACGGGCAGCATTAGTACGTACACAACACTTGGGTCTAATATTGGTTTTGTATTGGAGGTACCAGAACTACTTGACAGACATAGCCCATCTTCAATACCAACCTGGCGACGATAAAAATACGTTTTTTGACAAATTTTCATTCGCCTAGGTCAATTCGCTTGGACTATATCGTGTTTTCCATAGACGGACATAGCTGAATCGATTCAGAATTTGATCCTGATTTGGAAAATATGTATATACTTTATGGGGGGTTGGGTACGAAAACCCTAAAATTAAAATCCCCAAACTGAAATCTCCAAGTCAATATCCCCAAAACCAAAATCCCCAAAACCAAAATACCCAAATAGATTTCGAGTGTATTCACAATGCATTAACAGTAAAATTGGTATGCAACCCCCCTGCTTGGGGTCACTGTTGGATTTGGAGTAGGCGCAAGGTTAGGTATTCGAAAATTTTATTAAATATTTTGGATTAACATTTTGGGTATTTTTTTATTAGGGGATTTTGCATTTGGGGATTTTGTACTTGGGGATAGTCAATTCGGGTATTTTTCAAAAGGTGGGGATTTTGGGGTTCGAGAATTTTGCACTTGGGTATTGTGTAGGTATCCCCTTTATGGGGTCCCGATAACTCCGTCTTGGCGTTTTAATGTAATGACAAAGTGATAATACCTTCCTGTATGGAGGGTGTACGAATATTATAAAATGGAATACTGCCTTTTTCTTCCAGAGAAATATAAGTTAAATTAAAATTGAATACAGCAAACGAACATTTTGAACAATATTTCTATAGTCTCTATAAATAAAATATGCATATTATAAAACGGTAACACTAAAACCAGTAACAGGCATAAGACCGCTATATCTATCTGTTACCGGTTGACGTGAAAACTAGTGGACATATTTTAATGCATCTTTTTTACTGTTTTTTAAGCCTCTGAAAAGGTTATAGATTTTTTTTTTAGAAGAAACACCCGATTTAGTGTGATTGAAAATAGGTTTGCTATCAATTAGCTCTCGAAATACGCTTTTGACAGTCAATTTTTCATTCATAAGCAACCGAGTCAACTTACCCCCAGTTTCACAGTAGTTTAAACTAAAGTTCAACTGAACCTCAACATTGAGTTTACATTTAAAGCTCAGCTCGTCACAATGTAATCTGAACTTTTCAGTTCAACAGAATTCAGTTTAACTAAATTTAATGAATAGAATTTAGCAGTATTGTACAGTACCTAGCTTTTTCAAAGTCGTTCTTATCTTTTCTTTCAAAGAACACGCAAAACAATGTCAAATATTTGTGTTTTTGACAATCGGTAGGTTTGAAATTGAAATGTCACTGTTTCAAGTGACCTGAATATGGGGTGTCGGTGATACATTTAACGGTGCCGTGAAATAACGCCAAGTGAAATAAGGCCAACTTTTGAAAATTGGCCTTATTTCGCTAAGCAAAAGTGTAATAAGGCCAACTTTCAACAGTTGGCCTAATTTCACTTCGACAAAGTGCAATAACGCCAAGTTGGTTTTATTGCGCTTTCAAATGAATTTGACTTAATTTCACTTTAGGTGAGTGAAATAAGGCCATCTGCTTGAATTTATGGCTATTATTTTCTCAAATTCAAAAAATGCTTTTAAAATTCCTATTAAACTTTAATCAGCGCAAGTTATGTTAAATGCTCTTTTTGTATTTGAGAAAATAATAGTTTTAAATTCCTACAGAACTTTGAATTGCATTTAAATTTACACACAATGTTTTCGACGCAGGGAATTATGTCTCATCTAACAAGCTCCCGCAAATTTCCACCTTTATTTTTTTTAGTTCTCTTTGTCACTTTCTACTGCATAGCGGAATTAGCATTTTAAAAAGTTTAAAAAAATTTATTATTTGTTTTTTGCTGAATTAGGAATGTATAATTTGTGGATGCATATGATATGCAATATGATGCATATCACCCAAGACATCGCTACTAAGCCGTTATTACGGTGGGTTTCCTTTAAATGAACTTCTTGCCCAGTTTTAAATATCTGCAAGGCAAGCAGACTATTTCAAATGATAGGTCCTGGTACACTGGACTGTAGGAGCGATCAAGTTGGGCATGTAAATAAACAAACCAAAGGCGCAGCCTAGAAACAATGCGAAGGGGGTGATCGATTTTCAATGAACCTAAAGGCGTAGCCGAAAAAAATTTTTGAGCAAGGGAGGATCGATTTGGGGTGTGAAAATTAAAAATTCGCCGAATCGCCTTCTTCTTACGCAAAGTTTATTCCTCATATGGTGGTGTGTGCCAGGAATTACCACCTACAATAGTCTGCCTGGATGGAACGCCGCCATAATAACGGTTTTTTTGTGATGTCTTGATTGATATGCATGCATCTTCTTGAATGAATTAGAGAAATTAAAAAGCGGCCCCCAAATTTAAATCTTCCCAATTCAGCAAAAAAACAAATAACTTGACGTTTTCAATTGTTCATTTAGTTTTGTGCACATGAAATTTTTTATAGAGATTCGCGCAAATTTAATTTTTTTAAAATAAAGTAAACATTCATTTTAACTTCGATTCATTAAAAAATTCGTGCAAAATTTGTTTACAATCAGTGATCAATTATTATTAATTCAAATGGTATAACAATATTTTGTTATGGAAAAATAACATTTGGTCTTATGTACCTATCAAAATAATTTGGTTTTATGTCGCTTTGCGAAATGCTAGATTATCAAAATTTGGAATTAACTTATGTCCCTGCGCCAAACTTTCACTTACTAATCAAATGGACTCAATTCTTACTTAAAAACTATTACCATGTCGATTTCAAAAACGGTAAATTCTTCTGTGATCTAAGACATAAAGACCAAGTTGGTCTTATTACTCAAATTTTGTTGGCGTTATTGCACTTGGCAAAAGTGAAATAAGACCAACTGTTGAAAGTTGGCCTTATTACACTTTTGCTTAGCGAAATAAGGCCAATTTTCAAAAGTTGGCCTTATTTCACTTGGCGTTATTTCACGGCACCACATTTAACCAGTCAATTCATTCTATTCGAGATTTATTTATCAGGACGACTTTTAGAATATATCTTGTCAAGGCTTACAACATTCAATTTGTTAAAAAATTAAACTAGCAGTTGTCAGTCAGTTGTCAAATTTACATCAAAACTTTTGTGTATTGGTTGTTGTTGACAAACCAGCGATGATTAACGTTTTGAAAGGCATCATTATCCGCATTATTTCGCCCATACTTAAAAATCACTTAAAAATATTCCAAAAACGTTACCAATTAAAAGAAAACTTATTCGTTGCCCCTGAGGACACAGCGCCACCTGTTGAAGCTCTTAGTGTTTATGGGTAAAGTCACTTCGGAGGTATTGACGCACCAAAGCCTGCTTGTGAAGTTTCGTAGCATACTCCTTCTAAAACTTACTTATAAATAATGTTATCCAGTGTTGGGTTGGGTTCATTACAATCCAGCGCCTGTTGTGCAGTTCCTTTAAATTTTCATTGTTGACAAATTTAAAGCTATCACTTGCTTTTGCTTCTACCAAAGGGATCTTCTCTTGCGATCATGCTTAATTTTAGACGACACATGTAATTATAGCAGCAATCTCCCGCTCCGGCATAGTAACTTAAGAAACCACATAACTTGTTGCGGAACATGCACTCCCAGTATTGCCCTTATCGCATTGATATTCCTGTGGAAACATTTAATCATTTCCTTATCAGTATGTGTATGCGTCATTCCCTACGATGCGGCCTTTTTGTCTAATCAAACCTCGAACCGCCTATCCCTACCACAGTGTTCTAGTGTAAAACGTCAAATTGCAGTTTCCTCGTTCACAAATCAAATGATTTTCCCATTTGTCCACCCCGTTTGTAAACGACGACAAATTACTTGAGATTGCAATCATCTCTTTCACTAGTGTCCACAATGACAACGATGACGACGACGATGGTGTCTTTAATAACAGTGACATTAATTAAACCCATTTAACCAGCTTCAGAGCGTCAACTTGTCGTCCCCGTATGCATTGCATGCCCACTACAACACAGGAGGACAGGAGGCTGTCTCTTTATACTCTTATCGCTCAAACGAGAAAATCATAAATGAAACAAAAAGAAAAAAAAAAATAGAAATTTTCACTTTTACGCCTATCTAATTGACGCGCGGTAGTGCCGCTTGCAACTCGTTAATTCGCATTTGCATAAAATTATCTGTCATAGATGGGCAAGTTGTTCACTTTGTCGTGTGTGTCGCGTTCGTGTCACAAGTCGCACAACAGATGTTGCCTTACTACATCTTTTAGTGCGGCCACTTTTAGACGCAATTTAATGGCTGGCTCTTCAGAGATGTGTGTTTACTGCACAACAACTGAATTCAGCGAAAATGTTATCGAGTTTTACTAGTATTATGTTGCGCTTTAGTAGGTATGACCGGTGTAAACACAGGAGAGAGAGATAGAGAACACACTCTCCCACAAAATTAGCAGCATTTTGACGACTTTGCGCATTTTATGGCAACTCTCTCTCTCTCTCTCTCTGTAGGTCGTATGCCAATGAAACGATTAAACGAATGTTTTTTTATATTTTATTTAGCAGTATATTATGGTATGGCATAGATGGCAGAAAACGTGAATGAGATGGGCGAAAGGCAGGGTTGCCAATGTGTGTGCGATTTAAGCTATTTTAAGGCCGTGTGTACCTCTAATAATTTGTTGACAGGATAATATTTTAACAGCTGAAAATTTCGTTTTCCACCAAGATGGTGTCAAAAAATTATTTGAGGATAATTATTTAGCCCAATTGACACACGGCCTAAATGTCTAATCGTTCGACATTGATGATACTCATTTGAAAAATTTGCTCGGATGAAAGTATGTCCTATGGCTATGAATGAAAGATCAGGGGGTCTAGCACGTAACTTGATACAATCGAGTTCAGTCTATACAATCGAGCTCTGGCAGCACCTAATTTGTCTCAATCGAGAATAATCGATAATCGAGAATAATCGATTGAGACAAATTAGGTGCTGCCAGAGCTCGATTGTATAGACTGAACTCGATTGTATCAAGTTACGTGCTAGACCCCCAGGATCGGTTCATCGATTATGAGGGCCCTTTGATCTCCGCAAACTGCGGAGGCATAAGTCAACATTTAACATTAAGTACACGATTTTGCGTATAATAATCTATTACAAAGAGGAGGTAAAATTTGAATTTTTTAATGCATCTGTGAAACTTTCTCATCCGATTTCAAAAATTCTTTTACTATTACAAATTTCGAATGGACCTTTAGGGTGGACATAGGCCGTATAATCTATATTTTAGTAAATATGTATTTACGAGGAAAGAGAGTGAAGAAAGTTTTTATTAATGAAGTATAAAAAAATTGTTTTTACAAACGAAAAATGGAGCTAAAGATGTAAAATTTGGAACATTGATGGCCATAGTTTGAACAAACCGTCGTAGGATAGGATAACGAGGCGTGGCACATGTATATACAGTGAGTGTCAAAAGTGAGTGAACACCTATGCTCTTTTGAGTTTTCTTTAGGGTCTTGAAATAGGTCTAAAAAAATCAGAATCTGTAAAAAGTTTAATAACGAAATAACAATAACAAATCATATTCGACAGCAAAATATACTTTACAAATATTTAAAAAAAATAACTGTTTCCAAACTCTAAAGGCAAATGAAAACCTCAGTAGTGTTTACTTACTTTTGACGCTCACTGTATACGTATATAAAAAAAATTAAGTTTACGACTCGCTGATCATTAACGCCCAGCCCAAACCCTTTCCACTAGAAAGCTGAAATTTCGCACAGAGGTTCCCTTTATGATGTATATAAGGAATAAGGCAGGATATTTCGAAATTCAACTCCTAAAGGGGTAAAATGGGGGGGGGGGGGGTCAAAGTTTGTATTGGAAAAATAGTTTTTTTTTTTTTTTTCATCCGATTGACTTCAAACTCGGTTTTGGTCTATAAGAAATAAATAATCTTTCCGGTTTTTGAAATTTTTCTTGGGGCCCGAGTTATTGGCGATGGGCCCTTTTCTTAACTCACGAACCGTTCATCGTATCAATTTGAAACTTTGTAATGCGAGCTCTGTCGCCGTTGAATATGCTTATCGCTTCATCTAACGTACGTACTCCAAATATATTCAAGCAGAATTCTGTAAATGCAAAATTTTAGGGTAAATAAATCATTTTTTTGTCATTTACAATATTTGAATATTATTTTGTGTAAATGTTGACCGCGACTACGCTTCAAGGGGTCCATCTGGAATGTTAAATTTTGGCATATTTTTTCTAACATATCGACTGCTATCTTCAATCTTCCTATAGTTGCTGGCTTATCCGTAGAGACGAGAGAATTCACATATCTCCACAAAAAATAGTCCAGCGGCGTCAAATCGCACGATCTAGGCGACCAATTTACATATCCAAAACGTAAGATGAATTGCTCACCAAATTCGTCTTGCAATGGATTCGCGACACATTTTTTACTGAGTACGCTAACTGAGCATTTTTAACTTTTACACGAGTTTACGAATCACGCCTGAACTATCAAAAAAAAAACCGTCCAAACAGCAAAAAATCACCCTTTATTAACTTTGGGTATTTTCTGTGGCACTAACAATTTCAAATGTCTGACAAACACCCGAAAGAACAGCTGCCTTGATTAAGCTTCTCAATTCTGCTGTCAAATTGGCATTAAATTGCAAAGTTTTTTTGAAGGCTGAACAAATAAGATAGTCCATCTGCGAAAGAGATACCACTTTTCTTTTAAAAACAAAAAAAAAACTAATTAAACAACATTTTTTTGGTTAATGTATACATTTTGGTCAGGGAACACTTGAAAAATGGTCCAGGGAAATTTATTTTGAAGAATACTGTCAACTGGCAAAAGTACAAATGAAGCACAGGGGCCCTGGTCTCTATTTCGAAATTGCTTTGCGTTCCGCTTTTTAATTCGTACTCTGTCTGTAATACTTTTGATTTTCCGTATGCTTTTGACATTTGAAGATTTCATTTCCGCTTTCGAGATAGGGAGTACTAAATATTTGGTTTCGAAAAATTTCACTTTCGGAACGAAATACAGAGTTCTGCCCCTGTACGTTAATGTGGACATACAATAGTTAAGAATATTCGAATTAACTATTTAAAAGGCACTTAAGCCAACAATGAAGTTAGCAACTAGAGGCAGCTGGCGGGGTGGTGGATCGAGCCGACTGGAAAAGTTGAGGCTTAGCTCCGGCATGGACTGAAGTGACATCAAAAGTAAAGTAAATTATAAAACTTCTCACAGAGATTGCTGTCATGTAAAGTTTTTACACTTGAGCAAGGCTTCCAAAATGGTCGTCATTGATTTAAAAAAAAGTTTTCGATTGGGTCGAACGAAACCTGTATTCATCAGAGCGGGTTCCTTCTTTCGATTTGGTGAAAATTCAATAAACAATTCTTGCGAGCGGGACTGGAGTGTCACCACCAGTTTTATTGCCAAAAATCGAGTTGTGAGATTTTTCCAATTAACCTACCTAATGGCCCCTACTAATAATGGGTCTTACCAATAATCAATTTTAACCTTCAACTTAAATATAATTTTGACGGTCACAATAGATGCAAGCATCCTGACTGTGGAAATCTTCACATTAACCTATAAATCGTTGACATTAGTAACATCGACATGGTAACTCTATATTGTAACCTTTGAACTTTTGAATTTGTCCTCCCATCTTCCAAGTGTAGATTCTGCGCTTTGTTTCTCCACTGAAGGCGCAAAAAAAAAAACTAAACAAAACAACATCATCCTACTTGGTTTAAGGTTGGGATATAGTTTCGGTAGTGAAAAAGGTACCAAACGGAAGAACCGAAATAAGAATACATTAAAGATAGATGGGATGTTTTATGAACCAGGTACCTACCAACAAAAGAAATGTAAAGAAGGCGAGGAGGAGTGAAATATAATAAATCCATTTGTTTTGGTTTTTATTACTTCACTAAGCGACACGTAAATTAATTGAAGGTGCAACAGCTAAAACTAACCTTGTTGCTTTTAGTATAGTCAAAAAAGTTTTTGTTTTTTTTTTATTTGACATAAACAAACAAAATTATGAGTCGTGATTGGAGCAACAAATATTGTATTAATTCAGTTGTGTTTTATGCATGGATGAGAATTGAAGCCATCCAAGCGAAGAGCTGTTTTTATTTTTTATTTTTTGTAATTTAATTGGTAACACTATATCACATGCAAGCAACTAATTAATTTTATTCATAACGCACGATTAAGTGTTTGCCGTTGTTTTTGTTGTTGATTTCTGAGCGAGATTAAATTGTAGTTTTATAAAAGTGGGGTCAATGTTGTTAGATTAGTCATAATTGATATATTTGGTTGCCGAAAGAAAAACTTTGTCATTTAATCGGTACACTTTAAGCAAGGCCGTTTTGTTTTATTGAACAATTCATTAAGAAGTTTTTCTACGCTAATGTTGAGTGCTCACAGAGAAAACATTTAGTTTCGGAAGTTGGCGAAACTGAAAAATCAAAGCGGTGGTTACTGTGAACTAATATCTTTTCTGACACGAAGATCAACGTACAGGATACATTCTGCTACCCGTGACGTGGCACATAACCGTGCATGATCCAACAAAGCCATAATGCCACATCTATAACGATTTGACTGAAATATTTAAGCACTTCAGTGCAGGCTATTTGTGTGGGTAATGACCACTGGTCATTACCTAGTCGTTAGGCAATTGGTTCTTTAACAAAGTACATACAACAATTTAAATAAATTTACCCACAACATGGTACCTATCTTTATAACTTCCTCGTCTATTGGACTTGACGTCAGAAATATGTTTAGGTTAGTATCCTCTCTACTTTTCTAAAGTAGCTGATGATGCATTCAGCAGAAGATTTTCCTAATTCTTCAGTATCTACTTATTATTTCCCTGAAAAATACCACAAAGGGCCGGGTATTCACCTACAATATGTTCGGCTGTTTCGTCTTCTTCAAGAGAGGGTCTGCACTCCGATGAGTCGACTAAATGCATTTTATTTAGCCTACTAATCGTGCCTACGTAAATGTAGTGTTTTATTGGCATCTCATTTGGAAGGCTGAATAGCTTTTTTGGCCTACCTAAGACCTTGGATGTTTTCCCAATACGACTTAAATTGTTTCATTTTCAGGTTTTTATAGCCCAACTTATAGCTGATTTGGGGATTGCGCAGAAAGGTTCAGGGCCTATGAAAGGAGTTTCAAGGCCATAGCCTCAAATGCAATCCGGAAGCTGGCACTTCTCTTTAACCAGGCCATGACATTTCCCGGGACTCTACCATAAAAAGGTAGTCCTACCCATCACATCACAAGGACGTAAGACACCTTCAATTGCAAGACTAAAGTGCCTAAAAAAAAAAGACGAGACTCGGCGTAGACAAAAACGAAAGGCATTAAGGTTCGTGCGTCGTCTTGGTAAACGCAGTCCTGAAACCTTCACAAATAAGAAAAATAAAGCTCTCGATAGAGCCAAGAACCCATCTAAGAACGCTTCCGACTGACTTGGATAAGAGGGAAACATCCAGCTCTAAGGCTAATTGTACACACACCGATTTTGGATGGCCAGTATAAAATCGGCCGAGATTTTACCGGTAGCAGGGTGCTGGCACACTCACCGGATTTTTACCGGTCTAACAATCAGTTGCTTTGTTGTCGTGACAATTTACAATTTGACACACTGAATGAAGCGAGAGCAGTCGAATGAAATGGTCAGCAAAAAATCGGTGCGTGTGCAAGGTTGTATTTAATCACGTACGCCACTACTTCTTGCGTGTGCCAGCACCCTGCTACCGGTAAATGTCGGCCGATTTTATACTGGCCGTCCAAAATCGGTGTGTGTGCAATTAGCCTAAGGCGGCTCCCGAAAGTTTAACCCTTCACCCCAATCGCAGATAGACATAGGAGACCTGCAATAGGCTCGAAGGTTGACTCACAATCCGACCCCAAACCGATTGCAAGCACGTCGAAAAGGGCCAGATTGAACGACACCATCTTCCCACAAACGTCAAACGCTCGCAAAAAGGCCAAACCTCGATGGTGACCGTGGTTGGACAACAAGTCGATATTATTGACGAAGGCAATCCGACGAATCCTTTATGAGGTTACTGAGGCTATTATCAAAAATAAGGAACCTCTCCCATTTTTTGGTACCCTCAACACTATTCAAGGGCTCAAAATTATGACTTGTGAAAACGCCTAAATAAGAGTTATTCGCCAGAACGAACGCTACGTGGCCGAATGCGAACCTTCACGTAATCGACAGGAAAGAAATAATAAAACTGACTAGGCCAAAAGTCAGACTTTCTGTACGAGGACCCTAAATTTCGAAAGATCGGATTGAAAGATATCTTAGTTCCCTCAATAAAGATCAACTATAAGAGAAGCTTGGGGAGTGATCGAAATGGGGCAGTATAACGAAGCCAGAACGGAGGTAGAGTGGTAGTGTTAAGCCATAAATCGATCCCGTTGCTGAGGAAGATAGGGTTTAAGTTTCGTGTCGGTATAAACCGATGCAAGCTTAGGCTGATAGCCAATTTGGCTCAAGAATACAGAGAGGTGGGGGCGGCCGGCGCGCGGCGGCTAAAAACTGTGATAAAGGTAATGCGGCTAGCGCCAACCTGATCTACCTCATGGAGGCTAGACAAGTAGACGTGGCTCTAATTCAAGAACTTTGGGATAACAGGTGACAAGATTAGAGGGCTTATACTGTTTGAAACAAAACATGTAGCCACACTCTAAAATCAGAACTTGTACAGTGCCAAGAAAACAGTTCAATCTCGTTCTTCTATATAATTACAGTGATAGAGAAGAGACCACACAACAGTCAGGAACAAGAGAGAGGGGCTCCCAACGATGATCCTAACAAACCAGCATAAAGAAAATGACCTGTTTGAAGCTGTAGAGCTTTTCAAAACGTTTATAGGTGCAAATTTTTCCTGTCTCAGTTCTTTTCGCATTTCTAATGTGGATTTCTCATTTCATTCATCCATTTTCAAATGGTTCGCTTGTCCATTAAGTGGGTCGCGGGTGTAGGTTGCTTAAGTGGACCCTTCATAGCTCTCGATCCTCCGCCATCGACTCCAAATCATCAATTATGGCAATCCCCATACGGGTAGAGGAGAGATTATGGACTTGATCTTACCATCTCATCCTAGGTGTACCTAGAGGACGCCTGCCCGATGGTACGGATTCCATAGCACGTCATGGGATCCTAGTTGGGGACATGTGTATAACATAACCAAACCACCGAATGTGGATTTGCGTCTGAAATTGGGTAGCTGCATGGAAAGCTAGTGTAGTAGTTTGTGTCCCAAACCTTAATCTTTTACAATAATTGCAAACAAAATTCTAGACCTTATTTGTGATCTCCCTTGGATTGAGATATCAATTAAATTTTCTCTCTGGAATTATGTCAAAATGCGTATTTCGAATTTTTCGGAACAGCCATTTTTACTCTTTCCCACGTATAGTCACACTGAGCTCAGTTTATCATCATATATATATTTACCCTTACTGATTCTGTAACGCTCCTTACTTTTCTTATTTTTCTTATTTTAAATAAAAGTAGGCGGTGGGTATTTGAATAAATTTTCAATGTTTGTGTTTTCTCATTATTCAAATACGCACCGCCTATTTTTCATATATTTTAATTTTCTTCAAGGTTCAAACTCTACTATAGTAATGCTCGGCAAGTGTTTTCAAAAGGAAATTGCCAAATAAAACCAACCCTTCTTAGGGGGTCAAAGTTTGTACGGGAACATTTTTATTTTTCATCCGATCGACTTCAAACTCGGTTTGTGTACTCTATATAAGAAATATTTAGGTATTTTGCTTTGGACTCGAGTTATTGGCAATGATTTTAATGAGAACTTTTTCACGAAGGAGTTTGTCGTATCAATATGAAACTTTGTACATTGATAATAAAGAAGTAAAAAGAAGTAAAATATTATTTATACTCATAAATCTAAATTCTAAATCAATAGATACAAAAAAAATAGAAACCGTTTTTAGGCAATATGTACTTTGCTACGAATTTTAAGATCACTGATTTACTAACTGCTCCTCAGGTACTTTAATAGGAAATTTTATTTCGCGATATTTAAATATAAAAGAGAAAACTAACCGATCGTGAAGGAATCTCTGTGGACAAAATCCTGAGGGCTATTAAAATATGAGTCTTCTCATTATTGCAAAATTGCCGCGGGTAGCAGAAATGTATGAAGACGACGTTGTTGAGATTCCCACGGAAATTATATTAACAGGAGACTTAATTAAGACAATTTTTGGCGATCTGCTGCAAAAGTCAATGCAGGAACTTTCAGAACGAGTCATTGCCGCGCTGACAAATGTGCAGACATTAGAAATGAATAGGAGCGATTCTGTTATCAGTGAAGACTGAAGATCCAAATGATGCACCAAATTTCCCTGTTGAATTCCTCAATCAGCAAACTCCATCCAGCAAGCCACCTCATGTGCTGTACTTAAGCAAGGTGTCATCATCATGTTGCTGAAAAACTTGAACCCTAAAAAAGGACTGCAATGGAACTCGATTGATTGTGGAAGAGCCTGGACGAAATTTGATAAGAGCATGAATTATCACAATGATTCCATTTCCGATAAATTCTAGCATACGCTATAATAATAAACAAGGCTCAAGACCTGTCATTTGATCACGTTGGCATGCATTTGAAGACCGGAGTATTTTCACACGGCCAACTGTATGTGGCTTTATCACAATCAAGAGTTGCAAGACAAAAGAAGGTGTATATTGAATCTAATCCACAGCAAGGAAGATTATTAATTAACCAGAGACAATTTACACGCAATGTAGTTTTCAAAGAAGTTCTTTAAATAAAATCAATTTGTTTATCAAATATTACTTTGCATACCCAGCGAAGCGGGTACAACCAACTAGTTTCAGATATTGTCACTAACCGCATTGGAGATTCTACTACTCCCTGGCGGAGTTCCCCTTAAGTTACAGTTAAGTTAAGTTATCGTTGGGTGCAGTTTATGTTTCTCGTTACAGGCAAGCTCCACATCAAGTTTGTTATGTCCTATTAAATATTTGCCTTTTATTAACGCGGTTTTTATAACTTTACGTTCTTGAAGTCCCCTTGTATATGAAGGAAGGCAGCCAGAGAAATTCGCTAAAGTGTAAACTTCTTTCTTCTTCCTTTATTCCTTTATTCCTTCAGCTTCAATAAAAAGCCTTTGTATTTCCACGTGTCGGTCGATTTAATGGAGGGATCTCTAATTTGTCTTTTAGGGAAGGGTGATGGTCAAATGTTGACATCTGTTTGGGCCATTGGCAGCATTAATGTCGAATTTGGTTTAAGTGCCACTGGCAAGCTACAGTTCGTAACGTAATGCTGGGTTTCCACTTGTCGATTTAAAATTGACAATTAACGTACCTATTTGTATGCCAATTTTCTAATTGTGTCAATGAATTGACTAACAGCGCTTGTCAATAACTGACAAAGAAACCACTAGACAAGTGGAAGTAGCTGGATTGTCAAACAAATGTCACTTTGTCTTTAAGTAAAAAAAAAATAAATAGATGGCGCAACAGGCGGTAGACACCCTAGGCCTAGCTTCTCGCAAGTCGCAACCATTCGTTTTGTGTGAGTTTCTATTTTTGGAACGAATGGAAGGGACCTACAATTTTATGCCGAGTGCGAACTGCTGAATTGAGAAGCTTTTTCATGTCAGTCATACTCTCGGATGTTTGTCCGACGTTCGCGTCTCTTTGTCTTTAAGTGACAGAGAAAATTAATTGGCATCATGTTTGTCGATGAATAGACACATTGTGATTTACAAGGTAGGCCAAACTTTTTACAGGGCCCACCCCTTTTCGCATGAATGTTTCTGTATGGATGTTTCTTTTTGATGAATGACTATCTAACCATTTGCAAAGTAAATTCAAAGTCAGTTCTATTCATTCTATACGCATTTAGCATTTCGGGTATTTTGCAAATTTTCGGTTTTCATCGTCTTCTGCCTACAGCTTCAACTCAGATTCAACCAACAAAACACGAGAAGCGAGAGCGATTAATTTCTTTTTTAAAATTGTTCATTTGATTGTTATTTTTTTATGTACATTATGTACCTATAGATGTATTAGTTTACGTGTGCCACAATTCACAGTTGACAAAGAGATGACAATGTAGCAAATTGTTTGTCAAAATTTCATCGTCAATGACCTGACAAACGATTTTTTGCCAATAATTGACAAAAGTGGAAATATACTGACAGTGGTGTCGTTAAATGACATAAACGAGAGCTGTCAAACTTTGTTTTATCAACCGACATGTGGAAACTCACCTTAAGACTTGAGCATTTTTAATATTGAGGTTATATTTTTGGGTCGCTCTGTACATTGAAGCAAATTTTTCCACCCGCTTATCACTGAAAGCCCACGACAAACAGACCCACTTTTTAGAGTTCCCCCTATCATCGAATAATTTATTTCGATTTAGAAATTTTGACCAAAAACAATCACCCCTATTCCCGTTGGCGTTTGTCGTAAACGATTCGTTTTTAAGTCGGTGCTTGTAACTTTATTAAGACAAACGGTTTGAAATGACAGTGAACACATTGGAAAAGAAATAAAATCGTTGACAAAAGTTCGAACAAAATCTGAATACGGTTTTTACAAGGACTCGACACATGAGTCGCATACTTAAAACGCCAACGGCAATAAGGGTGATTATTTTGTGTTTATTAGATTAAATTCTGACAACTTCAAACCAACAAATGAGGTCCAATAATAATATTGGGAACCTACTACTAAAGCTGATTATATATGCCACTGCCAGCAACTATGATCACGATTATTTCTGAAAACCCTTAATACATATTCTTAGTTATAGTTCCACATAACCTCATAAAATGTCGAGTGTCTGCTTAACGAGCTTAATACAATGTTATCCTGATATTTACTCTGTAATAGAATTGCTTCCTCTTCCTCATAATAATCTACCTACATTATGAGGTTATTCAATTCTGTTCATCCTTTCACTAAATAATGCCACCTATACGTGTATACGATGAATTAATAGTAGCAGGTATTGATTTTGTTCAGTGTTGCATTTTACATGTATGCATACAAGTACTTGTCGGTCCTTCCTCTTAATGCATACTTAAAAGTCAATAACCAGGAAACTAATTCCGTAATCCGGACAGAAAAGAAACAAGCATCCTTGTACGGAGGATTTTTCTTCTATCCATTCAAATGTTGCACTTCCACAACCGTCAACAGCCAACAGCACTGTCGCCAGAGGACATTTTTGTATTCTATCACAACGCCTCTACTCCTCTAGTAATCAAAAGTGTTTTTGTAGCCAAAACATGTGTTCATATACAAGGCATACACATATATAAACTCGATAGTTACGTACATTATCTTATGTCAACATCATTGATAACAACACTAGTATCTAATAGGAATTGTGTTGCTTGTGATTGATTTAAAAAGGTACAGTGTTACCAGGCAGGTGATTTTAATTTCATTTTAATTATAGGATATTGTGTTAATTTAAATGTGCTTGACATCAATTTGCCTACAAACTCTTTAACATTTTACAATTACAGAGATGAGATATTAGTATAGATTTATATATAAGTGTATAATAAATTGGTTTAAAAGAAACATCTCATTTTATGAAGACAACATTTGCATTACATTTACTATTAAAATTAAAGTTATATAAAATAGCTAATTTATGTTTTTTCTCTTCTATTTTCAGGTAAGAATTATACTGCATAATTAAATTTGAATAAGAAAATTCCCAATAAAATGTAAATTCTTTGGAATGGTAAGTCTCATCTTAAAATAAAATCGGTACTGATAGCAAACTTTCAATATATGGATTTCCTATTCGCTGTTGTAAGGGCTTGAAAAAAATGTCACTTCTTGTAAAAAACATTAATATAGGGCCCTATTCTGGGTTTCAATCGAAGATTCTTTATTTTAGTGTTGCAGGTATTAAACAATTCGCTCAGCTACAACAGAGCCTAGGCTCACAATTGTCGAACTGAAATGAAGTGCTCGAACTCTGAAAATGGATTAGAAAAAAACCTTGAAAACAATTTGTTTCTTTCTTTATTTTATTCTCAGTCGTTCCAACGCTACAAATCTGCGGGACTGGACGGCATTATACCAATCATGCTACAAAAACGAGCGTAACGACTATTCATAGGTTTTCTAAAATTATAGACCAATAAGTCTCTCTTCCTTTCTTTTGAAAACATTAGAAAGACTATTGGACTTGCAGATAAGGAACAATATAGAGACTATATGATGCATAACACGCATTTATGTGAAAGGCAGATCTGTGGAAACAGCAATACATGAGGTAACTAGAACCATCAAGAAGTCTTTAAACCTTAAAGAATTTACGTTGGCAGTCTTTCTAGACATAGAAGGTGCTTTCAATAACTTAAACACAGAAAGAGAAACCATTACATGCTTACAACCTGACTAACTGGGTAAAACAATGCCTAACAGGACGATTGAGAGATCTGTTAATGGAGGGACGCTACAAGGTGGGGTTTTATTTCCTCTCCTATGGTACATCTCAATAAACAAACTTCTTAAATCATTTATCAACATGGGCATGAAGTTTGTCGCCTACACGCAGATGAAATAGTTGTGCTGATTTCAGGAAAATATCTACCTACCATTAGTGAAGTCATGGAATATGCGTTATCAGAGCTAATCAAAGTGGACGAAGAAGAGCAACGGTTTATCGGTTAACCCCAACAAGACTGAACTCATTCTGTTCACCAGAAGATATAAGATACCAAAATGGGAAATTGAGAGGCATTCTTATGGCCAGTTGCACAGTGCAGAGTTCAGTGTAACTTAAGTTTGAGTAGAGACGAACAGATAAGTGTCACTCATGCATTTTGCGTTGCGTTTCACAGTCGATTCACAATAGTCACCTCAAATGGTACAAAAAACTTGGCAGCACTTAGAAAAATTGTTGTTTTGCAATATTTAATAATTTATTCGATTTTCCAAATGGGCTGTTAATGACAAAAAAACCCCTAACTTTAGAAAGAAAAATAATTATTTTGTTTAATTGAACTCGTAAAGCGAAAAAAAAAAAAAAAATGAAATTGTCAAATTGTTGACAGCTGAATAGCTTGCCACCTGTCCCGTGTGACACTTAAGTGTCCGATATTGTGCACTTAAGTTTTATAATCAAATACGACGCTATGCAACAGAAATCGAATCTTGAGTGGAATTTTAGGGAGAATAGATACTTAAGTGGGCACTGTGCAACTGGGCATGAATCTCCCACCCGAAAGCAAAACACCTGGGTATCGTGTTCAACTCCAACTTAAACTGAAACAGATCTGAATGGTTTTTTTAGTTGCATATTCTGTCATGTACTAATAAAAGTGTAATGACAATGGGCCTTAATGGCTTCTGGGTGAAAATTGCACATATGTATTGCAAACTGCCCCCCTAACCTAACCTAACCTAAACCTAAGTAAAACCCTTGGTTCGACTCAAGCTGCAAAGAAGCTATCAGATTGAAAGAGATGAGTTTTTCAGTTCAGTTTTCATTTACACTTCAGCTGTCTGCTCTTTAAACAAAGCCAATCTGCTTGCAGAGCAATTTGCTGCTAACTCAAACAGTCCATTCACTAACTACCGACCTATTACACTTACTTACATCCATTATTGTCTCTGGTGACTTGATGACTTATCTCACCGAATAGTGGAACCAATCTCAACATCACTCTGTTAAAACGAAGATTATTGCTCTTGATATTTAAAAGGCGTTTGATAGATTTTGGCATCAAACTCTCTTGCCGAAAATAAAATGCCTATGGGATCGACACGCTGTAGTATCCTGGATAAATGACATCTGTCTGGTTCTGTAGTCTCGTATAAAGTAAGTTTTATTTTATTAAATCTGACATTTTATACAGTGTGAACATACACTAAAATTCTGACAATTTATACAGTATTTCAAGATACTACAAACGCCCCTTCTTCAATGGGTTAGAAAAAACCTTTCTGGACATCCAATTCAAGTTGAACGGCTTCAATGTTTCCTTTTCCTTGGCTTTTTTTACTGCTACTTTCACGGTGCAGGGAAATAAGTCCCCGGGAAGTCCACAGAGGGACTCAGTTCCCTCGGAACTTGGCAACTAAGTCCACTTCATGAAAGGGGTTTTATTTCTCACTAGGTGGGAGCTAAGTCCACTGACGGAATTAGTTCACTAAGGGACTTAGTTCCCACCTAGTGGGGACCAATTTCCCTGCACCTACTTTCACCACCAATGCTCTGATGAAATAGCTAACTGCTTTTAGGTCCTTCAACAAATTTTTCGCAACACTTGTCACTCATCGATATCTATTCACCCATAAGCCTACCTTCGGACATACTGTAAAATATAGAGATCCTGTTTTAAGCCGTACAAGGTAACACGCTTGTGGAATGCATTACAATCCACAATTGTTTAAAACCAGTGTCTCTTCTCTATCCTTCCTATTAACCCTTTTACTCGTGTTGTTCATTAGTATTTTAAGGAACAAAAACCCCTAGAGAACTGTTACATAAATTCTATAAAAAAAAATTAATAATAAAACTACAAAGCCCCACTGATTTATATTGGCAGTAAAAATTACACCTGGCATTTCCTTAAATTTGCAAGGAACTAAAAAAAACGGAATTTGCATGGAGAACGATTTGAAAATAAGCTTTCCTATAAAGAGCAAAAGCTAAATTTCGTATATCGTGTAATAAGGCACAAAATTCGCTCTCACTTTTAACCAGAGAAATCGAAATGCCATGCCAGCCAAAGCCAACGACATGGAGTGGAGCACTGAGAGCGCCCCCAAAAGCGATAGAGTAGAGAGAGACTAGAGAGTAACCATTTGTTTTGTGTGTGATTTGCGGCTGCTGTTATCCCGCATCGAACTTATGTTGGCGCCGCTGCAACAAACCGCCTCGTACTAACAAAACTAACCAAACCAACCAAGACTACATTAACCCACCCATCCCCATCCACCACCCGCCTGCCAGCCAAACACAACTACACGTGAATACGCCGTGAGATGAAAACGGCCTCGCCGCGCTCAGTTGCAAACCGAAAATCGTCGCGTATCAAAGTTTTTGATGATAAAACGGAATTATTTTCGCGCGGCTGTCATTTTCTGTTTTATCAATTTTATTTCATTTGCCGTACATCCAAAATTTATAAAATATTTCTCCATCAAGGAGATAAAACATAGAATTGAAAAATTCCCAGAAATTTCCACAAATTGCGAATTACATAAGTTTTTGTTTTGATTCAAGTGGTGCCAAGTGTTGCGAGGAAATTTATACCGATAGATACCGACACGATATTCAAGTTTTATCACAAAAATCAGCCCCCCACCCCTGGCATCCGCTCGACCAGCTAAAGTGCACCCTGGTCTGGTGTATCTGGTGTTCCTAGTTTTCTTCGCCTCCGCCAATGCACTGTATTGTTGTGTTAAATATACCTCATATAGTTTGGCTAGTGTGGAAAAATCAATATATTAGGGAAAACCGAAGAGAGTGAGGATAAAAGCAAACGAAAAAAAAAAAAACGAAGAACAACATTTTTATACTACTACATGTCGCGCGTCCTTCGATCATTAAAAATTTATACAGAAAATATAGGATAACACGAGAAAATTAAGTGAAGTGTATGTGCCCGCCCGGTGGGGGTGCTGATGACGACGGTGGTGGTGGTGATACGTGTTAGTGCAAAATCGAATTTTCAAATTATGCGAACCACCACAGTATGTGTGGTGGTGTAGTGAAAAAAGAAAATATATATATATATAATAAAAAAAATTCCCTTCTAATAAAATATACTCGAGCCAAGGGGCGTGTTTGATTGATTTTCTCGTTCGTTTTGCGATGCAATCTGTATCCCTATATGTACTGTGAAGGGCCTCCTCGACACAATTGCCAAACATCAACAATAGGGATCTTCGAATTTTTCTGGTACGTAAAAAAAACTTTGTTTTTCCTTACGAGACATTTTTCTAAAAGTCATAGGTAGCATCAAAATGTCCTGCATATCTGAAAGCCACTCATGGAGCTTCACTGACGTGAATTTCTTCAGGGGTGTGGTGGTGTCGAAAAATGCTAACGGGAATTTGCGTTTTTGGCACTTAGGCTTGAGTGTATTTTTCTCATTTTTTTTTTTTATTTATTCATCATATGTGTTCTTTAGAAGTCGATTAGGATGAGTGAGTGGTGTGTAAAGGGAGGGAGGTAGATTGGGCTGTCAGGATTGGAATGCTGTTACAATTTCGTCGTACGTGTCGTGTGACATTGTTTGCTAATGTCCTCTTTTTGTTCGGTTTCATTTGTCGAAGCTCGCCATTGTGGTGAGAGAGAAGCGATGCTGTATTGTGCCAGTGAATAAGGGTGTGACCATTTTTTTTTTTTTTTTTTTTATTATTTTGTTGTAGGCACAATTTGGATTTGAAGGATGTTTTTAGCAGGGAATTTGTGTTAAAATTTGCTTTTAAAAATGTAGGTAGGCATTCCCGCACATTTATTTGCTTCCGATTCGGAGTGAACAAAGGTGTTAGGAAGGCAGAATATACATTAGCACTTGGTGAATATGACCCACTAGCATAAATGTATCTCTCTTTGGATGGTCGATTTAATCTGTCTCTATTGGGAAATGGACTTTTAGTGTCGCAATTATTTCCGCCTTATCATTCAGTTTTGACGAGCTGGAGTAATAGCAAATTGAAACCGTGATTGATAAATCGGACAGTATGTGTATCCATAGCTTTGGAAAATGTGTAGCCGATACTACGTCATTTAACAAAACGAACAATGACGCTGTGAATATTCTAGCTGTGTAACAAAACTGAGATAGTTCAAATCATTGAGTTTGTCATAAGATAGCTTATCAGTTAGCAAAGACCCAATAGAGGTTTTACCCTCTTCCTTATATAAATACACACTTTCTTCTAAAGTAATGTAATAGGCCCTTTTTGTACACTGCGGCCAGGAGGTCTTATGTGCTGGGGCTTATCCATTTAATACATTGAGGTGTGGAGGCTTTTAAAAAAAACAAAAAAAAAAAATTGAAAGACATTCGAAACTGGTTGGTGATGAAATCTCCTTTTCCAAAATCCCCTGTGCTGAAATCCCCAAAATCTCCAAAATACCCTAAGAGAAAATCACCAGGAACAAAATCCCCCATTTTTAGATTTGGTGTTATTAATTCTGTCGCCGCGGCACCTAAAAATGGTGTTAAAAAGTGAGATACGTATGGGGGGCATGGTGCCCCCCATGCAACCCCCCTGCTTGGGGTCACTGTATGATTTGGAGTAAGTGCAAGATTGGGTATAGGAAAGCTTAGTTTGCTTGTGGGAGATTTTGGCATAGGGGATTTCATACCGTGAGGTTTTGGAAAAAGAGAAGAAAAAAAATTTAGAGATCATATCCAATAAGGGATTTTGGAATAGGGTATAACGTAGGGATCCCATTCGAAACAGACCGAGCATATCCGGTCCCTCTTCGTCTTTCTTTGTAAAGTTGTGCAGAAACTCTTATTTAATTAGCTTCTTTTTATGGTCGGTGGCAGATTATTGCTGAGACTCTGCTACTCGGTTCACAAGCAATGATTTTAACGACTACACCATGGCCACCGCCTGATGAGTTTATTTATAAACTTCAGTCCTCTCTCTTCCATATTCGGTACCACAACAAGGCATTCACAGTGTGAACCACCATACTTAGGTGGCGTTACAATCCGTGGTGGTCCTAGTCTCCGCCAATACGCTTCCCCAGTTAGTGGAGTCTTTGGCTAACTGTATCAACATTAAGAAGAGCAAAGTTGAATTTGACAAATTCGTATGATTCGCAAAGTGAACTGACAAAAAAAACTATTTGCATACAAATAGCACCTAAAAGTTCCTTGAGTTCCACATCTACTTGCGCGCGCCACGTACGTTGATGTTATCCTCTACTGCGTTGGCCCTCTTTAATAATTGAGTCGAAAAAAACAGTTAGTCGTATGAACTTGAAAGTTTGTACGTTAATAGATAAGTCAAAATTATTGCATGCCTCATTTATCGTTTTTCAAAATTCGTCCTATAAGGGTTGAAAAACTTTTCAAACTAACTTTTCTATTTCGACCTTCCTACCTTAATGGAGCGAGCACTTTTCCGAATTGCTCAATCCAATCCAGGGCATTGAGGATGACACATCTATCGCCTTAAGCAGGGCGGAAAATAGTCCCACGGTAGAGGAAGTCACTTTTGCGATCAAATCGCTAAAAGCTGGCAAATCTGCCGGAGTGGATGAAATCCGGCCAGAAATGCTAAAGGCCTTAGGTGAAGAGGGAGTCAAATGGCTCTCTCGTGTCATTAAAGTGGCCTGGGAATGCGGCGAAACACCCAGCGATTGGCAGATTGGGGTGATTGTGCCCCTTTTCAAGAAAGGGGATAAAAGGGATTGCTCCAATTACAGGGGTATATCACTTTTAAGTCTCCCCGGAAAAGTCTTTGCCAAGGTGCTGGAAACGCGTTGCAGAGCTGTGGTCGAGGCACGATTAGGAGATGAGCAGTGCGGCTTTCGTCCCGGCAGAAGCACAACCGACCAGTTATTCACTCTCAGAATGGTACTTGAGAAGGCTTGGGAGTATGCTACACCTGTTTACGCTTGCTTCGTAGATTTGGAGAAAGCATATGACCGAGTCCCTCGAGGGAAACTCTGGAGTGTATTACAGCAGTATGGAATTGATGGTTCTCTCTTGAGAGCCATTCAATCTCTTTACACAAACTGTAAAAGCTGTGTTCGGGTAAACGGCGTTAAATCAATACCTTTCACCGTGGGCGTTGGACTTCGCCAGGGGTGCGTCTTGTCGCCTCTCCTTTTCATTACTTATATGGACTGGATGTTACAGCGCAGTCTTGGCGAAGAACGTTTCGAATTGGGAGATCTGAGGATAAGTCATTTGCTCTTCGCTGATGACTTGGTCATCCTTGGGTCCTCTCAGACTGAACTTCAGCGCGCACTCGATCGGTTTGTAGCCGTTTGTGTTGAAGCTGAGATGAAGGTAAATGTGAACAAATCTGAAGTGATGGTCGTCTCCCGAACGCCTGTTCAATGCACTCTGCATGTTAGTGGAGTCCCATTGAAACAGGTGGAGAAGTTTAAGTATCTCGGGGTCTTATTCACGAGTGATGGAAGGAGCAATGCTGAGTTTTCCTGTAGGATTGGTCAGGCTGGATCGATTTTGAGACAGCTTGGTCATTCTGTTATCAGGAGGACTGAACTTGGTGTCAAAGCTAAGTTGTCAGTCTTTAATTCGGTGTTTGTTCCAACTCTTACCTATGGTCATGAGGTTTGGGTAATGACCGAAAGAATAAGATCGCGAATACAAGCTGCCGAAATGAGATTTCTTCGTAGTATTGCTGGTGTGACCCGTAGAGATCGCATCAGAAATACCAGAATACGTGAGGAACTCAATGTCGAGCAGCTACTTCTCCGGACGGAGCGATCCATGCTTCGGTGGTTTGGTCATGTTAAACGCATGTCCCCGACCAGGATTCCACGACGTGCTATGGAATCCGTACCATCGGGCAGACGTCCCCTAGGTAGACCCAGGATGAGATGGTTAGATCAAATTCATAATCTCTCCTCTACCCGTATGGGGATTGCCCTTGATGATTTAGAGTCGATGGCGGAGGATCGAGAGCTATGGAGGGTTCACTTGAGCAACCTACACCCGCGACCCACTTAATGGACAAGCGGACCATTGAAAATGAATGAATGAATACCTTAACTTGCCATTATACATATTTATGAATGGCAATTCTAGATATGCTTTTAATTGTTAGGCAATACTTTACCGAGTATTTTAAGCTAACATTCATCTTTCTGGTCCATGCAGAGGGTGATATACAACCAATTGAAAATAGATCTTAATTGACCAAGTGCGAAAAAAATTGCTTCATCGATTGCAGTTGTGCTTAGGGGTAGTTTTGTATTGCTTTCCAAAAATATAATATTATTACTCGCACGACGGGCATTCAAAATGCACATTGTACACGTACATGCCCCGCCCATGAATGGCGTAGTAAATTGGATGAAGGGAATGGATATGTATATCCACCACAATCGTACATACAATATATTTGAGATCTGCAGATATGCAAAGTGTAACGGTGTGATCGCGTAGTATAAATAATCAAATCATACCTGTGACGAGTCAGTGACGACATTTCGAAAAATAATCGGTCGCTTAAGCTGAAACTTACATACACAATTGATGTATCTCTTATGATTTAAGTGTCTTTAATCTCCCGTGCGTCTCGCTTTCGCTAGGATAATTAATAAATAGCAAGGACTGGAAGTTTTTGGCATCAATCTTGAATTCTCATGTTTCTCACATGGTACGTGGCATAAAGTGAAAAACGAAAGATTCGCTGATACCTTAATCATTGATTGATTCAAACATGTCGACATTGTTATACTTCATTTATTTCCTTTGTATGTAAAATAACTTTTGAATAACAAATTTGAATTGACCGAATTACATGAAACAGCATGTGCTATGCATGGTCGGAATTATTATTCCCATTACATGAACAAATTTGGGCGGAACGAAGTTCGCCGGGTCAGCTAATTAATGATAATTAACCCTTAAATCCTACCCTGGGGTCCAGCGCGATGCATAAACAAAACTTTTGTGGATATTTTTTCAACTAAATACCACACGATGACGTTATTCAAGCTAATCCTCTAATCAATGTATGTAGGCGTCTCGTTATTAGTAATTTTTAATTGTGCGTGGGGTGCAGTCATAATTATAACAATTTCCGGGTCCCCTATACCCCAGGGGAGGAATAATGTAATATCGGAAGACAGAAATTCTTACACAAAAAATATCTTCTGAACATATGAATTATGTCGAAAATGAGGATTTATCGACTTTCGCCAGTCTGTGCCCTTCTTTTGCTAAGGACACGAACATTAGAGAAATAAAGACGTAAAACCAGTGCCAAAAAAGGCGCCATTTCCTCAAAAAACTTGCACTTGACCTCATCACGCCCCAAAACATGTAATATTATTGCCGCTAACATAGCCGGTCTGTGTCCCAAGAATGTCTCGATTCTAAACTTTAAGGTATTTTTAATATTCAACTAAGTGTGTGATCTTAATAAAAAATAATTTATATCAAAAGGTCTTTTTGTTTTTGAAATAATAACAAAACTATATTGGGGTTTTCTGGACCCCAGGGTAGCAACAGTGTTTCTCCAGGGATGGGTAGGGTTTTATTTTTGTTTTGTAAAAATGTTCTTTCCCAGCACTTCCCTCTCTCCCCCCCCCCTCTCTCTATCTCTCTGTTGTAAAATACTTTTCATAACGGTAAAACGATCTGAAAAAAATAATTTCTCGTTCGAAAAAAAATTCATAGATTTCTGGGTTCCTATTGACTTTCTCTTTCCAGGTATCGAAATATTCAGTACTGTTCGCACTTTTTGCCGTCTTTGGAAATGCGTATTATCCACTAGAGTGTACGTAGTGCGAAAACGATTCCGAATAAATTGCTTCGTAAAATGGAGGTAGCGGACGATAAGTTTGGAGAACCGAACCATGGTTTTCAAAATAAGTTTGCACAATTTGCACGTGTTGTTCTGGCGTTAATCTATTCATAGTAAAATGGCAAAACGTACTAACCACAAATCAACTTTCGACTGTCAAATTGACAATCTGTACAAACAGTTCTGCCAGTTTAAAAACAAAACCTCTAAAAAAACACACCATTTATTTGCTTAAAGTTTGTTCACCAAAAAATATGGTTACCAAAATCAAAGTCGTGGTGGATATTTTAACCATATTTTGTTTTTGAACATGATGTAATTGCATTGTCCAAACTTTGATAAATCGATTTATGTTTTATTTAAATTTATTTATATATTTATTTCCTGTAGGATTGGTCAGGTTAAGTCAACTTTGAAAAACCTTGGTCATTCTGCTATTAGGAGGACTGACTGTATTTATTTTATGTACATTTGGCAACAAATACTCCATCATCATGTATTTACTTGCTTAGTTTAAAGAAATATACTTCTGATAGGCTAGATCAACTTCAAAACCCCAAAATTTGCTGTTTGATCTTTTTTTTGTTTGATCTTCAACTTCCAGAAAGAGGAAGGTTGACGTAAATGGTTTCTATATTTATCTTAGAATCATCATTATTATCCGTAAACTTATTTTTTATATTTACATTTAATTGTCAAATAAAAAAAAATATCACAACTCTTATTTAGTTTCTTTTATTTGAAAGTTGGTACGGGTGTTTCTCTGCATGACACATTTCACAATGTACGCTCCAAAGAAATAGATAATTGTCGTTCTATCTCTCTCTGTTGTTGATCTATACAATTATTTAATTTTTGTTTAAACCTCAAAAATTGTTATTCATGTAGATAGAACTTTTCGTCATATTATGATAATTAATTTCTGAATTGGGGGCAGCAATCAGCCTAAAAGTCTGCAAGCAATTGGCATACAATGCGATGTAAACGTCAAAATACATGCACCAATTATTCAGTGTTCTAGCTTTTAAACAATTCCATTTACATGAACAATACAAAAATGTCAATGCTACCTAACTAAACTCAAATAGGTATAAGTATTCAAAAAGGGTTACATGTCAAAATAAAGTCTATTTTGCTATAGATGCACAAAACCACCCATTGAAACCCTTCAAATAAATGAAGATACTTGTACAGATTAAACAAAAATTTAAAAGAATCTTAACAAAAAAATAAATCTCAATACCTGACCTACCCCAATTTCGCCCCCATAAATATGAGCGCTGACTTTATCGCTATTTTTTTCTTTACCTCTGGCTGTCACTTGTGAAGCATACCAACCAACACTCTTGCTACTCGTACATAATCTCTTCGTATTCATGCGCTTATTTCGCATATGCAAATACAAGGAAAAAAAAGTAGAAAAACAAAATAAACAAACAAAATACATACATAACATCAAGCAACAACAACAACATAAATAAACCACCTCTATTGAGGGGGAAATGAAATACAAAAAAAAACATACAAACAAAAGAGAAAGAGAAGGAAAAAAATGAAAATAAGTGGAAACACACATAAGAGCACAAATTGCATTTGAATATTTGAATCGAAAACAGTAATTCCGGTTGGCTGACCGCCGTCAACCCTTAACGCGTACGTGCACATGACTGCACTGCCAAAGAGAAAACCCGAGGAGGCATTTCTCTATGGATACCACTAGATGTGCTATATACACAAACACAAACCCTTACCACACCGCCCAAAGCATCTGATTGCCTTTGGCTTAGCGACACCTGTTTAAAACGGCTCTTGAAAATTGCCACTGCTAAGAGGAGCGCCAGCTTAATATAGACAAAGATTGTTTGGAAAACTATTTAGAAACGTCACAGTGAACTGATAGATAGAACAGCAATTGAAAGGGAATCGACAGTAGTGTAACAAGTGGAATCGAACAAGGAAATCGTTTCGAATAAGAAAAAAAAAATGTTACGTATACGCCCCCCTCTATGCTCTGGGATTCAACTTTGGAGATTTTTATTTTTTAACTGATCTACTTGAGTTGGCATGAAGAGCAATGGCTGTTATCCAAAGTAAACAAACAAAATACTTAGTCATCGGATGGGTAACGAAAGCGGGTCAAACCGGTAATATTTGAGATATAAGGAGGAAATTCGAATTTTAAGTATTAGACGTGCGGAGGTGAATTTAAATCGAACAAAGGAAAACAAAAGTCACTTGGAGTTTGGAGAATAGATGGGATGCTAGCGGAATATCTAAGTTGGCTTTTGTTTTATATTGCAGTTAGTTCTCAAATTGGAAAAGGTGTACATTTTAAGGGCGGGGTAACGCGGGTTCTTTATGTGTGGAGTAACAGCTTCAAGTCGGAACATTTTTTTTTTATAATCTTTTTAATGGCTACTTAAATTAGTTGCTTTAAATTTACGAAATATTTGTGAACTTTAGTTATGCCATTGGATCCACACTGAAGTTGCCTCTTCCGCAGAAATGAGTTTTTTCCAAAATATATGATCAGTGGGTTCATCAGTAGACAAACGACAACCACATCTGATCTAGACGTAATAGCTTAAATTTATCTAAGCCAACCAATCTTTGTCAACCTTTTTTGGTTGAAGATTTCGTCTCCGGAATTATTTGCCGTTAAATATATATATATATAAAAAAAAAAAATAAAATAAGAAGAAAGATAGGTATGAATAAAAAAAAATATTTATTTACAAAATTTATTCAGTCTCGGTCTGAGTCTACTTTCTTGAGCAAATTAAAAAAAAATTAGGTTCCAAAGCCGATAGACCAGTTCGCATTTCGACTTCTCACTTTTTCGACTTAGTTTCGGTTTCAGTGCTAAGAATCAAAATTTATCGAACCATGAAAATGCAAAGTTTAAAAGAGTTTTAACAGCTTTCCAGCTGATTGCTGGATGTACATTTTTGACAGAAAGCCAAAACTCATACAAATCTTTTTAGACGGCGAAAGAATAGTTTCTCAAATCAATGAGTTTTTTTCTGTTGCTGGCAATTTTTTTGTCTTGCAAACTACAAATGGGCTGTTAAGTGAGTTTTGAAGCTCATCCGATGTCGACAGAGTCTATGCTTTTGCACCATACAGCAGGACCATGATGATTAGGGTCTTATATAATCATGTCTATCACAGAATCCGTCGAATTTTGTTACGAATTTCGAGATTCGTATTCGTATTAGTATTCTTCTTCGAAATTCGTAGCGAAAATTTCTACTACGACGGATTCTGTGATAGTTCTCTCGGGGTTCGTAACAAAATTCCAAATACGACGGATTCTGGGATGGAATAGATATTTCCTTGGTTCTATAAGAGAGGGCTTTACCTAAGAGGTAATGCCTTTTTAGCATGAAGAAACAGCGATTTGCAAAAGTGATTCTTCGTTTGATCACTGCCGTGATGTAATTTTGCGAGGTAATAGTAGTGCTCAGGTAGACAAACAAAGTCTTTAATTACTTCGAAGTTGTATCTGTCCATCGTGATGTTTTGACCGAGTCGTCGATGCTGAGACTCCTTTCTCGTTGACAGCATATACCTACTTCGTTTCGTCCTCATTTACAGCCAGACCAATCTTCGGCGCCTCCGTTTCAATACTTGTAAATGCCTCACTGACAGCTCGTTGCGATCTTCCGATAATGTCAATATCGTCAGCATATGCACGCAGTTGAACAGACTTCTGAAAAATTGTACCTCTGATGTTTTCTTGTGAGTTTTGTACAAATGCTTCAAGGATGATGTTAAAAAAGTTACACGATAGCGCATCGCTTTGTCTCAAAGCTTTTTCGACACCCAAAGGCTCGGTGATGTTTTTGCCGATTTTGACGGAGCAGCGAGATTCCTCCATCGTCATCCTGCACACACGAACGAGTTTGGCAGGAATGCCGAAACGTGACATGGCTTTGTATAGCTCGTCCCTATATACGCTATCATAGGCGACTTTAAAGTAGATAAAGCGATCGGTCTGAAATTCCAGGGTTTTTTTCTAAGATCTGTCGGAGTGTGAAAATTTGGTCGATGGTTGACTTTCCAGATCCGCACTGATATGGGCCGATCAGGTCGTTGTCGAAAGGTTTTAGACGTTCACACATGCGACATTCAGGAGACTTATTCTTCTGTAGTTGGCGCAGTTCAGAGCAACTCATTTCTTGTGGATAGGACACACGTTGCTCAGGCTGCATTCATCGGGCATGCTTTCGTCCGACCAAATTTTACAGATGAGTTGATGCATACTCCTTACCATCTCCCGCTGCTTTTTAAAGCTCGGCCGGTAGGCCATCCGCTTCCGCAGTTTTGTTCGACTTAATTTGGATATTGCTATCCTCAGCTTGTGTAGGACGGGTGGACAGAATTGTTGGCTATCATCGTCCAGACTGAATAGGTCATTCTGCCTGCAGGTTGTTGGCTGTCTCCGGCGTTAAGCAGTCTGCAGAAGTGTTCTTTTCAAATCCTTAGCACCGCCTGTGAGTCTACTACTGTGTTTCCATGTTCATTTCTGCAGGCTTCTGTTCGGGCCCTGTATCATTGGGTGGATCGTTTTACCCTCTGGTAAAACTTCAAACATTTCCCCTGCAGTAGCACCCCTCAATTGATTCGACCGCCTGCTTCTCGTGCTCTTTCTTTTTCCTTCTGAGAAGTCGGTGTTCCTCCCTTCTTCTTAGCCCGTAGAGCTCGCGAGCAACTCTCTCCGCCGTTTTGGTCCTCGTCTATGCAGCATCGCCTGGTTCCTGGTAAGCCTCGTTCTTTGCCGCATGTGCCTGTCGGAACTCTTTGTCTCTTCGTCGAACCAGTGGTTTCGTTGTGGTCTTCTAGCGAAACTCAGTACATCGGTGGCAGCACCTATGATGGCACGCTGGTAGCGCTGCCACTAGTACTCTGCACTTGATTCTGCCGGGGCTGACGATGAGCTTGCTGAGAGGTTAAGGGAGACGCGGTCGGCAAAGTTTTTGGCGGTCTCTTGCGATAGAAGCACTGCGACGTCAAATCCGCGTTGTGGATATCCGCATACGCACTTTGAACATTATCAAGTAATGGTCCGAGTCTATGTTATCCGTTCCGAACATTCGGACATCCAAGACACTGGACGCATGTCTGGCGTCGATTGCAACGTGATCAATTTAGTTGACGGTTTGTTGATCTGGAGACCGCCAATTCCCCTTCTATATGTTGAGGTGCGAGAAATGAGTGCTGGCAATGTTGACATTTCACCCTGCCGCTGCAAAGTCGATTAGCCTGTGTCCGTTTTCGGAAGTGTTCTCGTGCAGGTTGTGCTTTTCGACTGTAGAGCCAAAGATATACCCTCTTTTCCGGTTTTGTCATTAAAGTCGCCAAGAATAATCTGGACATCGAACTTAGGGCACTTATCATACGTCTTCTCAAGAAGATCGTATTTGAATGCTTCCTTTGCTGTGTCATATTTCTTCTCTGTGGGGCGTGGGCACAAATCAGCGTTATATTTTTAAATTTGGCACTGATGCGGATTGTGACCAGGAGCTAGCTTAAGTTGCGAAAGCCCAAGACTTCTTGCCTAAATAACCTCTGCACTCGCCGCAGTTTCTCATGCTCTTTTTCCCCGGTCCATCCTATCGCACTTCGTGGATGGCCCTATTCATACACACCTAGAACGCAGGGACTTCAATTAATGATGCAACTTGGCAGCATCGGAATTTGAAATTCACCAACTGAATAAGCAAATTATTTGGTATCTCTTGCTCACTCTGCAAATAGTTTTCTGTACAGGTACCTATATATTGGGCATAAATCTTCTTCTTTTTATAGTTACTGGGAAATACATTGCCCGCTGCCCTGAAAAGTATTTTATATTTGACGCAAACTGCTCTTGAGTCAAAATTTACGTATTTGTAGGCTTGAGTGACTGATTATGGCACGTTATGTCAAAAGCATTCTACTAGTTGTACTTATTTTCGCCCATCGCATCTTCAGCAGATGAATGGCGATGACAGTACGGTTAGCTTCTCAAGAGAGTATACCTTTTTGAAGAAATGTCCAAATATTTGAAACTCAATTCACCAGGATACGCAATTCTATTATTGGACAAGATTTTTGTCTGTTTTTGACGTCAATTTTTTTTGCTATACATTTAAAGGACAACCTAGTTGCAAGCATTTTTTCTTCACGTGTGGGTTGTCACCACAGGCAATATAATGGAATCAGCTTTCCCAGTCTGGTAAACAAGTTGGCCGCCCTATGACAACGTGGGGGGAAAAATCGAGGTCACTCGAAATGAGTCGTAGAAAACTGTAGCCAATGGGTGATGAGACCTAATTTATATAAGATTCTGTTGTCATTACTTGAAAATGTTGAATGCCTTCAGACAAAAAAAAAAAAAACCCTCACGGCTTTCGTTCCAATATGAATAGTAGTTCGGTTCGTCATGTCGCCCCCAAGATGCTAATCGATGTCAATTGAAAAGCATCTCCCACTTTGTCCTCGCCTCGAATCAAGTCCAAGTACAAGGACTCATTTTAACGCACTAGATCGTTCCGGCTTGCAGCAATCTGCACATCCCATTCGTTTTCGTATTACGTGCGTGATCTTCGAAGCACCTTCATCGGTGCTCACTCGGGCTCGAAAAGTATATAAACAAATAAATTCTATTTTTATCGAAAATGTTAAATTGCCCTGCCTGTGATGTGTTTTGATAATGCGCAAATTTAAATTGGCGGTTGAATTTAATTATCGCTGCTCGCTGTATAGTTAATTGATTTTCTAAATCGAAACGAATTTAAATATTGCTTTCAGCTATGAAGAGTTTTCGAAAGCGAAATGTAAATTAAATCAGAAAATGTTTGTGAAATGTGCAGCGCCAACCACTCAACGCTTCTAAGACAGAAGGATTTGCGTGCGACGACGACGTAGAGGGCAAAAGGAAGTGCCTTGTATGAGACGACTAAACCACTCAAAAATAGCAATGTGCAACGTGTTTGAAAGTTGAATTATAAATAAAGCATTGTCATGGCAGTTGGGTAGTCTGTTTTTGTTATATTTTGCATGTCGTCGTCCTTCGTCATTAGCAAGAGATTCTTTTTTTTTTGTGTATGTATAACGTCAATCTATGGATCATGTTTCTTGAGAAATTCTATTGATTCGAATAATGTGCTTGAGTGAAGGAAGTATGGGTGGTGACACTGTTTTCAATTTGGGCGGGGTGCCGGAAGCGACTGCGAAAGGCAAACAATGGAAATTCTATTTTGGGATTTTCTATTGATACTCGAATAAAGAGCACTTTATCGTGGAGTATACGGGGGTACACATGTGTAGTCGAAGGGTTAACTGGGATGCGGGAAAAAGACACATTAACTTTGGTCACATTTAAAGATGTCTTTTGTGGGTCTTCTGACATTAGTTTTGTACTATTGAAAGTTTAAAAGTGCTTGTCGCATGTCCTGACATGAATAAAGTCATCAGTAGACTGAGTAAAAATGTTGAAATATTTCGCATACCATCAACCTGAATGAGAAACACTTTACAACTTAATCAGGCTTAAGGAAACCATTAGTTGCCAATAAATATAATTTGTTGTCGAGTTAATACTTACAACTTCCAGACCACAGGCTTTCATCTTACTTTACTTTACTTTACTTTTGGTTGCGCTTACAGTCCGGGGTGGACCACAGCCTCAACCAACAAGCCCCTCCAGCCAGCTCGGTCGCTCGCTAGCTGCCTTCAGTTGCGCACACAAAGTTGGTTGAGATTGTTCTCTAATTGTGCGCGCCACCTAAGGTGGGGTTTTCCTCCGGATTCGAAGACTCGTCGGGCTGGTGCGTTGTTGTCCATACGTTCCACGTGTCGCAGCTATCTCAGCCGTTGTATTTTTTTTAGCTTTTTGACCAGGTAAGCGTCGCTGTATAGCCCGTATAGTTCGTCATTGAATCTTCTTCTCCGCACTCCATCGTCACAAACTGGACCGAATATCACTCGAAGAATCTTTCTCTCAAAGCATCCCACAAGGTTTTCATCCGCTTTTGTCAGGGTCCATGCTTCTGCACCATACAGCAGGACCGGGATAATTAAAGTTTTATATAAAGGGTCCGCCAAATAACTTTTTTTTTTTTTTTAAATGCTATAAAAAAACTACTGAATATTTTCTTAAATTTCTTTTTTTATTTGAAAGTACAATCCTTCCGGTTAATAATGGAAAATAATTTCATTCAAATGGCTGTCTCGGCTGGCCATGCAGTAGCCTACACGATAGGTCCAATTTTTAAGCACATTATCGATTGTGTGCAGCTGTATTTCACCAATGGCTTCACGAATATTGTCCTTTAAAGCGTCAATTGTCTCTGGCATGGCGGCGTAACACTTATCTTTTACGGCACCCCACAAATAATAGTCCAACGGTGTCAAATCGCAGCTCCGCGGTGGCCAAACGACATTAGCTCTGCGGCTGATAATGCGATCTTCAAAAACAGGGCGCAAAACATCGAGTGTAGCTTCGGCTGTGTGGCACGTAGCCTCTTCAATTTTTGTAAACAAAAATTCGTTCAACATGGCCCGATAACGATCGCCATTGACTGTAACGGCCACTCCTGGCTCATTATGCCTCTGGACCAAAATCCGCACCAAACAGTGACTCGTTTTGGGTATATCGGCTTTTCAATGTATGCGTGCGGGTTTTCTGTGCCCCAAATGCGACAATTTTGCTTGTTTACATACCCGCCAAGATCAAAATGAACTTCATCTGAAAAGATGATTTTTTTTTGGCAAAATCGGCATCTTATCTAAGTCGATCGCAGGCCCACTTAGCGAAGCGAAAACGCATTGGATGGTCAGTTGGCTTCAACTCCTGAACCAATTGGACTTTGTATGGCGTCATACCAAGGTCTTTATGCAAAATTCGTCTCAATGATGTCTCCGAAATGTTCAATTGTTGAGAACGACGGTGAATTGATGTTGATGGCGCTTCAAGTACACTTTCTGCCACAGCAGCAATTTTCTCGGGTGTACGCACTGTTTTTGGCTTTTCACGCTTTGTTTTATCGTTGAGGATGCCAGTTTCTTTCACTTTTTTCACAAGATAACGAACATACGGAGCTGACGGTGCTTCTCTTCTTCCAAAATCCGTACGCAATTTTCGCACACATTCTGCAACATTACCATGATTTTCAAAGTAATGTCGCAATATTTCCCAGCGTTGTTCAAGCGTATACACAACCATATTCGTTCAGCGGAAGGATAAAACTAATTATCTGTCAAATCAGACATGAGCTAAGTATTACCATTCGCGAAATAAGCACTAGTTGAAAAAAAAAAAAAAAAAACGTTAGATGGCGGACCCTTTAATATATCCTTTGTTCTATGTGAGACGGCTTTACTTCTTAGATGCCTTCTTAGCCCGAAGAAACAGCGATTGCCAAGAGTGATTCTTCACTTGACTTCTGCGCTGATAATGATAGTGGAGCCCAGGTAGACAAAGTCCTCAACTACTTCGAAGTTGTATCTGTCCATCGTGACGTTTTGTCCGAGTCGCCGATGTTGAGAGCATATCCTTCGTTTTGTCCTCATCGCTTTCATAGTCTGCAATAATTCCACTGATGCCTAGCTTCCAGTTATCCAGAGTAAGTGTTCTATCGGTAATCTGGAACAACCATCAGTATTCGAAGATCCTCTTGGATGGATCATTTTATTTCATTCGCTGGATTTGAACGGGCCAAGGTAGTCGACGTGTTTTTGCTTTTTGAAATAGATCCTTATCTTGATACAGCTCATAGAGTTCGCTGTTGGATATTTCCTCCAATTTGCTTTAAGGAGCGCAGTATCAACTCTGCCATCCTTCTTACCTCCAGAACTCGTCGCCAAAGTAAAATGGTAGCAGCGGTTTTCTAGGATAGTTTTTTGCCGCATATGTGGAGTTGACATTTACTTCAATGTAGATGAACTTTATAACTACCTCCAAGTTGACTGACGTTTTGTGATGGGTGTTGGGACACACGTTTGTATGAACGTTGAGAGCACATTGTTCTTGTGTACGACCAATGAAATTTGAAGAGAAGGCGAAGAAACGGCAATAAATAAAAACACCTCGTAGCAACAACAACGCACTGAGATGGGTCTTCTCCTCCATTCTAATCACCAGTTGGCCGACTTTTACTTATCGTTCAGTTGACGCAAATGGCAGTTCAATTGACAAATCGAAATGCAAAGTGCACTTACTGACAGGAGGTAGCAGAAATGTCTTCCCGAGTGGATTATGTACAGAGAATTGACTGTCAGAATTCAAACTATTCAACAACAATCTGATAATTGGTGGTGTAGTTCTAAATATCTACCATTTCTACCAAAAGTGACTGTATCTACGAGTTGTTATTGTTTTTCTCTCAACATACATTCCAAGACTGAAATTAATTGTTGTTGGAAGACTTCTCACTGGATGCAACCGATATGATCTGCATGCCCCATCAGCGGAACGGATTTTTTAAAAATATAGCCATATTAGGACCTGCCCTTCACACTATCCGCTTCAGAACGAAATTAAAGAACTCACATGATAGCGCATCAGGTGCATGTTTGGAATAGTTCGAAAAAGCTCAAAGCGTTAAGCTAGTGGGTCACGACTTAAAAGTCTTTCCGGCTTTAAATACGGGCTGTCGATTTATTTATCCGCAATAAAGATATTCCACTGAATCCTCACCTTTACCTACTCCTCTTAACAGCTTTTCCTTCAAGTATTTTTTGGTTCAGGGGCTAAATTCTGGAATTGTTCGATCACGATTGACGATATTTCTCAATTATAAGCATTAGAAGATCACGTATTCGGCTGTTTCATTTACTGACGGTAGTTCACTATCTTCCACCTGTATCCCATGATAGACCCACTTATTGACGGGTAGGTTATGTGCACCTATGTATTTTGCACTCCACAATAAATTGTGTACGAAAATTTAACAACTGTTCAGTGTATACAAAGTACCCCTAGTTCTACCTTATTTAAGATCCAGAATCACTTAATAACGATCTTTCCATTGATTGAATAATAAATTAGTCTTATCTCTTTACCATCCTTTTGATATTGATAATCTTTCCCATTAAACTCTTTTGTTGAGTTCACCATTTTCAAGAATATACTATAAATATATTATTTTATTTCAGGTTGAAGCTGGAGATATTATTGTAAAAGTAAACGGCACTGACGTTCACCGATACACAACAAAAGAAGGTAAGACAAATAAAATGTTTATTCTCTGTTTACTCTGGCTCTAAATCGAATTTCATTTACAGTTTTAAAATGTCTGCGATTATCCGATGACCTTGTCACACTAGAACTTAAAAGAGGTGAGTTATAAACAATAAAAAGATTTCCTAATATAATTCAAAACAATTCTTTTAGATCCAAAAATCAAAGCACGCATCAAAGAACAATTAGCCAACACAAAAAGCCCTCATTATTATTCCGATTCACCAAGAGAATCTCCAAATATCTTTGATATAAAAAATTCATGTAAATCGGATCCACTTACATCGTCGTTACGTAGGCCAACACAACTTAGCCCGTCATCGTCGACGACGAAAATTCTCGTCGAATCACCATGTCGTCCGTCACGCATTCCAACCGCTTTAAAGTGTCCAGCACCGAAGAATGTCCAACATTCGCCACAACATAAAAGGCCGCGACCATCGCAAATTCCAAAAGCTAATGGTGGTGGTAACGTTGTTCCCCTCACCAATAGCTTTTATAGTCAACAATCCGAGTCGGGATCAACAGCAGGTGATCAGCTACAGATAAGAGAGCCGACATCTGCCCCACCGACAACAAAGGCACGCTTTGAGGCGTACATGATGACCGGAGATTTAATCCTGAATTTATCACGAACACCACAGAATAGTAATCTGATACCAGCTCACGCTAAAAAGGTAATTTTAATTATATTTCCCTAAAGTACCAAAAATATGTACAACAGATTGACACTGATTGAGACACCTTGCGATTGTTAGGCATGACCATTTTGGCATCTCTCAGATTGTCATTGCCTTGCACCTGCCCTACACTCGCCAGAATACGTAATGCCTTTATGACTATCTTAACGACTCACAACTTTATAAATAGATCAATTGCTTCCAGGAGCGGACAGGACAGTCCTATCCTACCCAAAGTGAACTTATTCTTTTCTAAGTTCATCGAGAACCACTTCAATCCAACCTACCAAAGAGCTGGTCTCTACCTCTTTGTGTTTTGGAGACATATTCTTAGGCAGTGTACCTACCTAAAGGTATTGGACTATTTCCATGGATTTGTTATAGAGGCATTGACCAGCCACCCATCCCCAGTGTCATCGTTTCCTGCTCAACATGCTATAGGCAATTCTTTCTAGGTAGATCAGATTGTCGATCTCCAGCTATAGCAATGTTGAGTTACGCGTTGAAGCATCGTTATCATAGTCTAGTACTCTAGTTGCTTGGAGAACGATGTTCTGTAGAATTAGGTCTACGGTATTCCGAAGCCTCCTTCAATTGTTTCTCTCTTTTAGTATGAGAAAATGAGTATAAGTCGTCAATATCTAAAGAAGACGTGATCGACGTTCTCAACTCACTTGCCAAAATGTGTACTACAGTGCTAACGACCTGCTTAAATGTAGGTATGTAAGAACATTTGGAGGTTCCCATGTCCCAATATCAACTGGGTAATATAAAAATCCACTTCATTATGATTGTATTGGATCCATGGCTTGTGTCTATTTGTATATTTCCCTTGATTCCTCTTTATTTTATGTACTACCAGGAGCAGGACATTTATTGCGTTGCTCTTGCATTGCAAGTTGAATCCCGCAAGCAATTTTGAAGGATAACTTAACTTGAAACCAGTAAAGTTTCCGCATTAATTTTTGCATGCACTACTCCTTTACGGGCAACCTCCAATCTGATGGATATTAAAGGTGGTATCACATTTTGAGGATTTTGCTCCACTTTCGTATCAAATGCCCTGAACTATGAAAATCCATACAGACCTAACCTCAGAATGTTGCTTTATTTTTCTAAAGAATAGCGTCTTTATTTTCGAAGGATTGACTTCCAATAGTTCCTCACGACTTCAGGTTCCTATAATATTCAGTGCGGACTCCATTTACTCACAAAATGTCGGTTAGCTTTTGGCAGTAAACAAACTCGAACCACAATTTCACATTCATTATTCGTTTACTCAAAAATCAAAATCCACATGGAATCTAAAACGACATTACTTTTGTTTTTTGCAGGTGGATAGCTTACGTGATTCTCCAAATCGTGCTGCAGCCCGCGCCAATGGGGCTTTAGCACCACGAGCCTCTGGAGAATCGACACCATCATCATCATCGGCGTCGCCATCACACTCGGAAAGCTCTGACTCTGTGAATTTAATAAAGAAGAAAGATAAGACTAACACTAGAAAAGACCATAGTATTAACAACACCTATAGTAGTAATAACAGTAGTGATAGACAATTTAGAAAGGACTCCCTAACCAACGACACACTACTGCTGTGTGAAGAGTTAGACAGGGACGAAGAGGAGGAAGAAGAAGAAGACGACGACGACGACGACGACGACCAAGGCGAGACAGACGGTGTGGATCACGAACAGGACGAAGACAAACTGGACGACGAAAACCTCGACGAGTTTCATTACGAAATTACTCCCGCTGATTGTCAGCGAGGAGGAGGCGATGTTGAACAATCACAACAATGCTTGATGAACGAATACAATGATGATTTAAGTGCCTGTGTTACGTCGTCCTCCTCCTCATTTAAACAGAAACTCCTACAACAACAACAGCAAAGGAACAGTGATCGTGTCCGCATACAACAAACCGCCGCCACAGCAACTATAGATTTAGTTGATTGCTCCTCGGCCAGAGATTATACAGCGGCATCATCACAATACCATCACCACCACCATCATCATCATCACCATCATCCACACCACTCGTCGCATCATCGTCAGCAACATTTACAACAACAGCAGCAGCAGAATTCATCATCCTCCTCCTCATCGACAACAGTGAAAAGTGAAGCCAACAGTTCGCCCGACGAGACTAGTTTCTCAGTGCCAACGTCACCGATTTCACTGTCCACACCGCTGCTGGACGCTAAGGAGACCGCCAATTCAGTGCCAACCAGTCCAGAACCGAGTGGCATCAACGAAGCCGCAGTCATTCGACGGCAACATCATCACAACGGTGTTGTTCGCAAGTGTGACTCAGCTGGTTTCCGAACCAGCAAATCGGAGGATCACTTGCAACAGGTGCAGCGCGAAGGTATTGCCGCTGTTATACCGATCGATATTGATGAGGATGTAAATAGCTCTCTTAACACGCTGCTAGATACTAGACAGGATTCCGAAGACTCTCAGGTAATTTATTTGTGTTTTGGGTGTGTGCGTTCTTTGTCGTTTTGAAATTGCACCTGCGACAGCAGTCGTGATTTCTCAACTGGCGAAGAGGGTTTGAAAAGAAATCGAAACCAAATTTGTTTATAAACATCACACGCCAACAGTCCACACACCAAATCTCTCACTCGCGCATCGTAGCAGTAATATTTGTTTAACCAAACATTTAGCTTGTAGAATATTTTTAGCGATTACATTTTGAGTTTTCTATTACCTTGCACACGAGTATGATAATTATTTATTTTTATTTTGCCAATTTTTTTGTTTTCTGTCCGTTTATTTATTTTAAATGCTTTTGTCGAGAAACAATAAAATGTTCGTCATCGGTTGTAGTTCAACGAGAAAGGAATTACTGAGCCAACACTTTTCTGTTGATTTCTTTAAAGTTCGAATGCAAATAAATGTTTTGTGTTTTTGTTTATTATTAGTAAAGAAAACATGCGAAACAATATTCTTTGTTCAGGTAAGAAACTGAAGAAATTTGCTTAGTAACTAAGGTAAAAACGCTTAGAGCATTTTGCTCAGTAAAGGTAGCTTTTCAAGTTGGAACAAAAATAAGATTTGTTTGCTTTTATGGCCTGTTTGCTGCTATGTAATTGTATTTTTGTGTTACGCATCCAAAACTGGGTTTACGTTAGGATGCGTTGTACTTTAGGCGGCGTTGCCCAGCAAAGTTTTCTGTAGAACCTATAACAATAGGACAGTGCTTAAAAAATTCCCAGTGACTTGCTTTAAATCAGCCTGTAGGTATGAAAACTGTAACGCCATAAGGTGGGACTAGGATGATCAAGGTCTTATATGGAGTATCCTTAGTTGTTTCGGATAGCACTCTACTACTCAGCCTTAAAGAAACCACGATTGGCAAGAGTTATTATTCATGTTGACTGTCGTTTCTTGTTGACAGCATAACTTGGTTTTGTCTTCGTTGATCGCTTAAGGGTTGACCTATCTTAGTCGCTTTCGTTTGTCATAGGCGGCTTTGAAATGAATGAAAAGATGTCGAGTATCGATTTGGACTTCTTGGGATTTTTCCTAGGAACTGCCTGAGTTTGAAGATTTGATTGACGATGGACTTTCCCAACCTAAAACTGTGTTGATAGGGGCCAATCAGGCGTTCGCACAACGTTCTTGGGCACGATACTGAGATTCCATTCATCAGGCATGCATTCATCTGATCATTTTGGAAAGGAGTTGGTTCATGCATTTTACCAAAGTGGTCCTCTAATAAGCTCGACAGGCCCTCCAGGATATCCATCCTTAGTTTTTCTCAGGTGGACGGAAATTTTGTCTATATGGAATGCTATACGACACGTACTTCCTAACAACGTACTGGTCTTCGCCGCTATAATAAAGTCTGCAGTAACAATTTGTCCACATTTTTAGCACCGACTGTGGTTCTACTACTTTTTACCTTTTGGTAAAACTCCTGTACATTGCTCCTAGAGCATCTCTCAATTTCTTCGATTGTACGCTTGTCTCTTTTTCTTCCTGGGGATCCGATGTTTCTGTGGTATCTTTAGCTCGTAGAGCTTGCTAGCAGCTCTAGTCCTCTTTCGTAGCGCCGCTTTATACCCTTCTTGTTTTGCTGCTGACTTTTGCAACAAACTATGGGTTTCGTGGTGATGGTCGAGTGAAATCCAGCATATGAGTCACGTCATTAATGATGGCTTTATTTTTTTTTTAGGCTTGCTTCAACAGGCTACAACACAACGTCGTTCAAGTGGCTGCCTCGGCTAGTAGCGCATTCTGTCACCACAATTTTTCAAGACCTTGTTTATGGTTTCGGGCTGTAGCTCACTTATATGATATCAGCCTTAAGTGCTTTAATCGTTTCCGGATTGTTGGCATAACATCGGTCCTTCATGGTTCTCCACAAAAAAAAAAAAAGATTTGTTTGCTGCTATGACCCACAGACGGGTCAAATCGCAGCTCCTAGGCGGCCAATTGATATCGCCAACACGGCAGATAACACGATTTGGGAATTTCGTGCGCAAAAGATCGATTGTGGCATGGGCTGTGTGGCATGGCGCGCCATCCTGCATATGAACCAGACGTAGCCCAATTTCATGCCTTCAATTTCAGTAAAAAACAAATGTCGGTTAACATGGCTCTGTAAAGCCCACCGTTAACCGAACCGTTGCTCCCAGGCTCATCTTCGAAGAAAAATGGTCCAATGATGCCACCACTCCACAATACGCACCAAACTGTCACTCTCTGTGGATGCAATGGCTTCTCGACAACGCTACGATGAGGAGTGTTGTCCACTAGCATAACAGTGCCTCGAACTTTTTGCACAAACTTGCATACAGCAGGGGCGGTGGGGTGCTTCATTTCGGCCAAAACTTCTTTTCAAAAAACGCACTGTTTGGGCTACAGAGCACTCACATTGGAAATAAGTTTTCAATATTTCCCAACGTTGTTCAACCGTAAAGCGACTCATTTCGTTCCGCGAAAGTATGATACTGATTTTCTGTCAAGATTTCGAGTGGGAAACATATGTCAGTGTCAATATAATCGATGATTTTAAAAGAAACCACAAGATATTTGGAAACAAAAATATCCGCCGTTTTTTTAGGTGTTGATTACTAGCGATCCATCTGAGCTGCTGAAGTTGCTGTTTATTGCATTTGCCATAGACCATAGACCATTTGGAGATGCAATAAATTTATTCTCTCGTTGCTTCTATAGTTCCCGATAGACCCTTGTGAAGCCCTTTAATGGGGGCTAACCATTGGTGTTAGAGGTGGGTAACTTTATGTCCCTTGTTCTTGTGTTTTACCCGTCGCGCGCCGTCCAGCCATTCTGATATCCTCAAAAACCTGTAAATATCAGAAAGTGAGACATCAGAGAGTTTTTGTAAGTCATGGAAGTAATACCTTCCAAGTGTTCTGTTCTTCAAGTGACAGGAACTCGGGTAGTGACAGAGGAAGTGAGGTGTATCCTCATGGACCTCTTCGTCTCCACAGAGTCTACAATTTTACATAATATCGTCGTCTTTGAGATTTATGTCGTTTTCCATTGGACAAAAAGAAGCGTCCGGAATTGATTTTCATACGAATCTTGTTCTCCATTCATTTATTGCAAATCTTGCTGTTTCGTCCGCCCTCTCGTTGCCGGCTTTGTCTATGTGTCCAGGGACCCAACAGAGATTCGTTTTGGTAGCAGATTCCTCTATGTACAAGTCTAGAGGAGTCATATTGAAAATTGCCTTCAGTCCACAGCCGTAGGTGTGATTTTAATCGTGCCTTACATGTTAATCTTTGTATTTTTGACTTGAGATTGGTCGCTTTGCCTGCGACTTGCCACCAGACCGCGCTGCCATGTGTGAGTATTAGACTTTAGAGAAGTTGCCTCAAGATTTGTTGGCTCGAATTGTGGGATTATTCATTTGTTTGTGAACAGAACAAGCTCAGTTTTCTGGCGATTAACCCCAAGGCTTCATTCTGTTGTCCACGTGTTGAGTATTCTTAGTGAATTTCCTAACAGGTCGCTTAGGGTCGGTAAGGACTTTCCTTTTGCAAGCAAGACTACCTGGGTGATCACAGAATCCGTCGTATTCGGAATTTTGCTACGAACCCCGAAAGAACTATCGCAGAATCCGTCGTAGTGGACATTTTTGCTACGAATTTAATCCGTCGTAGTGTACGCAACTGCAACGCATTTTGTGATAGTTCTTTCGGGGTTCGTAGCAAATACGACGGATTCTGTGATCACCCAGTAAGTACATCGTCTGCATATGTAGTTGCCGTGACTCCATTTTATTGAATTTCACTAGTATCTCGTTAATGACAAGTACCCAGAGTAAGGGGGAAACGACCCCTCCATCTGGAGTGCCTCTCGAAACGGTTACTCTAAGGTCAGTGTCACTTAGTTTCGCATTGATGTTCCTTTCGCTAAGTAAATTTAAAATTTTATTAGTGAGAGATCGTAAAGCTCTCTTCACTGCGCCACGTTTTAATATTATTGAAGGCTCCTTCAATGTCCAGGGACGCAGCTAGTGTATATTCTTTGTTTTTTAATGATTTCTCTATAGTGCTAACGACCTCATGCAATGCTTGCTTATATTCTTTGTTTAACCAGGTTTGCTTAGACGATAGCAATCCTGGTTGACTCTTTTTGGTGTTGGTACAGAATAGATAGTATGATCCGAATTTCCGAATGGTCCGGAAAGTAGTACCACGAGTCAGTTAGTCCGATCTAAAGCATTTTATTTTTTGTTTTGTTACCCATTTTGATGTATGTACTTATTTATTATTTAAATGCGCCAGTTATTATAAAAGCTAGTAACTTAGAAAGCATCTCATTGGAGAAATTTGTTACAACCATAATATAATATCGTTTGATGATGTAGTATTGCCCCAAATAGTTCTTGCGCCAAATCAACTGTAAATACTGTACCATGGATAATATCCCGCTGTTCAACAATATACCACCACTGTACATAGTGATTAGCTAGAGAGTATGGCTTGAAAATTATGCACACTCCAAGATAAAAAATAATATAGTTTACAAAATTCCAATTTGTGTTCTTCCATTTATTTTTGAATGTCCATTCTGAATGATTGTTAATACTAATTTAATTGTTTTCTATACGTTTCCGTTTTGATTTCGTTAAATTTTCATTTGTTTTTCGGTTCATTTTCTGTGCGATATTTCTTTCTTTAAACTTCTTTTAGCCAACCCAAAAAAAGAAGGCTGACACGACACCCACTGTCCTCAGTCCTAGAGATATTATTTTGAAGAGGAGGAAAAAAGTAAGACAATGGTTTAAAAAAAAAAAGAAAAACTAAATAAAAACAAAACAGAATCGCACTAAAGGAAAAGCAAAAAATTAAAATAAATAAATTGTTACTTTGTTTGAGGTCTGAAGCATGTAACGAAATAGAATGTCTTTTGATAAAATGTTAATAATTCGCACGTAAAATCCTTAAAAAAAAATAATGAAAAAGAATTTAAAAAGTGTTCACAACATTGGCTGGTGATAGAAACTAAATTTAAACTTTTCCAATTCAAAACACTTGAACAGGTTAACAGAGACAGAGAGTATTTTTTTTTTTCTATATAACTTGCTGGTTGTGTATATAAATTGTAAAATGTTGCTTATACTTCCTGCAGGCATCGAATCGTGATCGGATTGTCTGGACATACAACGCTCCTTTGCCACCCAATCAGCAGCAGCAGCAACAGCACCATCATCACTATGCAACAACGACTACATCACCAAATTCGCATTCTAGTTCAATAAGTTCATCACCTCAGCACACAGATAGTCCGGCATCGCCAACATCTGTTTCCAGTTCGGTTATGTCGTCGTCTGGTTCGAAAGGCGCTATTGGTGGTATGGTCGGTGGTAGCGGTGTGACCGGTGCCGCTGGCATCGGTCAAACGAATCAAAATCTCGGATTCCTACACTGTCCGGTGAACGGTGACCAGAGTGTTTCTGAAGCGATATCAAATATCTCCTCACCTGACTATCAGGACGATGATAATCTGTTGAGTTCACGTGATCTAATTGGAATGGTTTTGAGCGATCCAAGTGATTCGGATTCGACAATACTCGTCTCGGAAGCTGTACAGCGCAAGAGAGACCAACAAAAGCTGCAGCAACAGCAACAACAGCAACAGCAGCAGCAACAAAGTGAACATAAACTGGTTATACAAGTTCGCGGATTGGATAGTAATTCGACATCACCACGTTCAGCGTATTCCGAGTTGAAGGACTCGGAAGATGAGCTGGCCACCTTGACTGAAGAACCACCGACAATTATTACGGCCAACAATAGCAGTAGCAATGGCAATCAACAGTACCAACAAGATTCGAAGGAGTCATCGCCACCGGTGTCGGATGATGGCAGCGATGTTGAGTCATTGCATTCGTATCATTACTCACCAAAAGCTGTTGATATGCCATCGGCAATTCGATTGGCTAAAAGACTGTACTCATTGGATGGCTTTAAGAAGAGCGACGTATCTCGGCATTTGAGTAAAAAGTGAGTATTAGAAAGTTTTTTTTTACATATTGATGTATGCGAAATGTGTTCTAAATGAGAAAATAATCTGAGGGTATCTATCACCTCCTTACCTATTTTCTTTCCATTTTTTTTTCTTCTTAGCATTGTTTGTTTTTCTGTTGCAAAATTGTCGATTAATGTTTACTCAGTATTTTGGGCCAAAATCTCGGAATATCCATCATTCATCGTAGTACAAATGAGGACCGCTGAGCAACTGCTGTCCAATCGGATCTGGACGTTTCTTTTCATTCAGTAACCGCAAATTATTCGTTAGGGACTTTTTCATGCTTTTAATTTATTTCTGTATTGAGGGGAAAGTACCATATACGAGGCAGCTGCATTGTTTTGCTAATTATTGCAGCCTTCAGCGCTTTGTCGCGTATTACATCTAGACCTGGGCATTTTTCTGCGTACAGCATTTCGTCTACTTTCGTTATATGATACTGGATAAGGTTTTTTTTCTTGAGTTGTGACAATTTTCTGCAGTAGATTTATCTGCTTCCTCGCAGAACGGCCTAAAGCTCTCTTTCTATATCTTAGCATCTTGAGGACATCTCCAACCGCCGCTCTACAAACCATGTTTAACTTACTTCCACTAGACATCGTCAGTAAAGAATACACCACGAAAGTGTCAATCAGATTAAGGTAAGGACCCCTGCCCATTACTACCGATTACCTGCCTACGAAAATCAACGTCGAAAAAGGCTTCAGACTTCACCCATGAAATACCGGAGAGGAACCAATGGGATTCACAAAATGTCCTACACAAATCACTGTCAATATTCACAGACGGTAAGCGCCGAAGTCTTTCCAGAAGAACTGAATCTAGCCCTCTCCTTCTGTCTTCCGAAACACTGCAATGTCTTCCAAGTCAAAATTACTGCTATTTGTCAAGCTATAGCGTGGCTGTCGATATCACAAAGGGATGTCGTCATTTTTACGTCAGCGAATGGTCCCAATGTGTACATGCCATGTACAAGCTGTCTTTGTGCACTCTCTGTTTACGTCAGAGCTACATACGAATTTGGCTTGCTACATGCCGTGTACATGCACCAAATAAATAAAAACGCGGACGCAACAAGCAGAGCAGGGTTCAGATGGAAACATCTAGGATACTGCGATACTGCTACGCTCACCTTGCCAGCTCTGGATGCCAAGATCCAAGGAGCTTCTTGGACTTAAAAGATCCAGCATCTCAAAAGCCATTAATGTCATCCCCGGGCGCTGCATATTAGACAGACACGCGCAAAGGCTCAGTCTGCCATACAATGACTTCTGCAGAAGCTGCAGAGATGAAGAGGAGGACAAGCCTGTCACTCACTTTCTTTGCAGTAGCTCTGCCCTGGGCAATTTAAAAAAGGCACAGTTAGGAAACTATTTTCTCAATGATCTCAGTGATCTAGGTAATACCAGTGCCGCTAACAGCTTTATAACCGGTAGCAAATGGTTCACATGAGTAGCCAGTAAAGGAAAAGCTCCCCAAATCCCAGTAGTTTGCACAAAGGGCCGACTAATGGCCTAAGTGTTTCTCTTACCGAGAGCCAATCGTAACTTAACTAAACTAGACTAGCATTTTGTCGCAAAGTGCTTTTCTCATACATCGAAAATTGGCAATATTGTTGCTCCACCAAAAAAATGTTGTATCTTCGGTTTGTTCTTCTTGGCATCGAATCATTGCACCCGTCTTTAATGTTATTCAGTAGGAGTAACCAAAAGTGCTTAATTCTTTTCAAAAGATTTGTCTAGCTATTCTTGCTCAATGATTTAAGGCTTCTTGCGATTCCTTACCTATTGGTTTTAGGTCTTATTTCACATACTAACACTTGGTGATCACAACGGGTATTCTTACTCTGACGTGCCAATTGATTTTTGTTATTAGCGAGCTGCTGTTGGAGGTTTTGTCCATGATTGCCTGATTTAATTGTACATTGTACTGGTAGTACCTTTTGTTGGCCAAATTGATTTCAAGGAACGAACAACTTTTGGCGCAGCGTGATCTCTATAAAATTGTATATCTCATTAAGCTTCTCATGCTTTTACATTTGGGGCAATTATAACAGAATGTTGTCTGGCTGCGCTTACAATTTTGCGCAGTATCTCCTTATAATTGGAAAGTGAGCAGCATACTTTGCCACTACATTTTCCAAAACAAAAGCGTAGTTTTCATCCGTCGATATTTCTATCTTACTTCCTGAATACAATGGAAGCTGCAACTGCACAAATTTAAAGTTAGCCAAACCGTCAAGACGCTCCATATACAGCTGCGTTTAAGTGTATGTATTTGTATATTGTATTTAAAGTTTAACAGGTCGTGCTATTCGTGCAGCAACTTAAATTGTATTCAGGCAGAGTTCTCCATATTGTCGGCAACAAAAGGCGTTTTTTTTGGCTCCCTGTTCTTGACGAATTTGTTCAGAATACGCCCGAATAAGTATGCGGGGCGTTTCAACTTTTCGAGCTCTTATAACTTCACCAACTCGTACATATAACTTCAAAAATCATCATAATCGAATAGGTTAGGTTGTAAAGGGTGTGCTTTTATCACAGAAGACTAGGCATCATATTGGGCCCATCGCCATCAAAACCTAAACCCATTCGCCCAAACACTTAATTTCGCTACAGAACAATGGTTTCCATTTTGTTTGAGAGGCCAACCTCCTCCAAATTGTCGAAGAAGTACCTTTCAAGGTCTTTCCTTCTATGAACAATAGACTGACATTCACAGAGAAGATTTGTAATATCCTCTGCGACATATAGGTCCTCGCAATACCTTCACGTATCCGTATTACCATTTGTAATTTTGATCTTCTGCATTTTAACAATTCTAAAGATTTTTTTCCGAGCTAATTTAGGCCACAAGGCCCTTGAGACGCTGTGGCCTCTTCTATTTGTAATCTTAGGTGGGCACGATTTCTAGAAAATTAGATAAATTGTTCTTGAAACAGACAGACTTTCCATTAGTTCTCACTATGCCCGCGCCTCCGCTTGCATGTAAAAATTCTACCTTCCCGGTCCTCTACCTAATTAAACTATACTGATTCGGAGGATGTCGCCATTATAATGTTTAATCTTCCTATTTCCATTCACAGCAATGACTTTAGCCGGGCAGTCGCCGACGAATACTTGAAGTATTTCACATTTGAGAAAAAGACTTTGGATCAGGCACTCCGAGAGTTCTTGCAACAATTCTCACTTTCTGGCGAAACACAGGAGAGAGAACGGGTTCTGGTTCATTTCTCGAAACGATATTTGGACTGTAATCCTGGAAGCTTTAATTCACAAGGTATTTTCTCTTCCCTACTTCACTGAAATACATCCACTCTAATTATGTTCGTTGGATTAGATGCTGTTCACACGCTAACCTGTGCAATAATGTTGCTCAATACGGATCTTCATGGAGCAAACATTAGCCGCAAGATGACATGTGCAGAATTTGTTGACAACCTGGCCGAGATGAACGACGGGGAAAATTTTCCCAAAGACGTATTAAAGTATTTGTATCAAGCGATTAAAAGCCAACCCCTCGAGTGGGCACTGTAAGTACCAAGAATTCTATTAAATTATTATTTTTTTTTTCATTAATATGTGTTGCCTTGCAGCGACGACGAATCTCCCGAGCAGAAACAACGAAATGACAATAATATGGGAGCTGGCCAAATTGGACAGAATCCATTCCTCGATATTCCCGAGTCATCGGCTGCGATCGAATATAAAAAAGGTTATGTGATGCGAAAATGTTGCTACGAATCGAATTATAAAAAAAGTAAGTACGCCCCATTTGCGACACTATTCAAACTAAACAGTAAAATGTGTGTTTTGTTTTTTTGTATGACAGCACCATTTGGCAAGCGTTCCTGGAAGATGTTCTATTGCACTCTACGGGATTTAGTATTATATCTGCACAAAGACGAACACGGATTCCGAAAAAGTCAAGTAAATTACTGTCGAATGTTTGTGGTGTTTAATTTGTGCACATTCGGATCTTTTATCTGATTTTATAGATGTCTGATAATTTACACAATGCAATCCGTATTCATCATGCGCTAGCAACCAAAGCCACAGATTACACTAAGAAACAGCACGTATTTCGGTTGCAGACATCCGATCAGGCGGAGTATCTCTTCCAAACGAGCGACTCTAAGGAACTGCAATCGTGGGTGGAAACGATAAATTTTGTCTGTGCCTCATTTTCAGCGCCACCTTTGGAGGGTGGTGTCGGCAGTCAAAAACGTTTCCAACGACCATTATTGCCGAGCACACACACAAAGTTGCTTATGGTGAGTTTCAAATTGAATTTAGGCTTTTCTCGATATTAATATTTGTGTTGGTACAGAAGGAACAATTGACGTCGCACGAGCAACAAGTGATACAACTGGAAAATGCCTTAGCCGAGCACAAAAAAGGTCCGATACCAAGTAAAGGACTGCCACTGCAAAACTACAAAGAAAAAGAGAATTATTTACAATACGAGGTAAGTCAGATCATTAATGTAGCTTTTAAGAATTGTTTAAGAAATGTCCATGTAAAGAAAAAATAATAAGTTGGTCAAAAGCGAATATGTTTCAAAATCTTTGTGTAGTAAGTGGACCACTTTTCTTCTCACACATTTTCAATTATATATTGAACAATCGGTGTTGTCGCCTTGCCTGCTAAACCTGTGAAGATACTCCTCAAAGTATGCATGTCTTGTTAGCATTCGAGTGAAATAGAAGTCTCAACTCTCAATGCTTACTGTCGATGCTGTGCGGATTCAGTTTTCTGTAACTATTCTCCTCACTTCAGTGTGATCGCTTTTAAAAACTTTTTTGGATCTACCGTAATGATCGTGCAAAATTGTTTATCACCTCGCTTACATGCTGCACCTTGGTTTGATTGTTTCTTCGTTGGCGTTCATCGGAGAGCTTACCTTCCCAAGCCCGTGTTGGTAGTCTGAGAGCCCTACATATTAACCAATCTCCTCTGCATCTGCATGTTGCCCACCGTGTACATTCAAGGCTTTTAGTGTTACGACCAGCCTTAGCTCCTTCTGCGGGTTTGAAAATATTCTTTTCTTCAAAAATCGAGCAAACATATCCCGTCGCAGGTGGAGATGCAACCGACACACCAGAAGCATTTTGTGCCCAATGTAACTCTACGCTCCTTCATCATTGTATGGTGCCGGTTTTGGATAGGAGTTTGAGGACTCTGGAGAAGACAGACACGTTTGTTTTGCATGTGTGCCACAGGTTTACTGAGAACATTTCTTACCGCCGCTTTACTTCTTTTTGTACATATCGTCTCGTCAATAATAGATGCAATTACGATAGGGATAAGTCAAACTAAAGAAACCAACCGAAACAGACAGGTCAAACTTGCATACTTCTTCAGACACGTTCTTCTACCAAAATCAACTTCCAAATAGGCTTCAACCATGCAATACCGAATAGAAAGCAATTAGAAGGACGGAATGTTCTCTAAGACAGATCATTTCAATCTTCACGAAAGTCTTAAAAACACCAGCAGGAGATTCGGATCTGTGAAGCATTGAAGTGTCTTCTAAGCCAAAATCACAGTTATTTGTCAAACCACAGACTGGCTGCCGATTAATACAGAGGAATATTGGCATACATCAATAGCCAAGCTGCCATCGAATACTTAGCAGCCAGCACAGTAAAATATAAAGTGGTGGAAAATTGCGGTGTACCTTAACTAGATTGTTGTGCAGTACCGTCTCTCGCTTTGCTGTGTTCCTGGTTAGTAGGGATGGCATTTTAGAGAATTCGACGTACATGGTTCTGTGTACCATGTTAAATAACCTTCGTGCTGGTGATTCTGACGCAGTAGGCAAAGAAAATACAATTGCGTCGTACTACTCAAAATATCTCTCAAGTTCGTTACTTCTGTTATTACCGGGCACTGCATCTAGGCACACCGACTGTGTCTTTCCAATAACGACTGCAGAGACGAGAAGGAGGTTTATCTTAGGAAAACCTACCTAGGGAACTATTTTTTCTACGATTTAGCTTTATATATAGAAGAAATTTGTTGGCAGTAAATGTATCAATCTCCCTCTACTGCCTACTCCAATGGTATCCACAATGGGTCGATCAATTGCCGTGTTTTTATCATCAATAGGGCGCAATAGCTCAGTGATTAGTGTGCTGGACTACTGTGCGAGGGATCTCAGGTTCGATCCCCGGAAAAACACAAATTAGGTCCCTTCCATTCGTCCCAAAAATAAAGAAAACTCACACAAACGCATGGTTGTGCGAAGCTAGGCTCATGGTGTCTACCCTCCTGTTAGGCCAAATAATAATTTTTTTAGGTACTTAAAACTTAAAACCTGTCGTTAGTAGACGGGGGTTTTCGACCACTCCTTTGGCTTCAGCATTTTCTTTTCCAGCTGGTTCTTATCATCGAAATGTATCGTCTATCCATTACAAGGTTCGCGAGTGTAGAGTGCTGAAATGAACCAGACCCTCACTTTAGTTGTTATATTCACCTTTACTTTCATCCCAGTTTTAACACAGACGACTGTAAACCTTTCGAGAGCCCGCTAAAGTTCAGTTTGGGAATCATTGTTCTTCCTTTTTTATGGATTAATTTCTTTGAATTCTAATGTTTGTACCTCTCTTCATTGCAGCTACGTCGCTATAAAACTTATGTGTCAATCCTCAATGCAAAGTTGCTGGCTGATCAGCAAATGGAGTTGCAAAACAATTGCCTAATTAATCCCGATGATCCTGATGGCATATACGGCGGTAATGGTAATAGAACCTTAATTTCGGGAATTGGAAATGCGACACAACCCACAAATAGTATTATCCTGCAACAGCCTGGCCAGCAGCAACCACAACAACCGCAACAACAACTACAACAGCAACAGCAGACGGCAACAGCTAACAGGTATAGTTATCGCGCTGCCATCTATCGCTCTGATGCACAGCAAGATCTTGGCTGACGGGTAATGGGAGTTTTCTCAGCTTGTGTGGTGTAAATTAGTTTTTCGTTTGGGGGAATTGTATATTTTTTTTTGTTGTTGTTTCTTCTTTCATTAAGTTTTTTTTCTTTTATCTCTCTCTCTCTATCTTTACCACAAACTTTGTGTAAATTATTTCCTTTTCTGACCTATTTTGTTGATTTATTTGTTATATTTTCATACTTTTTGCCATTGTATCACTTTTTTTTTTTTGTGCCAACAAGTCATTCTTTTATTTATTAACAAACTGCTATAAGTTTTATTTTCCGTTGATATATTGTCGCTTATCATTTAAAAAGAAAACAAATCACTTATATGTACAATAATTAAAAATAATTATAAATGAAATAATTGCCAAATTGCTTTTTTATTCTTTCATTCAACTGTAAAAAAGAAACAAAAACAAATTATGAGCACATAAATATTGAGAGATTACTTTCTCAATTTGATACAACAGCAATGTATATTAATATTTTGTTTACATAAACATTTGTATTTATTATTCGTATGAAGGACAAGAAAATTCATAGTACTACTGCTTAGTTTTCAAATAGAAAGTTAATGGTGAAGGGTTTTTAAAAAAAATACACATTCATTTGTTCAAGTCATTCGTTTACATAATAAATATTTATATTGTATTTAAGGAAAAAAAAATCACAAGTTAATAAACAAAGCAATTGACTCTGCAATTAGTGTTATTGTAAATACATATCTGTATAATTTTTCCTCTTTCTGTATATCACATTCTGTTGTGTTTCATTGGTGGTGGTAAATTACTTGTGCTTTGCTTTTATTTCGAATATGTATTTGAAAATGCTTGCGAAATAACTTATAAGTTATCACACATTACGTTAACAAGGACTATGAAGAGGTATTTGAAAAAAAAAATCATTATAATCTGCCACACATGGCATTCTCAAAGACTGTCGATGAAATGGATACTTTAATTTTTAACGTAGAACTAGATTTTTCAAGACACGCGAATTGAGTGTCACGCAGAGTTTGCAAGCAATCAATGAGAAAATGCATTGCATAGTAATAGTTTGTGAGATTTTCAGACATTTTTCTAATCGACATTAGTATTAAAAAGAGTTTACTGGAAGCCAGAACCGTTAAACCCTATCCATCCTTGAAGAAACACTATTACTACCCTGCATTCAGTGTCACGATGCCGAATAAGTTCAAATAAAAACACACTGTGTTATCTTTAAAGTTTTATGTTTAACATACACGGCCAGCTGCTACAACAAGACTACCTAGCCTGATTGGATTTGGAAGGAAAAGGAGATATGGGAAAATGGAGAGAGACAACAGTATGATGGTGTTGCCGATTGGTTATAGTTGATGATGATGACAATAGTTTTGTTATTATTTCAAAAACAAAAAGACGTTTTAATATACATTATTTTTTATTAAGATCACACACGTAGTTGAATATTAAAAATACCTTAAAGTTTTGAACCGATGCATTCTTGGCACACAGAACGGCTATGTTCGCCGCAAAGGGGATGTCGGCACCTGCCTCATCTAATTTTCATCTTCCGGTCATTATCCCTTGCACATCTTTGTTTTCACTTATAGATGGATTGGGCTCAACTAATGGCCGTTTCTTTTTTAAAATATCTCCGAAGAGAACTTCGAGATTTGCAGGTGTAAAGATAGCCAAGTAAATCTTTCTTTCATTTGGGGAGTAATGAGGTCAAGTGCAAGTTTTATTTTTAGGAAATGGCGCCTTTTTTGGAGCTGATTTGACGCCTTTATGTCTCTTATATTCGTGTTCTTAGCAAAAGAAGGGCACACACTGGTGGAAGTCGATAAATCCTCATCTTCGTCGTAATTCATATGCTCAGATGCTCAGTCTTTTTTGTATGAGTCTCTCTGCCACTATTGTTGAACGATTTTGAGTGGTAAAAAACAAACTTCATGCCTCTTCCTTTGTTGTCAACCGACGAGCTGCACCCTTTAGTCCAGGAGGATGAATCTGGTGGTTTTCCTGTCCATTTGAATCTGTTTTTCCCGTTTAAACATTTAGGAACACTCAATACTCGAAGGAAATTCCCGGAGACATAGTTAGACAAAGGCACCATCATCACTATTATTTTCCGAAGAGTCTGAACGAATATAGTCAATGAAATTTATGCGCGGCGGATCGCTTTTCATGGCGGATTGGTGTTTTTATATTTCCAAAAACAAGGTTTCAGTGAAAATTATAAAAAAGAAAAAGTATGAGGATTTTTGTTAAAAAAATTTAAATCGCCAAAATCTAAAAATATTGCCTTTTTTTGGTGTGCGTCGCCAAACCGATTTTCGTGTCGCCAAATGAAATTTCAAATCGCCCGTTTGGCGATAAATCGCCACATCTGACAACCCTTAGTTCCTCGAAATATCTGTCGTGGTAGTACCTATAGAATAGGCATTGGTCAGCGATTATAGATTTTATGTAACATCTCCTATTAGTACAATTGTTTGTCTCTGTATACTATCAACTAGGTTAAGTGAATGTCTTAGGGCCGAATATCGAAGAAATATTCGAGGACTGTGCTTTGCAGAGAAGTTTCTTCGGGCTAAATTACATCTTTTTTCTGAAAAGATAAATCAACTTTAAGCAGGCTTATCTTGCGATATTATGTTATCCATGTTCTTCCCGAACTGACTGCGACTCCTAGAAGGTGCATAAATTCCATGGAATGGATGGTTTGGTCGTCCATTTTAATTTGTGATTACATTTTTCTTTGAAAAGTTGGTGAGGTATGTCTTAAATACAACCACTTTTAGATTTTATCCAGGTCTTCATTAAGAGAACATATTTGCTCGCATCTTGGACAGTGTAATGTAGTTCCATTTACAGGCACACTTTTCGAAAAGGACAAAATTAGAGGGCTCTCATTAGCAAGTTATAAATAGTTTTATTCGAAGCCGGTCATTGATATGGACAAAAATAGAGTTGGAGGAAGTATAGATCCTAAGGACACTTCTGGGTTTATAGCAAAGAAATCCGATGATCCACCAACTGCTACAACTGGAATCAATATTTCGCAAGCTTTGATCCATACGTAAGGTTGTTGTGTTAGGCAGTTGGTCTGCCTGACCTGGTCAAAAAAAGCATGCCTTCCCCGTCTCATTATTTAAAGACCATAGGGTTACATTCCAATTTACCTTTCACACGCTATATCTATCGGGCAGATAGATAAAGGCCACTCTTTATATATCTTTAAACGGGCACACAGTCTTGCATCCGGAAGAAAGAAATTACGTAGATTGATGTATTGCGAAAGCTAGGTCTATTGTGTATGCTATACGCACCAACAAATCATTTTATTTTTTTTTAATTAATGTATTCATTTGCATCTCGGTTAAGCCTACCTGGGAAATATGTCTCTTGTAATCGAATTTCAAAGTCTGTTTCGCCATTAAAAAATTGGGTTTTGCAAGTTTGTACTGGTACATTTATGTAGTTTGTAAAATTATACTATCGCGTACCTATTGTTTGTTGGCATCAACAGATTACGGAATAACGTGCATAGATGGTTTTTCAACAGCTGTAACTATAATTTCCACATTTTACATTTGAATAGCTCTATCGATGTGTTTACTGTTTTAATGATTGTAGAATAGGTACCTATTGTAGGTGAGGTATAACACTAAAGTAGGTAGTTTGCCTCCATCTAAATGAAGCACAACAATCCATTGTACAAATAAGTTGCGTTTAGACTCTAAATGCATTTTTTCAGCTTCCAGTTTTTATTTTTATTGCAAAAATATTCACACTGTTAGCCGCAGTAATTGATGCTTGATTATACTTTTTCTATTAACGGCTACAAGTTATAATTCTGTTTTTTTTTTTGTTCAGGAAAATTCGTTCGTATAAAAACAAATCATTTTAAATGGAATCCCTCTAAATAAGTAGACCACAAAATCTTAGAAGACTCTCAGAAAAACGTGCACGAGAAAATGTCTAGTGTAAACAATAACAAATGCCTGCTTGAACTTGTACTTGTATAAGAAAATCGATTTAGCTTTTTGTATTCCACATTTGAATTTGTAAACGAAAAATTGTTATCAATCACTAAAGCAGACCATTCAAGTTGAGACGGTCGTTAAGTCAGTTGAAAATATCAACTTGCGAATATCGAATATTCTTCTACTTTTTGTTTTAGCAGGCATAAGCACAATTAGCGTGAATATCAATAATGCGAATATAGACGAATTTGTGGTGAAAGGGTCTGTAATTTTTGTATTTTTTTAACAAATCATTAGACAAAGATTAGACTATTATCTTATTTCTGGTTTTAAACGTACAAAACAAATACATTTACATAATAGGTACGTAGTGATCTTTACTAAAAATAAATAAAGCAGCAATAAGTCCATTTGGCTAATCGGACAAAATCGATATAAATCCATTCCCATTATTACGAACTGTTAGATCTGTTAGCTTAGAGAATTTCTTCCAACTTGTTCTGATAAAGTTATCAAATACAAATGTTTACTCAAAAAATGTTTTATACATTTCTTACATCAGATTGAAATAGCTTTATTTTGGAAAAACAAGTTTTTAGCTCGAAATGAGAGGATAATCAGCTGGCCCTACACCAATGCTCCATTTTCAGTCTGTTGAGCTTCTTACTGATTGGGGGGCGCAAGTTCAAGTCTGGGAAAACGTAAAACAGCGATAGAATTGTCGCATAATTTGCATCTATGTATTGTTCCAACAGTTATGAGAGTCAACCGACAACATAAAGCTTGTAAATTATTTAAGAAACTAGCTGGACCCGGCAGAACTCTGTTTTGCCCGCAACAGTTGTTTACCAGGCGGTAAAATCAACTGTGAGATGTTGACACCCCCAAACGCCAAACGATTTTCCGGAATTTCCGAAAATCGAAAGAATTTATTTGTAAATTAGCGGACCCGGCGAACTTCGTCTCGGCCCAATTTAACGCCTTCAGATAAAATCCAGGGGCCCTACTCTCTATTTCGTTCCGAAAGTCCATCATATTCGAAATTGCTTTTTGTTCCGTAGAGAGCGATGAGATAAAAAATGGTTTTCGATTTGTTTTCCGGCGCAAGAACGAACAACGATGATGGTTTGCCAACACGCGAACAGGCAACGTACTGCTGACCGTGAACAAAAAAAACAGGGAAACTCGAGATTAATCCCACAGACTTCCAACGATTTGCCTTTTGATTTATTGATTGTCATCGCAAAAGCCAATCGAACGGGGAACTGAAGATCAGTTGGAATAATCGGAATTCGTAGGATAAGAACTTCTTCCCCTTTGAATTTGCCCTTGATGATCGTCGCTTGAATCACATTCTTTATCAGTTTCTTGACGGACAACCGCGTACCGTTGCAGAATTTCGAATGATTCAGATTTCGCAACATGATTATGATTGATCCCACCTTTAGCTGTAAATTATTATGCGGTGGAGTTCCTGGCACATCAAGCGAGTTGGATAACCTCACTTTGTACACGCAAACTTGGGCCCCTATTGTGAGTGTCGATAGTTGATCGTTGAGCGACAACTGTCGATCGAACTGCAACTGTGTGTACGAATAGCTAAAATCAATAGACGCAATCGACAATTGTCGTGGCGATCGCTGATCGACAATCACAATAAGGGCCTTATTTTCTGAAAAAAATTATCGAATTGATAATTATCCCATTGAATTTCAATTGATCGTAATGCTTGTACCGTTTGCGGATACCATGCGCGATATACGACTATCAATCAGTGTAATAATAAGCAAAACTCGAATCAATTACAGCAAGAAAAATAGCACATTTGCTCAATAGAAAATGACAATGCGAAAAGGACACCTATCGCCATCTATTATTTATGTCGTTAACTTATTCATCCAAAATGCACGCATAACGTCTTTATCACAATGAATTTCACAATTATACGAAATTGTTCAAGCTTCACAACGAATTTTCCACCTTTAAATCGTCCAAAATCATCAAATCATGCATTTTATCGCAAAATTTCGTCGAAAAAATAAATTAATTTTTCGCGTTTTTCCGGAATTTTCTATTTTTCCATTCGAAAAGCCATTTCGGAACAATTGTACACAAAATTCCATACAAAAAAAATTAATTTTCGATTTTTCCAATTTGCCGACTTTTTCGGAGGGATTTCCCAAAATGTTCGTGGGCGCAGTACGCAGTGGTTAATGTGCTGGACTACTGAGCGAGGGATCCCCGGAAAAACACAAATTACACCTTAAGGTTTTTTCTACTGCGCCACCTCTCGGGAACGTCTGACAAACATCCGAGAGTATGACTGTCATGAACAAGCTTCTCAAATCAGACGTTCGGACTCGGCATAAAATTGTAGGTCCCTTCCATTCGTTCCAAAAATAGAAATTCACACAAAACGAATGGTTGCGAGAAGCTAGGCCTAGGGTGTCTACCCGCCTGTTGCGCCACCTATTTATTTACTTTTTTTTCCAAAATGTTCTTTCGTAAAAACCTTCTCGTGACAATTACGAACAACTGGAAAAAAGTCGAACCAAATCGGCCCAGTTGTTCTCAAACTATTAAGTTCTGTATACCTACCTTACCAAATAACTAATCAATAGCATTCATTCAGTTATATTAAAAAGTGGTATTTCCAAACTCTGTCACATTCCATCACGGTTGGCAGTGTTGTGCCCTATTTCCGAGCCTATTTCGTAAACACTGACAGGTGACAATTCTACAAATTTGTCGCACTTGTCTGACAAATGATCATTCCATAAAATATTGACAGGGGACATAATTGTCAGTTAAATACAACGACAAATTTGTCAGAACTAATTTTTCATTGTCATATATTGACAGATTTGTCGTGAGTCTTATCATCAAGTGATTTATACTTCGGTGCTGTTTTCCATGACATGAACATTTTCCTTAAATCTGAAAACTTTCTTTAAAGTGTCGAGTGCGTACTACACGAAATTGGATTTAAGGCCCTTATTGTGAATGTCGATCAGCGATCGTCACAATTGTCGATTGCGTCGATTGATGTTAACTATTCGTACGCACACAATTTTTTCACTTCCAAGAGAAAGCATCGACCAGACATTTGTAATCGACTACAAGCGACTGTCAAATCGACAAATATCAATCGCAAACGACAATCACAGTTGTCTCTCGATCGACAGTTGTTGTCGCTCAAACTCACGCTCAAGTTGTCATCCGACTGAAACTCAAACGCCTGTGGGAATTGTCAATTACATACCGACAACATTGTACCTAAATTGCAAAATTTGATTTGTCCCATAAAAGAATGTTCAGTACAAATTTGTCAAAATATGACTGACAACTCATTGTCATAACAATTTTTTTTATGAAAACAAAACTCTGCAATTCTCTGTAATTTCCAAACATTTCTACAAAATTGTTTAAATATTTATGAAACAGAAATTTCACAATTGTCCAGTCGCAATTGTCAATTTTTACGAAATTGGGCCGTGATTGACAACGTTTTGTATATATTTTTTTGTGTCTACCTCAGACGAATTCCAATTGATATAACACGGATAGGAAATACAAATAATTAAGTAACAACAAAATGGAGGATTTAAACAAAAAATGTATAGGACCAGCACCAAGAGGACTGGGAGTCTGAGGTTAACATGCAAATTGAAAAGACGGCCCCGAACTGAGCTCACAAATTCCAAACACGAAGTATGAAACAAGTCTTCAAGTATTTTGCCGCTTAGTCTGTTGTACGCCTCAGGGTCAGGTGCAGATAGCCCAAATGGACGAAATTGCGAGATCTACTTTGTTAAGTTTCCCTATTATGTATCTTAATTTCAGAATTGCTTAACATCTCGAGTGCGGTATTTTGTACGAAAAAAAAGTCATTCTCTCACTACGTAGGTAGGTACAGGCGAAAGATAAAAACCCGCTTACTTACTTACTTAAGGTGGCGCTCCAGTCCGAGGTGGACCTGAACCTCAACCAACAAGCGTCTCCCTCTCCAGCCAGCACGATCTTTGGCCAGCTGTCTCCAGTTTCGCACGCTAAGTTGGTTGAGGCCCCCTTGGGACGGACAACTTTGCAATATTGCCTATTTTTATTTTAATTGTTATGTCTTTTGCATAGCTCTTTTTCGTTTTGTTAAAAAGGTGAATTCTATAAAATTTTTGTACTTTGTGCAGACGTGACTTGAGTTAGAAGAAACGACAATAGGATACAAATAATTATGTTTCATCTTACAGTTTACAACAAATATTCATAGTACATATAATGTCCTTAATCATTTTTGTGTAGACGTCTTCATTTCCATATACCCAAATTAAGGACGACCTTTTTTTTATCAAAATTCCATTAAACAAATATGTTGCATTATAATGCTTGTGTTTTATACTCATAAGTTTACATAACTCTGTCCTATGTTTATGAAAAGCTTAATTAAATTGGTTTTACCTACAAAGAAAAATTCTAAATTTTCCAGATGGTTATGCGGATGTTGTGAGGAATGCAACTGATGCTTATGACAAAAATAAACAAATTAAGATCCTAGGACATTACTTCTTTGCAAAATTTTGCTATGCCAAATATTTTGTGTTCGTGCGAATTCGAATAATTTTAAAGGTAAAAACTGCGAGCAATTTATTTTTGCTTAGATTTTGTTTGTAAAAAAAAGGAAGCCATTGTGTTTGTTAATTAATGTGCTAGTAAAAGTTCTGTCATTAAACATTTTCCAACACGAAATTGGATTTGCTATATTAGTATTTGTTATTGTTATGGCTTTGCTTTAACTACAATGGAGATCTTAGGCCTAATCACATTTTGTTTTTAAGTTGCACAATTTTGTGTTTTTAATATAATTTCTTATTTTGCAAATACATTGAAATCCATTTTATTAACAACATATCACACAATCATATTCAAATATAAAACAATTCATAACAAACATAACAGGGGTATTAACGCATCATCGTAAAACCGTTGTAAACTTATGTCGTTTTCGATTGGTCGTCCAGAACCGTCCGGAAGCACTCAACTGACAGTTCTTCTTCTGAAAAGAAGAGAAATTTGCTTCTGAATTTCAATTCAGATTCGCGGAGAGTTCTTCCGGACGGTTCTGGACGACCAATCGAAAACGACATTAGTAAACTTCGTAAATTTACGGCGTGTTAAATGAACTGTCAAAATTTGTATGGAAAATCATTTACAACAAGATGGTAAACTTACGACGCTAATTTGGATGGTAAATCAAGGTGCGAAACTTATAACAATGTCACTGTGACATTTTACACTTGAAATAAATGCGCGTAATCAGAAAAAGAATTATTGCTTTTGATTCTTTTTAGAAATACATCAAAAGTTCGCATTTATTTTCAATTTGTTCGTACAAATCACATTATTGAATGCTATAAACTGTTTGGCGTCTAACGAACAGCTCTGATTGGTTTACCATCATTTACGCAAGCAGCTATTTGGGGCGTTCATGAAACGTGTATCGTAAACTTACGACGTTGCATGAATACCCCCAATATTGAGCAACGTGTCAATTAAAATGTTTTGTCTGAAAAAATACTACTGTCGACTGGAAAAGGTGCATGCATCTCATGTAAGAATATTTACGAATTTAACTTACAAATGGTTAACAATTACAATCGTGCTTATACAAAATTAAAGTTGGTGTTTAATTCTTAAGTTCCTCGATATTAAGGTGCCAGTACACGATATGCACGCCTCATATATATGTAGCACTGACGTCATTTTGACGTCAGCGAATGGTCCCAATAGGTACATGCCGTGTACAAGCTCTCTTTGTGCACTCTCTGTTGACGTCAGAGCCACATATACATGTGGCGTGCTACATATCGTTTACTAGCACCTTTAGGGATGTTACGGAGGTGCGTTTCCAGCACCTTGGCAACGATTTTTCCGGGGAGACTTAAAAGTGATATGCCCCTGAAATTGAAATTCCCTTTTATCCCCTTTCTTGAAAAGGAGCACAATCACTCCAATCTGCCAATCGCAGGGAGTTTTGCCGCATTCTCAGGCCACTTTAATGACACGAGAGAGCCATTTAACTCCCTCTTCACCTAAGGCCTTGAGCGTTTAGCGATTACAGAATAAGTCTTCTAAAATTGAACGCCTTAAATAACGACAACCGGAAACGTCGTGAAAGCAAAAGGCCACTCGAAATAAGAGTGATTGACTTTTTTTTAAAAGTTTTTTCATGATTCCCGGAGCCAAACAATAGATGCAACGAAAATATTCTTTTACGTAGGTGCCGCTGACCATAACCATAAACAGAATCGAAAGTGTTTATATACAATTCAGGAATGCAGCTGTTCTTGATTGTTGAATTTTCCAATAAACTCATCATGAAGTATTTGTTCCCTTTTGTTAATACATATATATAATTGTTTTCTTTCAACTTTGTATATTTTGTGGTTAAGCAATTTTTTTACATTAAAGGAATTTAAAAAAAGAAAATCATAAATAACTATGATTTGAAACCTTACAAATATTTTAATGTTTTACTTTTTATAACAACTTTCCATCGCTTAGGCAAAAGTTAATCAAGTACAAAAATTCAATCAGACCCTTTTTTCACAAAAAAAACCCACTCAAACTCTATTCTAGATACATCATCTTTCAAATTCTGCAAAATTCTCAAATCAACCCCGAAAACACTACCATCATATCTGGAAATCGAAATGAAATATGCCATAATAACAATGATCTGCACGCATAATAATATTATGAATTATGAATAGATAGTTAACCGTAGGAAATAAGTGGACAAAAAATTAAAAGAAATGTTTAAAAAATAATTCAATAGAACGGCGATACTTTGAAATGGTTATTTTATTTTCGTTTTTAATTGATTGCATACTCTTAATCAATCCATTTTCTAAAATTCTCTACGCAAATTGTATTGTAATGCAAATTCATAAATTCATTGTAAATTCTAATTCTGTCATCAGAAAACTTGGTAATAAAACAAAGTCAGTGATTGCCTACCTAATTTCATTCCAAAATGCGCAGCGTATCGCTTTTTATGGCGGATTGGTATTTTTGTACTTCCAAAAGCGATCGATCCATTCAAAAGCGATAATTATTTAGGTGACGGATTGCTGGCGGATTTATTGCGGATAAAAAATAAACTTTTGGGAAAATAAATGGAAAATGGATGTGGAAGTCTAATTGGAAAAAACTGGGGGAGGTCAACAAAAGCGATAGCTATTGTGAGGATTGCTGGCAATAAATCCGCCAGGAATCCGTCATCTGAATAGCTATCGCTTTTGGAAATATAAAAATACCAATCCGCCATGAAAAGCGATCCGCCGCGCAATTTAAGCAATAAAAAAATTACGTTTTTTCTTTATTGCTTTCATTAATCAATGCTTCACTGCAAATCGTGAGCAAATTCCGCAACCAATTCCTATCGAAGCATATAGGAAAAAAATTCGTATGAAGTTGTCTGCGATTGTCAGCAGTTGTGGCTAAAGATATCGCAGGCGACCCCGGGCCCGGAGTATCGATACCAGGGAACGTGCCGCGCCATTCACCATCAATCGGTCTTTACAAATAATTTTTGTGAAAGACTGTAAGATGTTCTCTTAAAACAGTGCAGGCAATGCATCAGTGCATATTGCATGAGCCACAACCGAAATTCTGAGGGCTGCATTTTTGGATCGACTAATTTGTCGTTTTGGCTATTGTGCACAACTGGTGGATATTTTGGTGACCTTTGGAATATGAACTTATTCGTATGTTGTTGAGTGGGCTCTAGGTTTTCTTTTTCACTCAACCTGTCTCTATCATATCCTTGGCAATAGACAGAGACTGCTATTGTCTTTTTCATTTGCCGGCATAACACTGTATCCTGAGCCCCAGCAGAGGCTTACATTATGTTGTGCGACAGAGATTAACAAGCTTCTTGGTATTCTATGAAAAAGGTAACAACATCGTGTGGTAATGCCAATGCAACCTGCTGAACAGTGTTGTTGTCGCTGTAAAGAATGATCTTGCAAAATGTAGACAGAGAGCGCTGTCATACATTATGCTCTATGTGTCAAATGGCAAAGAGCAGTCACCTTTGCTGTGACGATTTGTGCTGTCGTGTTTATTTAAACACAAAAAACGACAGACTCTTTTGTGGATCATCAGTAAATAATCTCAATTAATATAATCTGAATTTGTCAGGTTAAAAAGCCGAAGAGCAGTATTTGCGGTATATTCTAATAGGAAAAGATCCTGGGGTTTCATCATAGTGCGGGAATCAAACAAATTATAATTTTTTCAGTTTTTTTTCCCCCTACCTTTCAAAGTATTCTCGTTATGCAGTAGTTATTTAAGAAAATAATAATACATAATAAGAAATCACGCTATAATCAATCCGTTTATACGATTAGAAACTAAAATAACAATTGAAAAACTATATAAATCTAGCGGTGTAACATAAGATTGTGTAGACCTTTTTTTTTGTTTCATACCACATAAAAAAATTTAGGACTTTGTTTCTTTTATAAAAATAAAATATATTTAAGAAGAATAACAAACAACTAGTTGACTTTGTTTAAACAGGTTATTAAAAATAACAAATGAAAACATAAAAAAAAAAACAATAGATTTTTAATATAGTTAGGGCTGTGAAAAGAGAACATAATTACTAATGTAAGCGTTTTATGTTAAGAGACTATTCAAGAGAATATACTATAATAAATATGCAATACTCACTGCATACGTATAAAAATAAATAAATAACACTAAGCAAAACGTTTAACTTTAAGTTAAATTAAATTCTCTATGCAAAAGGCAAACAATTAAATAAATGTATTCAAATGCAATATGAATACAATTTGTTTCGTAAATAAGGATATAGGTATTAGAATTTTAAATGAAAAGAAAAAAAATAGTTAGTGTAGCAATAATTAAAACAAATATAAACCAGATTTCAATAATAAATAACAAATATTCGTATATTTCTATGTTTTCCAAATAAACGTTCTAATTTTTAAGTTAATGCAAATAAAAAGCGCATCTTAACAGATAGATTCACAATGAGCGAAAACAATACCAAGAGTATAAGATATTTAGCAAAAAAAAATATAAAAAAACTAAATATAAATAAGAACAATTAAACATTTGAGAGAAAAAAAAAGTTGACATTGCATTTATTGTAAAATTTACATAAAATATATATCGAACTTAAATATACACATTACGAACAGTTGGCATTAAAAATAAAACCGTGTTGTGTATTTGATCATTTAAGTTCATCGGGTGTTGTTGTTGTTCTTTCTCAGTGCAAGATGATTATATACAAATTTACTCTATCAAAAGTCTCAAAGCAACACCTAGTTTCAAGATAAAGTCTCTGACAGCCTATGAGGAACTTATATGCCAGATAAACCTTTGTTTTTAAACGTCACGGATAGTCATATCTTATTAATAGAGCTTAACAGACAAAGTCTCTGAAAGTCTATCCGACTCTTTAAGTGACTGATTGTTTAGTCGCAAAAAATTAAACACACACATTTCAATGAGAATGCGCGCACATAATTTTGGATTTTATGTGCGCGCATTCATATTGAAATGTGTGAGCTTCATTTTTTGCGACTAAACAGACGCGCGATTGAAATCGCATGTGTGTTTCGGGCCTAATATGGATTTATATTTACGACCCCGTTGAGTAGGTACTTCGCCCAAGACCAAATTATTCTGAAACACTCGACGATGAAGATTTTAGAATTCGATTCCGGCTTACTGAAACGTCTGTAATAAATATTCTTACATTAACCCCCAGTTCCAGTTTCACAGAGGAAGCTAAAGTAAAGTTCAACTGAACGTGAACTTGAGTTTAAATTTGAAGTTCAACTCGTCCGGTTTCACAAATTGACTAGTAAGTAGAATATGAAGATGTCTTCCGTCTGGTTAAGCTTCTTATAAACAAAAAATAAACAAAAGAAATGACAAATGTATCGGAACGGTAAAAAAACAGCATTGCCATTCGGTCCAACAATTTGTGGTCGATAAACGTGTCTAACAGTTAGTTTATCAGGGACTTTGACGATGAAACAGAAAAAAAAATCACCCCCTATTCCCGTTGGCGTTTGTCGTATACGACTCATGTTTTGTTAATAATTTTATTTCCTTTTCTATGAGTGTTCACCATAATTTCAATTCATTTGTCACGAAAAAGTTACAAACACCGTCTAAAAAACGAATTAAAATACAAGTCGTTTACGACAAACGCCAACAGAAATAGGGGTGAATATCAACAACCTTTATCTGTCCGAAACTTTATCCGGAACCTTTGAAACTGACCCTAATTGTAGACGTGTATATTAGTAAGATGTTGCTAATGCACCGATGTGAAGAGTCTTTCATTAAGAGTGACATTTATTTTTTAAAAACAAACAATGGTTTGACGTATTAATTAAGTTTTTGCTAACATTGAAGCTTGGACAATCCATTTGTGTTCGAAACAAGAAATCGTTCAAATGCCGTCTTGTCTTTACAATGACATAGTGACATACCGACACCTGATCGCTCCAATTTTTGATCACCAAACTGTCTGGTGAACAAACGTAAAGGACCCACCACAATCGAGCTCGAATTGATTATTGATTATTTTTTTTAATAATTTCTAAAAACTCGGGAGCGTAAAAAAATATCAGAAACAAACTGCTGAAAAAACTGTCACCCATATTGAAAGGCCCGTTAGTTACGCATCTGATTAAACTGTCAATAAGCTCTACTCATTTCTTATGACAAGAGAAATTAAGTCGATTTAACATACAAACGTAAAACAAATTCCTTAACGTGATGTTCACGGATAATACGATTCGGTTTCGGTCCCAGATCAATATCGTTTTTGTGGTTCTATGGACACGAGAAATGAAAAATCTGAAGTGTCCAATGGGAAACCACGTCTATATGATCTGATTAAATATCTGACGTGGTTTCCCATTGGTTTCCCACTTCAAATTTTTGTGCCCGATCTTCAATTTTAGGTTTGTTTTGTTTTGTATGTAAAATCGACTCAATTCAATTCAATTAACGTATAGCACGTTCACGAATGCGACGATTGAACCCATGTTTTCGTTATTGTAGTTCTGAACTGATTACCGCTTTTTTGATAAATCCATCAACTCTGCATTTACATCTATACATCAGCTACCATCATCTCTTTTAAAGAAACACTAATTGTAGTTCGAAAATATTTTCGCCTGAACAACGTCAAAAACACTTGACAAAGGTACATACGATGTATTGAAGTTAATGAAAGTAAGTAGTAGAAAATGAGCTTGCGTTATCCAATATCAAAAGTCATTTGGGAAAACCGAAAAAAAGTATTTTTTGTTCCAATTGAAAACCACAAAAAGTTCCACGCGCAGATTTCCATTGCAGTTCAACCGACTAAACTTTTTACTTAAAAACAGTGACATGCATTTTGTCACCCTCACTAGCTCTTTTGGCTTTTGTTTAGTGTGTTCCTATATTTCCTGCATCAATATCGGCTAAATGTCATATTTCTCCCAGTGCGAAAGAATTCTCTCAGTGATGCACATAATAACGAAGAAATATGGGAACGCGCTGAGCATTTATCTCAATATAAGTGAAACAAAGTACCTACTTACAAATTAATATTTAACTAATAGCTTTTGCATGCTTGCTTCGTTTGTACTATAGAAATTAAAATTTTAATTTTTTTCCTGTTGCGTCTATTTCACAAATTTGCAAAACAAGCACAAATGAAATGAAATCAAAAATCAGTTACATTTGCCATTTGTGATAGGTACCTAAATTTTACAACTTCATTATTATCTGTCAGTTTTATAACCAACTCACCCAACGAAATTTGCCCGTGACTTTCTTCTGATCAACTTTTGTATACTTTAATCGCTAAATTGTTCGAATGTCTTATCGTAGAGGAACAGACATAAAATTGATCTATTTTTTGTTGCTTCTTCTGCAATTTGTATACGTTTATTGTAGCAATATCATTGTCATTGAATTTAATACTTATATGCACTGCTAGCATCCTATTTCATGTACGTCAAATTTATAAGCACTGGTACTTTTAAGTCCGCGGTGAAAAAAATTGGAAACAGTCAAATGTCAGTTAAAACAGTTAAAATAGATTTTTTTTGTGATAAGAACACTTAAGAAATCAATCAATTCATACCAGTAGGAATTTTGCGTTTTTCTGTCCTAAATTAAATTGCTATGACATCTGTTTCTGAAACCATTCGATTATTAAATATATCTACACTACAGTTTTGGTGTTTCTGAAATGGATGGCACTTTAGCATTTCCACATTGTGACTTCGTAAAAGTTAGCCTGGGGCCAGATCACGTAAAATAAAAACAATTCAACGATATCGTTTTCACTAAAGACGTCATATCTGTGACAATAGATAGAGAGAGGCTGCTAGTGTCGAAACGATCATTCATTCATGTCATTCGATCGTTTTCATGTTACGTGATCTGGGCCCTGGTCACTAAAAATATACTCAGAAAATGTAAACCTTTGCCTATATTTTGTCGAAAATTTCCAATAAACTGTAGAAAGAATTGTGTTATTTGTCATATTGGGCCCATTTTGCGAGAGGAGCGACTACTAATGGTCGTTAAAGATAAATTTTTCTGAAAGACATTTAGGAGGGTTCACTGCCCTTTTTTGGAGTTTCAAAAACCCCAGGGTTAAAGATGTGAAAATGTTTATTTCATTATTGGCACAATATGGTGGCTAGTCCAATGTGATAAACTTACACCCTATTCAACCTAACCTAACCTAAACTTATCTTTTTAATTCCACAATGCAAGTCTTACAACAATTTAACTAATTAAACATTTCACGTCCATATTCGAAGAGATCTGAGAAAAACCATTACCTAATTATCTACGCTCGGGACTCGTTGTTCAAAATGCTGCTCCAATATAAATCGTCATAATATGGGAATCAATCGGCCCTAGCGAGGTATCCGTCGGAATGGAGAATTCTCCACAACCAATTCCTGTCGGAGCATAGGAAAATTCATATGAAGATGTCAAAAATATCAGTAAAAACGCACTTGATCGCACTGAAACGCAAAACGCTAGAGCGCGTTGCATATTTGTCGGGAAAAAATTCCGAAAAGCTGTTCGGAAGAATACCTTGAAGCAAAAATCCTCCGATTCGTATATAAAATTGAAGAATTGTCCGTTCAACGGATAGTTCGCTAGGGCCGAATGTATAGTTTTCTCCGTTTAGCTATAGTCGTCGCTCTCTTTGTTAATCGCAGCTCCAACTTAAGCTACTATTACTCATTTCAAAAGTCGTGCCAATTTCTGACAAGCTGAGGTTAATATGAGGTGAAATGTTGTCTACACACAATTTTATGGCAGAATATAATGTCATTTTGATGTCAACCTTTTAAAAATTGACAGGATTTTTGACATGTGAGATGTAAGTAGTAGCTTTACAACTTCCTTCAGCACTGTTCAATGTTATTCAACTAACGAACTACGAATCAAATTGTTCGCAAATATAGTGGCAAATTAGCGAAATTTTAAATTCGAAAACGAAATTTGAAATTTGGGCGCAGTAGCGCAGTGGTTAGTGTGCTGGACTACTGTGCGAGGGATCCCAGGGGCCCTACTCTGTATTTCGTTCCGAAAGTCAATCCTATTCGAAAGTGCATTTCGTTCCGCTTTTAATTTGGTACTCTGTAAAACATTCGAAACGGAAAAAAAAAAGTACTAGACCCTTTTCCCTTTTACGGATTAGTTTTTTCGAGTCTCGAATTATTTCTCATGAAATCTGCAAATTCAAATCAAGAAATCAAAATAAATAACAATAAAACATCTGCGAACATAAGCAATTAGTGCTAGACGATTACCCTAATAAAAGAATAAAGTCATTAAGAGCAGGGAAACCCAGAAAGGAAAGGTATGGAGTACCTGCGAATGTGCCATACACCACCAGGCATATAAATAGAGGAACAACTTCATCAGCAGGATTAGTGTTTGAAAGAACTTGTGCCAGTTTCAAATTATAATTTTAAAAGAAATAATTTAATAGAAAACAAAAGAAAATGGATTCAGTTGCACTTTGGATGGATACAGGAAATAATGAACGAATTGAACGAAAAATTATACGGGACAAATCAAATATTATGGAAATGTGTGATAAAAGGTAAAATTTTATTGGTGGCAAAGATTCATTCCACTATTTAACTATTAATTATTATTTTAGTTTTGTACAGAACTTTCGCCTTTCGAAGAACGCTTTTTTGTATGTTTTAAATGCCATACAAGATGAACTCTCTGCTCCTTTAAGGTCAACTGCTGTTCCGGCCATCTTGAAACTAGCTGTTACTTTAAAGTTTTTAGGGCAAGGAGGCTATCAGCAGCAAATAGGACACGACTATTCCGTTGGCATGGCACAACAAACAACATCAAGTTCATCTCGAATTGTTTCTGTTTCGTGTGAATATTTCTGCTCGAAGATTCCCTGTAATTAAATTTATTTGTTTAAATTGTTATTATAAATAAGATTTTCAAAAAAAAACTTACATTTTAAGACATTCGTAGTCAATTTCGTTATCACATTTGTTGTAGAAACAGATTTTCCGTTTTCGAATGCTTTTGACATTCGGAAACGAGTTGCCAGGTACGAAAATTCCACTTTCGAAATAGTCATTCCGAAAGTAGTAGATTTCATTCCGCTTTAGAGATAGAGAGTACAGAAAATTCGTTTTCGGAAAATTTTACTTTCGGAACGAAATACAGAGTAGGGGCCCAGGTTCGATTCCAAATTACACAAATTACATCTTAAGGTTTTTTTTTACTGCGCCACCTCTCGCGAACGTCTGACAAACATCCGAGAGTATGACTGTCCTGAAAAAGCTTCTCAATTCAGCCGTTCGGTTCGGACTCGGCCTAAAATTGTAGGTCCCTTCCATTCGTTTCAAAAATATAAACGCACACAAACAAATGGTTGCGAGAAGCTTGGCCTAGGGTGTATACCCGCCTGTTGCGCAACCTATTTATTTATTTTTTTATGGGATATTTGATAAATTTGAATCCTATTAGTAAAAGTTTTTTACTTTTCGTACCATTATCTATTTTTTCATACAAAGTTGTACTCGGTTTACACTTTGGCCCTAGTTTACAATGTCTTCCCATTTCACTACATCATTTGCCCTAAGAGCTATAAACGTTCCCCGTCTATGCATTTACCTGATCGCTATAACTAGTGTAAAATATAAGGAACTGTTTTAGGTAAGTTATTTTACGAGCCTTGTAATATTGTGCTGTTTGCTTGATTGTATTATTTGTCTAACATTTCTGGTTTTGGTATGAAACTATTTCACATAATTTTCTCCTACATGTCATTGATGTTTTGTTGCGTTTTGTATAAACATTTGAAATAACCTAAAATATTTAAGTTTACTAAGAAATTAATTTAAATTCTTTACAGAAAAAAAGATAAAAAATAGGATACTGCCGTCTTGCGTTGGCTTAACCTCATATGCTTCTATGTTGGTAAGTTTAAATGAATGTCAATACGCTTTATTAATTTTAATAAAATTTTTTAATATTTGCAGGACTACGGTAAAGATCCTCAAGTCGACATAATTTCCGTTTCAAGATTTTGTTTTATTTTCGAAACATTATAACGATGCGCTCCTTTACATACCATTGGCCTCAGTTGTTAACGTTCGTTGTGTTACACTTAATTTGTGATGTGTGTGTTTCGTAGTGTATGTATGTTTTCCTTTTATTTGACATTGACACAAACATTTGTGAAAAAAAAAACGCTTAGCATGAATTCCTGTTGTTGATCAATATTCAGTGAAATTTTGAATGTGTTAATGTTAAATAGTTTTTACAAAATGCTCCATTTATGGCATTAAACAACAAAAAAAAAATTCTCACAGTCGAGCCAAACGCTTTACTTTGCTATCGTCTTTTATATTTCCAATCGAGATGAATAGTTTTTATATTTATATATATAAATACATCCTATACGTTCGTATATTGTAAACAAGAAAAAAAAAACAATTAAGTAGTTAGATTATTTTTTAATGTTATTTATTCTTAATTAGTTATACCATATAATATATTATATACATTTACATGTGAAATCTAACAAATATAATATTATATTTTTTATTATTAGTTGTAAGTTAAGCATACCTATATATAAACTAAATTTATATTTTAAAAGAGTAGTAGTATTTAATACCAGTAAACACTGTATTTAATTAACGTACATGTATGAATAAATTTATATATATACGACATTTAAACTATTATTAACGATATTGGTAATAGTAATGAAACAATCATTAAAATTCGAATTCGATTTTTTCGTAAATAAAAAAAAAGTCAAACTTAAACTTTAGAAAAAATTGTTTTTTTAGCGTTTACAGAAATTTCTGGTGCTGCATAGGATAGGTTCGGTTAGGAGGCAATTATCCATTACATACGGAGTAATTCACCAGATAAGGTCCATTGTGATACCACAACCACAGTCGGTTATTTCTGCTACTCTTGGAACCATTTTGAATTTTGGAAAAAATTGCTGATATCCGTTTTGGCAATATTAGCAAGACCCCCGAAGAAGTAAGGCACAATCACATTCAGACAAATGTTAAAAAAGTTAGAAAAGAAAAATTAAAAAACACGCATATTTATGCGACATCTATCCCAAAGAGTTTTCCCTAAAAGCTCTTTCTTGGCACTTGAAAGATGTCAAGAAATATGGCAGGCTTCATGTTTTGTACTTGTCATAAGTGTCAAATGTTGGTCAAAAGTGGAAAAAGACACTGAATGACCCTATCCCCGAGTTGGAGGACGCAACTGCTGGAGCAACTTAATTGGGTGACGGTGCAACGGTGCCGCCAATTGATTTAGTTTCAAATGCCAAGCAGTCACGCGGCGAAAAGAAGGCAAGCAAAATCATGCTGTCGCAAGTCGAAGAACAATATTTTCGTCATAAACAACCCCGATGTGTACCTACAAGAATCACCACAGTGACACAAACATCATCTTTGGTGAGGCCAAGATCGAGGCAAATATGCCGCAACAATCACAGAACAATTCAGCTGATGGCTGCAAAAACACGACTAGTATGGATTGATTTTGTTGAAAATCTAAATACGTGAACGTTTTTTTGACGTTCGAAACAAAGCTTTTGTAGCGAAAAATGACAAAACATCAAATGCAAGGTATGTTTCCTCAAAATAGTTGACTTGCAGAGCTATCTGCTGAGGAGATTATGAAAACTATTTTTTGTGTGTGTTGGTTTTTGGAGCTTGCAAATTATGAAAGCTCAGAGCAACTTGAGCTTTAAAAAATTTTATTTTGACAAAAATGAAACAGAATTATAGAAAGTAGTTTATGTGATAAAGGGAGAAATAATATTATTTTGTAACTTTGTTTACTTTTTTAATATTTTCCTGAATGTGATTGTGGCTGTACTCCCCTAGATTTTGCTTTGTAATCGAGGATAGCGCCGGGCAGTTATAGTAGGTGGAACTGTTGAGTATTACATTCGTTCACCGCATTCGCCGAACACAACCATTAACATCTACATTCGTGAATGCAGCCATCGTGTATCATAATTTGCTCATTTCTCTCCCACAAATGTAACCCTTTCCCTTTTACTAAGTGTTCAACTTCCATTCTTCTTTGATCTCTAATACACTTCGGTGATACATTTATTTGTCGGCTTTTAATCCAATTTTCAGAAAGAGATCAACAGGAACGGTATTTGCTCATCCTCCTCAGCCATGCAACTGCGGCAGAAGGCATTAGTGGTAAATCCAAGCCTTGCGGTATGTCTTCCTAGTACACAGCGGCCTGTTAGTACTCCGACAAGAGTTTCGATATGTGTTCTACTGACGTTTAATAGGACCTTTGTCCTGCGCCGATTTATCCGTGGCCAGGTATGTTTTCTATGGTTACATGCGTCAAGATCTCGCCATCTCTACCAGCTACCTGGTATATCTCTATGACCAGGAATCCAGCCCAGCGTTAACGTGCACATACGCGAGGTCTCATTTAAAGATTTGCAGCAGTGCCAGACCAATTTGGATCATTATATTGGTGATTCGAGTGCAGTTCAGCGGCTTCGCGAATAGCCATAACTTCTGCTTGGAAGACACTACAGTTATTTGGTAGTCTAAAAGACTGGTTTAGGGAGAATGGAACTAAGAAAATCCCGGCTCCTACTCCGTCCTCCGTCTACACTTCTAGCGTATTTTTGTCTATCACCGTATTCTCTTCCCATTGCTGTCGGTCGGGGATACTGGTCTTGTATTTAATCACCCCTATCGTGGAATCCGCCGGGGGGAATCATTCACGGAAAAAAATATTTTGGTATCGTCAAATCCGCAAAGTGAACAGGTCCCCGTGTGGGTAATTTGAATGAGTTTCACTGTATCGTTGAAAACGCTCAAATCGAATTTTTCCCGAACAAAATGACATTTCTTATCCGCATCGAAATCATTGCGGATTTCATAGGCTTTCTTGTTTGCTGCACGTTCTGAGAATTTTTGTTAAAAAATGGTACATACAAAACGGCTGCTTCATTAAGCCGAACATTTGTAATAAATCTATTGCACAGATTGAACTTTATTAAAATCAAAAAATAAACATTCTATGTAAAAACACATTTCATTTGGAAGTTCCATGAAATCATTCACTGTTCCTCTTAACCTGTCTCGTATTCTTCTCTGAGAACACCGCTCATTTCGTCCTTCCTCTTATGCTTCCAAGAATAGAGCTATCGTATACATTATTACATAACAAACACTATTTTCTATTTAAATCACTTTTGAAACAAACTTTTTATATACCTCCGACGAATGCAGCTACTATTTGTTCACAAGTGAAAGACAGCCGTTTGACAGTGAAACTACCTTTTCCAAAAACGTGTCGATAAGGAAACTTTTCCGGCGGATTCCACGATAGCAGGAGAAAGTGAAAGGGAATCGAATAGGTGAAGTGAAACTCAATTCCGACGGATTCCACGATAGGGGTGAATATTGATGTCCAGGACCGTGGTTACGTAGTCTGTAACTTACGCCTAACGTAACGGGTTAATTTTCTTCAGGTCGCTCTGTGTGTTGGTTAATTTTGAACAGCATTATCGAATGTTGAGTTTAACTATGGACATTAGTGTCGAAACTGGTAAGATGTTCATTGCTATAAATTGCAGAGAACCACTTCTGGAAACACGACCAGAAAAGGAGGGAAATGCTATAATTCAATAAGCAAAACATTTATGACTATTGATATAAGCTAGCATGCTTCCTAAAGACGACTTAAGAATTCAGAATGCCAGAGAGCGGTCCAACGATGAGCTTATGGTTTCGTGAATTCAAGCGGCCAAACAACAAGCGTGGTTTGGTGACGTCATACTATAAAGCCTTATTCCTGGATGTCAGAAGGCGGCCTAACGAAAAGCTTGGTTCGGTTCAGGCCCTATGACGATGCATGCTTTTTAGGTTACAGAAAACGGCGTCTTGTCTCCTCTCCTTTTCATTACTTATATGGACTAGATGTTACAGCGCAGTCTTGGCGAAGAACATTTCGAATTGGGAGATCTTAGGATAAGTCACCTGGTCTTCGCTGATGACTTGGTCATCCTTGAGTCCTCTGAGACTGAACTTCAGCGCGCACTCGATCGGTTTGTAGCCGTTTATTTTGAAGCTGAGATGAAAATAAACGTGAATAAATCTAAAGTGATGGTCGTCTCCAGAACGCCTGTTCTATGCACTCTGCATGTAAGTGGAGTCCTATTGAAACACGTGGAGAAGTTTAAGTATACAAGCGCTTCTTGTGTTGCCAATATCATTTTATTTCGTTTATCGTTCGTTTTTATGTCGCAGAAACATAGACACTTTTAAACGCGGATAAAAATGTAAAAATATAGAAATCTAAAAAATACAGTTAAAATTATTAAAAAGATCAATCACTTAATCAACTCATCTAATCTCAATTCGATATGCTTTTGAGGAATATCAATATCAAGAACCGATGTAGATACTCTATCACCAAGATTGAGCTTAATTCCATTCATTTTGGTCTTGTGAATTAGTGCATCGCATTCAAGTCCAATATCAATAAAGGCGCCAAAATCAACGATATTTCTTACTTCTCCTGCAAACAACAAGTTATTTAAATTAAATCATTTCTAAAGATTTCATAAATTCTGCTACCCACCAGTGACAATCTCTCCAATAAATAAGTCTGTAATTCGTGTTATGTCCTTCTTGAAAAGCGGTTGCTTCTGATTGATTTTATCAGATCGATAGTCTTGAAACAACTCCCTCAAAAGTGCCTCCAATACTATTTGCAACTAAAAAAAAAAAATAAAAAATTATTCATTAAATTTTATTCGCCTTAAGACTGCATTTAAACCTACCCTTTCGGTAGGAGTATTGAAACGTGTAGCTAATGACTCAAAGGGAGAAGACTGAGCAAAAGTTCTGATTGTCGAAATAAATTCTGGCTTCCCAATGTCGTTGACTTTAAGATCGCACAGCCTTATTATTCTGAAGAAGAAAATCATTAGATACCGATCGAATTGGAACCGTTTTATACTTAGTGGCAATTGTATAGCTTTCTGGATGCACCCAAGTGCAGTCTAGCAAATTGTCAATTTTACCGCCAACAGTTTTTGGCTCAATACGAATAAAGCTATTTGAAAGTGAAAATATAACATGAAAATAATCATCTACGTCTATAGAAAAGACACCTACCCAGCACATTGTACGAATGACTTCTTTCCGATGCCTCTTACTTTCAAGAGATCCTTTCTCGTGCGAAAGGGTCCATTGCTTTGTCGATACTGAATGATATTCTGAGCACGTTTCTCGTCAAGGCCAGCAACATGTCTGCGAGTTGATAGAGCAAAAGTCAGTTTGTATGAGTTTATGTAAAACAAAAATGCACCTAATTTACGCGAAAGACAAAGACAAAGTTATTGTATTGTATTTTTGATGTATCGATTTTTTAAATTTGCCACCAAACGAAAATATACGATGGGAACACATTTATACTTACTTTAGCAGACTTACACTCGCTGTGTTGATGTCGAGTCCTACAAAACTTACACATTCCGAGACAACTTCATTAAGGCATTTCAGGAGAAATTTCTGACTTATGTCATGCTGATACATGCCAATACCAAGGTGACGTGGGTCGATTTTTACATACTCACTAAGTGGATCATTTAAGCGACGTGCAATAGAAACTGAAAAATACAAATTTAAAATATTAGAGAAGAACAAAAAAAGGATATCGATATTCTGCAACTTTTCGACTGAAAACAAAGTTCGAAATGAGACAAGAAAGGTTTCAGAATAACGTTTTTAAAATAACAACAAACATCAAACACGAATCAGAATTGAAGAAAATTTTATAATCACCCCTATTCCCATTGAAATTTGTCGTAAACGACTAATATTTCATTTTTTAAGCCAGTGTTTGCGACTTGTTTGAGACAAAACATTTGAAATAACAGAGAACCCATAGAACTCGTTAGAAAAAGTTCGAAAAAAATCGGAATTACATTTATACAACGACACGACACATGACTCGTATATATATAGTTGTATATTGAAATATTTGTTAGCTGTAAGTGGCTTGTAGATTAATTAAATAAATAAATAAATAAACGACAGACGTCAATGGGAATAAGGGTGAATGAAAACAAATTCCCATACATTATGTAACTAACCTGCGCTGATTAGCGTCACATCGAGATCTGGTAACTCTTTCCTTTCCACAGCACTGCAAGAGTAAACTGAAGCTCCTTGCTCGGAAATGATATCGTAACGAACGGTTGTGCGATCCAGAATTCCCTTGTCGAAAAGTTTAGCAAGCCAAGCCTCCGTCTCACGACAAGCGGTTCCATTGCCCAGAGCAATACGTTTGCAGCTATAATGAGGAAATAAACATCAAAATCTATTCAATGGTAAAATGCATACAGACAGAACAAGCTATTACGGGCATAAACTATTATGGGCATAAACTAAAATGAAATCATAGGACAATAGCTAACAATTTCTGACTAACGTCTAACAACCGCATGGAGTAAATATAATAGCTGTCCTCAGAAAGCTTTACAATTAAGGAGTTCAGCTTTATGATAAAATTGTAGGTCACTTACATTCGTCACAAAAATGAACGAGTAGTTGTGTTAAAAAACACACTTAACCTTATTTCCAGACAAACCAAAATCTGAACTTTTTCCGAGTCTAATTTGGAGTTCAAAATTTCAAAAGGTAAAATGTAATATTATTTTATAAGTAAGTTCACATTCAACAACAGAAGAAACCCCCAAAACGCCCATATCGATAATTACCATCTGCTTATCGACTTTAGGGCGCAACAACATTATACGTGAGAAACTTGCAGGAAACTCAATTCCTACCCAGACTCCGGAGCACAAAAGATTATACAATTATACTCTGATGTCCAATTTATATTTTCAGTACAGGGAAGATAGGATATTTGCCTTTCACCCTTACTATTATGGATTTCAATAAGCTATCTCCATTTCCAAGCTCTTATATGGTTGCCGAAGGCACTATCTTCAACAGATCCGTTCAGCTGCTTGGCTATGCGGACGATATTGACATCATCGGTCGCTCCCAGCGTGCCGTGATAGAAGCGTTCACGGCGATTGAAGAACAGGCGAAATCCGTTGGCCTTGAAATAAATGAGGACAGGACCAAGTACATGCTATCAACAAACAAACAAGCATCTGTCCACCTCCTGGGACAAAACGTCACTTTTGATAGCAACAATTTCGAGGCATTTAAGGAGTTCACCTATGTACTTCGGAGTAAACGTAAACTCCACGAATGACATCCTAGTGGAGATCCGGCCAAGAATTACCCTAGGCGTTCCGACTTCGGTTTGGCAAAACAAATGGGTTCAAAACTCCTAACTCGAAGGACGAAGAACCCTTATCCTGCCAGTTCTGCTTTATGGCGCCAAGTGCTGGACGATAAGCAAGAAGGGAGAGCTGATACTCCTTTGAAAGAAAAATACTTCGGCGGATTGTTGGTCCTGTGTGCGAGGAGGGCAAATGGATAGATACAACCGCGAACTCTATGAGCTGTACCAAGATGTGGATGTAGTCCAAAAAGCCAAAACACTCCGACTACATTGGCTCGGCCACATCGAGCGAATGGACAATAATGCTCCAGCTAAGAGAATCTTCAAATCCCAGCCCCCAGGTTCGAAAAGACAAGGAAGACCGAACCTCCGTTTCAAAGAGCAAGCCATCGTGAATGCCAGAGCGCTTGGTCTGGACAACTGGAAGCAGCGCGATAGAAGGCTGCAGTGTCTCAGGCAGAGACTCTACACGGGTTGGGAGCCCGATAAGTAAGTAAGTAATTCTTGATTAGATCTGTCAACTAGAACTGTGTACGTGATCAATCGAGGCCAATAAGAACTCAAAGACAACAAGACAGAGCTGTAAGGGTTACTAAACTAGAATCTTGAAATGTAAGTTGGATACTCATCAAGTCAGAGAGCGGACAGATTATTACTAAACTAAAGTTTTGAACATGCTTGGCTCATTTCTGTAGACTAGAGATCCGAATTCCCCATTGTATGCCTATATTCGCTCTCAAAAACTAACGAGTTAATACCTATGCTAATTAGGGGTATAGCGAATAAATTTCGATGGACTTTTTTCCCTTGTCAGCAATGTAAATCAAATTGCTGAATGGGAAACATTCCGGGGAAAATATTATTCGCGATAGGGGTGAATAAATATGATGCCTCATTGCCAAAAAGTAAATTCCCTCTTAAAAAATAAATTTAATATTTTATTTAACATACCCATGTGTTGTTAGCATATTTGCCAAAGTTACGCCACACTTTTCTGAATCATTACTTTCGATATGGGGATGTACTACCCTCACTTCTAAAACATCTCCCGTTTCTGATATAACCGCACATTTGCAACCATTCGTAAAACCAGGATCAATACCCAGAATGGGCTCTCCCTTCAGCGGTGGCATCAAAAGCAACTGCTTCAGATTTGTAGCAAATCCCAAAATTGCAGCCTTCTTTCCCTTCTCAGTAAGATCAGCGTGAACTTGCCTTCGCACCAAAGGTAGCACTGAAAATGAAAACAAAATTGGACAATAGTTTAGCTCATAAATTAATTATCAAGAACGCGCAATTCATACGAATTTATCGACAGTTGGTAATGTCTTCACTGAAAAGACTTGCTTTTGTTTTGCTCTCTTAAAATGCATGTAGAACTGCGCGTTAATTTTGTGTGTGCTTCAACTTACGTTTCGTGTTATAGCACTTCTCGAAGGCGTTTGTAATTATTTCATCCCTAAGTGTAGGTTGAAGGCAATTGCACTTGAACAAACCATTAATATAGTTCCTGATATTGTTTTTAAACTCTTCCGGAATAATCAGATGTACGGTTAAAAACTTGAACCGTTCTCCACGGTTAATGGCCAACACCTGATGAGGCCTCACGTAACGAACGTCGTTTTCGAATTTAAAATACTTTTCGTACTTTAATTGATCGTTACGATTTTCCACAGTAGGGGTGGTCGCCTCTGTGGAACTGACAGGCTCAGTTGCCTTTGGATGTACTATCTCAGCTTTGGAGCATTTTAGTATGATTTTGTGTACGTTTTGTCTGTGTATAAGATATATGCAATAAACTGGTTATAAGCAATGGCAAATATTAGTCAATCTTACAATCGACGCAATTCTTCACCAACTCCAGTATGGCGGCTTAGTTCCTCCGACACTATGTGACATATTATGTCTTTTAACTTCTGAAGTGTATTGAAACGCGGGTCGGAATAGTCAACAAGGTCCTCCAACGAAACTCGTTGTGTTACTCCTTTTAACAAACATTTGGCATACTGTTCATGGATTTTAAGATACAGTACTTGTGGATCATCTGTGTTAGCAGGTTTGTAGATCGCGTGCTGCGGGAAATAACAATTAAACATAAAAAATGTATTTTATTTCTATTCATACTCGTATTATGCATATATTTGTTTTTGTAGCTAGAAAATGAAACGCTACCAAGAATTGGCCGGTGTACCGGCCCACCAAATATGGAGTGGGATTTAGTTCATAATGTTTGGGAGATAGTTCGTAGTTCATTATGAACAACTTCCCAATAAATTAGGTCCCAATTTGAGAGAAGTGGGGGTTAGTTCATTTAACTTGTTTTGACGAAAAAATAAATCTTACATACACCAAATCTCGCACTTAATCCAAATCCAACAGTGACCCCAAGCGGGGGGTTTGCGGGGGGGCAAAATGCCCCCATACATATTCCACTATCCACTGTGCCTCATGGGAGATCAAATGGAAGATCAATTTCCGTAGGCACGGTGGTACGTATGGGGCGGCATATGCTGCCCCCCTGCAACCCCCCTGCTTGGGGTCACTGTTGGATTTGGAGGTTTGGAGTAAGTTCATTTGGGACTTAGTTCATAAAGAACAAAGTCTCACTATTGGGCTTTAATTGATTCTTATATTGGGACTTTGTTCAATCTTTCTTTCTTTTTTTCTTTATCGGGCTCCCGACCCGTGAAGAGTCTCTGCCTGAGACACTGCAGCCTTCCATCCTATACGATCCCGGGCACGCTGCTTCCAATTGTCCAGACCAAGCGCTCTGGCATCCGCGATGGCTTGGTCTTTGAAACGGAGGTTCGGTCTTTCTTGTCTTCTCGAACCAGGGGGCTGGGATTCGAAGACCCTCTTGGCTGGAGCATTATTGTCCATTCGCTCGATGTGGCCGAGCCAATGTAGTCGACGTGTTTTGGCTTTTTGCAGCTCATAGAGTTCGCGGTTGTATCTTCTCCTCCATTCGCCCTCCTCGCACACAGGACCAAAAATCCACCGAAGTATTTTTCTTTCGAAGGAGCCCAGTATCAGCTCTCCCTTCTTGCTTATCGTCCAGCAATCGGCGCCATAAAGCAGAACTGGTAGGATAAGGGTTTTGTAGAGCACACATTTCGTCCTTCGAGTTAGGAGTTTTGAACCCAGTTGTTTTTTGTTTGTTCAATCTTAGTTCCTAAAAATCATGGGAGTTAGTTCATCCTTACATATAATAAAACTGTAGGCATTTTCTTTGTCAGCTAAAAACTCGAAAACTACTGGATAGATTTCGATGAAACTTTTTTTAAATGTTCCTTAAGACTGTGAGACTGCTATAGGCTATGTCGTTTATAGCCACGTCCTTAGGAACAGTTTTTAGCCAAAATGTATTTTTTGAAGTGAAAATATATACATACACATATACCTTGCTACAAATGGATGTTTATACATACTTTTGCGATCGTCAAACAAACACATTCGATAAGGGTTGATTTGTTTTCGCAGTGAGTGCTATGGTCAGTTGTATATTATGTAGGTATGTATATTATGATTGTATGTCCGATTAAGGATGGGGATGGGGTGAGTCGTGCGTGCTGCAGAATGGCATGGGGTATATTAATAATCTTCATAAGAGAAGAGACGTATAATACAAAACAGGTTTCATTTCAGAATTTCATTCGATATGTGGTATGGTAATTGTGTTGGGTTGGGGTCGGGTAGTTAGTTGTTTGGATTCTATAGGAAGAGGGAAGCAAAGGAAAGGAAAGGAAATGCAGTATATTAAACAAGTAGCAAGATCAATGAGAGGGAGGGCGATGCAGAGGGTGCACATTATAATATCCAATGCATTACATCCATTATCGATATCGCCACACAACGCAGTAGGAATTTCATTCTGATATGACGTATGCATTTTTTGAAGTGAAAATATATACATACACATATACCTTGCTACGAATGGATGTTTGTACTTTTGCGATCGTCAAACAAAAACAAAACAAGACTAGCATACGTATACTACACATTCGATAAGGGTTGATTTGTTTTCGCAGTGAGTGCTATGGTCAGTTGTATATTATGTAGGTATGTATATTATGATTGTATGTAACAGGTTTTATTTCAGAATTTCATTCGATATGTGGTATGGTAACAGGGTAGGTTTGGGGTAGGTAGTTCCTTGGATTCCATATAGGAAGAGGGAAACAAACGAAAGGAAATTCAGTATTACAAATAAGTAGCAAGATCTAGGAGAGGGAGGAATTTTCTTTTTCTCCTAAAAGCGCGAAAACTACTGGACAGATTTCAATGAAACACTCAAAAGTGTAATTTTAAATGAACCAAATATAATTTTGTGCGAGCGGGCAAGGCGAGCACGGGTCCAGCTAGTATGAAATAAATCCCAAATTTCCTGGGATTTAGTTCGTTTTGGCTAGGAAGGAAAATTGAAGCAAAAATAAGCACTAGCACATCCATTGTAGAAACATTACAACTGCGCAAAATAACGACTTATTCAAATTATTTCTAACGTTCTATAACAGAGGGCATACTCAGCACTTATGTCGATTTTCTTTGGGCAAAAAAAAGCACTTTTTTTAAGATTCAGATCACTTTTGCGAATCTCGATTCGAGAGAGAGATTCGCACATACTTTCACCAATACCAAAACAAGTGACTCTTGTCAAACTTTGAGGTTAGTTATTGTTAGGGGAGACTGGGGCACATTTGAACGTGAGACACATTTGCACATTGCTAATAAAACAACATTTTAAAACTATTTCAAAGTACATACTTATAAACCAAAATTTAAACTTGGTAATACCGTGTTCTTTAGTCGTCAATGACTTTCGGATGTCTTTGCAGTCGTGTCGCCTGGAAGTAGACGCATGAGGAGGTTTTATGCTTAAATTGCATATTTTAATTATTCTTATTTGTAAGAGTGTACACATTTTATAGTGAGCTTTTCTTTTTGTGTAAAATATATTTTTAAGGCACAACTGCATTTGAAAACGTATAAAGGTACGTTTTTTGACAAATATGAAAAATATAAATATTTGCGCACATTCTTCTGTCGCTTGACTTATTGGGGTAGGTTTGAACAAAATAGTCGGGGCACATTTGAACAAGGGGTAAGTGGCATTGAACTAAAAGCTAAGGTACCACCACCAATTAACGCTCCGGGAACATCGAGGACAGCTGCGGTGATAATTTTTGTCTTAATTTTTTAAAAATGTATGTTCGGTTAATAAAATAACTCATTTTTGTTTTAGAAAGTTTCTTCAGTCTGTAAAATACCTATTTCAGTAATTTCAAAATTTCTGTTTGCTTTTGCTAAGTCGTTTTTGTTTTCTTTATTAAAAAAATAAAGTTAATTTATTTTATTAAAAAAATACAAAGCATGTAGTAACTTATTAGCTGCTAATAGCAATTACAATTACTGCCGTTCAAAAGTGCCCCCCGTATGGGGAAGGGGGTTCCTTTGAACATAAGGACCTACTTCGTTTTTAAATAGAAATAAATTATACGCCCTTACTAAATTTACGTAGTTATTTGTCCAAATCAAAGTTTATTTGCATTTCTTAAAGTGAGTTTAATAATTTAAACAAATAGGATTTTATGAGACCTCAAAGCAAAAAGGGTTCAAATGTGCCCCAGTCTCCCCTACCTATTGTGGAATAAATTTGAAAATATAAAAATGGATATTAATGTAGACGAATGGATCGTCGTATGGGGTTGTTTTCATGGGGAAGGACGAAGTTCTAGTTCAAAACAAAACAAGTAAGTAGTTATTGTACAAGTACAAGTAAAAAACTAACAATTAACAATTCAATTTTATAAACACAAATTGGAATTTGAAAACAGCTGACTGTCAAATCACACACCAACACAAATGCAAAAAAAATTGATCTCATTTCATGTTCGATTGGGGCAGGAAAAATCTGAGATTGAGAGCAAAACGGTAAAAGCCCAAAGAAAATCGACATTAAACTAAATCGCACGAACTGCTCGATGACATTTGAGTGTTTTCGTTTCTCTCCGCGTGAACGAACATAGAAGCTTGATGCTTGAATTCCCATTTTACACGACTTCTGCACTTTCACTTTTGTTTTGACAGTTCTTTATTTTTTTCAATCTAGCAGTTCATTTTGCGCTTTTTCGTACTTTAGACTCAACCTTTAAACGAATTATGCCAATTAAAATCATTTTTGTATATATACTTTATACTGTGGCGTATACGTACTTTTTTCATGTAATATAATAGATAATATAACATAACGCCTGTTTTAAAATTCTTGCTTTAAAAGCGCATTGAGAATTGTCCGTCATTTCACAAATGAAACGTCAATTAGGTATCGGCAAATTTCTTGACAGCGAAGAAAGGGTAAAACAATCCCGGAAGGGGGATTGGATTGTTTTATTAATATTGTAAAGGGTGGAATTTTCGAACAAAATCATCTTCAGTGATGAAATTCATTTTATCTTGATGGCTTCGTTAATCATCAAAATTGTCGTATATGGGGTTCAGACAACCCAAGAGTAATTCTTGAGAAACAAATGCATCCACAAAAAACGTGACTGTTTGGTGCGGATTTTAGGCTGGAGGCATTATCGGACCATTATTCTTCGAAAATGTGGCTGTAACAATTTATGGTGCTCGTTATCGTGACATGATAACCCAGTTTACATGCAATTTATGGAAAAATAAAATGCATCTGTCATTTTTCATAGTTACTACAAAAGCGTTCACAAACGTTACATTATTACATTATTTTCCCGCCTTCTGATACCATTTTTATACCAATTTCTTTCTCATATCGAAGGAAATCAAAGACAAAAGTAAATAGTCGTTACGCGCGTTTCAAATCAAATTTCAAATCATCTGTCAATTTTCAGGCGACTGACAGTTGTTTCAATTCTTACTCAAAGGAATTAGTTGAGTAAGAACTAGTACGATTCTCAGTCGAGGGGTAATCGGCACTATCATGGTATCCGTTCGAAGAGTACTTTTCTCCGCAACGCAAATCCAGTCGGATACTAAATTTGCGTTCAAAGTATCCGTTTTCCGATCATGCATCAACACATTTTGTTCACTAAAATATTTCCGCGATGAACATATGTCGGAGACAATCGGAGAAAAATTGACGTGTGGCTGTCAAAACCAGGTGCAAAAAACGCAACCCATCGCACTGAAACGTAGACTGCCGGTGTGCGTTACGTATTGTCGGAGAAATGTTCCGAACAGCTTATCGGAACGATTACCATGAAGCAAAATTCTCCGATTCGTACAAAATCGGAGAATTTTTCTTTCGGAACGGATACCATGATAGGGCCGAATATCTTGCTCTCTCGAAGCCGCTCTCTTTTACGAATTTTTCAAGTTAGGGAACGACATTGAGTAAAAATGTGTAAAAATGCGTAATGCTGGGTTTCCACTTGTCGATTTAAAATTGAAAATTGACGTATTTTTATGCCAATTAAAAAATTGACAAGTGGAAATAGCGAAAAATTGCTTGTCAATGAATTGACTAAAACCACTGGACAACTAGTGGAAATAGCCGAATTGTCAAACAAAATGTCATTTTGTCTATAATTGACAGTTAAAATTTAATTGGCATCGAGTTCATAAGTTGGTCAATCAACTGACAAACGATTTTTTGCCAATAATTGGCATAAGTGGAAATGAACTGACGTTGATGTCGGTCAACTTTGTCAATCAACCGACATGTGGAAACCCACTTTAAGAATTCATAATGATTCGTAAGATTTAAAAGTAAAGGAACAGACCTTATGTATCCCCACAATAGCCATTTTGACAGTATTCTCCATTTTAACCACAAAAGTAAAGAAACAGACCTACATAACCCTAATCCCCCTAAACTACACCTAATACATGAGCGGAATTCTTTGCTCAAGTGACACTCCTCCTAACTATAGGACTATAGCGGACAATGAATCATTGACAATACTCCGTATTGTAAATTGCAGCAGATAAGTATAAGCTTTAAATCTAATCTAAAGAACAGCAGTAATATCATAATAAAGAGATTTGTCGCGGGCTATATGATAACACCAAATATTTATTTATTGCCTTACACGATGTTCCAACTCCTTGATACTTTTGGCAGATAATATATGCGCTCGAATGTTATCGTTTACTTCGACTACCTTCTCCAGTTCGCCAATAATAGTCTCAGCTCTCTTTCGTAAACAGATAATTTCGTGGTAAGCATTTTTGATTGTGTACAGCTTATCTGGCTGAATATTGCCGATTAGATCTCTGCGATAACGACATATAAACGGAATGGTGTTTTGCTTTTCGAATAATTGAACTATTGTTTTTGCCGACTCTGCCTCGATATTCTCTGTTTCAGCTAGAAGCTCATGTATATCCAAAACGCATCGAGTTGGGGAAACAATTGGGAGCGGTGGCTGTGGAGATGTTTCATTTGGCAAATCACAAATTGTTGGTATTCTATGAACAATAGTTGGCTGATGATTTATAACTACTTGCGGATTATTATTAAAAGTAGGTTGATGAAGAACAACTGATGGATCGTTTATACTACGAATAGGTGCATAATTGTTAGTTGCCTCTAAAAAACAAATTTATTTCATATAAATATGAACACACTAATTGTCATCAAGCAGTTTCAAAAACGTACGTCTTGTCGGTGGGACAAAATTGTTCCGCTGGTCATATTCATTTTCACTTTCATCACCGCAGCACCCCTGAGTGCGTCTTTGTTGAAAATCATCTTCGGAATCGGATTGCTCTTCCTCGCAGCAATGCACTCGCTGAGGCGGAACTAAATGCTCCTCATCATCACCGTCCCACTCAACACTCTCGCAACCACCCATTGCATCCGAATAATAATACTACTTTCGCGCTACTGTCCGCCATGTACGCATCGCTTGGTCATCATTATCTCAAACTGAAGTGGTTTTTGTTTGATTTTTTTTTAATACGATTATCTCCAGTTTCTTTGATATAGGTAGTGTTTTATATACTTAGGGTTAGGGCCGGTTTGTTCATCTTTGGTTAACTCTAATCAATGGTTATTTTAGCTGATAATAATACAATCTGTTTGTTCAGTCAAATTTTAACCAGAGAATCCATGATTTGGTTAGTTAATCACAGAAATCGATAACCAGACGATTTTGGTCGATTAACGACATTAACCAAGGAAATTCTGGAATTTTGTTTGTTCAAGCTTTGACGTAGATAATAGTCAAAAACAAAACAACTTTCTTTCAAAAATAAAAATTAATTTATTAAATAATAATAGCAAAATAGTGTGTTGCATTCGTATCTGCTATGTGAACGCATTTTCAACAACTGGCAGATGAATACAATGCAAGACAGTGTGAAAAAATTGCATGCATTGCTGCGGTTGTGACAATAATTTTAACTATTGATTAAATCTAACAACTGAATTGACAAATAAACTGGAAAACTGGAACGATTTGTCGCAAATCTATGGTTTGGTGATCAAAGTGAAAAATAAGTCAACAAACGCTTTTTGTTTATCACAGTTATTTAATCATGGGTTAAACTAGATCTATGATAACCTAATCACAGATTTAACCAGCTGTGAACAAACCGGCCCTTAATATGTTACTGCTATCTTATCATTGCATATGGCAGCCGACCGACGCGACGCTATTGCTTTTGGGATTTACTTGATGCACCTACAAACCGTAAGAGCATGCGCAATAAAAAACAGTGTTCCCACTTACTTCCCACTTAATCTTACTTCTCCCGGGAAAGACGAACCTATATCGCTTCATCAGCGCCTCGAAATGCTTGCAGATGTATGTCAGTTCTGCAATTAAATTGCTGCAAATTGTAGTCTTCTGGAAATACACTCCGCGTCACTTGAATAACACCCCCTAAGGTCGGTTATCTATTGCCCACTGGTCCCAAACCAAGCATGTTAGAGACTTTTTTTTTTTTTTTTAAGGGGATTCCAAATCCTGGAGCACTCAGACGAATCTCGGTCCATTGTACTACCAAGCAGAAACCCCTTTTTTGGTGTAGTGGTGGAGAAACTCTGCTATTATTCGTTTCTCTTTATGGTCGGTGGCAGAGTATTGCTGTCCCCCGCCGGGGCTCGAACCAACGCCGAACCAAGCAATGACTCTAACCACTACACCATTGTCACCGGACGATGTTAGAGACTTAATTTTTTTTTAATTAAAGTTTGTTTAATTGTTGTGATTTTACCAGAAGGAAGATTTAAAAGTAAAGCTTTAAGTATTAACAAAAAATTGTTAACTAAAAACTGGCAAAATGTGGGGTATTAATGTTTCGTCACTTGAATAGAACACTTAAACGAAATAAACATTTTAGAGAATTCTGCTTCTTTTTAACACAAACAATAGTTAAATATAAGTTAATTGGAGTATTTTCGAATTAAAAAAACAATTTTCAATTGCGTTTTGAGCCACATTTCTGCTCCAAAATTCACACATTCAGTTTGGAAAGGATGCATATAAAAATTGGCCAAATAATTTAGGGAAATCGAGCTCCAATCTAATTCGATGGCTTAGGTTAGTTTAGATACAGTCCAATATTGTTGTTTCGATCCATAAACTTGACGTGTCAACCATTGCCAAACGCTTTCGATGATATTCAAAACCGGTGAGTAGGACGGTCAGCTTAATAGCTCCACAAATTGGCTCTATAAATACGTTTTCTAGAGCCCCAGATTCTAAGAGTGTTTTTATTTACACGTGTACCCACACGTGTCACGTGTACCCGTGTATTTTGATCGTGTTGCACGGGTACACGTGTATACATTCTAAATACACGTGAAATTAATACAATCAATCTTATATGTATAAAAATGGTGGCAAAAATGTATAGTAATTCATCACCGATTTGGCTCAATTTTCTTTTCAGTTGTTCGTAATTGCCAGAAGAAGGTTCTTCAGAAAGAACATTTTGGGAAAACCCTCCGGAAAAGTGGGGAAATTGGAAAAATCGAAAATTGATTTTTTGTATGGAATTTTGTGTGCAATTGTTCCGAATGGCTATTCGTATAGAAAAATAGAAAATTCCGGAAAAAACCGAAAAATTTGGATTTTAGTTTTTTTTTGCATTTTATCGCATGATTTGATGATTTTTGACGATTTAAAGGTAAAAATTCGTTGTGAAGCTTGGAAAATTTAGGATTGTGAATTTCAAATTTCAAAAGACGTTTTGCGTGCATTTTGGGTGGAGAAGTTAACGAGATAAATAATAGATGGCGCCAAGTGTCCTTTTCGGATTGTCATTTTCTATTAGGCGAATTCAATTCCGATTAATCCAACTAATCTTTCATTCCAATTCAAGCGGTTTCAGTTCCCCGTTCGATTGGCTTTTGAGATAACAATCAATAAATCGCAAGGCCAAACGTTGGAAGTCTGTGGGATTAATCTCGAATTTCCCTGTTTTTCGCACGGTCAACTGTACGTTACCTGTTCGTGTGTTGGCAAACCGTCTTCGTTATTTGTTTTTGCGCTGGAAAACAAATCGAAAAACATTGTTTATCATATCGCTCTTTCCTTATTTCGATTCCATTCAAATAAACCACATTTAAATTTAAAGTACCTGTGTTTTATTATCACTCTGGTGTTAAATTGGGGCGAGACGAAGATCGCCGGGTCCGCTAGTTGAATTAAGTTATGATAAATTAATTTGAATTGCTGACCAAAGGCTTACTCGAGTTCAATAGTAATCTGCTTTACAATAAAATAATTCATTCCTATTTCTATTTCTCGAGAATTGAGTACAGGAGTTTTTCAATAAGGAGTTGAAAACTTGCCCATTTGGCTTGAAATACAACCAAAAAATATATGTATGGAATTCGATAAGTCATTGTAAGACCCTTTACTTCAAACCACTAATAAAATTTTCGAAATATCTTGAATGTTCAAGTTGTCAAGTAACATTTGGCTCTATGTACACGACATGCCAATGCCAAATCGAGAAAAAAGTCGAAAAAAAATTTTTTTATGAAAGTTTCTTGGACGTTTTTAAATCCATTGACATCGTAGCCATCCTTTGATGGAATTTGTTACTTTATGGCTTGATAGAAAGACGACGAACCATATTTTGGGCTATATACTGCATTTATTTCAAGATGTCACCAGAAAGTCCTAAAATCCTAATTTTTCCAAGCGAAAAAAAATCGCTCAAATTTTTGATATTTTATGGCTTTCTCGTGACATCTTGAAATAAATGGTCAATGGACTAAAAAACTTCCAAGAAATCTTCAATTGAGGCGATTTTTTGCTCTCCGAAATAACCAATAGCGATGGAAGTGCGTGACATTTTGTTGTTCGATCCTTTACGGAATTAACCGTTTTTCCACACGAAGCAAAAACAAATTCCGTCACGTATTGCTCGCTTACGGATTAGACGATTTGGCATTAGTTATTTTGTCGACTGGGAGAAATATGACATTTTAGCCAATATTAGCATAATGAAGTATGAGAACAGACCTCGTATTATATTCGAAATAAAAAATAACAACACCACTTTATAGGAATTCTAAAATACATAGTTTATTTATTGAACTTTTAAGTGGCATGTAGGAAACTAACAGAACAAACGGTGGTCACTTCAACACTTAACCTGAAATCAGTTCATCCAATCTTAAAGATATCCGCCTTCGCGGTATGTCAATATCAATCACAGAGGTATTCACTCGATCACCGAGATTCAGCTTCATTCCGTTCATTTTGCTTACGTGTATTAAACCATCGCATTCAATACCAATGTCGACGAAGGCTCCAAAATGTGTTATGTTAGTTACTGCTCCTGCAAATGGAATTGTTTACATAACTGAAGAAAGAGGTAATCAAATCATTTCTTACCAGTGACAATCTCTCCGATAAACAAGTCTTCCATTCGCGTGATACCCTGCTTGAAAAGTGGTTTCTTATCGAAATCTGATCGATAATCCTGGAATAACTGCCGCTGAAGAGCCTCCAACACCACTTGCAGCTAAAACAAATATTCGTCTAGTCATCGTGTGAGGAGTAACTAAAAATGTAACTTACTCTCTCAACAGGTATGCCAAAATCTTTGGCCAACACTTCAATGGACTGTGATGTAGCAAAATCCCGAATTTGTGAAATAAAGTCAGTCTTTCCAATGTCCTTTAGACTCAAATTGCATTTTTGGATTATCCTTTGAAAGACAGTTTCTTGATTTATCAATTAAGTGGATAGAAAATCCAAGGAACAAACTTACTTCTTAGCAACAGCATAGCTCTCAGGATGTACCCATGTACAGTCCAGCAAATTGTCCACTTCACCGCCAACACTTTTCGGTTCAATCCGTATGAACCTATTTATTTACATGAATGAGAGGGATGTCGTCTAGTATTATCGAGGCAAACATCTTACCCGGCACATTGCACAAATGTCTTTTCACCCACAGTTTTCACTTGTAGTAGATCCTTCCTTGTGCGAAATGGTCCATTCTCTTGTCGATGTTGAATGATTTTCTCAGCACGTTTTTCTGTCAGACCAGCAATGTGCCTGCGAATAAAGGAAAATCAATTTATGTATATCCAAACCAGTCTGTGTTAGTTGCTACTCACTTCAGGACACTCAAACTCGCGGTGTTAATGTCCACGCCGACATAGCTTACACATTCCGAGACAACTTCGTTTAGGGATTCCGAGAGAATCTTCTCATTTATGTCGTGCTGGTACATACCAACGCCAATGTGACGTGGTTCAATTTTAACGTACTCGCTTAGCGGATCATTTAGGCGACGTGCAATGGAAACTACAAAAACAATTGGCATTAAATATGAGGGATGGTATTTGTTTCAGATTCAGACACACCAGCACTTATTAGATTCATGTCCAGTTTGGGAAACTCTTTCTTCGCCACCTCGCTGCACGAGTATATTGAAGCGCCCTGCTCGGAGACGATACTGTAACTCACATATTCTGGATCCAGAATGCCTTTCTCGAAGAGTTTCGTCAGCCAAAATTCTGTTTCACGGCAGGCAGTTCCATTGCCCAAGGCAATTATTTTACAGCTAAGAAAAAGGAAATAATTGGTTATAGCCCCATCGTTTAACTTTTGTATAAACCGATGAACTATGGGAAGCCATGACCCCCACCAATTTTGCTTTCGCTGCAAAATCGCCCAACTTACCGATTCTTAATGAGCATCTTTGCCAGCGTAATGCCATACTGCTCTGGATCGCCTCGCTTGTTATGCGGATACACGACTCCGACTTCTAGCACATCAGCCGTTTCCGAAATCAATGCCAGCTTACAGCCATTTGTAAACCCTGGATCAATGCCCAAAATGCGTTCGCCTTTCAACGGAGACATAAGCAAAAGTTGCTTAAGATTCTTAGCAAACACATCAATTGAGGCCTTCTTAGCTGCTTCACTCAGATCGGCTCGAACTTGCCGCGACACCAATGGCACCACTAAGAATTATACTGCTATTTCAGGCGAACCACCAACAAATCAAACGACTATCCACTTACATTTCTTTGTGTAGCACTCCTCGAAGGCCTTCTCAAAGAGCTCATGCCTCAGTGAATATTGAACTCCATCGCACATGAAAATATCACGAATGTAGCGTTTGATTTCCACCTTAAAATACTCCGGCACGATGACTTTCACCGTTAGAAACTTTGACTTCTCTCCACGGTTTATGGCCAGAACTTGATGCGGCTTAACGTAACGAACACCGTTTTCAAAATTAAAATACTGCTCGTATTTTGATTGGTCATTACGATTACCATGAGATGAAGTGAACGCTGCCGATGAACTGGCTGTCGAGTTTTTCTCTTTAGGTGCGACCACCTTAGCTTTAGTGCACTTCAGCAGGATATTATGGACCTTTTGTCTATCGATTCAAAAAAAGAAACGAAAATGTTTTTATCACCAAGACCAGGGAATGTACTTTTAACTCCTTACAATCGACGCAGCTCCTCCAGTACGCCAGTGTGCTTGCTGAAGTTGTGCGATATTATATGACAGATGCCGTCTTCCACCTTCTCCACGCTGTCCAAATCGGGATTCTTGCGATCGACAATCATTTCAAATCGAACTGGAGGGCTGTCGCCGTTCAACAAAAGGTCAGCATGAACTTCTAGACCCAGCGCTTTAGCACGATCGGCTAAGGAGCCCTTGCTCGCTGGTTTATACGGTGCGTACTGTAAGATGATTGCATTACAAATTATTGTCATTTTGGACTTAGAGGGGTGTGAGAAAGAGTAAGGTCTAGAAATACAAGGGCCCATGGCAATTAGTGATTGGACTTACCAAAAACTCAAGCTCCTCAGCAGTTTTTGCACACATCATCTCAGTGCGCACATCCTCATTGATGCTACTATCTTTCTCCAGTTGAGTGATCAGCGTCTCGGCCTTCTTTCGCAGAGAAACAATCTCGGTGTAGGTATTTTTAATATCACGCAGCTTCTCCGGCGTGATATTGTGACTGATGAGATCTCGGCGATAGCGACAAATAAACGGAATAGTGTTGTCATTTTCAAAAAGCTGAACAATATTCCTTGCCGAATGTGTATCAATGTCTTCGGTTTCCGCTAGCAGTTCATAAATATCCCAGACTTTGCGACGTGCTAAAATAATAATTGCAAAACATTACAACAATGTTTGTCGACATGGCGGGTTATTGTAGAAACCGACGGATTATAATAGTCGAAATATCCTCCTTGCGATTATTTTTGGTCCTAAAACAGCCAAATGAATTGCCCATTGTCTGTCTATCGAAATTTAACTACGATCTAGCTGGGGACTGCAAAAAATGCTCTCTCATGCAAATAAAGCACGATAAATAAAACACATTTTAATTTGTCAGCACAATTTCGAGCCTGCATTGATAAACAACTCGTGTACACGTCAGCCACTCAAACCAAATTAAATAAACTGCGATTGTATTCCTTCTACGACTACGATGCACATAAATAAAAAACAAAATATCAAAGCAATCTAGTCAGCGGGAAAAGTGAAAGTGCCGCTTTCGGCTAATGTATGAAGCTGTCAAATGGTTTCATTCGAATTAATAGACTGTTTTTCGATGCCTAGAACAATATTTAAGTGAGAATTGAGTTGCTGTTTTATTAACACTGATAGGGATATACTTTTTGAATACTTGTTGATATGAAAACCACATGATGATGGTGAATAACACACTTGAGATTAAAGAGGAATACACGAATACCGAGGGAGCGCCTACGAACACTGATAAGCAATAATTTTTGACAGTTCTTATCGTCGTGTTTGTCTTTGTTTATTTTTTTAAAATTCGATGCGCTTCTTAGGACTAAGTTACTAGATTGTGTTACAGATATAAGATGCTGAATGTACTAAAAAATTGTATTATAAACAATATGAGTCGGTATGTGTGCCTATTTAGAGATTAGTGTCCAAATGATTCCCAGAATCAGGGGCCGAACTACTCTCTTAATAGATTTGCACTTGAAGTACAAGCAAGAGAACATATACAGAGATGTCAGATCGCTATTGTGAGCCACCTCCAATTATGAGACATCTGTTTTCGCACAGTGACCGGCTTCTGCAATCCGTAAAATAATCAGTCACTGGTGCATAACCAGTCAAGTCCACCTTGGCGTTAGCCCAGACGACACAAATTTATCATAAAACGACCAATTCCTGAACCAAGAAAGGAGAAAGAATTGCATAGGCATTTGTAAATTGATTGCAAGTCAAGATTGCGGCATTTAAGGGTCGATACATTATGTTGCACTTATTAGTCATACATACATGATCATACACATAACATCTCGAAGCAAACTAGGGTATAGGGAGCCAACAATAAGTGTGCATTTAGAGGCAACAATCAATTGTGCTAAGATTAGCCATGTACTTATGGTCCTCATATACGTATAGAAGGAGTCTCTGCAGTTCCAAGCTTTGTTGATTGGTGCAATTTAAAATGTTTGCAAGAAAATCAATTTGGGGGACTCTTTTTCATTTGATTTGCTTTACCTAAAGTCCTTATTTTCTTGCACTGTTAGTAGAAATAAGTTAATTTCATTCTCAAATACAAATCTAAAGCACATGCTCTAAAAACAAATTGACCATCATCGTACTTACCCATGAATGAGGAATTAAACGCGCTAGACATCCGGGGTTGTTGGACACGCCGGTTCTCCACTGACGTACACTGTCCATCTGCCACATCAGCAACAGCCTCATCACTATTTGGATCCTGGTTTTCTGCGCCAATATTCTTGTCGACGGTGGCCTTTTTCTGTCGTGGCTTTTGAACAGCTGCCTTCTTTGGAGATGTTTTCTCTTTTTTGGCTACTCTTGCTCTGGGTTTTCTATTAAAACAGTAAGAGCATTTAAATTCATCTTCCAAACCCCAACCCTTACTTAAACTTACGCAACTTTAACTGACTTTTCCTCGTCATCGACCTTTTCCTCTTTTTTTACCCTTTTGCTTGGGCATGGTTGTTCACCATCGCTATCGGCCACGAGCGTTTTTTTAGGCGGTCTTCCCCTGCGCTTACTAAATATTTAAATGGTATAGTGTCTGTAAATTGAAGGACAAATATTTTCTATTTACACAACTTTAACTTCTTTTGTTGGAGATTTGCCGTCGGCAAAACTCGCATCCAAATCGACCTTCTCCAGTTTTACTCGTTTCCTCTTTGGTTTTTCATCCTCGGTATCCGAGGAATCAACTGCAGCTACAATTCTTGTAGTAACATTTCTTCTAGGTCTGGTAGTCATTGTAAATTTAAATATTTAAAATTAAATATGTTTTACATAAATATCTCCACCTCGAGTCTTCAAAGAAAATAAACAATGTGGAACGAGAAAAAAAGAAAACAATTCGCAATTTGGCCGCCAACGGTTGCTTTGAATTTGACAGTGCGCAATTCGGTTCTCTTACTTACTAGCTTTTCGGTGTGCTAGGAAATCGCAATTCTAAATGCGATGTTTTCGATATTTAAAATTTTCAAATAATGGGGATATGAAATGTAAAAGTCGAAATAAATAAATAAATAAATGGTTGGTGTAACAGGCGTGTAGACCATGTGTAGACACTCTAGTTCTAGACATTTGAGCGTGTCTAATGTCATGTAGAAAATCTCTTTTGTATAGTTCTTTCCACTATAAAAAATAAAATATTTTAAAAACTACTAATATATATATTCCTTTTAGTATTTTGTTTTGTTTTGTACTTTTATTATAAACAATTTTGTGATTAAGGCAGTCTGTATTGCCCTAAAAAATCTTAAAGTGGGGAAAAGACAACTTGGTACTATTTAATGCAAACTAAACACAGCTCAAAACATTTTCTAGAAAAATGCATCAACAGTTCCTCAGATCCAAATGGATGACCATCCAATCCATCCCAAGGACTCAATTCATCTTCTTTCGAGTCACAGTCAATTCAGGAATCACATGGTAGGACCACATATCCTATATTGCAAGATCGGCGTTCGCTAAGTTGAGCTGCCTATTTAGAGCAAAGAGGTACTTTAGCCCCAAGCAACTTCTCCTTCTCTACAAAGCACAGGTTAGACCAGGCCTGCTATATTGTTCCCATATATGGAGCTTGGCCCCAAATCATTCACTTAACCTACTTGACAGCATACAGAGACGAGCAGTTCGACTTATTAGAGACCCTACACTCACATTAAATCTACAACCGTTGGTGCACAGAACACAAGTCGCTGACCTTTATTTGTTCTATAGGTACTTCCATGGTAGATGTTCCGAGGAACTCAAAGACAGTCAGCCAGTGCTCATGACCATACAGTACACTTCACAACAGCGAGGACATCAATTTTCCAAAACTTATTCTTTTACAGGGCAAGCAAACTTTGGAACTCGCTTCCTGGGGATATATTTCCAAAAGATTACAATTTGCAGCAATTTAAGTGCAGAACTAACATACATCTGCAAGCATCTCGGGGCGCTGAAGAAGCGGCTGCCGGTGTAGGATAATTTGTTGACAGCTGAAAATTGGGTTTCCACGAAGATAGTGTCCGAAACTTAGCAACAGATAATCACCCCTATTCCCGTTGGCGTTTGTAGTATACGACTCATGTTTCGTATCGTTGTAAAACGATGTGCAGACTTTTGTATTAACTTTTGTTAACAGTTTTGTTTTGTTTTCTATGTGTTCACCATTATTTCAATGCATTTGTTTAAAAAATGTTACAAAAATCGACTAAAAACGAAGTGAAATACGAGTCGTTTATGACAAACGCCAACGGAAATAGGGCGTGAATTACTTAGCGCAATTGACACACGGCCTAAGTAAACGAACCGTATGTACATTGTCATTCGCAAGCCGATGGAAAGTTTCTTTTTTCGGATGTAGCAGTTAATTTTCGCTTTTTCAGATAATCTGTTCTAATATACCTTTAGGCGACATGGCCAAATATTACAAATACTTTCTAATGACTAGTCAATCATCTGCTTCCGCTGATGAGGAATTATCTTCAGTACATTGTGAAAGCTATTTCGGAATTTTGAAAAGCAATTAAAAGTGGAGGTGTTGTTCGTCGATAAAATCCGGAATGAAATGAATTAGCCCCAGAATCACAGTGGAAGTTTAAACTAATGTTTAACTGAACCTGAACTTGAGTTTAATTCGAAGTTCAACTCGTCCGATTTCACAATAGGCGTATTTTTTGAGAATATATAGCTAGCTCACTTTTACTTTTACATGCAAAACTTGTATACTCACTTTTGGTTTAACATGCAAAATTGTTATACTCACTTTTGGTTTTGTTATACTCACTTCCCAAAATAATACACCAAATGTAATTTGAACTTCAATTCAATTGAGCTCAGTTGAACTAAATTTAATGTATTTGGCAGTATTAGCCTTTATACGACTTTTCCGAATTCGTTCCTTGTCTTTTCTTTCCAAGAACACTTAAAACAACGTCAAATATTTGTGTTTTTGACAATCGGCAGCTTTGATATTGAAATGTCACCGTTATGTCAAGTGATCAGAGGTTTAAACGGCAGTTTACTGTAGTTTAACTACAGAATGAACTCTGTTCAAGGCTTAACCGACACTGTGAAACCGAATTAATTATTGAACTCAAGTTTAAACTAAAAGTGTAGTTTAAACTTTCATATTGAAACCGGGGGTTTAAGGCTTGAATAATATATTTTCATAGGCGTTAATATGATTGACACTTAGCGGTCAATATGGTACTGTTGCCATTTCTAAGAGGACCCCTTCGCCTAGTGGAACATCATCAGCGAGAATACTGAATACTCGCCAGTGAATGATAATATTTGCCTAGATCAAGCTGTTACTTTTTGTAGGATGTTACTGCAACGAATTGTAGCATTTTTATAATAAATACCAAACAATGTTTTGTATTACTCATTTTAATTTTAATTTATTTATATTTTTCTTTTTAAATATATCACATCCGAATATTTACGATATTGGAACATACAAGTTTTTATGTCTCTATATAGTATTTACTATCAAACCCTTTAATAGGTTCGTTCGGGTACTTTTTTGCAAACGTAAAACTATTAAAAATTTGCTAAGAAACTGTGCAAATGCGACCACGTACTGAGTAAATTGGAAAAAATGAGAGAGAAATCCATTTCCCCTCTTTTCATTTTTTCGTAATTTTCTACTCGCCGAATTTCGACTTACTGAAAAATGAAAACTGTCATAGTGACATCTCAAAAGTTTGACAAACAAAACTCCATTTATTTTCGTCTTCAACGATGTCGGAGGAAGAAGTTGTATAATTGAATGTTCCTAGAACATTATCAGCACATTCAAATAAGTAGGTTTAATAGGTATTTTAGCTTTTAAAAAATTCAAATCCAACTTATTCTGTAAATTTTGCCGTTAACGTTCGTTTTTCGAGTGTCGAAATGACATTTCGTAAACTTTTCGTAAGAAATCCGTTCAGGTACTTCTCTAGAAATTGAGAGACTTCTCTCTCGATTTTTGAGATTTGACATTTTTCATTTTTCTATACTGAAAGTACACGAACGAACCTAATGTAACATTTTAGCTATAAACGTAATTGTTTGTATAATATTTATGTAATATCCGCTTACAAAAAACACAACAACGATTTGGATTAAAATGTTTGATCTAATTATGCAGCAGCTCAAAACTACACTGTACACATATAATATTGACATCTACTTTGAACTTCAAAATTATTATTAAAAAGGTACTTTTCATGTAACCACATTTATTAGTATTTCTTTTATTTTTATTTTATATAACCTGTGTACTTAGCAGTAAGCTCTTATTGTAAGGGTGGGTATGTTTTTTTTATTTTAAGTACAAACAGTTTTAAATAAAAATCGCAGGTTTACTTTTACAAAAATGTAATTCAATTCAGTTTTTCAATGAAGAATAGTGTGAACAATTTGGAAAACACATTTAACACGGATTAAGTACACAAAACATAGAAATAGTTAAAAAGTGCTCATTATTTACTTTGAAATGCAATTATAATATAAAAGTTAAAAATAGGGCATTCTATGAAAGCCCAAAGTGTTTGAAAAATTCCATTTTAAGATAATTGCACTTACAACAATCTATTTAGTTTTATTTCAAAAACACAACATCTTATCAAAACATTTATTGCACTTGATCTAGACCTAAAATTAAATTAGATTCTCCATTTATCACTTAAAATCTGAATTGATATCGTGTTTTCTGTTTGTGTGGTTAATAAGTACATTGTTTACACCTACCATTTAATATTTGGTGTAGGTATTTCTTTGGTTGACATAGATTCGGTTTGAGATTACAATACCAGTTAAAAAAAAAATCAGTATAAGGCTGAGTTTAAAAAAATAGAAATAATTTAAAAATAGGAAGAAAACTTATGAAAGTATTTGGACGGAAGCTTATTCTTACTTCTGTACATTCAAGGAAACAATTTATTTGTATAAATAGACAACAACTAATTCGAGAAAAGTGTTCACAATGTTCAAAAGCGATATAGTATTCAAATAAAATATGAAATCATAAATAGGTAACTATTGATATTAGGTTATGTATATTTGTGAATCAATGGTAGTTTGTATGGTAAAATTCATGGCACTGAATCTTTGGTAAGTATATAATTGTAACTACGTATAGTATATTTGCATAATATTATAACTAGAATGTAGTTAATGGAACGAAGCCAGCTATAAAAGTTTTGGAAATCGGTTGTATTCCACAACTGCTTGACGGCATAACAATATTTAGGTTGACATTTTTGTTTAGGTATTATGAAAATGGAGTTGTTTCATTGACCGCTAGACAACTAGCGACGCCTCGAACTCAAAATAACAAAAAATTGCATTTGGACATTTTGCCAGAGGCCCGGCACAAATGATAGCAATGAGGTCACAGTGGCTGTACTACTGAATGAGCTTTCTCACAACTTCAATAAATCCGTCAATATATTAGTGAGACGTGCTAGATGATATTTACATCATGGGAAAACTGTCAAATATTTTCTTTTTTGGGTGAACGGGGAGAATGAACAAGTATGTGGAAGTACGTCAAAAGCTAGTATCCGGTTCGGCATAAATCAAATAAAATGATCAGTCAACGCCTAGAAATAATCTTGAATGGTATGCTGCTCGTCGACTTAGTGCCCAACGCATCAATTTCGAATTCAACGCATTCAACTCTAATGCGATGATCTCAATTCTATGGAACCACGCAGAACTGTGACACATGTTCCAGAAGCAAATTAAAATTATCGAAAGTCATTCGGGTAAAGTTTTTAAAAAATGCCTTTAATTTCGTGTTCATAGGCGCAGTAAGATTTCAATTAAAATTCTCATATATTTCAATAAAAAAAAATAGTGTCATCGCGACTCAACAAATATTCATTCATTTTGACTTTGGCGTTCATTCATTCATTTTCAATGGCCCGCTTATCCATTAAGTGGGTCGCGGGTGTAGGCTGCTCAAGTGGACCCTCCACAGCTCTCGATTCTCCGCCATCGACTCCAAATCATCATGGACATCCTCATAGAGGAGAGATTATGGACTTTGATCTAACCATCTCATCCTGGGTCTACCTAGAGTATGCCTGCCTGATAGTACGGATTCCACAGCACGTTGTGGGATTCTAGTCGGGGACATGCGTTTAACATGAACAAACCACCGAAGCATGGACCGCTCCGTCCGGAGAAGTAGCTGCTCGACATTGAGTTCCTCACGTATTCTGGTAATTCTAATGCGATCTCTACGGGTCACACCAGCAACACAACGGATAAATCTCATTTTCGCAGCTTGTATCCGCGATCTTATTCTTTCGGTCATTACCCAAACCTCATGACCATAGATAAGAATTGGAACAAACACCGAATTAAAGACTGACAGCTTAGCTTTGGCAGCAAGTGTCCCATAACAGAATGACCAAGCTGTCTCACCAGCTTGACCAATACTACAGGAAAAGTCAGAATTGCTCCTTCCATCAGCCGTGAATAAGACCACGAGTAGGTACTTAAACTTCTCTCTAACCTTTTGGCATTCATTATCTATTAAATTTATTATTAACGCGGAAGCCACTTTTTATTTTTGCTGCTGCTTTTTGTTGCTTTCAGCCACAAATCGATTGGAATAAAAAAACTGCAACAAGAAACAATAGTCAGTAGCCTGAGGTGGAAACATTTCACTAAGGTGTGAGTAGCTGTCAGCTACCAAGTGTGTTCAAACGCCCAACCAGTGATGCTTGATGAAATGTACGAGGGTATCAAGATCAACGCGTCCATCAACTCTTTGAGCAACCACAAAAACGCTGTTGATCAACTCGAGGAACTTTTTTTTTTTTGCCAAAATCAGACATGGTGATCAACTAAGTGTACGGGGTCATTCAACAAATGGGTGAGTTGATCAACTAGATGTAACGCGTTCAACACAAAATTGTTCAATTTTAATTGGAATTATGTTGCTCAACATGAACAACGTGAATTTGAGAACTAGTGTACGAGCTTAAAAATTTGTCTGTTCAACAGAAGAGTTGAACTAAACTGCTGAACCAAATTGGTTGATGAGTTGCGCACTAAGTGCCATTTTCGCTAAAAAAAAAAAAAAAAACATGCACGACGAGGGCGACATAGTGGAGAGACCGAACTCCGGCTGACCAAAAGTAGGGTCACCATCAGCAGCCATCAACTACCTAGTTACAACATCAAGCCGAGATTTTCAAAACTCACATAGCCATCTATAGTTAAAGCTAGGTATAGCTTAAAATAAAAATTAGCTACTATCTAAAAATTTACCTATTCCAATAATAACTATTGACTAGAATTTTCCTAAATTGCTAGAGCAACAAAGTCGCGTCCTACATAATATATTTTAAACGGTTGTCTCACGTAGTATAGGCGCTATTTTGGACTCTTGGAAAACTTCTTTTAAATTATCGCTCACAGTTTCGTCAACTGAATTAATTTGTATGTAACGTGTCTTTGCTTCCAAATCGGTTATGTCATTACTCTCCGAAAGACCTTGAATTTTCCAGACACCATCATCGCCTAGGGTCTCATTGATAATATGTTGCAGTGGGGTGGAAACTTTTTGATTTTGGTTTATTATTCCTGTAATTGATAAGAAAAGAAAATTTACGTATATTTTAAGAAAAGAGAATCAACATAGTTTGTATAAATATTTCTGATTGTTGACTACATTGCAAGATATAGGGACAAACGGATTATTGGGGATTAATTGGGATTACGTACACCCACACAATGAATTAAACAAAAACATGGATATTTTTTTACAACAATGATGAAAACGGTAAAACAAAAATGTATGTAAGAAACAAAATCATAAAGTTAAAGTGTATTTTGATTGATTGATTATGATAATAGCGATCAGCAAAACAAATATTTTTAACATTCAATTCTGACCTTTGTTTGTCTTACTCCCAGTTTGACACTGGAAGTTCAAACTACACTTTTAGTTTAAACTTTAGTTCAACAATTAATTCGATTTCACAGTTTGGTTTAAACCTTGAACAGAGTTCATTGCGTAGTTTAATTATTTTGTCGTTTTAACCTCAGATCACTTGACACAGTGAGATTTCAATATCAAAGCTGCGATTGACAAAAAAACACAAATATTTGACGTTGTTTTGAGTGTTCTTGGAAAGAAAAAACAAGAAACGATGTTGGAAAAGTCGTATAAAAAAAGCTAAGTACTGTTGTAGTACACTACTGCCGAATTCTATTTATTAAATTTAGTTAAACTGAGTTCAATTGAAGTAAACTTCAGATTACATTGTGAAATCTGATTTTAACCTCAAATTTAAACTCAAGTTCAGGTTAAGTTCATCTTTAATTTAATTTTCCTCTGTGAAACTAGGGGGCGAAATCCCTTAAAAGTACCTACCAATTTAATTTTATATGAAATACTGGGAGAACCATTTTATTAATTTAGAAACTTTGACTAGCCCGTAATTCGTTTATAGGCTACAAATAAAATTCAAGTGTGATCTTAAATTCTGTAGAAATCGTCACTTCATCGTTCCCCTAATCGCTATTCATTATTATTATTGTAGTTACAGCAAAATAATGTGTAGTACGTACTTCCGTTCGCGTATTTTTCCGCACAAACTGTCAAATATGAAATATTGAGGGACCATATAAACGCGACCGACTGAAAGAATACTTTTTGATTCAGCCATTGTTTGTTTATTTATTTCTCAAAATCATGAATAAAACTACCAACTGACGAGTTATTAAGCCATATATGGCTTTCCATAAAAGTCGTGTTGGGCGAGACTGGTCGATTCTAAGTAAGTAGAAAAGAGAAAAGATTTTCAGTGTAATCTATCCTTCATTCATCAACTTATCTAAAAATCTACCTGTCTCGCCCGACATGACTTTCATGGAAAGGCATGTGTGGCCCTGGCCCTATCATGCAATATGTTACACGCAATGTGCAAACTTGAGTTGTCATTCGATTGGGATAAATATAGAACACTCTGCCCTATAAAATATGACTTTGCGTTGATTTTTATTTTTAATTTTGGTGTAGTTTAAAATAGCTATAATTTCAGTTGCTACTCCTCGTTTTCATATACTTTAATATAAATTCGAAGAAATACGCGAATGGAACTAATACGAATTAAATTTGTATCTACAGACAAAAAATAGGTATAGGTGTGTGTACATTTATTAATTAGTTTATAGTAATTTATTATTTATTTATTTATTATTAATTTATTAGTTAACGAGTAGACTTTAGTAAAAATAAAGCTTATAGGTATTAAGAACTAAATTTTGTATTTACCATGGTAACAAATAATTCAGTCAATGAGGCTTACCTCCTCATTGGGCTTAAGGATACATAACAAACATAATACCAGGTAGTTATGAATACAAATACATAATGTAAATATATTTAATATCATGTGACACAACTTCAACATATTTAGATATTTTAAAATTAACCAAAAACGAAACTATACCTACGTATTTAATTAGCCAAAAAGAATCACTGTGCTAAATTTTCTGACCTATCCTGGTGAGAGAACTGCCAAAAAACGTATATTGTTTTAGGATTTAGATAGTAATTTACCCTGCGAGCTAATTTTTTGAAGTTTTATTTTGATTGGAATTTGTTCGAGTATGTAATAACACGCCAAATTTCAATTAAATAAACGCGGAATAGTAAACAATTAGATATCACTCATCGGCCTGGCCGATGCTTTGATTTGATACCCTCCACTACATATATGTAAGTCATGCTCATGCAAAATGTTTGCCATGTGAGTTTGTATGTACACGCATTCGCATTGGCGTTTGCCGTATACGACTCATGTGTCATGTCGTTGTAGAAACGATGTTCAGATTTTTTCGAACTTTTGTTAATGATTCATTTTCTATGTGTTCACTGTAATTTCAAAAACTCTGGTACTTCTCTGTTAAACATATTCATTAGTGTCAGAAAATTAGACGACGATTATTTAGCCCAATTGGCACTGCTAACTTATTCATCTCTAATGATTGATAAATTATAAGAAAAACCCCTATAACAGGCCATAGCTATGTTTAAACCTGCACACCAATAATCCCTTCTAAATAGTGTTATGTTCCTTCCAAGATGGCCAAACATATTTTGAATTCAGCACTTTTTCTTCTCACCATTATTATGTAACATCTGGCTATCGGATATAGCATCAAACAATTTTAAGTAACTCCAAAAGTAAAACACTTACATAAATGGTTGCTAGAAACAAAGTCTAGGGTTCTATTGGAACCTAGGGAATTGTTAAAGAACTCGTTAAATGCCTAATCTCAACCAATTAAATTAATAAAAATGAGATTATCCTATTCACATAGTTTATTTACATATTTTCATATTTCATATTTTCATATTTCTGACAAACATTTAGAGAGAGAGTACAACTACCCTGAAAAAGCTTTTTCAATCCAGTCGTTCGGACTCGGCATTAAATTGTAGGTCTTTCCATACGTCCCAAAAATAAAAACTCGCACAAATGAACTGTTGTGAAAAGCTAGGCCTAAGTGCATATGCGGACCAATTGCGCCAACTAAAACGCTAACGGGAATAAGGCTGATTAAATATACCACCAGGGCCGCTACGTTTACCCACAATTTTGTAAAATAAAATAAATAGTAGTTTGTATATCAATGCCGCATTTTCATTGTCAAATTTTCTCTCTCGACTTTGAATTGAAGACTATTAACCCATAGAATTGCAGTACAAAAATCTATTAAACATTTTATAATTATGTTAGGTTAGGTTAAAAAGGGGTATGAGAGAGAGGTTTCATACGGCACTAGGCACCATCAAGGCCCATCGCGATCCCTACGGAAACCAATTGCAGTGACCTACAATGGAAAAACACCCTTGAGAACACCCATTTCCCTGCAAAAACCAAGTAGCCCTTTAAAATTGGTATTATCCATCTCCTCTAAATATTGAAAGAAGAAGTACCTGCCCAGAAATTTCCTTCTACTGCGACATATTGGCCCTTATTGTGATTGTCGATCAGCGATAGTGACGACAATTGTCGATTGCGTCGATTTGATTTTAGCTATTCGTACGCACAAAATTTGTTTACTTCCAAGAGAAAGCATAGATCAGACATTTGTAAGCGACTGTCAAATCGACAAATATCGATCGCAATCGATAATCACAGTTCTCCATCGATCGACAGTTGTCGATCAAGGATTAATTATCGACACTCACAATAGGGGCCATTGCCTCGCATTCACACAGTATGTGTGTTATGTCCTCTTCGGCAGAATCTGCAAGTGTCTAAGTCTATCAGCCCGAGCCTTTTAGCACGTTTTCTAAGAAGACAGGGCCCTGATAGTTTGAGAATTTCCCTAGATCTTTTACGGTCAAATTGCGGCCAAAGTGCCTTGGATACTGCGTGGCCGGTGAGGCCTACCCAAAAAATATTTTTTTTTTTACAATTAACTGTCAGGTTTTTTTTCTCATTTCATTTATGTGATTTTCAGTTCATATCCTCTGGTTTTTTGTCTCAGACGTCTGACTTTTCGTGTCACATTGGGCACAAAATGAAATTGATCTATTTTTATTTCAAATATTTGAATAAATGGATTTCTGATCGAGTAGTTAACTAAATATTTATGTAATCTCCGCTCCAAAAATATTCATTAGTTAGCCTGTTGTGTGGCAGGTCATATACCTATTTTACTCCGTAATACATTCTACTGCACTCACAGAAATGCTCTCCTTTTTGTCAAAATTTTGTTTTCGTCATATGAAAAAAATGATTCTGTTAATTTTGCCCCAAAACACACTCGAAAAAAGGAAAATAAAACATCAAACAAAAAAATGCTTAGCAACATCAAAAATAAAACACAAAATTTGTAAGTTTTTGTATGCAATAACATAAACATACGTGTAAAAATCTTTATATGTATATTTAAGAACAATTTTACAACATAAGTACAACATTTACAAAACAAGCAATAAACTGTGAAAAAATAAAATAAAAAACATGTTCAAAGAAAATTATAAAATATACGACAAAATCTGCCCACAAATAACAAAAATAAATAAGTTTGTTATAGGAAAATAAAAACTAGTTCTTGTATATACAATTTATACAAGGTAAATAAGGTTGTATGTATCTTAATCAAGAAGCTTTCTAAGAATTTCATTACATGCAGTCTAATGTAATTTTTTACAAAAAAAAAATATAAATTTTATTAGAGATTCCATTTTATTTATAGATATCTTCACAATCGATAAAATTAATTGCACAAAAAAAATTATAATTGCATTCTTAAATAAACAAACTAAATTATAAAAAAAATTAAAAAGTAAATCTGTATATATTAACTTTAAAAAAAATCAAAAACTTTTATTTTAAAGTACTATTCGCAAGATTTTGGAGATTTTTTTTAAGTAATAAAAGCTACATAAATAATAACCCATGAGAACAAAAGTAGATAAAATTATAAATTGTATATAATAAATAATATGTAATAAAAAAAATAATAATAAACACAAAATGAGATTTTTCAGAGAATATATAGAGGAAATATTGAAAAAAAAGCTGTGAAGTGATTTATTCATGGCACTTAAAAATATATAGATTTTAATTCATAAAAAGTAGGTGGGTAATTGGCTATGTAACAAAAAAGGCGTTTTTTTTTTTTGCTTAGGTCTTGGTTTATTTATTTAGCATTGGTTTTGTTTACTGACCTGACCTGAAAGTACTTTTGAGGCAAAAAGACCAAAGAAATATGAATAATATTAATAAGAAGAGTGATTACAGTGAGAAAAGAGCTGATGGTGGTTGAATGCTTCGTTTACAAATACATATACCTTAAAAAGTGGAACATCATTTTTAAAGGAAGAGGGAAGAGACATTTATTTACGCTTAAAGCCTCAAGTTTGTTTATCATTGATTGCAATAGTCGTAGTTAATTTAAATTTATTTCAAACTTAGTTGTAATGGCGATTCAAAGTTGCATTTTGGCCTCCATTTACATATATAATTTGCCAGTTGAATTAGAAGTAGAGCAACTCTTTACATGGAAGAAAGTGCGTAGGGCTTTAATGTCATTCGCACAGTACCGGGCCCTGATGGCATTCTGCCAGCTATGCTGCAAAAGACCCCAGCTTTGATTACAGGTGGAATCAGGGGGCTAAATATGACATTTTGTATCGATTTTGCGTTTTGGTACCATCCAATTCGACGGCGAAAACAATCGCACTTCGCTCTGTTACATTCGCGCAACTATGCAAGCAAATGCGAACGCCTTTTAATGGACGTGAAAACCGATAGATGTTTACATAGTGAATTAAGTTGTCAGCGGTGCATTTGCATGGTGGAAAAAATAATAAACGGCAGCGAAAAATAGTGTGATTTTCTTTTAAAGTCGACATTCCAAGCAATCGCTTTGCATAGTTGCAATTGTTCGCACCAAAGCGAACTGAATGAATCGCAAATTATTCGATTCACGGCGATGTGCATAGTTAGCCCCCAGTGAAACTTTTATAAATTGCCTAAAGTTGGGATACATACCTATGGTATGGAGGGGGGTGCTGGTATATTTTATTTTATAGCCAAAGCGGGCGAACCAAGGTATACCATAAGACTATAGATCCATTAGCCTCTCCTCATTTCTCCTTAAGACACTAGAAAGGCTTCTCGACATCCACATAAGAAGTAAGTGTTGCAACGGAAATCTATGCAATGCTCAGCACGCATATTTAAAAGATAAATCGGTCGGTAGAAACAGCTCTGCATGAAGTGGTAGGTAAAAATAGAAAAGAGCCTTCACCATAATGGATTTGCATTAGCTGCCTTTTTTGACATTAAGGGGCTTGCAATAACGTTAGGGCAGAGGCAATCAAACGTGCTCTGGAAAAGATAAATGTAGGTCATATCAGCACCAATTGGCTTTGCACGATGCTTGTCACCAAAAATATCAATTCCACTCTCGGACACATTGCAATAAGAAAATCGATTACTAGGGGCACTCCAGGGAGGGGAGTCAAGACCAACGTTTTGACTAAGGCACTAAGGCAGATTCAGGCACAAAGAACAATATAACAAAAGCTATCCATGAAAAAAAAGCCTCGCATTCGCATCATCGAAAACATCATGTAAAATAGAATTGACAAGCTGGGCAAGTCAGCCACGTATTCTGTTTTGAAAGGCACATTAAATTTATGTTTTAATTTTAGAGTTTTACACATTCATGAAGATCAAAATAGACATCTGCTGTATAGTGGAGATACAAACATGTCAAATAGAGGCGGCACTCTAATATCTGTGTGGACAATGTTACATACCTGGCATAAGTATTAAAGGTTGCCAAAAACTATTAATGTATAAAACTATTAATGTCAAATGTTTTTACGTTTTATTTTGCTTCAAAGGGCCGTGGCACCTTCCATACAAAAAGAAATCAAATGCTATTTCTAGACACCCATTGAAGCTAAAGTAGTAAAATTTTAAACATTGTTTTGATAATAAAGAATATTTGTCATTGAATGGATTGTCTGTTGGAGAAAGGATGGGGGTAACCGTAGCAGTCTGCCTCCCCTTTATTTTCCTTTGACAATCAGTCCACATGACAGAGACTGGTACTGAGCGGAAAAGCTTGATTGAAACTCCAACCTGCTGCATGGTACCGATAGTGGATTTCGCGATTTGACTTCGGTGAAAAGGCGAGGGGTGACCGCAGCAGTCCAACCCTCCGTCTGTTGCCTGTTGCCTTTGACGAGGTCCTAGAATTGTCGAGATGAGGTTGATTGGTGTAGTCAGCTTCTTCTGTTGGCGGTTAGTCTTCGGGGAGAGCAAAGGGGTGACCGAAGCAGTCTAACCCCCCGCTGGTAGCCTCTGACAGTCCATTGTTAAGGAGGGTGGCTGGTATAGATCAGGTTAGGCTGCGGCAGGAGAGATCGACGGAGGGTGACCGAAAAAGTCTAGCCCCCCGCCTATCCCCTCTGACGGAGTCCGAAGGTTCTGCGTGTGAAGATGAAAAATTTACTGACTTGGCCAGCTCTAACCTATGGCGGTTAGTCTTCAGAAACAGATAGAGGGTGACCGAAACAGTCTCCCCCCGTTAGTAGCCTCTGACAGTCCGTTAGTAAGGAGGGTGGCTGGTAAAGATCAGTTAGGAAGACTGCGGTAGGAGAGAGTGACGAAAGGTGATCGCAAAATATTTGGTCAAAAATATGGCGTGTATCTCCCCATTCCATCGCTGTTTCAAATAAAGAAACGCGCTAGTTGCATTTAGCGACCAATGCAACCAAAGTACTCGTCATGGCAGCAATGCCTATTAGTTTACTTTGCTTAGTTTAGCACCAATAGGGAGGAATTGTTTACCAAACTCTGCTTTCCCTCTAAGTACAATTTATATACACGCAAAACCAATTGGCAGCTGCATCTCCTTTCGTATCTACGTCAAATTCTTTAATGTCTGAGCTGTTTTTTTATCTATGTAATAAAATTATTTGTTTTGTGATTTTCATTTTCATTCGCATATTCGTCAATCACTATGAAGTCTTCTCCCACGCTCCACTCTAAAAAAAATCGAGAGTTTTGAATCTAAATGACTCCGCGTGCGCATGCAATATCTTGAAGAGATCAAAAAATTAAGTAAACTAATAAATACCATTCACACAATTTCTTTGGTCTTCCACTAGGCTATTGTCAAGAAAAACTAGCGTACCTTTCAGATCAGTTTCTAGGAATAATAAAGTATGTAGGTAATGTTTGTTTGGAGAAAGTGTAAACGCTCTCCCAGATCAGCATAGTCTATTTCATTTACTTAAAGGTCTACCAATGGCAGTTTCTACATCTTGCAATTGCACTTGAAATACTACTACTGAAACGATTTATCGTCGTCCACTTTTTATAAAATTAATTATACCCCTTCAAACATAAAATATCACATTTAAATTAAGTATAAACAAGAAAAACGAAATCAAAGAGTTGCAACACATAAATAAATGTAAAACAGTAGCGAACTCGTGACTTGAAGTAGTTGTGTGCGTGTACGTGTGTGAGAGGACTTAATTTAATTGCAACTAGGGGGATTTTGTTTTAAAATTTTAATGTTAAGTTATGGATAATATGCAATATTTTTGTTTTGAATTTTTTTAGAAAATCGTACAACAACCATCAAAACAGCGATTATTATGTTTGCCAATAATACCCGCCTCATGTAAATCATCGGAATCTTCGTTTTGCAACGAGGTGCGCTGCAAATGTTCCAGCCGGGATTTCAATTGTCCCGGCGAGACAATTCCACGCAATTCAACGGGTTTCAAATGAGGCCCGCCAGCAGCAGGCGCACCAGCCGCAGCGGCAGCGGAAGTCTTCTTTGCCTTCGGGGATATTAGTTTTGCTTCGGCATTGTTGTTCGAACGCATTGGTTCATCGGTGAGTTCATCATTTGGACTACTACGACTACTGTGACTCGTTTCCAATTCTGGATACGGCGAATGAGATTCAGCACTCTCAGGTGTGTAGGGATCCTGACGATTATCAAGGTATGTATTTAAGTAATGCGTATCAATACGGTTAACAATGATGTTATTCGCTAGTAGCAATCGTTTCGATATTAATGTGCAACGATGGTTGACTGGTTGTCGTTTGATAATGTTCTGACACTCGGGACAAATTGAACCATCAATTTTACGAGTGTTTCTCGCATTTTTATCATCGTCGTTATTATCGTCGTCGTCGTCGTCATCGTTCGAATCATCAGATTCGGTCGATCGCAAGGGAGTCGTACGACGTTTTGGCTTTTCAGCCGCTTCTGAGATTAGTGAGCATAGGCATACGGGAAGGTTATCCGAATCGATTAGATTTATGCTTATTTGCGGCTGTTGCTGTAGGGATGAGGTTGACGATGAGTTTTCTTGCTTTGTAGCCGGTTCAGCGGCGGCAGCGGCAGCAACGGCGTCGGCAGCGCCTGTTAGACTAGATTTATTAACATTGCGACTAATGCGATTGTTAGTGCTGATGACTGAGGGCTTAGGGCATAATTTTTGACATTCGATTAGGATGGTACTGAATACATTACTGTTATAGGGACAATAATTTTGCATTGCATTGTCCTCATTGGCATTGAGTGATTGACTAATTTTATCAAGCTCGTCTTTACTTAGTATGCTATTTGGCGCACTAGCATGCTTAAAGCAATTACAACATCTAAATGTACCTTGATTGGCTTTAAGTTGTATGCTCAATAGGATTGGCTGTGGGAATAGAAAATAATTATGCATTTAGTTAAATTCAAGATGATAAGGTCATTTTAGGTGAATACTTTCAAAACAAAAACAAACGTTAAATGTAAAATGATCGTAAGACTAGAGATTCCTTAAATTCGAGAATAAATATCTGTTTAGGGTATAGACTGAACATCTGGGCATGTGTGGTAATGTGTGATTGAGTTTCATATAACTTTAAAGACAATCTTCCCTGCTTGCCATAACAGGCACTCGAGTACATACCATCTCCTTGGTAACTTTACTACTCGCACGCCAAAAACCTTAGATATACAATACTAACCTCGATTTTGTTCAAAAGCTTGGAATTACTTGTGGAGTCTTTGCGAGTCTTCCTGGTACTCGGGATGCTTTTCAGTGCGGAAAATCCTAATTTTAAAACTGATATTCGAGAGAAGACAAAATGTCACTGGTCTGTTTGGAACTAAAGGCGTATCATAGCCTTGGAAGCCTGAAAGGAAGCTTAGTATATTGCAGTCATTCTGGATATCAAGCTCCATAGGACCAAATGAGACGAAGGCGTCGCCGGCTTTCTATTAAGGTGCTTCTGCAAAACTTACGGGTTTATCGGTTGTTTGCAATTAAATACGTTGTTTTTTAAAAACTTCACCAAACTGTATGTATCGGCTGCATAGACGACTTCCCTAATATGGCTGGTTCTGGTCTAGATGGACATTCACGCGCTTGATATAATGGGCGACACTTTGACGGCTGTTTTGGGTTTACAAATGAACGGCTTTTGATACAATGTATACCGAAGTTTCAATATCACTGCGGCGTAGCTTTGGAGTCGATTTTTCCCAAGTTCACCACTGGTTTCAGTCAGAATTTGAATCAGACAATTGACGTAGCCGTATTTTATTAGTATTAGTAATTATGTTGTGAAGAACAGGTGGAGGGGGAGAAATAACAGTGTCTGTAGTGATAGGTAGGTTACACCTAAGTTCTTGCTTAATACCAACTACCACCAACGAACTAGTGCGACAATTTAGGAAGTGTCTAGATTCCAGGTGACATTGGAATCAAAAGGACTGAGGGGTTCTATGAGCTTGCTGAAACAAGCTTCAATCTTCGATCGGATGACAGACTCTTTAGGGTGCAAGAGATTAAAGTCTGCCATCGCGATGTTTCTAAGAAGTCGGCGGCATTCTAGCCGTCACTAGAAAGAAGAACATGCAGTTATGTACGATTTTGCATAGCGTGGGGTTGCAAATCACGGATCATAAAACTGAAGCAGTAAAAGCTTATTATGAGTAGGAAAGTTCGGGAAACGAAAACGTATAGAGCAGAAGGATATGAAATGGTTTCTAAATCGTCTAAGCTTCAAACACCATCTAGAGCATTGATGCAGAAAGTAATCAAACACCATTAGCGCACTTTCAAGGCTGATGAGTAACATCGGACGAAACGGGAGAAACTACTTCTTGCAGGAGCTGCCAGTTCAAAACTCATGTACGATGTAGAAATATGGCCAAATGCGGTGAAATCTAAGGTGCAGGAAATTAAATTGGTTCACCGCCTATCGAATTAAGCGTCGCTTTTGTTTTTCCAGTTAATGCTGTTCGTCTCATACCCATAATCGATGTATATTTTAAACGAAATCATTGCAAAACAAAATTCGATCTGACTCAGTCATGTGTTTTATGGAATAGCTCTTTAAACGCGTAACACCATCCCGAACTGTTCACAATGCGAACGCGTTTCTGAAAATGCGGAACACTTTGTCTTTCATGAGTCGCCACTGCGAATATCGCCCTACGGCAGCAAACAGCAAAACTGAACGCTCCTCACCTTATGTTGCAGTCTACGACAAAACTAAAATCACTCCTAAAATGACCTTAAATTGAAATAACTTTATCAAATGCACTTACCTTATGATCACCCATACAAACATTCTCTCCCATTATATTGTAGGGATTCTCCGCACTGCTGTCATGCTCCACAATCAAGTCTTTAGCCGCTGGACTCATTAATATGCGATCACACCAGGCCGGACATCGTGTTGACATATAGTCCGATGGCATATCAGGATCCTCTTCATACGGATAAGTTGGTGGAAATTTAATTGGATATTCGACTAGAATTTCACTTAATGGCTCTAATTCTCGGTCATATTTTTGCAACTAAAATGAAGAAAGCATTACTTTAGACTTTGAATTAACAAAAATTTCGCGATTGCATACCCAAGCTTCTTTGAATTTAAGTTGATGATCAGCATAGTTGAATTCTTTCTTGCCAACCGTAAGTACATTATCGCCATCGCTATTTCTGTAGTGCACCTTTGTACTATCGTTTTTAATACTTTGAACTCGATGAGCGGTTAAGTGTTCTGTTAGTTCCTATTGGTTGCAAAAGAAATGCTTTATTCAATTGAAAGTCAAAGTGAATGTTGGTCGCTTACCTTTACAACGCCTTCTGTATCACAGCGGAAGTTGAAATCTCCGAATACAAAAAATGGTGCCAGCCCGTTTTTGGCATCTATGTGGAATCTAAAGGAGGGTTAGGGAGTTAGTAATATCTATGTACACTATTTTGAATATAAACAACATACAAAAAAAGAAACAAGCTCCGCAGTATTAATGTTAGGTGCTTGTAGGACATGGGGGCGTATACGTAACATTTTTTATTTGAAAATATTTCTATTGAATTTAATTTTAAATTTTTTTCTAGATCCCCTATCAGACTCACCTTCGAGTAGCGGACATAGGAATATGATATGTTCATGGTCATCAAATATGAAGGGTAACAACTACCAGCAGCTAAATGTGTATTAGTAGCGTGGATGGATTGATAATGAGGTTGTGTCCACTGATGCGATAGTTTATAGCCCCTTTCTGATAATAAAATCGATTTTTTACTATATGTAAGGTGGGCAGGCGGTAGTTGAAACGTGAAATAACTAAGAGTTACTTAATCCCTTCCAACTATCCGATCCATCAAAACTCGTGAGGTTTCTTCTGAGGAAATAAGACAGGGAGAGTAAAGAAAATCTACGGAAACCTAGTTTACGTTCACACAAAAGGATGAAAAACCAACGAGTCTGTGATGATAGGATTGATTTAACTGTTGATGACAGGCATAAAGGCATAAAGAACGCGCCGATTAAAGCATCTTACTTTAGTTTTACTTTAGATGGCGCTTACAGTCCGGGGTGTACTACGGAATCAAGAACTCTCAAATTAAAAAATTCGCAAACTGAAAAGGAAGCAAGAGGCACACGTCGCCAACTAAACGGATATAACCATTCTTCAGAAAGTACGTTTAGATTGCCTGCTAAGTCAACCATGGATATAGAAATCGCAATTGTCTGGATCTGCCTTATTAAACATATTATATCTATATTTCGTTCCGAAAGTGAACATTTCCGAAAGCGAATATCTTGTCCTCTCTATTTTGAAAGCAGGACGGAATCTCTAGATGTCAAACACAAGGGGTTTGTTGATTTGGCAGACCTCAAAAACAGCATTTAATCGAACAAGGATTTAGTAGTATTTTTTGCATTTCGAAAGTGTTACAGAGTACCAATCTAAAAGCGGAACGAAAACACCCCAGGTCTCAAATCTTGTTCTCATATATGCAGCTCAGTCCCAAAATAGTTACTAATCCTACTACTAATCCTACTTATACAGAGACGAACAGTCGAATTACCTCATCCGTGATCGAACAATAGGTCACAGAATTCTATGGATTTTACAAGGAAAATAACAGATGTAAACATGTAATTCTAGTCGTCGGATGGAGTAATTCTGGCCAAGCTTGTCAGCGTATTTTTGACGATCTTAGCCGTACGACCTCATGCGGTCATTCTCATCTTCAAAGTGCTGGGCCACACAGGCCATGAAAGAGTCGTACATTTTAGGTTAGCTGAGAAAAGAAGGGCAGATTCCACCAAAATTCCCTGTCTCGCTCAACACGACTTTCATGGAAAGACACGGCCCAGCCCAAAAGAATGTAAGCAAATTTAAATTAGGTATCAGAAAAAGCATTTTCTCCTATTCACTTTAAAATTGCGGCCTTCAACAAATGCTTTCAAAGGCACCAACTACCGGATGAATGCATTCATATTGCCGAGTTACGAAAATTGTTCATCGACTGTAATTTCGGTTCTCTTGTTGAGCTACGTGTTGAGCAACGATCTCCAACCGGATCAAACGCGTCGGTTGCATAGAATTGAAAGCATCGTACATTAGAGTTGAATGTGTTGAATTATAAATTGATGCGTTGCACACGTATAGTGGACGTATAGTGAATTCCTTTACTAAACGAGTAGACCCCTTTTGGCTGAAACCATCAATGCTTCGAAAATAAAAATGGCACTAAATAGAATGAATGACATCGAGTGGAAAGGATTTCGTCGCGCCTAATTGAATTATGTATATTAAATTCGCCAACTTGCAAATTTCCTTACCTACAAGTGGCACGGGATTCAATCAACCGAAGTAGAACATTGTGTACATTAAGGAAAGCCATGTGACCCCTATGCGCCTACACACTGATATTTATGTTTTTGTTATACACACATACATATATTTCAATAATGCAAAGACTTTGCCATCAATTCCGACAGCGCACAAAGAAACCTCGACGTCGACGTCGATGTCGACATTCCCCCTTTTCAATGTTAAATGACCCGTAAAACCTCGGCAAACTAAACACATGCACACACCACACCACACCGCCGCGCCGTACACATGTTTACTCTTCTTTACTCACCTCTCTAACGTGTGAACCAATGCTCTCCTCCTTGTTTTGCAATACACCGAGGGGAACTCTTCGCAAGCAGCTAAATTAGACGCATCATGAAATAGGTGAATATTGACGAGATCAATAACGGTTCCATTAATTTCCCACCGCGTACGCATAAAACCCTTGCGCGACCATTTGCACTAAAATGTAAAAACACAAGTAGAACAAAAGAGAACAAAATACATATTCAAGGACATGGTGTGTTGTTTATTTTTGTGACAAGCAACACAAACTGATAGCAAGCACATGCACGTCACAAACGTGTGTTCTATACATACTTCCGGAAAAAAGTGTTGTGGAAATTTAGATTTCTCTTTGGTGGAGATAGTCTCAATGTTGCCGGTGTAGATGTTTTTCCCTTCGGCTGAGTCCCATTCATGTGAAAGGAAATTCCATATTTTCACCCCCGACAGCGACTGATGGACAAAGTACAAATTTCCCAGAGCCTAAAAGTAGAAAAATATGTCGTAAGTACATGTGTTTGTTACATAAAAAGAAGGGTGGACACATAATAGTAGCGATAAAGAAGCCTACGTCAGGTTTAATGTTGATTGGGTGTCAGATACACATGTAGGTACGTGCGTATACACGTTAATTGAATTTATAATGTTTGCTATAGTATCTAGATGTTGCAGAGTTGTAAATACTGACACATCGTCGTTGTGAAAATTATGTTTGGATCCAATGAAAAAGGTTAATCACTTGATAGGTTTGGTGGCGTATACGTAATATTTTTGACAAAAAACAAGTCTGTCTCACATAGCGATTATGAGGCCCTAATCTCTGGGGTAGAAACAATGAAAATTCAAGTCCTAGAGATTGGGAAATGACATCAGGTTTAGATAATAATGAAACGTCTAAATGAAGAGTGGTACCAGGTACCGGTACCATGCAGATATCGGAGATACACAGCGAATGTGATAAGGAATGCACAAACAAATCGGCGGAGAGATTATTTGTGAGAAATATTCAAATCTTTAGGGTTTTTTTTTATTAAATCAGAAAGTGGCACGAACTAATTAACGAGGACGATGAAAGCCAAGACTTCCATCCAGCCTCCCAAAATGAAGTGGGGTTAGGAAGTTAAACAAAGCTGACCGACTGCATGTCGCGCCATTTAAGGCTGTAAGAAATGACCTGGTGGAGAATATACTCCAATTCGTCATAAAAAATAGGTAGGAAAAAAGTATGCTTGATTAACACAGCAGGGGCACAATTTTGTAAAAGTTGCAGTTACTGCCTTTCACTGATGTGATTACATATTGACACTGACAGAATTCAGCAAGGAGTCACTGGCGAGTTGGCAAATAAATGGATAAAAGCAGTCACAATGGGTTTAGTTGTGAATGAGGGCAAAATCAAGTATGTAAAGGGTGTCCCATAATTCACGCAAAATGCAATTTTGATAGAAAATACAAATTTTTAATTAGAAAACTTAAATTTTTTATTGATTCATAGAGTATACAGATTGGTTGGTCGGCTCTCGAAAAAGCCTACGACATAACCAAGCTCAACAGAGTCCAAAGAACGGCATGCATAGGAACCACAGGCGGTCTGCGGTCAACACCGTCAGACGCCCCCACAGTCCTTCTGCATCTTTTACCCTTAGACCTTTATACTACAAACATGACAATACATAGCGCGATCAGACTCAGAGAGTCTGGGTGTTTCGAACAAAATCATCTTCAGTGATGAAACTCATTTTCATCTTGATGGCTTCGTTAATCGTCGAAATTGACGCATTTGGGGTTCAGAAAACCCACAAGTAATTGTTGAGAAACAAAAGCATCCACAACGCCTGACTGTTTGGTGCGGATTTTGGGCTGGAGGCATTATCGGACCATTCTTCTTCGAAAATGCGACTGGACAGGCAGTAACCATTAATGGTGTTCGTTATCGTGACTTGATAACCCAGTTTTTAGTGCCTAAATTACAAGATATGGATATGACCAACATATGGTTTGAACAAGGCGATGCCACATGCCATACATCCAGAGAAACAATTCAATTACTCTGCCGTTTTTGGGATCATAATTGGCCATCCACGAACGATGATGTCAATATCGTCCGCATATTTCAGCAGCTGAAGGTAGTGCCTTCCGTGTTGACACCAGCTCTGCGCATTCTTTGCTTCGCCGGAAGCCACACTGATACGTGCCGATTAGTGTGTTGCAGAACGCATTAAGACGTTTACACAGTACGTTGGATAGGATCTTATATGCGACATTAAGCAGGGATATCCCTCGATAGTTCTAGCAAACCAGTAAGAATAGACCGTCGACTCCTCCCACATAACGAACTTTGCCTACAGCTACAAGCTGCCGGCGGGCCCAGGATTTTTCATGTATTGGTGCTGTACAAAATCAAAGGAGCGCCATTAACGCACGCATACTTGAAAAATCCTAGGCCCATGGTATAGCATGGAAAATCATTGCCGCCATTGATTTTGACATTTACACGTATTCACAGACGGGGTAATATTTTCCGGGGGAATCGGGTAGGTGCACGGGAAGTCGGCGGTCTAGTTTTACTGGTTTGTGCTATCGCAGTTGCAATGACGCAACCGAAAAAAGAACTCTCATTCACTACCTATGCGCTTGTCCGGCACTAGCTAGGATTAGGCAGCGAGCTCTGGGGAAATCCTTCTTCACATCCCTCGAGGAAGTCTCAAAGAATAGCATCAAATAACTTATAACTTTTTTGAATTCCACAGGCTGGATCTAAACCCTCCGCTTCGATAAACTTTAACAACCAGGTCAAATGAGTTGTGGTAACAAAACGGCACATAGTGTTACTTGGGTTTTCTAATAAACCGCCACACCTACCAACCTATCATACAGATTGGGGTTATGTATGGAATAGCACATCGGATAAATGGGGACCACGGCTTTGCTGGCAAGTACGTACTATTTTATTGAAATTTTCTATGACCGTTTCGCATAATCTGGCTGAATTTCTCTCAAGGCGTTGGTTGTCATGGGCTTGTTTGCATAGACCTATGATTTGAAAAAATTCCAATGGCGTTAAATCGCAAGATCTGGATGGCCAATTCTGATCGAAAAAAAACGGCCGATTACACGATTAGGAAATGACTTATGCAGTAATTGAACTGATTCTCCGGCTGTAATAATTTTGACTCATCCATCAACATACAAACTTTCAAGTTCATACGGCTAACGGTTCGTGAGATCCCCCTTATTCCCCGCGACCCCTTTACTCCTGAGCAATTATCACCCACCCTATGGACTAAGTTGGCCACACATCTATACATCAGAAAAAGAATAATGAAAATCGGACGAATGGTTCTCGAGTTATGGAGAAACGAACAGACGGACGTGGTATTTTATAAATAGTATGGATGGACTGCTACTGAAATATCAGTTCATACAAAATTTGCCCAGAAAATGACGCTAGCGCTCTTGGTTCGGAGCGAAAAATAATTGAAACAAAATGACAACCATCTTGAATTTCTCCATAGAATGCTAGAGACACCTATTGGGCGCGTACCTATAATATTGGATTAAATAAGTCCGAGAAGACCTTAACCTATCTATTTGACATTGAAAAGGCATTTTATTCTGTTTGGACTTTAAACTCAAAATCCCCTCCTTTTCCCTTAAGCTACGAATACCTACCTACACGACATGCAAAACCCAACCTCAAACTACAGAACAGACTGTAATAGGAGCTTATGTATATGTACAGGGTGGACCAAATACAAGTTTATTTTTAAAAATGCAATAAAATGAACAAAATTAAATTTTTTCGATGTATTATGGCTTTATAAGTAAGAGCAAACATTCCCATTAATTATGAGACACAACCTCGTTCAAGTGGCTGCCTCGGCTGGCTTCGTAGTAGCGCATTCTGGTTATTCCAATTCCAATTTTCCAAGACCTTGTTGATGGTTTCGGGCTGTAGCTCACGGATTGCTCGGATGATATTGGCCTTAAGTGCTTGAATCGTTTTCGGATAGTTGGCATAACATCGGTCATTCACGGTTCCCCGCAAAAAACAAGGTCAAAGGGGTTAATTCGCAGCTCTGATTTCGGCCAATTCACATCGCCAAGACGGCTGATAACACGATTTGGGAAATTGGGGTGCAAAAGATCGATTGAATGTATTCTGCATCAACCAGATGTCGTCTAAATCCATGTCTTCAATTTCACTAAAAAAAAAAAGGTCGGTTAACTTGGCTCTGTAACGCCCACCGATGACCGAAACGTTGTACCCAGCCTCGTTTTCGAAGAAAAATGATCCAATAATGCCACCACAATCTACACCAAACTGTCGCTCTCTGTGGATGTATTGGCTTTTCGACAATAACGCGCAGGGTTTCCGAGCCCCAGATGCGGCAATTTTGTTTATTAACATACCCGCCGAGATGAAAATGCGCCTCGTCAGAAACGATGATTGTTCTCCAAAAAAAACTTATGTATTTTCAAAAACGCATTGTTTGGGCTACACAGCACTCATTTTGGAAATAATTTTTCAATATTTCCCCAATATTTCAAGCGGAAAGCGTCTCATTTCGTTCCGCGGAGGTATGATACTGACTTTCTATTAAGATTTCTATTAAGATTTCTATTAAGATAGCGGGAAACAGCTGTCAGTGTCAAAATAACCTATGATTTAAAAAGTAACCACTAGATGGCCCACCCTTTATATGCAGCCTGCAACTAGCAACTTTCGTTATATTTTTTTTTTTAAGCCAAAAGGTTTTAAGGACATGAAGTAAGGACAACAATATAAACATCGCCATTAGACCGAAATCATAAATTCATAAATGCTTCCAATTGCACTGCACCAGTTCTCCCAAGCTTCAAACGCTGATATAGCGAAGTCACTGTCACATTGTTCTAACAATTTTCAGTTTACAGGACAAATTACATAAATCTACTAGTAGTTCCTGGTTGCATGACTGAACATAGCCCAGCCCAGCCTACCTATAACTCTGAACTAGAACAAAAATAAATAATTATATGTACTACCCTAGGTTGCTATAAAAATCAATTTAAATAATGGAACAAACTTTACAACTCTACTTTTACAGTAGTTCATATTCATAAAAAAATTTATTATTACTCCCATCGTCACATACATGACACACTACCCACTAACATACATGTGAAGTGTAAATAAGTGAGCAAAAAAAAACGCACATCAATTGCTCGTAGCGTAAATATTTACCTCCAGCAATCTAAAGCAGTAAGATAAATCAACATTATTCATATAGCTAGTAGATAAAATTAGTACAGAAATTGTACTGACAGATCTTATATGCTAATGAAAATGCAAGTAGAATTTTGCATAAACCTTAAATAAAATAAATACATACGGTATATTCAGTAGAGCGCACACTGAAGGGTAGTTATTGGTACCTTGTAAAAGAGTGACACAAGTAAAATGACAGCTTCTTCACCAAGAAGGAATGGGTGCGCTTCATGTGAACAAGTTCTTAGTGAATCTGAGTTTGCAAATGCATTCCACGAGATTGTGGTTCAGCTAATGAAAAGCTCTACACGCTTCGCAGAGCATGTGAAGGCAGATTATTAAGGTACATACTCTAAGCGCCAGATGCAATTTTGGCATTATTTGTTGGCAAATTGACAACAACTTAGGCGCGAAACACACATGCGATTTCAATCGCGCGACTGTTTAGTCGCAAAATATGAAATGTGTTAGGCGGTATATGGACTTTGTTAAAATGCAGCCCGATTCCGTAGAAGGGATGACTAAAAAAAAATAATATTAAAGAATGATTGAGTAAGCGATTAGCGAAATGGATGACAAAAACTCATTCATTCAGAAATATTGTACACATGTCGTGGGTTGGGTTGAGTGACAAAGCTAGCTCCCAACCCCTAGCTATGTTAGGCGCTCACATCGAGTTGGTAAGTCGCTGCCGCTGACAGTGATACATGCATTACCAGGGTGTTTAATATTTGGTCGCCCTTTACTATTAAGTCTTCTCAGCAAAATTAACGCAGCTCTAATCGGTGCAATGAAATAAAGTCGTATGCAAAAAGGTCCAAAACGTACAACTCTGGACATTTCATTGTCAAGGTAGACTCAATTCTGCAAAAGGTGGGATTGCCGAGTTCATCCTCAATATATACGAAGACAGCAATTGCAAGCGACTTACCCACTCTGACCATTTATCTGCTCCATTAAACTGAAGCTGAGAGAGTTGATTTTTAGTTCTGTGGTCGATTGAAGGAGAAGATGTAAATGAAGTCTAAAAAACCTAAAGACATAATCTACACAAGCGAATGAAGAATAATGTTCCAGCCAAGGGGATCGAATTTCAGGTTCGAGACGATAACCAACACCGAACACCCGTTTTGAAGTTGAAGACAAGGTGGATTAATGGTCTGGGCAACAGGAAACGCTGCAGCGAAAACAAGGACAGCGAGGGAAGAGGATCGAGACAGGAGAAGGGAGGAGAAGAAGATCTTGCGTAGAAAGAAGAGGGAATACGCAATATCTTAGCTCAAGGAGATCGTGATCGTAATAACATCCGAAGCAACTGGCCGTGCTGGCTTCGAAACCGGAGAACGCAGACCCTTCGAGACAGCGAAGGAAACCTAGTTACAGAAGCTCAAGGAATAGTATTAGCCGGTTTTACAGTGCAAGTTTAAACTCCGTTTAGCCAGATATCAGGTTTAAACCGACGTTTAATACGAAAAGGTGTATTACAGTACAAGTTTAAACTTAATCGAGAGTTTAAACCGAGTTTAACTTAACCGGCCATGAAAGCTGCAAATTAATTTAGAAGTGCACATACACACAACACAAAGCATTGTCGACTTAGTTCTTGTTCTTCATTTATACAAAAAAAATACAAATCTAGCTTAAATCAACGGTTTAACAAATATTTTATTATATATATTCAGCGTGGTATATAAACAAAACTTTGAACGATAGGTGATGACCTGATGACTGATGAGCTATATCCCGGCTAAGTTGAACGGCCTTTGGCAGCACTCCCAGTCAGACGTGGCAGTTTGGCTTGAATTGGTCCTAGGTTGATCATGTTACCACTTCGCTCTTCCCGATTTGTACATATCGACATGAGGTCCTAAAGAGAAATCCAGCCTCTATAACTACCTGGTGACATCGAATTGCGGCTCGCCGAAGACAAGTTTTAGTTTGCCCGACTTGTAGCGAACTAGTTTGACTATTTGACCCAAGACCATTTCATTTAGGGGATCCTTCTTCTCCACCGGTTCAGGCTGACAATTTTTTAGAAATGGTCAGAATAATATTATAATCGGTCTTTATGTTATCTTACCTGAATACGTCACTTTTTTTTAATTGCTAAACTGATGGAAATTTCAAATACCCATGAGTTCTACCAATACTTTTACTTATTTTATTTATTTCACCTTTTTAAATTGCCAAACTGACATCAGAATAAACAAAACTGATAGAAATTTCAAATACAGTGGCGTACAAAACAGACGAGAAAAGTTTAACCGAAGTTAAGGAAGACCGAACTTCCGTTTCAAAGACCTAGCCGCATCGCAGATATCAGAGCGCTTGGTCTGGAAAATGGAATAAGCGGGCCCAGGATCACAGAGGATGAAAGACTGCTGTGTCTCAGGCAGAAACTCTTCACTTGTCGAGATTTCGATAAGTAAATTTCAACTTTATGTGACGATAATAACTCCGATCCTTCTTGAATTAAAGTGCTGATTGTTGACATATAAAGTTAATGTCAGCTAAGGAAATACCAATGCTCTTCACCGTAACCTTTCCTTTGCTTTGCTGGCACTAGGTACTCTTTTGTTGAAATTTTCTATGACCGTTTCGCATAAGTGTGACTGAATTTCATTAATACGCCTCCCAATTTCCTTTTTCAAGGCGTTGGTGGTCGTGGGCTTGTTTGCATAGACTTAAAAAAAAAAAAAACAAAGAAAAAAGTCCAATGGCGTTAAATCGCGATGGCCAATTCTGATCCCAAAAACGGCAGAGTAATTGAATTGTTTCTCTGGATGTATGGCATGTGGCATCGTCTTGTTCAAACCATATGTTGGTCATATCCATATCTTGTAATTTAGGCACTAAAAACTGGGTTATCAAGTCACGATAACGAACACCATTAATGGTTACTGCCTGTCCAGTCGCATTTTCGAAGAAGAATGGTCCGATAATGCCGCCAGCCCAAAATCCGCACCAAAAAGTCAGGCGTTGTGGATGCTTTTGTTTCTCAACAATTACTTGTGGGTTTTCTGAACCCCAAATGCGTCAATTTCGACGATTAACGAAGCCATCAAGATGGAAATGAGCTTCATCACTGAAGATGATTTTGTTCGGCAAATCAGCATCTACTTGTTGTTGTTCCAAAATCCATCCATGTTCAGTAGTATTCAGTTCTTAAGTCAATTGAACTTTGTAAGCATGAAATTTCAAGTCTTTCATGATAATTCGCTGTAGAGAACTTTTCGAAATGCCCATTCAGTCTCTCTGAATTTTTCAATTATTCTCTTCACAGTTGACTGTAGGTATCTGACAAACCTTGATTATTTTTAAAATATTTTAAAAATGCGTTGTTCTTTCGTATAGCGCTTAATTTTTACTATTCCCGAACTGTCACATTGTTATATTTTTTTCCGTTGGCATCATTGTATACTATTAAATGGCGGAAAATTCAAATTTCGCGTGAATTATGGGACCCCCATACAACTTGAATTTTATTCGCTCCTGCAACGGCGTGTTAACTTGCCAATTAGTTTCCTATTTCATTTTATACATTTTCAAACAATCAAGTTAACCTTGCAAATTATTTATTCTTCATTCGAGAAAACACACATTTCCTACCGATTTCCTTACATGTTCCTTCTGCCATCTATATTATGACACCTTCCACAATTTATAAAGCAAATACGATATTCATATAATAGGATGGGTGCAAATTGAATGAAGCTCAATTAGTCAGGACTCAGGAGCTTTATTCAGTTTCAATTGTACTGTTTAAATCCTTCGACAAGCCCTCTTTCCATTTCCGTTCGACATACAGTGTTTACTGCCAATAAATGCATTTCCATTTCCAACTAAGTAATGCACAATGAGGTATAGTATTTCAAGATGTGAATGGCACCGCTCTTAATGTCGGGTAAATCGATAAATTCAACAAAATTACAAGTAAAAAAATATCAAATACACTCTGTATACGTAAAGGCAATTTGCTAGGGATTTAATGCGCATTTAAAATGATATTAGGCAAGGTAAAATCAAACAAGCCCAAAGTTCCTCTTTTATCAACATCAATATTCAATATCAATGTTGTGTAAACACACAGTAGTTTCAAATAAACCATCAGCAGACGTCCAATCGTATCGCGTTCTCAGAATCAATATAAGGAAAATCCACAATTTGGGTTTTGTCTGGTTTTTGTCATGAACACCACCTCGACCTCATGTTCGGCAATGTTCTTTAAAATTTGTTTAGAAACAATTTTACAATGGAAATGGGAAAAGCCTGATGCGACTATACATAAAAAAAGCGTGACTACATTTTTATAGCGGTACATTGGTTGTTGTTATTGTTATTGTATACTTCTGTAGTATGTAGCTGTAGCATGTTTGAGATTTTGAAAAGCAAATATGTACATACGTTGAGTTTGCTTACTTCAACGATTTTTTAAACAAATTTTTTGACTTAAATGGAAGTGTGAAGCGTTTTATAAATGGTGTTTCAAAATGAGGGCAAGATTTGAACACCATCAAGTAGACGCATTTAGTCATCACAAGCGAACTGCGGATGATGTATAGTAAACGTAATTATGGCAAACCTTTAGCGAAATCAGTTCATAAGCTAGTATTTCACATGTCAAAAAATGTTTAAAAATTTTGTTTGTAAAGTGGCAACACTGTTTCTACAGATTGTCAATTTGACATTTGAAAGTCGATTTGTGGTTCGTCTTCGTAAGTACGTTTTGCCATTTTACGATGAATAAATTAACGCCAGAACAACGCGTGCAAATTGCGCAAACTTATTTTGAAAACCATGGTTCGGTTCGCCAAACTTATCGAGCGCTACGTCCATTTTACGGTCGACATAATCGTCCATCTGAGCAAGTTATTCGGAACACGATGAATGGTTTTCGCATGAATGGATGAATGGATAATTCGAGCAGAAGTTATAGCCGTTGTGGACCGCTGTCTTAAGCAAAATCCGCATGAGTCGATTCACAATCGTGCACAGCAATTGAAGATATGCCCATCCACTTTGTAGGCGATTTTATGGAAAGATCTGGGCTTAAAAGCTTATAAGATCCAATATAAAATTAAATGGCATTGACGTGACAAAGCTTTGGTTTCAACAAGATGGCGCAACAAACCATACGGCGCGCGACACCATCAAGTTATTGCGGGAAACATTTGCTGAGCGCATACTCTAAAAGAGCAAGAGTCTGCAAGCAGAATAGTAATAGCCATTGACTTATTATATATGGACTGCTAGTTAAATGTCAGTTCATACACATTTTTCCCAGAAAATGACGCCAACATAAAGTTTGATTCGAAGCGAAAAATAAGTGAAACAAAATGACTAGCATTCTTGGATTTCTCCATAGAATGCTAGAGACACCTATTGGGCGTTAGAGAATTTGGCAAGTAAAAGGGATGAAATTCAAATTGTTGCATCATTGTTAACAATAGATGCCACTTCAAAAAAGTGTAAATTTCCAAATTATTCCGCTTCGAACCAAGAGGACTAGTGGTTATGTTGGAATGGAACCAACGCGAAGACGTCTACTAGCCATTTGGTGGACGCTCTATTACTCTATTTCATACATAATGTAATTAAGTATACTTCGGTGGCGCTACAGTCCGGATGCACCTAAGCATCAACCAATATAGTCGGCCCAAGCGAGGTATCCGTCAGAACGGAAAATTCTCCGATTTCATACGAATCGGGGGATTTTGGCTTCAAGGTATTCTTCCGGACAAATATGTAACCCACAGTGGCATTTCGCTTTTAATTGCGATCAAGTGCGTTTTTACTGATATCTTTGACAGCTTCATACGAATTTTCTTTCGATATCCTCCAACAGGTATTGGTTGCGGAATTTGTTTACTATTTTCAGTGAAGTATTGATAAATGAAAGCAATATAGAAAAAATATATTTTAGCAAAGTAATTGCTTGTATGTATTTGTTGCTTAAATGTGTGTCTCTAGGGCAAAAACAAACGACAAATAGGAAAATTCTTTTCCGAAGACGGATACTGACGGATTTTAGCCTCCGACGGAGTATGCGTTGCGGACAATTCTCCGTTCCAACGGATATCTCGCTATGGTAGAGTATTTGGCTAACTGCCTATAGTTGCGCACTCCAAACAGGGTGAGATTATGCGCAAACCTAAGGCGAGGTCTTCCTCTACTGCGATGAAAATCTGGGTTTAAGTTGAAGACTCATTGTGTCGAAGCTCTAGTGTCCATTCGCTCTATATGTGCTATCCATCCTCTAGACAACTGACCAGATCGATGTCGCCGTGCTGCTCGTATAGTTTGTCTAAATCCTTTTCTGACATCAAAGTGCAACAAGTGTCTATCATCATTCTGCACAACCCCACGAGTTTGGTAGGGATGCGAAAACTGAACATGACTCTATATAACTTGTCTCTATAAATGCTATTATATTCGGCATTAAAATAGGCAAAAAAGCGGTGGGTAATGAAGTGGACTCCCACGGATCTACCGCAGTGTAAATATTTGATCGGTTGTGAAGTTACCTGCATAAAACCACGGTGTTAGCGACCAATCAGTTTGTTGATAAATGGTTTCAAGCATTCAGTCGCCAGACAGAAATTTGTATGCGATGTCAAGGAGACTGATGCCTCTATAGTTGGCGCAATTTAGACAATGGTATTTTTAATGCACTGAGCAAACGTAACGTAATCAGGTTTCATTTATCAGGCATGCTTTTTTCCAAATAAATCTTGCAGATGTATGTTGATGTATGGTTCGAGGACCGACAGCTACAAGTTTTTCTTATTCTTGACGCATTCTTTTTACCTTTTGGTAGCAAAGCAATCTTTTGATTTCTGGCGATGTGACAGTGACAGCAAACCTGGAGTGGAAGTAGAGACCTTTACTACCTCACTAATCAGAGCTGTTTATTTCTACTCTCTGCCCGATTCGTGGAGGAAGAGTGTGCTTTATTGGTAACAGCATATACACTAGCTTTTGCAGTTTAGCACCAGTGAAAAGAACATTTTACAATATGTGCTAGAGCTCTTGTTTTTTAAATGGAATTTGACATGCCGCTTATATTTTCATCAATTATTCACCCTTATTCTACATGAACACGCATGAACACGGCGTTTATATTAAACGATAGATGGTGTTTTTTTTTTAAATCTGTATTACATGTGGCGTATTTATTTTAAGGCGTTTCACACCGTTTAACTCATTTTAGTTGCAAAAAATCACTCGTAAAACGCCGATTATTGTCGATTATAAATTTACGAACGACACTAAAGCGACTCGACGATTATCTGAATAAAAAATCAATCAGTTTTGCATATTTTACTTCTCCATATACATTTTTGGATCTCGCCGTTGAGAAGAGAAACTTACACTTTGACGTCAAATGACCATGCTTGTACGACTTGCGCCAACTGAATAAAACAATGAAAATGGAACACTCCTGTGGCCATATAGAACCAACCAGACTGTATGGCTATTGAAAGTACTGTTAATGCAACATTACGTCGGCTGTTAAACACTTAATTCTGTCGAGACATCTTTTTCTTCCCGCCAATGTAAACAAAATCTTTTTCGTACTTAAAGCTGACATAAATAAGAAATCACATAAAGCATGTTTGATGTACATGTAGGTAATATAAACGAAACTCTTTATTTAAAGATTTGTAACAAAAACCACAAGGTATTCGTCTCGGTAAAGAGGCTGACTTTCCACATTGGATTATCCCTTGACGAATGTCTCGATTCGATAATTTTCAGTGTGTATATTTTCAGAAGCTTCTAATACATATGGCCGCCGGATGACAAAGCTAATAAAAACTCAATGAAACCACTTAACGTCTGTTCGAGTTGCCTAATTTCTTAGGCGAATTAAATGTCAGAACAAATAAAAACAAAACTCCGTCGCTTTAAACTATATGTTTCTCCTTGAGTGTATGACATAATTCTCATGTTTCCCGGTAATTGATCCCACAGCTTGTATACTTTTCTTTTCCCATTTTAATTAACGACAGCAACGAATGGGGAAAACCAGTGTTAACTGATTGACACACCGTCCGCCAAAGAGGGCGGGGGTTCTTAAACCTTGCCACCACAAAGGGATAATTACTAAGCTTCTCCTCGAACAGCATTCCCATTTTATTTTCCGTATACAAATAAAATTCTAATATAGTGTAATTTGTTCCCCATCAGAATACATATCTGATGCACAGTTCATACATTGAACAGAAAGCGGTATAGTACCTTTCACCGAGATTATGTTTACGTACAATTTTAAAAGTTAGATTGATCGATGTGGGGATAAGTAAATTAAATAAGCATTTATAACATACAGTGAAATGTTCGGCTGAATTGTAATCCTCATCCATGTAAATTCGAATGCACGAGTACTCGCTAAGCTCTTCCGCTTCACAGAGGCTCCGAATGAACTCCTGAACGTATTCCATCGACTTTTCATAGGTTTTGCCGCCGACTTCTTGAAGATGCAGCGCCAAGAACTGAGGCCGCAGCAGTGTTATTCGAGTTAGGAACTCCTCCAGCCATGGACTTAATAATCGTGAAGGCTGTAAGTACACCCAAGAGAAACATAAATCCAATTAGAGATCGTAAAAATCAATAAGGCGCACATCATAAGTGTAAGAGATGTTGTAAGAACTGGGACGGGGGTGTGGTGTATGCATACAACCTGACTCTTTTTATAATAATAGGTATAATGTAGGTACTTACATCTTCGAATACGCTTCCAACATTGGCCGTGACTAGGAGCACTGAGGAGGCGTCAGCACTTGAACTCATGATTGCACGTTTAATTTATGAGAAACGATCACAACTTGTTTTGCTATAATAGGATTCTAAATTGTCCGCAAGGAATTCAATGCCCCTTGAATGAAATTTCACTTCGATCTGATTTTGTTGGTCTCTGGTGCGCTGCGTTGTTTATTTTAATGTGTATCACTAAATTGTTTCGTTTTCGTTTTTTTTTTTTTTTTCTCGTCACTTTACTTTGGTGCACTTTTTTCACAACGCAACAAATTTTAATTAATAATTTGCTACTGGAGGGTTTTCTTCTTTACTTTTCTAGCGTGAGGTATTTGTTTTAGTTGGTAGAATGTGGATTAGTTGGTTTAATTGCGATATCAGTCATTTTTTGTTAATTTTATTCTGCGGAGTGAAATTTATTTTCCTATCATCGTTCAAAACAATACAGAAAAACTATCGGACACGAATACTACGACTGCTCTCTCGGAGCGGAAAAAAGAGGATAGGTAGCGAATTTTCTCTTGACGTTGGTTTGACGTCTGCGAAAGCTATTTTTTTTTTTTTTTTTTTTTTTTCTTAAAAGTTTTGACATTTTCTTTTGTTGCTTTTCCGGTTTGTGAAAGGTAGGGCACAGTTGTGGGAGAAAGTCCAGTCGTCACGCATATTATAATATGGTTGATAACTTTTAACAGTGAAGTCCGTCAAAAATATTCATTCTTATACCATGTTCCCAAGAAAATGTGATCAAGCCGAAGTGATTCACGAAAGACGTTTTATTTTAAAATTTAGATTCAGATAATATAAGTATGTACATATAGCTAGCGCTGTATGTATTTTTTTAGTATTAACTTTTAACTTATTATAAAGGGTCCGCCAAATAACTTTTTTTTTTTGAAAATGCTATAAAAAAAACTACCGAATATTTTTTCAAATTTCTTTTTTTATTGGAAAGTACAATCCTTCCGGTTAATAATGTAAAATAATTTCATTCAAATGGCTGCCTCGGCTGGCCATGCAGTAGCCTACACGATCGGTCCAATTTTTAAGCACATTATCGATTGTGTGCAGCTGTATTTCACCAATGGCTTAACGAATATTGTCCTTTAAAGCGTCAATTGTCTCTGGCATGTCGGCGTAACACTTATCTTTTACGGCACCCCACAAATAATAGTCCAACGGTGTCAAATCGCAGCTCCGCGGTGGCCAAACGACATCAGCTCTGCGGCTGATAATGCGATCTTCAAAAACAGACATCGAGTGTAGCTTCGGCTGTGTGGCACGTAGCGCCGTCCTGTTGAAACCAAATGTTGCCAATATCCTCCTCTTCAATTTTTGTGAACAAAAATTCGTTCAACATGGCCCGATAACGATCGCCATTGACTGTAACGGCCACTCCTTGCTCATTTTCGAAGATGTTGATGGCGCTTCACGCACACTTTCTGCCACAGCAGCAATTTTCTCGGGTGTACGCACTGTTTTTTGGTTTTTCACGCTTTGGTTTATCGATGAGGATGCCAGTTTCTTTCACATTTTTCACAAGATATCGTGTATTGGAATGGAAAATTATTCACAACGCATAATCCGTCGAAAAGTATCCGTCTTCGGAGAAAAAAAAATCCGCAATTAATTTCTTTGGGCCATATCGGAATAAAATTTATATTGAACTATCAAAAACATCACTCAAAAACGCACTCTTGGCCGTATTGTAAATTTTCCGTTCCGACGGATACGTTCGCTAGAGCAGATTCGGCCCTATCATGTATCCGTTTTCCGAACATTCATCAACGCATTTTGTTCACTAAAATGTTTTCGCGATGAACAGATGTCGGAGACCACTATTCGGAAAAAAATTGACGACGTGTGGCTGTCAAAACCAGGTGCAAAAAACGCAACCCATCCCAATGAAGCATAGACTGCCGGTGTGGGTTACGTTTTGTCGGAGAAAATGTTCCGAACAGTTTACCGGAACGATTAGCATGAAGCAACATTTTTCTTTCGGAACGGATACCATGATAGGGCCGATTATCTGCCAAATTATGTATGTACAGTACATAATAAAAATATCGCAAACTCATCGAAACATATGAAAAATCCAAAAAATTTATTTATTTTTATGTAAAATGTAGTATTTTGTTGTTGCTGTATAAAGAGTGCAATTGAAAGAGTACAGTCGGGGTCCTATATAACAAACTCCCCTATAGAGAATTGTAATACCATGTTCCCACTAACGTGTTTGAGGCGTATTGTTTAATAAATCTGCAGAGGCGTTTCCACCGAACTTTAGGTAGGTACCTACGTGTTTTATTTTGACATTACTCTGAATTCCTGAAACTTTTCTTTCCAAAGTTAGTTAGAACAAATATTGCCCTTTTGTTGCTTGCTTTTGTTTTAAGAATATTATCTGGTAATATTACAATTGGCGTATTTTTTTGGGAAGTGAGTATAACAATTTTGCATGTAAAGCCTAGTATCCTGCTCGCGCTTAATTTTAGCGAGCTCTTTTCTCTCCACAGCACAGATAAATGCTCGCTTAATTGGTTGTACAGGATATAGATAGGACACACACCCAAATTTTTTTGCCACATGTATTTTGATTTTTGTTATTTTTTCACTTTTTTCCTACTCACTTACATCGATTATCAAGTATTCAAAGAAATATTCAATTAAAAAATTGTTTTGTTTCGAAAATGTCAAAATTTATCGCCGATTTAATGTGCCAGGCAATTCTTTTGCGAGCTAAATCAGTGGAGACATTTTCTTGCCCGAGTATAACAAAATTGTACGTAGTACGTATAACACTCAATATTGTTATACCGGACTGACATTGGGCGTGTCCCATCTATATGAAAGTAAGTAATGAAAGTAAGAATTTAGCGTGCGGAACAGGATACTGCTTTGCTAAACTGCCTCGCTAAATTTTATCTCTGTAGACATTTTTGTATGGAAGATAAAATTTAGCGCGAGCAGGATACTGGGCTTAAAACCAAAAGTGAGTATACATGTTTTGCATGTAAAGCCTAGTATCCTGCTTGCGCTTAATTTTAGCGAGCGTTTTTCTCTCCACAGCACAGATAAATGCTCGCTAAATTCGTTGTACAGGATATAGAGAGGACACACACCCATATTTTATTGCCACATGTATTTTGATTTTTGTTATTTTTTCACTTTTTTCCTACTCACTTACATCGATTATCAAGTATTCCATGAAATATTCAATTAAAAAATTGTTTTGTTTCGAAAATGTCAAAATTTATCGCCGATTTAATGTACCAGGCAATTCTTTCGCGAGCTAAATCAGTGGAGACATTTTCTTGGCCGAGTATAACAAAATTGTACGTAGTACGTATAACACACAATATTGTTATACTCGACTGACAATTAGTGTGTCCCATCTATATGAAAATAAGAATTTAGCGTGCGGAACAGGATACTGCTTTGCTAAACTGCCTCGCTAAATTTTATCTCTGTAGACATTTTTGTATGGAAGATAAAATTTAGCGCGAGCAGGATACTGGGCTTAAAAGTAAAAGTAAGCTAGCTATAGATTCTCAAAAATATACGCCTAATTGCATGTTCCTACATAATAAAAAATAGCAACGACTTATCGAAACACTTGTAAAATAAAAAACTTAAAACTTTCACGGACATTTTTTGTTTGTTTGACAGTTTGTGTTTTGTTGTAGCTGAATAAATTGTTGCATTTGAAACAGTATGTTCCATATAATTAAAACACGTATAAATCACGTAATTAGCAATCATGAACAAATTACATGTTGAAAACATATCCTAAGGATTTCATAAATATTACTATTGTGAATTTGTAATTGTGAATGGTTAACAATCGAAATCAACCCGCCAATAATTCACTGTAACCTAGCCGACCGCAATAGCCATATTTGATTTTTTCGCGAGAGAAAATTTTGCCAACGAAAGTTGCCCTAAGTATTTTTTGCTTCCGCGTTTATTTGTAAATTCAGCATAATTATATTTAACACTTTTATTAACAAAGTAAGTAACAACCAAACTCTCAGCGAAAAAAGCAAGATTTTATCAAATTTCCTTGTGTTTTCACCAACAAAAAAATAAACTTCGCTTACGACGCAATACCTTTCTGAGAAAATGGCCGCCCAAAAAAATTGTGAAATCGCCAAAGCAATCAGCGATTTATCCAGCAGTAGCAGCAGCGATGATTCGGATTTCGATGATGTCTTCAGTAGTTCCCGTTCCCGAAGCATCAGTCAAAATTCGTCATCAGAAAATTTGAAAACCACCGCAAAGCAAAATAAAACACTTCAGCGGCTACCTACTCGTCGACCCGATCCAAACGTTTGCAATCGCAATGCACTTCTTGCACGGGAAAATCGTCGCAGGAAGAAGGCCTATGTTGAAACTCTTGAAAAAGAACTGGACACCATGAAGTACTCGAACAAGAAACTACACAAACTGCTGAGAAAACACATGAAAATGGTTAAGAAATTGGAAAACGAAAAACAATACTACAAGGGACTAATTTCCAATCGATCGGATATTCTTAATTTGGTTTCAGTGTGGAATACAAAATCTGATTCCCACCAGAAAGCTTCATCGTGCTCACCCACCAGCTCAAATAGATCATCCTCCAGCCTGGAGCAGCCGCTTCCAATCAACTACGACTGTAATGACGATAATGGTAGTGCATTGCCTCTCGATGATATGTTGCTATCAGAAGTTTTCATCAATGATTTCAATTTCTTCACAGATTCAAACTACGAACCGTACACCGAGACAAATTGGGATCAGCTCCTGGGTATGGATGAGTGCCCCCTAGCCGAGGAGGACAGCAGCTATTGTCTTAGCGGCAATCCCTTTGAAATGCAAAGTATCAACAGCGAACATAATTACTATAACAATCAGAATGAAGTCAAAAAGCAGTTGCAAGACAGTGGACTTTGCCCGCACTTTGCTAGTGGAAAAATTTCCCTCGAATACTGTTCCAGTTGTCACCTAAACGCAAAGCGTTCCAATGCAGTACCCGATCAGCTACTGGTCGTCGACTAAAATCCTGCATTCAATTGCACAGAATATATTCAAATAGAGGACGCGTTTGTCTGAGGTAATGACGAGCACAAAGCTTCCTCCAACAAATGGTAGTTTATAAGGGTTAGCTTAAAATTTGTTAATCGATACAATTCTTTCCGAAAATACTTTTTAATTTTTTGATTTAATCTATTGTAGGAGTTTGATAGAATCACGTTATATCCAAAAATTTACACTTATAATCTTTTCAACATTCCAGACGCTGGATGCGATGTGTTTCCGTCTTAAAAGTAGAAAAAAAAAATTAAGATTTTAAAGGTGGGTTCTCCAACCGTCTCGTCAACAAAAAGTCTTCGAGGAAGTTTTGCATTTAAGAATGAAACTTATTGTTTCTGAGAAGCGAAATGCAAAATTTACCTCGAACCCAGTTTATGATGAAATTTGTTTATTTTCCATTTGTCCAAATATTTCAGCCTTGTGAGAGACATGAGAGCGCTTCTATCACAGCCATATGACTGGGCTCAGCACGTATCTGCCGCGTCTATTGTAAAACAAAATGTATCGTTCCAAAAAGAGTTTGGAATCATAACCCGCTGCCCAAGGAGTGAGAGCTGTTGCGGCGGGATTACAATTAAAAAGGTTTGACTAATGTGCTCAGTGCAACTGGTAATTGCAATCCCAAAGCAACGGCGATCACTCCAAAATGCTAAACATTTTGAAGATCTAAAAATATTTTTAATCGTTCTTGACTAAGTTCCAGGTTTTGATACTAGAGACACAGCATCGAGCTCTGTGTTACTTGTTTGGATTGAAACATGCCGCTGGTAGGTAAATCTATCAAAACTCCTGCAATAATATTCTACCATTTTCAATAATGTTTGTTGTTTTCTTTTGTTTTATGGTTAAAATAAAAGTCTGGAAAGAATTTTCGATATTAAGGTACATACATACATATAATGCTAGTTGGTAATGTTTTGAATGAAAATAAAATAATGATAAAATATTTATAAATAACTCGTGTTTGTTTTTTATCAACGACTTAGTAGACGGATCTGTTTTCATTTGCACAGCGATAAGATGTAACGAGGTGTTGGTATATTGTAAACGAGTTGCGTAAAAGGGACTTTTGTTGAAACGAAAGTATGAAGAAGGTGCTGGCAATAATTAACCTCTACATTGCAAAAGCTCGCAGTCTAATGTGAGCACTTGGCTATTGGGGGGAAGTGCCTTGACTGGAGATTGAGTCTTAGACCAATCGCTAAGCGAAGGAGAGAATAAATATAAGCTTTATATATAAGCTAAAAATCACATCTTTATTACTTTGGTATGTTTTGTCCCAAGCGTGTGAAAAATATACACTTCATCAACTTTAACCCTACCCAACTGCACATAATGCACTCTGATTCTAGATCGGTATAGGCTCGAATCCCTCGTAGGTCTTCCCTTTTCCATGGTCCTATTAGCAATGAGGTTAACAGCTTGATCGGGCGTTAATCAAATACTGTTTTAAATGCCTAGTTTTGAAATGTATATAGTACAAAACATCCTTCGCCTTCGAAACGTACGTTACAGATCTAATTTTAACTCTGTTGAGATTTGCAGATTGGATAGGTGATATAAAAGTTATGACAAAGCTGCAAACATCTGGGGTAGAATTCTGTAAAATACGAAACGAAATTTTCATATTCAGAGTTGATCGTCAGCAAACTTCGTTGTCAGGAACCGGCTAAGGTGGTTTGTCATCATAAGTGAATCACAAACAAAAAAATTGGTCGGCGTGAGGTGATAAACTGACAATCAATGTCGTTTTCGGTTGGTCGTCCAGAACCGTTCGGACGCTTCTGAAAGCGTTCGATTGGCACTGAACTGACAGTTCTTTTACTGAAAAGAAGAAACATTTGCTTCTGGATTTGAATTCATAATCGCGAAGAGGTCTTTCGGACGGTTCTGGACGACCAACCGAAAACGACAACAGTTTTCACAACTAAACTGCCACATGATTGTCACATGCGACACCTTACGCAGACACAACAACTATCACAAATCACCTTAGACGATTCTACCCCAAAGCGAGGTAGGTACCTTAGGATAAGGTAATTCTTGGTTTTAGGTATTCCTGCAAGAAACAAAAACAATGAGGAAAATTCAGGCGCCAGGAGAACGATGTAGGTGTGTTTATGCTATAGTGATAGTCGTTTGACGATTTTTATGGAGCGGTCATGAATCTCAATGATGTTTTGCCTCAAAGAGTTTTTCGATTCAAAAAACTGATAGACGCCATTCGAACGAACTCGAAAGACACATATGGCAGGCTGGTTCAGAATTGATTTCTTTCAAGGGTACGAATGTCTGACGCTAATTTTGACATGTTTTTTTTTCTATGTCCCAAAGTTAGGATCAAACGCCCTCCGACGATCAAAGAATCGGGACCAGCATGCCGGTCAAGACACCACGAAACAAAAATCATTCGGTGACTCATAAAGAGAACTGAATCATTGGCATAATCATTTCATTCATCATCATTGACAACTTCCGACATTACCTAATTATTTTGGAAACTTTCACTTTTTTTAACGCACCAATTTGAATTTCAACCGTTTTACTTGGCAATTTCAGTCACCCCCCAGTAAGTGTCTCTAGCATTCTACGAAGAAAACCAAGATGGCTGCCATTTCGTTTCGCTTAAAAAAATGCCCAGCAAAAGATTTTCCGCTTCAAATAATTGTCTACCAATTTCGATAAGTGATCAAAAATTATGCTAATGCGCTCGAAAAGAATGCAATGGCTTCTCGTTAACTGCTAAACACCATGTGGCCACCAAGCGCGTCCCTTCTTGCCTACGTTCGTAGTAGAATTGCCTAGATTACCAACCAATTATGAGCGTAGCTGTTTTATCGGTTTTGTGTGTTTCGCTAGGAAGTACGCTAAAAAAATTGTTTTATGTGGATCTCATGTAATCGTCTTTAACCACAATACCTAGTCACCCGTATCGTGGAATCCGCCGGAATTATTCACGGAAAAGTATACTCACTCGCATCCGCAAAGTGAACAGTTCCCCGTTCGGGAAAAATTCGATTTGAACGTTTTTAACGATAATGAAACTTATTCATCTCCAAGATTTGGTCGAAAGAAATCCGATGACTAAAACATCAACATCGATTTATGACTTATACAAAAACATTATTGGTTGCGTTTGCGTAGGGCCTTTATTGTCCATATTTGCCGGTTAGCTGCAGCAAGCTTGATTATTCTCTGACCCAAAACAAGACAAACAATAAAACAAGCACAAGAGTGTGGTGTGTATTTTGAACTTTTTTTTTTATTAAATTTAATTTACTAAACTTAAGAAACAAATAAAAAAAAAACTAACGACTTATAATCTGTGTACTTTTATGCTTTTTTAAAGAACCATCTCGTATAAAAAAGTTGAAGAAAACTTTTTTTATTTTAATAATTTGTTGCTGATAATTTTTGTTTGTTTATAAATAAAAAGGAAATGCAATGCGGAAACTTAATAACGAGTTATTTGGGGGTTATTTAACATCGATTGGTTCATTTGATTTACAGAGACCATCTACCAGTGTGTCCAACAACGCTCGTAGCTCTTGTTGCGCAAATTCTTGCGGTAGAGGTAACCGCTCTAAAGCAATTTTGATGATTAGACAGGGATTCAGGACAGGACAGACAACAAGTACACCACGCACAAGACAGGCCAAACTCTGAGCGATTTCACTTTGGCACAATCGATGTTTCGGCGTTGGACAAGGCAGGAGATTAATACGGGAACACAGGTCGGCCAGTTGTGGTTTAAGGTTTTCCCAGCGCGCTTCGATGTCACCCTCATGAAGGTTTTTAAGACTTTTAAACTGAAACAGAGAAGAGAGTGTTTTTATTCTCATTAGAGTGATGGGGGAAGCTACTGCTTACCTTCTCGTTGATATCGATAAAGTCCAAGAAGATCTGTCCCTGATTCGACCAGTTGGGCACTTTAATGTTCTTGTTCAGTGACGGATTGTCAAACTGGCTAAGTAGTTCGTGCAGGTAGTCCATGTTGTCTAAAGAAACATAAAAATTAGTAGAAGGAATTGTGTTTTATCAAAACTCACCATTAATGACTGCATCCGGTGCAATGTGCTCGAAAATTACTTCATGCGCCTGTGCCCACTTCTGAGCTTTTAACAAATACCTGGCTTGCATGTGGTAGTTGCCAATTGAACCAGCTTTAACCGCCTTTGCCCAATCTAACCACTTTTGTGGCACACCCAAAACGTTGATTATGAATTTCTCATTCTCGGTTATAGCACCGTCATTGGACACGGACACATATCGGTACAGATAGTCCTGGATGTGCATTTCGCGTATATTTTTGTCCTTTATATGGAGAAGGGCAAACACCGACCATTGCCAGAGACCATAATTCTCCAACTGCGAGGCAAAGTCAACATGCAACTGGCTTTCATAAAGTTCGGAACAGTGATGGTAGCCGAGTGCTTCGAATGTTTGCAGCAACAACCAGCTGTGAAATGGACAGATATTTACAAATGAGCTGGAACTACTAACAGCTACCTACCTCAGCCTGTAGTCCATAAAATCGGCGGTATGGTTCAATGGATTGAGAAGATTCTCCAGCGGATGACTACGTTTTGAATACAGCTGCAGAATGTGGTAACGCAGATCATACAGTGGATGCTTTTCACTCTTTCCAGTCGAGTCGGTGTAGTGAGGCGATGGCGGCATTGCGTAGAATTCATCGGCTTGAAACGATTTCTCGTAAGTGATTAGAGCGTCAGTAATGGAACAAGTCGGCGAGCAGAGATACCACAGTTGCAGCTAAAGGAGTAGTGGGTCCATTAGAAAGAGCAAAAAATAGGATAATCATTTTCAAGAAACTCACCGCCAAAACCTTAATCCACTCGATACCCTCGAGGGTGTTTACCGGCCCATGTGACGAGTCCATCAATGCAACTCCGGCCACCAGCATAAACATCTTTAAGCGTTCAACGCTTATAAATTTATCCGCTTCCACCTTGTGCCAGGCAGCCAGTTGATCTTCCATCAGTTGCCTTACTACAGGTCCCGATGACAGCTGAGACAACAGCAAAGCCAAATTAGCATCGTCGTACCTAAATGCCAATTCACACGCATCCACCACTTTATGGCACATTAGCAGTTCCATGAGGTGGTCGATGTATGTATTTTTTGACACAGTTTTCGTCAGAAGATCCTTATCGGTGAGTGTGTTCTCCAGCCACTGCGACAGCAAATTTCTTCGACACATAACCGCCAGATGACTGTCCGCCTCACGACCGTCGAGTTCGTCATGTTCACCCCACAGAGCCAAGCAAAGCGACCAAACCGACACAGCATACTCCTGCAATGGCCCCATATTTAGTTGCTTAATCGCCTCATCCAAGTGCTTGACGATGAGCTCTGTTCCGCCGTTGGATTTAATCATGGGACAGTCGGTGTCCTCTACTTCCACTTGCAGTGAGTTCTTCAACTGAATTTCCAAATGTTCAACAATACTCTCGTCGAACTTTTCAATGTGCATGGTGGAGGAGATCCTCACCTGGTACAGAACTGTTGGAGAATAGTCGTTTGACTGTCGGCCAGCAAAGATGTCTTTCAAGTCCAAGAGGCTAGCGTCTGAAAAGAAGTTTATGCATACAGAATCTCGTTGACTTAGCCGTGCTTTTGATACGTACTTTTGATCTTCCTAACTGCCGAGTTCTTTGTTGCGGGCAAAATCAGTGTATTCTGTGGGCCAAAGGCGACCCTGAATCGACGACTGTTGAAAATTCCCAAATCTGCGGCGCATTTACCCTGCAATCGGAAGGCGAGAGACTTCTCATACGGGACCTGAGACGCCATCGCTTTAACCTGGGCTACTTTCGGTTTTATTATTAACGGTTGATATTTTACCAAAGGCGCTGCCTCCACTGTTGCCGCTGGTGACTGTAATTGAGGTAACATTATTTTTTTGTCATTTTAAGGACATGCGATAGGGAGTACAAACATCAAATTCTTTGGGCGTGTCTTTCAGTGTTTCGTAGGCGGAACTTTGACTAGCTGGATAGTCGACTTGACTTGATGCTTCCGAGTTACCATAACCGTCCTTCCACAAGGACTGTGATGATGAGTATTGATCAACGCCACGGTTCAGAAACAAACGGTTGCTTGCGCTCATATCGGTGCTATCACAATCGTCCAGTTTCTCGTGGACAACTTAAGGAAAAATACATATAACGTTGTGTGCATTAATTTAAATGAAAACCTACTTGATTTGCAATCCATGTCATCGTCGATGAACAGTGAAGCCTTCATTAATTGTAGTTTATGAGAATCGGTACCCGTACCTTTAGCAAGCACCGCTGTGGGACTAGTGAGCACATTTCGCCGCGAATTATCAAAGAAGGAATAGTCGCTTTGACCACTGTTTTGAAGAAACTCTGAAAGAAACAAAAATTAGAGTCAAATGTGTTCCGCTGGGGTTTTTTTTTAAACTTTTTTGAGACAAACTATTTGAAATGACAGTTAGTAGAGGAGAAATAAAATCATTCACCCTTATTCCCGTTGGCGTTTGTTGTATACGACTCATATGTCGTGTCGTCTTAAACACGATATTCCGATTTTTTTTCCGAACTTTTGTTAAAGATTTTGCTTCTTTTTCAAGTGTTCACTGTAATTTCAAATCGTTTGTTTAAAAAAGTTACAAGCACTGCCTTAAAACCGAAATGAAATATCAGGCGTTTACGACAAACGCCAACGGGAATAGGGGTGATTAACAATAGTCCGAAAAAAATATGAATACCGATTGGAGACGTATATGACAAGCGCCAATGGGAATACGGGTGAATGGATATCATACGTCGTGTTATGAAATATGTATTGCATTTCAATAGCACAAGCGCATTTGACAGTCGCTTGTACAAATGTATGATCGATGTTTTCTCTTGGAAGTGAAAAAATGTTGTGCTTACGAATAGCTAAAATCAGTCGAAGCAATCGACAATTGTCGTGAATTTATTTAGGCTTTGTTCGTGATGGTTCTCCAGGGATGCCAATGGGGCCGACATGGTGCCTAGTCTACGGTGTTGAACTTACACCCTATACAACCTAACCTAACGCTCATGTTAAGAACATAATCCGATTAAATGTCAGCATCGTAATCAAAAATGGAGGAAGCCCTATCTTTATGTGTAACATATATGTGAGAGTTGCAGTATTCGTTCAAGAAAAAAATTGTAACAATTGTTAAAGAAAAAATAATTCTTCATTTGTTTTCCAGAAGGCACGTAAGATTCTTCTGTATATCAACATTTCGTGATCCCATACAAGAGTAGCGGCGTTCTTGGAAGACTGGGCAGTAACACAGGGGATGTTCCACAGGCTCTGTCCTCTTCATCTCTGAAACGCCTGCAGAAGTCATTTGTAAAGATACCTAGTCTTTTGGCCATGTTTTCAATGATGCAGTGTCCGTTTATTACCCCGACGAGTACTCGGATTTAGTTTCTATCAAAATATGTTAGAATCTTTGTGTCAATTGCGGGCAACAAGCTGCAAGTTATAGTACAATCGGAAGGGTTTGTTCCATCCTTATTTAGCCAAGTTTAATGTAACATTGTCAATGATGCCATTAGCTGTTGTTGAAAGCTGGTAATGCTTGTCTGTCAGCTAATAGTATGTCCATTTCAGAGCCGTATCTGGCCAGTTTATCTGCTGCCTCGTTCTTTTCCACACCAACATTTCCAGGAACCCAGCACAGCTATACATAATGTGTTATGGTTTAATGCTCTCAATGCCGAGGTGCACTCACTTACGGATTTAGAGTGCTGCTTGGTTTTTAAGTGCTGCTTGGCTGGTAATTTCCATTAGTTCCCTCGCTAAGACAGTTTGAGTTGCTTTTTTAACCTAGAAAACGCTGCACTGATCTGCCAGTCGGTATGAATGGCTGATACTTAGTTCTTCTGAGTTGACCCCTGCTCCCGTTCCATTCTTCGTCTTTGAGCCATCAGTGAAGATGGGTATATCTTTTATGACAGTACTCGGGGAGAGCCTGTCCTGCCTGTATCTAGTAAGATATCCTTAATATCTGTCCATTTGGGATTGATACTTTCTTCTGTGATTTAGTTTAATGTTAATTTTTACCATTATGATATCCTTGACGTATGATCAGTCTGCACCTGGTCAGACTTTTGCTGTTATAATTATATTTCTACTATACCGTTTGTTAATGATTATGTAGTCTATTTCATTGCTATTTTTAAATTCGCTGTATGTCTCGGAGACGTCTAGGTATCGAGTCTTCTTGGGGGCTAGATTGTAGATAACGTTGTCGTGTTTGACAGTTGCAGTCACATAATCACCCCTATTCCCGTTGGCGTTTGTCGTAAACGACTCATATTTCACTTCGTTTTTTAGTCGGTGTTTGTAACTTTGTTGAGACAAATGGATTAAAATGATGGTGAACACATAGAAAAAAGAAATAAAATTGTTAAGAAAAGTTAAAAAGAAATTTGAACATCGTTTTACAACTACACGAAACATGAGTCGTATACGACAAACGCCAACGGGAATAGGGGTGAAATATGTGCTCTGCTGTTTCTGCGCCCTCGTTGCATAGTCTGCAAGTGTTGTCTTGTGCTATACATGGGTCATCAAGTCATCAAGTGTTTTTTAACACGACAGTGCCCTGTAAGGAAGCCTGTGACCAATCGAATCTGACTTCTACTTACTGGTGGGTTCCACATTTCACTTTCACTCGAAATGAAATCGAAATTTTTGTGTTCTACATTTCAGTGTATTCGATTTCGATTTCAAAATTTTCAGAATTGAGACAAAGTGAAATTGTGATTTCGAAAAAATGTCGGAGTTTCCGAATCGCTCGAAATGCAGAACACTGAAAACGAATTCACTCGATTTGCAATTTCGATTTCACTCGATTTCTGGAACCTAGCTGTTAATTGTAGTATGTACCTAGTTGTTTCGTTTTTTTTTGTGGAAACTGTTTGGCATGAAGTTTTTGGCTTGCCTGTTTCCTTCGGCATTCCTCCAGAAATGGATATTCTTTTCTTTTAGCCAGATTTTGATACCACTTTTTATAGTGTTGATTGGTAGCCTGCAGAATGGTCTTGGCATTATGAAATCGGATACCGATCATTTCTGGCTAATTTGTCTGCTTTTTCGTTGCCTTCATATCCACTGTGCCCCGGCACCCAAATCAGGTGAACCTTGTTTGTGGTGACCAGTATTTGCAGGATGAGAAGACAGTCCCAGACCATACTCCCGCTCCAACTCCCTCATTAGTTTTGGATTCATCTATGTACCATACAAGTGGATCTTTGGCAAATGTTGGTTTGTTCTGTTCCTAGTTTAAAATGGGGATGTAACCTCTGAGTTCCTGTAGGATATCAGTGTGGACTATGTTGAAATTTGATTCATCTTCTGTGATGAGCATATAAACATTACCCATTTATTGCTTCTTTCATGAGTTCTAGATGAAGTGGTGGGATGTTTAGGATAACCTCAAGTGCAGCTGTTGGTGCAGTTTTCATTGCTCCAGTTGCACAGACACATGCTAGTCTCTGTATTTTGTTGAGTTTAGCCTGTGCTGACCTCTGCGTTGCTTTATACCACCAAACGGCGGCTGCATACGTGATAATAGGTCTTGTTATTGCCGTGTACATCCACAGTGTCATTTTGGGGTTAAGTCCCCATTTTTTAGCGAGTAGACTGTTGCTGGTCCATAAGGACATTCTTGGGGTTTGCTTGAAATTTGTATTCATGACGGTTAGTTCGTTTATTTGACAAAATTCTTGCCAACTTAAAGATCATTAATGCTCCTATTGTCTCTTGGTTGTAATTCAAAATTGTCATACACAACCCTGATAGAAAAGTTGTATGCCACAACACAACAAAGATGGCAGCAGTGGTTGTAAGTTAGTTTGGTTGTGTGATAGTTGAGTTCTGTTCTACAATAGGGGCATACATCTCGATCCACGCTACAAAGAAGTCAGAGATGTGATCGGTTGATAATCAACAATAATACTAAGCGACGAGATTTGTTCAACAGTTGCGAGTATCCTTTCCGATACCCTGCTGAATGAATGAAACTATGTCACTAGATAATATAGAACTACATTATGTACTAGATTTTCCTCATACTGATAAAAAAAAACAGAATATTGGAGTGATTTTAATTGCCTCTGGAATGCGCTTATCTGTTAAAAAAAAGCCAACCCTTAGAATTATCTTATCAAAATACAGCTTAACAAAAAAAAAATTAAATATGTTTCAGAAATACCTACGCAACAGCTGAAATCCTGTTCCAATAAAACATGAATACCAAGCAAAGTGGATGATCTTTGCCTAGCGAGTCCATAAAACTTAACCTAAACTAATCAAACGAATGTTTCTTTGTGTTGTTTTATAAACATTTAGCATATAATTCTTTAATAAGTGTGATTAACATAATACGATCGCCTGGTTTTGTATAATATATCACTAAGTGGCTGGCTAAATTCCATACTAAGCACCCAAACCAAAATAACCTCGTTTACTACAAAATATCGAGTAGATTGGCATCAAATCATAAGAGTAGAGATAATTATACACATTCTAAAAGAGAGACTGTGTAGAGAGAAAGATAGAATCGTGATCGCAAATATACTTACGAGTCTTGTCCATCAACATGAATTCGGCTTCATCGATATTTAGTCCAACGCCATTGGGATCTTGTTTTCCCGCGGCTACACCACCGACAGCACCAGCAAGTTTATCGGCCACCTACAAAAAAAAAAATGCAATTTAATAGCAATATATCAATTGTTGGTCCCACAATGGCAATGGCTTACCTTTGCGCCCTTAACCGCTCCTGGATCGCCCTCTTTGATGTTCAATTTAGCTTTCTTCGGATCAACGGGTATGTCATCCTCTTCGTCACTGTCATTTATGCCGTATTTGGAAAAGTGTTTGGCCTTGAACACCCAACTGCCAGTCTCTGGACGATACTCAATAAAACGAATATCATTCTTGTCACAGACACGTCGCAACTTGGACTCATAGTCCATCTCGGCGAGGCGTTGTGGATCTTTAATCGGTTCGTGTTTGGTTTTATCATGCGGCCAAACTTGATCGAGTGTGATTTGTGCCTCACGATTGAGTCCAGAACCAATCGGCGGCTTATTGTCATCGTCGGGGTATATGATCACTTCTTTGTTGCGGAAATGTACTAAAAAATTGCCCGAATTAGTGAAGGTCTAGAAGGAGATTTTTGTCGGCTCCTTCAACTTACCTATTTCGTCCAAGTTCAATCCGGCGACGTCCATTTCTTTGTTAAAGTAGACATTGCCATAGCCTTCACGACCAATAGTAAAGTTGGGCACAACGCAAGATCCGTCTTCAGCAAGATATGACTTTAAATCGTCCAGCGATGGTATTGTATAGTAACTGTAAGAATGGAGAACGGCAAAGTTAAAGTTACACTAGCTAAAGTTCCTATTGAAAGCTTCCATACAGCACCCGAAAATATACCCCCTATACATACAAAGTCAGACTTACCCAACTCGCCGGAGTACAATTCCAGTTGGATGTGGTTCCATACTCATGTAGGACGAATCGTCGTTGCGATCCTCGGTGTACGAACGATTGGAGGTAAAACTTTCGCTTACCGTTTCAGCATAGGACGCAGTTTTATTCAGCGATTCCTTGCGTGTTACGGATGCCGCTTCGTCGGCCGAACTGAATGGTAATTCACCTGATTTTCGTGGAACCAGCTCGGTTAGGGTGTTATTCATCAGAGACTCCGATTGGTGGTGGACATTTTGTTGACGAACTTTTTCCAAGTTGTTCGGATGTAACCACGATTCGCGGCGACTTGAATCGCCCTCTTTGTTAGCCGGTGGTATGTTCTCTTGTGCAATTTCACCCGAAAATGATTCGTTACGATGCATCGCGCCAGCACTAGAACCTCCGGCTCTATTACCACTCTCTCCCGCATTGACAGATGATGATTTGCCGCTTTGCGGAGTTCCACCACTGTTCAGGGAAGCATTGGGTGTGTTCGTTTGCTTGGGCTTGATGACCAATCGCTTGGCGTTTGGTTTCAAGCTAAATGTCTCCACGCTGCTGTCGAATTCTTCCAGACCCTCAAACAGGGCTTTCTGTAAATTATCATAGATTAGAAGGGGTTCCAGTCAAATGCGCATATGTGTGAATTTACCTTAGTCAGGGCACTGCCAATCGGTTTGATTTTAATGGAATTGGAACTCGGTTTGGCTGATATCTTGAACTGCGAGTTGGTGGATTCAAGGATGGCTTTCTGAGCCACGGGGTTGGTGGCGCGCAGAGCATCGGTTTCATCGTTGCGCTTCAAATCCTTGAATATAGGATTGTCTCCGTAGGGCGATGTGACTTTCGAGAGAATTTGCTGATGAATTGGAATTGTGCTCTGCTGTTGAGTCGCTCCAAGTGTTGTGTTTCTATGAGATAAAGAAAAGCATAACATTTTCCAATCGACAGAAATGATTGTGGTACTTACCCTCCGAGTGTAGACGCTCCAAAGGCACCCATTGTGTTGTTGTTGCCGAACATGCTTGTACCACCGCCAAAGAGCCCGCCACTCGATGCTCCCGGTTGCATAGTATTCCCAAAAAGGGGCTTATTAGCCGTATTACCAAACATCGATGGCTGGCCCGTGTTGAATGTAAGCGGAGCAGCTGAGGTTTGAGCTCCAAAACCACCAAATCCAGTTGTGGGCGGCTTGTTCAAGCCCGTATTGAACAACGATCCAGACTGATTGGGCTGGAAACTGCCGAATCCGGTATTTGCTGTGGTCGTGCCAAACGCTGAGGTGTTCGCTCCGAATGTCGGTGCTGGTTTCTGTCCAAAAAGCCCGCCGCCTGCAGTACTGGTATTGACATTCGTTCCGAATCCACCGAAACCAGTGTTGGCCGTGGATGCTGCCAGGCCAAATGACGGTTTGTTGTCGGTAGCAGGAGCGCCGAAAACTGAATTCTGTTGAGCAGGGGCACCAAACCCACCAAAACCAGCTTGATTCTGTTGACCAAATGCGGGCGCTGCGGTATTCTGAGGCGCTTGCTGGCCAAACATACTAGGCGCTTGTGTCTGACCGAATGTCTTTGCTCCGAAGGGATTTGCAGAGTTGTCCACTGGAGCCGATCCAAAGGCAAATCCTGTATTAGATGTTGCGGGTGTGGAGAACGGTTTGGCGAGAAAACTATTTGTGGGTTGAGCTGTTGCTCCAAACGCAGGTGCTGGTTGTCCAAAGATGCTCGTTCCAAATAGGTTTTTGTTTTCGGTCGGTTGTTGTGCAGGCTGTTGGCCGAAAAGACCAGTCGTCTGCTGAGTGCTGGCGCCAAAGAGACCTCCAGTATTGGCTACCGGCTGAGCTGGACCGAACCCACTGAATCCGGCTGAGGTTCCCGCCTGTGGGCCTTTTCTGTTCGCCAAATAGTCCTCCATGCGTAGTTCTTCCAGTGATTTAGCTTCATATTCCTTCATGGCGGTGATGCAGTGCTGTTTTGTGTTTACGTTGTTTGGCGTTCCACCCTTCATTAGTGTATCAGTTCCGATGGTGGGCTGATATTTAACCAGTATGGTACCCGTGGCATTACCCGCGCTAGCCGTTGGCTGACCAAATGCAGTGGCAGCACTTGCAAATGCATTTGTGGGCTGGCTGGTTTGACCAAATGATCCAAAACCTGTTGTACTTGTAGGTTGCGCCTGTCCAAACAGCGATGTATTGGGCTGAGCTGCTGTTTGCCCCCCGAATCCAAAACCTGATGGTTTAGCAGCGCCAAATGCGGACGTTGACGATTGACCAAAGAGTGAGGTTTGCGGGGCAGTTGGTTGAGCTGCGCCAAAAATCGATGTATTCTGCTGAGGCTGCGAAAATCCTTAAAAAGAAACAAAAAATGAGTTTTGTGAGATTGTAGACACGAGGGTATCGTATGCAATCTAAATTAACAATAGCCTGAGTTGTTTAAAATCTGTAAATACTTAAAAGAGCTGGATAAAGTCCAACGCTCGCAATAGGACCTGTGAAAATAAGCCAAAAGTTGAAACTAAACAGCTACTGAGGCAAATAAAAAAAGTTATGTTTCCATTTCCTTACTAATGGGGATATTTTTTGTTTGTTTATCACTTTGTGGTAAAATAAAGTAAAATTTAAAGCTAAGAAGTTAGGTTAGGTTGGGTTACGGGGCTCTCGAAAGCAATGTGTTCAAATCATTCAAACAGAACCAGAGTGGTAAGAAAAACCCGTGCAATTGTTACATGCGGTTTCTTAAACCTAAACTAGTTCGTGCCTTTGTCATGTCAAGCGTTCAGTTAAACACTTGTAAAATTGAGAATGCGTCAGTACAGTACACTTGAAAATAATCATCAAAGTGTTATTATTTATGTACAAACAATGTGATTTGATTATGATGTAGTACCTAGTACTACGTGCAAAGCCAATAAACGATATACGCATTTAGTACCTCAACAAAAATGCACTCAATATAGGATGTATCCACTAACAGCCTCTTGAGAGATCATGTGAACAAAGAAATTCATTCACTCTCTTTAAATAAACTTTTCTGTTTCACTACTATCAATAATTTAGCAAGTAACATGTAACTTAACCACAATACAACAATTAATTACCTCCAAATGATGGCTGAGCAGTGGTTGTGGTTCCAAAAGCCGACGATGTGCTTGCTCCAAACAGCGTGCTAGGGTTTTGAGCTCCACCAAATAACGAAGTGTTTGGTTGCTGTCCAAATGCGGGCGCTTGTCCGAAACCACCAGTAGCTGGTTTTCCAAATGTCGACTGACCAAATGGTGATGCAGTTGGAGTGTTATTGAAGCCAAATCCGGCACTTGTGGAAGTCTGGCCAAACGTAGGTTTAGTTCCACCAAACATGTTTATCCTTTACTTTTCCCCGGAAACACACTTTTCACTAATTTAATTGATTTCAATTTCCTTTTGTATTTTTGCCTATTTACACGAGTTGTGAAAATCGTTAAAACTTCATGGGCAAAAAAAAGCGTGAATAACACACGAGCGACGGAATATATAGACGTTTTTGCAACGGGAGGGGGTCCAGGGTATTACACCGTATTACACCACAAGAATTATTGTCGTCGCGCGAATAGTTTGATATCTGTGCAATATATTTTAATGCCTAACTTATTTGCAGCTTATATTTTTATTCATTTCTTCTCCAGGATAAATTTGCACAATAATTTAAGAGAGAAAATGCGAAAAGGCGAGAATCGCGTTTTTAGGAAAGTACTTAACTTGAAAAATGGCGCTATACCGTTTTTGAAGTTTCTTTTTTTCTTTTGTGTCGGCAATTTGCGCTGAATTTGTGTATTCAGTCAAAGCCAAGTGACTGTATTCAGTGAAAACATATGTTAATTTCGATTCGCCAGAAAAAAGCACCCGAGATCACTTTTTTCGTTCGTTTGGTACAAAAAAAAGCAATCTTTTTCAGAGTCGAGAGCACTTTTGCGAATCTAGATTTTTTCTCAGAGACGCTCGAGATTTACCAATACACTTACATTATGATGAAAAAAAAATCTTCACAACAAAAAAGGTAAACAACTTTTGGCAGCCACACCACCAACACCAACAAAGAACAGCGCAGTATACTTCTTTTTGTTCGATTGGCCAGACGAAATCTACAGAAATCTTAAAAAATCTCAGATTGCCAATCGAATTCAACAATAGTATAACTAGTACTTTTCCTATTGAAATCGATTTTGGCTGTTTTGTGACAGATTTTTTTATTTTTAAAAAACGAAAAAATCGAAAACGAAGTATATAATTCTTATCCCTACTGACATTGCCCATCGAAAAAGATATTTTCTCCTATGTTTAGTTCAAGTTTGTTTATACATAAAGGTATTATGTAGAAAAGTCGACCGTTATCGCACAAAGTTTATTTCAGAGAATTTCCTTCGCCTTGTGGGTTCTGAAAATATGTTAAATTCTGTTAAGTAAATGTAATTAAACAATGCTTCCAACCCAGGCAAGTAGTGTGGAAGCTAATCGGGATAAAGCCGAAATAAATATGGTTATAGCAATTTTTTGATTATTCAAGCAGCCAATAATTAAAAATCTTCTTGCTAAAGTAAGCAAGCCAATCCTCATAAAGTTCCTACATATATGGGAATGTAGTAGTAGATACACAGTTCCTTCTTATTTAAAACTTAGTACGATTTAAATTTTAGCTCCCATAAAAAATTCTTTCCCAAAATTGAGCTAAACTAAATTTAAGCGAATCCCTTTAGCCGAGCAATACGCATCTACAGGTAAAAAATCAGACTGCATGTGTCTGCATATTTATTTATGGTTCTGCACATTTGCCCATGCTAAATTGTAATAGATGATCGTGTTTTTTTCTGTTGCACCTACATATTTTTGTGTTGTGGAAAAGTTAATGAGGATGAGTTTTTTTTTCCAATGAATACCTCGCTGAGAAATCCCTTCAAAGTACAAATTCGAGATCAAATAATAGCTGACAAGTAAAAAAGAAGCCCAACGAAAATAAAACATTTTTTCGGGTTGATGAATTTTAGAAGGAAGTCATTTTTAACGAACAGCTGATTTATATCCACAATGGAGTCCATGCCAAAATTTTTTAAGGGTTTCAGCTATGTTTGAAGAGAAAAATTGAAGATCAACTGAAATCTAGTTTCGTTTAATCTGTGTATATACATACCTTCAAATAAGAAAAAAAATGTCAACAACTCGAACATGAAAAGGATAAAATAGTGCGCCATTAAAAGTCGTGAGAAGCGATGGATAGATACGATCGAAAATACCTTGTCTTTTCTACTCACTTAAAATCGACCTGTCTCGCCCGACAGGACTTTCATGGGAAGGCCTTAAGTGTAGCCCACCACAGTGCACCGCAAAGTATCATAATAATATTGTGAAGGAGCAAAGAGCAACATTCAAAAAGCAATGAAAGTGATTTATGAACACGGTTTTACAAATTGTTTTTCTTGCAACATATTTTCGAGTTTTAAAAGGTATAAACGTTTATCCCTCTATTCCCTTATCCTACATTAAAAATCATTCAGCGGCCAAGCGCAATAGCTGCAAATATTCTTGCAACATATTTTCGAGTTTTAAAAGGTACAAACGTTTATCCCTCTATTCCCTTATCCTACATTAAAAATCATTCAGCGGCCAAGCGCAATAGCTGAATATCTGCACACACCATCAACAATCCAACTGTCAAAATCCACAGTAGGTGTGAATTCGTTGTTGCTTTTTCACATCAGCCTCTCCCCAAGCATATACTGTCGACGTCTTCTCTCTCATATGTGTATGCGTCGTAGAGTCGTAATCAGTTGAATTTTTATTTTCGAAAAAAATGTCCGTGGGGCCGCGAGCGCCTCCCAATTTTTTGTTGACAAAAAGTGACTAAATTTACCGTGTTTCCCTTGTAAAAACAATTCGTGTGTGTTTTTGTGAATTTTATGTTTGTGCCAAGGAACAATAGTTTCCTTAAAAATAGCTTTCAAAATGAGTGTGTGGCAGGATACGGACAACCAACATCGGTTCGGAATTGGTAAGCGTAGTGAAAAAAATGCGAGCAAATCTCATCATCGTCGTTTATTGTTTGATGAAAAATTATTCATCATCACATTCATCGACAGCTATGCAACACACTTGAGCGTTCGTTTTTTTCCAATGTTTTATTTTTCCATGAAATACCCTTGACTAGAATTATGAGGAACGACCTCCTAGGGTGTAACTTGTTGCTTGGGATTGAAATAGTAGTGCAATTGAAAATCGAAATGATTTCCTTATTTAAGGAAATACTGTCTTTTCCCAGCGTCGAATTGAAAGTGAAAAAGGAATAGGTAACTATATGGTGACGAGAAAATAAAATTTCTTCTACGGATATGCTGAAAATTTCCTTTCATTTGCTGTTTTCTTCGATTTACACTCCCAAAAAGCATACAAACGAACAATTAATAAATAAAAAAAAATCGTCGATTAGAATAAGAACGGGAGAAACTGATTACAAAAAAAGCGCCCCCTCCCTTCCTGCGCACACAAGACGCTATAACACTAGAGAATAAAAGATACACAACACTTTGCTTTGTTGAGTGGATTTTCCAATTAGGGCGTTCGTTTTCCTTAAGATATTTCTGAGTTTGGACGATTGGAGTTTGGATCAATTGCAATACAATTCGTTGTCGATTATGATGAACTAGAAGTCAACAAAGTAGATTGTCTGGGAATATGAAGAGGAATCGAGTGCGTTGGAGTCATGCATGCAAGTACAAGGGTGGGTCACTGTTTTCTAAACAATAATTATGTCGACCTAATTTGGTGGGCCACCAAAAAAGTCACATTGGCAATCGAAATCAAAAAGATAAAAACTCCAAAAACTACTTCTGGTCTAGTTTTAAGCAACCAAATTATTGGTATGTGTCATTTCATACAACGATTGAAAATCGGGGCAACCCATGTCGGCTAGATAAGCATATCGCGTACCTACATATTTCTTACTTTTAGCAGCAAAACTTGGACAGATTTCCCGCGACAAAGGTGAGGGTGACTAGGTACATGTAAAAATTTACTATATAGAATGAGGTGTTCCGACAGTTCATGTTGGATCACCGCCCAGTATTTCCAGCCAGTACGATTTTTGTCAGATTTCTTATGAGTTATGAAAAAGCTGCTACAATTCTTTAGTGAATCTTAAGGTAGAGTAAGGGACAACAAAAAAAGTCGTTTAGAAAAGTATTACTTACTCACTTAAGATGTCGCTACAGTCCGGGGTTGGTCCTGGGCTTTAACCGACAAGCATCTCCAGCCAGCACAATTTTTGGCCAGCTTTCTCCAGTTTCGCACGCTAAGTTGGTTAAGGTCCCTTTCCACTTGCGTGCGCCACCTGAGTCGCGGTCTTCCTCTACTGCGCCGTCCCTCGGGTGTGGATTCGAAGATCTTCCGGGCCGGAGCATTCACGTCCATTCGCTCTACATGAGCCAGCCACCGCAGTCGTTGGACCTCCACTCTTCTGGCTAGGTCGATGTCGCTGTACAGGGACACTTTAGTTGTTCGAAAGAGGGCTTTGCTCCTCAATTGCTTTCTTAACCCAAAGAAACAGCGATTGGCAAGAGTTATTCTTCGTTTAATCTCAGCGCTGGTGTCATTGTCTGAGTTCATAGCGGAGCCTAGGTAGACAAAGTCCTTTACCACCTCAAATTTATATCTGTCTATAGTGACATTTTGTCACATGACAGCGCATCGCCTTGTCTAAATACTTTTTTGACATCGAAGGTCTCGGTGAGTTCTTTACCGACTTTGATAGAGCAGCGTGCATTCTCCGTTGTCATCCTGGACAAACGGACGAGTTTGGCATGGATGCCAAAACTAGGCATTGCTCTGTATAGCTCGTCTCTATAGATGCTGTCATAGGCGGCCTTAAAATCGATGAAAAGATGGTGGGTATCGATTTGGAGAATTTTAGAATTTTAGAAAAGTATTGGTTGATGAAAAAACTTGCCCTCGAATTAAACTATCTGTTGCCGACCCGAGCAATGATAACGATTTTTAAGGTCTGTACGTAAAAGTTCGCACTGTGAATCGTCTGATAATCGGTTTGCAATATGTAGTACGTCGCCTATTTGTGTCCATGTTACATAGGCGATAGCTAGCTCATCAAACATGAGTACAGATCTGAAAATAGCCATTGCGACATTTCTGTAAAGCACACCCTGCATGATACCATTCGACTTTGATTCTAGACTCTGACAGGAGCGTGTATTAGCTCATTTTAAAACTGGGTTCATAGATAGAAAAACCTCTCTGCAGTCATAAATGCGAAACCTTATCTTCAGCCATTATCGAAATATGCATGTATATTGAATATCATTGCCGAAACCAAAAGGCTTTCGATTCTCCAAACGTGTCTTCATGGAAACCTTTATTCGATTAAAAATATACTCGAAGTAGACAAGATCCTAATGATAGGCAAAAAACAAAGAAACAATCTCAGAACTCCAGGGCACTTAGGGCCGTTTGCTGATACGACTCATAACGATTTAAGTTCTATTTAAACGCCTATGAGCTGCTTTTTATAAGGCATAAACTGCCACATAAGAGTACCTCCCTGCTGACTAGTGCAAAAAGGTGACGCAAAATGTCAAACCCAAAAAGAGCACCATAGTTGATTTTTTAGAAAGGAAAGCCAGGATCTTCTTTTGGACCAGCAAAAGTCTATGGCTTTACACAGTAATATACAGCCAGACCAATTGACAAATATGGTTGCATAAAACGGTGGCAAGTGTCGGCACCAGGCATTCTCAATAGTTTGTTTATGCATTGCGAGAGTAATAATAATAACACCCACAACGCCCTTGGAACTTATACTTAACCTTTCACCATTTATTCTTCTTCAGATACAGAAAGAAACCATGATGTCACATATGAAAATGACGACAATTCTTAGCCAGTTCGTTCAGACATTGTTTTGAAATTAAGTAAAGATGAACTAATTGGAGTTACCATTACAGTCTTGAATTTAACTGCAGCCATATTCTTAAGGTTACATTCACAGACTCTTACATCTGGGAACAGAACAAACCCACATTTGTCAGCGATTCTCATGTATCTCACAGATGAATCAAAAACAGATGACGAAGTTTGGTGCTGGAATATATGCAGTTAATACAAACACGTACGATTACGTCATCGTCAGTTAGGTAATGTCTATGTCTCCGTTGAGGCAGAGGATATCTCCTAGCTTAATCAAAGATCTACTATGGATATACTCATGTATGTAACACTAACTGCGGTATCATCAGCGATCTCTAATTGGAAGAAATCACAATAAGCCCATTCGTGGCCGCAGAAAAACAAATTACAAACGAAAAGCAAGAATTTTAAATCATCTGTCAAGGCATTTGGCAAGTTCTTACAATTGCTCCCAAACATAGAAAAACTCGCACAAATTAACATGTTGTAAGAAGATAGGACTAGAGTTCTATAGGGGGACCTGTTACGTCAACAACTTATTTGTTTTGTTACTGCAAGATATTTGCTGAATAAACAGAAGTTTCACAAGTATTTCTTGTTCTTTAGGTGCCGCTGTCTTTTATGATTTTTTTAGGTTAGTGAACAACATTCAGTAAAAAGTAGTAAAACCTCCTACGAATTTGTACAAATTTGTAAGTAACGAAACGGGACTAAAAGGTGCAACGTTAGCGATTTGGGGCCCTACTCTGTATTTCGTTCCGAAAGTAAAATTTTCCGAAACCGAATATTTGGTACTCTCTATTTCGAAAGCGGAATGAAATCTCCAAATGTCAAAGGCATTGGTATACGAAGAATCGAAAGAATTTCATATACAGAGTATGATTCAAAAGCGTAACGAAAAGCAATTTTGAATAGGATTGGTTTTCGGAACGAAATAGCTGCTTATAATTTCGACAAATTTCGAGAATCTCTAGTGACATAGATTACATCTATAGGTTAAGCTTGTTTGTATAAAAAACAAATTCTGTTCTTTCCTTTCTCACTCTAGTGTACGACCTACCCCATTTTGTTCTCCACCCAAAGTTGGTTCCGAAGACAGATCAAATTATGAATTTTAATGTCACACTCTGACTATATTGTTTCGACTATAATTTCGTTCGTTTGTGCTTTTTTTCAGTTCGTTCTCTCCCATTCCAAGCATTTTTGCTTATTGTGGCGTTTTTTTTTATTTGTCTTGTCGCCCAACGCTTACTCTCCCATTTGGGTTATTTCTTCATGTCTGTGGCGATTTCTTCTTTCGAATGAGATATTACTCATGATTTTTCTACTTAAAAGTTGCGGCACGCAATCACAACTTCCAGCACAAATTGAATACGTTTACTCAGTTCAAGTCGATGTGTCCCATGTTTGTCCAATCTATGACGAAAGTGATATTGAAGGAGCGTCGCGCATTTGCTTGTACTCGTATTTGCACTTTTGTGCGTAAACTTGCAACGCACGCAAAGCAAATCAAGTGACAAAGTGCATGCAGTTGCGTTATTATACTCCAGCTGGCTATGGCTTTATATAGGTTGCCGTACAGGTAAGGACGGTCGGAACAACGCTATGATACACCTGTGAGGGTCTATGCACGACGTCACCTCTCCACGTCGCCGTGTGTATAATATTTGTGATGAATAAATATTTACAAGTATGCCACGCTCTAACGCGTAATTAACAAGCGCACGAGATACGAGTAGATAATCGCATCTTATGCACTAAGATTGAGTGCATATAGCGTGATGAGAGAGTAACGCTTTTTTAAGGGCGCTTTGTACTTTTATCTAAATGAAACTCTAATGAGGGTCGACCCCGACAACCGTTTACCGCATGCAACGTGGTTTGTCTAAGTACCTCACATAACCACACAATTGAAACGGAATTGAATAGAGTCGAGGAATGTTTTGTCTGCTGATTTATTAAGGGTTGTGAATAGAGACGTGCATCTAGCACGTGCTCACTCAAGTCAGCCTGTTGGAATTTGTTTGTTTGTTGACTTTGTAAACGACACAGGGAGGGATGTGAATGACTCTATGAAAAGGAGCCATGGAGGATAAAGGCAAAGGGGTTAATGGGTTCTAATATGCAACCCTTGTAACGCAAAGCTAATTGGGTTGATGCTGTTTGTATATGGTTTTGCTTTTATATGGAATATTTTAATTGACTTTGTTCTGTTTACAAGTTAAGGGTTCAGCTTCGAAATAAGCGTACAAAATGTCTGCTTCGGTGGTTATTTTCAGTCTGTTTAATATGGGGACCAAAATTGCAGATGCAATTACAATTCTCTGTCAGCGAAATTCGGAGGTTTAAAACGTAGACACTGTAATGTGTTATGCAATGAAATGGACAAGAGAAGTAAAGCGTTTGATTGGGTTTTGTTAAAAGAATGAGACCAGTTTTAGATCTTAGTCACACCAAACTGAAATCGCGAATAAAATCAATTATGCGCACGTAGTATAAAGACGGCATTACAGAAGATAAACCTCCTGGAACAAACTTATATGAATACTAGCTGAGCCGTGCTCGCCTTACGCCACTTGCCTTTAGCAAACAAACAAACCTACATATATTTGGACCATTTATGATTACACTTTGGGTGTTTAATTGAAATCCCTCCCTCCCTCTCTATGGTCTTGCTACATGTTTGTAATATGTAATATGTGGTTTGGCTAAAAACTGTTCCTAAGGCTATACACGACATAGCCTATAGCAGTCTCACAGTCTTAAGGAACATTTTAAAAAAAGTTTCATCAAAATCTGTCCAGTAGTTTTCGAGTTTTTAACTTACTTACTTACTTAAGGTGGCGCTACAGTCCGGGGTGGACCTGGGCCTCAACCAACAAGCGTCTCCAGCCAGCACGATCTTTGGCCAGCTGCCTCCAGTTTCGCACGCTAAGTTGGTTAAGGTCCCCTTCCACTTGCGTGCGCCACCTGAGTCGCGGTCTTCCTCTACTGCGGTGTGGATTCGAAGATCTTCCGGGCCGGAGCATTCACGTCCATTCGCTCTACATGACCCAGCCACCGCAGTCGTTGGACCTTCACTCTTCTGGCTAGGTCAATGTCGCTGTACAGCCCGTACAGTTCGTCGTTGTATCTCCTCCTCCATTCACCGTCTATGCAGACGGGACCGAAAATTACTCGAAGAATTTTCCTCTCGAAGCAACCAAGAGTAAGCTCATCCGCTTTTGATAGAGTCCATGCCTCTGCACCATAAACTAGGACTGGGATGATTAAGGTCTTATAAAGGGTCACTTTAGTTGTTCGAGAGAGGGCTTTGCTACTCAATTGCTTTCTTAGCCCAAAGAAACAGCGATTGGCAAGAGTTATTCTTCGCTTAATCTCAGCGCTGGTGTCATTGTCTGAGTTAATAGCGGAGCCTAGGTAGACAAAGTCCTTTACCACCTCAAAGTTATATCTGTCTATAGTGACATTCTGTCCAAGACGTCGGTGTTGGGTGTCCTTTCTCGATGACAGCATATACTTTGTCTTGCCCTCATTGACCGCCAAACCCATCTTTGCCGCCTCCGTCTCAATGCTCACGAACGCGCCAGTGACATCACGCTGCGTTCTCCCGATTATGTCGATATCGTCGGCGTAGGCGAGTAGATGGACGGACTTTTGAAAGATAGTGCCTCTGGTGTTAGCGTTTGAGTTTTGCACTATTCTTTCAAGAACGATGTTGAAGAAGTCACATGACAGCGCATCGCCTTGTCTAAATCCTTTTTTGACATCGAAGGTCTCGGTGAGTTCTTTACCGACCTTGATGGAGCAGCGTGCATTCTCCATTGTCATCCTACACAAACGGACGAGTTTGGCAGGGATGCCAAAACTAGACATTGCTCTGTATAGCTCGTCTCTATAAATGCTGTCATAGGCGGCCTTAAAATCGATGAAAAGGTGGTGGGTATCGATTTGAACTTCCTGGGTTTTCTCCAAGATCTGCCGCAGTGTGAATATTTGGTCGATGGTAGACTTTCCTGGCCTGAAGCCACACTGATAGGGACCAATCAGGTTGTTGACGAAAGGCTTCAGGCGTTCACACAGCACAGCAGATAAGATCTTGTAGGCGATGTTAAGAAGACTAATACCTCTGTAGTTGGCGCAGTTAAGAGGGTCTCCTTTCTTGAGGATCGGGCAAACAATGCTAAGGTTCCATTCATCGGGCATACTTTCCTCCGACCATATTTTACAGATGAGTTGGTGCATGCTCCTAACCAAGTCATCGCCTGCCGCTTTGAATAGCTCGGCGGTTAGGCCATCTGCCCCAGCGGCTTTGTTGGACTTAAGCTTAGATATCGCTATCTTCACTTCGTCCAGGTCAGGTGGACGGAATTGGTCTTCATCGTCCAGGTTGAATGGTTCATTCTGCCTGACAGCGGGATTTAGTTCGTCATCGCCGTTAAACAGTCTGCAGAAGTAGTTCTTCCATATCCTTAGCATCGACTGCGATTCTACTACGATGTTCCCTTGTTCGTCCTTGCAGGCTTCGGTTCGGGCTCTGTAGCCTTGGCAGGTTCTTTTTACCCTTTGGTAAAACTTCCGAACCTCATTCCTGCTGTAGCATCTCTCTATTTCCTCGATCGCGCGCTTCTCGTGCTCTTTCTTTTTCCTCCTGAGAAGCCGGTGTTCGTCTCTTCTTTTCTGCGCGTAGAGCTCACGAGCAGCTCTAGTCCTTTTTTGCAGCGCCGCTTTGTATGCCTCTTGTTTCGCTGCATGTGCTTGCCGGCACTCGTCGTCGAACCAGGGGTTTCGTTGTGGTGGTCGAGTGAAACCAAGCACATCAGAGGCGGCGTCTCTGATGGCTTTTTGGCAATGTTGCCACTGGTCTTCAATACTTGATGCTGGCTGCATAGAACCTCTTGAGAGATTGAGAGAGACTTGATCGGAGAAGGATCTGGTGATCTCTTGCGATTTTAGCCGTCCGACGTCAAACTTCCTCACAGTATTTACTTGTCTTGGCGGTGTTCGGGATATCCGAAGGCGTACCTTGGCTACAACAAGGTAGTGGTCCGAGTCAATGTTGGCCCCTCGGAACGTTCGGATATCCATAATACTGGAGGAGTGCCTTGCGTCGATCGCAATGTGATCAATCTGGTTGACGGTTGATTGATCGGGAGATCTCCAAGTGCCTTTATGAATATCGAGATGCGGGAACCGCGTACTTGATATGACAACATTTCGCCCCGCCGCGAAGTCGATCAGCCTGAATCCGTTATCGGAGGTGGTGTCGTGTAGGCTGTACCTCCCGACAGTACTACCAAAGATGCCTTCTCTTCCTATCTTTGCATTAAAATCACCTAGGACAATTTTAATGTCATAGTTAGGGCACTGCTCGTATGTCTTGTCCAAGAGCTCGTAGAACCTCTCTTTGGTGTCGTCGTCTTTCTCCTCCGTGGGGGCATGGGCGCATATTAGGCTAATGTTGGCGAATTTAGCCTTGACGCGGATTGTCGTGAGGCGCTCGTTCACACAGTTGAAGCTTAAGACTTCTTGCCTAAGTCTGCCTCCAACGACGAATCCACATCCAAATAAGCGCTGTTTTTGTTGCCGATAGCAGTCGCCATAGTAAATATCGCAGTCTTTCATCCTCTTCTTGCCCGGTCCATCCCATCGCACTTCTTGGATGGCGGTTAGGTCTGCTTTATAGCAGTTCAGGGCCTCCGCTAGTTGTTCGGCTGCACGTGGTCGGTTAAGGGACCTAACATTCCACGTGCAGATCCGAAATTCGTTGTCCTTTATTCGTTTGCCAGGTTCGTCAACAGTAAAATCATCCGTATCCGAGGCTTGTTGTTGTTTCGGAACTGGGTTTGTTTTCCGCAGTCGGGCAGTTACCCCGGCGTACAACCCCCAACCTGGAGGGCCAGGCCCTTTGTTGGACCCCTTGGACAAAAGGGGCCGGATTCCTCCGGTGCCAGTAACCCACTTCGGGGATGTGAGAGCTGCCGTTGGCCCATTAAGGGTTCATCCGCCACCATCTCTGTTTCAGCACCCTGACTAGTCCTGAAAAATCCTCACTGACCTCAGCTCCAAATATGTCGAAGTAGCTCAAGTAAGGTAACTGTCGTATTGACTGTTGACGACACCGTTGATTCAGTCTAATGAATTCATCCGCCGTACGTCCTCTTTCTGAGGAGCTCATGTAAGACTTCTGAGGCTCGTTCAGTCAGTCTTTCCGACAGAGCATTATAGTGTTGCTATTTTCTTCGTGTTCAACACTCGCACTTATAAGTTCAGCAAGTCACACCCGGATGGGCAGACCAGTACCCGGTGGTTACCACTAGGAGGTAAAATAAGCACAATTGATGTGTACGAAAAGTTACAACAGCTGGGCACCGCCAGGTTGATGCCGATCAGCGCCTGCCCGATTCATACACACCCAACCAATATGTGGTTTGGCTAAAAACTGTTCCTAAGGCTATACACGACATAGCCTATAGCAGTCTCACAGTCTTAAGGAACATTTTAAAAAAAGTTTCATCAAAATCTGTCCAGTAGTTTTCGAGTTTTTAACAGCCAAAGGAAATTCCTACAGTTTTATTAAATGAATAGATTGTCCAATGCTGATGCCAGATAGTCATCAGAAGTAACACCATTGATGTGCTAGGTTTCAGCAGGTAACCAAGCAAAAATTCATGGTTTGATAACGAGTCTTGGCGAGAGCCAATACCCAGCAAACAACGCTATAAACAAGGACTAGAAGGTTGGAAAAGAAAAGAGCAACACAAGCTTCTACAGTTATGAGGCTTGCACATTGTTCCCAAAGGTCGAGAGAACAAGTTAAGGCTGCAAAACTTCAACCAAAGACTGCACGATGAATGGATAAACATAGTAGTAGTGAGATCTAGAGCATCGCAATAAATTTAAGTGCGGTAGAGTCGTAATACGCGCAGAGAATTTTGAAGAATCACTTCTCCAGACAGTTAAATCGAGATGAGGACCAGGCAGTATAAGCCTTAACTGTCAAATGGACATAATTTTGCAACCAAACCATTGACTTAAGTAAGATTATATTAGAGATGTATCGTTGCCACGACGATCGTCTGGGAATTTACGTGATTAAACTTAAAGACTTTTCATCCAAGAAGATCCTTATGATGTAATTTGCTTTTATTTGGGGGTTAAAAGTCCACCAAACTAACCATGATTGGGCTATACTGTGATATAAGTCTCCTCAACATCGCATACAAGACAATGTCTGCCATAATCGACCAATCATTGACACTTTTGCTGATTTGTGAAAACAGAATAGAGATTAAGTCGAGGCTAAGGGCCTTATTGTGATTGTCGATCAGCGATCGTCACGACAATTGTCGATTACGTCGATTGATTTTAGTTATTCGTACGCACAACATTTTTTCACTTCCAAGAGAAAGCATCGATCATACATTTGTAATCGACTACAAGCGACTGTCAAATCGACAAATATCGATCGCAATCGACAATCACAGTTCTCGATCGATCGACAGTTGTTAATCAACGATTAACAATCGACAGTCGGTCTTGTATACAGAGCGAATTCTGTCTGCTTCATAAAAGTCGTTAGAAAAGGTGTTAGATAGAGTGGCGCGAATTACGAGCGGCCGCGACCGATCGTACGCAAAAACCTGGCCTGATACCCTCCACTGCATCTGCATAAGAGCTATGTAAGTTAGTATGTACTGTACGCGCATGTGTCTAATATTGGTTTTGTGTGGGAGGTACCAGAACTACTTTAAATACCAACCTGACGACGGTATAAAGAAGTCCTCTCACAAAATTTCATTCGCCTAGGTCCATTCCTTTGGACGCTGTTTTCAACAGACAGACAGACAGACGGACAGACAGATTGTGGTGGTGGGGTGTGTATGTGTGCGCCCTACCTAAACAAAGGTCTTCCTTTACTGCGTTCGCGTTGTCCCTCCGGATTTAAATAGAGCACTCTTCGGGCCGTGGCGTTGGTGTCCATTCGGTTTACATGTCGTCGCCATATTATACTGATACCTACTTTTCTGACCAGGTATGTCGCTGTACAGCTTGTAGAGTTGGGTGTTAAATCTACCCCTCCAAAGCCCCATAACGCAAACGGGGGCGGAAATCTCTCGAAGAATTTTGCGTTTGAAACAAACAAGAAAAACTTCATCCGCCTTTCCTAAAGTCCGTACTTCCGCGCCATAGAGAAGAACTGGGATGATGAGGGTCTTCGCCTTATATAACGTTTCCCTTTGTTTCCCTTACTAGGCGTAGGCAGTTGCCTTCTTAGGCTAAAGAAACAGCAGTTAGCAGGTGTATTTCATTTCTGCTGTTGTGTCATTGTCAAAGTTTATAGCGGACCCGAAGTAGACAAAGTCACTAACCCCTCAAATTATAGCTGCGCACTCTCGGTGAATAATATCGCTGCTGTCAGTGCAGTTGTGGCTAAACAGCAAAAATTATACGTCGCCGTTCTCAGACTCAGGGCTTGTCTTATCCCCAGAACTTGAAGATTTCGATCTAAGGTATTAGGTTCCAACAAGACGTCGCCACAAGCAACACATTACGAACAATTTTGTCTTTATTGCGATATTGAGCGAAATCCTCCGACAGCCATGTTTTTTTAACTTCACAACTGAAAGTATGCAATGGAAAATTACACCACCCACCGTTTTGCTCTCAGATCTCCGATTTTACCTGTCGAATGGAACATGAAATGAGTTAATTTTGTTTTTGCATGCGTGTTGGTGTGTTATTTGACAGTCAGCTAATTTTAAATTGCAATTTGTGTTTACAAATGTTGCTTGTTTTGGTATTAGCAAAAGTATGGGAGATTCTCGCTCAAGACAGGAATTACTTGACCAGGTTTCTCAACGATTTACCAACGTCCAATCCAAATCTTGGCACATATGTATCTATGCTCATCTCATCAGTGAATTGATGTCGATTTCCATTGGGCTTTTACCGTTTTGCTCTCAGATCTCCGATTTTTTCTGCCCCAATGGAACATGAAATGAGATTACTTTTTTTTTTTTTGCATTTGTGTTGGTGTGTTTGATAGTCAGTTATTTTTTTATTGCAATTTGTGTTTACAAATGTCTCTTGTTTTGGTTTTGGTGAAAGTATGAGATTTGCAAAAGTGATTTTTCTTGCCCAATGGAAATCGACATGAAATTGACAAATGCCGTCAGGCGAAGTAAGCAAGAGTACTCATAATATTCCCACTGGATTAAAACCAGTATCCAATCTACTTCCCATCGTGTTGATGCAATCGAAGGATATAATAGTTCACACGATTATCGGATACCAGACCAGACACCATATTTTTTTTTCACCTTTTTACAGCAGCACCTGCATCACTTTAATTTTCCAATTCGCTACCCCATTGCGTCCTTCGGTTTCCTCCAGATTTAATCTATATAAAAAGTGGACACGTTTCTGATGATTCAGTTCCTGTTAAAGATTTCATTCAAAGAAAAGCACACACATTACCAGTTACAACTGCACAAATTAAAAAATAGAAAAAAAAAAAAAAACACAAACTGAAACCAAACCAATGACCGAGTCTATGTGCTCATGTTCATGTCATAAACTGCGCGTATGTGACATTAAAAACAATTAACCTCATATCAAACATGCTATCGGGGGTAGCGCTCCACCACAGTGTTGATCGACGACGAGGGGACCACGACCAACATCTGTAGGAAGTAACTTGATAACGAGGAGAAAAAAAAAACACAAATCATCTACACATTCGCAGCAGCTGCTCTCTTTCTATCCATCTATCCGTGCTTAAAACGCTTGTTCCATTTGCTATAAAGCTCCCCTAGCAAAAAATATAGCTCCGAATGCCAAATGGAGCAAATATAAACATTGTGGTTGTTCCTCATAACTAGTTGCCCCGGGAACGTGTTTGAATAGTAGCCAAGCTGAGCGCTTATCATCGCACACCTTACCTGATAATAGTGTTGCAATTCTCACGGAGACTACATTTTTATTTTCCTCTCATATCCTCTTTCAGCCAAAGACAATTTCGACGAGGAAGATAAGGCCCACAGATTGACTCTGGATGTTGGTGACTCGGTGGTGATCCTGAAGGAGACTACGCACTGGTACTTCGGCTACAATAAAAAGTGAGTAATTCATTGAAATATATATTTGCTTATCGATCGTGAGAAATATTGTGCGCGATAACAAAAAATAAATTACAACTATGAAGAGGAGCCAATCAACTCTGATAAAACCGTAAAATTTATTTATCAATCGCGCGATATTGAATTATTTGGAATTGATTCGTTATTTTATCGTTTTCATTGGGTCAATTATGTTTTTTTTTTTTTTACCCTGGAGGTCAGTATGCATAGAAGATAACGATTTTCAGATTGTGACGGTGTGTCTGACGGTGAGGGGATTTTAGTTGTGCGACGCATCAAACGGACGAGATAAGACCACTTTGGATTATATTTTGTTAGTTTTGTTTGCCTTTCGTTTACAATTGATGTAGGGAAATAAACATTTGACAGTAGATTTGTTGAAATTGCACAAAATGTTGGCATCCGTGACATGGGATAATGTTTGTTGTGAAGCCAAACGGAAGCATTTGGTGTTATCCGGCTGGAGTGTAGCTGGTATTTGTAGAGGACCTGTATATTTAAACAATCGCTATAGATATGGTATCGGATGGAGTCAATGTCGACTGACTTGGTTTTGAATGCGTCCATTTCCACTTATAGTCAGGAGCGGACAAGGACCTCATGAGCCATTACTACGAAGTGTGTTCGATAATGGATCATGATGCGATGCTCCAACTTTTAAAAGCCATCCGAGAAATACGATTTGTCGAATTCTAACCAATAGACACCTCTGTTGTGCCGGTAACCTATTTTTTTATGCAAATCTCTTATCTTGTTGTTTAGGTATTTCTAAACTAGCAATTTCCTCTTTTTAAGGCGTTTTGGTGGTACTGTCCTTGTTTACATAGACCTTTGACTTCAAAAAATCCCAAAGAAAAAAGTCAAATGGTTAAATCGCAAGATCTGGATACCCAATTTTGATCGCAAAAACCGGCCGATTACACGATTAGGAAATGACTCAATGCAGTAATTGAATTGTTTTCTCTAGCTGTATGGCATGGGGCACCGTCTTGTTCAAACCACATGCTGGTCACATCCATATCTTGTAATTTAGGCACTAAAAACTGGGTTATCATGTAACGATACGGAACACCATTAATTGTTACTGCCTGACCAGGCGCATTTTCGAAAAAGAATGGTCCGATAATGCCTCCAGCCCAAAATCCGCACCAAACAGTCACGCGTTGTGGATGCATTTGTTTCTCAACAATAACTCGTGGGTTTTCTGAACCCCAAATGTGACAAATTTGACAATTAACGAGGCCATCAAGATAAAAATGAGCTTTATCACTGAAGACGATTTTGTTTGAAAAATCAGTACCCACTTGTTGTTCCAAATTCCATTCAACGAACTCTCTTCGCGCTGCATGGTCAGTGATCTTCAGTTCGTGAGTCAACTGAACTTTGTAAGCATGAAGTTTTGATTCTTTCGTGCGAGAAATCGCTGAGAAATCTCGAAATGCCCAATTCTCGACTACGGTGTCGAATTGATGTTCCGGGACTGTGAGCAATACAGTCACTGAGAGTGTTTTTTTTTTCAATTACTTCACAATTGATGGTTTTAAATCACTATGACGGCCATATTTTGTACGAAAATTGCGGACTGCAGCTGTCAAACATTCATTATTTTTAAAATATCGCTCAACAATGAAAATGCGTTGTTCTTTCATCTAGCGCTTCATTTTTACTAACCCCGAACTGTCAGCTGTCACATTGTTATCTTTTTTCCATTGGCATCACTACACTATGTAAATGGAGCAGATACCTTGCGTGAGCTACTCTGACATATTTGGAGCAAAGTGCTGAAATAGAGATGGTGGCGGATGAACCTTTTATGAGCCATGGGCAGCACTCATATCCCCGAAGTAGGTTACTGACAACGGGGTTTCCGACCCGCTGTCCTAGGGTAATTTTAGGGCCTGGTCCTCCAGGTTGGGGGTTGTGCGTGGGGTTAACTACCCAACCACGGGAAAAATTGAATTGTTACGAGGCAAGCAAAAGCCTCGGATACGGATGGATTTACTGGGGGCCAACTATGTAATTCGATTCTACAATCAAAATGTTCGAATTCGGAAGATACGTACTCTGTAACTCTATAGCATGCGTTCATATTCGAAAATCGAACGGACCTCGAATTTTCTATTTTTTTTGGTACTACCTAATCCTAAAGAAAATGCCAAAACCATTCGAATTCGCAAATAATCACTCTAATGCAAATGTGTTTGCGAACAGGCTGTGTAATTTCAAAAAATGTGAGTAAGAAATTTGTTCATAACTTATTAAATATTATTAAGAGTATTAAAATATACTTTATGCATAGGGAATCATCTAAATGTGCAAAAAAAAGACATCTCAATTTGAGATTCTTGTTCAATACATGACAATGCATCCCGACTTATTTAAAGGATTTATCCCGAATTCGCCTTGGCTCAATTTGATCATTGCAATTCTCATTTTCTTCGGTAAAAAATCAAATTGCGACACTGTCCATGTTGATTTAGCACCTATTCACGAATCGCAACAAATGATTATTTCGTTTTATTCAAATGTCTGTCAAACACAATGAATGCGAGACTCGTTCGAAAGTAGGAAATTGTTTGGGAAAAAGTTGGCATTACTTACATTCGATTCTAATTTCATACATAGTTCCGTTTGAAAGTAGAATCGGAACCAACTTTCGAATAGAATCGAAAGTAGAATCGAATTACATAGTTGGCCCCCTGTTGACGATCCTGCAAAACGAAAAACGGACAATGACTTTGAACAGACCGCGTGCAGCCGAACAATTAGCGGAGGCCCTAGACTGCTACAATATAGATATCACCGCCATCCAGGAAGTGCGGTGAGATGGGCCCGGCAAAAGATGGATGAAAAACTGTGGCATCTACTACGGTGATTGATGCAAAGAATAGAAGCAGCGTATATTCTGATGCGGATTCGTTGTAAGCGGCAGACTTAGACAAGAAGTCTTGAGCACGTTAGTGAACGCCTTACAGCTAACCGCATCGGGGCTAAATTCGCCAACATCAGCCTGATATGCGCTCACGCCCCCACAGTAAATAAAGACGATACTACCAAAGAATGTTTATATGAGCTCATCGACAAAGCATATGAGCAATGTCCTACGTACGACGTTAAAATCGTCTTAGGTGATTTTAACGATAAAATAGGAAAGGAGGACATCTTAGCACAATCTAGCACAATCGGAAAGCACGATTGTGCTAGACACCACGTCTGGAAACGGACTTAGGCTAATTGGCTAATGTTACTATAGCTAGCACACGGCTTCTACACCTCAACAAGGAACCTTCACAAAGGAACATGGCGGTCACCATTTTACTTGCTTCCAAATCTTACGAAACAAAAAACTATATTCCAATTTATTGATTCCTATTAGTTTTTAGATCGTACGTATGTACTTAAACGAACATATTTAAATAATTTTTGACTTAACTTTTTTTTGACATGAGATCAATCACCTTATCTGGATCCACAATAATATTCGAATGAACAGATATCATAGCAAGTGAGCTTAACCTTGCATTCTCCATATCGCTTCGGGACATTGTTTTAATCCTTTCATAGCTGAAAGGGTTTTTTCAACACTAGCTGTGGTCACTGGAAGCGTTGCTAAAGCCGTTATCTAGAAATTTATACCTCTAAAGTAAGTTTTGTCACTATATCAAGTAATTTCAAAACTTCGGTAGAAGGATCACTTGACGATTTTTTTTCGCACCAAAGAATGTACTCAGCTTTCACAGTTGACAACGAAATTGCATTATCAAATTAACGTGATAGCTTTTCCATTTCCTGCTCAACTGCAGCACAACCTGGGCGAAGAGCTTGAAACGATGGTAGAACGTCTTCGTTGACCATGAATGTGTCCGTAAGATTTTGTTATAAACGAATCTATGCAAGGAATCAGTATAGACACTCTAAAATAGGCTTCTGGATTGGAACGCGTTGTTTGGATCAATAAAGTTCTTCAAATAAGTCCTCGGCAAGTTAGGATGCGGATTGAAAAGCCTCTCTGAAAGCATTTTATCTGATGGTCTTAAGAGAATTCAGAACTTCTTTTGTGCGGTCGATTGCAGAAACGAAATCTAAAGATTTGTTCTGTAGGAAAACTGATAAGGACAGCGTTAAACTGAATAGTTTTTCGCATATAATGAGGCTTACTAGGAAATCACTTTTTTTGCTCGTTATTTCTTCAAGACTTATTGAGATGCATTTGAAGAGCTCTACAAAGGAAATAATACAGTCATGCCTTTTCATGAATCTTGTTTCACAAAGTCGTAGAAGTCGAGTTTTTCGGCTCTCTGGTGCGTGTTTTTTAATGACATTTTTGAAAGTTATCTATGCATTTGAATGGTTGCGGAAGAAATTAGCTATTTCACTAACTACACCAAGGCAATTGCGAATTGCAGGAGTTCACTTGGCAGAACCAGGTTAAAGGCTTACACAGTGTACATACCTAGCTTATGTACAAGGTGGCGCGAAAGTAATCCTCCTATCAGAAAATGCTATAAATTTCGCGATTGGCCCCTAATGTCAGTTCTGTTTTGACATTTGTGTAGTAAACACATGCGAAATACACGTTAATAAACAATGTTACGCTACACTGCTCCAGAACGCGGAATATTGGTAACTATTTATTTGAGCAATAATCGGTCGGTGACTTTGGCACAACGTGAATTTCGTCGCAGATTTCCTAGCCGTCCAACGCCTACTGGTGAAACACTGCGACGTTTAGCCGCTCGCCTCGAAGAGACTGGCACAACACGAGATGCTGCCAGGCGTGGCAGACCCCGGAGTAGCCGTTCTGCAGAGAATATTGCTGCTGTAGCCGAAGATGTCATGGACATGAAGACGTCGCGGGCCAAACGGTTACTGTGAATGGTGAGAGCTACAGAGCAATGATCAACGAGTTCTTTTTGCCGCAACTTGATGAATTGGGATTGGAAAACATGTGGTTCCAACAGGACGGTGCAACGGCACACACTGCACGTGCCACAACCGATATGCTGAAGGATGCATTTCCCGGGTGCCTAATCTCCCGTTTTGGCGATTTGCACTGGCCAGCAAGATCGCCTGATTTGACCGCTCCAGACTTCTTTTTGTGGGGCTTTTTAAAGTCGCGGGTTTATGTCAACAAGCCTCAGACTCTTGCAGCTCTTAAAGACAATATCCGTCAAGAATGTGAGGACCTATCGCCGGAAGTTTTGGCCAAAGTGATGGAAAATGCCATAAAAAGGGCTCAAATGACAATCAAATGTGGCGGCGGCCATTTACATGACATCATATTCTCGACTTGATGTAAAAAAAATTAAAAGACCAAATAAAAATAATCCACAAGAAGAATCAAAGTTTTTCATTTTTTTTTTAAATTACAGCCAAAAAACATCGGAAGGTTATTTTTGAGCCACCTTGTATGTATGAGGTATGTATACCTACCTGGATAGTCTCCTTAATTTTATAGATTTTAATTTATATTAAGCCCCATTTAGACGGTCATTTCAGTTTCAGTTGAACTATCAGTGAAAATAAACTGGAAACTAATGGGAATTCCATCAGTTTCAGTCTCAGTTTCAGTTTCAGTTAGACGCTTCCATTTTTGCATTTAGACATTAGTTTAACTGAAAGCTTAACTGATATAGCTGAAATAAAACTGAAACTGAAATGATCGTCTAAATGGGGCTATAGAAAGTTTTAGTTTTTTGTCTTGTGTTTAGACTTTCGGGGGCTTCAGCCTTTCCTGATGGCTACATGCCTGACCTACGCCTATACACAACACAAACACATCTGTCATTATCATAATAATTATTATTTTATTAAAGGATATCTAAAACAGGCCGACATCCGCGATAAACAAGAACTACTTTTAAGCATTCACATAAGACTTCCTTTACAATTTTTGACTGCGTGCGCAAATCTATTTCTCTGATTGACACGTTCGAAAGTAAGTCATCAATCTGTAAATGCAAACGATTAATTGGATGAACTATTAGTTATTCATTTGTAGCGATACATTATACCTTTTTGTCCCAACTACAGTCTCGTTTTAACTTATACATTCCAACGATAACTCGAAACCGCGTCAATTCGGAATGAATCTTCTGATATGTAGCTATTAAGAGCACCATATCCCCGATGTACCCAATGAACAATAAAACAAAAAATGCAGTGCCGCTTATTTCAAAAAAGTGTCCCGTGTTACCCAATAAAAGAGGTAACGCAGCGAATAACACAATTATAATCGCATCGCTCGTACACAAACTGTTGAATATTTTCAACACTTTTAAGACACTTTTATATATGGAGAAGATTTCCCCTAAACTCTGGTGACATTTTGACGTGTAATCGAAGCAGCGATTCCAAAGAAGAACCTGTCGGTTCTCTAGTCGCAATAAAGCATCGTTCATAAGATCATTTAAGACCACAATCATTTTCAATATATAACAAAATTGTAGTAAAGTTGAAAAACTTCTTAGATATATAGGAAATATTGTATAAAATCCATAAATACAGAAAAGATATATAAAAAAAATGCCCTGATTACTCAATGTTGCACAAGATAAAGTGAACCCCAGTGTTATTGACACATTCCATAAAAAGGAAATATACACAGCAAGGGGAATGGGAATGGCTTTTTGAGATAGTTTTTCAGTTTTTCTTACACAGTTTTTGAGCTGGTTTAAAAAGTCCACCGTACGGCTGCGTTGTGTAAGAAATTTGTGCCACAAGTAGACCGCATGCAACACAGTAATCATTAAGTAACATGCGATTTTGAGTTCCATTTCAGTCATGCAAGCAATGTCAAAAAATAATTTAGAAAAGAATGCAATGTTTTTGAAATGAAACGCGTATAATGAAAGTGGCATAAAACACTTTGTTTTCATGTCAAAATTGAAATCAGTTAGACGCAGAGTGGCGCACAGGTAGTAGAAGTAAAATATTTTTTTCATATTTTATAGTTGAAGGTTAGATTACTACTAAAGGGAGGTTTGACACGTCGAAGGCGAATGTGATCGACTTGGATAAACCAACTCAATTGACAAATGTTTTCCACTTAGGTGTAGTTTTAATTAAATTTGCTCGTGAAATTATTTATCAAATCAATAAATCGATAGGATATTTGTCAGAGGCCGTAGGTTTGGGGCATTTTAGGAATGCCTTTGTTGTGGTTTAGTAGATTTTTATTGGGAAAGAGACCTACAAACAGGTCTTAAATTTATGCAGCAATATTAAAATTCCTTCGGTCATCTGCATCTCTGCTTTTGAAAGTTCCCAAGTTACCATTTCCCAGATCACATAGAACTTCTAGACTGGACTCGTCAAATGAGTCAGTGAGTTCAGTATGAACAATTTTCTTAGTTTTAGTTTAATTTGAAATTCAAATCAAAAGAAATACATTTTTTTTTAAATACTTCTCCCGGGAAAGGCAAACCTATAACGCTTTATCAGCGCCCTGAGATGCTTGCAGATGTACGTTAGTTCTGCACTTAAATTGCTGCAAATTGTAGTCTTCTGGAAATATATCCCCAGGAAGCGAGTTCCAAAGTTTGCTTGTCCTGTAACAGAAGGAGTTTTGGAAAGATGATGTCCTCGCGGTTGTCAAGTGTACTGTATTGTCATGAGCATTAGCAGCCTGTCTTGTGGGGCGCCCAAAAGTTGCATTTCGAGGGATAATGTCCTTGAGTTCCTCGGAACATCCACCATGGAAGTACCTATAGAACAAGCATAGGCCAGCGACTTGTCTTCTGTGCAGTGAGTGTAGGGTCTCCAATAAGTCGAACTGCTCGTTTCTGTATGCTGTTAAGTAGGTTAAGTGAATGTTTTGGGGCCGAGCTCCATATATGGGAGCAATATTCTAGGCCTGGTCTAACCTGTGCTTTGTAGAGAACGAGAAGTTGCTTGGGGCTAAAGTACCTCTTTGCTCTAAATAGGTAGCTCAACTTAGCGGACGGCGATCTTGCCATATAGGGTATGTGGTCCTGCCATGTGATTCCTAGAAGGTGCATTGAGTCCTTGGGATTGATTGGATGGTCATCAAATGTTGTGAGCTGTGTCTTGTTTGCATTAAATACAACCAAGTTGTCTTTTCCCCACTTCAAAATTTTGTTCAGATCACCATTTAGGGAACTAATTTGTTCACATCTCTGACATCTAGAGATAGAGGATATAAGAGTGCTCATGTGCCATTTAAAAACTGCGTCAACAGTAGGATATCCAGGATTGTTTTTGTTCGAGGAAACTATATTCCGATACGTTTTTTTGTCAATTGACCAAGTGACTACTACTTGCGCCAACTGAGCGATCAGTACAAGCCCGCAAATTGGTGATTAGAACGGAGGAGAAGACCTCCAAGAAGACCAAACTCTGTGCTTTGTTGTTGCTACGAGGTGTTTTTGTTTATTGTCGTTTTCTCGGGTTTTCTTCGCCTCTTCCTCTCTTTTTTCGCAAGCTGTGAGATTTCGACAAATTCATACGAGTAGAGAGGCTTATTATTGGAAATAATTCGTTGGCTAATATTCAGGCCATGGTTTGGTAAGAATTTATTTTTACCGTCGGCGTCGTCAGGTTGGTATTAATAATGATCTATGTCGGTCAAGTAGTTTTGGTGCCTCCCATACAAAACCAATATTAGATCCATCCGTGTAAATACTAACACACATGGAAAACATTGTATGTAGTTGAGGGGATCAAAGTATCGGCCAGGCCGATGCCAAGCGTTGTTATCATCGCTCACTGCTTGGTATAACTTAAGCGCCTTTTTCAGCTTTGCCATTATTTTGGCTATCCACTTTGGTCCGTGGTGCCTTGTTTCCAGTAACTGATGGCGTTTTCTGTCGGCGTTTCGAGCTCGGGATTTCGTCGTTGGGTTCCGGTCTTCTTTTTGAGTTCGCAACTACTATTTTTAGCCATGATGATGTCTGCGAGGCGTTGTTTTTGTTGTATAATGTCTTAAGCCTTATCGTCGTGCATCTCAATTGCAGAGAGCTCGTAAATCGCCTTGATACGTTCAGTCGCATCTCTCATTGGTTAGTGATTGGAACGCATCTAACCGTAATCCACCGTTGACCTCTGCATCGTCGAACTTCTCTAGAAGGGGTTCACGCAATTATAATTATGTTTATACCCTCCCCGTGGCAGTGGTTAGTGTGTTGGACTACTGTGCGAGGGATCCCAAGTTCGATCCCCGGAAAAACACAAATTACATCTTAAGGTTTTTTGTACTGCGCCACCTTTCGCGAACGTCTGACAAACATCCGAGAGTATGACTGTCCTGAAAAAGCTTCTCAATTCAGCCTTTCAAACACACCGAATTTTTTTCAAAAAGTCTATTCGATTACCCCTTCGCTTGTAGGACCAGTGTCCATTTGCAATTAAAATAAATTAATATGTTAACGCCTGGCTAGTCAACGTGACGATCACGAGGTCTACTGTGTGATGCCTAATTTGACGACAACTAAGATGTGCAAACATATAATTAAACTATGCTTTTACTAATTTATCTGCAGAAACAAAGACCGACTTGGAATCTTTCCAAAGTCATATATTCAGGCGGTCGAATGGGTTCTCATTAAAGGCGAATACTACATCAAGCGGTCGGAAATTGTCGATGAAATAACGAAAGTGATACTAGAATGGGGCTCGATACTAAGGAGATACTTTCTGGTAAGTATACCCTGATCAACATGTGTTGCGACCAAGGTAAACTGATTGCTTTTATCTCCCCCCTAGACGAAACACCACAACTACAGTGCGATTCGACGGAAAATGTTCGAATTGGCTCATCTTAGGGCGATGCTAATATCCGGCAATCTGCCCGTGGATGAGATGCGTCAAATTAAATTGCTGGCCACATCGCAGATAGACACAGGAAACAGTCTGTTGGGGTTGGACATGGTTGTTCGCGACGAAGGCGGCAATATGCTCGACACAAATGCTACGTGTACAACTGAGTTGTATGAACATCACTTAAACGCTTGTGATCGTATCAGAAGGGCAAATGTATGTTGTCTGTGTATAGATTTTATTTGCAGGCTAATCAGTTTTATTTTGTTTGATTATAGAACCCCCCAGCGAAACATCGTGCCTCACGTGCAATGAACAAATATTCCCACAACGTCCTGCTGACAGTGCACGCGTTCGTGTGCAAATTTCAAGAGGATTCTGACCTGCTTTTCACCCTGTATGATGGCGAAACACACAAACCAATCACAGAGAACTATGTCGTGAAATGGGGTCGACTGGGCATTGCCCGTGACATAGATCAATTTGATAATAATCGCGTCCTCTTCACCGATCTAAGTACAAACGACCTGAACATCAGCAAGCTGTACTTGGTTTGTTATGCAATACGAATTGGATCGATGGAGATGAAGGAGAACGACTCGAAAAGGGCGAGTCTATCGAACTCTGTGCTGAATGCGGCGAGCAAAAAGAGCTCCCAGTTGTCAATTAACTCGAATAGCTCGTCGGGTGGCACGGATCACATGCGCAGGCCATTTGGAGTAGCGTGTAAGGATCTAACACCGATTATTCGAAAGCCAGATGATTTCAAAAGCAATCTGGACCTGCCGTTCATTATGTGCGAAAAGGAGAACTTTGATGCGACCCTCAAGAAGCTGGTGGCAAACAAGGACATTGGCAAGATCGACTCGAAGTTAGCCGTCGACATAGAAGTGTTGCAAGGTGATATTAAACAGGTGAGTTGTTGTTCACATCTAAACGTGTGTCTGATGTGAGTCTTCTTGCAGATTAAAGAGGAATTTCCGCATCTAGTTCATGGAAATGTGCCATTTGCTCGGAAAATGGGCTTCCCCGAAGTCATACTGCCAGGGGATGTACGCAATGATCTCTACCTCACGCTTATGGGAGGAGAGTTTTCGCGAAGCGCCAAGAGCAGCGACAAAAACGTTGAGGTAACTGTGTACGTTTGCAATGAAAAGGGTGAGGTTGTGCCGGGTGTCATGAGTATCGGAGCTGGTCATTCTCCAATCGATGAGTATAAATCGGTCGTCTACTACCACGAGGACAAGCCAAAGTGGTTGGAGACTTTTAAAGTGAGTAGCGTAAGCAGTGTCAATTGAGCAGCATGCGGATTCACGTTTTCTTATTCCAGATTCACGTGCCAATTGATGAATTCAAACAGTGTCATTTAAAGTTCTTGTATAAACATCGAAGCTCGAATGAACAAAAGGATCGTCTAGAGAAACCTTTTGGCTTGTCGTATATTAAGCTGATGCAGGATAATGGAACAACAATCACTGTGAGTAGGGATAGCATGGCGGGTTAATATTGAGTTATTGCTTGATGTGTGTATTTTATAGCAAGGGCAACATAACATGATAGTCTACAAAATCGATCACAAGAAGTTCGACAAAAACGTAATCATATCGTATATGGATCTACCGTCGACCGTATCGGAAATACCAAGTGGCACAAAACCGTCAACGCTAGGACTGACACTACTTTCAAAGGATAGCCTATCGATTGGCGTGAATTTATGCAGTACAAAGCTGACACAAAGCGGTAAGTAAGACTGGAGCTACTACTTATTTAGGTTTAATGGTGGCTATATTGATTTTTTTGCACCACTTTCTCTCTATCGAACACTTGACCTCCATCTGAGGGGTGTTTCCACTAATAGCGAGACCATTGAACAATTATTTTTCCAAATAATGTGACCTTTATCATATTTATTCTATTTCAGTGAGTTTACTTGGTTTATTAAACTGGTCCGCGCACAAGGAATCCCTAGAAGAGTCGCTTAAAGCTCTGGCCACAGTACCTGGTGAAGAGGTTGTGAAATTCTTGCAAGACATTCTTGACGCTCTCTTCAATATTTTGGTAAGTTTTTCTCTTTGCCAGCTACATCGATTTTTAAGTGCAAAGTAATCTAGGTGGAAAACGATAATCCCGGACGATACGACAATCTAGTCTTTATGAGTATCATACATCTAGTGGAAACGGTTTCAGATTTAAAGTATCAGCACTTTTTGTCCGTCTTGGATGTGTACATCAACGAAAGCTTTTCAGCGACTCTGGCTTACAAGTAAAATTTAATATTCTCTTATGTTTGAGGCCATCGTAAAGTTATTGTTTCTTTCTAGCAAATTAATGGATGTTTTACAAGACCACATACGTGAGGCTATTAATGCAGGAAGTCTGGATTACTCTGTGGATATTTACGAAGCCGATGAAGAAAAAGCCGAAGTCAAACGATTATATAAAACTACGAAATATCTACATTACGTTATGAAGTTCATCATTCGGTCACGATTACTGTTTGCAGCTTTGAATGACAATTCGAATGTGGAGGACTTTGAAAATAAACTTGAAGGTGAGTTTGAATTTTGGATAAAATATGTAACAGTCCTCTTCCTCTAATAAGCAAGAAAATATTATGACATAAGCCCAGACGAAGTGTTCTTTAAAATTCTCTCAAACAGAAGTGAATATCTCATCCGTTTTTAAAAGAGCCCATTCTTTAGACCTGCATATCAACAGTAGAATTAGGAGAGGGCCCAGCTCTACTACGAACTCGCTTTCTTAGCGCGAAGAAACAGCTAATTGTAAGAGTTATTCTTATAATGCGTCCGGGCAAGTGACAAATTTGAGGGAACGCACTCTTGTACGAGTCTTTTAAACACTACCAACCTTTTTTGGACGGTTATTGTGAATTAGCAAAACATTTTTAAGTCAAGAATAATTTCAAGTTTGTGGAGTGTAAGCATTACAAAATTATTAAACGTTTAAGTGACCTGTGCGTTTCGCCCCGATGGTGGTTGGCGATTGTGAATTAGCTTTACATAACCTAAGTCATATTTCTAACGAAAACAACTTCTTATCTCTTTCTTTTTAGAGCTATTAAAAATGTTCATCGAGATGATTGATTGTCCGACAGATCTTCTGAAATCAGAAGGCGCTTTACTTAAGAACCTTCATGTCATAGCCACAGATCTTCTGCAAGTCTACGATAAAGTAGAATTGAGGTAAATTGTACAACAAGTTTTTGCAGAATATTCTCATCATCTAAGATCAATTCCGCACTTACAGCAATAGCATCGTGAAGATTCTAATGAAGTTCCCACCGGGTCGACTGACCCAATCGAAAATGGTTTGCATCAAGGACTTTGTCGATTCGAAACTATTTCACTATCCCGAATGCAGAGCCATACTCTTGCCGGTCTTTTGCAAACACATAAAAGATCGTCTCGAAAGCAGTGAGGAGGTAAGTTTTTTTTTGAACAAATTCTTGTGTCTATTATCATACATATAACATTGGTCAAGTGTTGGGTAATAATCTACACAATAAAATCAAATAACGTGCATAAAATGGAGGTCATTTCATTTGTGGTAAATAATACGATTTAATCAAACATAATGAAATAATAAACAAATTACGCATGGTACCATCTCATGGTATAAAAAATTAATAACTCTTAACATGGGTGTACTCACGGCACGTACATAAATATCTTCTACAACACTATTTCGATTAATATACAAAGTATAGGCTCAGAACACAGGTTGAGCATAAATTTAGCAGCACTTTGATGATAACTCTAAAGTTAGGTTAAAACGGAAGTGCGCAGCATGTGCTGTACTTTAATGGGTGATCATTATTGCCAAAAACATGCATAAAGTATGTACTCTACCAAATGCCTTTAAATTTTCTTTTGATGAAGTTTGTCTACCATCGCTTTTTACAAACCGGATGTTTCTGTCAATGATATATGTAACAAATTGAGGGCGTTTCCAACAACGTCAAACCGGAGGCATTCATTGTGCGCGGTCCATTTGTAGGGCTTACTTTCATTCAACCAAATTTTACAAATAAGTCGACTAGATACAGGGTCCGGCAGAAAGGTCAGACGTTTTTGAAATGCCTATAGAAATACTCCCCCCCATATTGAACATTTTACGAATTCCTTGCAAATTTTTACCAGTTGAAGCCATGGACGGTAGAGTACAGTTTCGTCAGAAATATTGAGTCAGCGTGAATTTCGTCGCCATTTCAGCAGAAATCGAGCTGTTTCCTTGCATCTTTTTGCCTGAATTACGACGAAGGCGAATACCGACCCGACGTGTCGCGCTCTAACAGGATGGGACAATAGCCCACACAGCTAATGCCATCAATGACCGTTATTCGCCCTCTCTTCTTCCCTAGTAGCATCTTTTCAAGGTTTATTGACATTCACTGACCTCCTCGGTCGTCTAATTTATTCATGTCTGATTTTTTTCTTGTTAAATCACCTCAAGGAAGGTACGTGTTTACGAGCACAAGCCCCGACTACTGGAAGAATTGAAGGAAGCCGCCCAAATCGACCGACGAATGTTGGAAAGAGTGGATGCCAACTTTAAAGAACGCTTCTAAAAGTACATCGCTGATTTTGGCCTCCACATGACGGATGTAATTTTCCACACTTGATTTTCTCAAATACTGTGAAAAGTTGGGCCAGATTTTTTGCAGAAAAATTTACGATTTTATGATTTTTTCAAAACCGTGTCCGACCTTTGTGTCGGACCCTGCATTTATCCCACAAAGAAGTCAGTTGACAGTGCTGCTAAACTGCTTTCAGCGCCATTCTTCTTTAGGAAGCTCCTAACAAGATCGTTAAATCCCACTAAAAGCCGAGACATACAGCCAAATGTTGCAGTTGATACCACTGTTGAGCATTTTCTAATTAACTTTTCATTGCTTTACATAACTGACATAGCTATATTCAATAAAACAAACCTAATAGCAAAGTTTCTCTACCTTACTTACTTAGGCGGCTCTACAGTTCGGGGTGAACCGAGGCCTCAGCTAACACGCCTCTCCAGTTAGCCCGGTCCTTAGGTCGCCTACGACTTGCGCGCGTCACTTAAGGCGAGGTCTTCCTCTACTAGACTCGAAGACTCTACGGGACGGGCCGGAGCATTTGTTTCCATCCGCTGTACATGTCCTAACCATCTTAAACGACTTACTCGCAGTTTTTTTTGACCAGGTCGATGTCGCTGTACAGCTCGTATAGTTCGTCGTTGAATCTCCTTCTCCAAAGCACGTCACGGGACCGAACATTTTACGAAGAATCTTTCTCTCGAAGCGATTGATGATATCTTCATCTGCTTTAGATAGAGTCCAAGCTTCAGCGCCATAAAGCAGGACTGGAATGATCAATGTCTTATACAGAATCTCCTTAGTTGTTCGGGATAGGGCTCTACTACTCAATTGCCTTCTTAGCTCAAAGAAACAGCGGCTGGCTTCGTTTAATTTCTTCTGAGATGTTGTTGTCAGAATTTATAGCAGAACCGAGGTGGTACCCAAAGTCCCTCACTACTTTAAAGTTATAGCTGTCGATCGTGATGTTTTGTCCGATTCTACGATGTTGGGTGTCCCTTCTTGTTGACAGCATATACTTGGTTTTGCCCTTGTTGACCGCTAGTTCCATTTTAGTCGCTTCCATTTCTAGATTAGCAAACGTACCAGTGACAGCTCGCTGTGTTTTACCAATTATGGGTAGTATATTACTCCTAGAACCAACCGCACTTATCCGAATAACAGGTACATTCCTAGTCTGTGTACCACCATATGATTCCAATATTATAAAAGGTTCAAAAACACCTACCCACCTTGACCCATGTTATATGTATTTATTTAGTTTTTATTTTTTTTGTATAATTATTTGAAGCGACCTTTCATTTGCATTATGTTTTATTTAAATTCACGGTTTAGCATGTTGTGTGTTTTAATTGTTGTTTTATGTTTAGTTGTTGTAATGTGTCTTGATACAATAAAAACAAATGTTCTTGTAGTTGACTGCATGTAGATTATACATTTAATACTATGCCAAATTGGATTTTTTAAATCAAAAATAAATGTGTATGCATAGCACTTGCATTGGAACGATACTTAATGCTAAAGACACAGTTCTATTTGAGAATACAATAAGTTTAACTGACTGTTTTGTGTATTTTTTTTTTAAACTTTGTTTGTCCATTAATTAGACTGGGGAATGACATTATTTGTAGAGAAGTATAAACAACAGAGTACAATTTAGAGACTACCGTGAATCATTTTATCTTCGTAGGCATATAGGAATCATTCATAAACACACACTGTTTTCTAACCATCAAATCATTTAATTCATTATTGCTTATTTTATGCTATTCGGCCGTTGTTTGGAACACGACTACGTAACGATATGTCACAGTTTATATTGCGTAAAGTTGGAGTATGTGTATGTTGCTCACTTTGCTCGCGGCAAAGAGTTTTAACTCCAGCTCCAGTTTAAGAACCAATTTTTATATTTATAAATAGTTTTTAATAAAACTACGATTACGATTACGTAGCCGTGTCGCGAACATCGATAAACATCAGTCAGTACAAAATCAACGGCCGAATAGACAGAGACACTTTGTGAAATTTATTGTTTTATTGTTTTAACTTTTCATTACTCGTGTGTTTTCGTTTTGTTAGTAAGAACAATAAATTGAAATGCGAATTTGCACTTAAAATACTCAACTTTCGAGTTTCTACGGTCCTCTTAATTTGGACTGTAGGTAAGAGCCTGAGCACCATATAATTTTACATTAAACAAATTTCTTTAAAAACTAAGACGTAATGTCACGCCTATTCCGACCCCTTAATACATTTGTTTCCAACCATAGTTCGTCATTGATTGTACACCCAAGGTACAAATATAAAAGCGAAAGTCGGCGCATTCAAAAAAATCATTGGGCTTTACTTATAGTCATTTTTAATCTTCAGCTTGTTGTAGGTCATCAATTGAGAACGGCTGTGCCGATTTGGCTCAATTTCAGTTGTTCGTCATTGCCAGGAAAAGACTTTTACGAAAGAAAGTTTTGGGAAAACCCTACGGAAAAGTGGAGAAATTGGAAAAATCGAAAATTGATTTTTTGTATGGAATTTTGTGTGCAATTGTTCCGGAATGGCTTTTCGATTTGATGATTTTGGACGATGTAAAGGTGGAAAATTCGTTGTGAAGCTTGGAAAATTTCGGACAATTGTGAAATTCATTGTGATAAAAGACGTTTTGCGTGCATTTTGGGTGGAGAAGTTAACGAGATAAATATTAGATGGCGCTGTGCTGCGATCAATGCCACAACCCGATTAACTTAGGCTGTGCGCAATTTGACAGGTTTCCTTTTCGCATCGTCACCAACTAACCCTTAACATGTTTCCCTTCCGATATTGAAGTCCTCGAGCACATCGTACTCCAGAAAAACAAAAAATGTGCGCAACTGCTGTGTAATTGTTTGATAACTTGTAAGCAGCGTTTATTAATATGGTGTGAGTATAGAAAGCGAGCACAATAGCTTGTGTGCTGGAATACTGTGCGAGGGGTCTTGGGTTCGATTCCTAAAAAAACACAAATTACATCGTAAGGTTTTTTCCTGACAAACATCCGAGAGTATAATTTTCCTGGAAACGTTTTTTTCCCTTCCAAAAATAATAAAAAACTCACACCTACGAATGGTTGTGAGACGCTAGGCCTAAGGTGCTAGGCCTATGTTGCGCCAACTTCTTATTTATTTATTTATATTAAGTATACAAAAGTTAAGTACAAAAAAAAACATAATTATTGCACGTTCATAAACTGGTTCACAATCGCATCTCACTTCACACATTACATTTAATCATGTTCACAATTTAGTTTTAATTGTTCACTTCATCACATTCATTATTCATTGTTCGATTTGGTGCACTTAATTATCGTAGGCACCTAACCTATTTCTTGTTATCATGAAATCATTTTGGAATGTAACTTTTGGGAAACTTGTAACACTGACATGTTTCCACTTCACTTAGCAAATCAATGGTTCTTCAATTTCACATATTATATAACTAGACACGATCATAATAATCACTAGAATGTGTAAACTACTATCTGTTTGTTATTCACACATACACCAATAATTTTTCCAAACACAAAACAAAAAAAAAAGAAATATTTCGTCTCTACATGTATGTATAATGAAAAACTTAGGGTGACTGCAAATCCGATATATGGCAACAAGAAAAGAATCTTACAAAAGCAGCTAAAGTTTTGGGGCAATTAAAATCACAACTGCACACACGTGAAACTACGGCTAAGTTAAAGGTAACCTTTTATTTAATTAAGCAAAAAATAAAATAAAATCTATTTTTTGTGGTTTGTTGTTTTAAGTTGAACAAAATTTAACAGAAATATATCTGTGATGTGAGTGTATTTATTTATTTATAATTATTGTTATCAATTTATTTATTTCTTTAACTAAGCTTGGCTTGTTTATATTTATTTACCGTTTTTATTTAATTATTATACTCCTACGACTTTGAATTTGCAAGTGAAATAATAACTTTTCAGTTTACATTTACTTTGGTGCTACGCGGACTTGAAATTCGCTTATTAGATGCCTTTATCGACAATTTTCCGGGCGGCTCTACAGTTCGGGGTGAACCGAGGCCTCAACTAACCAACCTCTCCAGTCCGGTCCTTAGCTAATTGCCTCCAGTTTCGCACTGCTAGTCGGTTGAGGCGAGGTTTTCCTCTACTGCATTTTCCCTCTGGGTTAGACTCGAAGACTCTACGGGCCGGAGCATTTGTTTCCATCCGCTCTATATGTCCTAGCCATCTTAGACGACTGACTCGCAGTTTTTTGACCAGGTCGATGTCGCTGTACAGCTCGTATAGTTCGTCGTTGAATCTCCTTCTCGAAACTCGGTCAACGCAAACGGGACCAAAGAGGCCGAGGATATCTTCATTCGGTTAAGTTAGAGTCCAAGCTTCAGCACCAATGTGGCCAAATAAAAACTATATGCCGTGCATTACGGAATTCTATTGCTACTTGCGAATTTGAGTGTCTTACTTCGTTAGAAGATTTTGATGGTCTCTGAGGTAGTCAAATCTTATCTAAGTTTGCACCTCCTGGTTGCGGCTTAGTCTTCGGGTATAAGGGCGGAGGGTGACCGTAACAGTCTACCGCCTGCCTATTATGAATATGACAGATCGTCACTATGGCGAGGGACTAGATTGAACCAGTCTGCTTTGCTGCTTGACGAAAAGTCAATGGATGGATTGTCTGTTGGAAGAAATGATGGGGGGGGTAACCGTAGCAGTCGGTTTTGACGTTTTTGACGGTTTGCTTGCCTTCCATTTCTTTCCTTTTGAAAATCAGTCTACGGGACTTAGACTGGTGCTGAGCAAGATAACTTGATTAGATCACTCCGTCCTACTGCCTGGTACCGAAAGAAGAGGTCACGGTTTGTCTCCGGTGAAAAGGAAAGGCTTGGCTAACCCCCCGCTGCGCTGGTAGCATCCGACAGTGCGCTATTAGAAAGAGCTGGTACAGATCAAGAATATTTGGAGCAATTTACTTTGCTGTTTCGGTAGCAAAAGGCTGAAAAGACGAATGGTGACCGAAACAGTCTAACCCCCCGCCTATCCCTCTGATGGTTATGGAAGTTCGACGTAAGATTAACCGACATATTCAGCTCTTCCCGTTGGCGGTTAGTCTTTAAAAACAAACAAAGGGTGACCGAAACAGTAGCCTGTAGCTACTAATAAATAATACCCCAATTTCAAATATGAAATAATGCCCCACTGCGATAAAATAAGGCCCAAAAAAAATGAAATAAGACCCCAAATCTGACAGTAAACCCAAGCAGGGGGGTTGCAGGGGGGCAGCATGCCCCCCATACGTTTTCGTTTTTCGTTTCGTTTGGGGTCTTATTTCATTCCTTCTTTTGGGGCCATATTTCATAATGAAATAAAACCCCAATTTTCATAAGGAAATTAGGCCCCAAAAACGGAAATAACACCCCAAATTTTATTAAAAATCGTTGTTGTTGTTTCCTGTATAATGTTTTGGGGCCTTATTTCATTTTTGTTTTGGGGCCTTATTTCATTGGGGCCTTATTTCGCAGAGCCGACTGAGGCCGCTATTGTGAGTGTCGATAGTTAATCATTGATCGACAACTGTCGATCGATCGAGAACTGTGATTGTCGATTGCGATTGATATTTGTCGATTTGACAGTCGATAGTAGTCGATTACAAATGTCTTCACTCTTGGAAGTGAAAAAATGCTGTGCGTACGAATAGCTAAAATCAATCGACGTAATCGACAATTGTCGTGACGATCGCTGATCGACAATCACAATAAGGGCCTGAATGTTGTCAAGTCTTATGAAATGTTTGCGCAAACTTACAGCAGTTGTTCATTTTGGACAGAACTTGTTCACAATTACCGCACTTTTTAGCAAACACAATTGACCAAGCGGCTATAATATCGGTCTACTTGGTCTAGACCTAATCTTCCAATCCAATCAGTTAAAAATTAACCTCTAAAAGAACTGTATATGTCAATTGTCAATACGAGAAATCCAATTTAGAACGTTGGGGCTATTAAATTGGGAGAATTAAGTTTTCGGTCTTATAAAGCAACTCCAACCAAAGAAAAATTGAAAATGTTTCGACGTGTCGGTAAAATTGCAAATTTTTCTCACGACTATAAACTGCTCTGTTCTCTCATACCCATTGGTAACCTAAAAATTTGTCATTCGTGAATAATTTTAGAAATTCTAAGCCTGCCAATTCCAAGCAAGTCTGAAGGTTATTATTTTTCTTTCGCAAATTCACCAATATTTATTCCTTTACTGTAGGATGCAATTCTAATAATTCACAATACTTCCCCAGGTGAATGAGTGCATCAATATAATGAACAACATTTTAAAACTGCTCTTCCGTGATGACATTGGCTCCACCGAAGAGGACATTAAGGATGTCATGTTAATACTACTTCGTACTGTGATCAAAACCTCGCATGCCATGGATCGAGAGAATCCGCTTGTTGGAAATTTAGTTGCCATTATGTTGGGAATTCTGCGCAGCATGACTAGCTACCACTATAACGTGTTTGTGCGTAATTTCAGCAATACATACGATTTACAAAGTTTCATCATTGAGCTGTTGTTGGTGTTTCAAGAGCTTGTGTCACCGCATCCGAAACCGGTTTTCCCCAAGGACTGGATGGACATGATAATGCATCAGAATACGGTGATACTGGGTAGTCTGCAGCAGCTGTCCACTGTGATAATTGACTCGTTCTTTGAGCCATTCGAGAAGCAAGTGTGGTCCAACTATTTCCAGTGTTCCATTGCGTTTCTCATTCAGTCACCCCTTCAATTGAATGACTTTACGGACAACAAACGAGCAACGATCTTTGAACGGTATCGCGACATTCGTAAGGAGACGGCAAATGAGATTCGCAAAATGTGGTTCCAACTGGGTGAGCATAAGCCACAGTTTGTACCGCAATTGGTGGAACAAATTCTAGAAATGAGCATGATACCTGAAGTGGAACTCCGAAAGGCCACAATACCGATCTTCTTTGATATGATGCAGTGCGAGTACTACAGTTCGAGGCTCTTGATAGAAAGCTATGGCGACACGAAGCGGAATAACGCTCATTACAAGGCGAATTTCAATGAATTCGAAACGGAAATGATTGAGAAACTGGATGTGCTGATTGGAGCGGGCAAGGGAGACCATGCGTTCAAGGAGCTGTTTCAGGAGATAATGCTGGAGAACTGCTTGGCACACAATATTCTCAATGTGGAGGGCACTAAATTTGTGAATATGGTAACAAAACTGATGGAACGACTGCTCGAGTATCGTTGCATAATTCAGGACGAGAGCAAAGAGAATCGCATGGCATGCACCTTTAGCATTCTGCAGTTCTACTTGGAGGTGAATCGCAAAGAGATGTACATTCGGTATGTGTATAAACTGTGCGATCTGCATATGGAGTTCGATAACTACACTGAGGCTGCGTTCACTTTGAAGCTCCACACGAATCTGTTGCAGTGGGACGACACAGAATTGTCGCCTCTGTTGCGGTCACATCGTCACGGCATATGCCGGACGCACAGAGAGCTAAAGGAGGCCCTATACTTCGAGATCATCGATTACTTTGACAAGGGCAAGATGTGGGAGTGTGCAATAGACATGTGCAAGGTTCTGGCAAAGCAGTACGAGGAGGTTACATTCGACTACCTCAAGTTGGCTGAGATGTACAAAAAAATGGCTCAGTTCTTCGAGAAGATTCTGAAGGAGATGCGCCACACGTCTGAGTACTTCCGTGTGGGATTCTATGGATTGAAATTTCCCCGATTCCTTCAGAACAAAGTGTTCGTCTTCCGCGGTAAGGAGTACGAGAGGTTGAGTGAGTTCTGTACTCGAATACTGGTCCAACACCCAACGGCGGAGTTAATGCAAACTCTGACAATGCCAGGACCTGAAATCACCCAAGCGGATGGACAGTTTATCCAGATCAACAGTGTGGAGCCGATAATGGACGAGGCTTTTAGCAAGTTCAATGACAATGTGATCTCGAACGAGATTGTCAAGTATTACACGTCGAACAATGTGCAAAAGTTCAAATTTTCGCGACCCTACCGAGAGAAAGATGGTGGTGGCGATGATGTGCGTGGTCTGTGGCTAGAGAGAACTGTGATTACGATAAGTTTTGCCCTTCCCGGCATTCTGAGGTGGTTCCCCGTGGTGAATTCGGAAAAGTTCAAGGTGAGTAGATAGCTTATCCGTGACTTTTTATTTTCTATTCGCATTTTATTTGCCAGATATCTCCCATTGAGCTGGCGGTCGAGACAATGGAAGCAACGAACAAAGCCATACGTGATCTGATAATCGCGCATAGAAACGACGACAATATACCAATCAATCCGTTGAGTATGAAAATCAACGGTGTTGTGGATCCAGCTGTTATGGGTGGATTTGGAAAGTACGAGGAAGCTTTTCTTACGCCGGACTATCTCGAAGAACACCCCGATGATGAGGAATTGGTTGATAGGCTTAAGGATTTGATTGCAATGCAGATTCCTCTTTTGGAAATTGGTAAGTTAGCTAGTTTTATCGTCATTCTTCTACCTGAACAAACATATTTTTGCAACATCTCAGTCCTGTTGTGTTAAATAAAACTATAAATTCGTTTGCTACAATGTCTTTCTTCTAGCAATTTCGGTGCACAAATTGAAAGCTCCCGACAGTCTCAAGCCGTTCCACGAACGCATGGAGAAGTGCTTCAGCGAAATGCAAGCAAATGTCGAAGGCAAATACGGAAAGAAGGTGTGTTTCTATTGTGCTTTAAACGAACGAGTAATTTTTTATATTTGTTTGCAGTCATGCGACCTGAAATTTGAACGCGACTCATGTGTTATATTACGACGAAATGGCTCCCTAATGCAACCACTCTTTGATGGCAACAATCGTTTGTCAGAGACCAGCATGGGCTCCTCAGAGTAAGTTAAACAGAAAAAAAACGACCATTGTATACTAAAAACAAATAAAAATCTAAAATTACAGCAGCGGCCTATCTAAATCAACATTCTCCACACGGGCACAAACAAGCTCAATCAAATCAACGTTTGCTAGCTTTAATTTCAATACATCCAGGTGCCGTAGCAATCAATAACTTATAAAATCACTCTCCTAACTGTAATCACCTCTGTAGATTTGATATCTTTTCCGCACATCTGTTATAACTTTAAGTTCCGTTTCCGTTTTTGAGTTCATTACGCTTTTGTTTTATTTTTCATTTACGTTTTCATTTTGTTATCGTTATTTTGTGTTTGATTTGGTTAATCATAGAACTACGTTGGGACATTCGCCAAGTGTTAAGAGCAAAACCAAAGAAAAGACTCCCACTAAGAGAAGGTCCTTAAAAAAGGTAAACCAATTGTTATCATCCACAAACAGCTCTCGATATGAATTGTTTATTTTGTATAGCTTGATAGAGAAACACTGAGTCTACCAGTAGCCAGTAGTCAGTGGTATACATCGCCGTTATCGACAATCACCTCAACACCGGAGAAAGATGCCGTATCATTAACGACAGCATCAAATACGTCGCTTTCGAAAACAAATCAAGATCCACGAGTATTAACTGAAGAGGTAAGCATTTGATTTCGTTTTGTGTGTTTGTTACAAGATGGTATTTGAGAGGAAGTTTTCCACAGTGTGGCTGTTTAGAGCTCCCTTTTTTATATGTACTTATTTATTCTACACACAAAAAGCTGGTCAAATTATAATACATACCAGTTATTTCATAACTTTTGTTTTCAGCTTACACCAAAGCGTCCACTTCGTTCGGAAAAAGAGAAGGAAAGACGTCTCTCCCGACCTGCGAGCATAGCAACCCCCACATCGAGCATGAAAGGCTTCTCCATCGCAGACACTCATTCCCTATCTGGCGGTGATAGCAGCAACCGCAATTCAATTGGTAAGTTCACAAGTCTTTGGATTTTCTTCCGACCTTTGAAAATTTTCACCTTCCTTCTAGATCTTGTCGATACAACCGATTCGACTTCGGAAGAGGATCTTGTTCCACCGCCACTACCAGCCAAAACTCGTGACTCCTCTGATTTTAGCAGTCTAAGCGGAACAATTGACTGGACGACACACGCCGGCTTTGTCGCAATGAGCCCCACCAGTATTATGAATTCAACATACGAATATGTTGAGGCAAAGAATTTCATTCTAACCGACGACAAGCGAAGACCACCAACTCCGCCACCAAAACCGTCAAGAAATAGTAAACACATTCCATAGTGTGCAACAATCTACTCACCAAAATATGACAATAATTTTTAAATCAAAATCAACTGCACGCTCTCGCACACGCCCCCACGAATGAAAGATAGATAGAGAGAGACATTTCTCTTCTAGTTCATCAATTGCTGACCGAGATGATGGGAATCGATTGCAAACGCCAAATACTATTTTAATTTAGTAAAAAAAAGCGCAACAAGTGTTTAGCTATAAGTTTTTACGGCTTTCCAAGAATCAAAGATATAATAGTCTTCCGTTTTCGTTCCGTTTGTAAAACAAAAACATAAGCAAATATAGTTTACGTACAAAGCTTCGTCAGCAATGGAAACACGAAATGATAATGACATTAACTAGTTTTAGTAGTTAACTAAATTTTATTATTTTTTACTTGTTTTATGTTTGTTTAATATTTTTTGTATAGATTTTTTAAAAGAATGTACTCAATGTTGATATTGCGACTACTTATATATTACTCTAAACGAGAACTTACTGCGCAGTATTCATAAAAAAACATTCAAACTGTTCATAAACCACATATTATGCAGAAGAAAACAATATTATAACGTACGGAAAAATAAAACACAAGTGCCACGTTTTTTTTTTTTAATTTTAAAACTTGTACATTTCTATTTTTTCAAAATCTACTATGATCTATCGTTGTTCATTGTAAAAGGTGTTTTATTTTAGTAGTTAGTAGAATGTGGTTTATATTTGGTTGTTCTTTAAATGCATGTCAAAGCGCACAAGTACACCAAGCAAATGTAGGATACAAGATTTGATATTTACTTTGTTCTTATACACTTCTACATATACACAGATTTATACATATTATATACACAATCAAATAAATACTATTTTGTTGACTAAGATGACAAAAGCGCAATTACGTGTCAATTATAAGGTTTATTAATAATAATTATGTGTTGGCCAAAGATTTTTAAGTTTAATAAAAATCGCTTAAAATATTTACAAAAATTGTTTTTTTTATTTGTGGATTTCGTAGGAAGCAATCAGACTTCAAAAGCGGCCCAAAATGCTGGCAGATGTTCAAAACCAATATGCATCGGAATCTCATATCTCTTTATCCTAATTTCCTTAATGCCGGAATATATACATAAAACTATATAAGAGTCATAACCTCTTTAGGGTGTTCTACTTATCAAAAAACTTTAAACTTTAGTATTATGATTGTCGATTGCGATTGATATTTGTCGATTTGACAGATGTCTTGTCGATGCTTTTTTTAGAAGTGAAAAATGTTGGGCGTATGAATAAAATTCAATCGACGCAATCAACAATTTTCGAGACTTTCCGAAACATTCGGTCTGCTCCAGACAAAAGTTCCTTCATTGCTTAAAGCTGCACAAATACTTGAGATGTAATCAATATCCAACAACACATATCGCATTTATGTCGTTTTCCATTGGGCAAAAAGAAGCGTCCGGGAGTGTCCACAATCAAGAAAATAACTTCTGAAACCGTTCCATTGGCGCAATAAATACTCTTCTGTTGATTCTGAGGAGAGAAATTCGCTTCTCGATTTGAAGTCAGAATCCACTCAAGAAGCACTAACATAAGTGCATTTTATGTATTTTATACAAGCCAGCTGGCAGCAGCCATACAATAATTTCACTAGTCAACAAAAAAAATATTTTTTTTATATCGCAAATAATTTCATGTGATTTGTGTTCTATGTGCTAGAAATATTGCAGAAAGTCAAATAAAATATTTCTATCACGTCAAAATTTTATGATATATCAATATTTATTTTCTTACTATTTTAACAATTTTTATATTTAAATTACTCATTTATTTTGGACTAAAAAAATTTCTTCTTCACTTTTTTCGTTTTTCGATGGTACTCTGTGGTTTGGGTTTCCCTAATTAATAACCAACAATAGTCTGCCAGCATCGCAGGGTTGCATTGTCCTTGATATCGTTTTTCAATGACAGCTATATCTTGAATCTTGGTGGAATCGCTCTCCGTGTTCTGTTTTTCATGATAGCTCCCATGAAATGCAACAGGTCTTTGAAAATATGTTTTCTGAACTCGTACATATTACTATTTATTATTATTTAATATTTAAATTTCTTTCTTTGTAGTTTTTGGAAAGAAATAAATAAATTTAAATAATAATAAGTAATAAATAATAATAATAATATTTTCGGGGGAAAAAAATCTAAATGCGAGTGCAGAAAATTTATTTTCAAAGACATGTTGCATTTCATTTTATAAAAAGCTTGCAAATATTTGTCAACAAGGTCAAAATATTGCGGGGATTTATGATTCTCTAAAAAGTTTTCAGTGACTGCAACAAGGCTTCCTTTTCTACGTCATTTAAGTATGAAGTTAATTCGGGATCTTTTATTACCAGGAAACGGATTTTGTTTATGTAAAACATTAAAAAAAAGGCAAAACTAAGCTTTTCTTAAAGCCTTACAACCGTACAACCAGAAACATTTGGCAACGAACGCCTGCGATTGGCCCTCAGGAAAGCTTTGAAAGAGCTGAAGAGAGGACATGGGCACAGAGAAGTGGAGCCCAGTTAAAATACCTTTTGACATCGACTGCAATGTTTGAAGCTAATTTTAAGTTTTCAGCGCCATTTAATACACATTATTTATTTATTTGATGGTCTTAAATCCTTCATTGCAGAAAAGGCGGCGTTCGCAACTTCAGCAGCTGATCCTTTTGCTTTTTGCAATTTCTTCTCGATCCCATTAAAAATATTTAAAATATCTCCAATCAATTGCACAGAATATAAGACTAAAATGTACATTTACCATTAAATAAGTTTAAAAATATAAATTTTTCGGAATTCAATATTCTACCGGTTTTAGAGGTAGTATAAGAAAAATAATATTTTTGGGGTAATAGGAGTGAGTGTCAAACATTTTTGACGTTTCACCAATACGTAAGTGTAGTCGCCCAGAAGCAGTTTTCTTGTTCCATTGGATTTCGTAATGAGTCAATCCTCGAGGGAAACCAATGGAAAACGACATTACATTCATAGTCAGGCACTGCACCTTAGGCGGCAGAGTTTTACATCATCAAATCTGAACAAGCCAGGAGATATCGCACAATGGCTCAGAGCATTATCCTTGGAGAACCTCTGATATGGTTCAACATATGGTTGTGTTAAGTACCTGGACAATGTGATATTGAAGGTAATAAAGGGGCTGACATTCTGGCCATAAAAGGAGCGGAGCTAAATGAAGGAATTGATGGCATACGACCACCAATGGCCGGCTAAGATATTACACATTTTACTTATCTTCTCTTCGAATATCAAGCCATTGCTCGGAGCAAATGAAAGCATCTCGGAAGGTACTTCTTCGGAAATTTAGAGGAGGTTGGTTTAAGAAAATGGATGGGTTTTGTAGAAGAATTAATTGTCATCATAATTCATATTTTTCAAATACATTACTTACTTCGGTAGCGATACAGTCCGTGGTGGACCTGGGCCTCAACCAACACGGCTCTCCAATTAGCACGATATTTGGCTCGCCATCTAAGGCGAGGTTTTTGTCTATTGCATTGTCCCTTCGGGTTCGATTCGAAGACTCTTCGGGCCGGAGCGTGTTGGTGTCCATTCGCTCTACATGTCCTAGCCATCTTAGTCGACTGATGCATAATTTTCTGACTTTTCGATGTCGCTGTACAGTTCGTAGAGTTCTCTGTTAAATCTCCTCCTCCAAAGCCCGCCAACGCAAACGGGACCGAAAAACACTCGAAGAATTTTGCGTTCGAAGCGATCAAGGAGATCTTCATCCGCCTTTGATAACGTCCATGATTCTGCGCCATAAAGCAGGACTGGGGTGATGAGGGTCTTATATAGAGTCTTCTTGGTGTTTCTCGACAAGGCCTTTCTAATCAATTGCCTTCTTAGGCCGACGCCGAAAATAGTTGGCAAGTGTAATTCTTCGCTTGATTTCTGAAGTGAAGTCATTTTTACAATAGCGATAAAAATGACGATTCATCGATGTTGTGTGTCCCTTCTTGTTGACAGCATATACTTTGTTTTGCCCTCATTCACCAATAAACCCATTTTTGCCGCCTCTGTCACAAACCAGTAAGAATAGACCGTCGACTCCTCCCACATAACGGACATTGCCTACAAGCTGCCGGCGGGCCCAGGATTTTTCATGTATTGATGCTGTACAAAATCAAAGGAGCGCCATTAACGCACGCATACTTGAAAAATCCTAGGCCCATGGTATTGCATAGAAAAACATTACCGCCACTAATTTTGACATTTACACATATTCACAGACAGGGTTATTTTTTCCGGGGGGAATCGGGTAGGTGTACGGGAAGTCGGCGGTTTGTGGCCTCTGTCTGTGCTGATACCTGCAAACGCACCAGTGACAGCTCGGTGTGATGTCGTCAGCGTAGGTATGCAAGTAGGCTTTTGTGGCGCTTTGCGTTTTAGTGTGACCAAGTGCGTTTTTACTGATATTTTTGTCAGGTTGCGAAATTTGTTTGCGATTTGCATATGGATAAATGAAAGCAATAAAGAAAAAACATTTTAGCAAAGTAATGTTTTGTATTGCAGCAATTACACACTGTTTGACACCATCGAGACTCTATATAGTTGTTGTAATTGCGTGCTGAAGATTCTACTTTACTTTACTTTACTGAGATAAGGCCCCGACCCATAGAATCCGTCGCATCCTTTGCGTCGACGGATTGACGTATTCGACGGAACGAGAAGTCCCATAGAATTCGTCGCATACGTTGACAGCCGATGACATATGAGAGACAGTTTCTCTCATTATCTTATATTTCCACCAATGAAAATGCTTACTCTCACGCTCTGCCAACTGTCACCGGTTCGACGGACAGAAAAGTAGAAAGTAAACTTACTTTATCCGTCGCATCCGGCACGTTCGTTGCTCATGGGTCACGTTCCATAAGCTACTGTGTATTCTATCAACCTGTCAGTCGAATACGTTGCCGCAACGGATGTGACGGATTCTATGGGTCGGGGCCTTAGGTTAGGTTAGGTTAGTGGGTAGGCAGGACAGTAGAAACCTGTACGTGCCACACTTAGATCAATGTAGATCCGTTGTGATGCCCTAGGGGTTTATGACCCCCATACTCTGGAAACCTATGAAAAACCTACGGCTTGGTGAACCAACCCGTTTTATTTACAAATTTAAGTAGGTCGTTAATGGACCTGTCTGAAAGTTCTTCTAAATCCTCGAAGAAGTAACTGCCAAGGACTTTGTTTCGTATGTGGCAGAGCGCAGGGCAGTGACAAAGGAAGTGTGGGGTATCCTCATGCACCTCCTCGTCTCCGCATCCTCTGCACAGGTCGTCTGTACTAATTCCCATTTTCTTGGTATGGTATTTTAGCATGTTGTGTCCGGTGATAATACCTACAATCGAGGACAATGATTTCTTGTTCAGTTGTAAGATATTTTCAGTTTTCTGTTTGTTGTAGGTTGGCCACATTTTCCTGGTTATGCCGCAGGAGTCGAGCCTGTTCCATCTATCGTTTGCTTCCATTAGTATTTTGTTCCCAATCTTCTGTCTGAGATTACAGGGGGGAATCATTACTGTGGTGTCAGCCTGGTTTAGTTCAAGGGAGGACCCTTTTCTTGCCAGCTCATCTGCCTTTTCATTTCCAGGTACACCTCTGTGTCCGGGAACCCAGCATAGTCTTACTTTGTGCTGCGCGCCAAGAACCCGTAGCTCTTCGCGACAGCGACTTACAAGCTTTGATTTTAACTCAACGGCAGAGATCGCTTTTATTGCCGCTTGACTGTCAATGAAAAAGGTAATATCCGCATGAGGTATTGCCATCATTGCAACCTGTTTAGCAGCTGTTGTCACTGCCAGTACCTCAGCTTGGAATACACTGCTGTAGTCAGGAAGCCTTATTGAACTGGATAGTCCGAGACGTTCCGAGTAGAAACCCGCGCCAACGCCAATTTCCATCTTTGATCCATCCGTGTATATAGGTATGGTTGATCCAATGGATGCTGGTTGATCTTCATACCAATCGTCCCTGCTGGGAAAACACGTGGTAAATGGCCGTGTAAAATCTAGCCGGGGAGTAGTGTAGTCCGTGCATACATTATTGTCCGTGTATTTCTTCAGAATTTGTGCATGACCCGTCAGGCTGTGTTTCCAGTTTTTGGTCTGGCTTAACCGGAGGGCATTATTTGCAGCTGATTCCTGTACAAAGAGGTCTAGCGGTTTAAGATTGAGTATGGCCTCTAATCCTGCAGTAGGGCTGGTTCTCATTGCCCCCGTGGTGCCGATGCAGGCCATTCTTTGAATCTTTGTCATGGTTTTAAGATTGTTAGCCTTTAACAGCGCTTGCCACCAGAATAAACTACCATATGTTAGTATCGGTCTTACAACCGCCGTGTACAGCCACATGACTATTTTAGGGCTAGGACCCCATGTTCTTCCGAATATTCTATTACAGGCATAGAATGCTATCATCGCCTTATTGGTTCTTTCTTTAATGTTAAGGTTCCAGTTTAATTTTCGATCTAGGATAACTCCCAGGTATTTGGCACTTTCAGAAATTTTAAGCGGAATCCCTTCAATTGTTGGCAGGCTAAATTCAGGAATTGTTCTTTTGTTGGTAAAGAGAACTAATTCCGTTTTATGTGGGTTTACTGCCAGTCCACATTTTTTTGTCCATGTGTTGACCATGGATAGAGCTTTGTTTAATTGTTCGCTGATAGTGGATAGGAATTTTCCAGTCGCGAGCAGTGCTAGGTCGTCGGCATATGCAACTGCTCTAACTCCACTAAATTCTAGTTTAATCAGGATCTCGTTTACCACAAGAACCCAGAGTAGGGGTGATAGTACTCCACCTTGAGGAGTGCCTCTTGATGCAGATACCTTCGTTTGTACACCTCCTAGTTCTGAGATGATTATTCTGTTTCTGAGCATACACATTATCCATTTGATAATAGTGGTATTCACTTTAAGGTTTATAAGAACTCTTTGTACGGCGTCTGTTTCGACATTGTTGAATGCTCCTTCAATGTCCAGAAAGGCTGCCAGAGTGTATTCTTTAACTCTTAATGTTTTTTCCACCGTGCTGACTACACTATGGAGTGCTGTTTCAACACTTTTGCCCTTTGTATAGGCGTGTTGAGCCGGGGATATAGCATCCGGGTTCATTTTAGTCCGGATATGTAGATCTATGAGCCTTTCAAATGTTTTTAGAACAAATGAGGTTAGGCTTATGGGTCTAAAGTCTTTGGCAGTAGTGTGGCTGGGTTTGCCAGCTTTGGGTATAAAGACCACTTTAACTTCTCGCCATGATTTTGGAACGTATCCCAGCTTTAGGCTGCTTAGGAATATGTTTTTCAGATGTGAGGTTATATGTTTCTCGCATTTTTGTAGCATCATAGGAAAGATGCCATCGATTCCGGGAGATTTGTATGGTGAGAAAGAGTTGATTGCCCAACTTATCTTTTCCACCGTCACAATTTCCATTGGAGCATCGCTATCCGTACAATACTCTAAGTCCAGGTCATTATTCCCATTGGGGTTACATCCTGGGAAGTGAGTGTGAAGAAGGAGTTCGAGTGTTTCTTGACACGATTCTGTCCATCGGTCATTAGGGTCTTTAAGTGAGCCCAAGGCGATGGGTTCTTTAGCAAGGATTTTCCTGAGCCTAGCTGATTCTGTAGTTGTCTCTACTTCGTTACAGTAGGCTTTCCAGGTACATCGTTTTGCTCGTTGTGTCTCCGCCTTGAATCTTCTTTGACTGGATTTGTAAGTTTCCCAGTCACTGTCTGTTTTTGTGCGTTTAGCAGCGTTGAGAAGTTTTCTTGTTTCTTTTCTTATGCTGCTTAGCTCTTTTGTCCACCATGGTGGGAGTTTCTTTCCCTTCCTCCCTGCTCTTAACGGACATGCCTTTTCAAGAGCTTTCCCAAGAATTTTAGCAAGATCATCAGTTGCCTTGTTCAAATTCTCCGGTGCAAGTATTGCATTGGATTGGAGTGTTCTTATACTATCACCGACTTCCATATTAAAGATATCCCAGTTAGTTTTCCTGTGATTTCTATATGGTTTTGGGTTATTGTTAGTATGTAGTATTAGGAATTCAATGATTTTATGATCAGAGAATGATTCTTCTTTTAATACTTTCCATTGGTCTATTATTGCTGTATTTGAATTACTTACCAGAGTAACGTCAATAACTTCTTGCCTATTCTTAACAACAAAAGTCGGCTCTGAGCCTCTATTCGCTACTAGAATATTGTTTTCAATAAGGAATTCAAAAAGTGACTCACCTCTTGTGTTGATGTTTGAACTACCCCATTGTATATGATGAGAGTTAGCATCACATCCCATCACCAAATCCCATTTTTCGTCTTTTACACGGTTAACCAGTTGGTTAGTGAGTGTAGATGGTGGTCCTTCTGTTGCATCGTATGGCATATAGCACGATGTTAAGATCAACGTTGGGAGCCCCTCTCTCTCGTACCTGACTGTTGTGTGGTCTTTATCACTGTAATTAGATAGAAGAAAGAGATTGAACCGTTTCCTCGCCACTATACAAGTTCTGATCTTACTCTGTGTGTCTACATGTTTTGTTTTATACAGTAGAAATCCTTTAGAGCCAAGGCCTCTAATATTGCCACCTGCTACCCAGGGTTCTTGTATTAGAGCCACGTCGATTTGTCTAGCCTCCATGAGGTAGACAAGGTTGGCGCTCGCCGCCTTACTGTGATGGAGGTTGACTTGCATTACCTTCATCACAGTTTTTAACCGCCGCCTCTACCTTTTTGTTTTTTTGAGCCGTGTTGGCTATCAGCCTAAGCTTGCATCGGTTAATACCGACACGAACTTTAAACCCTATTTTTCTCAGCAACGGGATGGATTTGTGGCTTAACAACACTACTACATCCGTACCAGCCTCGTTGTATTCCCCCATTTCGATAACTTCCCAAGCTTCGCTCAGTTGGTCTCTATTGAGGGATCTGAGATATCTCTCAATCCGATCTCTCGGAATGTATGGTCCTCGTACAGAAAGTCTGGCTTTTGGCCTAGTCAACTGTACTATTTCTTTCCTGTCTATTACGCGCAGGTCCGCATTAGGCCAGGGAGCTGTAGTTCTCGCGACAAAGTCTTTTAGCCATGTGAGAGTGTAACCGTCTTCACATGTCATGACTTTGAATCCCTGAATGGTGTTGAGGGTACCGAAAAATGGGAGAGGTTCCTTATTCTTGATAATGGCCTCATTAACCTCATCCAGGATTCGAAGTTCAATTAGTCGCCATTGGTCGTTTGACAATTTCCGTGTAGGATTGCCGTGGTCAATGATCGCGACTTGCTGACCAGCTACGGTCACCATCGAGGTTCTGGCCTTTTTCCGAGCGTTTGGAGTTGGTGGGGAGATGGTGTCGTTTTGCCTGGCCCTTTTTGACGTGCTTGCAATCGGTTCGAGGTTGGATTGTGAGTCCACCCTCGAGTCTATTGCAGGTCTCCTAAGTCTATCCGCGATCGGGGTGAAGGGCAAGTGGCCCTTCCTCCCCTTCCCGGTCAAACTCTTGGACGCCGTTTTGGGGCTGGCTGGTTCCCTATTGTCCAAGTCAGTCGGAAATGTTTTTAGTCGGTTCTTGGCTTTGTCTAATGCCTTCCTTTCCTTGTCCGTTAAGGTGTTAGGGTTGCGTTTACTTAGACGACGCACGAACCGTATTGCGTTTCGTCTTTGTCTACGCAGGATCTCGTCTTTTTGCAGGGGTATTTTGGTCTTGCGACTGGCGGTGGCTGTTTGTCCATGTCCTTGTGAGGTGCTGGGTAGGACCTCAATTGTCGTCGAGTCGCTTTTTAGAGTCGTGTCCAGTGAATTGTCTAGGCCTATGTCACCCGGTTGAAGAGAACTGCTCGCTTCCGGATTGCATTTGAGGCTAAGGCCCTGAATGTTCTCCGAATGCTTGCCTTTCTCATCTTCCTTTCCGCGAGTTACTTTCTCACTTCCCAGGCCCGTACAGGCAGGTGACCCGATGCAACGCTTGGTCGGTGAGTGCAGTAGTTCTTGGGTGGGCTTCATTGACCGGTCTGTCTTCGGGAGAGAGGACATCGTCTCCGGCTTGCCAGATTGATGTTGGTCAGTCTGTTTACCCGTTGACGTTGTCTTCTTTTTCCCAGAGAGCGTCTGCTCCCCCGCCGGACCCGTATGGGCAAGTGGCCCGATGCAACGTACGGTGTGAGGTTTAGACGTGTCTCCAGTGTCCCTTGTCACACATGGTGATGAGGTCGGCCTTTTCCTTGGATGGTCCTTGCCAATCTTTGGAGCAGGTGGCCTCATCAACGCTTCTGCATACGTGCCCCCTGCAGGAGCAACTTCCGCCGGTGTACGAGCTAGTGGCTCATTCTCCCTTGGCAGCTGTTCCTGCAGGTAGGCACGTGCATTGTGTAGTCGTTTACGTTCCGCCTCGTTGAGTTCGTCCCAGCTCTTAGTGCCTAGTCGTTTGATTGTCTTCCTGCTGTTGTTTATTCTGCTACGTCTTGAGCAGTTTGACAATCTGGATAGGGTCGAGCTAGCGTTTGAGCAGGTGTCACTGACATCGAGAGCCATGTTCTCTTCGCCAGTGCCAGATGCGACGCTTTCTCTGTCCCATACTCCAAGATTGGCGAAAGGGTTGAGTAGAAGATTTTCTTCTTCCTCAGTCAGTTGGTCCGTCTGGGGATCGATGTTAATAGAGTCTATAGTGCTCGATCCTTGCACAGTAGTCTCTTCCGTTTTGTTTGTTGTTGTTGTTTTTATTTTATTTGTATTGTTTGTTTTGTTCATTTTTTTTTGTTCCCACGAGTAAGGGGGTAGGAAGGTCGATCTGTACTCACCCCCTGTATACAGAAAAGGGGAATTGGAATTAAAACTAGAGGTCCCCAGGTATCTAGAGTTCACCGTTAGAAGACACATAACATGGTGCCATACATCCCATGGGCACGGTTGTTCACCCGGGATTACGGGTTTTATCGAGTTATTCCCCTCTAGATCCGTTATATTTCGTTTAAAGCAGTGGCACCTCGTGCAGGGTGTGGCTCTTCACCACGTATAACGATCTTAGACTATCTGTTTTGTCGATAGCCTCTGGTCTCTAGCCTGAGACCTCGCCACCGTCGGGGCCTTTAAAGGACAATATTCGTGAAGCCATTGGTGAAATACAGCTGCACACAATCGATAATGTGCTTAAAAATTGGACCGATCGTGTAGGCTACTGCATGGCCAGCCGAGGCAGCCATTTGAATGAAATTATTTTCCATTATTAACCGGAAGGATTGTACTTTCAAATAAAAAAAGAAATTTCAGAAAATATTCAGTAGTTTTTTTTTATAGCATTTTCAAAAAAAAAGTTATTTGGCGGACCCTTTAAAACAGGCCTAATATTCATCATCATTCTATCCGCGATACTAAGAATGCGTTTTAATTATAGAGCAGTATTTTAAAAATGTGGCCGCAGTGGCTCAGTGGTTAGTGTCGTTCGTGTGCTGGACTACTGTGCGAGGGATCCCAGGTTCGTTCCCCGGAAAAACACAAATTACATCTTAAGGTTTTTTGTACTGCGCCACCTCCCGCGAACGTCTGACAAACATCCGTGAGTATGACTGTCCTGAAAAAGCTTCTCAATTCAGCAATTCAGTTCGGACTCGGCATAAAATTGTGGGTCCCTTTCATTCTACACGCCTGTTGAGCCAACTATTAATTTATTTATTTTAGTATTTTAAATATTGAAAGTTCGCAATTTTCATATCCACCAGATCGTGCGATTTAACGCTGTTGCACTTTTTTCTTTGGGAGTTTTTTTAAGTCTAAGGTTTGGCTGGATTCCAAAACGTAAAAAAATGCGCATTGCGAATGTACACTGCTTTTCTGATGCCAGGTTATGAATGCTTTTGCTCTGCTTTGCAATTTTTGACGTTTTGGAACGACTTTGATGCGAACTATCATAAAAAGCTTGAAACACCAATTAATTAATTTTTTTGATCTCCTCTAAAACGACTCTCCACAGCACCTATTTCTTCTTTCTTTTGTTTCGGAAATCGGGTTCAATTGGCGGTTTAAAATTTAATGTCAAAAGTCTTGCATCATAATCATTCATGATGCTCTGTTTGCTTTTGTTTGCGCAGTTGATGCGTTCACAATGCGATTTAGGAAAGTATGCATTGCATCATAGTAACCCGTTTGCGTTTTGGAACGCTTGATTAAGCAGTAATGCAGAAGTACTGCGTTTTGGAATTCAGCCTTTATGCTAACAAGCGCACAACCACGCTTCGAAAATCGTACATAGCAAAGTCATTTATGCCATTTTGCCGGTTATGCTATTCCATACCTATACTTTTGGAATCCATACAAAAAATATACAATTTTTAATTGAAAACCTCTGCTTTCTATTAAAATAACTACTTGCGTGAATAATTTTGAGACACCCTTTTCATATTTGCTGAATAAATTAAAAATTGCTGTTGCTCTACTCGGATAAAGTACCTACTAAAATTTATTTTATTAAACAATTATTTATGCAGAGCAATTAATAGCATTCCATTGGTTGCTAATATTGACCATTGCTTCAATGTTTTCACTTGGGCTGACACTGTAAAGAAGTGCATTGAATTGATCGGCAATATAGCTCGACAGGACTGTGTTGATGAATTCACGTTGTTCTTGGACATATAGCAACAGCGAATTTTGAATCAAGTTACGGTAGTAATTACTGACAGCTACACTATGGTTGTAATTCGATGTAAGCGCTACAACATTTCCAAGCTCCACATAGGTCACGGCATCATACTCGAGAACTCCACCAACTGCGTTTGTACCAAGGGTGAAACCTCCAGTGAAACGGAGGTCCTGCAGTTGTAGATTCAGTAAACCGACCATATTTTCGACAAATTGATAACCACCTAGATCAGCGTTGATGTCGAGTTTGTATTCGCCTAAAACTTGAAGATCTTTGAACAGGATATCGTAGGATGTGCGGTTATTGGTTGAATTGGTTTTCAACGCGATTACAATAAAATCACCAAGTCCAGTCAAAAGTAGGTTATCGATTTTGCCCTTTAAACTGAAAATTAATTTTCATAAATATCTGCGGAAATAGAATGACATGCATCATATACTTACACCAACAACTGTTGATCTACATCCACATCGATATGTGGCACTCTGTATGGTTCCAGCACTGGAATGCCCATTGACGGGTCACCACATGGGATCATGTTCTTGAATGAGGATAGGACGCCATTTATTCCTTGGGCCACGTCTGGTGTGGAGCTCTGAGGAGCACAATTTACTGCAGCAATGCCTAAGGTGGCGACCAACAAGTACAACAATGTTGTCTTCATTTTCGCTTTGTTATGTTTTCTGACTGTAGATGCGAGTTTGGGTCCGTTTTTATATCAAATTAACTTTTGCTATCTATTTTGAGTAGCGTACCTAGTTGTATGTATATATGGCTTAGATAGTAGATTATTAAATGCAGATCAATTTTAACTGTCAGCAAGAGTTCACTATCAGTTATGTTTTCGACTAATTACCCTGAAGATATCTGTCGTGTTCGTGTGTCAACAAAAGCAAAGTTGAAAACTGTGGGAATCCCTGGACGAATTGGTTAATCGGTGGGTTGGTTTGTTTGTATGAGTATTATTATTTATTTGAAATTTTATGACGCCATATCGAACGGCTATACACATAGTCCTGGGGGCAAATATACAAGGCAGTAGGTACTTTATTTTAGATGGCGCTTAAAGTCCGGAGTGTTTCATGAGGCTTCAAGCAACAAGTCATTTCAGCAAGTCTCACATTCCACAAACTATGACACATGTGGTTGACATTTCAGTCGACAAAAATTTGGTCTGGTGTTTTGTTTGTGAGTTGGTTAATTATTTAATAAAAGAAATCAAAAATGAAAAGTTTTGAAATGTTTTTGAAAGCAGTGACAAAGAAGAAAACAAAAAAAAAAGGCTGGTAAAGTTATGAAAGGAAATTCGAACCAAATCCAATCGCTTGGATTTGCCCGCCGCGACGTTAAGTGAGTTGTAGAAATAATTTAAATTGCAAACTGTTTTGTAATAGCAATAATCATTTTCAGATTTAAAATATATTTTAGACTATCGAAGTCGAAGGTGGTCCAAGACAATTCGGAGATAAGGCTATGTCGCCCCATTGCCGATTAACCTCTTTTTTTAGGCCTTTGCCAAAAGAATATTTTTCTGCATTTCGTTCACTAATTGTAATCTGCAAAATAACGATAATTATCTTTTAGTTAATTAAAAATTAAGTTCACACATTGCTCGCGTTCCATTGACCGCTAGATGACTAGCGGCATGTCAAACTCCATATAAAAAAACTGACATTTCAGCATTTGCGCTAGAGCTCTAGCACACATTGTGAAATGTCAGTTTTTTTTTATATGGAGTTTGGCCTGCCGCTAGTCACCTAGCAGTCAATGGAACGCGACCATTATCACGCAGTCGTTCGCAAAATAGTCGACGACAGAAATGTGTCATTTCCACGACAAACGTCGTCACAAAACGACTCACGCAATACGGACGATCGTCGTCGAAAAATACAATCCACATTTTTTGATATTTCAGACGCCATTTGTCGATCGTCGCCGCGACAAAAGTCGTTTATTTTTAGTCGCCAATACCAAACAGTCGTGTCGTTTTTTTTTTGAGTCGTAAACGACAACGACAATAGGGGTGAAATTTGTCTTGAATGACCGATTTAGAAGTTTTCTGGCTTCCTTTCTAAGTCGCTGCAGTTCTGTGTTCCACCAGGGAAGTGGAGATCTGCAGGAGTTTTTCATAAAGTGCCTTTACTAGAGAATTTGGCTGGGGCACTAACGTGCCCTTTTGATATGTTAAAAATTAAAGGCCAACTTTTATGACTCTCGGTCCAGCTGCGTTTGCTACCATACGACTCTTTGAGTTTGCACTATTGTATTATGTATTTTAACTTTTAACAGCTCAGATTTCGGCTGCGAAAAATGCCTATTGTTTGAAGCCAGCCAAATGCCGCTGTATGCAATTTAAAAACGAAGCAATACTCGTATTTGTTTAGGTAAATTTATTAGTTAATCTAGGACCTAGGCATATAAAGATGTTAAATTAAATTTCAGTTATTCCAAACTTACATCAAACGCAAATAAATAGAGGGAATTAGTAAAATTTGGCACAATTCGCTTCCTATTTTCCTAGAAGAGTACCTATTCCAATCTAGTCCAATGCATGGATACTCTTATAGGTATGTTGTTGGTGCGAAAAGATTCTTATCTCTATAGCTGGTGTAGATCTATAAATGTCTTTTAATTTTAATATCAAACATATGACCGTGATTGATTATTTGTTTTGATATCTATAGTAGGTATAAAGGTGAAACGGAAATTCCATTATGCAGTCGACGGCAATTTAAGCATTTTGGCAATATCTCATATTCAATTGTAGGTATACAAGTTGACGTTAATTTTTTACCTGCATATCTAGACAGCCTCATAAGCTTGTGAGCTTATAATATAATTTGTTAATTGGTAGATGGACTCATCAATTATAATAATGACTATGACTAGGAATTCTAGGAAAGCCAAGTTAGGCTAACATTATTAGTTTTAAATCGACTCGAAAAGCTGGCTCTTCAGATCGAAACACTGGTGGCAAGGCAAATTTTCATTAGCCGTTCGCTACCGTTCCCCAAAACATACAAAAAGAACAAAAGACATATATGATTTAAAATTTAGTTCACCCAATGATTAGTTAGCTCAGGCCTCAGGGCAGGGTCTCCCAATCTTTCCATACTGCGACTCACTAGAGAGGTTGAAATATTTTTGCCTCGCCCTTGTAAAAGCACAAATATGTGAAGCTGATCTTCCTGAAGATTCACTAAAGGGTTTTTCCCATATTTAAAGATGATTTTTCGGCCAAAATTGTGGTCCTCTTCCAATCGTCAGAGAACAAACGGCTTTGTCTATGTTCATTAACTTTGAGCTCCTGGATTAGTTGGATCTTGTACGGGCTAAGTCCGAGTCCCGCTGCAAGTTTCGTCAAGTTGGAATCTGCGAAAGGCCGATTTCTCATGCACGTCGAAGAATTGACTGCCTTGGGCTCTCCTGTACACTCTCATGGACCACGGCAATGCTCCCAACGAATCTGGCTGTCAACGACCTATACCAATTGAAAAATACTTATTTAATTTTGAGTGCTAGGCAAATATACGAGTGCCAGCCATGAAGCAATTCTGACTGGAAATGCGGGAAACACAAACGCGTTAAATCTATGAATATTGGATTTCGCTTCGCCTTTGCTCTTGGTATTCGTAAAAAGAAACGTGATGCTTTTTCTTTGTTCGGAGTCTTACAGCAGTGAAAAATATAACTTGCGACGCCCTTAGGATAGCGCTACGACGAGACGCCCCAGGACTTAAAAATAAGTAGTTGGCGCAACAGCACCTCATAGCACCTACATATATATCCTTATGTTCAATCGAGAGGGTTGAATTAAGAAGATTTGTCGCTTGAGCGCGGGTGCGACAGTCGTGTCGTTTTTTTTAGAGTTGTAAACGACAACGACAATAATGCTGGACTTAAGCCCCATTTAGACGGTCATTTCAGTGTCAGTTTCAGTTTCAGTTAGACGCTTCAATTTTTGCATTTAGACATCAGTTTAATTGAAAGCTTAACTGATAGCTCAACTGAAACTGAAACTGAAATGACCGTCTAAATGGGGCTTTACATTACCACGCCACGCAATTTTGCATGACTTCAGAGGGAGAGATCCGTTTTCCACAGTCAAGGCTACTGATTTGTAAAAGTGAGAACCAGATAATGATCAGAGCGCGCCTTTATGTGCTTAGAATAAATTGACTGAGCAGGCTGAGTAGAAAGCTGATTAAGCACTTACAGTTACAGTCACATTTTTGGATAGAAAAAAACGATATTAACCAAATAGTTAAAATGACAGATGAGCCTTGTTGTTTTGGCACAGAAGGTGAAAAATTATTAAACAACAATTAATAAATAGCCATATTATGACAGATATGTGCTCAAGTGTGTTTCATAAACAAATCACAACGATCTGAGCACGCTCTATTCAGAGCTCAGCGTGGCTCAGCTCTGAACTAAAATAGAAAAACTCAGTTAACGGTTTTTACAATCATGTATACATTTTCCAACCTTCTACAAGACCTACTCAAATTGCAAAACAAAACAGATTAATTTATCAACAGTTAAACTGGCGATAACAAAATGTGCTGCTGTCACATAAAATTGATCTTTTTAGTAATCTAAACCATTCGTGACTGAACCACGATACAAGATAGTAATTTGATATAAAAGCAGACACAAAACCTCGAAACTAACATTCGAGGTAAAGAGAAAATGAAGGCATCATTGATTTTCTTGTTGGTGGCCATATTGGGCATTTCCGCAATCAATTGCGCTCCACGTAGCGACAATTTGTATAATTCTATTCTTTCATTCTTGGAACATCATCATCATAAATCCAAAGCCAAACCAAACGTTGCCGCGTCTATAAACGAAGTCCTTACATCGTTCAAACATATCATTCCATGTGGTGATGAATTAACGGGCTTCCCTGTGCTGGAACCTTTTAGGGTCGATCATATCGATGTGGATGTCAATCAAGAGTCGTTGGCGTAAATCACTTTAAGACTTCTAGCTACAATTATACTAATTTGAAAATTTTCTTTCAGTTTAAAGGGCAGCATTGAAAACTTCGTTTTAGCCGGACTTGGTGATTTCCTTGTTATCGAACTGAGTACAGATACAAAAAGTGGCCGCACATCCTACGATATCCTCTTCAAAGACATCCAATATTTAGGCGATTACAACCTCAATGTGAATGCTAACTTAGCGGGCTATCCACTGGTGGTCAACATGATCGGCTTGATAAATCTGCAACTTAAGGAACTTCGATTCAATGGAGCCTTCACCGTTGATACGAATTCAGTTGGTGGAGTTCTCGTATCCGACGTTGTTACAAATGTGCAACTTGGGGATGTGGTCTCACTCACTTCCAATGACTATCATAGTGTAGCTGTTAGTAATTACTACCATAAATTGGTTCAAGACACCCTCATGCTTTATGTACAAACAAGACGTGATGCCATAAATAAGGAGCTTTCAGGCTATATTACTAATTCACTTAATACAGCTCTGTATTCTGTGAGTCTAGAGGATTACATCCAACAAATGACGGACTTAAGTAATGGATGGAATGCCATTACTTGTCCTGCATAAACTTGAACATAATAAAATATTAATAAGAGCAGAAAATGGTATTTGTTGTTTGTTCCATACCAACATAAATATTCTTAAATGGTAAGAGAAACAAACAGGGCCAAAAGATCTCGAGCAACATTTCTGTACCGGCTGTTTAATTCAGAAAATTGTATCTGTCTGAAAGAATACAGAAGAAAAATCCGAAACAAAAGTCAATTCTCTTCGGAACTCAAATTGCTTTCGAGATATCCGCTTCGGAACAATACTTTGTTATCAGAGTTAAAAATTAAACAACATAACATTTTGAGGGTTTGTCATGCTTTATTGATACAGTAAAAAATGTAATTTATTTTATTTGAATAAACATACTAATAATAACAATTTAAAAGTAAACTATATAATAAAAATTGCACGCGTAGGTACATAAATTGTATTTACGAAGAACATCAAAAAGTCCTTAACGTTTAAGAAAAAAGTTTATAAAAATTATATAAAATGGAAGACATGTCCGTTTCATGTTTTTTTTTGTTTAGTACAGCAGTTCCACAGTTAACTGAGGTAGCATTTACTAAAGTAACTATAAGCACTTAAATATTTTAATTCGCACTAATCTAGCTGGTAAGAAAGTTAAAGGTGTATTGTCGCTTGACAAGCATTAAGGCAGTTATTAGTTCATGGTAAGCACAAGTTTATGAAGTATATGAAGTATAAATATAGAATGCATATTGCAAGAAGGCTTTTCGAGACCATTTTTCAAAAAAAATGGTCATCATGTATGTATATCGATTATAATTTGGGAGTTTCGATTTCGTTGTTGGCTTATCTCTAAGACTTGGAACATTTCCTGGAGGGCTTCGTTTGTTCGGGTTTTTCTTCGATTGCGGCGCAGAGTTACCTTGCCAGACTTGAGTTCGCGTACTAAAGCGTCAAGACCTGAAATAATAAAAATTTACATTTAGCGAAGATATTTAAAGTAAGCTTTACATAAACAAAAATTATGAATTTTATGATATATACAATATACATATAGATGTGTACAATATGAATAACACTTTACCACTTTAATGATTAACAGCGAGTTGAATTAGATTTAGATCCATGTAATTGAGTTAGCATATAATGAATAAAGTTTAACAAAAATGTTATGATAAGTTGCAGTGTTAGTTATTGGTGTTAAAACATGCAATACATATTTAGGTATTAAAATTGGAAAATGTAGAAAGACAGTATTGACGACAGTATTGAGTCCAATTAAGTTGACGGCCGGCATGATTTTGGCGTTTAATGAAGCTTCATCAGTCCGAATTTCCTCAAAAAACGATTTCTACACTCATCTGCAGCAGCGTTCCAAGAGCCAATAGCATTATTCGTCATGGGAGAACTAATGATCAATTATCGGACACAGAAGGTCTAAAATAAATAAATAGGTGGCGCAACAGGCGGGTGACACCCAAGGCCTAGCTTCTCGCAACCATTCGTTTTGTGTGAGTTTCTATTTTTGGGACGAATGGAAGGGACCTGCAATTTTATGCCGAGTTCGAACGGCTGAATTGAGAAGCTTTTTCATGACAGTCATGCTCTCGGATGTTTGTCAGACGTTCGCGAGAGGTGCCGCAGTAGAAAAAACTTTAAGACGTAATTTGTGTTTTACCGTGGATCGAACGAACCTGGGATCCCTCGCACAGTAGTCCAGCACACTAACCACTGCGCTACTGCGCCCACAGCGGGTCTGGAACGCGTACTTAAAAAAAATAGCTTGGGACCATTGTGATTTCCTTGTCAATTTTTTAAAGTAGGTACATCGCCTACGATATGTGCATGCGTCGCAATTTTAACACCGAAGTAAGCGACAGACCATCGTTTTTCAAAGCAATTAGAGATCCATCCATTGACTCGATGTGGGGTGAAATCAAAAATGTATTTATAGAGGTGGGGTTTGCATCTTTTTCTATACTACAGAGTCCTTGAAAATATTAAAATCGACAAAATCGAGCATTTTAGATCGTTAAAGTTAAAGATGAACGACGAGACACACGCTACACTAAAGGCGGAATTACTCGTATGTGAAACGAATAACGGGTAGCTCGGCTTTTGACAAATGCGGAAAATGCTGCAAGAAGGGGAGATACCAAAGACCTATATACATAAAATATCCAAAGAAAGTTGTCGACCAAAAGAGTAACATAAGACATCCAGTATCGCCAGTATACTTGCAAAATTTCTCAGCGGGGTTCTTTAAAAGACTGTTTGTGAGTCATAGTATTATACCCTATCCTTAGAAAACTCATGGATGCATTCACACCGAACACCAACCCGTTTTCGTTTGACGTTTCAATTAGCTGTGAAACTAGCTATGAAATGTTTGTGGCGACTAGACTTTTATTTTAGTTACTAAACTTCGCTCGTATTGACATAATATACAAACAAAATTATTTAAGCTACTTGATAATCGTTACCTTATGGTTAAATGCATAAATGAACATAAGCAACACAAACCAGTAAGAATAGACCGTCGACTCCTCCCACATAACGGACTTTGCCTACAAGCTGCCGGCGGGCCCAGGATTTTTCATGTATTGGTACTGTACAAAATCAAAGGAGCGCCATTAACGCACGCATACTTGAAAAATCCTAGGCCCATGGTATAGCATGGTAAATCATTGCAAAGATAACAAAAAAGACTCACTCTCACTCAGTCTCTCACATCATGTCAGCAGTTTTGCTGAGCTCGCTGAATGTTGCAAAAGGTGTGTTTGTGTTTGCTTCAACAACCCAACGATTGTACTCGTTTTCGTGGCGTTTTCATGGAAAACGACCTCAAACAACTCGTTTTGAAAACTGCAATCACCCCTATCGGGAATAATATTTCCCCCGAAATGTTTCCCCTTTTCACAAAATAGGTATCGTAAATAATTTTCGAAAGGGAAAATAAAAATTCCGTCGGAAAAAATAGGTATCGTGAATGATTTCGAAATCAAACAAAAAATTCCGTCGGAAAAATAGCTATCGGGAATAAATTTCCGATGGAAATATTATCGTAATTTTCCCCGAAATATTCCGCTGGCATTTCGTCAGGGAACTTTAGCTAAAGAGCAGCAAAATATTTAAAAAAAATAATGCATATTGTCAGTTTTAATGAAGGTCAAACACAACAAGTACAAATCAGCTGCAGATTATTCTAAATCATATGGACAAATATTCGGATATAGCAAATGAATTTATACAAAGAAAAAAAGCAAAGCGTTTTGTAAATAGATGATTGGCCTAATCCAACTTCGTGGTCGTTTCCCTCTCCAACCTGGTAGCCGCCTTCAGCAAAAAGCACAAGTAGTGGGGAAACTCCGAATGATTTTTTGGTTTGCGGCAAAGACGGGTAAAGGTGCTAAGTACACGGCATGTAGCAAGCCACGTATGTATGTAGCACTGGCGACAGTGATGGTCCCAATGGCTACATGCCGTGTACAAGCTCTCTTCGTGCACTCTCTGTTGACGTCAGAGGTACAAACGCTTGTGGCTTGCTAGCACCTTAAGTCTTAATCACAAATCCACATTTAGTCCCATTTAGACGATCATTTCAGTTTCAGTTTTAGTTGAGCTATCAGTTATGCTTTCAGTTAAACTGATGTCCAAATGCAAAAATTAAACTGAAACTGAAACTAAAATTCACATAAGTTTTTAGTTCAGCCTTCGGCTAATCACGAGTAAATTGAAAGCTCAACTGAATACTAAACTGATGCCTAAATGCACTGTAACTGAACTGTTCAACTGAAAGTTTAATTGATAGCTCAACTGAAACAACCGATGGGTAGATTTAATTCTCGGGAACAAAAAATATTTGAGGGAAACGAGCGTCAAGTTATATGGAAGGTGGCACGCCCCATTGTTAAATAGAGCCTACATTTTGCGAGATATACATTAGGGTGGGTCATTGATTCATGAAACAATTTTTTTTTATTTTTTTTTTTTGAATTGGAATAGTGATAAATGTTTGACCCATATCCAAGGGATTCTAAAAACAAAAAAAAAAAAAAAATATTTTTTAAAAACTTTCCCTCTACCCGCGCATTGATTTTGAAAATTTGTGTTTTTTCCAATATTTCGATATTTTTTCATTTTATTTTGAAAACTTTCTTACTAGGAGTAAGCGGCTCTATAGTTCGAAGTGAATCAAGGCTTTAACTTCTCCAGTTAGCACAGTCTTTGGCTAACTATTTTCAGTTGCGTACACTCGAAGTTGTTTGAGGTCCCCTTCAACTTGTGCGCGCCACGAGTTTTTCCTCTAGTGCACTGTCTCTTTGCTACATTTCCCAGCCATCTTAAAAAACTGATGTGAAATTTTTGACTAGGTCGATGTCGCTGAACAAATAATCTTTCTCTCGCAGCGACCGAGGATAGCTTCATCCTAGAGATAGATAGAGTACAAGCTTCAGCGTCATAAAGCAGGACTGGGATAATAAAGATTCTAGGTATATACGAGTAGAATCTCCTTATAGTTCTTCGGAATGGGGTCTATATTACGCAATTATACGCAATTGCTTCTCAGCTCAAAGAAACAGAGGTTGGCAAGTGTTATGCATCGTTTAACTTCTTTTGAGACATTGTTGTCAGAGCTGGTAGAATAGCTGAGCTTCTCGTACCTATACAAAGTCTCTCACTACCTCAAAGTTATAGCTGTCAAATGTAAGGTTTTGTCCGATCCGTCGATGTTAGGTGTCCCTTCTTAATAACAGCATATACTTGGTTATGCTCTTTTTGACCGCTAGACCCATTTTAGCCGCCTCCGTTTCTGTACTATCAAACGTACTAGTGTAGTGACAGCTTACTGTGTTCTACCAATTATGTAAACATCATCGGCGTATGCATGTAATTGGACAGACTTTTGAAAGATCGTGCCTTGTGTGTTGGCCTGTGGGACATGAGTCTTCGAAAATTCTTTCAAGTATGCACATTTAGATGATGTTGAAGAAGTCGCATGGCAGCGCGTCAACTTGTCTAAATCCACCTAAATGATACAGCAGCGAGCTATCTCCTTCATCACCCTACACAAACGATCGAGTTTTGCAGGGGTACCAAAATTATACATTGAAGGCTCTGTAAGCTATACAGGATCTCTGCAGGATCTCCTTAAGTGTAAACATCACGTCAACAAGACATGAATCCCTATATACTCTTAAGGAACGCGAAATAAATGCTTCGATTTTTTTGCGTAATAATTCGTCGTGAATTTCGGCGCAGATTTTCCAACCGTCCTTCATCAACCGGGCCATCAGTAGGCCGTTTAGCCGCTCGCCGTTCTGCTAAGAATCTCAACTGTGGCTGCAGATGTCGCAGAGGAACCCGGAATATCCACCAGACGACCGACGTGCCACGCAATTGGGTATCAATCGGCGGTCTTTGCAGATAATTTTGGTAAAAGACTATTATTATGTTCCATTACAAAGTGCAGACAGTGCACTGTGGCTGTTGAGCCACAACTGAAATTCTGAGGGCAGCATTTGACTGGGCGGCAAGATCACCTTACTTAAAAGCTTCAGACTTTTTAGTTTTTTTTTTAAGTTACGAGTCTATGTCTATGTCCACTCGGATTCTTGAAGCCCTCAACGAGAATACCTATCGGCAAGAATGATGGAAAATGATATAAATCTTTCCCGAATGGTCATCATCTTGACGTAACGGAAAACATGATAAAATGGTAATTGAAATGAGGTTAGGCAGCTTTAAATGGCTACCGAGCTTTCATTATTTTAAAACCAAGCGGAAAGATTGGCCCAATTATAAAGGGGCCTTTCCTCAATTTCAATCCTCAATTTATTCCGCTTTGTTTTATTAGACTGGAGATATTCTAATCCCCATAGCCAAATTGCTCTTTGACGGTGTGAAAAACGTCAACTTTTCAAATCTTTTAATAGCAATAGTAGTAGGAATATCTGGCCTAAACATAGGGAAAATTAACACACGACTTACGGTCTAACTGATGGACAGTGGTTTAATTGAAGTGGTTTACTTAAATAGCAGAGTTCGACGAAGGAATAAACCATGACACTTGGTCCTATTCATATTACCACATTTAATCAAAACAATAAGTTTCAAGTTATAATAGACTTAAATGCATCTCAAATATACCAGCATTTCCTACTAAGCAATGCATAAATATATCCACTTCCAATTGACCATGACCGCATCAAGAAGGAAATCTCAGAACCCAATTAAATAATTATAACATCTCTCCCCCAGATATCGACTGTCTATTTAATTAGTTATACTCTTAGCACCCATTCCAAATGAACAGAACACTTCATCAAACGACAAGAATGAAACGAAATGCTTATCCGTCCCCCCAACCCTCTTTTGGTTTGCCCATTTGCCCACCCAATTGAGAAATGAAATGAAATTGACACGCAACAATCATTAACCAACTAATAATCATAACAAAGCCATCGAGAAGGAGACTCATTTAGCCATGAAATCATTTCCCTCTTATTATGTGCCAACCAGCAAAACAGCAAACCCTAATGATTCCCGTACAGCACAAGGCTTCTCTCTGCACTACAAAGTACAAACTGTCGAAATACCCCACCTCCCTTCGCCATCATCTACAATGACGAGCAAAAAAAAAGAAACCCTCTACATGAGAGCAAACTAAAGTCGCACGAAATTGGGCGTCCCAAAGGGGCTTGCCGACATCAGAAAAGAGAATGAGGTTTGGATATAAATAAAGTCGACAAGTTGACAATTCGAACACAGTGCCCTCGAGAGCGGGGATGGATGGAGCCTGAACGCAGAAAACCACAATACCAAACGGAAAATTGCTTCAGGGGGACGAGGACGAGGACGAGAGGTATATACCCTACTCACAGTACATATAGACTGATGATGATGATGGTAAAAAGTGAAAAACCAAAAATAATGTTCCTGCGCGCTTTTCACACGAGAATCCCTACAAAACCACGAACGTGAAGTTACTAAAACAACAGTTGTTGCCGATGAAAGCCGATTTGGGGGTAAAAACACTGTCGAATGTGTCAAGACAGCATCCCCTTTCGTGTTGGATCTAATGATTTGGAAAAAAGAGGAAAGCACAAGGCGTACTCCTTAAAACTTTCCCATTTTCTGTTGTTCTGTTTTTTTTTTCATTGCTTTGTTTGTCGATAATTAAAGAAGAAAATTTCATTCACATTCCGAGGAGAAAAGAAGAAAATTTAATTAAAAATTGAAACCAACAAATTATGAATATTGATTTTTGGTGATCCAGACTACAGTGTCCTTTAAAGGCGACTAATGAGTTGCATTTTGCACCAATTCACAATAAAGGAAAGCGTACAGAGAGCACACACACACACTTTAATGGTGTATAGTGGGTGGATAATTATATTGAAAAATATTGTAAATATTGAAAAAAGCTGGAATGATAGGATAGTGCGATATCAATACGGGGTTGGATTCCGGTAAGGACCTCCGCTTTGATAAAATGCATGCATGTCTTTTACCATGAGTCGTGTACGTCTAGAATTAACTTTTTGCTGTCAAATTCCTTATAAGCACACTCTTTCAAAAATTGTTCCTTGTTTCCTTCCTTATCGGGCACCCGACCCGTGAAAAGTCACTGCCTGCGCAATGGCTTGGCTCTTGAAACGGGGGTTTGGTCCTCCTTTGTATTTTCGAACCTGGGGGCTGGTATTCGAAGACCCTCTTAGCTGGAGCATTATTGTCCATTCTGCTCTTTTGTTGAAGATAGTGCCTTCCGTGTTGATACCTGCCCTGCGCACTATCTTGACACTATCTTCAACACAAGATTGAAGAAGTCACATGACAGCGCGTCATCTTGCCGAAATCCCGTGCATGTTTAAAATAGTTCGGATGAACTACTTCCAAACTGCACGTTGCAGCGCGTGTTTTCCAAGGTCGCTCGATACAGCTGAATCAGTTTTGCCGGGATTCCGAATTCGGCCATCGCCATATACTCGTCGAGCTCCTGACGATGTAAGCTATCATACGCGCCTTTGAAGTCGATGAATAGGTGGTGAGTTTCGACTTGAAATTCGTTGGAGCCTGCGGCCTTGTTGTTCTTAAGCTATTTTATAGCTAGGTCTAAACTTTAACACAAACGACTACAAACCGATCGAGTGGGCGCTGAAGTTCAGTCTGAGAGGACCCAAGGATTACCAAGTCATCAGCGAAGAGCAAATGACTTATCCTTAGATTTCCCAATTCGAAACGTTTTTCGCCAAGACTTCGCTGTAACATCCAGTCCATAGAAGTAATGAAAAGGAGAGGAGACAAGACGCACCCCTGGCGAAGTCCAACGCCCACGGTGAAAGGTATTGATTTAACGCCGTTTACTCGAACACAGCTTTTACAGTTTGTGTAAAGAGATTGAATGGCTGTCAAGAGAAAACCGCCAATTCCATACTCCTGTAATACACTCCAGAGTTTACCTCGAGGGACTCGGTCGTATATGCTTTCTCCAAATCTACGAAGCATGCGTAAACAGGTGTAGCATACTCCCAAGCCTTCTCAAGTACCATTCTGAGAGTGAACAACTGGTCGGTTGTGCTTCTTCTGGGACGAAAACCGTACTGCCCATCTTCTAATCGTGTCTCCACCACAGCAATGCTTCTGCAACGCGTTTTCAGCACCTCGGCAAAGACTTAAAAATGATAATTTACCCCTGTAATTGGAGCAATCCCTTTTATCCCCTTTCTTGAAAAGGGGCACAATCACCCCAATTTGCCAATCGCTGGGTGTTTCGCCGCATTCCCAGGCCACTTTAATGACACGAGAGAGCCATTTGACTCCCTCTTCACCTAAAGCCTTGAGCATTTCTGGCCAGTTTTCATCCACTCCGGCAGAATTCCCAGCTTTTAGCGAATTCATCGGAAAAGTGACTTCTCTACCGTGGGCCTATTTTCCGCCCTACCTAAGGCGATGATTCTGTCATCCTCAATGCGCTGGATTGGATTGAGCAATTCAGAAAAGTGCTCACTCCATCTGCGCAAGATGTCCTCCTCATTGACTCCTTCAATAATGTTTCACTTCCTTCCTCTAAGACGGCGGATTGTCTGTCAGAACACCTTGCAGATCTGTGATCACGGTCTAAAAAGCTGCTGTATATGTGTCTATTTTTGACAGACCCACAAAACTCGTCTCTTCGTCCAGTATAATGTTGGCGAACTCTCGCTTCTCTATAAAGGTCGGTAAAATCACTGCCGAAATGTTTGATGTCAGATTGACGTCAAAATTACACCGTTAATGAGAAAAACAATATACATCAAACTTTGTTGATTTAATGACGTTTGGAAAATTTACCTGAGGAACATAAGAGTCAGCCATTTTGTTTTAACAAAGAATTAGATTCCAAATTTTATGAGATTAACTATGGCTTGTTTGCAAGAACTGCCATTTTCCTCGAAGTTCAGGGGGCTCAATCAGTCTCTTTTACACCTACCTTCTTCTGATAGAGGAGCAACAAATTTCCTCAGAGACTAATAACTGATTTAAGGTTACACAAGCACATGTCGTAGTAGTAGTCGAAACAGACATTTGGAACATTTTTTACAATTTAATTTTGTATATGGAAAATGTACTTATTTTGTAGGTTATGTATTTGGAAGAGAAGCTGTGGACGCTCTTTGGAACATATAGAAATCAAGAGACCAAGTTTTTAGGCTTGATTGTAATAAGTTTGTCCGATCCTCCAGTATTTCTAAAGATATTATTGACTTTTGACCAAAAAACAAAAAAGGAAAGCGAATCTGTGGAAAGTTTGCTCAAATAACTTTACGCTTCATCAACGAAACTACTCGCACTCGGATGTGTAATGAGCGCCATTGTTTCTTACAAATAGAGAGTACGTCATCAAATACTGCACTTAACCCTGTGGAAAGTTGAATGTGAAATTTTTCAGCCTATTTTGTGAAATTTTATCTGTCATATATTCCGTAGCGTCTCTCCAAGATTCAATTGTTAATGAAAAATGAAGTGTGCATTGACACATTAGTTAACTCAATTAACTCAAAAAACAGTAATTTTACAAATTGAACAAGCAACCACTTGAAAATATGCGTGTTAAATAAAAAACGCTGAATAAATTCAAATAAAGATTGGCAGTGAAAAACTCTTGACTCTGTGACTACAATTGCCAGGTTTTCAATGCGAGGTCATTTACCCCATTTCCTTATACATTCGTGCGATTATAGTATTTCCAAATTCATCTCTATGGTCCGTTTACCCCAAATAAACGTGCGGTGCTGACTGCTGGATGAAGTCAAAGCTCATAATCCCTAGCCAGTTGCACGTGCAATCGTCATTGATTGCCCAAATGTCAGAGCGCTTTCAAACATCCGAAAGTGTATGTCACGTAAGTCCTCCTGTCGTCTGTGGTTGTTCTCAGAGATTTTCTTTTAAAAACCAAAATCGTATTAACACTGAATCTGCAAAATCAAACCCAAGCGTACAATATCAACAACAACATTGAGGATATATTCCATGTTGTCAAAGTCACTCCTCTTCCCTTAAGGACTTTAAGAAGCGAGAAGAAACGCTCATATAAATCTTCCGTCTTATAAAATAGAACACAAGAAACAGATTGGGTGGTACTGGGCAGGAAACCTGGGAATATGTACTTTCTCCGAAAAGCAGCCAAACAACTAAAGTGGGAGAGAAAAAGGACAAGTACCCAAGAAAATACGCGTCGCTGGTGGCATGACTGAAAAGTGAACAAGAAAAAAAAATACAGAAAACAAAGAAAAGATGTAAAAGAAAAATAAAGCATCAAGTATCACCATAGCAAAATGTACACAATATATCCTTGCTAGAAGAGAAGCTTTGCATGGCCTCCCTCCAAGGACACAAGGATACCGAAGCGACACACAACGAAGGTAGAGCAAGGCAACCCACCACCAGCGGGTGGTATAGGGGAAATCCCTGCCTGCCATAGCGAATATAGTACAGACTCAAACAGTGGGTGGTTAAAAGGAGCAACTACCAGTACCCAGTGCCATAGAATACCGCCAGGGTATACCGTCAGTGACTGAGTGAGTGGAGCGACGAGGGATTGGCAGAGATTGTCGCTACCAACCCCGATATCAGCATCAGCAGCAGTAGCATCAGAAGAAATAGGCGGCAAAATATAGAATCCAGAAAGTTGTTGTTTTCCTCGCACTGCCAAACTGTTGTGTCCTCCTCAACGCTATACAGTGTTGCTCTAGTAGTACAACACACAACAGGACACATATCCTGGCTGTGTCTGCTTCCCTATAAATCACGTCTGATTGATTTTCATTCGTGCCGCGTTCTCGTCGAATAAACACCACAGCTCACATAAATAAATAAATAAATAACACTTGAGTCAGCAGCGTAAAGGATATATTAAATAATAATAATAATAAGTCGGGTGTACGTTCGTGTGGCGTTCGCGAGTGTTCTCACTGCTTTCTTTTTTTAAGTGTTCAATCCCCTAAGATGGGTTGTTTGTTGATCTTTTGCCGAATCCTTGGATAGATGTTGTGCGTTGTGTTTATCTTGTGGTTAGTGTTGTTTACCAAGTGTGGCGGGTCGTTCTCTGACCGATTGGATTAAAAGGATATGCACATAGCGGACCACTGTAAGTGCGCCAATTAAACTTTACAATCTCTTCATAATCTATATATAAACCCATCTTCCATCAGCAGTGTCCCTGTTCTCCCCTCATCTCATGTGACTGCCTCGTGACCAAAATCATAAACCGATCGATATTTCATATTTCACTTGTTGTAGATGTTTTATTTGCTTTAGTAATACACCTGCTATACACACGTACATGCATTATATAAGAAAATAAATTTCTCTCTAGAGCTTCCATAGAGCTACCTGTTAACAAAGTTTCACCCGCACCCACTCACAGTGCGGGGGACAAACAAACAGAGAAAAGGAAAATTGTCCCACCCACCCGCAGCCTCAACCTCTTTGATTATAATCAAGGACTCGTGAAATCACCACCATCGCGAAAAGAAACCGACAAAAGTAAAAAAAATAAAAAATAAAACGAGCCCAAGTTGTTAATAAGAAAAATGAGCGGATAATTAAGCCACAGCCATAACCTGAAACGAGGCACAATAAATAATAACGTACCGTATACATAGGAGCGTGCTCCGTTATATACGACCGGGCCACCAGTCCATCGTATCATAATCAACATCATCATCATCATCTGGTAGTAGGTATGGTCACAGCTAGTTGGTAGTAGTCAGTCGGTATCAAAAATCGAATCAAATAAAATGCACCCCCCGCCGGACACACCTAAAATCCGTGAGCTACTGAAGCCATTCACAAGCATCACTTATTTAAAAACCCAGTTCCAGGATCCAACCCATCATCATCATCATCATCATCATCATGGTGGAGTGGTGGTTTGGTTGGCAAGTGAATTACCGCTTGCATGACGTTTCTTTTACCAGCTCCTTGATGATGAGTGAAACGTGAACGATGTGACATTTTGTGGGGAGTTCGTTTGTTGGTCGTCCTACGGGCGGCGGCGCTGGGGACGGGTATGAAATCAACGTTTTATGAGAATAAATGATGCTCGGGGTTTAGATTTCAAATGGTTGTGCGCTATATTCCTCAATTTCCTGCCACACTTCATGGCTTCAATATGTCATGTAAGTGTGACAGTATATTAGTGTTGCCAGTATGCTAGTAAAAAGTATCTATTTCTGTCGATTTCCATTGGGCAAGAAAAGGCACTTTTTTTTAGATTCAGAACAGTTTTTCTGCTTTTGAAATTAGCTGTCTGTCAAATTCGTTTTCCATTTGGCGAAAAAAAATGAAAAAGAAAAAGATTCAGAGCACTTTTGCGAGTCTCGATTTGAAAGCGAGATTCACACATACTTTCACTAATCCCAAAACAAGTGACACAAATTACTGCAATTTAAAAATAGGTCACTGTCAAATAACACACCGACACAAATCCAAAAAAAAAAATATCTCATTTCATGTACCTATCACGTTCCATTGGGCAGGAAAAATCTGAGACCTAAAAGCAAAAGGGAAATAGCCCAATGGAAGACGACATTAGTTATCGAATTGATTGGTTTCAAGCAATATAGCGTCACTGCACAACAAAAGCCCAGTTTGACTGCATGCAAAGCAATCTTGGTTCTCACTGCTTCGCATTTAAAATATCTGTCAACGTGAACGAACTCTTACGTCGTTTTCGATTGGTCGTCCAGAACCGTCTGGAAGCAAGCCGAACGCTTCTGAAAGCGTTCAATTGGCACTCAACTGACAGTACTTCTCCTGAAAAGAAGAGAATTCTGCTTCTGGATTTGAATTCAGAATCGAAACCGAAGCACTAATACACTATAAACCTCAAAATCGTTGAATGTACATTTTTTGTGTCACCTCACATTTGATAATTTTGCATTTTAAATCAGATAAATGTAATTCGAAAAATAATACTAAAATGGATATTCCGATGGAGTTTTGTAATGCAAATTTATCTTCTTCACCATCTTCCTCGCCATCAAATAGTGACGATGATGATGATGAGGATGCAATTGTGCTTGAGTTTAACAAATACAACGACACCGTAGACTTCAAACTCAAATAAAATACAGTCATGTGAAAAATAATAGGGACACTTGCATAAAAATTGCTCAAAACCCAACTCTGTTTCAATTGCCATAAATTGGTTAGAAACGGCACATTAAATTATTTTTGGGGATGTCGATAAAGTAAATACCGCTTTCATAACATAACATAAGCCTATTTAAAAATAAAAACACTACTCCAAATTTAATGAAAATATTCTTGTTCTTTGTATTCTCACGAAATATAGCAATGTGTCCCTTTTATTTTTCACATGACTATATGTTCGCTTGTTCGATTGAAATCCCGATTCGGAGTTATTCCGGATGGTTCTGGACGACCAACCGAAAACGACATTAAAGTTGCAACTCTTTGGTACCATTGACATATTTTATATTGACTTTGACTTTGACTGCTAGTAGACGTTAGAAAAAATGTGCCTAACTTAAACATGTACAAGCTCTTTTAGTTAAACCGTTAAACTTATACTCGTCATTAATATTTTTGAATAGAACATAATGCCATCCATTGCAGGAACCGTTCAACTGCAGACAACCTGTATGGTTAAATGTTCTCGCCAACAGATGTCAGCAGTTGAATAACAAAATATAAAATTCCTCGTAATACAACCCACTTTGATAAAAGTCGTTTTAGTACAGAAGATAAGAAAAAAGCTTAAAGTGGTTCAAACTTGTATTAACTCGATTTACGTCGTTAAAGCTTATAGTTTATTTTCAGTATGTACTAAATTCTTTTTAAACTTACGAAATAGGCGCGTTTGTCACTTTAGACAGAAAATTGTTGTATAAATTATAAAATGTGTTTATATTTGCTTCTGATATTTAAATGGTGAACAAACCAAGCAACTATTTCGGTATGAGCACCGCGGCTATAGGAAATATTCGGTCAGCAATACAATGTCTGCCTATAGTGTTGCTAACCAATGTACAAATGGAAGAGTATTCATCCACTTTTGACAGAGTCTTCAAATTATATCTAACCTCGATGAAATGTCTATCGTACTGTATGGTTAGTTGCTAAAGAGGGCTTTTCTACTTAACCTTGCTTCTTAACACTTAAGCAGCAATGATTGACAAAAGTAATTATTCGTCAGAGTGGGAGTTCACTCCATAGATGTGGTTGATACCTTTCTTATAGACAGATTCTCTATTATTTTACTTCCCTTCACCGCTTGATAGCTATATCCATTTATCGCTTCTGTCTCAATACACACAAATCCACCACTGAATAGTCGCTTATTTCTTTCGTAAATTATTTTTATGGAAATCAACGAACTCATCGACTGTAGCGTGCCTGTAGTTGCGAAAAGGGCGTCGCATGTTCCAATTGTATTATATCTTTCCCCTCTGATAACATGAAGTTAATAAAATTAAAATGCACGATAACGACTGGATCACACGAAAATTTCTGTTTCTAGGTAGGATACGTCTTGAACTTACCACATTTATACAAATGCAAAGACGCTAGAAAATTGAAAGTGGTAATGAATCAAAATACATATGTTTTACCAAAAATTAGATTAATGTCCCAGTTATAGCTCTGATAGCTATAAATGCAACCAAGAAAAAAAAAAAAGAAATTACGCAATTCAACTCTTAATTTTTGAGAAAACAAATTTATTAATAAACTTTTTTTCTGTTCAACTTCTCAGTTTTACATCCAGCTATACGCAAAAAAAAAATTCTCAGTCAATTCCAAAACATTTTCCACTGAATTCCTATGAAATGCTATGGTTAAATGTTTCAGTTTTGTTCTGTTTCGTGTTTTTACGTATGCATTTTACTGCATTTTACTCGCTATACATAATTGGCCCCTAACAAAGGGTTTTTTTAATTTCAATTTCGGATGTACCGTTTTTGTTGGCGTGGTGTGTCGCTATCATTGCTATGTATTTTATATGTGTAGAAACAAATATTGTGTAGGTGTACCTGAAATTGTTTAAATGCGAAAAGGAAAACGCATGCATCTACAACGTCAAACGTCAGTATTCAAACAGAAATGAACAGAACTCATTTTAAATTTTAAAATGTTGTAATATTTTTTTTTTGTGAAATGTTTAAAAAACTAAATTCGCTTGTCTTTCTTTTGCCTCAATGGATGGTCGGAATTTTTGTATTAAGAGCAATCGGCAAAAGTTTCCGAAACGCCATACTTGACACTAATTGACATACTGGCTGAATTCCAAAACGCAGTACTTCTGCGTTACTGCTGAATCAAGCGTTCCAAAACGCAAACGGGTTACTATGATTCAATGCATACTTTTCTAAAACGCATTGTGAACGCATCAACTGCGCAAACAAAAGCAAACAGAGCATCATGAATTATTATGATGCAAATGACATTTAATTTTAAACCGCCAATTAAAATGGATTCATCGCTGGAGGCGTAGTAAAGTAATATATTTTGTAATAATTTGCCAATTTTACTTTGATTTGCAGAAATAAAAAGTGGACGAATGAGTCCATTAAATTATTATTGGTGAGTACCCGAATTCAATTTAATTTTCGAAACAAAAGAAGGAAGAAAAAGGTGCTGTGGAGAGTGGTTTTGGAAGAGATCAAACTATTTTATGATAGTTCGCATCAAAGTCGATCCAAAACGTCAAAAATTGCAAAGCATAACAAATGCAAAGCAGCGCAAAAGCATTCATAACCTTGCATCAGAAAAGCAGTGTGCATTCACAATGCGCATTTTTTAACGTTTTGGAATTCAGCCTCTATACTCATGAACTGCTATGCTAGCTAGCAGCCAATTCTTCGTCAAAGCAAGCATAAGCACTAGCTCCATTGACATACTCACCCCTATCGTGGAATCCCCGGGGGGAATTATTAACGGAAAAGAATATTTTGGTATCGTCGAATCCGCAAAGTGAACGGTTCCGAAACGAAAACACTCAAATGTCATCGAGCAATTCGTGTGATTTTGTTTGAGTGTTGAGTGTGCCATCTGTTATAGAACGTTTGAAATAATTTGAATAAGTCGTTATTTTTGCGCAGTTGCAATGTTTCTACAATGAATGGCACTGTGTTCTATGTAAAAAAAAAATAGTAATTTCGAGCAGAAGTTCAAACCTCTTTTCTACTTTCGCCGCACTGAACCAAAAGGGCTAGTGCTTATGTTTGCTTCATTTTTCCTCACAGGTTTGTATGTAAATGACATTTTACTAGCAGTCCATGTATAGTATGTCAATGGCCACCGCCACATTAGACAGGTGTGCACAGTCAGCGACACTACACACCATTCCACAATAGAATTTGTCTGCCACTGTCAATATTCAGTAAAATCAACATTTTCATCATGGTGAAGTTCACGAAGGAACCACGTTTACAAATAATTGAAGTTTATTATTGTTTTATTAATTTTATTATTGGTGGTAGCAATTTTACATAAGAAGAATTTTATTGCAAAATCATCTTAAGCGATGAAGCGCATTTTTGGTTAAACGGCTTCGTCAATAAAAATGTGCGTTACTGGACAGGTGAGAACCCTCATGTGCTTCATGAAACAGCACTTCATCCGCGCTCACTGTTTGGTGCGGTTTTCATGCCGGTCGATTTTTTTCATCGATGTTGGTATTCGCTACAGAGACATATTGGTACGTTATTTCTTTGAGCAATTGCATTAATTCGACATCAGTGATATGTGGTCCCAACAAGACGGTGCCACAAGCCACACAGCGGATGCAACAATCGAGTTATTGAAGTCTCAGTTCGGTGAACTACCACTACCACTATTGTTTAGTTCCCTATCATATTTGAATTGATTAACATCCCGAATTAGAATTTTTTTACGAAAACAATAGCCAGAGTAAAAAAAAACATTATTATCTCCCCTAGCGAGCTATTCGTCGGAACGGAAAATTCTTTGATTTCTTACGAATCGGAGGATGTCTTCGAGGGAGGTATTCTTCCGAACAGCTTTTCTTGTGCAACACCCAACACACACCGGCGTTTAGCGTTGCAAGTGACATTTTTGACAGCTTCATTGGAATTTCTTTTCGATATGCTCGTTAAGCTACTTGAAGTGTTGATAAAATATATGAGCAATAATAAAAAAAACTACATATTTCGCAAAGTAATTTTTCGTATTCATTGCATAAAACAAAATAACAAGCAACAAATAAATAGGAAAACCTCGATGTAACACAAAAGAACATCATGTCAAAGCAATGCGTCACATTTAATTTATTCAAATATGTACCTCGAATGTAATTTGAGCATCCGACGGAGTATGCGTTGCAGAGAACTCTCCGTTCCGAAGAGTGCCGCGCTAGGGGCGAATATCTTTATTTTACTTTACGTACATAGGAAGTTAAAGACTTCACATGGCACGTCACTTCGGCGAATATTTCTATTTATGCCTATAAGATATAGATATATCCATTTTAGAAACCCCGAACTGCAGAGAATTAAAATATTTGCATGGTTTCAATTATAATAAATGTCATCGGTCAGTTTGATTTGTTATAAAAAAATTATGTAATGTAAAATACCTTGTAATATGAATCGAATTGTGTTCTTACCACAAAAATTTAAGCTGAAAACCAAGCCATGGCTAAAATGGCTAATCATAAGAAAAACCCAAGGCTAAGCGTGTCAGATAATGATAAAGGGCCTTACCAATAATCATTTTTAACCTTCAACTTACATATTTTGACAATCACAATAGATCATTTTATATGGAAATTTTCGTCAATGTGATCTTGTAAAAGTTAGTCTGGGCAATAAAAATGATTATTAGTACCGCGGAAAATGTTTTTCGCGTTTTCGGACTGTAAATGCTAGATAAATGCCAACGCTCAAAGCATTACAAAATATATTTAGAGGGGGTCTCTGTCAGTCTCACGAAAGCCATACTTAAAGGTGGATGCACATGATTATTGTCATCACTTGTTGAACCATTACATAGATAAAACTATTCTACGACACAATGCGCGGTACTAATAAATCATTTTAAGTGTTTAGGCAAACTTTTACAAAGTCACAATATCGAAAATTTCCATACAAAATTATCAATTGTGATAGTCAAAATATTTAAGATGAAGGTTAAAAATGATCATTGACAAGGACCAAACTGGAGAAAATGTGGAGTCCGAATGTTTATAAAACAGATATAAAATATAACATTTAATTTTTTAGACGAAAATAATCATCCAAATTTGTTTGTTTAAATTTTGACATTTATCGTTCATTTTAACTGCTACTTTGCGCACTTTTTGAAAAACAGAGATTTCGGGAAAAGTTATTTTGTTACCTACCACCAAGGAAACATTAAAATAAAATTGTTGGATAGTAAAATGTTCAAATGAATGTCGAATTTCCACTGAGCAAAGATTTTACCTTCTGCGCAATTCAAGTATCGATCACCTCTTAAATATTTTGTAGGTCACAATAGATGATTTTTTATGAAAGATTTCGCCATTGTGAGTTTGTAATATTTAGCCTGCAGACTAAAAATGATTATTAGTACCGCGGTATTGACCTTACTAACCTTCTTGCAACTCAGTTGTCTAGAACAAGACGATGGTCTAGATGTAGACAGCGCAGATTATTGCGAAAACACCAGCAAAATTATTAACGAGGCAGCCACTTTTCTTTTTCTTTCACGAGAAATCAAAATTATAGCAATGTAAAACGATGTATGTATTGCTTTCAGTCACAAATCGAATGAAAAAAAAAAATTAAACAAGAAACAATGCTCTGTACCCTCGGAAGTTCACTACCAAACTTGCCAAACTGATGTCGAAAGCGAAACTCGAAATATTTCATGAAGTGTGAGAAGCTGTCAGCTACCAAGTGCCTTCAACGCGTTGCCCAATAAGTGATGCTTGGTTAAATGTACAAGGGTATCAACGCGTTCATCAACTCTTTGAGCAACCACAACGAAAATGCTGTTGTCCAACTCGAGGAACTTGTCAAAATCAGACATGTTGATTAACTAGGTGTATGGGGTCATTCAACAGTTGAATGAGTTGGTCAACTAGGTGTATGGGATCATTCAAAAGTTGAGTGAGTTGATAAAATAGGTGTACTGGGCCGCCAACGCGTTCAACACAGTATCACCTGTATGATGGTTTGATACCCTCTACTGGATACAAGTCATGAAAAATGTAAGACATGTGAGTTAACGCGTACACAACACATGGGTCTAATATTGGTTTTGTATGGGAGGTAACAGACCTATACTCGACCGATTTAGCCCATTTTTAATACCAACTGACGTCGGTAAAAATAAGTCCTCTCACAAAATTTCATTCGCAGTAGCGCAGTGGTTAGTGTGTTGGACTACTGTGCGAGGGATCCCAGGTTCGATCCCCGGAAAAACCCAAATTACATCTTAAAGTTTTTTCTACTGCGCCACCTCTCGCGAACGTCTGACAAACATCCGAGAGTATGACTGTCATGAAAAAGCTTCTCAATTCAGCCGTTCGGACTCGGCATAAAAGTGTAGGTCCCTTCCATTCGTCCCAAAAATTGAAACTCACGCAAAACGAATGCTTGCGAGAAGCTAGGCCTAGGGTGTCTACACGCCTGTTGCGCCACCTATTTATTTTATTTATTTTAAGTCAATTCTTTTGGATGCTATCGTGTTTTCAACAGACAGACGGACATGGCTAAATCGATTCAGAATTTGATCCTGATTCAGAATACTTAATGGAGTCTCCGGTGACTCCTTTTTGGCGTCAGTGAATATACCTTTTTGTGGACGGTTTAAAAATAAAGGGCCTTGCCAATAATCATTTTTAATCTTCTGAAATATGTATTTTGACGGTCATAATAAATAATTTTATATGAACATTTTCACCCTTGTGTCTTTATAAAAGTTAGCCTCGACCCTAAAAATGACCAGGGCAAAGTCTTCAAAGATAAATAAGTTAGATTTTTATAGATGCTTTATGCAGATTCCGCTAAAGATAGCGGAAAACCAAAAAAACATTCTAATTATACTGCTGCTTTCAAACTTTAAATTACCGTATCGTTTCGTCTCCACCCCTATTAATGGTTTCATATTTTTAAAGCGCAGCATTCGCAAATAAAAATCGAACTTAACAAAGCATTAAATTAGTTCAGTTGAATGAATACTATTGGCTCTTGACTTGAAAATACGAAAACATGTTTTTCTTGGAATCCTTAACGTTCTTCCTTACCATACTTCCAGACTAGAACATTCTCAGGCCACTTCTAATTGATTTCAAATAACCCTTGCATGAGGTACACGGCAACACTACATCCATAAATCTCTATTGCGACTGTTATTCATCCTTAAAAAGCATCACACTACCTTTATCCCATCCACGTCGTGGAGACCACCACTGTCTCAACCCCCAAGCTCCAATTATACGTACACTGTACATACTCGTAGATGTGTCCTTGCTTTGATCTGTATCTACGAGCACATGACGATAGACGATAACCCTCCAACAAACTGCGATTGTTATGTACATATGTATAGAAGTAATGAACTTTATGTGACTGTGCGCCTTAATAGCTCACCAAGGATACCATACCCAACATATAGATATATTCGAGTATGCGGGGAATGAGAGCAGCAAGAAATGGTATGAGCGACAGACAGTGAAAGAGTGAGAGCTCCATGTTTTAATGTGTGTAGGGTAGGTGGTAGGTGGGTGGTGTTGGTTTTTTTTTTTTTTTTTTTGATGTGAGAATGTGAGAAGAAGTTGAGAGTTGACGTACCTGTTGCCGCCCCTACTTGTTGCTTCATCTGATGCTTGCAACTGCTACAGAAGCTATCGCTGTTTGTTGTCGCATCCCCAATACCGCCGCCATCACCACCGCCACTTCCTGTTTGTAAATCATTCTGGGACGAGTGAAGGTGGCAAGTGGAACCAAAAGAGGACGATGAAGCGCCGCCGGCGGCCTTGTCATTAGGCCTTCTATAGAGTGTAGAATTATTTGGAGAGTATAATAGCGAAACAGGTATTGGTGGTGGTGGTGGTGGAGGCATCATTGGTGCTACTACTGGACTTGCATATGCATCCGCATGCAACTCATGCGACTGTTGACGTTTGTAGTTTTCAAGAGTAGATTCAGCTTTTTCGGCGCGGGCAAGAGCCTTTTTCAATTCCTCTTCCAGAATTTCCAGTTTAATGTGTAAAGTTTTTAGTTCGTCGTTAGTAGTTTTTTCGATAGCCGCTTCCATTAGAGATTTCTACAAGGAAAATTAGTTAAAAAAAAAAAAGGAAATATAAACTTTTGTTGTTTTAGTAAAGTAAAGGAAGAGGTAATGCCAAACCAAACTAAATGTTAGTACAGTAGACTAGGACTAGATTAGGGTTAATTTTTTAAAATAAAAATGGCCATTGTTAGGGTGTTTTAGTTTTTTTTTTTTTTTCAGTTTTAGTGAGGAAAGCTAACCAAGATTATGTAAAATGCTTTTCTGGGGATAAGCATTTCGGTATATGTACATAGAATGCGCAGGCAACACATTTGAACAACATTATCAATCACGACGATACACGAACACGTTTGTTTTTTTTTTGTGACATTAACATACCGTCATTGGGTGTTGCTGAGGTTGGTATAGATGGGTAGATTTTTAAAGGGCTCTAGGAACTTTTGAATATTGATTGAAAGGGTTTGAAAAAGCCCGAAACTCTTTTCATACCCTAAGTGGTGCAAATTGATACAAATATTGATTATACTTAAAAATGTTCGTAAATATCAAATAATATAAGCAAAATATGTAAATGTAAATTTAAATGAATACATAATTCAAAATGTAAAACAGAAATACGTTTCAACCTTGAAAACGGGATTTGTTTCTATATTTTTCTGAATAACTTAAATCTAAAAAAAATAGAAAAACATTGGAGAAGTTGTGCCATGAGAATTATAGACATGAACGTCAATTGGGTAAATAGTTAGGTTAGGTTTGGTTCGGGGGTTCTACGATATAGTAGAAACCTGTGTATCCTTAGGTCAATGTAAAGCCGTTGTGATGCCCTAGGCAAGCGACGACAGTGACACTTGTTTCACTATTGGGAATCTTCGAAGGAGGTAATGTTGCCTAGATACTCAATTTCATCGATGCATATGCGTCGCTGCGTTTAGGTTCTGTGGTACATAGAAGGCAAAATCATACAGCTGGGTTCCAGAAATCGAGTGAAATCGAAATTGCAAATCGAGTGAATTCGTTTTCAGTGTTTTGCTTTTCGAGCGATTCAGAAACTCCAAAATTTTTTCAAAATCGCAATTTCGCTTTGCCTTAATTCCGAAAATTTTGATATCGAAATCGAATACAGTGAAATGTAGAACACAAAAATTCATTTCCGATTTCATTTCGAGTGAAAGTGAAATGTGGAACCTAGCAGATAGCTGATGTTTAAACAGAAGGTCCGTCAGTTTAGTTAACAAGTATTTTTTTTAAAGAAATGGAGTTTAGAGTCGAAGACTCTTTTCCGGCCGAAACGTTACTACATCTCCTAGCACCTAGAGATCTTAGACGACTGTTCTGGGGTTTCTACCAGGTCGAAGTCGCTGTTAAATTTCTTTGTCCAAATACCGACAACGCAAACGGAACCGAAAATCACTCGTTTTTTACGTGTACACACTGAAACACACTCTGGCTGAATCGCACCCTCAGCATGAATGCTGTTGTTGCTTGTAAGTTTTATCGCTTTAGATGAAAGGATGAGTAGCCACCGATAAAATAAATATAAACCTGCGTAGATTCCCAGCCCCAGGTTCGAGAAGACAAGGAAGACCAAAACTCCGTTGCAAACACCAAGTCATCGCGGATGCCAAAGCGCTTGATCTGGACAACTGGAAGCTGGCGGTACCAAATGCGCGGTTGATCGTATTGAAAGCGATACTTAAATTTTGACCGTCCTCCCTTTTGCGTATACGCTATTCACACCGAGTCGAAAACTCAGTTTTCGCAAAAACACTCTAAAACTTCATTGAAAACAGAACTTTTCCCATACATATTGCAGTTTTCAAAACGTTTTCGTTTTCCATGAAAACGCCACGAAAACGACTTCCAATCGTTGGGTTGTTGAAGCAGACACACATTTTGCAACATTCAGCAGAACTGCTGACAGGATAGCGCTCCCACTCAGTGCTGTCGTTTCTACTAGTTTTTTGCTTACAAATGTGGAATCTCTTGCTATATTTGCAGCAAATTATTGATTTTTTCAAGAATTTTAGAATAGCAGCACTACCTGCCACAACTAAATGAATGTATATACCTTATGGGGTCTCCGGCAACTCCTTCTCGGCGCTACAAATGTAATGACAAAGTAAATATTATACCTTACTGTGGAGGGTATAAAAAAAATGTTACGTATACGCCCCCATGACCAACATTCCATATAATGCATAAGATTGGTGTGTAGATCAGGAGCGAATTACTTTAAAAATTCCTACTCGTTGTTTAAACGCATTTATTCCAAGCTCGCTCTTCATGTTAGGTGCGAAGTTGTTTTTTTCACAGCAGAAGTATATAGAAGACTTTTAGGAGACACTTTTTGCTTCGTGCCAAGGGTAGGAATCAAAAGAAGTGTCTGGAAGATAGCAAGATGTAAGTGTATTGTATATCATGCCGGATAACTGACTCGCTCTGTTGCATGGACATAACACCTGTGACGGAGTGTCGGATATACACGTTGCAACTCTGCTTAGTTGCGTTGGAGTTATGTTTTTAATGTTTGTGTGTTAGAAGTGAGTTTTGTATTGATATTTGCAACATTCGAGGCTTAAAAAAGAATCTCTTTGCTGCATATGTCCATGCCTTTCAATTCACTGTTTTAGCATCTAGCGAGACACAGGTGGATCGAAATTCGATTCCCTCGAATCCACATTTTGATCTACCGCTATCGCTTAGATCCAATGTTCTTCATACATCGCGGGCTCGCGAATTACGTCCGTGATGATATCGCTTACGAATTTCCACCACAATATAACCGGAATTTAATTACGTATGGTTAAAATTCAATGTCCGCAAGCAAATAATAAACTCTTGTCTTATTTATGGAAGTTCAAGAATTAACTGTTCATCTACTTTTTAACGAGTTTGATGAGCTGTCTAAATCCATCTTAGGAATTGTTTCCCAGTATCCTCATACTAAAATTGTCATTGCGGGCGATTTCAATATACACAATTTCGATTGGCTTCGCCATTCTGGACAGACAACACCCGATGGAAGGTATGTTAGGATTTTCGCTGAGATTAACTAAGCTTAACTCAGCTTGTAAACGAGCGTATAGGAATTCCGGATGCTGCAGATCATGTCGATAACGCACATTGGATTGTTCCTCACCTCTCATCCAGATAAATACTCTATTGACGTAACGTCGCCTTTAGGATCGTCGGACCATTGTGTCATTTCAGCTAAATTCTCATACAATAACCACGCAGTTAAAGAACAAGCTAAAAAAAACCGTATGCCATTGTGAGAAAGCCAATAACTTCTTTTTTACGAGCGTTAACCGTTGGCACAGCGTGAGAGAAAGCACTTTCATTGATGGAAATCTTTAGATAATGATAAAAGCTGTGAAATGCTACAGATAGTAGTTAAATCAAAATAATTTTGTGGATATTTTCGAATTCAATAAATTGAAAATTGTTTTAAAGATTCCAAGTGCGGTGTATATGGGACTATTCGTTACGCCATATTCCTTAACGAATATTGAAGTGAGAAAACCATGTACTGGTATCGTTACGTCCAGCAGAAAAACTTATTAGATGGAAGTCCTTTTCCAGATGTGGTATCGTGTAGGCTGTAGGCTATTGTATTACCAAAGATGTCCTCCTTGCCTATTTTTTGCTTTAAAATCACCGAGAACCACTTAAACGTCAATCTTTAACATTGCTCGTATGTTTCTACGGGACATTCTTTGGTAACGTCATTTCCGGCTGATGTTGGTGAATGTAGCCTTTGTGTGGATTGGTGTGCATCGTTTTGTTGCAAACATATCAAATATTCTATCAGAGATGTGGCAATCGATAAATATTAATTGAGTATACAATTCGGCAACTGATCTCCCATTAGGCACAGTGAAATACTGCACTGCATATTTGGTCGGACTTAGTTAATTTGGCGAGTGGGAGTTAATTCCAGTTGGGACCTAGTTCGTAGGGCCAGTTGGAATTTAGACGCCCCAGGGCGTCGCGACGCACAGTTAGGGAACCCTTGGAGTATACTATCTATTTCAGAGTTTTTTTTTAATCTGTGCTCCATTTCGAAAATGTTGATGGTATATTGGCAGCTGGATTTCTTATGAAATAGCGAAGAGACAATTCGCTTCGGCGGATGTATTTACATTAGTCTCCTCAAAACAGGCATTAGGTTAAATATTCCAAATGACTCAGGCGATGGCATCTAGGTTTCCACTTATCAGTGTTGGAAAGGGGATATTAATTCCCAATTGACAGGACTATCTATCATATAACACTTAGCACCGAATTGGTCCATTGCGATCAAATGGTACACTTTAGTCTAATTAAATAAAAAAATTGAGAGGTTTCATAAGAACTCTCTGGGTAAATCGGTTTAGATTCATTTACAAGATTACTTTTTAGCCTCATGCGGTCATGCAACAGACCGCAACAAGCGTACACAATCCGCATTCCATTTGCTAATAGGTATTTGGTTAATATGTTGGTAATACTACAAAAATGTTGCAACCTGTCTCATTTTTGGCACAACTTCTCAAAATAACCTCAAACGATATTATGCTAAAATTTTTAAAATGCTATATTTTTCTGCAAAAAAATAAGCCCTTGCCTACAATATGACTCTTATACATCTGAATGTAAAACAAGTCCAAAAACTCTGCTGGTATGTGCCAATTAATCATGAACAAACTCACCATTTCAACAATTCTCTCGCCATGCTCCCGAGATGGACTTGGCAGCTCGTTCTTTGGCTGTTCAAATAATGGGGCCTCTATTTGTATTGGCATTACTGCAGACGGTGTTTCAGGAGATGGTGTTACAGTAGAAGACACAACTGCAGATGGCGATGGCAAGGGCGCCGGAGTGGTAATCGATGTTTGACCATCGAGAAGATCCCTCGATTGTTTGGTTAGATCATCATTGCGCTGTTTCAATTTGATTAGAGCTTCTTCCATTCTAAAAACAAATATTTTATTTCGATCTCAAAATATATAGTAACTCAAACGGCAAAGCTTACTTTTTGCTTGTTTCCACACTCTCCTTCATGTTTTGCGTCAACAATTGAGCTACTCGTGTAAGGTTCGTGTTTTCTGTGCGTAGGGTTTCATTTTCTTCCTCTAAATGATGTTGCTGCAAAAAAAACACAAAGATTCAATAATAATCCTAAAAAAAAATCGATTCTATTTACATTTTCCATTAAATCGGAGATTTTTTCATTTGCTTCATACAGTTGAAGTTCAACTGAGTTCATGGTGTTCTTCAGTTGGACAAACTCATCGACCAGTCGTTCTACACATTCGCTGGTTATAGCGCTCGCCTTGGGATCTTCAATATCGATTAGGCTTTCCATTTCGTTGTTGGCCAGGGAGGGAATTATTTTAAGAATTTTACTTTTCAAACCCATCGAGTCTTCGAGGGTCGCCGAGAGATTGTCCTGATTTTCTTGCAGCGATTGCAATTGAGTAGTTAGTCTAAAAAAAAAAACAGAAAAAAAGTTAGCATGCACACAAAGTTTCAATATATAAAGAAACCTACGAATTGATTTTTTCCACTTTCATTTTGTGCAATTTGTCTAATGCGCTCTTCTCCGTTGTAGTCTTGGCTAACTTAACGGCTAATTCTTTGATTTGCGATTCGAATTCAGTTTGGGAACTTCGCAGACCGTCGAGTTCTTCTTTCAATTTGGAGTTCTCTTCGAGAAGTTCGTTTTGAATCTTTTTATCTGCAACAATTGAGGGTTGCTTAAATTTGTTTGCGGATTACTAATAAATTCTAACTTACAGTCTTCGATTCCGGCTTTTAAGGTTTTATTGTCCTCCTTGAGAGCGATATTGTCCTCCAACAGAGTGAATAGATCAGTTTCGGGATCTTGCTCATTGTAGTCAGGTTCTCGGACACGACTTCTGCTGCGAGTTTTGCCCTCTTGGGTGCGAAATTTGGCCACTGGAATGCGACCTCTACGTTCCATTTTAGGAAAGGTTCTGAAAATGAAGATATACAAAAAATTATGAGGTGTAATTAGAAATTAGAGATGTTTAACTGACGACACACGAATAGACGGACAGAATTGTGAGACCTTCTTTTTTCGACTATAAGCGATATATTCTAATTAATAAATAGAGGTTTTCGATATTCTTTATAATTCATTTTATGTGAGATTAAAAACATTGGAGGGGTTCCATAGACTGCTAGGCGTCTAGGACATAATATGGAGGAACACCTGGTAGAGATCTCACGTGCAAAGACCAAATTAGGTCCAGTCTGATACCACAAGTAGATTCGGTTATGCCCTCTACTCTTGGAACCATTTGAATTGTGATCTCTTCTCTTCCTCCTCATTTATGCAACGCGACTGTGTACTAGGAAGATATGCCGTGAGGATAGGAATCGCGGCTAATGATTTCTGTCACAGTGTCCTGTGTCACAGTGTCCTGTGTACTAGGAAGATATGGATCCTATCCAACGTACTGTGTGAACGTCTAAAACCGTTCTGCAACACACTAATCGGCACGTACCAGTGTGGCTTCCGGCCCGGCAGATCGACTATAGACCAAATTTTCACACTGAGGCAAATCTTGGAAAAGACCGCGTATGATAGCATACATCGTCAGGAGCTCTATATGGCGATGGCCGAATTTGGAATCCCGGCAAAACTGATTCAGCTGTGTCGCGTGACGCTGGAAAACACGCGCTGCAACGTGCAGTTTGGAAGCAGCTCTTCCGAACTTTTTCAAACATGCACCGGATTTCGGCAAGGAGACTTCTTCAATCTCGTACTGGAGCAGATAGTGCGCAGGGCAGGTGTCAACACGGAAGGCACTATCTTCAACAGGTCCGTCCAGCTGCTTGGCTATGCGGACGATATTGACATCATCGGTCGCTCCCAGCGTGCCGTGATAGAAGTATTCACGGCGATTGAAGAACAGGCGAAATCCGTTGGGCTTGAAGTAAATGAGGACAAGACTAAGTACATGCTATCAACAAACAAACAAGCATCTGTCCACCGCCTAGGACAAAACGTCACTATTGATAGCAACAATTTCGAGGTAGTTAAGGAGTTCACCTACCTCGGAGTAAACGTAAACTCCACGAATGACACCCTAGTGGAGATCCGGCGAAGAATTACCCTAGGAAACCGTTGCTACTTCGGTTTGGCAAAACAACTGGGTTCAAAACTCCTAACTCGAAGGACGAAATGTGTGCTCTACAAAACCCTTATCCTGCCAGTTCTGCTTTATGGCGCCGAGTGCTGGACGATAAGCAAGAAGGGAGAGCTGATACTGGGCTCCTTCGAAAGAAAAATACTTCGGCGGATTTTTGGTCCTGTGTGCGAGGAGGGCGAATGGAGGAGAAGATACAACCGCGAACTCTATGAGCTGCAAAAAGCCAAAACACGTCGACTACATTGGCTCGGCCACATCGAGCGAATGGACAATAATGCTCCAGCCAAGAGGGTCTTCGAATCCCAGCCCCCAGGTTCGAGAAGACAAGGAAGACCGAACCTCCGTTTCAAAGACCAAGCCATCGCGGATGCCAGAGCGCTTGGTCTGGACAATTGGAAGCAGCGTGCCCGGGATCGTAGAGGATGGAAGGCTGCAGTGTCTCAGGCAGAGACTCTTCACGGGTCGGGAGCCCGATAAGTAAGTAAGTAACACAGTGTCCTGTTAGTACGCCACAAAGAGTTCCGATATAATATGTTCTGCTGATATTATACAGACTCCTTGTCCTGCGTGTTTCGCATGGTTACAACTGTGAAGATCACGTCATTTCGTCAGACGACTTTTAACGCTAATGAGGTGTTGTATCTTGCCGTTTTTATTGGCAGATGAGGGCTCATCTTTAGCAGGTTTTCATTTTCGTTCCGTGTCGATGGGTAGGTCGTTGCCTGGTATGTCTCTATGCTTGGTGATTCGAGTGCCTTATTGGCGCTTGACTGTCGCTATAGATAACGATATTTGAGCTCGGTGGCGATGTCACCTTCAAGCAGCTGCATAAATAGCCATAACATCTGCCTGAAAACAATTCAGTTACTTTGTAGTCTAAAAGGACTGGTTTTGCCGCGGGACGTAATGTTAATATGTGTGCTAGCTACACGGTTTCCTCACATCAATATTTACAAAGGCACATGGCAGTCACCAGATCAACAAACCATTGACCATGTTGCGATTAAAAACAAGGCAAGGCACTCCTCCAGTATTCTAGATGTCCTAACTTTCCGAGCGGCCAACATAGACTCGGACCACTACCTTGTTGTAGCCAAGGTTCGGATGCGGATATCCCAGACACCACAACAACGAGGCAATACTATGTGAGGAGATTCAACGTAACGGCTACAACGCAACAAACCGCCAAAACTTTTGCCGATCGCGTCTCCCTCAACCTCTCGAGAAGTCCTGTGTCCAGCCGGCATCAAGTGCTGAAGACCAGTGGCATCGATGCCAAGGTTTCACTCGACCACCACCTCGAAACCCTCGGTTTGATGAAGAGTGCCAGCAAGCACAGGCAGCAAAGCAACTCGCCTACAAAGCAGCGCTGCAGAGAAGGACGAGAGCAGCTCGTGAGCTCTACGAGCATAAAAGGAGAGAAAAACACCGGCTTCTCTGGAAGAAAAAGAAAGAGCATGAGAAGATCGCGATCGAGGAAATAGAGAGGTGTTACTCCAAGAACAATGTTTCGAGGTTTTACCAAAAGCTAAAAAGAACGTGTCATGGCAACAAGACCCGAGCAGACATCTGTAGAGACGAAAAAGAAAATCTTGTAGTGGAGTCACAGTCGGTGCTAAGGATATGGAAAAACCATTTCTGCAGACTGTAAAACGGCAAAGACGACATAAATTCTGCTGTCGGCAGAATGAACCATTTAGGCTGGACAATGAAAGCTAAGACTTCCGTCATGAAGTGAGGATATCAATATCCAAACTGAAGTCCAACAAGGCTGCTGGACCGGACAGCTTAACTGCCGAGCTTTTCAAGGTAGCGGGCGATGACTTAGTAGAGAGCATAAAACAACTCGTCCCCAAGATTTGGTGAAAGTAGTAGTAGTGTGATAATTCTATATAGCGGCATCGCAGTCTCCTTAACATTGCTTACAAGATCTTGTCTGGCGTAGTGTGTGAACGCCTCAAACCATTTGTCAACAAACTGATTGGACCTTATCAGTGCGGCTTTAGGCCCGGTAAGTCCGCAGCAAGCTGTTACTGGTGAATGAGGGCAAAACAAAATATATACTGTCAACAAGAAGGGACACACAACATCGACGAATCGGACAGAACGTCACCATAGTCAGCTACAATTTTGAGGTAGTTCAGGCCTTTGTCTGCCTCGACTCAAGCGAAGAATTACACTTGCCAACCGCTGTTACTACGGCCTAAGAAGGCAATTGATTAGGAAGGTCTTGTCGAGAAACACCAAGAAGACTCTATATAGGACCCTCATCATCCCAGTCTTTCTTTATGGCGCATAATCATGGACATAATCATCATATTATGAAGATCTCCTTGGTCGCCTTGAACGAAAAACTATTCGAGTGATTTTCGGTCTAGTTTGCGTTGACCTTGACGCTACAGTTCGGTGTCGACCTAGACCTCAACCAACACGCCTCTTCAGTTAGCCCCATCATTGGCTATAACAGCCTCCAGTTGCGCACACCAAGTTGGTTGAGGTCCCCTTCAACTTGTGCGCGCCACCTAAGCCGAGATCTTCCTCTACTGCGTTGTCCCTCGCCTCCGGGATGGAATCGAAGACTCTTCAGGCCTTAGTTTTGCTGTTAATTAACATGTCCTAACCATCTTAGTCGACTGATACGTTATTTTCTGACCAGGTCGATATCGCTGTACAGCTCGTAGACCTGCTAAATCTTCTCCTCCAAATTCCATCAAACATCTTCATCCGATTTTGTTAACCTTCCACGGCATAGAGTAGGGCTGGGATAATGAGGGTCTTATATAGATTAGGCCTTACTAGTCAGTTGCTTTCTTAGGCCAAAGAAACAGTGGTTGGCAAGTGAAACTTGTTTCATCATTTCGTTGTGTTAATCTGCTCTAGAGAGGTATCCGTCGGAATGAAAAATTATCCGTTTTCTTACGAATCAAAGGATTTGAGGTAGACAAAGTTCCTAACCACCTCAAAGTTATAGCTGTCTATCGTGACGATCCCTTCTTGTTGACAGCATGTACATATTTTGTTTTGCCCTCATTCACCACTAAACCAATGTTCGCCACTTTTGTGCTAATGCTTGCAAACACACCAGTGACAGCTGGCTGCATTCTGTCAATGATGTCAAATGTCGTCAGCTTATGCAAGTATTTGCCCAGACTTTTGGAAAATTGTGCCCTTGGAGTTGGCTGGCGAGTTTCGCACAATTTTCTCAAGTTAAGCGCATCACCTTGTCTAAATGTTGATGTTCAGTTACCCTGTGCTGGGTTCCAGGACACAGTGACATTTTGGGCAGATGGAAAGCAGATAAAGTAGCCAGACAAGGCAGCGACCTTTACATAACTGACATTAGCGAAGGACCGCACGCTCCATTGCAATCAGTTAAATTTTTGCTTCTCGAAGAGGCTTTAAAAATAACTTACAATAGATGGAATAGTATTAGCACCTGTAAAGCATCCAGACAAATTTGGCCGAAATTATAGACGCCCAGAAGAACTAGAAAACTTCTTTATATCAATAGAAACCAACGTTCGTTACAAAGTCGAACTGGCTTCACTGAAACATTAACAATTGAACAGACACCAATCGTTACTCGGTGTCGTTAAGCAGTAGATTGCTTCGCCTTCGATCACAATTCTGGTCGACACAATTCTCTCTCTCCTAGCAAACTAAACTAACTTTCAAAGGCAATAGGCGCTGTATACTGTTTCGGTTACCCTCCGTCTTTTCCCCGAAGACAAATTTTCACTCTAATTGACATCAAGCAGTGGAGCATAATTCGTGTCCTTTTAGTACCCAGCCACACTTCTTGCAAGCGAACCGCCAGAAGCTACAGACGGGTGGTTAGATTGTTTCGATCAGCCTTTGTCTGTTTCTGAAGACTAACTGAGAACGTGAAGAGCGGACAAACTAGGTGTCCCGTCAAAGGGGATAGGCGAATGTTTCGTTCACCCTACGTCTTTTTCACCATTCGTAGTCAAAACAGGAGTGCTCCAAATACTTTTCCTTGATCTGTACCAGCCACTGTCAGAGGCTACCAGCGCAGCAGCGGGTTAGACTGCTTCGTTCGCCTTTCCCGAAGCCAACATATACAAACCATCTATATACAGTGTTGGCCAAAACATATGCAACTAAAATTACTTGCCTTTAACAGGCTCTGTAAGTTTGTAAATTGTTACCAGAAAAAACACAATGACACGTCAATAAATATCAATACGGCACTAAAATCTCAAATAATGATCATGTAATGTAAATGTTGTTTACATCTCTGTGTTATCGCCATTTTTATCGATAAATATTAAATCCGGTGTGGACAAAACATATGCAACTGTGCAAATTTGTTTTAAATAACGGCATTTTAGCAATTTCTTTTGTTCTATTGTTATTCATAAACTAATTAGAGAAACAACGAAAATAGACTTGTCGACATATTCATTGTTAAATCGTGTTTTCTTTTCTGTTGGGCCTAAAATAGAGTTCGTTCTAAAATGGCACGCGATAAATTCGGATTTGAGCTCAGAAAACGAATTGTGACTGATTATTCTTTTGGATTATCACAGAAAGACATTGTCGAAAAATATAAAGTTCATAAAAGCTCAATATCGCGCATTATTAGTAATTACAAAAAGACTTCACAAGTTTCAGTGGTACACCGAGGTGGACGCCCGCGCAAAACCAGTGATCGGACGGACAATTTAATAGTCAGACACGTCAAAAAAGACCCATTTATTTCTTCCTCCAGAATAATTGAAAAATTGCAAGTACAAGTTTCTGCTCGAACAATTCGCAGACGTCTTTTACAAGCCTCTCTAAACGTAATCAGAAAAAGCGTTTGCAGTTTGCTAAAGATCATTTAAATTGGCCAGAAAGTAAATGGAGGTCTGTGCTATTTAGTGACGAGTCAAAGTTTAATATTATTGGTAGCGATGGCATGTGTTACGTAAGACGACCAGTTGGAAAACGGCTCGAAGCACGTTACTGCAAAAAAAACGCTCAAGCATGGAGGAGGAAGTGTAATGGTGTGGGGCTGTTTTTCTGGCGCTGGTGTTGGCCCACTGCATAAAATAAATGGCATTATGGACAGATTTATGTATAAAGACATATTACAAAGTGTAATGCTTCCATACGCAGAGTATGATATGCCATTTCGGTGGGTCTTTCAGCAAGATAACGACCCCAAACACTCATCGAAAGTGGTTAAATCGTAGTTTGCAGATAATAGAGTTACGGTAATGGAATGGCCACCACAAACGCCAGATTTAAACCCTATCGAAAACCTCTGGGAAATCGTAGACCAAAAAATTGATCGAGAAAATTGTACAAATTCTGATATTTTGTTTCGGCGCCTGGAAGATGCTTGGAAATCAATCAATGTCTCGAAGATGCCAGGCTGTAATCGCCAACAACGGATTTGCTACAAAATATTGAGTTTACTTGCATTCCACTGCGCTCCATTTTGTTAGTTGCATATTTTTTGGCCTCTGAAAAATGTAAATGAATAGTAGTTTTATGTTTTTTTCATATTATATTTAAATGTCTATTGAGTAGATTCTTTTTTTTTTTATTATTAAAGCAATAAAGTATTAAATTTAAACAAAAAATTACCAAAATTAGTTTTCAAAAAACTTTTACATAATGTTTGCCTAAAAATACATTTTGGTTGCATTTGTTTTGGCCAACACTGTACATAATACATAATCGGCCCTAGCGAGGTATCCGTCGGAACGGAAAATTCTCCGATTTCATACGAATCGGAGGATTTTTGCTTCGAGGCATACTTCGGAACAGCTTTTCGGAACTTCCTCCGACAAATATGCAACGCACACTGCCGTTTTGCGTTTCAGTGCGATCAAGTGCGCTTTTACTGATATTTTTGACAGTTTCATACAAATTTTCTTCCGATGTGCTCCGACAGGAATTTGTTTACGATTTGCAGTGAAGTGTTGATAAATGAAAGCAATAAAGAAAAAAACTTTTAGCAAAGTAATTGGTTGTATTTGTTGTTTCAATTTTTGTTTCCAGGGCAAAAACAAACGAAAAAACAAGCATTAAATAGAAAAACCCCTATGTACCACGAAACGACATCATGTCAAATCAATGCGTCGTCGCATTTTAATTATACTTTCCGAAGACGGATACCTCGAATGTAATTTGAGTCTCCGGCGGAGTATACGTTGCGGAGAAAATTGCGTTCCGACGGATACCTCGCTAGGGCCGAATGTGATTTGTTCCAACAGGAAATATGAGTCAAAATATTAATTTTCAAACACCAACTTATTTACTGGCATCCATTTATTTGGTGAATATTTTACTTACCGCGATATGAAGCTCAGGGAATCGTGCTCCAGAAATGAACAACACAAACACGTTTTTTTTTTGTTCATTTTTGTTTTTATTTCAATTTATTTTTCGCAATTAGGTATAACAAAAGATTGAATTTTATTTAAAATTTAATTTTGTTTAGTTAAACCTATGTATTGGTACTGAAGGCTTAAAGCTCTGTATTTTTTATTTCTTTTTCGTAATAATTTCAAATTGTTTTCCCCGTTTCTATTTCATCTTTTCGACTGCAAAACAAAACACAAAACGAAGAACAAAAAAAAAAAATAAAAAAAAAATTAAATAATTTATGTAATTCTTCTTTGGTGCAATTCAATTGCGTATATTTAAACGGTGACGCAATTGGTTCCCTTCTTATGTCCAGGGTTAACCGTCGACTTTTACAAAATGTGTCTACAAATTGAGATTGAAATTATTGAAGTTGAGTTGTTTGTTAGTCGCAATCGTGTCTAGATTGGAAAAACTCGTTTAGATCGTTTGTTAGCATGTTGTCGTCGTTGCCGCGCGACAATTGCTGCCTATACCACTTCTCGAACGATTCCTTAGAGATTACAACACCGTCCAGCTCTGTGAGTATCTCACGGATCAGATTGTCGGCCGACGAGCCGTATACTTGCTTACATCTCGTCACTATAGCGTCCAGGCAGCTCAGTTCGTACTCGTCCTTGGAGTCTATGCAACGCCGGAAAATCGGTATGCACATCGTTTTGATTTCGCCTTTGCGCAGTGTGCACGACAATGTATTGGCGACGACGGCGTTTTTGCTGCTGGAGGATAATTTAGATTTTTTACTACTATTACTAACACTAGTACTATTGGGAGTATTATTAAAAATCACAAGATGATCACAGATAAAAAACGTAAGCTTTCGTATGAAACTGCAGTCAATGTGTACATTGGTGCTAAGGAAATCGATGACCAGGTCGACAACATTTCTATCGGATTCGTCGAGAAGTTCTTTGATCCGTTGCACCTGCTCGTCGGCGGTGCGTTCAACGAATTTTGGCGGCCTGCATTTTTCATTGTCGATAAATTCGAAACTATTTTTGGCGATGAAGCAGTGCGCTCGGTCCTCCGACATGCATTCATCCCACTGGAGAAAAGCTTGCCAGAAGTATCGCATGTAGTTGGCGCCAAACTCGGAGGTGAAGTATCTGATCATGCTGTGGAGGAACTTTTCACCGTCTTTGGTGTCGAACCAAGCCTTGCACCAAATCATTTGGATCGGAATCAGTTCGAGGTGGAGCAGTGGGCCGAGGAAATTAAAAATGTACTGCCATCCCTTGGGTGTGTCTAATAGAATCTCTTCCAAATTTGCAATGAATTTTTGGTAGCCCTCATTGAAAGCATTGCGCGTCAGCAGATCCCCTCTTATGAGGCTAATGAAGAGCCGTGTGCAAGCGTTTATTTCAACACGTTGCAACTTCGACGAAAGTAGGTATTCAGCGAGGAGATAATTAATGAGTGTGGGATGCTGATCGGATGGGATTTTTTTCCATTCGGCAAACCATTCGGTCGTGGGCTCGTCATCGATTACCAAATCTACTAGGTCGTTCAGCAGACGTTTGCATTCACTGTTCGACAGTTCCTCTTTTGGGGGCGGCGGCGGTGGTGGGGATTCCAAAGATCTGCTCTGGCGGCGGTTATTTTGTTGCATTCCAGATGCTTGACCGTGCTGATGCCACATTGAAAGTGAGGAATTACCAAGCGGGCGTGTTGTTTCGATTTTGTTAAACATCGGCATAAGCTTTTTAACGTCTAGTGTGTGCTGCACTAAGTTTTGCGGCTCATCGACGGTTCGCCCTCTTTTGTCGTATCCCCCAACCGGGTGCATGTAATTGTTAGTCATTCGCGGAGGTGGTCCTCGGTCTCGTTGTTGTGATTGGTGTGGTCCTCTGTTAATCGCTGGTGACACTTCTCGCGACTGCGTCATTGGGGGCGGTGTGGCCGATACCTTTTGATCCCACGATCGCCTTCGCAAATCGTACACGTCCTGTAGCATAAATCGCACTCTGCTGCTGATCTTCATACCAGAAACCTTCTTCCGCTCCACCAGTTGACGAATTTTCATAAAAAGTTCAGTCAGTCGATTGTTTATGCTTTTGTCTGCAACTGTCTGATGTTTATTGACGGGTTCTAGTTTGGCGCCAACGGTGGTCAGCAACTTGCACATGTACTCTAGCTTCTCCTCGCACTTGGGATCAAACAATTCTTCGACACAGGCGCAGACTTTCTCGGTGGAAATGAAGCTCAATTTGAACATTTCACCAATGAAACGGACTGTGCCCCAGGCGCGACGTCTAAATTTGTACTCTTGGTCGTCTAGCTCAGCCTTAATCTCGGCTACCATCTTGGGATCGGAAGCAGCCGCAAGTTTATCCATGATAGGCTGCAGCTTGGCGTTCTTCGCTTTGGCATTGTTCACATTGCTCTCGAACTCATCATTTATGCGTTTTATCAAAATCTTGTTGAATGCCTCGTGGTTCTGATTTTTGGCATTGAAAAGGAATTTACAAAAGCAGGCGTATGTTGGCGCGAAATTTGGCTCACTGATGGTTTTCTCGAAGATCAGCAACATTACTTTCTTCATACGCTCCGGTCCGTTTATGGGGAAGTTCGAGGCACTCTGAAGCAGTTTGTCAAAGTTCTCGGGCGTTAATTTGTTGAGAATACCTCGGATTTTTTTCAGAATCTTCTCGTCCTCATCGGAGTCCGGTTTGGGGGCGGAATTCTGCAGACCAGCTGGCATCCAGGCATTCTCACTCTTCGCCAATTGAATTTCCTCGTTCAGCGAGAGGTTTATACGAATAATATCGGGCTTCCGTTGTTGTTGTAGCTGCTGCTGTTGTTGTTGTTGTTGCTGCTGCTGCTGCTGATAATCGTATTGTTGTTGAAATTGTTGATGTGAAGGAGTGTCGTTGCGCTTAGAACGTCTCCGATTCAAGCAGTTTATCGAGTCCTTGTACGACATTTGCTGGTACATATGATTTTGGTGATGCGATTGTTGATGATACTGTTGTACTGATGGTCCGGATCCGGAATATTTTCCTATTTTACCGCTGTGATCGTTTTTGAGAGCTGGCGCAATTTGCGACGCTGGTTTAGTTGCAAGCGACTTTAGTGTTTCCAGTGTGTATGTGTATTTCTTGTCCGCTATGTCGTCCTTTAGTTCATCTTGTGCGAGACTTTCCTCTGAAAAATCTCCAAAGCGAATATCCTTAGCTTTGTCATTTTCTAGCGTATCATCTAGTGGCGATGGACACAGGTCTTCTTCAAAGCCAGACACCGAACTGTTGAGAAAGATTACCTCATTATCATCGGTTGAATCTATGCCCAGAATCTCAGAGGCTATCTGTTCGGATTTGGTTAACTTGGGACTGTCGTAGATCTGCGACGATTGATCGTTGTCGTCAATGGTGTTTGAGGTTTCTGTAATGTCATCGACCTTTTCAGAGCCTAGAAGAATTTCATTCGATTAAGTAAGGTTCCCAGGGGGAAGTACAGTTGGCAAATGTCTATTTCGCTTTTTAGAACTTTTGGCTAGCTTAGAGGTATAAGGCAGAAAGAAATTGGTTAAAGCCAGTTTGTAATTTACATGTGAATTTAGAGTACGTAACCATGCCCAACAAAACAATGTCAAGCGGTCAACTGGAGAGTGTTCGACAAGGATGCCTAAAGATGTTGACAATTCTTAACAGTCGGTGCAACGTTAACTGGTAGGTGATTTCGGATAGGACTCGTTTATGCGCCATTTGAACAGGAATACACCCCATCGGCAGAGGGTTGAAGGCTGCAGTGCAACTGATAATGACCGAAACATCGCCACAGAAAAATTACAGCTAATTCTCTGAGTTGCCGATGAGTTCCTGTTGCTACGAGATGTAGCAATCCAGCCTCGACTCTTTAGGGTTTATTCGAATTCCGTTGTCTTGCTGTGACAGTAATGGAGTAGAAGACAGAAGACAGACAGACACTAACCTAAGACAGTGCATGGGGAAAGTGGATTATTGAAAGTATGCAATGTGGCATCTTACTGCATATTGGCAACAGACAAGTTGTGGGCGGAAGAAAATAGTCTAAAGGCTAGAAATACGTACGGTGTTTGTCTGACAACCGATGCGACAGAAGCTGTACGGCATTATCTATTGATAGACGTATGTTTTGTCAAATCTGTGTTTGTATGTGGGTTTCACGAGACCTGTAGTCCGTGGAGCATCCTCAGCCACATTTTTCCATAAAAATACGAATCTCAATGCTGACCTAACACCCAGGCTATAATATGCCAATTCTCAGAGACTTATCTTCATCAGGAGAACCTATGTCAAATCTACTAGCGAAATAAACAATTGATGAATAAAAAAAAAAGAAATTTACTTTCGTCACTCTTTTCGTGGTCATCCAACAAAGTTGCTGCACAACTTTTGGTAGCATCGTCTGCTACGTCATCAGCGGTCACGATCTCTTTTCGAATGTTGCTTTCTTTCGCTTTGTTTGCGTTGCATGGTTCAGTCGCGATTTGTTTCTGATTTTGATTAGTGGTCTTTGTAGTGTTATTGTTATTGTTCTCAGTGTTCAATAAATCGGCCTTTTGCTTTCTTTGGCTGTCTTTTAGGCGTTTATTTTTTTTACCCTTCTTTGGTGGAGGTAGCTTTTTCGCCGCGGGCTGTTGTTTTAGTGTCTGTTGCTGTTTGCTGGCCGCTTTTGATGCTGCCTTGGGGGATTCGATTGGTTTTTTCTGAATTTCAATTGTCGGCACGGATGGCGGCGGCGCCGAATGTGATTGCTGTTGTTGTGTCTGTGTTTGCAGTTGCTTGTCAACCTTTATAGCAGTTGTGGGACATTCTGTGGGTTCCATCGTTTGCGGAAGATCTGAAAATTGGATTTTATTAAGCATACGACTAACCAATGAATAAGGAACTTTCGTTTTGTTCATACTTTCTTCAACGGTGGATTGTGTTTCCTTTTCGTCGTCATTATTGTCTGTGCCCTTGGACACGACTTCGTTTTCATTTGTGGTACCGCTGGTGTTGATGTATTGCGTTTCAACAGCGCCTTCATCATCGCCATTGATCACTTGCGTAGTTGTTTCAACTTCTTCTTCTTCTTCCACTTCTTGCTTAGCCTCAACCGATTCAACTGAAACAATAAAGTTGTGTGATTGAGTCACGTAATTTGTTTTTTTTTTTTTTTTTTTTTGTGTTTTAATGCTCGATTAATAAGGATCAGGTAGAAATATGTGTTTTATGTTTAATTACCGTGATCCACAACTACTGGTAGTGGTTGTGCAGATGAATCTGTGGTATCTTCCTCTTGATCAATGGTTTCTTTGATTTCTTCGGGCTGATCTACCAGCTCATTGCCATCCGTTTGTGGAATGTGGGGAAGGTTTTCTTCAAGTTCTTTCAAATCGGTTGATGTAGTCGATGATGTTGCGCCAATTGAACGCGCGTCAGCGGGCGATGCAGACTCGCTTGTACGAAACTCTCGTTCCAATACATTCTCATTTGTGTTTGGATCGATGATTGGTATCGCATGACTGCGCGGCTTGACAACAGCAGGTTTTTCGGGTATTGCGGATGGAATCACAGGACCAAATGCTGGCGGCTGACAATATGGTGACGTGGGGAAGTACTGTATTTGAATTGGCTGTGCTGACGTTGTTGTAGGTGGCGTCATAATATTTGTCGGCGCTTGGGAAATAACGTTTTGTCGTAAGGCGGCAGAGGCAGCAGCCGCTGCTGCCTGCTGCTGTATTGGATACATTCCACATGTCGGTGGCAAACACGGTCGTTGTTGCGAGGGTGCAGCAACTGCTGTAGGTTGTGTGACCCTCGGCTGGGCATGGTAAAATTGTGGCGGCGCAGTACAGTACTGCGTTGAGTTGGGCATCGTTGAAAACGGATGGTAAAATCGTGGTTGAGCGGTCAGGATCGATGAGGGTCTACCTTGGACCCACTGCTGTGGGTGATGATGCAGCTGTTGTTGGTGCTGTTGTTGTTGTTGTTGTTGATGATGCTGAAAGTGCTGATTCGCATGGAAGTGTGGTGGCATTTGTTGCTGCACTGTACGATGGGATAAGTGCTGCTGTTGATTTGGATGTAGCTGTGGGGGGTGTTGATGTTGCTGTTGCTGTTGAGGCGGCGGCGGTGGTGTTGGATGTGTCTGTTGATGTTGCTGCGGTGGCGGCACCGCCGCCGTCGCTTGTTGAACTCCATTTTGATGTTGAGCAACTTGGTAGTTATTGTAATAGTTTGGCTGGTGGTGACGGTGGTGGTCTTCCGTTGACCAGTACATATGATGATGTTTGCGCAACCTTTTTGTGATGGATAGGGCAATTGTTAGATGGAGAGTAGTTTTTTTTTTTAATAAAAACAAACACTGACTACAGGATTTAAACTTTCTACGGAATTTATTTGTTTTAAAATAAAAATTAAAAATTTACTAAAATGGGAATCAAAAAAAAAAAAAAATGTGCGAATAATCGCCGCCATTACCAGAGCAAATGTAAGGGACAGATGTTTCAATGTGTACAGTACATGCTTGACAAAAATGGAAGAAAATTAACAGATCCAAAGGGTTACAGAATGTGTTACAGCTGCAGGTATTATTGAGACAGATTTTAGCTCCTCCCGTAGTAGTGAACTATCATGTCTATCACAGAATCCGTCGTACCCGGAATTTTGTTACGAACCCCGAAAGAACTATCAAAAAATCCGTCGTAGTAGAAATTTTTGCATTTCTACTACGACGGATTCTTTAGTCGTTCTTTAGGGGTTCGTAACAAAAGAATCCGTCGTAGTAGAAATGCAAATTAGAAATGCAAAAATTTCTACTACGACGGATTCTTTGATAGTTTTTTCGGGGTTCGTAACAAAATTCCGAGTACGATGGATTCTGTGATAGACATGTACATATATCTTATGTGCTGAGTGGGGAAGCGAGGAGTAACAACGATACTCGCTAGTTGGGTTTGACGACTGACAACTTCCGTTGGGAAATTTTTGTCGAATTTCAGCCTACGAATTATTGTTTGAAAGATCAACATTAAGAATAACTTGTAAACACAGTCCTACAGTTTGGTAGGAATGATTTCAAACATCACTAATTCATCATCCGACTTCTAGTGATTGTTGTTGAATAGTTTGAATTCTGACAGTCAATTCTCCGTATATAATCCACTTGGGAAGACATTTCAGCTTTTCCCCGTCAGGAAATATACCTGGCATTTCGATTTGTCAATTTACCAAGAGACTACCACCTGCGCCAACTGAGCGATAAGTACAAGGAGAAGACCAACCTACGTGTTGCTACGAGGATTTTTTGTTTGCTGCGGTTCTCTCGGGTTTTCTTCGCCTCTGTTCCCAACGCGAATGTAGGTACGAACCCAAAGTTCGTATGCGGATAATATTTGTAATTATTGGTTGGTTCTTTGACCTATCTCACGACAATCGTTTAATGCGTTAAGGTGTACAAACAAAGAAATTGTCTTATTATAATCATATTCGAGTAAAAATTATAGACCTAGATAAGCAAAGGCCTTATGTTCGATCAAAATCGACGGTATACTCGAACCTTGCGAGGATGTCGTTTGATCACGACCAACAATTGTGAACGAACAAATGGATATTCGCAAGTTTTGGCAGTCCATTCACATGAGCACTTTTCTTGGTCACAGCAGTTGGCGAATTTTAGCCTTCAGTTTCTACCAGCAATTTCTAGTTTGAGGTTAAGTTGGAACGAATTTTCTAATCGCTAGTTTGTAGCTCGTTTGAAATTCGAAATTTCGTTATTTAAACTCTTTTTCTTAATACAATTTGATGGATTAAATTATCCTGCTCTTGGTATAGTAAAATGTTCAATCTTCTGTTCATAAATGCATAAAAAGTGGTTTGTTCGCATTTTATCAATTTGTTTGTTTGCTCTCATGTGAATAGGCCTTTAAACAGGAATCTCTGATTTTGTTTAATTTTCTTTGAAGATTGAATGAATGATGAAACATTCGCAAAAAAAAACGTCCAACAGGTCTTTCAAATGTCACTGACACACGAAGAACTAGTCAGGGTTTTCACACACTGAAATCTGATTATAGAAATGTGTCCAGCGCCGGCGACTGAATAGGTAAAGTTTAAGTGACTGCTAGCAAAAGTCGATACACTTTAGTCTCTTGGGAAACCATGTGTATCTAGGAAAATGTTTCACTAGTAAGAGACTGTCGGCAGTTCTTAAACCGTCTATATTGTTATTATAGTAGACGGCTTTCCGGTGAAGTTTTCGTTTTTAGAGAGGGAGCTAGAGAGGTACAGAGAATATTGAAAATCGCTATATGGAGCAGCTTCTACAAATATACGCCGAGCATTGTTGCCTGCTTGCTTATCAGATAGTGCCAAGTGATGACATGACATTGTAGCACTGATATGTGTCGAGAGAGATTAAACTCTAAGAGCGTTTTAGGTCCAGATCAAATCTGCTTTACATGTTGTACCACTTGTACATTCAGTGATCAACTTTTTTATCATCAGTTCGCATTTAGTGATCGGAATACCTAAGGTACCATTATTTTCATTCATTCATTCATTCATTTTCAATATCCCGCTTATCCATTAAGTGGGTCGCGGGTGTAGGTTGCTTAAATGGACCCTCCATAGCTCTCGATCCTCCGCCATCGACTCCAAATCATCAAGGGCAATCCCCATACGGGTAGAGGACAGATTAAGAATTTGATCTAACCATCTCATCCTGGGTCTACCTAGGGGACGCCTGCCCGATGGTACGGATTCCATAGCACGTCGTGGGATCCTGGTCGGGGACATACGTTTAATATGACCAAACCACCGAAGCATGGACCGCTCCGTCCGGAGAGAAGTAGCTGCTCGACATTGAGTTCCTCACGTATTCTGGTATTTCTAATGCGATCTCTACGGGTCACACCAGCAATACAACGGAGAAATCTCATTTCGGCAGTTACCATTATTTTGTAGAATATTTAGTGTAATTCTATGTATGTTTGTCGAGTTCATCAATCTAAAAGTTTCCTGGTCGAACGTGGTTTCATTTTCACTGAAGCTGTCTCTATTATATCTGTGAAAATAGACAGAGACTGCTAGTGTCTAGTCCCCATGTCGCGGCACTCACCAAAGGTGAATATTGAAGTATTCATCTTCCTAAAAGATGAGCGATAGGGTTACTGTGGAGTTTATGGAAGAACATACTTTTGAATCCATCAAAAAAAGAGACACATCGATCTTATAAGTGCACACTTTCAACAAAAGAGTCGACATCTATCTATCTATTGCAAACTCTATCAACTCTGCAACAATCTTCTCTCCACCAATCTGGCAGAGAGGTTCCTCTTTTCTGTGAGATATGCCATCAAAATACCCGAACATCTATTGCCACAAAAATCGTATTGCCTTTTCATAAGCAATCTGCGCTTCCATGGCTCTAGATTAGAGGGAATTGGTATATTTTATATGCGAGCTATGGGTCGGTAAATTATGTGTAAAGAAGATTCGACTTTATGCACTCCATACACTCGGAAAAAGTCCGGAAAAAAAAAGGACAGATGGAAAGCTTACGCAATGGTTTTTCCAGCCCATTCATTTAAGATGAGATCATGATAGTGGATTTGTTCCACTGTAAATTCGATGTCCTCAGGTACAGGTGTAGGTCTAATAAAATAGAGTTACCAGCGAAATGCGCTGTAAGCATATTCGGCCCTAGCAAGGTATCTGTTGGAACGGAAAATTCTCTGATTTCATACGAATCGGAGGATTTTTGCTTCAAGGTATTCTTCCGAACAGCTTTTCGAAACTCTGTTTCGACAAATATGTAACGCACACTGGCGTTTTGCGTTTCAGTGCGGTCAAGTGCGTTTTTACTAATATTTTTGACAGATTCATACGAATTTTCTTCCGAGATGCTCCGATAGGAATATGTTGCGGAATTTGTTTACGATTTGCAGTAAAGTGTTGATAAATGAAAGCACTAAAGAAAAAAACATTTTAGCAAAGTAATTGTTTGCATTTTTGTTTAAATTTGTGTTTCCAGGGCAAAAAAAAACAACAAAAAAACAAACACTAAATAGGAAAACCCCGGTGTACAACGAACCAACATCATGTCAAATCAATGCGTTGTCGCATTTAATTAAAATGTCCGTCTTTCCGAAGACGGATACCTCGAATGTAATTTGAGTCTCCGACGGAGTATGCGTTTCGGAGAATTGTCTGTTCCGACGGATACCTCGCTAGGGTCGATTAACTTTGTCCAAACAACAGACAACTGAAGATTCATTGGAAATGAGCGCTGAAGAGGACGATTTCTTTGGGTCGTTTGCTCTGATAAAGATTTGTTCCACATAAATTCTTACGCGTCGGTTTATGCCTTACAAAAAGTAGCCCATAAGCAATAAGTAGAACTTATATCACTATGAGTCGTATCAGCAAACGGCCAATAATGTTCTTAACAAATGACCAGACGTTTTTACTACACTTGGGAGGCTTTAGTATTTTTTCCCTTTAAAATTTAAACATGAAAATTTAACACGCTTTATAAGACCATTGTAGTCATTTCTGGCTTGTTGGTCTTTACGAGACCGATAACGTAACTCGCTCAATGGGAGCTTATGTCGTCCCAGGGTTAGCGATGGGCCAACTATGGTGCCTGGTCTTTTGTGATAAGACTCACACTACGCATTTTGCTTTGATCTGAAGGCGTCATGTCGCTCTCTATACTGCCTTGTAGACGAGCTGGCATGAGACATGGAGGCCCCTATTGGCCCGTCCTGGACGAACAGTAGAAACAAGTTTCTTCTGGGTTCGTTGAGCGCTTTAGCGAGCGACTATCGGAGAAATTAGAAACAGGTTTAACTAAGTTTTTAGCTGCCAGAGCACTAGTACTAAAATCGGTCACAAAGGCAATTCTTTTAGCTGGTTTCTAGTTTGAGAGTACTGGACTTTGAAATATGTAGTTTCTTTTTCTTAAAGATTTTTGTACATGCTTGCGGAGAGATAGATGCACAGAGATCCGAATAACACAAATAAAGCTGCCAGATTCAGAGGTCGGCAGGTATTCTTTTCTTATATTATCTCGTGGGTAACAGAGCTAATTTTAAAAACTGTTTTTCTGCAGGAGTCATACGACATCGTACTCCAGCCCAGGGGGGAAAGAGAAAAACAAAGGAATGGGAGCGGAAGGAAGGAGAACACTTAAGATGCCATAACGAATTCGTTTTAAATGAGTTCTACTTCTATTTATTGTACATACAAAATTGAATCATTGGATAGTAATTGGAATGAAATTAATAGGTTTTCACTCTTTTCAAATTAGAGCACTGTTTGTGTGTCACACTACACAGTGTGCCTTCTTCGAAAACTGATTCATTTCATTTGAATTGTTGACATTTTGTTTATCTTATCTTATCGGTTTGGCAAAGCTTTGTTTAATCAATACAACCAGTGCCAACCGCGACCTAAAGAACAATATCGATTAATGCAAGTGTGTCAAAAAAAAAAATAAAAAGGTTCATTTTTAACGAGGGAGATAACCAGATCACTGTTTTATTATTTTAGTGTACACACATATTTGAAGCATTGTTAGATCATTACTTCCGGTGATTGCTTTGCTGATAATTTAACAACAATTTTGGTAGTTAACCAGTGAGTTTGTTTGTGAGTCTGGAACACCTTCAATTAAACATAAATTATACACTAACTAATAATAATTAAAATTTGGCAAAACTTTTCCTACGAAAATTGTAAGGGGCTGCTGGCAAAAAACCTTGTAATGAATGTTATAGGCGAATATTAATGGTCATGATGTAGTGGTTGGTGTTTCATTGAGACCCACGAGAGACAGTAAGACACTATCACTCACCATACACTCAATCCCAGAAGCACGAGGCATCTTTACTAATGCTCAAACATGTTCGAAGGTTGCAGAGTGTCAGACAGATCTTTAGCAGATATTATAGCGTATTTTTAAAACCACGTCAAATATTCAAAATGCTAGCGAACATGACGTAACCTCACTTCAACAATAAACAAAAAATTACAGACACTGCAAACATTTCAATTTCAATAGACACAAATTAACAAGGAATCGAATGTTTAGTAAAAATGACCTCATCATTCTGGTACATAGTGTATTTTCACATTTCGTGCTACATTTAAATACCTACCTACCTAAAGAACAGAAAAGAACGTTGTACGTCTACGCAATTAGTGCGCAGACAGGCGCATTTATCGCCTGCAACTTTACATATTCTCCAGGCGCCTGTACCCACAGCTATGCAAGTGCAATGCCAATGCACGATCGCCCGACTTTGTTCGCTTTCAGTTCCGCAATGATGGACTAAATATCTCTAGAGAACCTGTTATCCATATGCTAGAGTGCAGTGACCCACTTTTAAGCGAATCTAGCTCAAAACTTACATAAGGTGCATTGATTGCACTGCTAGAGATTCCAACTCTGACAGAGAGCTCTCAGAGAACCGGAGAACCAAAAAAATACAGCAACAAGTGGAGGAGTCGAATCCGAATGAGCCATGCCACCCGCCGCCCCCGTACGCAAACCCACTGCCTAACCTTTTAAGTAGAAGCGCGGGTGAATGAATTCAAGAAAAAGGCAGAAAAAAAAAAATAAAAAATAAAGACGTGATTGAATGAATATGCGCACGGAATGGCGGCGCGGCGGTGGCGGCAGCAATAGCAACATTATTTGTTCTTGTCTTTGTTGAGCGTTTGAAGGAGGAAGCACGTACATTACACACATAAATTCGCACAGCTTCAACCACCGCCGTCACCTTCTCCTCCTCTTGGACCGATATGGCCCAGCAAAAATTTATTAATAAAAACGCCTGTATGACGACAATGGTTTAACTTGTGATCAATTTTAAACATACTCATAGAAATCAACAACAAAACTTAAAACAAGAAAAAGATAAATGCAAACAAAAAAAAATGTTTAGAAAAATTTTCAAAATTTCTCACTAGCAAAATGGTTAAATGAAAAATTAATTTTCTTTCGTCACTCACCTTCTGTTTGTGGCTCGTTCTGTTTTGATGCAGTTTCGTGGGTTTCGTTGGAACAAATCAAGTTGATGTATTGGTAGTCGATAATAGGGATGAAGGATTTTTTTTTTTGTTTTCAAAACGCAAGAGCACGTAAAACGAATAAAATAAAAATTATGAAACAAATCAAATTTAAAAGGAAAAACAAATAATTTAAAAAAATGATCGCCCACCTAAAGAACGAAAACAAAAACTAATAAAAACAAAAAAATAAGACTAAACTCCGTCTAGAGGCGTTGTCACACAGAGTTTCCTCCTCGTCGTCGAGTCACGAAAATTAAAACAGTTTTCTTTTAATTCGTTTTCTATTTTGTTATTTATTATTCGATGTTTTTTGCGATTTTCTTTTATTGGTTTTAGACAATTATTCAATCAGTTTTCTTTGCAGAAAAAAGAAATAGAACGGTATTAGTTGCAAATGCAAAATGACAAATTTGTTTGTCGTCGGAACACAGAGCGTCTTCTTATCTCGTATGAGTAAAAGACACTGACGGTAGATGGAAAGAGAAAGATATGTAATGGCTGTAAAAGAAGGAAAAGCGTCTGATCTAGTACAAGACTTGTGTGCGCAGTTAATGGAGTAGACTTATAGCATAGTGCTTTTATTGCGTTTACATAATGGATGGAATTTGCTGAAGTAGTAGTAGGGATTTATTTTGTTCAATTAGCTATAATATTTTACTGCAGGTATGATTGTTTTATTGAACATAAGCTGCCAAAATAAAATTCCGTCATTGTGACTGGAAAAAATCGTATTTTTAAGAAGTTGTGGTTCATGACTTGTAGGACAGTGTAGGACGAACAGCGAAACTGCCCAATCTGGCTGTTAGTATTGCGTGCGTTTGATATTTCAAATGTGGCGGGGTACACTAACTCTATTCTAATACAGTAATATAATAACCTAATGCGAATCAAAAAATGTAATTTGGAATGTATCATGTTCATGACAGCGGTTTTCTATATTTTTTTTTTTGACGAACGGATGGGACTTAGGTACTCTTTTAAGTGCGAACGGCTGGATTGAGAATCTCTTCTATGACATTTATACTCTCGGATTTTTGTCGGACGTTTGCGAGATGAGGCGCAGTGAAAAAAAACCTGATGTGATTTGTGTTTTTTCGGGGATCGAACCTGAAACCCCTCGCCCAGCTGTAGTTTATCATACTAACCGCTGAGACTCTGCGACCATGGCCACGAGATTAAAACTATTTGATCTTAAAGCTACGCGTTACTCCAATGCAATCCTGATATGTGTATGCTGCACCCATGGCTCAAGATATCATGAGATTTTGTCATTTTGAGATTTTGAGATGATTAATCAGAAAATACTGGATTTAATTGGTATTAAAATAAAGTCAATCAAATATGGAACAAATTACTTAATTCTGATTAAAACTTTTCTTTAAATCCACTTTTATTACTGCAATGATTTTCGTTTCTCTAATTTGGAACCCAATCGTTTCATTGCTGTTCTATTTTCAGCTGCCAGTTTTGCTTTCAATGATTAACTCTAGCCTCAAAACCTAGACTTTGTTTGTTAAAAAGTCACTGACAGGTACTTCCCCTGCCATGAATTTTTCAATGATTGCTATTACCTATTACTGACTTGTCAAAAAAATTAAACCACCATTTCACAGTGTTCCAATGATGCATTTCAATGATAGCTAAAACTGAGGCGTCGGTTATAGCTATCAGAAAAGTAAAAACACGAAACAGAACAAAACTGAAACAATTAACCATGGCATATCAGAGGAATTCAGTGAAACATGTGCTTTTTTTGATGAATTAACGTTATAATTCAAAAGTTCAACTTCTCAGCCAATTCCACAACATTTTCCACTGAATTCCTATGCTATAAACCTATTTTTTTGGTCTAGTCGGTAGTCGAATTTGTAACTCAAACTCAAAAATTAAATTAAAACAGAAATTGACATTTCTGTTGCTATCGGGCTCGCGCACTATCGATATGTTAGAGTTTCACTATTTTGCCTATATTTTTGGTAAATATGCATAGATTTTATTGATGTTCTTCGATGTTCGTTTTTTTCGGCAATCCTTGATAGATACGCTGATAAGGACGAAAGAAACGCAGCTATTGACTTGTTTCAAAGTTCTGATATTTTCTGTCGCTAAATTCTGTTCCTAAAAAAAACCTGCATGTTCCTAGTTCTGTTTCTGTTCTGTTACTTGTCACTCTTGGTGCCTTAATTGGAACAAATTGATTGTGGGTCTATCGAATTACATATTAACCTTTAGAAATTTACTTATCTAAGGCTGCAGTTATAGCTATCAGTAAAATGCATCCGTAAAAACACGAAACAAAACAAAACTGAAACATTCAACCATAGCATAGCATAGGAATTCAGTGGAATACTTCGTGAAACTGGTTGAGAAGTTGAACAGAAAAAGTTTTTCGTACGGAAAAATAAAGAAATTCTGTTTTTAGAAAATTTAAAGATCAATTGCTTAATTTTTTTTGGCGAATTAGTTTTATAATTCAAAAGCAACTATTTAAGACCAAGATTGAGTTCAACGATTAGGTTTAAGTGCTCCAAAAAAGTGAAACAATTTTTTTACGGATGCATTTTACTGATAGCTGTAACTGCAGCCTAAGCTCTAAAGTATGGAACGGTCTGCTAGACGATAGCTAGAAGTTTGTATTTTTTTTTCTTTTCATTCAAAACAATTTTTGTTGTTATTTTACAAAAACCGCGCTGACATTTCAGAGAAATTTCCTCTATCGTTTAGAATGTAGTAGATTCAAACACTTTAGAAATTTCTGGATTATGTCTGGACTGTAAGCTCGAAAGCACAATCAGACATCGGCTGAACTTTTAGTAAATTTCACTACTAAAAGCACTAGGTGAGAGCATTTGATAAGAAAATACTGGGAGCAGCTTTTATTTTTCATAGCATCAACCACAACCACAATCCATACTCACCACACAAAACTTCCATAACTCGGACTTCTAGTCGAATTTGTCTATTACTTTCAACTCGAAGTTTTATTGAGAACTCAGCGTTTTCAACTCCATAACTCGAAGTTTCTATAACTCGTACTTATTTTCTTTCATTTTGAGAGTTCGACTTATGGAAGTTCCACTGTATTAGGTACCTATACGATTTATTTTTGTTTTAAATATGATTGTATAATAATAATAAAATACAGAGTACCTATAATAATTGTTACCGAATTGAATTGAACACAAATTTGAATTATTTGTCTCGTTTATTTGTAACTACATTATGTACATAGGTATTAGAAGGAAAGGGATTATTTGAACAACGAACAGTCAGCTTTATATATTTTATGTGGCTTCTCCCTTCTTGCTTATCGTCCAGCACTCGGCGTCATAAAGCAGAACTGGCAGGATAAGGGTTTTGTAGAGCACACATTTCGTCCTTCGAGTTAGGAGTTTTGAACCCAGTTGTTTTGCCAAACCGAAGTAGCAACGGTTTCCTAGGGTAATTCTTCGCCGGATCTCCACTAGGGTGTCATTCGTGGAGTTTACGTTTACTCCGAGGTAGGTGAACTCCTTAACTACCTCGAAATTATTGCTATCAATAGTGACGTTTTGTCCTAGGCGGTGGACAGATGCTTGTTAGTTTGTTGATAGCATGTACTTAGTCTTGTCCTCATTTACTACAAGTCCAACGGATTTCGCCTGTTCTTCAATCGCCGTGAACGCTTTTATCACGGCACGCTGGGAGCGACCGATGATGTCAATATCGTCCGCATAGCCAAGCAGCTGGACGGACCTGTTGAAGATAGTGCCTTCCGTGTTGACACCTGCCCTGCGCACTATCTGCTCCAGTACGAGATTGAAGAAGTCGCATGATAGAGCGTCTCCTTGCCGAAATCCGGTGCATGTTTGAAAAAGTTCGGAAGAGCTGCTTCCAAACTGCACGTTGCAGCGCGTGTTTTCCAGCGTAACGCGACACAGCTGAATCAGTTTTGCCGGGATTCCAAATTCGGCCATCGCCATATAGAGCTCCTGACGATGTATGCTATCATACGCGGCTTTGAAGTCGATGAATAGGTGGTGAGTTTCGACTTGAAATTCGTTGGTCTTTTCCAAGATTTGCCTCAGTGTGAAAATTTGGTCTATAGTCGATCTGCTGGGCCGGAAGCCACACTGGTACGTGCCGATTAGTGTGTTGCAGAACGGTTTTAGACGTTCACACAGTACGTTGGATAGGATCTTGTAGTGTAGTCTTCCATAAGCCGTGCGTCTTAATAATAATTGTAGGTATGTATGTACTCATATCAGAGGGTAAAATGTTGCGCATTGCTCGTAATAATGGCTGCGTTCAAGAATCTAGTCATAGTAATGCTGCTCGTCCACTTAGTGCCCAACGCATCAACCAATTTTATTCAACAGTTTATTCAACTCTTCAGCTAAAGAAACAACATTTTAAGCTCGTACACTAGTGCACAAACTCACGTTGTTCTTGTTGTGCAACGTAATTCCAATTAAAAGTTAACATTTCTGTGTTGAACGCGCTGCGGGCTTCGTACACCTAGTTGACCAACTCATTCAATTGTTGAATGACCTCGTACACCTAGTTGATCAACATTTCTGATTTTGGCAAAAAAAAAAAAGTTCCTCGAGTTGGACAACAGCGTTTTCGTTGTGGTTGCTCATAGAGTTGAAGAACGCGTTGATACCCTCGTACATTTAACCAAGCATCACTTGTTGGGCAACGCGTTGAACCCACTTGTTAGCTGACAGATTTTTTTGTTGTTTTTTTTTTTTTTAAGAAAAGGAATTCCAAATCCTGGAGAACTCAGACGAATTGCGGTCCATTGTACTACCAAGCAGAAACCCCTTTTTTGGTGAAGTGGTGGAGAAACTCTGATATTGTTCGTTTCTCTTTATGGTCGCTGGCAGAGTATTGCTGTCCCCCGCCGGGGCTCGAACCAACGCCGCTCGGGTCACAAGCAATGACTCTAACCTGAAAGATACTCACACCTTTATGAAATATTTCGACCTCAAGTTGGTAAATATTTTCCTAGGCTATAGAGCATTTGTTTCTTGTTTCATTTGGTTATAAATACACATGTGCGCTATTTTATTGGTTGTGTTTCTGCAATGATCTGCGCTGTCTAGATCTAAAATATCGTCTTGTTCTAGACAACTGAGTTGCAGTTTAATGGTAAACCGTACATAGTGCATGAACAGAAGACATTTGATTGATTCCAATGGCTCAACTAGCACAGGCACTCACATTTCGTCGCACCCAACACAACTCGAGTCAACAAAAAATTTAAGAAGTTGAGTAACGGGTTGGGCAGATAATGTGCAGCACATTATTGTAAAATCGTTTCTCAACCCGTTGCACAAGCATGTTCAACGAAGAACAAGAGCTCGTACACTACCCGCTACCCGCACACTTCTTTAGCAACGCGGTGATCAACGATGTCCAACCCGATCAAACGCGTTGGTTGGATAAAATTGAGACTTCGTACATTAGAGTTAAATGCGTTGAATCCGAAATTGATGCGTTGGGCACTAAGTGGACGGGCAGCATTAGGATTTGATGAATTTGTTTATTGATGTGCTCGTCTAGGTCGTGGAAGAAGTGTCTTCCTAGGAATTTATATATACGGTGTGTTAGAAGTTAGGAGAAGTAGGCATCATTTTCTTCATAACGTACCGCAGAGCATTGTTCATCCCCGTTATAATTCCTACGAGATTCGAAAGGGGTTTTAGTTTTATATCCTTCCGTATATGATTCTTTCGTTCCTGGTTTCATTGAAGGATGGCCTGGCCATAGCATTCTTGTGGTACAATACGTTTATATGGCGGTCCGCCTGAGTATGCAAGGCGGGCTATTCACGAGGGATCACCATGTTCTGAAAAAGCTGTCGAACATTGTCTTATGCTAATTCGTTCGCTTTCTATAATTACCTCAAATGCCTTCATGTTCCAGAACACAGCAGAACTATGGTTTTCATTAAAAGTCAGTGAGACAACATCTCCGAGCTGCACATAAATAACTAAGTCAGACTCGAGAATGCCACCCGCAGCATTGGTACCGAGAGTGAAACCTCCTTTGAAACGTATCTCCTTAAGTTGTAAATTCACCAAACCGACCATATTGTCGATGAAATGGTAACCACCGAAATCGGCGCGTCGACATAGAGTTCGGCCTCTCCTAAAATTTGAATGTCTTTGAAGAGGAAATCGTAGGATGTGCGGTTGGTGGTAGCATTGGTGCTCATCCTAATTTCGATAAAACCGGCAAGTCCGGTCAGCAGCAGGTTGTCGATGGCTCTGCGAAATAAGGCCCCAATGAAATAAGGCCCCAATGAAATAAGGCCCCAATGAAATAAGGCCCCAATGAAATAAGGCCCCAATGAAATAAGGCCCCAAAACAAAAATGAAATAAGGCCCCAAAAAATTATACAGGAAACAACAACAACGATTTTTAATAAAATTTGGGGTGTTATTTCCTTTTCGTTTTTCGTTTGGGGCCTTATTTCTTGCAGCCGTTGTCGATACTGCCTTTTATGCTGAGAAAGAATTTTTTAATTAGCTTATGTAGAAACATTTCGGCTGAATACGGAATAACTTACGTTCACAACTACTTATGGACATCTGTAGGGACATGGGGCACCCTGGAAGGTGCCAACACTGGAATGCCCATTGAAGCGTCACCACATGGGATCATATTCTTAAAGGCGGCTAAGAGACCACTTACACCTTGCGTCACATCAGGTGTGGAGTTTTGTGGAGCGCAATTTATTGCATCGACACCTAAGGTGGCTACCAACAAGAGCACGAATGTTGTTGCTGTATTTGGTGTTGCTCCTGCTTTTCTACTTACCTAATTACTGGCATACATATTGTAGTCTAGTCGGGCAGTCTGTAAACGCTTTCAATTGCGTTGGAGATTACTGGTCAAATCAATTTAATATGACAGCCATAATTTTATCGCAAAATATGAATTGTGAATCCCCCCAAAGAAGCGTGTGTGTCATAATTATTGGGGGTTCCTCGTTTAGTTAATTAATAGGCAGATCATTCAACGAAAATGCCCCTAGGATTATGGGTGCTATATACTTTTATAAAGTTCGGGAAGAAGCTAAGAAGCTATCCCTGCAACGCATCAGTCGCCATGTTTTATGATGTTCTTGAGTAGTACATAGATCCTCCAACTGGTTGCTGCTAAGAAACATCGATGTTAAGAGCCAAGCTCAGTTACATAATCGCTTTTAACATTAGAAGGCAGTTTGGAGCTTGCAGACCCATTTTTTACTTCATGGGTTTGCCTTATACAGTGCGATGTTGATGCTTCAATGTCGAATTAGAACAGTTGGTAAAACGTTTCATAATAAAAGAGACTGACAGATTCACTTTTATAAGGTACCTAGTTCGATTTAAAATGAATTCGCTGAGGAGAATTGCTATTGACTTATGAATGATGACTTCGCCTCAGTCATTGACATATGACACATGGACTACTAGTGAAATGTCAGTTTCATACAAACCTGCGAGCACCTGCGAGGAAAAATGAAGCAAACATAAGCACTAGCCCTTTTGGTTCAGTGCGGCGAAAGTAGGAAAGAGGTTTCAACCTCTGCGCGCCTTTGCTATTTTTTTTACGTAGAACACAGTGCCATCCATTGTAGAAACATTGCAACTGCGCAAAAATAACGACTTATTTAAATTATTTCAAACGTTCTATAACAGATGGCAGTATGGCACACTCAGCACACAAACCTCGACACAAACCAAATCGCACGAATTGCTCGATGACATTTGAGTGTTTTCGTTTGTCTCCGCCGTGAACCAAAAGAGCTAGTGCTTATTTTTGATTCAACGAAAAATTGGCTGCTAGCAGTCCATGTCATAGGCCTCAGTATTATATACACTTACTTTTGCCTGTCAGAATTAATGTATCGGCCTGACAAAGAAAAATCTATAATCTTTGATAGTATAAGCTCATCAATAATATTGATTGAACCTTTATCATTAATGTTCCTCGATGGTATTTCCGTAGTCTTTAGCTGGAATTTCCGTTTCTCATTTAGATATCGATAAAGTTTATCGATTAATGTCTGACGCCTCATCCCCATTTTCATGTTTGATAGTAAGCGCATTCGGCATTTGTTACCATTTGTGAAATGTGTTAAAAAAAAAAAACACAATTGAGTTAATTGGTCCATTATATCCCTATCATTCGTTTTTTATGAGTTATGTATATTTTTTGGTCGAATTGAAGGGAGTTACCTACAAATGTATGCCGCATCTCAAATGAGAAGTTTTTCCATTCAGTTACATGTCATTTTCCATTTCCATTAAGAACTGCTTTTTGGCGACTACACTCACGAATTGGTGAAACGTCAAAAATTATTGTATGGCCTGATCGCTGCCAGCTGGACTGTATAAAATACATAAATAGCTCTTGTGTTATGCTTCTTGAGTGGATTCTGACTTGAAATCGAGAAGCGAAATTCTCTCCTCAGAATCAACAGAAGTTTTTTTTTGCGTCAATCGAACGGTTTCAGACGTGATTTTCTTGATTCCGGATCCGGACGCTCCCGGGCCCGGGCGCTTCTTTTTGCCTAATGGAAACAACATGTATGCCAGTCAGTTAGTTGTCAATTGTCAGACGTTCGCGAGATGTGCGCAGAGAAAAAATAACTTGTGTATTTTGAGTTTTTCCGGAAATCAAACCAGAGCAGATACCCATCGCTCCAGCATTTACTTGTTGAATATTTCGTGTAAATGTTGACCGCTTTACGCCTCAACTTGTCCATCCGGAATGTCCAATTCTAATCAACGAAACGAGTTATGTTGTCTTCCAAGACGGCAATAGTTGCTGGCTTATCCGTATAGACGAGAACGAGAGACTTCACAAATTCCCACAAAAAATAGTCCATAGCGGCGTCAAATTGCACGATCTAGGCTGCCAGGTTCAAAACGTAAGATGAATTGCTCACATAAACCACATAAACCACCTGTTGAAACCACATGTCGACAAAAACTGTTCAATTATACAATTTGTGTATAAAAGTCTGTATTCTCTTTAAGGTCCACAAATGTTTTGACAATGAGCTGCAAATGAGCCGCCAACAACTGCAAATTGTCAGTTCACACGGCTGCCAGATTTTGGCCCAAACTATGTCAATTTCATTGACAGATGGTTGACGTGGCAATAATAATTAGTCTGACAATTAATCAGGTCGAAAATTGCCGATTCGCACGGCTGGCAGAATGTTTGTTTACAAAAGAATTGAAAAATTGTAAATTGTTTTTTTTTTTTTTATTCGGTTAACTGATATTTTTGTTGAGAAAATATAGAAAAACTATATTCGATAACAGTGAGGAGAATGAATTGCCACACAAACGTCCGCGTGTTTGAACAAAGGATTGGGTGCCCGCCACCAGCAGGATGTATCAAAGTTGCAGCTTTGTTATCCAATTTACCGATCTGCTTCCAAGTCTTACGAAACAAAAAACTATGTATATTCCAATTCATTGATTTCTATTAGTCACATTTTTTCAAAGCAGAAAACGTCTTGATTTTTGTTTGATATGAGATCAATCACCTTATTTGGATTCACAATAATATCCGAATGAACAGATATCATAGCAAGTGAACTTAACTTTGCATTTTCCATAACGCTTCGGTACATTGTTTCAATCTTTTTCATAGCTAATAAAAAACAAGTAAAAGTCTTATTATCGGCCTGGCCGATGCTTGGATACCCTCCACTGCATAAAAGTCATGCACAATGTTTGCCATGCGAGATAGTATGTGTCTAATATTAGTTTTGTATGGTAGGTAGCAGAACTACTTTACCGACATAGACAATTTTCAATACCAACCTGACGACGGTTAAAAAGAGTCCTCTCACAAAATTTCATTTACCTAAGTCGATTCGTTTGGACGCTATCGTGCTTTCAACGGACAGAGATATATGGATCAAATATTGGCTTTGTATGGGAGGTTACAGAACTACTTGACCGACATGGACCATTTTTAATACAAACTTGAAGGCCATAAATATAAGACCTTTCTTAAAATTTCAGTTGCCTAAGTCGATTCGTTCGGACGCTATCGTGATTTCAACAGACAGAGAGAGATGTGGGTCTAATAGTGGTTTTGTATGGGAGGTACCAGAACTACTTGACCGACATAGCCCATTTTCAATACCAACCTGGCGACGGTAAAAAGAAGTCGTCTCACAAAATTTCATTCGCCTAGGTCAATTCGTTTGGACGCTATCGTGCTTTCAACAGACAGACAGACAGACAGACGGACAGACAGACAGACAGACAGACAGACAGACAGACAGACAGACAGACAGACAGACGGACATGGCTAAATCGATTCAGAATGTGATCCTGATTCAGAATATATATACTTTATAGGGTCTCCGGTGAATCCTTCTTGGCGTTACAAACGTAATGGCAAAGTGAATATACCTTCCTGTGGAGGGTATAATAAATATGTGGCGCTACAGGCGGTAGACACCGTAGGCCTAGCTTCACAGCTGAAAGGGTTCTTTCAAAACTAGCTGTGGTCACTGGAAGCGTTGCTAAAACCGTAAGCAAGAAATTTATAAGTCTAAAGTAAGTCTTGTCACATAATCAAGCAATTTCAAAACTTCGGTAGAAGGGTCACTCGACGATTTTTTTTTCGCACCAAAGAATGTACTCAGCTTTCACAGCTGACAACGAAATTGCATTATCAAAGTAACGTGTTACCTTTTCGTTCACTCGCTCAACTGCAGCAAAACCTGGGAGAAGAGCTTGAAACGATGGTAGAACGTCTTCGCTGACCATGAATCTGTCCAAAAGATTTTGTATTAAAGAATCTATGCACGAACAGTATCGACACTCTAAAATAGGCTTCAGAAGGAAAGGTTTCTGAATTGGAACGCGTTGTTTGTTTCAATGAATTTCTTCAAATAAGTTCTCGGCAAGTTAGGATGCGGATTGAAAAGCCTGTCTGTAAAAATCTTCGGCATTTTCTCTGATGTTCTTAAGACAATTCAGAACTTCTTCTGTGCGGTCGATTGCAGAAACGAAATCTAAGGATTTGTTCTGTAGGGTAACTGATAAAGGCAGCGCTAAACTGAAAAGTTTTTCGTATACAATGAGGCTTACTAGGCAATCGCATTTTTGAACCACTGCCAAAAGTGTTGATACTTTCGAAGACATCACCCACGTTCTGCTAGTTATTTTTTCAATACTTATTGAGATGCATTTGAAGAGCTCTAAAAAGGAATTTATACTGTCACACCTTTCAATGAATTTTGTTTCACAAAGGCGCAGAAGTCAAGTTTTTCGGCTCTCTGGTGCGTGTTTTTTTATGACAGTTTTGAAAGTTACATAATATGCATTTGAAAGGTTGCGGAAGAAATTAGCTATTTCACTAACTACACTAAGGTAATTGCGAATTGCAGGAGTTGACATGGCAGAGCCAGGTTAAAGCTATGGCTTGCACAGTGTACATACCTAGCCTTTTAATACTGTATACCTACCAGGATAGTCGCCTTATTTTTAAAGATTTGAATTTATATTAAACCCCATTACGGTCATTTCAGTTTCAGTTGCAAACAAGACACAGCTCACAACATTTTCTAGGAAAAATGCTTCAGATCCAAATGGATGACCATTCAATCCATCCCAAGGACTCAATGCACATTTTAGGAGTCACAGTCAATTCAGGAATCACATTGCAGGAATCCTATGTTGCACGATCGGCGTCTGCTAAGTTGAGCTACCTGTTTAGAACAAAGAGGTACTTTAGCCCCAAGCAACTTCTCCTACTGTACAAAGCACAGGTTAGACCAGGCCCGGAATATTGCTCCCATATATGGAGCTCGGCCCCAAAACATTCACTTAGCATACAGCATACAGAGACGAGCAGTTCGACTTATTGGGGACCCTTCACTCACATCGAATCTACAACCCTTGGTGCACAGAAGACAAGTCGCTGACCTCTGCTTGTTCTATAGGTAGGGGTCTAGAGGTACTTTCATGGTAGATGTTCCGAGGAACTCAAAGACATTGTCCCTCGAAATGCAACTTTTGGGCGCCCCACAAGACAGGCTGGTAATGCTCATGAGCATACAGTACACTTGACAACCGCGAGGGCATAAACTTTCCAAAACTCGTTTTGTTACAGGACAAGCAAAATTTGGAACTAACAGACATCTGCAAGCATCTCGGGGCGCTGTTGAAGCGTTATAGGTCCGCCTTTCCCCGAAAAAGTATTAAAAAAAAAAAAAGTTCCTGCTTTCTAGAGACGACCATAACGCCGTTTAACCGAACACAGCTTTATAGTTTGTGTAAAGAAATTTAATGACTCTCAAGAGAGAATCGTCAATTCCATACTCCTGTAATACACTCCAGAGTTTACCTCGAGGGACTCGGTCATACGCTTTCTCCAAATCTACGAAGCATGCGTAAACAGATGTAGCATAATCCCAAGCCTTCTCAAGTACGGTTGAGCTTCTGGCGGGACGAAAATTGCACTGCTCATCACCTAATCGTGACTCGACCACAGCTCTGCAACGCGTTTCCAGCACCTTGGCAAAGACTTTTCCTGGGAGGCTTTTCCGGGAGACTACGTAATCAACGTAACGTAATCATATTTTCATTAAAAACTGTGTATATAAAAATACAAGCTGGGTCCTAAACGTACAGCATAATGTCCGAAAATTATTATACTGAAGTTTAAAGTCTTCGCCGTGATCGAAGCGAGCCACATACCCCAACTTGACGCAGTATACACTTTGACATTTCGTTGCGTAGTCTTGTCTCAAACAACGGCCAAATAGCAACACCCTTTTAAAAATTGTATAAGGCTGCAAGCTAAATCGAAAACAGCTTTTGGATTTCAACGGATGTAATAATATATTGCAAGTGCTCGAAAAAGCAAGAGACATGCCGTTAGTTCCTGTCTGCTTCGCCATAAATGATCAGCATAATGACTTCTGAGTCAACGGTCAAAGTTAGTCATATACTGAAACCTAAGTATAAACATAAATAATTACTAATTAGTAATGGAGTTGATAAACTTTGTTGACTGATTTTTTAATCTCTACCGCCGCTGATAACTGACTACGCTATGAAAGGTAAATTAGTATAAAAGCAGAAACAACCACAAAGCGAACATCCAGAAACTCAGAACCGATTCATAATGAAGGCAACATTGGTATTCTTGTTGGTGGCCACCTTAGGCGTTGCTGCAATCAATTGCGCTCCACAAAGCTCCACATCAACACCTGATGTGGCGCAAGCTGTAAGTGGTCTCTTAGCCGCCTTTAAGCATATGATCCCATGTGGTGACGCTTCAATGGGCATTCCAGTGTTGGCACCTTTCAGGGTGCCCCATGTGCCTATAGATGTCAACGAGCAGTTGTTAACGTAAGTTATTGTATTCAGCCGAAATGTTTCTAAGCTAATTGAAAAATTCTCTCTCAGCATAAAAGGCAGTATCGACAACCTGCTGGTGACCGGACTTGGCGATTTTATCGAAATTGGGATGAGCACCAATGCTACCACCAACCGCACATCCTACGATTTCCTCTTCAAAGACATTCAAATTTTAGGAGAGGCCGAATTCAATGTCGACGCCGATTTGGGTGGTTACCATTTCATCGACAATATGGTCGGTTTGGTGAATTTACAACTTAAGGAGATACGTTTCAACGGAGGCTTCACTCTCGGTACCAATGCAGTGGGTGGAGTTCTCGAGTACGATGTAGTGACCTATGTGCAGCTTGGAGGTGTTGTCTCGCTGACTTTAAATGACAACCATAGTGTAGCTGTTAATAATTATTACCGCCATTTAATTGAAACCTCACTGATGCTGTACGTACAAGAACAACGTGAATTCCTCAATGAAGTTCTTTCGAACTATATTACCAATCAGTTCAACGTACTTTTGTACAACGTGAGCCCAAGTCAGAACATTCAAGCAATGATCAATTTTGCCAACCAATGGAATGCCATTACCTGTAATGTATAGACGTTTATACAATCAATGAGATAAACGTCAAATTATAAACATAACCAAACATAAAAGTTAGGTTATAAAATATGAGTTAATTCAGCAGCACATTGCTTTCTTTTTATTTAAATTTAATTGGCTTTTTCAGGAACAGTGGCAGCGTTGTGTATTGAAAGAAAAGAGGGTTCTATATACATATTTCAAATGGACAGGTTTTTGAAGAAGGCATTTGAAGGGCATTTTCTTAAATACGTCGAAAAAATACACTGCATAGGTACCTAATTTTCAACTAGGGTATGCTTAATTTTTAAAACACTATCAAAACCCGGTTAGTATCAGAAGGGGTAAAATATTTCTCTCACCGTTCAGTCGTTCCAATGATGGTTGCCTTCAACACGCATCCTGAGAATGGAAAGCATTTTCAGTTTGGCTGATGCAAGTGCCATTCATGCTCTTTAGAGGCACAGATAATAGACAGCATTGCGTTTTGAAAGGATTAAATTCTACTCTATTGGCTAAGTCCCATTTTATAATGCTGTCTAAAGACGTGGGTTCTGTAAGAAGTTAGAAAGCTAAGGGTGCTAGACAGGAATTAACTTCAAAATCTCAACCGAAAACACTGACTACATTTTGATAAGAACTTACTCGCCACAATCCCCTCCAGAACAATATTTAAAGAGAATACATTTTCAGAAGATGAATAAATTTACTTTTAAACCAACGGCTCGAAAACCAAAGAGGCAGTTGACGCGCAACAGGCTTGTATAGACACCCTAGGCCTAGCATCTCACAACCTACAATTTTATGCCGAGCTGAATTGAGAACCTTTTTCAGGACAGTTATGCGAGAAACAGATTGGCACAGCAACAGCAACAGCAACTTTGACAGCCACAGCGCACTTTTTAGAGCCCCTGCTTTTTAATGGCTGAAGTTACATTACCACAGCAACATCGACATCGACATCGACGTTAGAGCTAAGTCCTTAATTCAATGTTGCTGTGCAACGGCTACCAACACCACGGTGACTTTTTCAGTTCTCTGAACTTTCGAATGCTGACATACTGAAGGTGCAGCATCATTACCAGATATAGACAAAAAAAGTTTCAGCAGTCTACAAATTATTCTTATCTTATTTTATTCTTATAAATCAATTCTTTTTTGTGATCTGCAGGCGTCAAATTATTTACTGTCGGTGGGACGTGATTTTGAATTCTAGTTTTGCAATGTGGAAACGAGTTATCTACTAATTCAATCGTCGTGAGTTGTGTTAAAATTAATGTTTGACAAGCTATTAAAAGAAAAGTACATACGAATTTTGATTTGATGTTTGATTGGGCAGCAAACATCTGAAAAACACTGTCGAAAATGACATCAGATATGTTTTTCCAATTTTATACTTTAGCTACCACCAAGTATCTATACTGGTATTTACCTGCTGGTACTAAGTACGTGATTTGCTCTAACATTTTACAGGATGTCATGTACCTACCTAATATCATTTTTTCGCTTTTACCATTTATTTTTGAAGATATAAAAGGTAATCTGGTAATGCTGCGTTGCAATCAACTCACAACAAATTTTGTTTTCCTCCCTTGACAAAGTTGCTGTCGATGTTTCCAATGTGTTTCATGCGACTTCTGCTGTTGAAGTTGCTGCTGCTGTCAAAGTTGCTGTTGCTGGTGCTGTGGTAATCTGTTTCTCGCATTATACTCTCGGATGTTTGTCAGACGTTCGCGAGTGGTGGCGCAGTGGAAAAAACCGATATAATTTGTGTTTTTCCGGAAATCGAACCTGGGATCCCTCGCACAGTTGTAGTCCAACACACTTACCACTAAGCCACTGCGCGCAACTGTACAACTTGTTAAAAATATAAGGTCGGCCATGAAGACTTTGAATAGCTATTGCTACTTGAAGGGCAGGTGTCGACGGTCGCCACATCCGACCTGCCCTCTAGTTTTCCGGTACAGAGATCGAACGGCTGTATGTGCAGGGTTGTAATTAACGCAAGTGATACCAACACACCCTTGAGCTAGAACGGTTTGTGTTCCTATTCCCTCTACTCCTTGAACGACTTCTTGCTCGAGAAAGGGAGTTGCCCCTACCGTAGGTCTTTAACTCATTTAGTTAAGCAGTTACCTGCTCCAGTCGCCTCTATAGACTAGATATTGTAGAATTTGCAGGTGCGGTGGCAGTAGGTCATAAAGACGATTGTAACCGTGACTTGGATTATTTGACTTATCCGCATTTAGGGCAGGGACTGATTTCTCCATTTGCTTTTAGTGGTTTGTTAATATATAGTCTCTGTATTCCTTGAATAGTTGTAGCGGCGTTATGCGGCACCCTCGCGTCGCGAGCATTTATGTATTGTTATTCTGTTTTGGATATGGGCCACAATATTGGTAGGTAACTACCTCTATGCTGACATGAAACGTCTTCAGTCGAAATGTTCTTTAAAAACAGATTTTACTTCGAAACTTGGATCCGATATTATGGAAAAGGTTAACTGGTTCGAAAATCCTTCCATTGGGCGCCATTTATGAAGCAATGAATTTCTATGTTATTTTTGTCTTTGATTATTGTAAATTTTGGCAAAATATTGGGAATCTTGACAGATCTCCGGTTCTTATCTGAAGCAAAAATTGCGTGGAGCAACAAGAAACCGTCTGCGTCTATCAGATGATCGTTTTCCGTTTTCAGAGTCATCGCATCGTAGTTTGGAAGTGAAAAGCAAGTTGTGTATAGTAGGTATACCACATCGACTATATTACCTGGTATTCTACAGTCTTAAATACAGAAATATGTCTTTGGCTTTGAAAGAGCTAAAAAGAGCTTCAATATATTTGCCAACATATACCAATAGCTTTCTCGAAAGTGAAAGTGTGAACGTGTTTTAAAAATATCGCGACTAAACCAGCAATAATTTGAGAGCTGCTGCCCATATTCAAATTTAAGCTTAATATATAAATTTATCCTATAGTCACACACAAAACGAGGTAAAAATATTATCCCTTTCTTATGTCATTATGCCGACGCTCTTTACACCAGTATAAGGAAGAAGCTTATTTCTCCAAAATATGCGCGGTCTATTTCTGAAATGCAATATCGAAAACTGAAATTGTAAATTGTAAAGTCCGTCATTTTCCAAATCACAGAAACAACTCGAGAATAGACTTAAGACAAAGTCAACCGCCGCGTATCCTTATTGCAAAGACATGTAACGAGTCCGGTTTGAAATTACATATTGTTATTAGTTTACACAGTCACTATAAAAGGTCGATTAAACTGCATTTAAAAACTTTCACAAACATCGTTTTCGACCAAAGTCCTTAAAGAAAATGCGCAAACAAATTGTTTTCTAAATTAAGAAAATAACCAAAATACAAAACATCTACAATCCTTTGAGCAAAGAATAATAGAAACAAAGATGCTGTTATTGGGACTGCTTCTGGATACCCGTTCAAATACACAGCCTACCCCGAGGAAAATCAGAACGTATTTGCCAACTAGAATATTTTCCCCCAAGCTACGAAGGCATATATGTGTACAAGATCCGCCTACTTATTCCATTTTAAAGTGGTAGTTGTGCCTATAAATTCGTATTCGTCTATGTTTACGCTCTCGTATACCGGTATACCTACTACCCATTCACAAATACACAATCAGTGAGAGTGCGCTGTTGAATTGTCCATGTCCAGTCTGCCGACACGGGGGTAGATGGGTACCGCTTATATACCAACCACCGACCAAAAAAGCTCCTTTTTACGTTTCGTGGTAAATTTTATCCGCTTATTTCCTCTGTTGTACACCAACTTAACCAAACCACCCACAGCGCAGCAAGTCGTCGTCGTCGTTCTCTTTGGAATGAGTGCGAGATTGTTAAATCGTTTTGAATTTTGCTGAGTTCCTAACACCCCCCACAGGGGAAAAGGTTTTCTTTTTCGGGTATTGGGGACGGGTACCTGAGGGTGGTGGTTTAGTGCCCATTTCTGATTTAGTACATATACTCGTATTTGAGCTGACAATTTTCTTTCATACGAAATGCCGCATCTAGAATCAGAAACGAGAGAGCTCGTTATCACTTTTGATTGTGGTTGTCAGATAAATGCCTTTAACTATTATATAAAATTTATTTGTTCGTATAAAGGACGTCGATGAAGGCAAAGGCAGTTATCTGTGCAATTTAACTCAAATCAGACAAGTGGATACAATAATATTTATATCGGCTGAGTGACAGACCACAGACAACTTGTCCTTCTCATTTCCGAAAGTCCTTAAGATATAAGGATGTCAATAGAGGGCTTTAGTAAATGAAGGCTCGACTCTATTTTTAGAACATGACTACAGGTTCGATTCACGTCTTTAGCGCTTTAAATTTTTTAAAGTCATTTAAACAACTCAAATCCAACCACAGTGCTTTTAGACATTTGATGCGAAAATTCCCACACTGAAAGCTGAAATTTCCTTTTTTTTCACATGTACCTACTTAAAAAATGTTCTACTTTCAATTTTCCAAAAGAAGACCACAGATTGTTAGCTTAAGAGTTGATTGCCGGTAGCAATACAAATTATGAAAGAACGTCCGAACGTCACTTGATTGCTAAACTATCGTATTTTTTCCCGCACTGACAGCGGGATGATTTTGCCCACGAAACATTTATTTGTTCCCTCCTCATATTGTTAAAATTCCCACAATTTTTCACACTGTTATGAATAAACAAAAATAACAAAAACATTTTTTTAAATAGCTGCCACTGGAGAAAGGCATATTTTAAACCCAAGGTTTCTAAACAGGGGTCTTATAGATAGGGTGGGCCATCTAGTGGTTTCTTTTTAAATCATATGTTATTTTGCCACTGACAGCTGTTTCCCGCTCGAAATCTTGACAGAAAGTCAGCATCCTACCTTCGCGGAACGAAATGGATCGCTTTACGTTTGAACAACGTTGGGAACTATTGAAAACGTATTTCCAAAGTGACTGCTGTGTAGCTCAAACAGTGCGTTTTTTGAAAATAAGTTTTGGTCGAAATGAAGCACCCACCGCGCCTGCTGTACGTAATAAAGGCTCTGTCAAACAGAGCGCGTTTTAACGCCGCGTTTCACCGCTGCGTTCTATTGCCGCGTTGGAATATACTGCGTTTCATATCCCCTGTCATACAGAGCGCGTTTTCAACGCGGCGTTGAACTCCCAACAGCGTTTAAACGCGGCGGTAAAACGCGCTCTTGTGAAAAATTACAGATTATTCTCTGACGCGGAGCGGAGTGAGTCATTATTGTAGTTCCAAATGGAAAAATTAATCGAATTTGTAAGAAATTACTCATGTCTTTACGATATGGGGTAATGAAATGTATAAAAACATTGTTTTGAAGAGTGAAAGGAATTAAATGAGATCTGTATTCTCCGACATATTCTCTCTTTGTATGTCGTGCACCCACATTATTTTTCTTTTTCGAAAATTTCGTAGCACGGCAAATAAAATCGATAATTCGTCATCAGAGCTGCTTGACATGTTGAGAGAATTTGATGGTAGCTATCTGTTTGACGTCTAACGCGGCGTTGAGACCGTCGCGTCAAAATAAACTTAACCCCGCGTAAAATAATCTAACCGCGGCTTTAATAACGCGTTCTGTTTGACGAAACCTTAAGTTTGCGCAAAAAGTTCATGAGACTGTATATGAAAAGTGGACAACACTCATGGTCCCCGCCGTGTCGTACGGTTTTTTGCGCACCAAATTCCCAAATCACGTTATCAGCCGTCTTGGCGATGTCAATTGGTCGCGATTTGACCCTTTTGGAGTTTTTTTTTTGTGGAACCGTGAATGACCGATATTATGCCAACAATCCGGAAACGATTCAAGCACTTAAGGCCAATATCATCGAGCTAGCGCTACTGCGAAGACAGCCAAGACAGCCACACAACGACGTTGTGTTCCATTATTAATGGGAATGTTTGCTCTTATGTTTATGTTAATTTTATTGCATTTTTAAAAAGAAACTTCTATTTGGCCCACCCTTAAATTTTTCTCTTCTTCCGTATACTTTTTCCAACATATCGACTCGTATCTCACCAATATCACAAGTCATGTTGTCTTTCAAGGCGTTGCTGGCTTATCCGTATAGACGAGAGACTTCACATATCCCCACAAATAGTCCAGCGGCGTCAAATCCCACGATCTAGGCAGCCAATTCACAGGTCCAAAACGTGAGATGAATTGCTCACCAAATTTGACTCGCAAAATGTCCATGCATTTGCGCCACAATTTTTACTGAGAACGATTTTTGGTAATATATAATAATTTGCAAACTTTATTCGGGGGTAAGTCTATTCATGCCAATAATGGTGAAATGGGAATTGACAAATGCACAAGCTGGCCTGCAATTGCGATATCTGGAGGTCAATTTTCAAATTCCGCATAACGTAATGCTGGGTTTCCACTTGTCGATTTGAAATTGACAATTGACGTATTTTTATGCCAATTAAACAATTGGCAAGTGGAAATAGCGAAAAATTGCTTGTCAATGAATTGACTAACAGCGTTTGCCAATAACTGACAAAGAAACCACTGGACAAGTGGAAATAGCTGAATTGTCAAACAAAATTTCACTTTGTCTATAATTGACCGAGAAAATTTAATTGGCATATAGTTCATAAGTTGGTCAATCAACTGACAAACGATTTTTTGCCAATAATTGGCATAAGTGGAAATGAACTGACGTTGGTGTCGTTCAATGACATAAACGCGAGAGCTGTCAAACTTTGTCAATCAACCTACATGTGGAAACCCACCTTAAGTCTTATACGAGCAAATCCGGCTGAAATTTTCGCATATGAAAAAAATTGGTATATTCTCAAAGTTGTATGCGAAGTTTTTTTTTACCTCTGCGAAAATCGTTTTCACCTCTCGCATGAGGTAGAATTTAATGTCAAAATGCTCCTACTGGTTGTGCAAAGAATGCCAAATAAAAAATTTAAAGAAATATTGTGGATGTGGCATGTGGGTTTTGATTTGCGATTACCTAACAAAAACATAAAAGTATTTTGTGGTTCTAGGTTAGGTTAAGGTTAAAAGTGGCTCTCGATGAGAGAAACACATAGGCCGTTATTCTTCCCATTGTAGTACCACTGGGATTTTGGGAGCTATTTCTTTGCTGGCTACTCACGTAAAAAATTTGCTGGCGGTTATGAAGCTAAGAATGTTAGCGGCACTGGTGTTACATAGATCATTGAGATCATTGAGAAAATAGTTTTCTAAGTGGGCCTTTCTTAGATTGGACAGGGCAGGGCAACTGCAAAGAAAGTGAGTGACGGACTCGTCCTCCTCTTCATCTCTGCAGCTTCTGCAGGAGTCGTTGTATGGCAGACCGAGCCTTTGCGCGTGTCTGCCTAATATACAGTGCCCGGAGATGACATTAACGACTTTCGAGATGCTGGATCTTTTAAGTCGAAGAAGCTTTTAGCGTAGGAAAGTAGTGCATACACGTTGTGCTGACTATCTGACTATACTATCTACGCCAGGGGGGCCTCGACTTGCTAGTTCGTCTGCCACACAGTTGTCTGGGATGTCACAGTAACCAGGAACCCAGCAGAAGGTGAGGTTGTACTGTCCCGCTATCTCGTTGAGAGATACGCCACAATCTTACACCGTTTTAGATCCTATTTCGCTGGATATTAGGGATTTGATTGCAGCTTGGCTATATCATAATGTATGACGATATCCCTTTGTGATACCGAATTAATCGACAACCACGCTGTAGCTTGACGGATAGCTATAAGTTTCTGAAGACAGAAGGAGAGGCCCAGATTCAATTCTTCTGAAAAGATTCTAAAAGTGTGTGGTTCTAAGTTCATAGAAAAAATAATTGTGCTTTTACAATGACCTAGATAAATTGGGCGAAATGTTTGTTTTGATTTGTCTTGTAGGAAAACTGATAAGGGCAGCGTTAAACTGAATAGTTTTTCGCAGACCACTGTAGGCTTACTAGGAAATCACTTTTTTGGACCGCTGCCAAAAGTGTTGATGCTTTCGAAGAAATCGCCCATGTTCTGCTCGTTATTTCTTCAAGACTTATTGAGTTTGAGATGCGTTTAAAAAGCTCTACAAAGGAAATAATACTGTCATGCCTTTCAATAAATTTTGTTTCACAAAGACGTAGAAGGACCCAAGTTTGTTGGGTCCCTGTTTGAACAAGGCTGGCAAGTTCCCTGGTCTCCTTTCCCACCAGGAGTTAATGACTGGCAAAATTGATGAGGTCAAGGCCACCATCAAGTTCCAGATGAAGAAGGTGTTCGGTCTCTCCGTAGCTGTTGGTCACGTTGACATGAAGCCCGATGAGTTGGTGCAGAACATTCACTTGTCCATCAATTTCTTGGTGTCGCTGTTGAAGAAGTACTGGCAGAACGTTCGTTCCCTACACATCAAATCGTCTATGGGACCAGCTCAGCGTCTTTATTAAAAGTGTTTGACTAATGTGGGTAGAATTTGTAAAAAATACAAATACAAATACAAAATGTTTGTGCTCTACATTTCACTGTATTCGATTTCGATTTCAAAATTTTCGGAATTAAGACAAAGTGAAATTGTTATTTGGAAAAAAATTTCGAAGTTTCCAAATCGCTCGAAATGCAGAACACTGAAAACGAATTCACTCGATTTGCAATTTCGATTGACTTCTGGAACCTAGCTGTTATTTTACAAATGAAAAACTTTTTTAATTGTTGTAAACGCCTTGTCGTTAGGAATTTATTTTTATGTTTTTACTTAACAAATGTATTTATTTTTCACAATATTTAATTATTTTTAATGACGCCCCTCTTCTTTTCCGGATATTTTTTCGTTGATCTGTCAAATTTGTGTGTCTAGTAGGGTTCAAATTATCGCCGCTAAGGTACACCCTCCATTTCTCAATGCTAACTGATAATTTTTGACTTTGACATGTGTCACGAATCACGCGTGAACTGTCAAAATAATCAGGCTGAAAACCAAACAGTAAAAAAATCACCCTTTATTAATTGAACGCTAAAGGCGCGAATAGATTTTAAACTGATCAGAGTGACAGATCCATTTGACGCGCGGTATACGTCAGTAAATATAGACCACAGATGTTATCCAAAACATGTAGGTACCTATCTATCTTTTTCTCATTACAGTTTTCCCTGTCGCGGTCGTGAAGTGGAACTTGGTAAGTCTATTCTTCGCATCACACCCTCTGGTTTGTGATCACACCCGCGCAGCTACTTTCATTTAATAGTCTGTTCCTGTTGCTGTTCAAGAAAAAGTTTTCCCATTAATCTGACTGAGCACCCTGTAAAAGAAAAATCCTTTCGTTACTTTAAATACATACTTTTAATAGCTAATAAATAACAGGCACTATTATCTGTGAGAAAGCAGGTCATCCATTCCACATACCTATCTAGATCCACACGCAAGCTTTTTTGCCACCTATCTTCACGCGATACCACAACGACAACATTTCTATACCTTCCTCCGCGCACTGCATCCATATGCTTTTTTCGTCATTACTTTTACCGACAATACTCGTAGGTAACTCTCGTTAGATTGAGTTGACTCCTTTTTTTCCCATTTGCTTTACCTTTATGTGGTTTTGCGGTTACAAACGAAACTGATTTTACAGCGTAGTCGTTACTACAAACAAACCTTTGATGGTTTTTTTTTTGTATGCAGACCAAAACAAAGCAGCACAATAAGCCAAACACGGCCAACAAGAAAAACAAAATACCTACTCACCAAAGAGATTACACCATCATGAGCTTTTTAAGCCCCATGCCCATGGCCATCCATTTACATTCCCCCCATTTCATATCCAAAATAATGCATTACTTAGCTTTTTTTCCCCCAACTGTCTCCATTTTATTTACAGGATGTACAGTGGAGGTTACTCCATCAACAGCCAGATATAGCTTTCCCCACCATGAATGTATCTACCAAAAGTATCTACACACCGTATACCACCTCAACGGAGCAGCAACTTTCAACAGCATACCCACTGAATACCAATGTACGTTGATTTAGTCCGAGACCGAATTCCCTGACGAACGTTTTGGAGATCGCACGAGATAAATAAAAGAAAAAAAAAAACCCAACAACTTGCCTAAAGAGCACCAAAAAAATTGTTTTTGTTAAATTTGGTTCTTTTGTTTTCTGTTTGCGTTTTTTACTTCAGTTTTTTTCTCCGTGGAGTGGTGGTGATTTTTATTTTTCCGTCGAAAGAGATAAATATTTAAAATGGTTATCGATAAATACCGGATTTTGTGAATTAATTTGAATTCAAATAAAAATGCTTATAACGAAAAAAAAAAAAAATTAACCAGTGAAATGGAAAAGTAAAAGTATTCAGTGCTTAATTGTTATTCAATTTAAATTTTATTTTAAATTACAAGTTATATATCTACACTCTAGTGGAAAGAAAAAAAATATATATAAAAATTCGATCTAATAAAATGTTTTCTTATATGAAATATTTAAAATTAAATCAGTGATAGTGATAATTAGAAAATTAACTAAAATTAAATAAAATAAAAAGAAAGAAATATATTTTAGTATACAAATTATAAAAAAAAATAAAATAAAAAAGGATTACACAATTGAATGTCCGCCATTTTGAGGAAAGCTCACAACTACAACTACAAGCATTATCATCACCATCACTATCAACATCATCATCACCATCACCACCACCACCACCACCAAGAACACGAGCATAAGAACGGATGCCATAATGTTGCGGCAACCAATACATCGACGAAATTTTATTTATCCTAACGCAATCGCGACTCCATTTTCTAACGTCAGAGGGACATGGCAGAAGAACATCATCATATTCTGCCTTTTAGCGTTCACTCTCATAAGCATTGGTAAGTCTATACACATGTATATAATGTACAAAGCGACACATTACTTTTCGGGTGTATATATTATTATACAAGGATACGTTTGCATATAGTATAACAAAAAAAAAATAAAATTATAAAGTTTCTACTATTTTAGGATTATAGTGATATTTATGTACATAGTTTGTTTTTTTTTTTTTGCGAAATTTTATAATGAGAATTTTTACATAAGAGTCGTGCTAGGACGAATAAATTACGATAATTGTCAGAATAATTTATATTGTTCCTCTTTGTAGGTTATGTCATTTGAATTTAATTGATATTTACCTTAAGTTTGTTAGACAGAAGGAGAGTAGGATAGGTGTACCTATAGATAGTGTTCGACTTTGAATTGAAATATTCATTATGCTTGTAGAGTGTTGATTTATTATAGGGTTAGGGTTCCATAGGGTGCAAGATATGTTATATCCTGGAAGTAAACTTCTAATGAAATATTGGAAATATTTGACATCCTTCTTAGAAAAAAATAGACAGTGGTTCATTGTTTATAACGTATTCTAATTTTATTTAATGAAAACAATATTTGTTTTGCTTAAACTTCCTAAACGTAGAAAATTTCGATTAATGAAATACATCGTTTCTATTTCGGCTTTGAAAAACTTCGAACATCATCAAAAAAAATGGCGATCTACCAGCAGTTTCAAGATCAATGAAAGTGGTTTATTGATAGATAATTGAATTAAATCTTTTGTTAATTAAAACTACATTTAAATTCTCGAGACATAGAAAGTAGACTATCTACCTGATCTTGTGATCTTACTAAAAGAATTTCAAGACGTACCAATTTATGTAACAACTGCTGATATTTGCGTACTATACAACATTTCTTCGAGGATCAAATTAAGCAAAGTGTGTTTCAGCCTAAAGCTTAGTACCTACGATACTCGAGCTACAATTTAGTGCTCATACAAAATTCTGTCCAAAATTTAGCTAAGCTTAATTTAATCGAATCCATTTTCATTTCAGACTGTTAGGTTAGGTTAGAGGGGCAGTTTGCTGTATTAGCAATATTCACCCAGAAGCCATTAAGGCCCATTGTGATTACCCTTTTGTAGTACATGATAGGACATGCATCTAACAAAACTATTTGGATCTGTTGATGAATCTTTTTAAAACTGATAGAGGTATCGTTGCTATTTCCTCTTCATCTCTGCAACTTCTACAGAAATCATTTGTGAAGATACCTAGTCTTTTGGCCATGTTCCCAATTATGCAGACTAGCACTTTCAGACTGTACTTTATGTATCTGTCAAAATTTAGCTCGCCCATTTATGGTTCGGCACAACTACTCAACTCAAGCTAAACTTTGACAGATCTGTTGGTTTTTATACCTGGTACCACACTGTGGTGAGGGTATATTCACTCTGACATTCCATTTGTAACGCACATAAGGAGGCGTTGTAGGTAGGTATGACAAACTATATAATATTATTGATCAGCATCACTTTCTTAGTCGATCTAGCGATGTCCGCCTGTCTGTCCGTACGATTACGGCCGTAATTTAAGAGCTATCGACTTAAAATTTGGTACGTAAGGTTTTATCCACCAAACTAAGGCTAAGTTCGAAGATGAGCAAGATCGGATGAAACCTACTACTACCTCCCATACAAAATATATAGCTATTTGATGTTAAAAATTAAATTTAAATTGCTACAGTAAAGATAGGAAGTTTAAACTTTGCACATATTGTTTTAATAATATTTAACAAATTTTGACAAAAAATGAGCTTGATCGAATGAAAACTACCCATACCTCTCATACAAATACATATATAATTTTTTAATACTAAAATATTTTTTTTACAATAATATAGTACCGGGTATTAGAGCTTCGGCATATTCAAAGATAATTGCCTTACTGGTTTCAACTTTTCAAGGTAAATTTTGACAGATCATGTTGGTTTTTTTTCTGTTGTGTTTTTGTGTTGCGGAAAAGAAAACAAGGATAAGGTTTTTCAATGAATACCTCGATGAGGAGTCCTTTGAAAGTGATAAATTTGATATCAAGCAATAGCAAACAAGAAAAAAAGAAAGTATAACGAAAATATAACAGTTCTTCGTGTCGATGAATTTTTGAATTAAGTTTATTAACGAACAGCTGCGTTTGCTGTGACACTTACATATCCACAGCGTACTCTATGTCAAAATTTAGCTAATGTTTGGAGTAAAAAATTGGAGAGCAGCTAAAATTTAGTTTCGCTCGAGCAACGTATTAAGCTTTAAAAGCAAAAAATTAAGCAGCGTTGTTGAAACTCGTATTTAGCTTCGCTAACAAGCGTTTAGAAATCTTAAAATTTAGTGTCAGTAGCATGGATGTACTGGGAACTACAGAGGGTGTATCAGTACGTTCTATGTAAAAAATACAGTGAGGCTCACAAGTCACAATTGAGTATGGCCCGTAGAGATCGCATTAGAAACACCAGAATACGTGAGGAACTCAATGCCGAGCATTGATTGCCCGTATGGGGATAGCCCTTGATGATTTGGAGTCGATGGCGGAGGATCGAGAGCTATGGAGGGTCCACTTGAGCAACCTACACACGCGACCCACTTAATGGTCAAGCGGACCATTTGAAAATGAAAGAAGGCACCAATTCACAAGAAGTACAGAAATAAACAGGAACAAAAACTAAAAAAGAACAGGAAGCTCGTACTATCTGTAGGAGAGTGACCATAATTATTTTCTCAAATCTGCTAGAATCTAGCATTTAGCAGATTTTTTTTCGAACCAAATCCTGCTAGAAAAAGTGCTAAACATTTTTGGCTTTTGGATTCTGCTATAAAGCCTGCTAAATTAAAAAAAAATCCTACAACTAAATAAATACTGATCGGAATTAACTTTATTTTCAGCTAGGTTCCAGAAATCGAGTGAAATCAAAATTGCAAATCGTTTTCAGTGCTCTGCATTTCGAGCGATTCGGAAACTCTGACATTTTTTCGAAATCACAATTTCACTTTGTCTCAATTCCGAAAGTTTTGAAATCGAAATCGAATACAGTGAAATGTAGAACACAAAATTTCATTTCCGATTTCATTTCGAGTGAAAGTGAAATCTAGCAGTTTATTCTAATTTTATTTCATTATAAAAAAATGCATAATTAATTCTGTAAATCAAACATTTTTATCACATTACGTTATGTGTTCACTGTTCACCTTAATAAAATTTGAAATTATTAAGAACTTCTTCAAGCGTAGGTAGGTATCACTTACACGATTATTTTCATAGTTGTTTTCGTTATAAATCTGTTCTAATCCCACCTGTCTTACAGTAGGCGTATTTTATTGAACGTCTCTCAGCAAAGTAAAGTAAAGTAGAACTTGCAATAACAACAACTATACTCTGCTTGGCACATTCGAGACTATTTATATGGTTGTTGTAATTGCATGCTGAAAATTCTACTTTACTTTACTTTGCTGAGAATTGAGATAGATGTTCAACAAAACACGCCTAATATAAGAAGGAATCTGTAATTTATCACAGTATAAATTACATTCGTTTCGTCGCGTCGCTCTAATTGCTAATATCTTTTTCTGTTATTTATGAAAATGAACGTTTCGGTAGGTATTCAAATTGAGTTATTCAGAATCACGACACAGACGACAGACGATTTGGATTTGAATAGGTATTACAAAAAAAGGTGGGAAAGGATTTTTTGTTAATAGGTTCAGTGAATTTTCGTGGCTGACAAAAAACACAAAGAAACCCCAGAAATTTAGTTTCATGCCGATCACGAAATGTAACCCTGAGACCTGTCTCTGAAAAAATTTTGTAATATAGAGATTTAACACCAGCAATAACATAACATTTATCCAATTAATGATTTTAATGTTGAAAATCAAATTTCATATAACATTTAGTATTGCAAATTTAAAAAAAATATAATAAAACAAAATTCAGCTAGATTCCCTGCCAGATCAGAAAATTCTGCTAGAAATTATGCCGGCAGATTTTAATTTTTTTTCCAGCTAAAAAATATTTTTTCCTGCTAGATGTGGCAGGAAAAATGCCAAATTGGTCACTCTACTGTAGCAAATTCGTTTTCTATGTCCGTGACTACAGTCAATTCTGTCAAATTGTCTGATCATCGCAGTATCAAATATTCAAAATTCAAGGTAGTATGCACAGATATTCACGTCCTCTACCTCTCGGTTGAGCGCCGGAAAAAATGCTTCAAATAAAATTTGTCGCAAATTTTATGCTCTACAATTTGTATAATAGATGATAACATCATTGGAGCAATAGAAACCGAGATAATCGCGAAAAACTAATTTTTTTGTTTACCTTTGACGTTGAATAACTTACGATGCAGACACTAGATTTTATGAGACGTTTGAGACAACTTTTAGAACGACAACATTAAGGTATACATGAAAATTCAATTATATGTCATTCCGACTTCCGAGGTTAATCGCTAATTTGACTGGACTACTGCGAGAAGGCATAATTAAGGCGGAGTAGTATTGCATGGTTGCCACTCGACTGGAAAGTCAGGGAATGTCAGGGAAAGTCAGGGAACGCAATTTGGTCAGGGAATGTCAGGGAAAGTCAGGGAATTTTTAGGAATTTTGAAATCAGTCAGGGAAAATTTATTTTATCAATATCATCATCATATACATATTTACCAGTACATACTGACTCCGTACGCTCCATAGTCCATACTTTTCATATTTTAAATAAAAGTAGGCGGTGGGTATTTGAATAAATTTTCGAAATTTTAGTTTTCTCATTATTTAAAATTAGCACCGCCTACGTTTCATATATTTAAATTTTCTTCATGGTTCAAACTCAATAAAACTAATGCTCGGCAAGTGTTTTCAAAAGGAAATTTGCAATTAATTTAATAGTACATTTATAGTACATTTACACCGCACCTAAATTCAACATTTCAGCAGAAAAAATTTCGAAATCCAATTTTGCGTTCCCACTGCAACTTCAGCATTTCAAATGACAGCAAGTATCAGAATTGATTACCTACAGATGTTTTTTGTGTTTCGAAATCAAAAGTGGTTTGTACCTAAAGAATTAATTTGTTAGTTATATTAATCTAAACATGAATACAACTGATAATTCACTATCCAGACATATTTTTCTTACTTCCAACTTTTTTAGCTTTTACAATCTAGTTTTACAGCGGTTTTTTTTTGTCAGTGAGCCCAAAAGTCATCAGAATTAGGTTTGTTCGATTTGACTTACACTTACTTATACTTACTTAAACTTACAAATGCAGCAATGAAATTCAACATTTCGCTGAAATCCAACATTTCGAAATGTTGGAAAATATATGGCGAAATGTTGAACATTTGTCCTGAAGATTATTAACCAGAGACAATGCTCACGCAATGTAGTTTTCAAAGAAGTTTTTTAAATAAAATCAATTTGTTTATCAATATTACTTTGCATACCCAGCGAAGCGGGTACAACCAAATAGTTTATTTTATATTTTACCAAAATTTTATTAAAAACATACCAGCAAAAAAAAGTAGATAGGTACATAATTCTAAATTAGAACGTACCTAACTCTGAGGAAGGCCCTAAATTCTGGAAACACTTGTTTGCGTTCATTTGGCTCATTAAACTCGTCGAATCGATCGGAAAAAATAAATAACAAAAATATATTTATTATGATATGTCACAAAAGCAAAACAAATTAGTTCATATTTGAAGTTGCAATCATGTGGTTTGAAACATTTCAACTAAATTTCAGCCGTGTACTTAGTGGATTAGTCCTTGACTAGAATTGTCGGTGCCCTTTGTCTGTGTCAAAGCCAGAAAAACCCAGATCAATGACTTCGACATCATGTGGGCGCAGTGTTTCAGTACTTAGTGCGCTGAACTATTGAACAAGGGTCGTAGGTGAAACCCTCGGAAAAAAACAATTTAAATAAACAAATACATACATAGATAGTTAGTGCAACACGTCCATCGTCCATAGGCACCATAGGCCTAGCTTCTCACAAACCTTCGTTTGTGTGAGTTTTTTTTAATTTTCCAAACGTCTTACAAACACCCGAAAGAACAACTGTCCTGATCCTGAGTAAGCTTCTCAATTCAGCTATAGAATTTGGCATAAAATAGTACTTTCCTTCAATTCTTCCCAAAAGTGGCACATTCTCTATTTGAGTAGCTAATTCTCCTATCTCTCAAAATAGGCACTGCTCTGGTCATACACAGTCGCTATATTGTTAAGGTTTTTTGAAGGCTGAACAAAAAAAATTGCCTATCTGTGAGCTTCAATATAAGCCCTATGAAAGTCCGCCTTTTAACGAATGGTGGACTGGTTGATTTGGCCCCAACACTTGGCCAACCAGATCTCCTGATCTAACACCCCTGGGGTGCTATGAAAGAAAAAGTTTAGTTTAGAGAAATATCGAGTCTTTTTTTGACCAGTTTTGAATGACAAACAATTTCTTCTACTACAACTTCTGTTGATCGTACGTAAAAAATTTGCTTAAAATAGTTCTTAGGAAATTTCTCAACGATAAAAATTTCATAAAAAATAAAACAATTTATAAAGTAAAAATTTTGAGAAAAAAACATTTTAATTAAAAAAAATTAAACAACGAATTTTTATAATTTTGATATTAAGAAGCCATAACTATTTTGTATCTACACAGATGTACCCGAAGTGCTTAAGACTTGTATGCGATACTAAATTCTCTTTTGTACGAAATAGATAATAGTTTAAAAGTTATAGCCTTTCAAGTGGTAACAACTCCAAATTAGAGGTCACCTACTTTGATGGTCTGATGGTGAGAATATACCTCCCTGTCATACAATTTCTTTTTCGACGAAACTTCAGGAAGCTCCCCTTAAAGGATTATACCGCTTAACTGAAACACCCTGTATTGATTCTAATATCCTTTTTCTTATAAAAAAGATATTACCTAAATGACAATTTTTTTTTGATAAACTATAAATTTGGGTCAGGGAAAACTTGAAAATTGGTCAGGGAAAATCAGGGAAAGTCAGGGAAATTTATTTTGAAAAATAGTGGCAACTATGTATTGCATTGATGTTATACCAACCACCCTGGTCACTTCATAAAGACTTATGCCCAAGTTGTACAGTGTGCACTTAAGTATGGATTCTCCCTTAAATTCCACTCAAGGGTCGGTTTCTTTTTTTTTTTTTTTTTAAATACCTCCTTGGAAAGGCAAACCTATAACGCTTCATCAGCGCCCCGAGATGCTTGCAGATGTATGTTAGTTCTGCACTTAAATTGCTGCAAATTTTAGTCTTCTGGAAATATATCTCCAGGAAGCGAGTTCCAAAGTTTGCTTGTCCTGTAACAGAAGGAGTTTTGGAAAGATGATGTCCTCGCGGTTGTCAAGTGTACTGTATGGTCATGACCATGAGCATTAGCACCCTGTCTTGTGGGGCGCCCAAAAGTTGCATTTCTGTTTCATAGTGCCATATTTGATTATAAAATTTTAAGTGCCCAATACTGAACACTTAAGTGTCACATGAGACAGGGGGCAAGCTATTCAGCTGTCAACGATTTGACAAGTTCATTTGTTTTTTTTTCGCTTTACGAGTTCATTTAAACAAAATAATTATTTTTCTTGCTAAAGTTATGGGTTTTTTGTCATTAACAACCCATTTGGAAAATCGAATAAATTATTAAATATTGCAAAACAACAGTTTTTCTAAGTGCTGCCAAGTTTTTTGTACCATTTGAGGTGAGTATTGAGAATCGACTGTGAAACGCAAAATATGCATGAGTGACACTTATCTGTTCGTCTCTACTCAAACTTAAGTTACACTGAACTCTGGACTGTGCAACTGGGCATTAGCGCTCCTTGATCGACGAGAGTTGCGTAGGGAAGTTACGAGTAATACAGCTTATAAAGCACGATTCCTCGAAATCTCGAGTGATCTGAAAGGCAAAGGCTGGAACTTTATTTATACTGACGATATGGTTCAAAAACAAAAACAAACACAGCTTTTGCCGTTGTAACTAAAGGTGGTTCTATTATAACGCAAGGAGTTCTGCCAAATATTGCTTCCATTTTCATCACTAAAGCACTAGTTATACTTGAAGCCGGAAAGAAAAATTCACAAGCAGCAGGCCAATTTGCTCTGATAGCTTGTCAGTACTGCAAGGCATCGTGAACCCTAGAAATGAATATAATATCATAGCTAAAATTCCTAATAAAATCGAGATCTTTCCCACCTACACCTATACAACACCTTCTCCCGGCTCTACCTTAAGAGGCACGAAATGTCATAACAAACAACTACTTGGGTGAGCATTTTATCAGCACCACTACCAAACAATTAATCCCCATAAAATTCTACCAAAATTTCCAACAAATACACCCAAATCGGATCTAACTACGTTTATACGACTGCGACTTGGCAGCACTGCATATATCCATAAGCACCTGCTCATAAGAGAATCTCATCCCACCTGCCCCACCTGGCTCAGCAACATAATGGTAGCGCATCTCCTCAACCTATGCTTCCTGTCTTCATATTCATCACTACCAATCTACCACAGCCAGAATAAAAATCTATTAGATCTTCTTATAGAACCAAGCCAAAGCAATATCGACAAACTAAAAAAAAATATAATTGAACTTAATATAACTTTATAAATTTAAATAATTTCAAGAGCCGAAAGGGCGCTGCTAGTTTTGCTCTCTACCTATATATTAATAACAATTTGTAATTGTCTATTAATATCTTAGTAAATAAATAAAATTAAAATAAATATTGTTGAGGAATATCTCTACATAATGTACCTATATAATAAAATATGTAGATTTATTTGTTTGTTCCACTATCACGCAAGAACTCCTAACCCGATTGGTATTGATTTTTTTGGAAAGGTAGGCCTTAACATTGGGCATCATTATAGTCTTTATTTTGTCAAAACTAGCCAAAGGGGTGTGGCACCTCCCATACAAAAAAAACTACCAAAATCTTATATTTCAAAAACCGCCGAACTGACTGAGCTCAAAATTTACAGACAATCTTAGGTATTAGCGCGGGAGCGTTCCCGGGAAGATTGGTCAAAATTGGACAAATGGGCGTGGCACCTCCCATTCAAAAAACAACTATGGGGTGAAACTCGATAACGTTATAACTCGATAACCGCTGTTCCGATTTTCATGATTCTATTTCATGTATTTCAGGTTTACGCAGAAAGAAAATTTCAGAAATCGATTTATTCTCATTTTTCGCATTTTACGAATTAACATTATTATCTAAAACCTGAAAGCAATAGAATTTCTGTGCACGGACAGAGCCGAGCGGGTACCAGTGCTGTCAGTATTTTGTCATAAGAATTCACTCCGATATTCCCACACATATTTTACGAAAGGAAAATAAAAAATTAACGAAACAAAAAAACAGTCTCAATAACTATGAGGAAAAACCTTAGTGTATTACAGGCAAAGCTCCACGCTATCTCTACGTTCACATCTATATATTCCCGGACAGTCAAGCAGCTATAAAGGCCCTTAGCTTACCTATCGTTGGATCCAAATCAGTATTACACTATGACTATTTCAACACCCTTTAAAGGCTTAGGGCCAGCTTCAAAGGTGACGGAAAGATTTTCGGATAATATTATCCGACACATAATGCTATACGGCAATTAAAGGAGAGTGGCAATAAAATCCCTGTTAATTTTCTAAGATTCTTGTCTGTCAATTATTTATATACAACTTGTTTGTCATAGTGTTTATGTATTATGAATATTTATTACTGTTCATGATAAAATTGTTCCAACTACTTTTCACAAAGCGACTGATGTAGAAATTTGTTTTCTAAAAATTCAAATAAATCCATGTTGTGGCTGCAATCTACGTTCGTCAACGAAAAAATGCTCGCTGAAAATATATTTTTTCCAGCTACTTCAATGTTCATGTTCATTTGACAGATAAGTTCCTGATAGGCTATTCTAGACTTTATCAGCTAGTCTCGAAACTGGCCTTAGCCTCGGGAACAGAACCAAATTTGGTAGGTTCCTGTCAATGAAGTCTTCGAATGAAACGAAAATCTGATGTACCCCCAAATTTGCTAAAAACTTGGCCATAAAAAGGTGGGAACATACAAAATGTATCTCATATTGGGAGAATATCCCAGGTTTAACAATGCCCATAGCAGACATGATATCAGAAACCTTGAATAGGATTCCTTATGTTATAGGGCATCATACTGTTACAATACTACTTAAGCTAAATAAATCCAGTCAATTCAGCGGAGAGCAGGCTATGTATGGAAGAAGACGAAACAACATTATATGCGAATTCGGAAGGAAGATCTTCTCCAGGGACCAACTATATGGACCCGAAAGATTTAAAAAAGTCCTCTGCAGCAGTATCATAAACAATATAAAAAAAATGGCCTCCTAGCCTAAACCCTCATTCTAATGTATGGTACAGTATGTAGATCTTAATCAGGTCGACGACGTGCCGCTTTTATCGGCTAGGATAAAAGGCGAGGATAGGATAATCAGTCTTCATTAGTTATTGCAAAAACAGGGGTGGGATTCTGTATAATATACGAAACGGAAACCGCTTTCGTTTTCACTAAACAGTATAAACATGGCTCAATTATATCTGAGGCAATAAACAGAGACGATATCGTTCGGTCGTCTTCATTTTACGCTATTTGGCCCGAGGTCTTTTTTCTTTTTGTGTTAATACAAGCGCTTGTTCATGAAAGCAGCAGATTTCCCACAATCTGGCAGCACTGGCGGGTACAGCTAGTTTTGAAAATAATAAAGGTTTGTTCGAACAAAATTATCTTTAGTGATGCAGCTCATTTTCATCTTAATGGCTTCGTTAATCGACAAAATTGACTAGGACTGGCTTCTCAGAACCATTTGTTTGTTTCTCTCCACTTTTTGAACGTATTATGTTATGTAACGTGTTTAATTTTCAATATTTGTAAAGATTTATATGCGATGCAATGATAAGACGTCTATTTTCCAATAAACACCATCATAAATGATGTCATTGCAAAAATGTATGCACTAAAATTCATCATAAAATAAGTATCTACCTTCTAACAAATAGATGACCTTTGAAATTCTCTACTCTTGTTACATTGTAGATGCTTTGTTGTTTTTTTTTTTTTGCTGATCAATTTCAGTAGGCTTCACCATCTCATTTATAATTTTAAGGCCAAAATAGAAAGGTATTTCAAATAATTGTGCTCCATATATAATATGACCAAATTAACATTTTTTTTGCCTTTTCTATAATTGCAAGTACAAGTGGGTAAGGTAATTTATTATTTTCAAGTTCAAATCATGAATTCGTGATATCATTAATATTAACTGCCCCCAAGATTCCGAAAGTGTTAAATAATCAAGACATTGAGTGAGGTTTTTTCATCTCATTTCATTTTAGCTAAAAATGAAACACCAGCGATGAGCTCAGTCTCAGTAGCATTTTGTTTTTATTCTACTCAAAATTAATTTTCTATAGAAAAGCAATAAAAATAAAAAGCAGACGATGTCATAAAAGATTATATTGATTAGCAACAGAAAGTTGAAGAACTGTCAGCCATCGTACAAGTTCTTGGGCAGAGGCACAGGGTGAGTCAAAATTATTAAATTTTATTCCGTTCACTACATAATTCAAAATATCAATTCAATGTAAGTTGGTAAGAACGGCATTTAAATAGCACGCCTATATCTATTTTGAGTATAGGTACTTCTTTTCTGGCCATTTCATTTTGAAATACATATAATGGGCACATTATGTTAATTTCATGTGGACTTCAAGATCAAGGTACTCGTATCTAGGTATAGTTACCTATGCACATAAGTAAATTTATTGGACTACAGAAATATTCGTTGAGACTTTTAACTTTAGACCGTGCATTAATTGCAATAAATAATTATCTTCGACAAATTTTCTGACACTATTCCTAGCGGAAAACGAATTTTTCACTTGTCAAAAATGTATCCGGCTCTGGGAGAAAGATAATAAATTATCCTGCAGGAGGCTAATTTTTTCTCTGCTTGGATTTTATTAGCATGAAGGAATTAAACAGACAGAAATTAAAAGCGTGAAATTAGAGAAATTTATATTTTTAGATTACAGTTTGCTAAACTTTTCTTTTCAGCACTCCCGCATATGTGTCAGAAAATTACCCGAGAATAATTGTTTATAGGGCAATTGCAAATTTCGATAAAGACCTTTCAATCAATTCTTGGGAACGGGCGGTTTTCTAGTTTTTTTTTTACCTCTGACTATTTAGAACGAGATGACAATTTGAAGATTTGATGACTAATTTGATACATTACACGACATGGAAAACCTGACATATCTAGACCTACGCTTGCCGATGCCACCCTATTGTGCCTTCCCTGGTGATGTCCTAGAGCCATCTTTTCACTCCGGAGACAGTCAGGAAGACTATGATCTTCTCTGAGGGGGTGAGTCAGCAAGGTTTGCTGAAGTGAAGATTTCCTCGTCAAGGATAGTCGTTCTGATAGCCGGACATTCCATGGAAAGAGGATTCGTTACATTCTAGACATAGTCTACATGTAGGGTCCCGGTCTGGTTCGACTCCAATTCGGTGAAGATGTTTTTTTCATGAGGCCATGACCATGACTGCTTATTATAACTGCCATGATCCTCAGATTATTTTTGTCCAGATTAATGAGGTTATATACTTTTCTGGAGGAGAATTTTGGGAAGAATAGTCTGGTGCAGTTTTGCCTAAGTGTTTTAAGCCAGACTTCGTTGGATTTGGTTTAAGCCATCCTTTTGATGTGATTCCCGAAAAGTTTTTCACCGAATCCAGTGAAGGATGACTAGTTTCTTCTTTTGCAAGTTCGTAGCCATATGTATATGTTTCCAGGACCAGCTTCGATTCTATGACAGATGAGTCAAGGGCTTTCAGAGCTGCTTGACTATATAAGAAGAAAATATAGTTTTACCACGTGTATTAGAACTTAAATTTATTCTAGTGCAAAATATTTAATGGCAAGTCTTTCAGGCTTCAGCCTGGAATATGGACTGACTGATAGATAGATAATTGATTTATTTATTTCTTTTCTTGTTTATGTAACAAAATTAATTTAAGAAAAAATCGATAAGCCTGACATTGCCGTTCAAAGGCTGACTTAAAAGGTCACCTGAGGCGATTCTCCATAAATGCCAGATCCAGTTTCTGACTCCATATTAGAACTGTCGGTGTGCTAGACTAGGTCAAGTCTATTGGGTTTGTATTTTTCCCATTCCTTCCTTGGAGGGATGATATAGAGAAGCTTTTACGGAAGCCATATTCCGGAAGCATGTCATCTAGTAACATACTAAATGGACTTTCCGGCTCAATAGCGTCAAGCAAAGACAGATGGCCGCCATGATAGGAATATGGATCAATATTGTTTGAATGGAATAGACAATGAATACTCAGTCTGGCCTCCATTTGAATGTGTATTTGAAGTGGTAATAAGCCTAGGACGACATTCAGTGAAGTGGTCGTGGTGGAGCATATAGACACCCCGTCTCATGCAGTTCCCAGCTACACTTTGGACCCGTTCTAGCTTTCTGACTGTAGTGACTCCGTTGTAGTCTTTGTCCACCAGACAACTGCCGCATAGGTGATCGCTGGTCTAATTACAAGCGAGTATAACCAATAGATCGTAATTTTTACCGCAAACTCGACGGCAGATCCGAAGGGTTCTTATGGCTCTGTATGAGATACGTTCGATTTGTGGGTTCCGTGATAGTCAAAGATGATTCCCAGGTATTTGGCTTCCCGTGAGAATTCAATTGTTTCGCCAAACATGGTGGAGCGAATAAGGAGATCTAGTTTCCTACATACGAACATACCAACTCAGCAAATTTTTCAAACATATGTCACGTAACATATCGTAATGTTGCGGTAACATGTGTATGTCGGTCGGGTTTTGCTCGTAGCTTATAGTAATATTGAGAAGAAAATTGTACATTTTATTTTAGAAGGTTTCAAAAACAATTTGATGTTCAACTTGGTGCAGGAACTATAAAAACAGTGTTCACACAAGAGTTAAATTTTACTTTGTTTTAAAAACTATATTTAAAATTATTCGTTGCATACTTTTTGGATACATAATTATTACAAAAAAAGGAGAAGAGTAAAATCACTCAATTATTATAGCGCATATTTTTGAACTATATAATTCCCCCCGTATTAATAAATACCGAATAGCGGCGAATTAGCTTTATCACATCTGATAACTCGTAATTCTTATTAATAAACATATATTAGCTTTCACTGACATGTTTAACGAGCGGATAACTTAACTCACCAAATTCGGCGTATAGAGAGTGGTTAACCTACTCACACAGAGCTAACCTTGTCCAACTTCTATCCACATAATTTCAAATACACGTATACCAACAAAAAGTTCGATTGGACGCGAGAAATTTTAAAGCTGAAAGAGAATTTCAGAGAGAATCTAAAAATCGCAAGCGAAAGCACATAACATGCTCTGAGCATGATAGTGTCAGCTGATGGAATATGACAGATTTACAACCATGTTTAGTAGAGTTTGGACGCAGTGCTGTCGTGCGTTTAATGATAAAGAGTGGATAGCTAATATGGATATAAGATGTAGATATTTATAAATAATAAAAGTTATCAAACGAACAAGTCCACTATTCGTCTGCTAGCTATCAAATGGATTAAAGAGCGAATAAGGCTTTTTTATTAATACCGATTTCATGTTTACGGTAAAAGCTTAATAGCTTTTCCACACAAGTGGTTAATGTTATATTTTTAGAAGAATTGGTTTTTAGTCTTAACGAGACATGTGGAAATAAAAGTCTGTTTGCTGTCAAAGGTAATATTTCAAGTTTTCGATTTTTCGTACTTCTGGTACTGCAAACCCCTTCTGTCTTCTGTTTTCCACCTATAGATACAGAAAAATCTTGCGCAGCCCTGACGATTGTGGATAATAAGTTCGGTGACTAAAACTGCTGGGAAATCTGGAAATCTACACGCGTATACAAACAGCTTCCAGCTGAAATAGTTTCTTCTCCTTTGATACGGTGACAGAAGTTCCTCTTCTTTATCCCTGCACATCCTTAGACAGGCATTATAGAGGTGGCTTAAACTTTTGAATAAGACATTGTCGAGTCTTGAAACCTAGACTAGACCTGCTTGTAGAACACTAGTCTGAGAGTCGATATATGGCAGAGAATCTTAAGTAGGTAAGTTGTGGGAATCAACGGGAAAATAACGTAAATTGAAAGCGATCGAACGATATCGTTTTCACTAAAGCCCTCTCTATCATATCTGTGGCTATAGACAGGTACTGCTATTGTCGAAACGATATCGTTCGATCGTTTTTATTTTACGTGATTTGGCCCCAGCTTTCCATCTTAGTGTACAGTCGTAGTTCTCTTCACATCTCATGTGAATGGCGCTTATTTATTGGTCAAGTTGTCAGTTATGCGTTCAATTTAAAACTTTAAATTTGCCCAAAAAAATAAGTCCGGCTTATAAGTACAATTGTCTAACTTAAACATGCTGGCTTGTGCTTGAGGGTTCCACTCATTTAAAAAGAAAAATTCAAGCACCAGTAATTATAATAACATGCCACTCAATGAGTAATTAGGTAAATCGGTGCAGCACTTGGAATGAGCAAACTCTCTTGGCCATCTGTTAGACCTTGAGGCCAAATACAAATATCTACGATTTCCCCTAAACAAATACATAACATACATATACATATTGTATAAATGTAGATCTTGCAAGGTGTCAGATCGAAAAACAAAGTGAAGACTGCAGAAATACCGATGAAGCTCAATTCAAAGCGATATGTGGGGCATGATTTCATGCCCACTTCAAATAGTAAGCCAATCACTTGGGCCTTCACTAAATTCGCTTATACGATGGACGCAAACAGAACTCGTATGATGAAAGCAAAAAAAAGCATAAGCAAGACACACTTTCCAAGAAAAAATTAAGATAGGTATACCGTATACGTCAACAACATGTTAATTGTTTGCGAATGAGCCAGCATGGGTTAGCCAACAATTGTATGTTGTATAGTTTAAGGTAAGCCGCCTCTATAGAACAACCCTACATCCGCTAAATAAACAGGCAATCTGTGTCTCACTAACAAGAAGCTTCATTAATTTGCATGTGAACAAATTATACATTCATTTTCGTGGCAACAAATTAGAGTGTCTATCCGATTAGCGATGCTAACTTTTTTTTCATGTTAAGTCATTGTACTCGGCCGGCATATTAACCATTATGTATTTTGAAGCCAAAGACCTCGTTGCCAACAAAAAAGCCGGTCGCAGCTGAGTAGACAGATAATATCTGAGAAAACGTAAAACAAAACAATCATTAAGAAAAATAATTATGGCTTAGCGTACGCTAATTACTTTTCACAGGGTGACACATGGTTATTATTAACAATTAAGTACTGATGTTGGTTGGGAAACAATAGCTTCGTTCGTTGACATCGGACCGAAACCATGTCAATAGTCATTCTTTGACAGGTGTATAGAAAATGATGAATTATTTATGCCAAGGGCTCATAATAATCCACTCTTGTAAAACCGCTTTAAGGACGATGACATAGAGCTGTGTCAATCGTGATTGATTCGTTCTTTTTGACCCGATCACAATAAAGTATTGGTGATTGCAATCACATAACCTCAAGTCAATCGTTCATGGAATCAATACTTTTGTTCTGACTGGTTCATTTATCTCGGTTAGCCAGTAAAGAAAGAACGAAACAACACAATCCAAAAATCAATCGTTCACAGAGTCAATACTTTTGTTGCGCATCTGACTCGTTCATTTTGCTCGGTAGCGAGTAAAGAACGAACGACACAAGCCCCAAATCAATCATTCACAAAGTCAATACTTTTATTGCGCATCTGACTGGCTATTTCGGAGAGCAAAAAATAAATCGCTTGATTTGAAGATTTCTTGGACGTTTGTTAATCCACTGGCATCGTAGCCATCCTTTGATGGAATTTGTAACTTTATGTCTTGATAGAAAGAAGACGAATCATATTTTGGGATATATGCTATATTTATTTCGAAATGTCACCAGAAAGCCCTAAAATATTAAAAATTTGAGTGATTTCTTTTTCGCTTGGAAAAATTAAGATTTTAGGGCTTTCTGGTGACATTTCGAAATAAATATAGCATATATCCCATAATATGGTTCGTCTTCTTTCTATCAAGACATAAAGTAAAAAAGTCCATCCAAGGATGGCTACGATGTCAATGGATTAAAAAACGTAGAAATCTTCAATTGAGGCGACTTTTTTTTGAAATGGAACAATCGTTTCATCTCTTTTTTTATTGTCTCTGTCTTTAGATAAACATGTTTTGAAGCTTTCATAAGTGATTCACTCTTACAATCTATCAGAATGTATCTGTCTCTACCGAAACAAAATTGAACGAATGATTGTATTGAAATTGAATGGAGCAATACAATACTCTCTCATTCTCATCTGTCATGGAATGATTGAATGATTGATTGAAATGACCGAATCATTTTTTCAACCAATACTTGAACGATTCGATCATTGAATTTGAACGATTGACACAGCTCTACGATGACAGCGTTCCAGTGACACTATGGTGGCATGTCAAATTCAGGTCCAAATTCATATAAACAAAAAAATTGGTAGCGATCAATCACAGATAGTTAGATGTAATTTTTTATAGACAGATTGACATTTATTCGGGAGGTGACAATAGTGTAGTGGTTTAAGTAGTTGTCTTAGACCCGAAAGGCGCGGGGAAACACATCAATCGGAACAAAAGCGTATACCCGAGCGAGAATTGTCATGCCTACGGCAGCATTTGTTTGTTTTCTAAGGCATCCGCTAATATTGTTCGGCTGCACGAGGTCTGTTTAGGCTTTAGGGTTCGAACATTCCACGTGCAGATCCGAAAGTCATTGTCCTTTTTTTTGTTTTGCAGGGTCGTCAACAGTAGATCCATCCGTATCCGAGGCCTCCGAGGCGATCAAATTTGCATCGCACAAAGATATGCTTGGTAATTGTTTCTGTCACTTTTCTGAGGGCGACAAAGCTGTCAGTTTCAACATAATATAAATGGGGACGTTCAAGTATCTAGTTTAGTAAGTCTGACAGCTGGCTGACTTGATGTTTCTGAGTTCTTATTGGCTGGGATTCGTCACGTGAGCAGCTTTCTCTGTTGACGTTTATGGAGGGGTAGCCGACGAATCTAGTCACGAATTTCGTGACTGAGTACTAAGTTGACATTTCTATATGTCATCGGCGGAGAATTTGACATTTCAAATTTGCCTTGAGAGAGCGCAAAGCTAGTGGATATACCTAACCAAAACAAACAAAACCAAAAAAAATCTAAAAATGATAATAAAAGTGACGATTTATGGAGTGGAATACTCTTTAGATGCTCCTCCCGTCAAGATCTAACGTTCAACACCAATTAAGTTAGTTTTTGGGTTCAGGTTACACTTAGTCCAGACAAATTTAGTCGACTTAAGTCAACTAGATACTTGAATGTGCCCAATGTCTGTAATTGAAAAAGACCGTCACACGTCCCACCCGCGCCAATTGTAGAATATACCTACATACATACTACCACAATTATCATATTTTTCGAAACTCAATTCTGGGTAATTACAGCAAATAAGTAAAGTAACACAAAAGGGCGCAGTGGTTAGTGTGTTGGACTACTGTGCGAGGGATCCCAGGTTCGATCCCCGGAAAAACCCAAATTACATCTTAAAGTTTTTTCTACTGCGCCACCTCTCGCGAACGTCTGACAAACATCCGAGAGTATGACTGTCATGAAAAAGCTTCTCAATTGAGCCGTTCGGACTCGGCATAAAATTGTAGGTCCCTTCCATTCGTCCCAAAAATAGAAACTCACACAAAACGAATGGTTGCGAGAAGCTAGGCCTTGGGTGTCACCCGCCTGTTGCGCCACCTATTTATTTATTTATTTATTTATAACACAAAAGGAATCACAATATCAACTACATACTAACATGAACAATGAACATTCAATCAAATGTGTTTTTAATTCCAAAAATCTCTTGCGAGCACAAAAATCTAGAACCAGAAGGGCAGTCATTATGCCACCTAACCTCCTTAATACACCCGTATCGATACCTCTCTTATTTTACCACCATACCAAAAAGCAAAAGTCATTACGTAAGTTGTATAAATGCGGGCCGGCCTGGGCGTTGTGAAACCTGTTACTTTGCTACTGACAACAACGTGCGCCAGATTCTTTTTGTATCTGGGATATTCGTGATGATGTCGGACTTGGACTGCACAACAATTCGCGCATTTTATTACATAAACTCATTCTCATGCATTATGCTGCCGAAGACCTGAAGATTGTTAATTTTTTTTTTTTCGAAATTGCATTCATTCGACTGCAAAGAGATGTGAATTTTAAAACTGAAACCAACCGTAACGCGAAGGGAATGGACGCAATACGTTTGCAATGGAACCATCACGTCTGGTTGTACTACTTTCTGTTGTCACATAACATTGTGTAAGCAAGCTGATTTAATTTTCTCGTTGTGACCAAGTCAAATGTGGTTTGTGCACTTTTGGCAATACGTGTTGTGGCTTTTTGTAGGCGTCTGTCAGTTTATATTTCAATCGCCAAAGTGCCTTATTGGGATGATGTGTAAGTGATGCCAACATCATCACCAAGAGTCTAATTATAACATAAACTCGTTTCTTTTTATATACCTGTATTTTCCATTTGGAATGTGGAAGGGGCAAGTGCTTACTTTAAAATATAAATCAATTAGTAAATTCTTCATTTTCTACTATACTACTTCACAGTCTCACTATAAAGACAGGTAAATGACCTGAACGAAAAGTTGAGTGCTGTCAAATTGAAAGATGTATAAGAACTGAACTTTGAAAATTTTCCTTCTGGTCATCTAGAAAAAACAACTGCATTGCACGAATAGGTACGAATGACGATAATTGATTTCGATTTACCTATCAAAAAAGGCAGCAATGTCATCTCCACAAATTATTAAAATCTATACGATTATTAGGTCCTGTCTAAATTGACCTCAGGGCGCTGCTAATTTTTGACATGTTTGTATTTTAATTCCTCAAAACTATCCTAGACACGAAGGGAAATTGAATATTATTAGGACCTAAATTAAAAATAATCTCTTTTTTCGTTAATTTGCGGAATTTTAGAACTAAAAAACACATATTCAAAATTGTATATTTAACATTATGAAGTTCTTTTTTCATATATAGGTTCAATTGTGAATAAGCCAAGAAAATTATGTGATTTTGTCTGTTGGTGCTATTTGTGTCGTGTGCCAAGCCAACTCGTCCTCCCTATTTAATCAGGTTTTTTCCTATGTCGGAACTTGAAGGGAAATATTGAAATGTACACTAGCAATGGCATCAAAAATTGCCGAAAAATACCATAAACTTTAAATTTAGAAGTAGTCTTCATTTAATTATGACTGGATGTCGCCTGGTTCTACAGTGCAGGGTAATCATTTCTTGTTTCCAATTTCCATGTAACATTTTCTATATGAAATCTATTGTGACCTTTCATATATTTTTTAGTTCACAAAATTAATAAATAAAAAAAAGGAAATATTTCTTATTGTAACACTTTTTTAAAGTCATCTATTTATTATTTATCATAAAACATATTAAAGGTATTCACTTAAACGCCTCGTAAACTTTAGAAATTTACCACCTCGAAAATCAACTGTCAGATTTTGTATGGAAAATAATTTATGCAGACCTCATAATTTTCCGCGATGATTTAGGCTCGGAAATCAACCGCGGAAAGTTACGCAAGTCACAAATGTCAAACAGCCGTATGAATTATTTGTTTGATTCCATATTTACAGTAGATTTACGCAATGACATTTCCGAGGGGTGTTTACCTAAAGCACCGCAGAAATTTATACATTTACGAGCTGCATAAATTTATCAGATTAAGTGAATACCCTTATTGTTAAAGCTGAATGGCGTCATTTTCCTCCATTATTTGTGGACTAAATTGATTCATTAATTAAAAACTACGACTAACTTCAGGGTGCCCGATTCTGTATTTTTTTTACTGAAAGTGAAATTTTCCGAAACCGAATATTTGGTACTGTCAATTTCGAAGGCAGAATGAAAGCATTGATATGCTTTTGACATTTTAAGAAAATTATAGGTAAGTAGGTATTATAGAGGACGAATTCAAAAGCGAAACGAAAAGCAATTTCGAATAGGATGGACTTTCGGAACGAAATAGAAAGTAGGGCCCAGGTCGGTTGTCTTCTTGATTGGTTCAGAGAATTTTTCTAGAAAAACAAAACACATTTCGAAAAGAATAAAACATTGACATACTATACATGGACTGCTAGCAGCCAATTTTTCGTTGAAGCAAAAATAAGCACTAGCTCTTTTGGTTCACGGCGGAGAGAAACGAAAACACTCAAATGTCATCGAGCAATTCGTGCGATTTGGTTTGTGTCGAGGTTTGTGTGCTGAGTGTGCCATACTGCCATCTGTTATAGATCGTTTGAAATAATTTGAATAAGTCGTTATTTTTGCGCAGTTGCAATGTCTCTACAATGGATGGCACTGTGTTCTATGTAAAAAAAATAGCTAAGGCGCGCAGAGGTTGAAATCTCTTTCCTAATTTCGCCGCACTGAACCAAAAGGGCTAGTGCTTATGTTTGCTTAATTTTTCCTCGCAGGTTTGTATGAAACTGACATTTCACTAGCAGTCCATGTATAGTATGTCAATGGAATAAAATAATCAACAATACATTTTTGCAATCGATAAGAAAAAGTTTCTGAAATTTTACACATTAAATTGTCGCTGTCATTGACTTAGGTAGGGGAACCTGGGGCGGAATGAGGTCCGGCGCAAAATGGGATCTTGTCAATAACATCTCTTGCTGTCATTCAATATTCAAACTTGATTTATATCTCAGTGCAGTGGTGTGTGATCTCCCTAAAGATCTACGGACACGTCGCTTTGTGAGTTTTTTTTAGCTGTACAATAAATGGGTTTCTTATCAGTCACTTTGCAAATTTTGCAATTTTTTTTCAAGAAAAGTAGAATGTTTTTTCTATTTTTTGCTGTAGACTAAATTTATTAATAAATTAGTTACTACTCTTTTTTTTGTTTTCACTTAGAAAAAACTAATATTCTTCAAACTTCAAATGCTCTAAAAGAAAATAAACCAAGGAAAAAAATGTTAAGGACAAAAAAACGCCACCAGTTCCGAGGACGGGGATGCAGACGCAGACTGTCTTTATTGTAAGGACCTATACTCGATATCGACGGAAGGATGGTGTTCCTGTTTTATGTGCAAAAAATGGGGCCATAACTCTTGTGCAGGCACTGAGAGTGACGATGAAGGGGCGTTGGTTTGCGACTTCGGCAAAGAGTAAAAATAAAAGTTGAAGTCATTCATTAAAAGTTAAATGATGTTTTAATTTTTGAATTTGCATTAAATATACGATGTTTAGGCAAAACTGTCCCGTTCCACCCAGGGTTCCCCTACTCAATTCATATTTTCTACTCCGTCGTAAACATTCGTATAATATGGCCTTGCTTACTGTTAATCATTTTTACCCTTCACCTTAAATAGTTTGCAGGTCACAATAGATAACTTTTAATAAAAAAGTTCACAATTGTGAGTTAACTAAAAATAACTTGGAAGCAAAAAATGTTTATTAGTGCCACTCACAATCTTAAAAGCTGCTTTGACAATAGAATTGTAATAGATTCCTGCAAAATTTTTGAAGTGCAACTTCTTTAGCGAGGTTTAACAGCAAGTCCGAAAAAATTAAAAGTAAATCAAAGTGAAGCACTTGTTTTCCTCCTAAACGGCTAAGCCGATTTTGATGAAATTTGTTTGGTTAAGTTTTGTAGGCGAGTAAAAGAGCGTGATAAAATTAAAACAATGTTGTTCGCTCAACGGTTGACTAGAAACTAGCTAGCTTTATTTTCGGCTGACAAAGTTACGTGTATACAGTACATAGGATAGATACATGAATAAATAGTTGCAGTTGCATTATACGATTTAATACATTGAACATTAATACATTCAAAGCGTCTTGGTACAATTAAGAAATACAGAACATAAGCGAATACATTATAAATATAAGAGTATATGTCTTAAAATTAATATGTACATACGTAATTGAGTGGAATTTTCGACCACAGTTTCACAGTTGGACCGGGCCTGGATCGTTACTAAAGGGTGTCCCATAATGTAATTTCTATCAAAAATGTAATTTTGATAAAAAATACAGATTTTTTTAACTTTTTTATTGATTCATAGAGTAGGTATACAGATTGGAGTTATGTATGGAATAGTACATCGGATAAATGGCCGCCTCGGCTTTACTGGCAAGTACGTACCTACTCTTTTATTGAAAATTTCTATGACCATTTCGCATAAATGTGGCTGAATTTCATTAATACACCTCCCAATTTCCTCTTTCAAGGCGCTGGTGGTCGTGGGCTTGTTTGCATAGATCTTTGACTTTCAACTGAAAGAAAAAAGTTCAATTGCGTTTAATCGCAAGATCTGGATGGCAAGTTCTGATCGCAGAAACGGCCGATTACACGATTAGGAAATGACTCATGCAGTAATTGAATTGTTTCTCTGGCTGTGTGGCATGTGGCACCGTCTTGTTGGAACCACATGTTGGCCACACACATATCTTGGAACTAAATACTTGGTTGCCATGTCATGATAACGAACACCGCCTGACCAGCCGCATTTTCGAAGAAGAATGGTGCCTCCAGCCCAAAATCCACACCAAACAGTCACGCGGTGTGGATGCATTTGTATTTTAACAATTACTCGTGGGTTTTCTGAACCCCAAAAGCGACAATTTTGACATTTAACGAAACCATCAAGATGAAAATCAGCTTCATCGCTGAAGACGATTTTGTTCGAAAATTGCGGACTGTAGTTGACAAACCTTCATTTTTTTTAATATATTGCTCAACAACGAAAATGCATTCGTTCTTTTGTATAGTGCTCCATTTTTACTAACACCGAACTGTCAGCTGTCACATTGTTATCTTTTTTTGCGTTGGCATCACTGTACTATTAAATGGCGCAAAATTCAAATTTGCGTGAATTATGGGATACCCTTTATAAAGTGATTTCTATAAGATAAGTGATTTGTAGGAAGTCTCACTTGCTTTTTCTATTTTTTATATACTATTTATAGATAAAGTATTAAATTTGTAGTTGGTCTTTTAAGCTCGAAATTACGATTTAAGGTGGCAACTAACTCACTAATAAAGGGTCCGCCATCTAACGTTTTTTTTTCAACTAGTGTTTATTTCGCGAATGGTAACACTTCGCTCATGTCTGATTTGACTGATAATTAGTTTTATCCTTCCGCTGAACGAATATGATTGTGTATACGCTTGAACAACGCTGGGGACAACGCGTTTTCGCTTCGCTAAGTGGGCCTGCGATCGACTTAGAGAAGATGCCGATTTTGCCAAAAAAATCATCTTTTCAGATGAAGCTCATTTTGATCTTGGCGGGTATGTAAACAAGCAAAATTGTCGCATTTGGGGCACAGAAAACCCGCACGTATACATTGAAAAGCCAATATACCCAAAACGAGTCACTGTTTGGTGCGGATTTTGGTCCAGTCAATGGCGATCGTTATCGGGCCATGTTGAACGAATTTTTGTTCACAAAAATTGAAGAGGAGGATATTGGCAACATTTGGTTTCAACAGGACGGCGCTACGTGCCACACAGCCGAAGCTACACTCGATGTTTTGCGCCCTGTTTTTGAAGATCGCATTATCAGCCGCAGAGCTGATGTCGTTTGGCCACCGCGGAGCTGCGATTTGACACCGTTGGACTTTTATTTGTGGGGTGCCGTAAAAGATAAGTGTTACGCCGACATGCCAGAGACAATTGACGCTTTAAAGGACAATATTCGTGAAGCCATTGGTGAAATACAGCTGCAGACAATCGATAATGTGCTTAAAAATTGGACCGATCGTGTAGGCTACTGCATGGCCAGCCGAGGCAGCCATTTGAATGAAATTATTTTCCATTATTAACCGAAAGGATTGTACTTTCAAATAAAAAAAGAAATTTGAGAAAATATTCAGTAGTTTTTTTTTTTATAGCATTTTCAAAAAAAAAATTATTTGGCGGACCCTTTATAATAATCATTATATTTTGTAGGTCACAATGGACAATTTTATATGAAAATATTCGCTATTGTCAGTTCGAAAAATGTAGCCTGGACCTGGACAATAAAAGTGATTTAGTACGTACCGTGCAAAAGGTTTGCTCATTAGTGCCGTGACCAGTAATTAAATTTCACTTCAGCCTACGAACTGAAGTTCAGTTTCTCTTCAACAAATAATCTCAATTGACACAATTGTCATATAATACAGCCAGCGTTTGCTGTGCGCCGACCATCCCCATTCAACTTGTTCTACTTCCGTTTGTAGTCAAGGTTCTGCCTCTTCCTCAGTCGGTTGGAAAAATATCACTCCAATTCCTCACTGCATAATAAATGATTATGATGATAATAAATTTCCTTCCGTATAATCTGTAACGATTGCCGAAGAGTTGTTCCCACCTCCAAAACAGGCGGCGAACATAAGAAATAAAATTATATAGCCGGCGAGAGATGGAGATACCTATACTGCTGCTCAGAGGGCCACCCCTCAAAGTCGTCCTTAAATTCTAATCCAGTGCAGATTGCGGAGCAATTTGCTTCGATTAAATTAGCCATCCACAAGCAACAGCGGTATAATGGTGCTAAGCGCGCGCCACCCACACTTATCGGCCCGACCAACCCTCGTCACCATGTGCACAATGGTATAGCAACGCGTGCAACGGGGTGAGCCCTAAAAGGGTCTTTATAATAATGATGGTGGTGTTAGAAACGTATATCTATCATTACAGGCACATACATCGTGTTGTTATGCCGAGAATTTGTAGCCGTACAACCCGATGATATGTTATCATCGTCAACCTGCCGAACACCAACACATAATATTTTCCCCCTCCACCCTTCGACAAGGCAGATGAGCGTACGACTCTCGGTCTCGGCGTTGTTAACCATTGAGAACACTGTTCTAAGGACATCCACCACATGAAAACACATAGTTCTGGGGTTGTATGGGCTCTGCGGCATGGGAATGATGCAATAGACCTACACCAGACATTATGGAGACTGCCGACACGACACGACGAAGACATATCGCATGCGATAGATGATTATTTCCACTATAATGCATCTGACTTCTGTTGTGTTGGCTATACTATTGTACGTGTGAAAGAATCCCCGACAAGGGGGATGTGGTGGCAGTCATGTCGTTGGCGTTAACGCTTTTTGATTTTTATTGAGTCAGCTAAATTCATTGGATTTTTGTTCCCCTTTCAAAGCAGCCATCAGGGGTGGTAATGGTAGTCGTGGTGGTTACGGTTTAATAGCATGACAATTGTACGGTATTCATTTAGTGATTTCGTCTGCGAATGGTTTAATTATTTCCATCTTAATTTGTGAGGCTGCAAATGATAAAGTGAAGGACAACTTAATAAACACTCTTTTTTGAATAAGGAGATATGCGATTTATATTTCTACTATATGACTGCCGTTAGCGTAGTAAAATTGAATATGCAAATGATGCAGGAAGCAGGAGAGTAAATTATTCTCGACAAAGTCCTCACAGCATGCGGCTTTCATTTAAGCAATTAAACGTTGCAACGGATTGAGACGGTTTCTTTACTAAACTGTTTTCTTTGTTGCGCAGTGTGTAAGGGTCGCTAATGAATTGGTGGATAAATAAGGTCCTAGTACGTATTTCTTTCTACTTACATCTCTCCGTAGGTATATATTGGGATCTTTTTTTAAAAGGTGTACCCTGACGAAAAGTGTTAGAATTTAATTCAGAACCATTTGGGCTGTAGGTCAGTCCTAGTAATACATATACAAATGTTCACAATAAGTTACCTATCTAACAAACGTCAAACAGTTTACACCAAATTTGACGTAACTTCTCGGTTTTTGATTCGTAGAAGGACGGCCATAGCATTCTTGCGGTATTACAAGTGTTTAAGGTGACCGTGACCCATTTTGCGTTCTCTTGTGGTTTTTCTCTCTGCTTCAAACTTGAGTGTGCAAGGCGGGATGTCCACAGAGGGATTAGCTTGTTCTTGCTAATTCGTCTGCTTACCTTGTGCTGTGTACCAAGAGCCTTGAGTTCTTTGCGACAGCACTTCACAAGCTTCGATTTTATTTCAGTTATGGCTTTTATTGCTGCCTGGCTGTCGATAAAGAAGAAGAAGGTACTACCTTCAGGTAGTATAGCCCTTACCACAGACTCACGGGCTGCTGTTGTCACTGCCAGGACCTCTGCTTGGAAAACGCTGCTATGGTCGGGGAGGTGTATCGATTTTGATATACCCAGCGATTCAGAGATCCCTACCCCAGTGGCCATTTTTGATCCGGTTGTGAATACGGCTATTGTTGGTGTATTAGGTACGAGTCCGTCTCTCCATTCTTCCCTGCTAGGATAGGCGCTAGAAAATGGTCTTGTAAACTCTGATGGGGACTGGTCTTGTAAACTACAGAGGACTAGAACTTTCAACAATTTAAATGAAGAATTAACACATACCTATCTACAAGCATTTCAGTTCAGTGTGTTTTTCAATAAGAAAAGAAAAAATGTGCACGACTGGGTCGCACGTAACTTTCTCGTTTAATGCGAATCTCGCAGAATCTCCGAGTCATTTCAGCAAATTTTTTAAAATCATACGCACTCAAGATGTACTCAGTTAACTGAGCACTTGTTAATTAACAACGTAATACATACTACATAAACATACGAATTAACTTCAACATTTTATTACTTTCAAATTTCACCCCGAACTGACACTTGAAGGAGGCAAGTAGGCGATGAATTTCGAATTATATTGCCACTGAAGTTTTGGGCTTTGCAAAAATATATCGTGTGTGAATAAAGATCGGGATTTGGGTAGTCATTTTTGAGAAATATTCATAAAACGGCAATATTCGAGTTTTCTGAGAAAAACTAAGTACGTGATCATGTTTAGAATGCTTATGTTGTCTTAAATATGTATTTTGATCAAAATCGTTAGAGCGGTTTTTTGTAAAATTATGCTGACAAATGTTACAATTTGAATTCGAAAAGCACTGTTATTAAACTGTTTAGCTAAAAACTGAGTACGACATATTCTTCAGGATATAAACATTAGGTACCTAGCAGATATATTTTCATCCAAATCGAAAATGGCGTTTTCGAGATATGAGCAGTTTTTAAAGTACCGGTTTTAGCGATTGGGAAGGACGCATTCATGGTTCAAAAAACACTGAGCCAGTGGTATTACTATAGATTTAAGCATTACCTGAAAGTAACATTTTTATTATAATCGAAAATGGCGTTTTTGAGATATAAGCAGTTTTTTAAAGTACTTTTATTAGGGATTTGGGTGGATATCAAAGGACGTAGTCTTTTTAGGGAAAAACTGAGTTTGCTATCAAGTTAAGCATGACAATAGTACCTTAAAAATATATTTTTTTTTACCGTTTTCGAGAAAAAGCCAATTTTCAAAACTGCCGTTGATGGACTTTTTAGCGAAAAACTGGGTATGCAGTCATGTTAAGCATGCCTACACTAACTCAACGATCAATTTCATTTCAAATCGTTAGAGCCGTTTTCGAAAAAATCTTAATTGTTTAATATTCCGTAAAATGTTTATAAACACTGTGTTTTGCAACTGTTTAGCTCAAAACTGAGCAAATGGTATTACTATGTATTTAAGCATTACCTGAAAGTAAAATTTTTATCATAATCGAAAATGGCGTTTTTGAGATATGAGCCGTTTTTTGAAGTACTTTTTTTTATTAGGGATTTGGGTGGATATCAAAGGACGCAGTCTTTTTAAGGAAAAACTGAGTTTGCTATTAAGTTAAGAATGACAATAGTACCTTAAAAAAAAAATTTTTTTAAATCGTTTTTACCGTTTTCGAGAAAAAGCCAATTTTCAAAACTGCCGTTGCTGGACTTTTTAGCGAAAAACTGGGTATGCAATCATGTTAAGCATGCTTACATTAACTCAACTATCAATTTTGGTTCAAATCGTTGGAGCCGTTTTCGAAAAATCTAAATTTAGGCATATTTCGTGATATTTCGTAAAATTTTTATATGGAAGGTACCGTTAATATTAGGTCTAGCTTAAAAAAAAAAAGTCCCGAGCGGGAAGCCTACAAACTCTAAATACGAAGTTTGAAGCAAATCCGTCCAAGCGTTTAGATTCCCCAGGGGTGGAATGTACGAAAACAATATCTTTCTCTTACTACGTATACGAGAAAGTTAAAAAACACATTTATGATCTAGCTTCTAGATACTTTGTCCTGCAAATCTGAGTGGTTAGCCTTCGCTCCAGTTATCCGGTTAGTGTCGGCTATTTTATCCTACCATCCGTACTCAACTACTACATATATATAAACTTTATGTAAGAGCTTCCTTTCCCTGCAACAATTCGGCACCAAAATCGAATTAAATTCAACGTAATTTAACGCTTTATACGTCTCTTGATGAATCTTGAATTATTTAATCGATATTCGTGAGCTTATTCCAAGTAAAAGCATCAACCAATTTCCATAAAATCTATCTCATTGTCGGAATTATTGTCAGGGTCACCTGCCCCTTATTCAGAAAATGATTACGCTATCTCCGTCCCAGCGTATATCGCGTAATGAATTCATACAACGAGAAAGAGTGAGATCGATTTCCATTTTGCTGGATTAACTTTTAACAACATCCTCCCTGGTATGGCGGCAAGGTTTTAAAAAGAATATCGAAACAATTGGCAAAGAAGCATTGCTATCACCATGATTACACCCCATGATGTATTATCATTTTCATTCCTTCTGCAGGGAGGTATAGATCCCTAATCAATGTACGGAACATTGAATTAATGCGTTCTTCCCTTCTTCATCGAACAATTGCGCATATTTTACGGTCTGGGAGTGGTAACTACTAACAACGGCATCCTGGCGCTGGCATAGTCGTGTATCGGTGTTGCCACATTTAGATGGCTTTGTATCCATGTCCGTTCCAAGTGTGTGTATTTGTTAACAGATACTTTGCCAGAGATGAAAGAACTAAAATGCGATTAAGTGATTAGATGAAGGATTTTCCGGAGCTCAAGTTTTTTTTTCTTTATTTCTCCTTTATCTGTTAGTCTTATGTAGACTTAGGGTTCGAATCGAACTCGAAGGGGGCCTTTTTTATTCGTTATTCCTTTGTCCTACCAAACTGATTATTGTGGCGTTTTTGAAATAGTTCTTGGAAGGATTTTATTTTCGAGAAAAATGGTTGTGTTTCTAATTTTAAAGGCAAATACATATGTATTAGAAAAAAAGAAGTTTGCGGTTTTGCTAATGGTAAAGGTGCTAGTACACGATATGTAGCACGCCTCATATATATGTAGCACTGACCTAATTTTGACGTCAGCGTATGGAGCCAATGGCTACATACCGTGTACTAGCCCCCTTTGTGCCACTCATATGAGGCACGATATGAGGCATTCGTGACACACACGCATTGTGTGGCTTTTCGACAGTCCGTGTACTACCCTAGCACATACAATGTGTGCCAATACGCTACATAAAGTCAAGTGGTTACCTGCACGGCTCGTATGTATTTTTGAATGCAATTTCAGCATTTCAGTTTGTGTCCGTGTGTTTTGTACGAGCAGCATGGTATTTCCTTTTTTGTGGGTCATAAAAGTAGTGAACGCGACGGGATAACTTAAATACACCCAAAGCAATAAGACAATTAGTACCTACAGTTCGTGTACTAGCACCTTAAGAGTCTTATCAAAAATAACTTTTTAAATGGGCCATGCATTTAGATGTTGCTATACGTGGAAAAGTTTGCTAGTGGTTTTATGAACAATTCGTAGGTATACTAGACAGTGGCCCAGTAGTTAGCGTGTTTTGCAAAGTGTCAGACTTCTAAATCGTCCTGCATCTTTGAAGTGGACAACGAAATCCAGTTGATTCAAACTCCGTCTAAAGAATGTGCACGACTGGGTCGCACGTATGTAACTTTCTCGTTTATTGCGAATCTCGCAGAATCTCAGAGTCATTTCAGCAAATTTTAAGTTTAAAATCATACGCACTCAAGACGTACTCAGTATTACGTTGTTAATTAACAAGTGCTATTATTAGGGATTTGGGTGGATATCAAAGGACGCAGTCTTTTTAGGGAAAAACTGAGTTTGCTATCAAGTTAAGAATGACAATAGTAACTACCTTAAAAATAAGTTTTTTTTTAATCGTTTTTACCGTTTTCGAGAAAAAGCCAATTTTTAAGACTGCCGTTGCTGGACTTTTTAGCGAAAAACTGACTGGGTATACAGTCATGTTAAGTATGCCTACATTAACTCAACGATCAATTTTAGTTCAAATCGTTAGAGACGTTTTCGAAAAAATCTAAATTTAGGCATATTTCGTCATATTTCGTAAAATTTTTATATGGGAGGTACCGTTAATATTAGCGCTAGCTGAAAAAAAAAAAACGTCCCGAGCGGGAAGCCTACAAACTCTAAATACCTACGAACACTGAACCAAATTTGGTAGTCATATTGACAAAAACGTAGGTAGACTTGAAGAAATGGCGATCAATATAAGGTCAACACCTCCTATCCGTTGTTTTCACAAATATTTTGTTATATTTAAGAAATATTGTCATTTCGAAAATAATTTCTTAAATTTTTCGTTGTGGTGTTAAATCCACAAAAATTTGTTATAGTGATAAAATTTCATCATTCTTCCATGTTATTCCTTTTAAAAAAATATTCTTCAAATTGAAAATACATTCTTTAATTCGACGCATCGTGCACTTTAAATTAACGAAATTTTCTTCATTTTTACGTATTCTTTCTTTATTTCAACACTTCAATTTATTGATATTCAAGAAATATTCTTCAATTTTACGCATTGTTTTTCTTCAAATTAACTTATTTATTTATTCAAATTAATGATTTTTTTTTGTCAGTTATTATTCAAACTTACAACAAAACAAAAACGAAACGTTTTTAAAGTTAATAAAATTTTTTTTTATTTTCTTAGCATAAGGTAAATTATAAAGTTGAAATTTTGTTTGTAACTTACATAATATGTACATATTTATAAGTGAATATACCTACTTGAAGATGGTCCTTGTCATATTTGGAATTGATGAAAGCAGGCTTGGATAAAGGTCGTACAAGGTCCTAGCTATATGTATGTACTTGGAAAAATTAAACAAATTGAAAACATTAAAGTTTGTTTATAAATTGTTATGTCATTAGAAAATACAACGACATTCTTACGGTTCATTTATGGTGATCATTGGCTGAATGTTCTTTTACTTGTTGCATCTCCTCCGCACATACCCAACGGTTGATCCAACTAGCAGAGAGCTAGCCTAGAAAAGCATGTTGCTTTTGGGAAAAATATTATAATTAAAAGTGAACTTTTTTTAAACTCATTTAACTGCGATTAGGTAAATATAGGTAGAAGGATCATAGACGAAATTTTGAAAAATATTTATACATATATTACTTACGTTTTTCTTATACAAGTGTGTTTGAGAAACACTTCCTTTGCACTTATTTTATTGCTTTACTTTTATTTATCAATTCTTTATCCTCCCGATTTCACTTTGGCAATTCACTTTCTAGAATAAAACGTATCACTTCGAGCGCAACAGCGAACAATAACATTTTAAAGAAACTTCTTCAAATTGATGAAAAACCGTTAAGATTCTAAAAATATGTTATGAAAAATTGTTGATTTGAATAACTGATTCTTCTAAAAATGAATAAAATATTTTCTTCAATATCACCTACGGGATTTAGTTAAGTCAACGACTTCAGTTTGTCAAAATGACGAAATTTCATTCGTTTAAATAAAATACTAAATCGGACAGCAGTTGAAGAATTTTATTGATTTTGAATATTAAATTTTCAATAAAACGAAAAGTTTTATGAAAAATTGTCGATTCGAATAATAAATTCTTCAAAGATTGACAAAATATTTTCGTCAATATCACCTACGCGATTTGGTTCAGTGAAGTTTGAAGCAAATCCGTCCAAGCGTTTAGATTCCCCAGGGGTGGGACAGACAAATATACGGACGGACAGAATTGCGAGACCCACTTTTTTGAGTTCCCCTATCATCGTAGTATCAGAATTGATCAAAATCTCGAGTTCGGAATTTTGTACGAATACAATAACTTGTAGCTAGCGATTTTCGGTAGAGTTTAAAAAGGTTCCCAAAATAACGACAAAGACGCAGTTCTTTTTTTTGTTCTAAAAATTATTTTATTAAATCAAATATTGTTTATGAAATTTAATATCTACACAATTTCTGGGGACGACTATTGGGTTTAGTTTCCACCCGCGGTAAATGCTGTCCTAGGGACCGCAGTATCCGCTAAAGTAGGGACTAATCCAAATAGTATGCGCGCAGAGAGTGTATCAGGTTGTTAGTAGGCGGTATTACCTCCGTACTGTGTGTAACTCGACAAACTCCCGGTTGACTGAGTGAGAAGTGATCATTCCTGGATTCGAGCGTCCTTTTTATACGTTTTTAAAAGAGCTTTTTTCATGAGCTTTACATATTTTTGTACAGTAATAGTAGGAAACTTATACTTTTAGTACAGTAATAACAAAAGTTTGAGTACAGTAATGATAGTAAATGCTTAGATACTAATTGAATTGAATTGAATTGAATTGAATAGAAAATGATATGAATAGAACAATTAAATGAATAAAAAAATTATGTAACTAAGTAGAATTTGAATTGAATAGAATAATTAAATGAATATAAAAATTAAGTAATTAAGTAGAAATTGAATTGAATAATTAAATGAATAGAAAAATTAAGTAATTAAGTGAATAGTTGAAAGAAAATATATATATTACTTCTTATCAATATTTATAGTTGTTACAAACTTTCTTTTACTACGTATACGAGAAAGTTAAAAAAACAGGCAAAAGTAAAAGTGTGAATTCAAACCACGTTTTTGCGAAACTCCCATATCCTTCAAAATTAACACGCCAAAGATAAATAATAAACGATTTTCAAAAGTGAGCAGATACCACGCCTCGTGAATGGCGAATATAAAATGTTTAATTTTTCTTTCTGTGCACTGCAAGTCCTCTACCAAATTTTAACAATTTACGATAATCGGAAATGGCCTAAATAAATAATAACGCGATTTTAAAAAGTGAGCATTTTCGACTTTTTCCAGTGTACGCACCACAGGATCTAGCATTCTACTAAATTTCACGATTCTAGAATCGCAAAAAGTGCTTCATAATTTTGATGATCATCATCTTAGTGAGTGAGTCAGTCAGTTACGATTTTTGTGATTCTTGAAGTCCTGTATATGTTGAGAACCACTAATGCTTTAGAGATGAAGTTTTGTGAGGTTGACCTTTTCAATGAGCTTGGTAAATGTTACAAGTTGAACATTTTTGGCTTAATTGGTTTCGAGGTTAGATGGGTGTCGAAAACAGCCTGAGTTTGTTCCTGTAAAAAGGGTAAGTGCATTTACTATAGAGAACGTGGCAGGGGCACTTCCGTGCCCTTTCTTAGAAGGTTAGGTTAGGTTGAAGTGGCTATCGACAAGGGTCAACACACTTAGACCACTATTAGGTCCCTTGTGATACCACATCAATCTAGTTTCGTCCTACTTGTTGAACCAGTTTGAGCTTCTAATGAAGTCTATTAGACTTCGGATGTCTATGTTCACAGATCGTTGTAATAGAAAGCTCGCAGATGGAGTTTTCGTTTTTTGAAGAGAGACGGACAGAGAAAGTAGAAAATGGTCTCCTCCTCGTCATCGTCCAAACACCTACACCTACGCCTAGTCACATATGTAGCGTCAAGAGAAATCAAATTCTTAGAAGGGTTAAGATCTAACTTTTATTAAATCTGTTTTGTCGCTAGACATGTCGTGCTCTTGACACTTGTACACTTACAGCCTTATTTATAAAATTTATACACTCTCTATAATAACTCTAAACGCAAAAATCTAGTATATATTTTTGCGTTTAGACCTATTATAGAGAGTGTATAAAGTTTATAAATAAGGCTGTTAAGGTTTTGTTCTTTTGATACGGATCGATACGTTTGACCGTAAAATGTTAGCTCGTATTCAGAGAAGCCCATAAATACAAACAGCATTTCGAAGTTGACCCTAAAATAAAAGCCTGTAATTCAGAAGCCCGTAAATGAAAATTTTCAAAAAGCCGGTATTTTTTACGTGCTTGCACTTATTCCAAATCCGACAGTGATCATAGGCAAGGGGGTTGTAGTACAATTACGGGCTTTTGGATTGCAGTCAAACGTATCCAACCCATTTGATGTTTCTTTGGAGTTAGTGGTATTTTTTGCTGGTCCACCGTGAAATTGCTTAGAGACGAACCGCTGCCGTTTGCCTGCTAAAAATGTGAATGGGTGTCAGATGAAATAGGATTTTAAGTGTAGCGGAAGGGGTAGTTCGTAGAGCTCTGCCGATTCAAAAGTATGCTGTTGTTTAAGGCGGTGGCCATGGTGCAGTGGTTAGAGTCATTGCTTGTGACCCTAGCGGCGTTGGTTCGAGCCCCGGCGGGGGACAGCAATACTCTGCCACCGACCATAAAGAGAAACGAATAATATCAGAGTTTCTTCACCGCACTACACCTGCTTGGTAGTACAATGGACCGTGATTCGTCTGAGTGCTCCAGGATTTGGAAAAAAAATGCTGTTGTTTGGACTTTGTCTAGTTTATACTGCGATTAACCGCTTTTTCGAAGGCCGTCAGAGACGAGACGAGGGTATAATACGAGGTTATGTACTATTTACTTAATTGTCGGGCTCCCGACCCGTGTAGAGTCTTTGCCTATGACATTGCAGCCTTCCATCCTCTACGATCGCGGGAACGCTGCTTCCAGTTGCCCAGACCAACCGCTCTGGCACTGGCATCCACGATGGCTTAGTCTTTGAAACGGAGTTTCGGTCTTCCTTGTCTTATCGTACCTGGGGGGCTGGGATTTGAGGATCCTCTTAGCTATAGCTTGGTCGAGCTAATGTAGTCGACGTGTTTTGGCTTTTTGAACTACATCCACATCTTGGTACAGCTCATAGAGTTCGCGGTTGCATATAGCACACATTTCGTCCTTCGAATTAGGAGTTTTGAACCCAATCGCTTTGCCAAACCGAAGTAGCAACGGGTTCCTATAGGGTAATTCTTCGCCGGATCTGCACTACGGTGTCATTCGAGGAGTTCACGTTTACTCCGAGATAGGTGAACTCCTTTAGTACCTACCTCGAAATTGTTGCTATCAATAGTGACGTTTTGTCCTAGGCGGTGGACATATGCCTGTTTGTTTGTTGATAGCATGTACTTAGTCTTGTCCTCATTCAAACACTTCAAGCCCAACGGATTTCACCTGTTCTTCAATCGCTGTGAACGTTTCTATCACGGCACGCTGGGAGCGACCGATGATGTCAATTTCGTCCGCATACCCCAGCAGCTGAACGGACCTGTTGAAAGTAGTGCCTTCCGCGTTGACACCTACCCTGCGCACTATCTGCTCCAGTACAAGATTGAAGAAGTCGCATGATAGCGCGTCTCCTTGCCGAAATCCGGTGCATGTTTGAAATAGTTCGGAGGAACTACTGCACGTTGCAGCGAGTGTTTTCCAGGGACACAGCTGAAGCAGTTTTGCCCGGAATGCGAATTCGGCCATCGCCATACAGAGCTCCTGACGATGTATACTATCATACGCAGCTTTGAATTTTGAAGTCACTGAATAGGTGGTGAGTTTCGACTTGAAATTCGTTGGTCTTCTCCAGGATTTGCCTCAGTGTGAAAATTTGGTCAATAGTCGATCTGCCGGGCGAGAAGCCACAATGGGACGTGCCGATTAGTGAGTTGCAGAACGGTTTAAGACGTTCACACACTACTTTGGATAGGATCTTATACGTGAGGTTATGTAGCCCCCATTTATTTTCCATATATTTAGCTTCATTGGAATGATGTGCTCCTTCAGCTTTAGCCATCGGCTGATATCTTATCCTTTGGGAAGTGTGCAATTAGCTTGACCGTCATATTCAGCATTTTTTTTTCGTCGAGCTTCTTAAAAACTTGTGGTATTCTTAATCCTCCCTGTCCCTGTCCACTTACTGTCCAATTGGAAATCCCACCCATGAACAATAATAAAGCCACAACAATTCACAAACCGCCCCATGACGTATTCTACTATCATCTATTTGTTTACACTCAAACTCGACTCGAAGAAAGACGTAGTTATCCCTTGTCCAAACCATGACTAAATTACCCCATATGCACATACCAAATTCCCAGCACAATCTTCCTCATCAATCCATTAACAACTTGTATCCTGGGTTGACGTGTGTGCTGTGTGTGCCTGTGCACTTGTTTCGCATTTCTACTTAATATGCATTCAAGTTCCGTAGTTTTTTTTTTCTCGTTTCCTCTTTCTCTTCTTCCGATAGCTATACGAGTATATTGTGTATTTGACAAATATTTACCAAGAACTTAATAAAAACATTCATCGCACTCGCACCCAGATAGAGATCTACCCGTCTATGCTAACAAAGTCTGCTCTGCACCCTTCCTGCGCCGTATCTTCTCACATTTCGTCAACAACTTAGCAACGGGTATTCCAATTTCGAAACACAAAAGGGGTAACTCGCTAATATATGTCGTTCGCGGCGTTCCCGTTGTATTGCTCAGCACTAGCATTTTAGAAAAGAAAAAGGTTTCTCCATTGACACGGTTCTACTTCATCAGTCGGCGGCACGGCGCGCGCTAAGTTCCCTGTCGCAAGGGGGTGGTTACGAGCAGAGAGGAGAACTTAATTACGAGATATCGACAAACGGTGTGCTGCAGATCTCCTGTCCCTTGGCAATGGCACGTGCTTTGATAGATTCGAATTGTAAGATTTTTTTTTTGTGTTGCTCTCACTCTCTTTGAGATTAATGTACGCATTAGTGGATTTAATGTATTTTTACCCCCCTTACCGGCAGGTCCTTTTTTTTTTATATATATATATGTACCAATGTGTGGAGTAGATCCGTCTAGGCATTGGGTTTGTATTTATTTTGCCGAATTGCTTTTTCTGGCGTTGCTCTTATTTGATGGAAGAGAAAACAAATCTTGTATAGACGGGGGGGTTGACAGAAGCCACCCCCACGTATTCGCATCCTGACGACAGGTAGGATTTCATTCTACACACACGGAAATAATAACCGATGGGGTGAGTTTCAATATCAAATGGATTAGTTTTGTACCCGACCAAGGGTGGGGGTATATCGGTATCGAGTTAAAAAAAAAATCTAATAAAAAGCGCTGATGCTGATCCGATGTGATTCCTGTTTGCTTTTTTATTGCGGAAAATGCTTGTCGATTTGAGAGAGAGATACGTAGCTAAACGTGATTTGATGGATAGGGATGATTGACCTTATAGTAACAGAGCATGGGGTGCGCTGGAGTTTATTAACTTTTTACGCAATTGCTTGTATAGTTACGTTAATGGTATCGGTTTACATGTACCATGCAAATACTATTACAAGTTGAATGGTAAAATTTAACTGTCGGATGGTGTATATAGAAATACTAGCTGTACCTGCCCAGCCATTTTAGACGACTAATGCCACCTCAGCTTTTGAAATAAGTTTTAATAATTTAATATTCTCGCGAATTCTCAACTTTTATTTTCTCAAATTTGCTAAAGCTAAAATTAAAAGTTATTTCAAAAACTGAGCTGGGACCGAATCGTCTCATCCGCAAACGAGCAATACGTGCCGGAATTTTTTTTTGCTTCAAGTATAAAATCGGTTGATTTCGTTCACGGATGTGGCGATTCGGCCGCGGCCTCTGGCTTTAAGCTTGGAAAAATTTGAGAAAATAAAAGTTAAAAATTCGCACGAATTCTTCTAGTAGATTTTTGTTTTGATACCAAAATAGGAAAATGAAAAATGTTCCAAATGATCTTCAAACAATTAAGATAATTTTTCATTTATCCCAATAAAATACAAAAACGCCCCAAAACAATGAAAATTTCATAAGAATTTTTGTTGTTGCTTACGAATTATTATTTTGGGGCAATTTTTCATTCGTTTGGGGCAATTTTTCATTCGTTTGGGGCAATTTTTCCCACGCCCCTTTGTCCAATTTTTGTTACATACAAACCTTCTACAAAAGAATACCTTTCCAGAAAAAAAAGAATCATCAAATTCGGTCTAGCCAAACTCAAGTTATAAACGGACAAACATATTTCAAACTCATTTTTATACAGGGTCCGCCAAATAACTTTTTTTTTTTTGAAATTGCTATAAAAAAAAACTACTGAATATTTTCTCAAATTTCTTTTATTATTTGAAAGTACAATCCTACCGGTTAATAATGGAAAATAATTTCATTCAAATGGCTGCCTCGGCTGGCCATGTAGTAGCCTACACGATCGGTCCAATTTTTAAGCACATTATCGATTGTGTGCAGCTGTATTTCACCAATGGCTTCATGAATATTGTCCTTTAAAGCGTCAATTGTCTCTGGCATGTCGGCGTAACACTTATCTTTTACGGCACCCCACAAATAATAGTTGCAGCTCCGCGGTGGCCAAACGACATCAGCTCTGCGGCTGATAATGCAAAACATCGAGTGTAGCTTCGGCTGTGTGGCACGTAGCGCCGTCCTGTTGAAACCAAATGTTGCCAATATCCTCCTCTTCAATTTTTGTGAACAAAGATTCGTTCAACATGGCCCGACATTGACTGTAACGGCCATTCCTTGCTCATTTTCGAAGAAAAATGGCCCAATTATGCCTCTGGACCAAAATCCGCACCAAACAGTGACTCGTTTTGGGTATATCGGCTTTTCAATGTATGCGTGCGGGTTTTCTGTGCCCCAAATGCGACAATTTTGCTTGTTTACATACCCGCCAAGATCAAAATGAGCTTCATCTGAAAAGATGATTTTTTTTGGCAAAATCGGCATCTTCTCTAAGTCGATCGCAGGCCCACATTACCATGATTTTCAAAGTAATGTCGCAATATTTCCCAGCGTTGTTCAAGCGTATACACAACCATATTCGTTCAGCGGAAGGATAAAACTAATTATCTGTCAAATCAGACATGAGCTAAGTGTTACCATTCGCGAAATAAGCACTAGTTGAAAAGAAAAACGTTAGATGGCGGACCCTTTATATAAAAGAAGAAGATAGATAAGCACAGCAGAAAGGCATCCACAGATGCTGAAAGACGCAGACTTAGGATGTTGAGCTATAGTTCATCTAAAAATAAGCAACTTAAATCACCATGCATATATTTGACTTACTTAGGTAGCGTATAACAATTCGAGATTGACCTGGACCCTCAACTAATACGGTTTTCTGCGGGCTTTTTCGCAATCTAAGTGCGCAGTAGCGCAGTGGTTAGTGTGCTGGACTACTGTGCGAGGGATCCCAGGTTCGATCTCCGGAAAAACACAAATTACATCTTAAAGTTTTTTTCTATACTGCGCTATCTCTCGCGAACGTCTGACAAACATCCGAGAGTATTGACTGTCATGAAAATGCTTCTCAATTCAGCCGTTAGGACTCGGCATAAAATTGTAGGTCCCTTCCATGCGTCCCAAAAATAGAAACTCACACAAAACGAATGGTTGCGAGAAGCTATGCCTTGGGTGTCTACCCGCCTGTTGCGCAACCTATTTATTTATTTTTGTTTAAGTGCCGTTCCACTTGTGCCCGCCATCTGTTACTCGCTCTATATGTCCTATCCATCCGAGAAGACTGATTCGTACTTTTCTGACCAGTCGGCGCAAGCTGTACCGAAAATCACACAAGGAATTTTGCGTTCAGAGGAATTAGGGATGTTATAATATAATTCGTCTTCGCTAAGATACATACAAGTTTCTGTGCCATTTCTTAGCTGGATTGCCAGTATTAAGGCCTTACAGTCCTAATTGTTTTCGGATGAGGCTTTAGTTAACATTGCATGTACAATATCTTGAATGTCGCACGGTGTGAGCGCCTAAAAGCATTTGTCAACTGGTTGGCCTCTACCACTCTACCAGCGCGATTTTAATGCCGGTACATAGCCGCACGGCGGCGCACAAACATTCATGACAGACCTTGGAGAAAACCTAAGAACCGATGCAGAACGCATAAATGTGGGAAATAATATCAGTGAGATCTTTGATCTCAGAATGACAAAGTAATGCGTAGTCTTCAACATCATATACATTTTGTATGTATGTATGTAATAGAGACATTAGCACAGGCCTCGGCCCTCATTGAAGCTAAGCTCTGGGCCTCCGGGTATCATAGAATAGCGCCAATGCAAATGGACAAACTAAACCCGTAAATGAGCTAAGTGAATAATTACAGAGACGTAAATATTCAAGGTTCTCACATATTACCGTTTGAACTGAGTTTATGAACTTCCTCCTGAGGGATCTTATCAAAGTAGAGCTGGACCTTTGACGATGTCATTATACCTGGTGGCACCCAGGTGTAACCCAATTGTCGTGGATCTGATTCCCAGTGTGTTGGCGAAATACTCTTGAAGCCGATGTGACCTGTTCCTGGTAAATGGCATGCGCTCTGCGCGAGCACTTGCATGTTTGACACGTTTTTTCATTCGCACTCGAACACTTGCGGTCACTTTTGGCCAACACATGCACCGCGCAGTATATTTGTTGACTTCTTCCTTCGAATCGCCATGTGATGCGGTGTCTTGCGAATGACAATCTATTGAACTTCGAACTCGTCCATGGCTTTCTTCAGATTTAATCCATTATTCGACCGATAACGTTCCAATTGTGTTCCATTACACCGGCACTTATTATTATCCTCAAGCAAATGCATTTCTCGCTTTAAATTATTTGTTCTAAATTTGCTTATTTATTTATTTATTGACGTACACTTTCGAAGGCTACTCCGCTTGAACCCCAGGGTTTTCGCTCAGTCTTCCACATCATATACATTTTATAAGAAAATCTTTTGCTGTAGGTATTGTATATAACAACCGAATCCCCAGTTTCTCTTCTTCTGTAAAGTATATTGTATGAACTTAAACAGTTTTACAGTTTGTACAATCAACTTCTGTTGGAACCTTAGAATTATGCGATTTACATTTGGTCGTGTAAGGAAGACACTTTGGCCACTTAGATTTCGTAACGTTGACCTTCCAGTTATCTGGGTTTCGTTTTCTGAGTCTTGTCAACTTGCTCACATTTACTTCATCTTTACAATCTCTGAAGTCGGAAATTAAACTTTCTGTTATAAAAGCAGAAGCCTCAAATGAAGGATGCGCTAAAGTCTTCCTCATAATCATCATTACGATAGTCCACAACTTTAATTATTGTAGACTCCATTGTTTCTTGGGTGTTTAAAAAGGCCTTGAGTTGACTGCAAGTGCATGCTCCAAAATCGCAGTTTAAAGGGTCGCATTACTTCTAATTCGGCCTATACTGATGATGTTCTTTTCATTAGGTATACTTTCCTCCGCCCAAATCTTGAAGATCGTCATTCTTTGCCTTAAGTATTAAGTACCTCTATCGGCTCGTGGTCGTGGTTTGATTCAGCCAGCAGCTTTGTTCTATGCTTGAGTTTAAATATTCCTTTGCTGCTTATTTTATGAACAAAAGGCTTGCCTTTCATCGTTAAATGTCTCGTTCTGTCTGCCATCTTTGTCATTTGCCAGTTCGTAGAAGTGCATTTCCCATATCCCTAATATCGACTGTGACTCTATACTACAAGATTTCATTGCTGACAAGGCGCTGCTCAAGTCTTGTTACCTTGACACGTTCTCTTGACGTTTTTGGTAAAACTAACGAACATCGTTCTAGGGATAGCAGGTTGCACCTCTTCCCCAAAGAGAAGTCGATGCTCATCATAAGCGTTGCCACAATGATACAAGTGAAACAAAAGTGTTACACTTTTTAATCATTTTTAAATGTTGTTACAATGTTACTTTTTTTTTCGGTTTGTTACACTTTTTTCAATTAAAATCTTTTTTGTTTTTCTCGTTAAAAAATATTGAAAAGGTTCAACTGACAGCACTTTTTTCCTTTAAACAAACTTCTAGCAAGTTCTATCAAGGTATTTATTTGTTTACAAAACGTCAAACTGCGAGTGGGAATGGGAAGGAACGAGAAATTACAACAATATTTTTCTGTCTCGCCGTGTCGCCGTTGACAATATTCTGGTCTGGTGGTAAATAAATTTTGGGAAATAAAAATTGAAATCTACTTCGATGGTCAATACTTTTGTTTAATTTTTTTTTTATTTGTTAAACACATGGACAGATAGGACAAACACTTTTTTTGCAGTTGTTACATTTTTTTTTTGCATTTGTTATACTTTTTGAAAAAATTTATTACACTTTTAACATACCTACTGCATGCGACCATGCGTTTTTTTTTTCTCATAGAGCTCAAGCGCCAATATCGTACTCAGTGTTACCGATGGGCGACATATTATGTCGCCAAATGGCGACTTTTCTACTGTCGGGACGCGTGGCGACCACATTTCGAAATAAGCGTTTTTGGGACCCCTTTCACAAATACTGGCGACATTGGGACGCATTTTCAAAGCTTCAATTTATTTCTCAAATAACACCCAAACATTTTGAAGTATACATAAGCATTTGCGTGTTTTTTCTGCTTTAATAAATCTTCGCATGTTTGTTGAACAGATGTAGTAGGTACCAAACGGAATACAGCGTAACACTTTCCATTCCAAACGTCGACACAATGCCAGCAAGTCTTGACATACTAAATGACCCGGTGAAGTTCGTACCACCTAAAATTTATTTATTTATAACTCTTTATAAGCGATTTTGAGTCCCAATCAACCTTCCAACTCCACAGTTTAAGTTTCGTTTGGTGATTAAATGAAACTCGTTCCTATAATTCAAATGAATTCAATGTCTTTTATTTATTCTACATATAAAAATTTAAATCAATTTAACTACCAAATTTCAAAGCTAAAACTATGGTGTTTTAAATTACTTTTATGGGTCGCGCCATTCCCCGATTTAGAATATCACCTTATTCCAATTTTTATGGACAATGCACATCAATGTTAACAATCTTACAACTTTTGAAATGCATAATTTTTTGGTATGGGAGGTGCCATGTCACTTTATACAATTTTTATGAAATCTCGCCAAAACACCTTCGAGCCAATAGTAACGATTTTCTCAATATGTGAGCTCAATTCACTCTGTGGTTTTTGAGATATAGAGATGCCGAAAGATTTTCTTAAAAATGGCGCTCGATCTATTGTGTGGTTTTCGAGATATAAGATTTTTAAGAATTTTTTGTGTGTCCAATTTTGACCAAACTTCACAGAAACTCCTTAAAGTCTATTATAAAGAGTCTCCCAAAATTTGAGTTCATGGTTCATGGTGGTTTTCGAGTTTTGCGATTATTGGTGGTGTATATTCCTATTAAAAGTGGAAATTTAAATTTTATATTGTTTGGGGCGCATTTTTGGGATCGGGCGACCTTTTTTGGCGACATTTTCAAATTATCCATCGGTAACGCTGCTTCTGGGTTTTTATGGGCGAGTTGCTTTGGTGGTGCTGCATAAGCTCGCTGGCTCTTTTCATTAAACCAGCGGCTTCGTTGGTCAAGGTTTGATGAAAGCCAGCGCATTAGTTATGCCGTTTCTGATGGCTTAATGGCATCAATGTCACTGGCCTTTTGGTACTTCTTAATTTTGGCTTCTGACTTTTGGCCGCAGTATTTCTCCTATAGAACAAGAACCGTGTTTGTCTATACCGGAGTCCAGAGTGGGTCCTTCTGTCCAGATGAAAAGGAACGTTTGTTCTTTGATTTATTCTCTGTAATTGTATGGATCGTTAACTGTTTACATACTTACTCTTTAAATGTTTACTTTTAATGTTAACTTTCCTGGCTTCTTTGGCGAATTGGCGTAGATCTAGGGAAGCCGATAAATGCATTCGATCAAATGATTGATTAAATGTCAAACCATAGGTCCGTTCGATTAATTCAATGAATATAGTCGGTTTTATGCTGCTGTTACATTTCGTATTTTTAAAACCTTCTTTCTATTTTGTCAGCTAAAATTATTCTTCCATCTTATACTTCTTCGCCAAAGTAAGTGTCTCTTTGGAAAGAAAAACCAGCAGAGGAGGTATTTTTTTTTTGTAAAAACTTCTCTCGGGAAAGGGGAACCTATAACGCTTCATCAGCGCCCCGAGATGCTTGCAGATGTATGTTAGTTTTGCACTTAAATTGCTGCAAATTGTAATCTTCTGGAAATTTATCCCCAGGAAGCGAGTACCAAAGTTTGCTTGTCCTGTAATAGAAGTAATTTTGGAAAATTGATGCCCTCGCGGTTGTCAAGTGTACTGTATGGTCATGAGCATTAGCAGCTTGTCTTGTGGGGCGCCCAAAAGTTGCATTTCGAGGGATAATGTCTTTGAGTTCCTCGGAACATCTACCATGGAAGTACCTAAAGAACAAGCAAAGGTCAGCGACTTTTCTTCTGTCCACCAACGGTTGTAGATTCGATGTGAGTGTAGGGTCTCCAATAGGTCGAACTGCTCGTCTCTGTATGCTGTCAAGTAGGTTAAGTCAATGTTTTGGGGCCGAGCTCCATATATGGGAACAATATTCCAGGTCTGGTCTAACCTGTGCTTTGTAGAGAAGGAGAAGTTGTTTGGGGCTTAAGTACCTCTTTGTTCTAAATATGTATGTAGCTCAATTTAGCGGACGCCGATCTTGCGATATAGAATATGTGGCCATGTGATTCCTGAATTGACTGTGAGTCCTAGACGGTGCATTGAGTCTTTGGGATGGATTGCATGGTCATCCATTTGGATCTAAGGAACTGTTGATCCATTTTTCCTAGAAAATGTTGTGAGCTGTGTCTTGTTTGCATTAAATACCACCAAGTTGTCTTGTCCCCACTTCAAGATTTTGTCCAAGTACCTTAGCATTACCAGCATTAAAACTACGTCTATCCTAGTGAAAGCTTTGTGCATGTTTGATTGAAACTTTATTTGTTCGAAACAGAACAATCCTCAATTACATAATATCCAGTTGAATACATTCGCATATATACATAAAACAAGTAAAAACTATACGTTGCCCTGCACTACTAAGCCTTAACAATATTTAATTACCTCAAAAGCATATATCTCTGCAAGAAACCTTTTTTTTTCTCTCAATAATTTCTTATTTGATTTTTTTTTTCAGCTTTTGGGCGGGCTCCACCTGAGCCATATTACGGTCGTTATATCGGACAGTTTTCCAACTTTGCACACGGAATTAAGGTAAGAGATACAGAAAATAAAAAGTCCCTCCCTGTGATGAAAATCATTTTCCATCCAGGAAGACTGTAAAAGTCTCATGTGGAAATAAATTCCATATACGTATAGAGATGTACGTACATATATTGTATGCGCACCAACTAAAGTGCTGTATCTTTACGTTGTAGGGTTCCATTTATGCGGTAGATGAATCAACAATATTCATTAAAGGATTCGCCTACGATGGAACCGGTCCGGATGCATTCTTCTGGGTTGGTAAAACACCACGACCGAGTCCAGAAGGATTTATTATTCCCTATCCAGAGGAATATACAGGAATGTAAGTATTCTTTCAAAATTTATTTATATAATGTACATCCCGAGATGTAGATACAGATATAAATACATGCATACGTTCAGTTCATGCATACAACTTATATGGAAAGCTATTTCGAAATTAGAATTTTCAAACGGAAATACTAACTCATATGCGTATACCCGGCTTCGGTTTATATGGGTGGATGTATGTATGCGCGTACAGTGCACGCGTTTTAGAAACGAGGCGGGTATTAAATCTCTGAATGTCGGAATGGGTTTCTAACGGGTATCTACATCAGGACAACGAAGAAGAAGTTATATGAATGGCTTGGTCTTTGAACTTTATTAGAGTGCACACAGAGGACGTTCTATGTTTAATTATAGCTGTAGCTATATATAGGCCCAGATGGGATTATATTAAATAAATTTATTTTATCATATTAATGTTGAAAAATGTTTTCATATTAAAATTGGTTTTAATAAAACTTTCAGCAAATAGCTAGGGGGTTACGAAAGTTTATATACCTGCAAATAAAATGAATGGCATAGTCTTCTACCTATATAAAGGTTGTTTTTGTTGTGGTCCTGGTCTTCTAGCTTGAAAATTCTGAGAGCATTAATTATATCGCAGTTTTCAAAATCTGACGATAGTCATGCAGCATATAGAAGATCATTATAATTTATACAGAGTTTAGTTCGCTTCGACGTTTTAATTTATGTTTGATGTACTTAACTAAAAAGTAACAAATTTGTTAACATATCTACAGCTTTGCAACAAAGATAAATTGTGTTTTTTTCGGGAAGTTCAATTTTCGAGAACTTTTTCGAGCAACTGGGGCCGTATATCAGCAATAACACGGCGAATGTTGATTTCCAAATCGTCCAACGTCTCTGGGTTACGACATACCCCCAAAGAAAGTAATCTAAAGGTGTGAGATCACTTTAAGCTTTTAAGTCAAGATCTTGCCCTAAAATCTTCCACAAAGTGGATGGGCATAGCTCCAATTGCTGTGAACGACACTGCGCAATAACTTCTTCTGTTCGCACTGTTTGTCGTTTTTGGGGATGCGCATTTATCCACTACAGTGTACGTGGCGCGAAAACGATTCATCGTGTTCCGAATAACTTGCTCGGGGGGCTTATTCCCAAATGCGCGCCGGATTTTTTGTATTTCCAAAAGCGATATGATCCAATCAAAAGCGACAGCTATTTAGGTGACGGATTGCTGTCGGATTTATTGCGGATAAAAACTAAACTAAATTCGTGTGACGGGAAAAAGCTGTCAAACAAACAGTTCGCATTTGAGAATAAGCAAAAGCGAAGACGGTCGAAATCGAAGTATCGCTTTCAATACGATCCGCCGCGCATTTGGGAATAACCTCGCAGATGGACGATTATGTCGACCGTAAAATGGATGTACCTATGTAGCGCACGATAAGTTTGGCGAACCGAACCATGGTTCTAAAAATAAGTTTACACACTTTGCACGCATTGTTCTGGCGTTAATATATTCATCGTAATATGACAAAATGTACTAACCGCAAATCAACTTTCAACTGTCAAATTGACAATCTCTAGAAACAGTGTTACCAGTTTAAAAACCAAACCTCTAAAATAAACACCGTTTAGTAGGAAACATTTCAAGGCAAGGGGCCAATAATTGGATTGTAGGTACTGCTAATATTGTTATGCCTGTCGCAGCCTCCGTGTGCAACTGATTCAATCATCATAACTGCATTCGAACTCCTTTTTCTATTCTGAATACTCTTAAATTTAATAAACAAAACCAAGCTTCCTACAGTAGTAGCAAATAGTCACGTTTTTTGCAATTTAAATTAAGATTTATCATCTTCAGATTGAACGATTTGCAAGAACAGTAGTCATACCTTTCTATAGTTGTTGTTAAACTCTGTATCAGTCGTTGAATATCTTAAAGATTCTAGTACCTATACCTATAGCTGGGCGGGTAACTTGTGATTAAATTCAGATTTAGATATGACTAGCTGGACCCGTGCTCGCCTTGCCCGCTCGCACAAAATTATATTTGGTTCATTTAAAATTACACTTTTGAGTGTTTCATTGAAATCTGTCCAGTAGTTTTCGCGCTTTTAGGAGAAAAAGAAAATTCCTCCCTCTCATTGATCTTGCTACTTGTTTAATATACAGATATACTGCATTTCCTTTCCTTTCCTTTGCTTCCCTCTTCCTATAGAATCCAAACAACTACCTACCCCAACCCAACACAATTACCATACCACATATCGAATGAAATTCTGAAATGAAACCTGTTTTGTATTATACGTCTCTTCTCTTATGAAGATTATTAATATACCCCATGCCATTCTGCAGCACGCACGACTCACCCCATCCCCATCCTTAATCGGACATACAATCATAATATACATACCTACATAATATACAACTGACCATAGCACTCACTGCGAAAACAAATCAACCCTTATCGAATGTGTAGTATACGTATGCTAGTCTTGTTTTGTTTTTGTTTGACGATCGCAAAAGTACAAACATCCATTCGTAGCAAGGTATATGTGTATGTATATATTTCCACTTCAAAAAATGCATACGTCATATCAGAAATTCCTACTGCGTTGTGTGGCGATATCGATAATGGATGTAATGTATTGGATATATGCACCCTCTGCATCGCCCTCCCTCGCTGTACTCTTGCTACTTGTTTGTAATACTGCATTTTCTTTCCTATGGAATTCAAACAACTACCATATTTGAATAGTACATTTATGTGTCTCACTTGTTTTGTTTTGTTCACACACAAACAATATAATCAAAATCAGTCCAAACGTTTTAGTAAACTTCCTGGAACCCAATTGCAGCGCCACCTATCGGGTCCAATTGTGAATCTAAACCATCGAGGGACCCACTCAAACACAACAAAATTTCAGCAAAATCGGTTTTTTATCTCGCGAAGGAATAGTCTGAACTATTTTTTTTTTTAAATCAGAGCTTAATTTTTTCGGACTTACCTTGCTGATGAAGTTTAAATTCAGAAATCAATAGGTATCTACGTATTCAATTTCACTTCTCAATATCAATAACAATTCAAGTATGTATCTAACAATCGGCTTTCGTCTTTACTATGATAATATATGTATATTTCACAAACTGGCTGGACAGAAGTAAGTCACTCATACACAGTACCTATCTGTTCAAGAAAAATTGCTTTCGATGTGCGACAACAACCCCAAAGTAGAACTATGGAATCCAAACAACTACCCGAACCCTACCCTGTTACGTCATATCAGAATAAAATTCCTACTGCGTTGCGTGCCGATATGCGATAATGGATGTAATGCATTGGATATATAATGTGCACCCTCTGCATCGCCCTCCCTCTCATTGATCTTGCTACTTGTTTAATATACAGATATACTGCATTTCCTTTCCTTTCCTTTGCTTCCCTCTTCCTATAGAATCCAAACAACTACCTACCCCAACCCAACACAATTACCATACCACATATCGAATGAAATTCTGAAATGAAACCTGTTTTGTATTATACGTCTCTTCTCTTATGAAGATTATTAATATACCCCATGCCATTCTGCAGCACGCACGACTCACCCCATCCCCATCCTTAATCGGACATACAATCATAATATACATACCTACATAATATACAACTGACCATAGCACTCACTGCGAAAACAAATCAACCCTTATCGAATGTGTTTGTTTGACGATCGCAAAAGTATAAACATCCATTCGTAGCAAGGTATATATGTATGTATACATTTTCACTTCAAAAAATACATTTTGGCTAAAAACTGTTCCTAAGGACGTGGCTATAAACGACATAGCCTATAGCAGTCTCACAGTCTTAAGGAACATTTAAAAAAAAGTTTCATCGAAATCTGTCCAGTAGTTTTCGAGTTTTTAGCTGACAAAGAAAATGCCTACAGTTTTATTATATGTAAGGATAATAGTCTAACTACATATACACTCCCGCTCATCTGAATAGGTTCAACATTATTTAAAAAGTAAAATAACGATATCTCTGTAACCAACTTGCCGATTTTAATTTTCTTATATAGAATAATTAATTCTTAATGAAACAGGAAAGTTTGAGGTCTCTAACACACGTATTTATATTTTTATGATTATTTTTCCAAAAACGTATCGAAAAGTGATCATATATTATGTCCCTGTCCTCATATACTTTTTTGGACAATAGACCCCAAAAGTTTTCAATAATATTTATGGCCGGGGAGTATGGCAACCACTCGAGCAATTTCACATTTTGATCCTTTATCCACTGTTTAACAACACTCCAGTAGGTATGAATGGGGCCGTTGTCCATGGAATCCGTTCAAAAATATTCGAAAAATTTGGAAAAGCATTTTCTAGTATAGTTTTGCATACATTCGCGTTAATTTTCGATGTAACAAATTGCAGCTCACAAAGTCACAAGTCCCATAATATGATTTATGCGGAATATCGTAATGCCCCTGATGCACAGGTGTGGTGACTACCTAAAACACATTTATCCTTTTGCAGGTCGTGAATGTAATAGTTGTAGCCATCCGGTCCATCAAGGTTGAACTTCTTTTCATCGGAAAACACGACAGTCTGCCACTCCCTATTCCACGTCATATGCTCTTGAGCAAACTGAAGTCGTGTCTTTGCGCACATCATTGAGATGTGTTCTTTTTTTACGTTCAGTCTCTTCAAATGCTTGGCACTCCGAATAATGCGTTTTCCAGATGCCAGACTTTTATTAGCACCGAATTCTTCCCTGATTCTAGCAGTACAACGTTGGGAATTTGAAGCAGTTCAGATATTAAGTCTTCTCGCTGCTGGTGTTGTCGCATGTTGAGCCCCTCCTTTCATATTAATATTATAGCTTAATTCATTCCGACTAAAATTACCAACTACATTTTGACTTCGGCAAATCTTCTAATTTGAAGTATCCCTTTATTTATTCTTTTTCAAAGTCGTTTAATTGCTTTCCGCGACCAATTTTAGAAAAAAACGGCTGAAATTACTTTCAATTTAAAAAAGCGAAATAATTGACGTCGTTACATAATCGTTGTAGATCGCAAACTAGAGTTATTGCCCTTCAACCTATTCTGATGAGCCAAAATAAATGGGATTTTTTTTGACATGTTTTTCCATAAATAAAAATAAAAATATATATACGTATGTTAGAGACTGCAAACTTTTGTGTTTCATTAACAATTGATTATTCTATACAAAAAAAAATGATTTCATTAAAATCGGTAAGTTGGTTAGAGAGATATTGTGTCGGCGTTAAATCAATACCCTTCCCGGGGGTGTTGGACTTTGGGTGCGTCATGTCACCTCTCCTTTTCATTACTTACTAGTTGCTATAGCCATGCCCGCGGCTCCGCTCGCCGGTTTCTTTTCTTTTAAATTAAATTAAAATTGATTTAAATTTAAACCCCCCTTTACCCTTCCCCCATCCGCACCCTAACTAACCTATACTGATCCAGAGGATGTAACCGGTACAATGTTGAAAGAATTTTTAAAATCGGCCAAATAGTTCCAGAGTTAGTCCCTACCACCCATTTACCCATCCCCCGTCTCCAACTTAGTCCTTACGTAATCTGTACTGATTCGAAAGTATGTACTATGTAAATGGACATAATATTTCACATAAATGAAAACTCTTCACAGGTGACAGGCAGTCATATCGTTACACTTTTCATAGCTGCAGATCTCAAATAGGTATATGTATTTACGAATTTGTATATCTACTTACGCATCACAAACTCCTTATATGTACTGTACGTAGATCTAGATTTATTTATGTAGTTTGTTTTTATGCATAATATCATATGCCCGTCGTGCGAGTAATAATATAAAACTACCCCTAAGCACAAATTGCAATCGAGAAAACAATTTTTTTCGCACTTGGCCAAATAAGATCTATTTTCAATTTGTTATATCTCAACCTCTGGATGGTCCAGAAAGATGAATGTTAGCTCCAAATACTCGGCGAAGTACTGCCTAACAATTAAGAGCATTTCTTGAATTGATCTACATAGATTTACGTGTGTAATGGCAAGTTGAGCGTAGTGAGGTCAAAATAGGAAAGTTTGCACCTCCTTTTACAACTCTTATAGGACGAATTTTAGAAAACGATGAATGAGGTATGTAATAACTTTAACTTATCTATCAATATAAAAACTTTCAAGTTCGTTCGGCTAACGGTTCGTAACAACCCCCTTACTCCCCACGACCCCTTTACTCCTGAGCAATGATCACCCACCCTGCGGCCTAATTTGGCCACACATCGAATGGTTCTCGAGGTATGGAGAATCGAACAGACTGACGTTGCATTTTATATAGTGTACTAGCTGAACTAGTGTACCATAGCCAGCTCCGCCAGGCCTTTTTTTTTCAATTTGTTTGGCTTATTAATTGATCACCGTCACCGTCATTGACATACTATACATGTACTGCCAGTGAAATGCCAGTTTCATACAAACCTGCGAGGAAAAATGAAGCAAACATAAGCACTAGCCCTTTTGGTTCAGTGCGGCGAAAGTAGGAAAGAAACTCTGCTCGAAATTGCTATTTTTTACATAGAACACAGTGACATCCATTGTAGAAACATTGCAACTGCGCAAAAATAACGACTTATTCAAATTATTTCAAACGTTCTATAACAGATGGCACACTCAACACTCAAACAAAATCACACGAATTGCTCGATGACATTTGAGTGTTTTCGTTTGTCTCCGCCATGAACCAAAAGAGCTAGTGCTTATGTTTGCTTCAACGAAAATTTGGCTGTTATCAGTCCATGTACAGTATGTTAATAATAACCAATTTAAAATAAATAAATAAATAGGTGGCGCAAAACCCCAGGCCTAGCTTCTGGAAACCATTCGATTGTGTGAGTTTCTATTTTTGGAACGAATGAAATGGACCTACAATTTTTTGCCGAGTCCGAACGGCTGTATTGAAAAGCTTTTTCGCGAGAGGTGGCGCAGTAAAAAAAACCTTTAGATGTAATTTTGTGTTTTTCTCGAACCTATGAGATCCCTCGCATAGTAGTCCAGCACACTAACCACTAAAAATCAACTAAATTGGTTGAAAATTACTGGCGACAGAGGGAAACATACAGTTTTTGCCACTTTGTTTTATATAATAGAGATGGATGGATTGTTAAGTAAAATGTTATTTGGTTTTAATAATAACTTCCATATAGATTTTATAAATAAAAATAATTTTAGGGTAAATTAAAGTACGTCTATCCTATACAAAAAAAAACGTTCCTAGAAAACTGTGAAACTGTGAAAACGGCGGCGTCATTGCATTGGGCCGTTTTTTTTACCGTGACGTTACGATAAATGGTATTCGCTACAGAGACATGTTGGAACGTTATTTCTTTGAGCAATTGCATGAATTGGACATCAGTGATAAGTGGTTCTAACAAGACGGTGCCACAAACCACACAGCGGATGCTACAATTGAGTTATTAAAGTCTCAGTTCGGTGAACGTGTTATCTCGAGAAATGGACCCGTCTATTGGCCGCCGAGATTATGTGATTTAACGCCTCTAGATTTTTTTTATGGGGCTACATTAAATCTTTGGTCTATGCCAACAAGACGGCGACTTTAAAGGAGTTCAGAGCCAATATTGAACGTGAAATAGCGGACGTATCGGTCGAAATGTGCGGCCGAGTCATCGAAAATTGACACAATGTCCTGTCAGTACGCCTGTTAAGATACTTATTTCTCCTTACGATACACTACGATCTCTCCATTTGAAAGTACCGCTAAATCTGTTTCTGCTATAGCTATTAGAGCTTGGAGCCTCCAAAATACAAAAACTTTCTTTATGTGCTCGCAAAGCTAGAACAAAATATGGGACGAAATTGGCGGACTCTCCTCTCTTTACTCATTTTAAACTCAACTTCTGAATCTGAGTTTACTTAAAAAAAGGCGTATTATAGATTCAATACATCAAAAGAGAAACCAATTTCTTCAGTGCGTTTTGCTAATCCCACAAGCAGGCTTACAATCTATTTGTAGGTTACAAATCGTGGATTAGTGTCCTCCTCAGAGACAAGGTTACCGTGATTAACTACTGCACTTGTACTTGACAATAAAGACAAATCCAACTCATGTATGACTTGTCATTTGCATCCTTTGTATACGAAATCTCCAAGCGGCATAGTTTTCTTTTTTTTCAACATAAATCGTGGATCCCTAAAGCTAGAGCAGATAGAGTAGGTACATTTAAAGGCGCGACGACAGCGAGAGAAGACAAGAAAACCTTCATGGGCATTATTATATGTCTTAATACTCCCGCTAATACCTCGTACACTTCATTTGTGTAAGCCATGCCTCGTATAACATTATTATTCCGTTTAAGTACTTGAAAATCACAACAAACCCCATCCCCAGGACGCATCATTCATCCTCACCACTCAATCCATTTCTAGACTTGCAGCGCCGCATCCTCCCTCTTTCGCTGTTCCGCACTCTTCCAACAATTTTTGATCAACAGTTTTTTTTTGTCTTCTTCTTCTTTGTCGGTGTTAGTGGGTGGTTTTGTAGCTGTGTATGATTTTCCGCATTTTTCCTTTATGTTGTAGCGGTTGGTCGGGGTTGGAATTTTGGGGTGGTAGTGGCAACACGCAACAATTCTATTCCATCAAACCAGCAACTACCCCTTGCGGTGCGAACACGTATTCATTGACGTTTTTTCGGTGGCCCTGTGGGAGGGCTCGGAATGGCATGGCGACTGTGACGGTGTGAGGAAGGATTTGCAAACGACTGCTTTTATTAAAATTGAATGGATGGGGATGCGAATAAGTGAACGAATATTGAATGGAAATGAATTCACGTCTAACTCGAGCGAAAATGTTTTTGTTTGGGATACGTTCGTATTCCATAAGATGCAGAGTGGTTCGTCGTGTGAGTATTACGAGCGAATATGTGCACAAGGGATCTTAGTTTCGTTTTCTGGTTTTGTCGGATTAAGCTAACATATTTGAGGAATAGAATTGTATTTTTGAAATTTTCCTAATAGAAAATGCAGGGCAATCGATGTACATGTATGCAATAGTCTGGTGAGGTGGAACAAACACAGACACACACTTTGAGGTTAGTTTTATTGGTTTTTATTGAGTGAAATAATAAAAGAAGTGAATTTCATTGTTGACTAGTAAATGAGCGAGTCCAACAGATGAAAGAAATGGGCAGTCAATGGGCAGTTTCTATATACGACCTCCTCCTGCCCTGCAAACGAGAAAACATATGAGCAATGTCCTAAGTATGACATTAAAATTGGTGTCCCTACTAGTTGGCATGCACGATTCACGGGATATACGTAAAAGCCTACGCTTCTGTAATCTTCTACGGCACTGCGCACTGCCGTTAGATATATTATTGTCCATCGAATGTCCTGGTCCTGATCTCCACTTGACCTGTATTCCATTTCTTTTCGACTTGTTATTGGAACTTCTTCAGTTATTTGTTAAATCAAACCCAGACAGACTTTGATTACGAACAAAGCTTCGTTTGTTGTCGTCTCGATCTTGTGCAGATATGCTTTGTCATATCTTTGTCGTATCCACCCGCTTTTCACTTTCAGTGGCATTGGCAGCCTCAGATCGGCGTAGTACAAAACATTCCACATCCTTGAACAGATATTGCCATTAGACTGTTGTACGGATTGGCAATCTAGTGGTTTCTTTTTAAATCATCGGCTATTTTGACACTGACAGCCGTTTCCCGCTGGAAATCTTGACAGAAAGTCAATATCATACCTCCGCGGAATGAAATGAATCGCTTTATGCTAGAACAACGTTGGGAAATATTGAAAACTTATTTCCAAAGTGAGTGCTGTGTAGCATAGTGCGTTTTTTGAAAATAAGTTTTGGGCGAAATGAAGCACCCACTGCGCCTGCTGTAAGCAAGTTTGTCCAAAAAGTTAGTGAGACTGGTATGCTAGTGGACAACACTCATGGTCCCTGTCGTCGTACGGTGGCAATGCATCCGCAGACAGTAACACTTTGGTGCGGATTGTGGAGTGGTGGCATCATTGGACCATTTGTCTTCGAAAATGAGTCTGGGAACCAGTGATGCCAACTCAGGCATAATTATGCCTTTTAGGCATAATTCCAATGCTTGAGGCATTGAGGAATAATTTTGATAAAAAAGGCATACTTTTTTGTGAAGTTTTTTTATAATCATTCCGTAAAAATTAATTTTAAATTTAGTAAATCTGTTACTTTGATCAAAGCACCTTCACTAATTTTCATTTACCACTGTGCTCATGCTTATTTTCCAATTCTCGAATTTGTATCGTACGCAAACGTATGAATGAATACTGGTCGTACGAATTGGCGAACATCGGATACGATTTTCTCTTTAAATAGGCAGTGTCACGGTAGCTTCGATTTTGTGCCTGATGAATAATCTGCATCTTGATTATCTTCTAACTCGGAGACTGTGGAGTCGTCACGTCATTATCGTAGAACCGAATATTTAAAAAGAGATTAGTTCAGTGAATTTCATCATATTATGGAAGACTTTACTAAATATAATGACCCCATATTGTCCGTACCTTGTGTTCCATCCCCGGGGCCCCTTATGTGTCCGTAAAACAAGTAAATTTAATATATTTTGAATTTTTTATTTCAACGCACGAAAGTGTTTATACGTACGACTAACTTGCATCCAATGTGCGGTGCGGGCTCCCATAGTACCTACTTAGAAAGTCGGGATCGCTCTTCCATTTTCGTACCTGATCGCACGAGTCAAATTCGAAAACGCTTCCAATGTGCGGTCGACCTTAAAGTTTGTTTTCGTTGCTGGTAAAAAATAAATTAAAAAAAAAACAGTTTTTAATAGTTTATTTTAAAGATTAGTTAAAGTTTCACTGATCGTGATGAGTTTGGTGCAGATCCATCGAATAAACCTTTTTTTTTTTTTTTTTTGGATGCGCCAATGGATGTGGTAATCTTCTAAAGATGCGGTAGCCCGTGCTACCAACATGCACGATTCGCAAACCCGAATAATCGATGCCGGGAGTGCGCCTAAACGTACTAATCCACACCCCACACACTTCAACCACTCTCCCCGCGGGACTGCCGTTAGGTATTACTTCGCGGGGTTGGTTAGCATTCAAGCTAATCGTGTTGTGTCACCTGCTTCTGGTGTTTCAGCGGCCTCTGAGGCTTCTGCTGTGGCTTTTCTTAGCCTTTCTATTCTCCGTAACTCATTTTGTAGGATGGTTATAAAATTGCATAATTCCGCCCAGTTCTCTTCAGACTGCAACATGTGGTCGATAATAAGTGACGGGCTGGGCAAAGTATTTCTCCATGCCATGAAGCGTGGGCAATAAAATACTGCGTGTTCCGTGTCTTCATCTTCATTTACGCATTCAGGGCAAAATGGTGAGCTGTCGTGCCCAAAACGGTGCAGATACTTGCGATAGCCACCGTGGCCTGACAGGAACTGTGTAAGGTTGTAGTTACAGTCTCCATGGTTACGTTCTATCCATTCCTGGATTGTCGGTATAAGTTTGTATGTCCATCTGCCTTTCGTTGTGCTATTCCAACGAGCTTGCCACATACAACAGGACTGATGTAACTACTCTGGAAAGTAGGATCCTTCTTGCGTATCCAGGACCACCAATGTTAGGCATTATGCGCGAGAGAGCTCCCTGCATTTGCGATGCTTTCTTGGCTAAATAGTCCACGTGTGTTTTGAACCGCAATCTATTGTCTAGCATTACTCCAAGGTATTTAACAGCTTGTTTGGACCTGAAAGTTGGCAAACTCTACAGTTTTTCGGCTGGTTATGAGGACAGCTTCTGTTTTATGATCAGCTAGTTCCAGGCTGGCGGTTGCTAGCCACTCCTTTACCCTGGCAATTGCTTCGTTTGTAGCGGATTCAACTGTACGAATCTGTTTACCTACTGTCACAACGGCAATGTCATCGGCGAATCCAATTATCGTCACTCCCTCAGGCAGCGCCAATCGTAAGACTCCGTCGTACATGATATTCCACAATAGCGGCCCTAAAACCGATCCCTGTGGAACTCCGGCAGTGACGTTGTAGTATTTTTCACCTTCATCTGTATTATATCTCAGCTTTCTGTTGTTGAAGTAACTCGTCAATATACGTAGCAAGTAGTACGGTGTATCCATCCTAGCGAGGGATCTTCTAATGAAAGACCAGTTCGCCGAGTTAAAAGCATTTTTAACGTCCAAAGTTACTACTGCGCAGTACTCCTTTGTTCCATAGCGCCATCTTTCCCCGTCGATGGCGCCTTTTGCAATATCCACTACTGCTCTTATGGCATCAACAGTGGATCTCATTTTCCGAAAACCATATTGGTAGTCTGAAAGGGCACCTTTTTCGTCTGCCACTGCGAGTAATCTATTGTAGATTATCTTCTCGAGGATCTTTCCCATGGTATCCAATAGGCATATTGGGCGATAGGACGATGGGTCACCTGGAGGCTTCTTTCCTTTTGGTAGCAGGACCAAATGTTGGATTTTCCACTTTTCGGGAAACGTCCCTTCTTCGAGGCACTTCTGCATAGTCATCATAAACAGGGATTCCGTCGGGTCCAGGGGCCTTGTTGTCGCCTATCTTGCTGCATGCCTCGAGCCGCTCCTCCTGGGTAATTAGTGGAATGTCGTCTGCACTGACTTCTCTCACGATATTGCACATAGTAGTCGTTACTTGGGGGAAAAGATGCTCTACAATGGATTTCAGAATTATTGGACACGTTATTGGAGGGGTTCTGCAGCCCCTCAGTTTGGTCATTACCATTCTGTATGCCGATCCCCATGGGTTAATGTCGGCCTCCTCACAAAGACGTTTAAAACACGTGGTTTTGCTCTCCTTAATGGTTCTATTTAGTGTGCGCCTTGCCAGTCTAAAATTGTCCATGCATTGTAGGAAGTCTGGTCTCCTTCTTGAACGCTGAACCTTGCGTCGAGCTTGCAAACATTTTCTCCGAAGTGTCTTTATTTCCTCGTTCCACCAGTAACATGGCGGTGCCTTCCTGCTGTTTGTTCTTCTAGGCATGGATGCGTCGCACGCGGTAGTGATGGTGTTTGTGAGGTGATGTGCGAGGGTCTCCGCTGTTCCATTTCTCGTTAGGTTGCCGTTCAACATCTCTTCGAATGTTTCCTTATCGAAGTTTCTGTCGTTCCATTTTGGGCCCGTAAGTTTAGGGGGAACGACTGGTTTCCTTCCTTTTATTTCCATTACTATCATTTGGTGGTCACTGTGTGAGTATTCCTCGCTGACTCTCCACTTTATGGTTCTCATGATAGACGTACTCACAAGGGTGATGTCGATGATAGAGCCTATCCCAGCCTTCCTGTACGTATTTGCTCGACCCTTGTTGGCGATACTTATCGATAGGGGAGCGAATGTTTCCAGTAGGGCCTGTCCTCTGGTATTAGTGAGTCTGCTGCCCCATTCCGTAGCCCACGCATTAAAATCGCCACCTATAACCACTGGGGCTCTCCGAAGAGCGTCCGAGGTTAGATTGTCCAGCATTTGTTGGTATTCATTGGACGTTAAGCTGGGTCGGGCATAGCAGCTGTAGAAATGAATCCCGTTTATTTTCGCCCGCACGAAGCCTTCCGTTTGTTCGAATAAACCCTGTCTTACGTCTTACGTGAAGTTAGTTTCTGTTTTTTCCTAATTTAGTTACAAATGCTACACATACATATTTATGTCTAAATTATTGTTTTTTTCTTAACTATGTACCTACTAATAAAAGTTTAACACATAAATTGAAACTTTTTTCGTTATTTATCTTTTTTACCAAAAGGGCACAATTTTTTAGAAAAAGACATAATTTTTTTCGGAATGAGGCATAAAAACTTCGATTCGGGTTGGCAACACTGCTGGGAACAACATTTCGGTTAACGGTGGGCAATGGGCATTACAGAAATACAAGAGCCATGTTAACCGATTTTTTTACTGATATTGAAGACATGGATTTGGACGACCTGGTGGTTCATGCAGGATGGCGCGCCATGTCATACGGCCCATGCCACAATCGATCTTTTGCGCATCATATTCCCAAATCGTGTTATCAGCCGTCTTAGCAATATCAATTGGCCACCTCGGAGCTGCGATTTGACCCCTTCGGACTTTTCTTTGTGGGAACCGTGAAGGACCGATGTTATGCCAAAAATTTGGAAACCATTCAAGCACTTAAGGCCAATATCGGCCAAGCAATCCGTGAGCTACAGCCCGAAACCATCAAAAAGGTCTTGGAAAATTAGAGTGACAGAATGCGTTACTGCGAAGCCACCCAAGGCAGCCACTGCTTGAACGACGTTGTGTTCCATAATTAATGGGAATGTTTGCTCTTACTAATGAAGCCATAATACCTGTAAAAATTTTAATTTTATAACTTATAACTTTTATTTGGCCCACCTTTTATATGAAGTTTTCTGCAAAGTTTTCGTTTCCAAGAGGAAAATGTCTGGAAAAGCCCCCTGCTTTTGACGGTGTGTGTTACCTTTATAAAAATATCACGTTTGGGATTTTCTCTAGACCCGACAGACAGAATTTCACGCTAACAGCAAATTTCTTTCATGAAACTGGTGAGATATCGACGTCGGGCGTTTTCGATATCTCTGATAGGAAATGACCGCCGCACATGGATAGACACAAAAGGCTAGGTGATTTGTGACATTTTACTTTCGTTACAACGACGCAGGTAAGTAGACAGTGCGCTTGGGATCATCAATCCATTAGTTCAGTAGCCTTGAAACTCCTGCTCTTACCATATTTTGAAGCAATATTTAGGGATTTTCTCGAGTTCTTAAAAGTTTCATGTGTCTAGCTGAAATCCGATCACCCCCTTGATCGCTGAAATGGATATACGATAATTGAATTTGTTGCGGGGCTTAACGTCAAGCTCCCAGTAACACGGAAACTTGGTTTCCTCACCTCAACATTTATTAAAAACATGTGTCATCAGATCAATAAATAATCAACCAAACAGCATAGATAGCCGAACCGCTTCCTGGTAATAACAAGTTTCCATGGAGGGCCATATGGTGTTCACCTTCCTGGTGGCTTTTGATCTTTGCTTTAAGCTTGATCTCAATGCGTGGAATGCCTTTATGTCCAACTGTCCAGCATTGCAATACCTTGTTTGTATACTGTGTTCTAGTCAGGTTAGGTTAGGTTAGGTTACCGCAACAATTGCATCCGCCTCACTTAATCCAGAGGAGACCCATTGTGATACCCCAGGATCTAATGAACTCCCAACTAACCGTTGAACCAGCAGGAGCTGAGAATGAAGCCTTGGAGGCAACTTATGCTTGTATTAGCGAGTTCGCCGAGATTGTCAAAGAAGTATAGTTTTTTACGAGCTGAGAGGGCTTGGCACGTGCATAGGAAGTGAAGAATAGTCTCTTCCTCCTCATCGTCCATACAAGTTCTACAGAAATCGTTGGCAGGGAGGTCCAACCTGAGAGCGCGTGCTTGCCAATAGTGCAGTGTCCCGCAATGAGACCTACCAACGTGCTTATATTTAATCTTTTAGTGATAAAAGATTGCGGTAAGTACTTAAAGATGACCAAGTCCAGGGATGACCGAATTATAGTCTAAGAACCCTAAGTTCTTCACGACAGCATTTGACAAGCTGTCGATAAAGATGATAATACCTTCCCTACGGAAGGTCTCAGTCTATTGTTACCACTGCCAAGACCTCCATTGGTCTAGTCCGGGACGATTGCAATTACTGTCAATTTTTGTCATCCTCTGTAATGGACTACTTTTCCACACCTCCTGCTGGGATAGGCATAGGCGCCTAGGATGAGCACACTGACAATCTGGAAATTCTAGATCCCTTCCTTTGTTTGAGGAGAATAGAATGTGCAAAAAACGTCTCCAAGTAATTAGACTTCAGTGCACACCAGAAAAAAGAGCATTGGCCTTCCAGAATATTATCATACCAGACTTTCAAGTTCCAAAAGCCTTTAGGGGCTCCCAAGAACTTTATTTCCTCCGCAATGCAGGACACCTTTCTGTATATAGGTTTGTATCCATTACCCAAGCTTTTAGTAGATATTCCTATTTCATATTTCGATTACACAATAACGAACAGTGGTGTGGGTGTGGGGTATAAGATGTTTTGTTATTTTCCGCATTTCACTTCATTCACACTGAAGGACGACAGCGCAGCGAGCACGAGAATGAGCAAAGAGGAACTTCATTGTAATTCACTTTAATGCGTTTCATTGTTGACGGCACGTGTCGGGCTTTATTAGTTCGGTTCGGCGTTTTTGTCCTGTTTTCGAAATGGGCACGAACCAGTGTTCGCCGTTCGCAGTCGCACCCCCATGTTCGGTTTCGTCGAGAGATGCATGCTAAACGTGTGTCACGTTTCGTTGATGTCTCAGTCGGCAGCTCTCACTCTGGCTCATCTTCAATCAATGTCCCGGGCGAATGCGGTGTAACGAGGGGTGCTTTAGCTTTAGTTTCGTTTTTGTTAACTTGGTTGGCAGGAACGCAAAAATTGTTCGAGTGGGTGGGATACCGATTCATAGTAGAAGGCGAACGGCTTTTCATCGCTCTTATAGCTTCTGTAGTAGTCGCCCTGGTTATGTTCACCGAGCATGACAATGAATTGGGATACAAGGATGAGGCGGCGTGTATGCTCCTCATTTACAATGCTGACGCCTTGGTTTTTATCATGTAATTATCTTTTATGATGCTAGTCCGCAATGAGCGTAAGTAATTAAATTAGCAGCGCAACAAAGGGGAGTATAGGTGCACGCTCAAGTATATGTAAATTATTTTTGAATAATTTTGCCAGTTTCTTTGTTAGAGTTGATTTGGGAAATAGTAAAAGTATTTTCGATTTCCTTGTGTAAAGGAGTTTATTATTATGCAAAACCAAGCAATGTGGAGATGCTTATTTTGATTGCAATGAATGCGACATGTGTGCGAGTCAATGCGTCTGTTGTTGTATGAATTTGTATATTGCATTCATGAATTGGTTAAATGTTAAGTGAGTTCATCATCTTCCCATTTTGAAATGGTTATGCTTCATTAGATATTCTGTGTTATTGGATAAAGATGAATTGGCATTTTTGATGTAGATACTTGGAGATAATTATTTTTAAAAACACGAACAAATTCACAGCCACGTTTCTCCGGAACCTCATCTGACCTACATATTTGGAGACTTTGGTGAATCCATACAGGAACGGGAAGAGGGATCTAATAATTATAATTATGATTATAATCGGAACTGCTTGCGAAGTAGTCGCTCCCAAAATCCGATATATTGAAGCGAGTTATCTATAAAGATCCTTCCCCTAATTCAAACTCAAAGACAGCATCTCACACAGACAAGTTTATTTTCTTAACCTCACTCTGGTTGTCAGTTTAACAGGCGAAATTTTAGGTTTGTTTCCTTACTTCTTACGAATTTTTACTCAATATCGTTCCATAACTTAAAAAATTCGTAAAGAAGAGCGTGTGATGCTGATGTGCCTTTTCTGAGGTCGGTGGCGTGGCTCCGATTCCGATTTGCGGCCCAGCGACAATCGTGGATCCGATCTGCTTTCCAGCTACGAGCGTGGCTCCGATTTGCGGCCCACCGACAAGCGTGGCTCCGATATGCGGCCCAGCGACAAGCCTGGTTCCGATCCTAAGCAGGACAGCCAAATATGCTGACACTGCTTCCCAAAGGAAACTTACTTACTTACTTTACTTAGATGGCGCTACAGTCCGGGGTGGACCTGGGCTCAACCAACACGCCTCTCCACTTCTCCAGTTAGCACGATCTTTGGCTAACTGCCTCCAGTTGCGCACTTCAAGTTGGTTGAGGTCCCCTTCCACTTGTGCGCGCCACCTAAGGCGAGGTCTTCCTCTACTGCGTTGTCGCTCCGGGTTGGAATCGAAGACTCTTCGGGCCGGAGCGTTGGTGTTCAAAGGAAAGGACACCAAAGGAAACTTAGCCACCAAAAATTCACAAGACTGACCGAAGCACCGAAGTCAACTTCTTTGTGGGAGTCTTATCTGGTACACTAGATTGGTACAAACAACAAGTAGACAAGTCTCCCCGAATGGCAATTTCATTCGGGTACTCATGCAATTTCCTCCAATTAGTCAGTGTGACTTATAAGTGACGAATGAAAATTTCTTATCACAAATGTTATTTGGTTGGACAGTCTAAGAAATTTGTGCAATAGCAGCGGGTGTTGTCTCTGCGTTTGGCTGTGTACAGTAATGGCCAGGCCATACAAAGTGTTTACAGTGGGGGCCATAAAAGTGTGACGAACGGGGACGTTTCGTTACAAGCGGCTTTTCGAGAGTAAGATATCACCCTTCTACTGAGAATCTGACTAGTTTTTACTCAACAAATTTCTTTGAGTAAGACTTGAAGCAACTGTCAGTCGCCTGAAAATATTGACAGATGATTTAAAATTTGTGTGTATATAAGGACTACATATTTGCATTGTAAGAATCTCTATATTTTAATAAAGTACGAAATTAGGCTTAAGGCTTAAGGGTGAACTGATGCGCATTCGATGTATGACGGGTGTTCCGAGAGAATTGAATTGAAGGGTCGGAATTCACTTAGCTATTTCATCAGAGCATTGGTGGTGAAAATATCATTTCTTCGATGCTCGAGCGGGTCAATAGACTCCGCTATATTTCTATCACCTATAAGTTTTATGTAGCGCGCTGCTGAACTCTAGTAGGTGCAATGAAGTTTTTGGTGCACCTGACCAGATATGAGCATTGTACCGAAGCTTAGTCCGAATAAAGGCCTTGTATATTGAAGCTAAGTCGGAGGGTGTAAAGTACTTCTTACATCGATTTAAGAAACCTAAACATTTCGCAGCGTTTTTGCCGACTCCATGCACTCCATTCCAATGTAGTTTGTCGTTGACACACATTCACCAGTGGACCTGCTGCCACGAAAACTGTATTGTCGGTCAATGTAAAAATTTTCGTGATTCAAAATATTTCATAAGCTGACGATTTATCAGCGTTTCCATGACTTTGGAAAGAATGGACGTAATGGGTTGGTGGGTGATTTTCCATCTACTCGAAAAGAGTCCAGAAGAGTGCGACAAGTGGAAAAGCTTACGCAGTGGTTTTGCCAGCGTTGAAGAACACCTCTTCAGAATTATGGAGGATATACCATCTGGACCAACGGATTTGTGAATGTTAAGATCTTCTAATACTCTTGCTACTGGGCGAGTGCGAAAATGTATTTGTCCCATGAAGTATTCGACGCTCTCGAGCACAGGTGGAGACATGATGCAATCTGCAATGTCGTTGTATTACGGAGTTGCAGTCATTTCGGACTCGTCGAAACTTTTTTCGGTTTTCTTCGGCTGGGTTCGCTTTATAAGCCCGAAAATTCAACTCTCTCAAACTGATAACCCCTTTGCAGCTCGAGTAGCACCAAGCATTCCACTTATATTTATACTACTCTTTTTTTTTTTTTGGGAATAAAGGATCTCAAACTCAGGAGAATAGTTTTTATTATCATTTCAGCGGCGGCATCCACATCACTATCCACTGACCAGTTAAAGCTCCTAAAAAAGAAGTTAAAGCCGTCCCAAAATAGCACCCATTTTCACTTTCACTTTCATAGAATACCTACTACAAAAGCGTTCCCCAACGTTTTCGTAAGTTTTTGTCTTTGAGAGAGAATTCATCCGCACTACTGCCACTTTGATGTGACAGTCTTTTTCATTTTTACTACAAAAGTAAAGGAACATTTTTCACAGGGCCTAATTGTGTATTTCTATCTCAAATGCAATGGCGAGTAGTCACAATTTCATCAAGTCCCGAGCCACATCCTAATATTTTCTAGCCTTTGTTATATTGGCTAATGTAGCAATGTTGTATTTCATGGTTCACTACCGTATTGTTATGACAAGTTAATATCTTCCACTAATGTAAATGTTAGTGGAGTGCCATTACTTCAATAGGTATATCTGTCACATGCGGACGCAGTGCCTCTGTTGTTTTCCGATCCCCGGAAAAACTGCAGCACCTCTCGCGAACAAGCATCCGAGAGTATAACTGTCCTGAAAAAGATTCTCAAATTAGCCGTTCGGACTTGGCATAAAATTTTAAGTCCCTTCCATTCGGACCAAAAGTAAAAACCACACGAACTAATGGTTGTAAGAAGTTAGGCCTGCCAACTATTTATTTTATTTATCTGTCACATGTTTCTCGACATGGGGCAGCGCGATTGGGAAACACGGTGACCCCGATCAGAACGCGAACGGAGAGAAGTTGTTGGACTTTTGTTGTTCAAATGGAATGTCCATTATGAACACTTTCTTTCCACACAAAGATATCCATAAATACACATGGTACCGTCGAAGTCTTCAGCAGAAATCGCTGATAGATTTCTTTGTGGTACCATCGTGTATTAAAAGGATGGTTTGTGATGTTCGTGTGTTGAGAGGGGCTGAACTGTCAACTGATCACCACCTGGTGTTGTGCAAATTGTATCTCAACGATCAAATACCTATCCTGCCAAAGCGTAAACCAAGAATGGTTACGTGCATACGGTGGGAGGGGCTACAGAACGATGAGATACGGGAGGAATTTGCACGGCAGGTATCTGAAAGGTTTGAACAAATTCCAAATGTTCCATTGAATGTAGAGGAAGAATGGCAGTTGTTTTCAACAGCAGTTATTGCCTCTGCAGGACATGTTTGCGGAGTGAAGCGGCTCGGTGTGGCGGCTGGTGGTGAGAAAAGAACTGCGTGGTTTAAAACGCCCGGAGTTCAAGAAGCCATCAGAGAGAAGAAGAAGGCGTTCAAGGTGTGGATTCACTTGGGGGACTCTCCTTCTCGAAACCGGTACATTGAGGCGCGAAGAACTTGCAAATTGGCTGTTAAAGCAGCCAAAGAACATTCTTGGAAGGAGTTCGGCAAAAAATTGGACCGCGATCACAGATCTGCAAGCAAGGTGTTCTGGCAGACCATCCGCCGTCTTAGAGGAAGGAAGTGGAACATTATCGAAGGAGTCAAATCCAAAGATGGTACACTTCTTTCTAATGAGGAGGACATCTTGCGCAGATGGAGCGAGCACTTTTCCGAATTGCTCAATCCAATCCAGGGCATTGAGGATGACACATCTATCGCCTTAAGCAGGGCGGAAAATAGTCCCACGGCAGAGGAAGTCACTTTTGCGATCAAATCGCTAAAAGCTGGCAAATCTGCCGGAGTGGATGAAATCCGGCCAGAAATGCTAAAGGCCTTAGGTGAAGAGGGAGTCAAATGGCTCTGTCGTGTCATTAAAGTGGCCTGGGAATGCGGCGAAACACCCAGCGATTGGCAGATTGGGGTGATTGTGCCCCTTTTTAAGAAAGGGGATAAAAGGGATTGCTCCAATTACAGGGGTATATCACTTTTAAGTCTCCCCGGAAAAGTCTTTGCCAAGGTGCTGGAAACGCGTTGCAGAGCTGTGGTCGAGGCACGATTAGGAGATGAGCAGTGCGGCTTTCGTCCCGGCAGAAGCACAACCGACCAGTTATTCACTCTCAGAATGGTACTTGAGAAGGCTTGGGAGTATGCTACACCTGTTTACGCTTGCTTCGTAGATTTGGAGAAAGCATATGACCGAGTCCCTCGAGGGAAACTCTGGAGTGTATTACAGCAGTATGGAATTGATGGTTCTCTCTTGAGAGCCATTCAATCTCTTTACACAAACTGTAAAAGCTGTGTTCGGGTAAACGGCGTTAAATCAATACCTTTCACCGTGGGCGTTGGACTTCGCCAGGGGTGCGTCTTGTCGCCTCTCCTTTTCATTACTTATATGGACTGGATGTTACAGCGCAGTCTTGGCGAAGAACGTTTCGAATTGGGAGATCTGAGGATAAGTCATTTGCTCTTCGCCGATGACTTGGTCATCCTTGGGTCCTCTCAGACTGAACTTCAGCGTGCACTCGATCGGTTTGTAGCCGTTTGTGTTGAAGCTGAGATGAAGGTAAATGTGAACAAATCTGAAGTGATGGTCGTCTCCAGAACGCCTGTTCAATGCACTCTGCATGTTAGTGGAGTCCCATTGAAACAGGTGGAGAAGTTTAAGTATCTCGGGGTCTTATTCACGAGTGATGGAAGGAGCAATGCCGAGTTTTCCTGTAGGATTGGTCAGGCTGGATCGATTTTGAGACAGCTTGGTCATTCTGTTATCAGGAGGACTGAACTTGGTGTCAAAGCTAAGTTGTCAGTCTTTAATTCGGTGTTTGTTCCAACTCTTACCTATGGTCATGAGGTTTGGGTAATGACCGAAAGAATAAGATCGCGAATACAAGCTGCCGAAATGAGATTTCTCCGTAGTATTGCTGGTGTGACCCGTAGAGATCGCATCAGAAATACCAGAATACGTGAGGAACTCAATGTCGAGCAGCTACTTCTCCGGACGGAGCGATCCATGCTTCGGTGGTTTGGTCATGTTAAACGCATGTCCCCGACCAGGATTCCACGACGTGCTATGGAATCCGTACCATCGGGCAGGCGTCCCCTAGGTAGACCCAGGATGAGATGGTTAGATCAAATTCATAATCTCTCCTCTACCCGTATGGGGATTGCCCTTGATGATTTAGAGTCGATGGCGGAGGATCGAGAGCTATGGAGGGTCCACTTGAGCAACCTACACCCGCGACCCACTTAATGGACAAGCGGACCATTGAAAATGAATGAATGAATGAATGAAAAGTAAAGGAACATTTTTCACAGGGCCTAATTGTGTATTTCTATCTCAAATGCAATGGCGAGTATTCACAATTTCATCAAGTCCCCAGCCACATCCTAATATTTTCTAGCCTTTGTTATATTGGCTAATACTTCATAATATAGCAATGTTGAATGTCTGGTTAACTACCGTATTGTTATGACAAGTTAATATCTTCCACTAATGTAAATGTTAGCGCCATTACTTCAATAGGTATATCTGTCACATGCGGACGCAGTGGCTCTGTGGTTAGTGTGCTGGACTACTGTGAGAGGGGTCCCAGGTTCGATCCCCGGAAAAAACTGCAGCACCTCTCGCGAACAAGCATCCGAGAGTATAACTGTCCTGAAAAAGATTCTCAAATTAGCCGTTCGGACTCGGCATACAATTTTAAGTCCCTTCCATTCGGACCAAAAGTAAAAACCACACGAATTAATGGTTGTAAGAAGTTAGGCCTGCCAACTATTTATTTTATTTATCTGTCACATGTTTGATTCTGCTCCATATTTTGTTCCACCATTTTGTTTTGTTCCCCCAACTACATCATAACTTTTTTATTAAATTAAATGCATCAACCAGAATGTATCAACGTAAAATCCAAAGAATTTCCTTAGCCACTACAGCGAAATTGATTCATGTTCAGCGGCGATGGCGCTTTCATGCTCAGCTCAATTTTAACACCGTGACAGTTATCCGTAACCAATTTATCCGTAATCGAATAGACATTAGGTACTATACATCTGCTGAATACAACTCACTTGTCATCGATGTATGACACTTGTTGCACGTATACTCAATGTCACATCTAAGCACATGGTTCATAAACTAAGGGGAGAGCCCCTGCTCTCCCCCATTTCCCGATCAAATTGCATTTAAGGGAAATTAAATATGCGCATAATATCTCCATTAAAAAAAAGGGACACAGCAATTTCACTATAACAAAGACCCATACGGATGACGAACGACGTCAATGACGACCGTCTGCAAATGAACGATGACATCAACAGGCTGTACTAGCAGCACCCTAATCCCATACCACATGAACATGACATAGCACAGGGCTTATGCTTTTGCTGGTGCAAATACACTTGTCCAGGTTCGACAAAAGGGATGTAGGTACTCAGCACTCGGATTCCAGCCATCCTTAATTATTTGAAGCATTTTTCCATTAGAACAAGACGTCAGATGTATTTAGCCAAATGACTGATGAATGGTTAATGAGTCTTGAGACCATGATAAGTTTTATTTCGTTTTTGGTGTCTGGTTGTGCCTGGGCATCCCTTAAAATTATGTCGCATGCAGGGTATACGAGTATGTGGGGTGTGATGATGACTCAAATTTCATTTTGCTATTTTCGTTAATGCGTTTTTTTTATCCGTGTAAATGAGCTTTCCCGCAATCTTATGCGTTTCCATTAGAGAATTTGAATGATGAATGCAATTTCTGGCAAATACACAAATATCCGAGAGAAGCATGCTCCAAAAAAGGTTTCCATATAATATACCTATAACAAAAGACTGTTGTGTTGTGTATAGAATGAATAATAATACTGTTGACGTGTTAAGGGAATGGGATCTGTATGCATAAATAATATCTTAACATTGCGGTGCTTTCAAAAGAATTCACTTGAAGACCATGAAACATGTGACGTAAGATGTGTGGTAAGTGCTTTCGATTGGAAAATGCATTTAGAAGGGAAGTGCAAAAAAAAGTTGGGATGAGTAGGATGTGTATATGCAGTTGTTAATGTGAGTTTCGTAGTTCTAAACTAAACTTGGTTACATGGTTAAGTTAGGTTTACGGGTTGGTGAAGATGAGTAGCCTATTCTTTACCCCACTCAGGTTCTCGTGGACCCATTATGATACCCTTCGATGGGGTTAGCCGTGTTGTATTGACTTTATTTCATCCTTCCCGTGGTTACTCGACTTTGTCCAGCCATCTCGTTTTCCTCAGAAACCTGTTAAGATTAGATACTGAAACATTAGAGATTTCTTGGATTTTCTGGAAGTGGTAACTTCTGTTCCTCAAGTGACAGAGACTTGGGCAGTGACAGAGAAAATGAGGTTTGACCTCGTGGGCTTCTTCATAAATGTCGTAATTTTTTAGATTTAATTTCATTGTATGGCTTCTTAGAAGGTTGTGACAAGTGACAGCGCCAAGCAACTAAGACAGCGATATTCTGTCATCTCAAAATTTTGTTGGTCCTGCTTTGCTGTACTCTAGCCACATCTTCCGTTATATGCCACAGCTGGTTAGTGTTTTCCACCTGATATTGGCTTTCATTCGGATCTTGTATTCCACTCGCTGTTTGAGACTACAGTTTGGTGGTTTAAACGACTGCAGTGCCTGGTCTAGATCCATTGCAGAACCTTTTCTTGCCAGTTTGTCAGTCCTCTCGTTGCCGGTTATGTCCCTGTGTCCAGAAACTCAGCAGAGATTCGTATTATGCTGCAAGCCAAGAGCCTTGAGCTCTTCACAGCAGCGGTGAACTAATTTGGATTTTAGCTCATTAACCAAAGATTGCCTTGATAGCCGCCTGTCTGTCAATAAATATGGTAATATCATTCCGTGGTATTGCCATTATTGATACCATGCTTGCCACTTCGGCGACCGCCATGCCAGTACCTCAGGTTGCAAAACACAACAGTAATCAGAAAGCCTGATTGAACTATGTATGTTGAGTTCCTCTGAGAAAAATCCAGCGCCAGTTCCACATTCCATCTTAGATCCGTCAGTGTAGATGGCTATTGATTTCTTTTCCGTGGGTTCGTTCCTGGACCATTCTTTTCTTCCCTGCTCGGAAACCTGCAAGGGAATCGTTTATCGAAGTCTAGGTTGGGTGACATAGTAGTCATCAGAGTTGATGTCACTTGGTTACATTTGTGAATTTCCTGAGTATCGGAATTTTTTAAGTTTTAAATCTTATTAGTTAAAAAAAAATAAAACACTTACGGTGGCGCTACCGTCTACAGATCCTTGGGTGTGGATTCGAAGATCTTTCGGGCCGGAGCATTCGCGTCCATCTACGCCTGTCCGTTCGCGGCCATCTACGAAGACTATTTCAGAGGCCGCAAAGATTCCTATAGCTAGGTTAGGTCATCATCCAACCGGGCCCAACAGCTATATCTAAAATTTGTCGGGCTGTTGCATTCATATACTTTTCCACTTATACCCCACCATCTGAGCTGTTGTATTTTGATCTTTTGGATCAGATTAACGTTACTGATGTATAGCCCGTAAAGTGGGTATAGTTGAATCTTTTTCTCCAAACTCCACTTGTACAAACTGGACCGAAAATTTACAGTTTACAGGTACACTACGTGAAATTATGCGCTCAGCAAATGTTTCCCGCAATAAAATGATGGTGTCGCGCGCCGAATGGAATGTTGCGCCATTTTGTTAAAACCAAAGCTCTGTCACGTCAGTGCCATTCTCTCCATTGACGGTAACATTCTGATCTACATCGTCCTTAAGGCAATATGGGCCGATGATTCCACCAGCCCATAAAGCACACCAAACAGTGAGTTTTAATGGTTGTAGGAACGTCTCCATTCGTCCCATAAATAGAAACTCGCACAATACGAATGATTGCGAGAAGCTAGGCCTAGGGTGTCTACCGCCTGTTGCGCCACCTATTTATTTAATTTTTGTTATGGCGTCTCGACAAAGGCTTCTGGGTGTTCTCAACTCCAAATTCGGCAATTTTGCTTGTTTACATATCCATTTAACCGAAAATGGGCCTCATCGGAGAACAACATTTTACGTTGAAAATGAGTATCAACCTGAATCATGTTTTCGGCCAATTCACCGAACCTACGACGCGTATAAGGTCACGAGATTTCAACTCTTCAATAAGCTGGATCTTTGAAGCGTTATTGTCAAGATCTTTCCGTAAAATCTTAAACAAAGTGGATGGGCAATTGCTGAGCACGATGGTCCAATCGACTCAATCGGATTCTCAACACTACGCTTCACAACGGCAATAACTGCTTCTGTTCGTACTGTTTGTCGTTTTTGGGGATGCGCATTATCCACTACAGTGTACGTCGTGCGAAAACGATTCGTTGTGTTCCGAATAACTTGCTCAGATGGACGATTATGTCGACCATAAAATGGACGTAGCGCACGATATAAGTTTGGCGAACCGAACCATGGTTTTCAAAATAAGTTTGCACAATTTACACGCATTGTTCTGGCGTTAATCTATTCATCGTAAAATGGCAAAACGTACTAACCACAGATCAGCTTTCAACTGTCAAATTGACAATCTGTAGAAACAGTGTTGCCAGTTTAAAAACTAAACCTTTAAAAAACGACCTTTATATTTGCACCGATGCGATGTGACTTTGCGAAGTAAAAGGTATAGGCCCCAGGTATAGGAAGTCCTTGAAATTACACTCGCATGATTATATTTGTCCAGCGCGAAGTTTGTTATGAAAGCGCTTCGCCTTGTCTTATATACCTTTTTTGAAATCAACCGATTTAAGTGGGATTCTTGCGACTTTGATGGAGCAGCAAGATTTTTCCATCGTCAATTATACAAAGGCATGTGAGTTAGGCAAGGATACCGAAACTACACTTATGACTTTGTGAAACTCCTCCCTTCATACGATATCATAGTGGCTGCTAGATTTAAGATTGATAAAGGTGTGCGGAGAGCGGTATAACGATCTAGAATTTTTTTCAGAAGCTCATGTCAATGAACCAATGATACAATAATAGAGGCCATAATTTGGGACAACGTTTTATTAAGATCTTCCAGGGGAATTAATTCTTCTCTATATAGCTGCCGCAGTTCAGAGCACCCCCTTTTCTTGGATCATGCACACGATGCTGAGGATACATTTGTCGCTAATATCCAATCAAATATTTGGTTCTGTTCAGTGGTAAAAGCATTCCTACTTTACCCCCATCCATTCTTAAACATAACCAGAAATATTCTTCAACCATATGTGCGGGTACACAGGTTCTCTTCTCAGTACACAAATGCAAGCGTCTGTATCTAACCTACTTTGTTCATATTCCACTTCAATATAAAGCCTATCCTTCTTCTCTATAATATTAAAGTCCTTTCTGATGGAAATCCAATTTAGATTGAAATCCCCAAAATTGAATCATACAAAATACTACTCATATGTACGAGTACTACAAACAAAGGTACCTATTTGTTTCGCCTACTTTTCGGTACACACTGAAACTAGTCAATATCTGCAGGTCGCATTCGATAATAAACCAATCAACCAACCACCCACCCCTCTCCACCGCACTATACCCTCTTGACACATTAAACTTCAAACAGAAACGATCTTTATCTGTGCTAAAGCAAACACAATTCGTTCATCCAAATATGTCTATCAAACTCCCATGCAGCACACACTCGGGTATCTTTTCCTTGATATCTGTACCTTCATCTCCCAATTTCCACAATAAATATAATTGAGAACAAAAAAAATAAATTGTACAGTATCTCAAATATCTACGCCAGCAGCAGTAGATATAGAGAAACATACACAAAACTAGAGAGAACTTCCTCAAAGGATGCACACAGAACTAGAGTGTATACAGTCACAGTCTGTTTGTAGTTGAAGTTATCGCTTATGCTCCTTATTTTCCTGTCCCACCATCGTCATCATCATCATCATTATTGTCATCGTCATCGTCGTCGTCCTCATCATCATCGTGATCCGTTTCAAGGGTGAAATTAAGTACTCATCCGTGACTAACGTCTCCTGAGCACAGATTGTTAACAATCGAAATCCATTCCCATTCATGAAAACCTCAAACTGGGTGGTAGATGTGTGGATGTGGGGCGAAGGGTGGTTACACTGGATAAAACTGATTACTTTCTAATGTTGATTTACCCTCGGGTTCTTAAAGTCGTATAGTGGATGGTGAACTCGCTCTCTATAAGGTGGATGTATGTGATTTTTATCGATGGGCGGCAGGGTCATATATAGTTTAGATCTACCTAGTTCATTCAGTGTAGCATAATGTAATGGAGACACGCATGAGGGAGATTGTGTGTGTGGCAGCAAATACAAAAATTAAAGTCACACCACACTACACAAATCACTGGGATGAGGGATTGCTAAAATATTATTATTGATTGGATCCATCAAACCGTGACGACACTGTGAAATTGAACGAAGAGAGCGCAATGCACCCCCAGGCATAAAGTGACACGAACAGCAAAGTCAACGAGATTTTTTTTTTTTTTTTTCATATTTTTATGCATAGGTATGTACAGTACATTGTACAATGTTCATATGTATTATGTAAATTATGAATTTGTTATAAAGTCGGTCACTAATATGTAAACTTGATTACATGAGCTGAGAAATTGCTTATGAATTTTGAAACAATTTACATATGAAACAGTGTGTTGTAGAAGAAAGAATCCACACTATTCAATAAATATATACAAAAAATAATAGATACATATGTGTATTATGGTGTTACTTTTCGTAGCTCTCAATAAAACACTGCAGAAAAGTAGATGAAGTCAGATTTAACAGAAACCGTCAGCATAAACCTCCAACTCAGGCACGTAGCCAGGGGGGGGGCTAAGGCCCCTCTCGAAAATCTAAACAAAAAACTGAAAACTTAAACTTTCTAATATAAATTCCAATCTATAAAAATAAGGAGACTATCCAGGTAGGTATACAGTATCCAAACCATGTCAACTCCTGCAATTCGCAATTGCTTTGGTGTAGTTAGTGAAATAGCTAATTTCTTCCGCAACCATTCAAATGCAAATATAACTTTCAAAAATGTAATTAAAAAACACGCACCAGACAGGCCGAAAAACTCGACTTCTACGCCTTTGTGAATTAATATTCATTGAAAGGCATGACAGTATTATTTTCTTTGTAGAGCTCTTCTAAAGTTGAAATGCATCTCAATAAGTCTTGAAGAAACGACCAGAACGTGAGCGATGTCTTCGAAAGCGTCAACGCTTTTGACAGCGGTCCAAAAAAGTGATTTCCTAGTAAGCCTCATTGTATGCATCCCTTATCAGTTTTCATACAGAACAAAACCTTATATTTCGTTTCTGCAATCGACCGCTCTAAAGAAGTTCTAAATTCTCTTAAGAACATCAGAAAAAATGCCGAAGATTTTTTCAGAGAGGCTTTTCAATCGGCATCCCAACTTGTCGAGGACTTTTTTTGAAGTTGAATTAAGAGCTCCAAAAACTTCATTGAAACAAACAACGCGTTTTAATCCAGAAACCTCTTCTAGTGAAGCCTGTTTTCGAGTGTCTGTACTGATTCATTGCATAGATTCATTAATACAAAATCTTACGGACAGATTCATGGTCAACGAAGACGTTCTACCATCGTTTCAAGCTCTTCTATCCCAGATTGTGCTGCAGTTGAGCGAGTGAACGAAATGGAAAAGCTAACTTGTTACTTTGATAATGCAATTTTGTTGTCAGCTGAGTACATTCTTTGGTGCGAAAAAATATCCTCGAGTGATCCTTCTACCGACACGCGACGTTTTGAAATTTTATGATATATGTGAAAAGACTTACTTTAGAGCTATAAACTTCTTGCTTACGGTTTTGTCCACACTTCCAGTGACCACAGCTGCTAGTGTTGAAAGAACCTTTTCAACTATGAAAAGGATTAAAACAGTGTCCTCCCGAAGCGTTATGGAGAATGCAATATTTAGCTCACTCGCTGTGATATATGTTCATTCGGATATTAATGTGGATCCATATAAGGTGATTGATCTCATGTCAAAAAAAAAAAGCAAGTCAACACGCATGTCTAATATTGGTTTTGTATGGGAGGTACAAGAACTACTTGACCGACATAGACCAATTTGAATACCAACCTGACAAAGGTAAAAAGAAGTCCTCTCACAAAATTTGATTCATCTAGGTCGATTCGTTTGGATGTTATCGTGCTTTCAACAGACAGACAGAATGCGATCGATTCAGAATGTGATCCATCTTGGCGTTACAAACGTAATGACAAAGTGAATAATACCTTCCTGTGGAGGGTAAACAAAATTAAGATGTCTTTTGCTTTGAAAAAATGTGTGTAAAAAAATGTTTTAGTATTTTCGCTTAAGTACGTACGATTTGAAGACTAATAAAAATCAATGAAGTGGAATATATCCGTTTTTTGTTTAAAGAATTTCTCGTAAGATTTGGAAGCAAGTTTCCCGTATTATCATTAAGCGAATTGAAATATGTAGGTAAGTATAGCTCAATCATTGATATGCTCATAAAAGCTAAATAAATGGCCGCATTCAAGAATATACCTAGTCATCGTAAGTTTACTCGAATTGTCTGGACTCAAATTTACCTGAACGGATGAACTAACTTCAATTGTCGGTATGCCACTTCTTGACAATTGAATTTTTTTCTGGTGACTGGTGCTCTACTAGCAATCGAAAAGTCAAACTGCGCTCTCCCATGCTCTCCGAAGACCCAATAGAAATGTCAAAACTGAGTTTTCCGGACACACACATGTAGGCATTGGTCAGCGTTGTTATACGGTCGTAAATATCGTATTTGTGACGATTTTGGAAAGCAAATACGACGCTCCGATTTTTGCTTGATTTGGCCTGATTTCTACGATTTGCTGATTTTTAGTTCCGATATTTACGATTTTAGAAGCAGGCAAATACGACTTCTACCAAATTACAAATTACAAACCTTGGTGTAAGATCAACTACTTCCTACCGAATTTTGGAACTACGGACAAACACATCAAACAACTTTAAGACCAAATGAAATGTGCAAATCAAGAAAACTTCGAAACAGGAAAGGACAACAGAATCTGATAAGCATTAGTTTTTCACTTATGTTGTAAGTTGTAGTCTTCTGCAAATATGTTTTCAGGATGCTAGTTACAAAGTTTGCTTGTTTTATGCTTTTCTCGCGATTGTCAAGGTTTCAGGAGAAGTGCATTAGTTGTCTCATATGTTACAATGTCTCAAATACATATACCACATGTCGAGGAATAACTAAGTTCCTCAGAATATATGCCTACAGAAAGGTTAAAATCTTGAATTAGGTCCCAATGGTCCCTACTTCGGCCGGCTCCCGTGGTTTAGTGCTAGATTAATTGCTTAGTTATTTGTTATTATAGATAACTGTTATGAAAATGATTACATGTCTTTAAGTTTTGTTAAATTTTCGTTGGCATTTTTACCATTTTACCAACAAAAAGACTGGTTTCTGCTTTATAGGATAATGGAATGGAATTTGAGTGTTAGCGCTCCAGGAATTGGAATCCCTTTTTTAATTAATTTATTTTTAATCAACTTACTGTCGCTATAAGGAATTGACTTTCGATATTGCTCATATTGCTCATATTTTGTTTTAGTTTTCTGTATTTGTTTGGGTATGTCTTCTGTTTCCAAATATAGACCAGTATCAAAATTAAGCCCTCCGACTCTAAACGTCATAGTGTAATAAGAACTGCTTCAGGTTATTGATCGTTATGTTGCAAGTTGCTGCAATTGGTGTTCTACTTCTTCATCTTTTAGCGTTTTCACTACATTACACAATTTTATTCTTAAATTCTATTCTGTAAGAAGACTCTATTCAAAGAGTAGCTATATTTACCATTTTACGGAAACCAGTGCGTTATCCGTTAAAAAAGCAGCATACCTATAATGCATTACCAATTTACATGTTTTCATGTTTATCAGGGTTATTAACCAACGCGCAGTGTTTGTATTTTGTGTCGCAGATAGTACTATAAAAGAAGAAAAAAATCGCTTGGATTCTGCTTTCTTTTACTAGTAGTAGAACTAGTCATTACCGCTTCCAAGGTATTGAAAAAACGCGGTACGCAGCCGTGTAGACACATCTTAAACTGATAACCAAAATAAGACGAATTGTGTTTTTTTAGTAGCGTAGCGGTGGGGTGTAGTTCTAATAATATTTTTAGTGTCCATATTACGAACTCAAAATTGCGAAATTTCCAAATATCTTGAGAATTAGAGAATATTTAAGGTAGGGGTTTAAAATGATTATTATTAAGGCCCAAGTCCTGAAGTTTTGCATACTGTTAAACATGCTCGTAGGCGCACTCTCGAAGAAGTTATTATTAAATTGTTCTAAAAATTCACAAAAAAAGATGCTTGCTGGACATAACCGCCTTGAATGGGGGAAGTGGGATTAACACAGTTTTTAAATTGCTGGTCGTTTGCGTATCGAGTCCAAGAACGCTGATGACATTCGAATTCGATATCAAAAAATATCAATTTCGCAATTTTGGGACTAAGTTTGAACATTTAGGGCGAGTGTAGTTGCCTCAGTACCATTACTGTTGTTGAAATTTGTAAGAATACTGTATAGTATACTTTAAAAGGTTCGCACCCAAGTAATATAAACCAAGTTTTTAGGTAGGTACTAAACGCTGCAGTTTGTTTTTGTGGTCCTCGACGAGGTGCACTTTAAAGAACATAATTCAAAGACGGAATGAGAATTTGCGAAACAAGTATTGCGAGATAAACTAAATGCGAGTTGATAAATCCGAAATAAAATTTGCGAAATGAATTTTGTCGAAAAGACCGGCACCCGTTTACACTGCTTGCGCCTGGACTTCTGCAAAAAGAGTATAGGTATACGTATACTCAGAGCCAGTCTTTGGGCATGCCTAGCAATTGCATGTGTCCGCTTATAGTATTCATTAGAATTGTACACATTTTTACAAAATACGATAATTACGATTTTCACAACCCCAAAAACACGATTTTCAGAAAAGGTCCATAACAACACTGGCATTGGTACAAATAGATGTCAACCTAAGTCGAGAAATTCTTGACTTGATTTGTCGGCGCTGCGGACATAAACGTCAACTGAGAAAACTATTCACATGACCAGCAACATGAAGTTAGAGAGCTGTCAGACTTACCCTCAGTTTCACAGTGGAAGTTTAAGCTGCACTTTTAGTTTAAACTTCAGTTTAACAATTGATTCGACTTCACAGTTTCGTTAATACCTTGAACAGAGTTAATTCTGTAGTTTAAGTTAAACAAAAGTATTCGGCCGTTTAAACCTTAGATCACTTGACACAGTGACATTTCAATTTCAAAGCTGCCGATTGTCAAAAACACCAATTTTAGACATTGTTTTGCGTGTTCTTTGAAAGAAAAGGAATGATTTTGGAAAAGTCGTATAAAAGCTAAGTAGGTACTGTACAATACTGCCAAATTCAATTCATTAAATTTAATTAAACTGAGTTGAATTTAACTGAAGTTCAGATTACATTGTGAAACCGGATGAGTTTTGAACTTCAAATTTAAAACTCGAGTTCAGGTTCAGGTATAAACTTTCTACTGTGAAACTGGAGGTTAGATACTAAACTAGATTCTTGAATGCCCGCAATCACAAAGCATTGGACGAGTTCAAAAGTCTAGTTGAGTTAAGTTTACTTAATAGTTCTTATCTAATAGATTATACATTATTCCTAATAGCTCTTATCTTAGGAGTGGTTGAGACCGCTCGTAGGTCTTATAAGAACCATTCACATGAGAGCGACCAACTACCTACGAACGAACAAATATTCGCAATTTTTGACAGTCCGTTCACATGAACACTTTCCTAGGTCACAGCAGTTCGCGAATTTCAGCCATCAGTTTTTAGAGATTCACCAATAAGTTCGAACGAATGTTTTGTTCGCTAGTTTATGGAGCGCGAATTAAATGATGTGGATTGTGAGTTTATACTTTGACATTTCGCGCCAAGTGTGTTTTTGTTCGCGGCAAAAAGTTTGTAATTCGTAATTTCGCTATTTCAACTGTTTATAAACTTGTTTCTTCAATATATTTTAATGGGATGGTTTATAATCCTCCTGTTGGAATAATAAAATGTGCAATTTTCTGTTTATAAATGCATAAAAAGTGTTTTTTGCGCATTTCATCAATTCGATCGTTCGCTCCCATGTGAATGATCCTTTACCAGCGCTCGTATAAATCTACACTAATAACCGGTGAATAAGTTTAAGAAGTTGTTAAGTAGGAGTGGTCGGTGAATACGGGCCTAGATTTGACTGGTCTAGATTGCCTTATGAACGCGACCGACGAGATTACCATGCAATTGTCATTTAAGACATTTACTGTAATCTTATTGTGGACATAAGATATTGTTTAAAATAAATGAATTAACCGCACTTTATTAAAAGAGATACTTTATTGAATCGAGATAGAATTGGAATTTTTACAATGGATACCAGAAGGGTGTGGTCGCTGTGTATATTGTGTAGATAGATGTATATTATGACATGTGTGATGGCAGATGCCAGTGAATGGATGTAATGTCAGTAGTGTTGTAAAGGTGTGTGAGCATAAGTGAAGAGGTTACATGTGGTTACGGGTAGATGTCACCTCACATTTACTAATTCAGAATAAGTTGCAATTTTGTATTTATAAAGTTTCTAATAGTACAGGTACCTAAATTCAACATTTCAGAAGACAAAATTTCGAAATCCAATTTTGTGTTTCCACTGAAATTTCAACATTTTAAATGACAGATAGTATCAGAATTGATGGCATACTGATGTTTTTTTGTGTTTCGAAATCAGAAGTGGTTTGTACCTAAAGAATTATTTTTTTAGTTATATTAATCATGAATAGGTACAAGTGATAATTCAATATTCAGACATATTTTTCCTACTTCCTACTTTTTTTAGCTTTTAAAATCTAGTTTTACAGCGTTTTTTTTTTGTCAGTGAGCTCAAAAGTCATCAGAATTGGGTTTGTTCGATTTGACAAACTTACAAAAACATTTCGCTGAAATCCAACATTTCGAAATTTTGGAAAATATATGGCGAAATGCTGAACATTTGGCCTGAAATGCTGAATTTAACCGAAATGATGAATTTAGGTGCGGTGTAAACGTACTATAATATTAGAAATAAAGTTCCTCAAATTATTTAATAATTGAAGTGACAGTCAGATTTGACACCATGCGATTTATACCGATGAATCAAAAACCACTGAACAGGCTTTGGCATTTATTCTGCAAAATAAAACCCGCAAAAGTCAATACAACTGCCAGATAGTTGTAATGTCTTTTAGTCAGAGACTTTAGCTGTACTTAAAAGCGCAGAACTGCAAGAGATGTAATCGATATCCGATAAGAGTAGGTATCTTTATTTATTTATTGCTCTTAAAGCACTAGAATCAAAACGCATTAAATCAAAAATAATAAGGGATTGTCGTAGTCTCACATGCGATGACTATTTACATCCTATCTGGTCACTGTTTTCTTAAAAATAAATAAATAGTTGGCGCAACAGGTCCGTAGGCAGGCACTCTAGGCCTAGCTTCTCACAACCATACATTTTGTGTGAGTTTTTATTTTTGGGACGAATAAAAAGGACCTATACAATTTTATTGTCGAATCCGAACGGCTGAATTGAGAAGCATTTTTATGACAGTTGTACACTCGGAATCGGATGTTTGTCAGAAGTTCACGAGAGGTGCGGCCGCGGCGCAGTGGAAAAACCACTTAAGATGTATGTAGTTTGTGTAATTTCCGGGGATTGACTAACCACTGTGCCGCAGCGCTGGCTAACTACTAGGCCTATGAAAATACTGACAAAAGCTGTCAAAGTGAGTAAACTATAGTAATCCATACTGAACGTACCCATTTTTAATCAGCTTTTCTTTTATGTAAGCATCTACCCTCTGCAAATTTAGGCCGAAGCAGCGATGCCAAACCTAGCCCAATTGTGAAATTCTAGCACTGTTTCATTCGATCTAGCACTGTAAATTGACCTTTTAGCACTGTGTTAATTAACCTAAAAAAATAAGTCCGTTTTTAGGTTTGACGTGTCGAGGAATAAAATGTCATTTTCCAGCCAAACAAAAATAAATACATATATGAACATGTCAGAAAGGAAGATTGACATTTATCAAACCCATATCCATGCATTTTCAATACAATGTATGAACGTATGGAAAACAAATTTGTCATCATTTCTATGTCCACCACATTGTTTGATAAAATACAAAAAGTCAAACAAATATAAAATAAAACGAGTTTAAGGTCAATCAATATCTTGAATAAAATTCCACTGACTTATACATACATTATACTCGCCAGAATAATATTAATTTTCGTGTTTTTCTTTCATTTTCAGAGATCCACCAATCTTACAAGCGCACAATAACACAGACATCATCCTGCGGCTGCCGATGGGAAAAAGGATCAAAGACATTCGATGGCTATCGGTTTGGTGCCGAAGATTTACGGTGAGTGTGGGCAACCAATGCAAATTGGAATTGGATTTATGTATTTTTATAGTAACGATTTACGTACATGAAACATACATGCATACATAATATGCGGTGACTGATTATATTATTCCCTTCTGCTATATCTAGTGGCAGTGGATCTGGGTGGCAACATCCTTTTGTAGATACATAACAGACCTATTAATTTTGTGCCACTTCAAATTTGTAATCCGCTTTTCGACCATGCGTTTGGGAATATGTATATTTTATTTCTGCTTTTTGCAATTTGCTGCAGTCTTTCGTTTGAAGTTTGCAGATATCTACAGAAAAGGTATAAAATAATTCCGCTTTCTCCTGTGTCTTATTTTAATTATAACTTTCAAAGTAGAATTGACATTTGAAGCAAATTGACTCCGCTTACTATAATACCTACGACTTAACGTTCGCCATTGAACAAATTTCAGCTCTGCAGCTATCACAGGCTTACAGTTTTCCATGTTAAATCTCTTTTAGACTCTCCTATCTCCATACCCACAAAAAAACTTGCATTCAGGATAGTTATTTCGAAGAATTTGTCCAAGTATCGCATGTACCATGTGGGCGCAGTAGCGCAGTGGTTAGTGTGCTGGACTACTGTGCGAGGGATCCCAGGTTCGATCCCCGGAAAAACCCAAATTACATCTTAAAGTTTTTTCTACTGCGCCACCTCTCGCGAACGTCTGACAAACATCCGAGAATATGACTGTCATGAAAAAGCTTCTCAATTCAGCCGTTCGGACTCGGCATAAAATTGTAGGTCCCTTCCATTCGTCCCAAAACATTGAAACTCACACAAAACGAATGGTTGCGAGAAGCTAGGCCTTGGGTGTCAACCGCCTGTTGCGCCACCTATTTATTTATTTATTTATTTTTTTTATCGCATGTACCTGGTTCGATTTTATTTTCGCACTCCGCAAGCGTTGCCAGGAACGTCTAACAATTCCCCATCATTATTTTTCACCTCGCCATCAAAGCCACCTTCATTTTCTATGAATCCTTCACCATTCTCATCCGCTGTCTGAAAAACTTCATCTGGTGTAAACATCTTGTTCATTTTCGATGAAATTAATTTCGCTAGTTTTTCCAGAATTTGATCATGATCCTAATACATCAGTTCACCAGAAAATACGCTGCTGTTGACTTACTTTTTCGGCTCTGTGTATTTCCCTGAACTCCACATTCCTCGATATTTCCATTTTTCCTGCTAACGGAACCCAAATCTTATACCCTTTTGTATTTACTGCATATTCCATGAAAATGCCCTTATCACTTATTAGCCTTGCGATCCAATTTCCTACGTTTTTGTTTAAACACATGAATAAATGCCTCCTCGCCGAATACCTTGAAATAATCGATTTTGGAGTTTTTGCCACACCACAATTTATACGGATTTTTGTATTTTATTGAGCTAGTTAGTGCCAGTCAGCTCCACAGAGCATAGTTTCGGGCGGCTTCAACGATTGTACCGTTTTCCGACTTAACGCACCCATTTTGCTCCGGAGTAGGTATAAGGAACTTTCATGGCGAATAAAATGTTCTTTGTCTGCTTTCACATTGAGGCAACATTTAATATGCAACTGACAATAGGAAACTCGCAATATTATCCCTCACAATTATTTTACTTTGAATTAAATTGGAGGTCTCACTTCTCACATCAAACATCAAACTGAAAGCAACTAATGTTGTTTTTGGTTGGTCGTCCAGCCAGAACCGTCCGGAAGAACTCTCCGCGATTCTGAATTCAAATCCAGAAGCAAGTTTCTCTTCTTTTCAGTAGAAAAACTGGCAATTGAGTGCCAATCGAACGCGGATTGCTTCCGGACGGTTCTGGACGACCAACCGAAAACGACATAAATATCGCTCGAACGAAAAATGTTGCTGATTACTATTGGCAGTTGTTAGTTGCTTATTACTTGTTGCCTCAATCTGAGAGCCGCCTAAGTAGCGACTTCGCTTCTTCGATAATAAACTCTGATCCATTATAAAGGGTCCGCCAAATAACTTTTTTTTTGAAAATATATGCTATAAAAAAAAAACTACTGAATATTTTCTCAAATTTTTTATTTTTTATTTGAAAGTACAATTTCATTCAAATGGCTGCCTCGGCTGGCCATGCAGTAAGCCTACACGATCGGTTCAATTTTTAAGCACATTATCGATTGTGTGCAGCTGTATTTCACCAATGACTTCACGAATATTGTCCATTAAAGCGTCAATTGTCTCTGGCATGTCGGCGTAACACTTATCTTTTACGGCACCCCAAAAATAATAGTCCAACGGTGTCAAATCGCAGCTCCGCGGTGGCCAAACGACATCAGCTATGCGGCTGATAATGCGCTCTTCAAAAACAGGGCGCAAAACATCGAGTGTAGCTTCGGCCTGTTGAAACCAAATGTTGCCAATATCCTCCTCTTCAATTTTTGTGAACAAAAATTCGTTCAACATGGCCCGATAAAGATCGCCATTGACTGTAACGGCCACTCCTTGCTCATTTCGGAAGAAAAATGGCCCAATTATGCCTCTGGACCAAAATCCGCACCAAACAGTGACTCGTTTTGGGTATATCGGCTTTTCAATGTAAGCGTGCGGGTTTTCTGTGCCCCAAATGCGACAATTTTGCTTGTTTACATACCCGCCAAGATCAAAATGAGCCTTATCTGAAAAGCTGATTTTTTTGGCAAAATCGGCATCTTTCCTAAGTCAATCGCAGGCCCACTTAGCGAAGCGAAAACGCATTGGATGGTCAGTTGGCTTCAACTCCTGAACCAATTGGACTTTGTATGGCGTCATACCAAGGTCTTTATGCAAAATTCGTCTCAATGATGTCTCCGAAATGTTCAATTTTTGAGAACGACGGTGAATTGATGTTGATGGCGCTTCAAGTACACTTTCTGCCACAGCAGCAATTTTCTCGGGTGTACGCACTGTTTTTGGCTTTTCACGCTTTGTTTTATCGATGAGGATGCCAGTTTCTTTCACTTTTTTCACAAGATAACGAACATACGGAGCTGACGGTGCTTCTCTTCTTCCAAAATCCGTACGCAATTTTCGCACGCATTCTGCAAGATTACCATGATTTTCAAAGTAATGTCGCAATATTTCCCAGCGTTGTTCAAGCGTATACACAACCATATTCGTTCAGCAGAACTAATTATCTGTCAAATCAGACTTGAGCTAAGTGTTACCATTCGCGAAATAAGCACTAGTTGAAAAAAAAACGTTAGATGGCGGACCCTTTATTTATAACTGCGGGGATCAATACGTTATCCCCTTTTCCAAAATCCCTCATTGGACATAATCTGTAATTTTTTTTTCTTCCATTTTTCCAAAATCTCCCACAAGCAAACTAAACCTCGCATATACCCAAACTTGCACCTACTCCAAATCCTTACGGGGGATTTTGGAAAAGGAGATTTCATCACCAACTGCGCATGGTTATTATCACTAGATGTCCACTCTTCATTTAGGTTTGCCAATAAACTTTTGAATTACAGAACACAATTCCGATTTTTTTTAATAAAGTCGATACGAATACACCGGATTTCGCGCCTTGAACCTGCTTTTGGGAAATGGAAGCCTACGCAGTTAACCGAAACAACATGCGTCGCAATTAAAATCTTCGATGTTAGAAAATATCATACCTATAGTAGGAGAGCCAGTGACATTTTTCAGTGATGATTTAGGTAAGGTCTATTTTTTGATAGAATGTTGTGGGCGACTTGACTAAGTCAAGTCAGAAAATGTTAAAAAATATCATACTATAGTTTAGTTGATTTCATATATTTGCGACGTTTTGATGTGTCATTCTCTCATGACACACATACCTACCCTCTTTCAGTCGGAGTCACAGCTGGTGATAACCGTAAGGAAACGATATCCGTGCTCCTCTCGAGGTTTTCGTTGGTTACGATTGAGTAGCTAGCGTTTGCATATTTCAGTACATATTTAATTAAATGTGGGAATGAATTTAGTTGCTTGACTTATTTGCACACCGTTATACCTCAAATACTAACAGTTGTAATATTTAGGGACAAGTTTAAGGCTCCAACCGATTGAATCCGTCCCACACTCATCGAAGTTTCCAACCAATGGATGAATAGACGACGATGTTCGATGCAAAGAATACAGTATGTTTGGTCTTTGATTTTTTTCCGTAAAGTTGTTAAAAATTGAGATAAGGGACTGGAAGAAGTTGTAAGCGATTTTTAATTATTTCACAAAACAGAAACATAGATAGGCATCGCCAAGTTGGTACACATGATTTCCTTTTTGCATGGACACACGATCATGGGCATGACTTACATTCCCATGAACGATTTGGCTACACACAAAAACAAGGCGTCATTACAATGAAATAAAATCTGGCAGTTACAGGAATAGTGAACTTTGTGCCTTCCCGCATGAACGTCGTGTCCAGCGAGACAGGTAAATTTCGATTGAGTAAAGAGATGAGGTAGATCGTAGATGACACAGAAAATCCACTTTCAGAAATAACTCTCGCATAGGCATAAAGGTTTTTTTCGCACCGGAAGGTTCTTTGCGCTTTCGCTACAAGTATTCATTTAATACTCGTATTTGCGTTAATGGAATGAGGACGTCAAAAATGAGCGTCCGCTTCGGCTTTACTATAATTTAATTAATTATTAATTTTTTAATTTTGTCGAGTTAGGAAACACTTTACTGGAGCACTCAGACGCAACTGGTCCATTGTACTATACCAGGAAGCAAATCCTGCAGTATTACTGGAATTTGACTTGCGGAGAAAGACGAGAATGCACTATCAGCGATGAGGAGCTTACAGTATCAGCACTCACCACATCAGCGCAAAAATCTGCCACCTGATCCGAGCAAAAGCAGGACAATAACAAAGAAAATGAACCGAAGTATCGTCGCCCTCGGCATAAGCGTCGCAGACAGTGGTATCACTTAAGCCTAGCACTTGTGCTTAGCAAATGCGAAGTGCCCCGTAAGAACGCCAATAAGTTTTCTGCAGTCATTTCTACAAAGAGACAGCGGGAATGCCGTAGACTTCCTACTGACTTGGCTGTCGCTACAGACGCAGATACTCCTCCTTTCTTAACAATATATTCGGCAGCCACCAGGTTAGCTGGAAAAACGAAGGCATGCTGGCCTAACGAGTAGTGAAGTCTAATGTTGTTGATTAACACGAAGGCCAGGCTCAGATTCTGGCTGAAGCCAGTCCTGAACGCAAGGAAAGTCGACTCTAAATTTGCACAACAGCCGAAATTCCGGTGTCATTGCATCAGACGGCATATATCCATGGAACTAGGGTCGTAGGATAAGTGTCGTGCAAGGTCATCGAAACTCCAGTGAATTATACCAAAAACCAGCCCGCCTGAGACGGTAGATTGCTTTGATAGTAACACCCATGATATAGGTATCAAGGGGAGGTAAATCAAGCAGGGCATCTAGAGCAGAGACCGGCGTACTTGGAAAAGCACCTATGCAGCCAAGACAAACCGTTCTTTGGAGTTTTGTGCAGAAGGCAGTCACATATTTTTGCGAAAGCCCTCTCCAACAAACAACCGACACGCATAGGCTAGAAAAGGCCTTATCATATCCGTATATAGATCCAAAGGTCCTTTTTGGGAGATAAGCCCCACGTCTTACTGAAAGCACCCTTACACTGTCAGAAAACTGAGAGTCCCTTAAATGTCTTCGACTTGACGTTGACATGCTTTGTCCAAAGAAGTTTCTTATCCAGGATCACTCACAGATATTTCGCTTTATCGTAGATTTGGATAGTGACGCCTTTTAGCATTGGCTGAGTCAGACCGATTAAAATCCTCTGTCTCGTGAAGAAAACAACCTCAGTTTTCAAAGAATTGACCGAAAGCCCATTCCTAATGCACCATTCATCGACCTATCTAGAGCCACCTGCACGTTAGCACAGACAGTCTCTAAAACATGATCCGATAGAAAGTATATGGCAACATCATCCGCGTATGCCTGAGCGTAGACGTTTGAACCGTTAAGGGTATGCAACAGAGAGTCAACTACCATGCACAGGGGAGACAAAACACCACCTTGTGGGCAGCCTTTGCTTACCCCTGTCCTAACACGGCGTCCACAGACCGCATCTTCCACCAAAGTTTTAATCATCAGCCCTGATCCACAACACCAATGTCTCATCTACCCCGTGTTGTCTACTTAGTTACTTCTTAATTAGGTGGTGATATGTTTCAACCCGCGATGAGCCTGAGTCTTACGAGTCACCATGTTTATAAAAGGTCAAAGGCGGTCAAAGGAAACTGTACCAATTTTCGCGAACTTCTCACGTGGAGTCCGAACACCTCCCTCCAGTATCTAGAGTGAAACAATTTTATGAAGACTTGAGAATTTTCCAAATTCTTCAGTTGAACTATAAAATCCCTCGTGCTCATTTATACTCATTATTTTATCGGACTAATTAGCTAAACAGAAATTGACAATATTGCAGTATAATGGCTGACGCCATCATTTTGCAACGTTCACGTTATTCAAAGTGGGGCCACCATCATGGCGCACAGATCCGAATACATATATACCGCTTACACAATACTTTTACTTATTATATATACACACACAAAGTGAATGCTCATCATGGTGTGTAGGATAACAACCCCTACAATAATAATACATTTTTGGGGATGAATTTACTTGGAACCGCGCCCCTTTTATTTTCCTTTCTGCACAACTTTTGCTATCCAACAAAACTAAGAAGGGAACTCAGAGTGCAGGGATAAAACCGAAAAAAAAGTAGCTCCAACTGAAGTTACCTTTGCTCTAAAAGGACAAAGTTAGGCAAGTTCTTGTTCGTAGGAACTCAATTTTTTTTTTTGCCTCTTCTCGAAAAACTTTAGTCCTTGTAAACCTGGTTTTGAATAGATGTTACTGTTAAGCGCCTTATGAATTTATTTCCCTCTGGGTGCATTCCCTTCGGTGTAGTTGCGTAGCCTTGTGTGAGTGTGTTGTTTTTTTTTTTTATGGTTTTGACAAAGGTGGTTGGCAGGGTATATGACCGCTGGTGCCGTGGGTGTCGTGGGAGGTGAAACATGGAGTTGGGGATTGCGCGCGCATCCTTCTTTTCGTATTCGTTGTATGCTCCCCTTGTTGAGCGGCTACAATTGGGGAGCAATTTAATGAGTATCACAGTGATGGCTGAATACGGTTCTGGGATATGGGGTGAATGTGTATACTATTTGCATGTCACAATAAAAGACAGCAATCGTAATGGAAAATATCAAATGTGAATACAGTAGTTTACTATTAATTTATAGGTTGAAGCAACAGCTTTTATTTGTTCGTTTAGTCAACAGATCAGTACCGGAGCCTAAGGTGTCGTAAATATTGACAGATTGGACTGGATATACATAAAATAAATAAAAGGAAAAGAAAAACCTGACTTAGGGATGAAGTTTTAAAAGGTTTACTATTCAGGTCAAAAGTAACTGGCACGAAATAGATAATTCTTATTTTTTGTCAAGCCATTTGACATTTACCTACTTTAGAAGATGGCTATAGTGTAGCTCGGAACCAGCCGAAAGGCGAACTCATTAACAAGATCAATCTACTACAGAGAATCTGCAAATATATAATATGTACTAAAACTGTAGATTCAAATAAAAGTCTGAAGACACTCCTTTAGCGTATTAAATTTTTGAAGTTGTAGCCATTAGTATACGGGTGCTATACAAGAAGCCATTATTATAGAGAAAGTTCAAAGATGAGTGATTGCCATCGTACAATCGAGTTCAAATGAGTTGTTGCTAAGTTTCACATTATATCCCGAACCCGAGGTCATGTTACAATGGATCTAAAGGGTGTCCCATAATTCATGCAAAATACGAATTTTGCGCAATTTAATTATACCTACAGTGATGCCAACGAAAAAAAAAAAAAAAAAACAATGTGACAGCTGACAGTTTGGGGTTAGTAAAAATGGAGCGCTATATAAAAGAACAACGCATTGTCGTTGTTGAGCAATATTTTAAAAATACATAATGTCAACTACAGTCCCCAATTTTCGAACAAAACCGTCTTCAGTGATGAAGCTCATTTTCATCTTGATGGCTTCACTCAGAAAACCCACGAGTAATTGTTGAGAAACAAATGCATCCACAACAAAGCGTGACTGTCGCGGATTTTGGGCTGGGGCATTATCGAACCTGGTCAGGCAGTAACAAGTAATGGTATTCGTTATCGTGACATGCACATGATAACCCAGTCCTTAGAGCAAGACATAGATGTGACCAACATGTGGTTTCGAAAAGACGGTGCCACATGCCATATAACCAGGGAAACAATTCAATTACTGCATGTGTCATTTCCTAATCGTGTAATCGGCCGGTTTTTGTGATCAAAATTGGGTATCCAGATCTTGCGATTTAACGCCATTGCCCTTTTTTCTTTAGGGTTTTTTGATGGTCTATGCATACAAGCCCACGACCACCAACGCCTTGAAAGAGAAAATTGGGAGGTGTATTAATGAAATGCAGCCACGTTTATGCAAAACGGTCATAGACAATTTTAATAAAAGAGTACGTACTTACCAGCAAAGCGGCCATTTATCCGATGTGCTATTCCATACATAACCCCAATCTGTATAACTGTATGAATCAATAAAAAATTTAAGGTTTCTAAATAAAAATCTGTATTTTCTATCAAAATTACATTTGGCGTGAATTATGGGACACCCTTTATCTGGAGAATGTGGATCTTAAGGAACTCCTGAGATTCATACTTAAATCAGGGTGGTTCCAGTAGGTAAACATACTTCACACCTTCGGTTACTCTTAGAACAAGCTTTACAATCTGGATACAAAGAGCTTCTGAATACCTGTGATTAATACTAGATCTAGGCGGCTCAAATAAAAGCGGTAATTCTTTGTTTCCAACATGTATTCAATGGTGGATGATTGGATGAACACAATGAATCCAACTAATGGTCTATGTAAAGCTGCGTGGCAACCGCAATAAGAGCACCCATTAACCTACCTATACCCAAACCAGAAGAAGAAAATACAAAGACCCAGGGAAACCACAAAATAGGCGCTAAATTCTATCCCTACGTATCCAAAAGTCAGTTTCTATGCAAGCACTGTAGAGCTGAAAGGATTTCAGACATCGGATCTCTTGGTACTTAATTAAGAGCACCAGCTGGTTTCCAAGCCGAGCACTAACTCGATGGGTGTTTAGGTCTTCTCTAGTTATATAACAGGGGTTTCACAATGGACCTTTAATACGTCTTTTGCTATAGTGGACGTGTTGTCTTTTCCTCCGTCACACACCCCTTCATAACCTAACCTAACCTAACGTAACCTTACCTATATGTTAGATGTAAAAATAACAAACTGTGATCTGTCCAATTGCTAGCTGTCATTAAAATTAACTTAACGCTCTTGTCCAAACACTAAAACTCTGTCGAATTCAATAAATGTTGCAAAATACTCTCACAGAGTGGAAAATATTTCCAAAAGTACCTACGTACATATACCCTTCCATCTACTTACTTACTTATCGGGCTCCGGACCCTCTGCCTGAGTCCAGTCCAAGCGCTCTGGCATCCGGCTTATGGCTTGGTCTTTGAAACGGGGATAGGTTCGGTCTTCCTTGTCTTCTCAAACCTGGGGGCTGGGATTCGAAGATCCTCTTAGCTGGAGCGTTATTGTCCATTCGCTCGACGTGGCCGAGCCAATGCAGTCGACGTGTTTTGGCTTTTTGGACTACATACACATCTTGGTACAGTTCATACAATTCGCGGTTGTATCTTCTCCTCCATTCGCCCTCCTTGCACACAGGAGCAAAAATACACCGTAGTATTTTTCTTTTGAAGGAACCCAGTTTCAGCTCTCCCTTCTTGCTTGTCGTCCAGCACCCGGCGCCATAAAGCAGAACTAGCAGGATAAGGGTTTCGTAGAACAAACATTTCGTCCATCGAGGGAGGTGTTTTTAACCCAATTGCTTTGCCAAACCGAAGTAGCAACGGTTTCCTAGGGTAATTCTTCGCCGGATCTCCACAAGGGTGTTATTCGTGGAGTTCATATTTACTCCGAGGTTGTTAAGGAACTCGAAATTTTTGCTATGAATAGTGACGTTGTGGCTTAGGCGGTGGACAGATGCTTGTTTGTTTGTTGATAGCATGTAGTTTCAAACTTCACGTTGCTGCGCGTGTTTTCCAGCGTCAAATCAGTTTTGCCGGTATTCCGAATTCGGCCATCGCCATATAGAGCTCCTGACGATGTATTTCTATCCCATCACACGCGGCTTTGAAGTCGATTAATAGGTCATGAGTTTCGACTTGAAATTCGTTGGTCTTCTCCAGGATTTGCCTCAGAGTGAAAATTTGGTCTATATAGTCGACCTGCCGGGCTGGAAGCCACACGGTTTAAGACGTTCACACAGTACGTTGGATAGGATCTTGTATGCAACATTAAGCAGAGATATGCCTCGATATTTCTTACAAGACAGGATCGCCTTTTTTGTAGATGGGGCATTATGGAGCTGATAGACCAGTTATCGGGCACGTTTTCTTCCACCCATACCTATGGTTGATGAATCGGTGCATGCTCCCTACCAAAACATCACCACCATATTTAAAGAGCTCCGCTGGAAAACCGCATCAGAATCTGCGGCCTTGTTGTTCTTAAGCTTTTTTTATAGCTAACCCAAAGTGCAAATACCAGCTGCCACTAATCATATGTAATTTGTCAAAATTCAATCAATGCAAAGACTTCTTAATTAATACCAATGCTTACATGGCATCTATGTGCCAACAAATCCCTCTAACCAAATGTCAACTAAGCGTAATCGCCATGTTCCCTTTCTATTTGCAGGTTGATTTCGGTGAAGTCTTCATTCCACCAGGACTGGATGTGCCCAAACCACGAGTTCTGCCCGAATTCAAAAGACTCGCCCATGGATTGCGGTCGAGCAACATTAGTGTACTGGACGCACAAACCTTCTACATACCGAATTTACACTACGACGGTGCTGGTCCAGATGCATACTTTTGGGTGGGAAATGGCTCTGAACCCAATATAATGGGCATCAAGGTAAGTGAATGAAAACACAAAACCCACAACAAAATGTACCTCAAAGTCAATCACATTGACTCGGCGGCGACGTCAGCACATCCACTTTCAATTTATCTCCATTTGTAAGTACATACAAGTGTGTTTGTATTCCTGGTATAGGTACCGAATGAAATCGGTTCCTTGGAACCATTACGAGGATACCAAGGCGAGGACATTGAAATTCAATTGCCGGGCAATTTGACAGCATACGATATCGATTGGTTAGCAGTGTGGTGCGTTGAATATCGACACAATTTCGGTCATATCTTTATACCAAAGGATCTGGATGTGCCACCGGCATTGGGACAAACCAAAATTACGGTAAGTTACTTTTGCTGGCCTGTATAATATTGCATAAATATGAATAATGTAGAGACGTACGACAGTTATCGGTGACATTGTTTTCGTGTTGGACTGGGGGGCTTTAAATTTCGAGTCGGTATTTTGAAAGACAATATTAAAACGATTAGTTTGAGTACACATCTATGCATAAATCAATTTGTAGATTAATACAAGTACCTACACGATAATGGTGCGCTTCTTGTTGTGATAAATATATATTTTTTTTTATTTTGTTGAATTTACCTATAGTTTCATTGTATCATTGTAATATTTTAATCATTAATCGACATTTTCAAATCATGTGAATTTTTTTTCTGTATCTTTTCCACATAAAAGCCGCCATGGTGGTACATTGCTGTAAGTATGAAAAACTTTCGATTTCGAACGACAAACATTATTCTCATTCAGCATTAATTTTGTTATAGTGTTTTTAAGATTAGCGATTGTTTTTTTTTTTTATTTTTTATTTAGTTGAGAAAGGGGAAAACTTTCAGAAATTCAGTCGACTGATTGCAGTTGTCAGTACTACACATACACACATATGTAAATAAAAGAACCAATTTGTTCCGCTGCTAGAATGCAACTGACTTTATTTTTATTCCTTAAAATTGAATTAAACATTATGAACTTAAACTAGGTCAAATAATTAATTAAACAAATGCTGATTCGGGTGCGGATAAACTAGGTCGATTAAATAAAAGTGTTGATTCGGGTGCGGATGTGGTGTTGGTTGCGCTGTGGGGTTAATGTTCGGTGCATTGTGAAATTATGAAAATGATGATTCGGGTGCGGATGTGGTGTTGGTGTTGATTAAGCGGTGGGGTTAATGTGCGGTGCATTAACTACTCTCCCCTTTAAACGGAGCTGTCCGCAGCTGTTTGCAGACTTTTCAGGAGGTCTTGTACGAACTTCTCCCTATCTAGTTCCTTTAAGCTGACATTGTTGTGACCCTCTCTGGTGCGATCATTTCGTTTCTTCCTTAACTTTGAAATAAGGGCACCTAGGAATACCATTGTAATACTAAAGGAAAACAAAGCAAGCCATATTAGACTGTGTGACTTTACTTCCTGTTTCAGGGTTGCGATATGTTCTAAATTCTTCAAATGGACTTCGTTTAGGTATGGTAAGGAGAGCATCGTCAAGTGTTCCGAAAAATTGATTGCTTGTACCCTAGGTGGTTCCGGGCTTAAATGAGCGATCTGCTTGGCATTAGTGTAGATCGTCCCGTTGATCCTTGCTTTTTCATCGAATATCAAAACGTAGGTACCATTTATTAAAATTGGCTGACTATCTCCTTCCTGGACTTCGGCAATTTGGTTGTTAATAATTATGAGACCATCTTCGATGACCTTCACAGGGTCGAGTTGATGAGCCGTCGCTGTTTTGCATAGCGCTGTGTTATTATTCATCAAGTGCTGCACGCACGTGTAGTCAGAGCCCAGTTCGCAAAATGTCAGTGACGTTGCCTTCCTGCAGTTTTTTAAAGGCTTATAGATGGTTTCGCATTGCGCAATTTCAAATGTTTCTAAAACTACTATTTTGTTATCGTGTATTACAGGGAATAAACTTATTCTATTGCATGTGAGCTGAATTATAGGGTATTTTATTAAAAACAGTATCAAATCATTATTTTGCATTATCTTTAACTTAGAGCTATTTAAAATTTCGGTAATGCTAATATTTGTAAAGTGCTCTGCTCTTATTACAGATTCAATTTCTGCGTCGTCTAGTATTATTGGGTTTATTAGGTTCATCTTCCCCAACATAACGGAATAAATTATATTGTCTAGGTCAGTAATCATTGCTTTATTTCTGCTCAGAATAAGCTCAAATAAATGCCCTGTATCAGTTTTAATTTCCTTTGTAGCGTCTAGTAATTTATTCACCGTTTCTGTTAGTTGGTTGATTTTCGTCTGCAACACAGTGTTCACCACGATTTGGCGTTCGTTCGCTTCAATAAGTGCTTCCTCTTTGGTTTTAACCTCATTAAAATCGTCAAAGTCAGGTGTACCAGCTATATATTTTAAGGCTGTGCCTATCAGGTTTATACCACGAGCATGTCGGTGGTGAACTCGGAGAGTATTTAGAAGGTGTAATATTTGTTCGACGTCAACCTGAATTGCCTTCCTTTCGTCAATTTTTTTAAATAATGGTATAAACTTTAGGGTTTGGTAGGACATAATTTCATAGGCCGTTAAATTAGTGCAATGCGTAATGTAACCGCTACTGGTGTAGATGGCAACCCTTCCATTGGGGACAGGAATATAATGGGCGTGTGAATAATTTAGAAGTCTCGTGTTTGCGATTCGTAAAAAAATCAAATGAAGAGCCCTTAGAAAGAAGAAGAAGAAAAAAAAAAAATATTATCTCAGGTTATCTTTATGTACTTGCCTATTGTCAATGAGTACTACAGTTCCTAAGTCTCTCTGTATAGTTTTTTCTATAAAAAGTTTTGTGAACTTATTCCCTATTCGTCTATTGGTTCGAACAAATACCTTGTCACCAGGTTTGAAAATTCGTGTCTTTTTTTTTCTATTGTGGTAACAAAGGTCTGATTGTTGAGTCTGTTCAATTCGATTTTTAACTTCGTTTCCTAATTCAGGGGGCATTGAGTGTATTATGTCGATAGGTCTTCGGTTTGTAACGGAATGAATCGTCCTATTATATTTGGCAGTTGCGATAAGGATTAGCTCAGAAGTATCCTCTATATTTTGTTCTAGCTTTATACATCTGGCTATCTCTGATAGTGTGCTGTGGAATCTTTCTACTTGACCGTTTGTTGTGCTATGGAATGGGGGTGTTGTAAAAACGCTAACGTTAAAGTGATTCTGGAGTAGCGACTTGATGGTTTCAGAGTTGAATGATCTTTCGTTATCGCAAATTACGGTCTTGGTGTTTTTGAAAACATTAATAATCTCCAAAAGCGGTTCTTTAATATCGATTATTGCACGAGATTTCACTGGTATTACCATCGCAAACTTAGAAAACTTATCCAAACAAGTGAGGAAGTGTTTCTTGTCTGTTGAGTAGATGTCGATGTGAAGGAGTTCACCGGGTTGGGTGGGTATGGGTGTTCTGCCTATTCGGGTTTTAAGGGGATGTCTTTGATATTTCGCTTCGCGACAGATCTTGCAATTGGAATAGATCTCTTTAAGTTTTTTCCTAATATCTGGGAAATAGTAATCGTTCAGTATTTGTTTCATATTTTCACGTACGGATCTATGAGCTCTGTTATGCTCAGTAATGACAATTTCTTCTTGATCGTTTTTGTTAAAAATATCGGTGACGAATTTTGAAGTGTGCAGAAATTTCACAGATGGAAATTCGTTGACCAAATTGTTTTGGATTTGTGCAAGGATAGGTAGATCACAAAAAATTGCGTTGACCACATCAGGATTTATGCTTTCCTTAAGGATTTCAAAAAGCTCGTTAAAATTGCAAAATGTTATTGTGTGTCTGATTTTTGCTCTAAAAATGATCTTGGTTACTTTTGATGTTTTTTTATCTTCGTTGAGGATTAACTGATTCTTAAAGCAATTTACTGGGTTTGGGACGGTATCTATGGTTGCGGACAGAGATTCTTCGCTGTGTGCCGTTACGGAGCTGGATGATTCAGTTTGCTCCAAGGCATTTATGTGTTGTCTAGATAGTGCATCTGCAACAAAATTCTCCTTTCCTGGTTTGTAAAAGAATTTTGGAGAAAACTCTTCTACAAATGCCTTCCACCTTTTGATTTTCGCATTTGGATTTTTGTCAGATACCGCGAAGGTCAACGGTTGATGATCTGTGTAAATGTTTAACCGTTTAACGCCATACAAATAGTTACGCAATTTCTGCAGGGACCAGACTATGGCCAAAAGCTCTCGTTCATTAGTAGCATAATGCTCTTCCGTTGAGGATAAAGTTCTCGAGATCATTGTAATCGGCCTACCGTTTTGTGACAGCACGGCTCCTAGTGCGTGTGAAGAAGCGTCAGTAGTTAGATCGAACGGTCTGTTGAAATCTGGGTAAAGTAGAAGCACGTCCTCGGAGGCTAAGATTTGTTTAATTTTATCAAATGCTATGAGAGCATCTTCATCTAGATCTATGCTTAAATTTTTCGACTTATTGGTACCAATATTGCCGTTTTCACCCCGCAAATATTTCGTAAGAGGTTTTGTAATCTGAGCATAATCTTTGACGAATCTCCGATAATAACCAGAGAGTCCCAGAAAGGACCGTAGACCACGAAGTGTTTTAGGAACTTCGTAGTTAACAATATCGTTCACTTTATCCGGACAGGTCTTAATACCCTTATTTGATACTAAGAATCCTAAGAACTCAACTTCTTGTCTGAAAAACTTGGACTTTTCGGAGGAAACACGCATATTAGCCTTGTAAAGTTTCGTTAGAATATGGTTAATGTCTTGAATATGTTGTTCCTTTGTTTGAGAAAAGATTATGACATCGTCGATGTAAACGTGACAAATTGTCCCGATTTCTTTTCTTAAAACATCATCTATTGCTCTTTGAAAAATGCTGGGGGCATTTTTGAGGCCAAAGGGAAGTCTGCAAAACTCGTATTTCCCATTATTAATAGAGAAAGCTGTTTTTTCCCTATCTTGTTCTGCTAATTTAATCTGATGAAACCCAGATTTAAGATCCAATGTTGTAAAAAACGAGGATTTGCCTAAATTTGCAAGAATAACGGATGTGTCGGGAATGGGATACTTGTCACTAATGGTCTTTTCATTTAATTTCCTGAAATCTACAACCATTCGCATCTTGCGCTGTCCCTTTTCATCAGTTCCCTTCTTATCGACTACCCAGATTGGACTGTTATATGGCGACCGTGAAGGTCTTATAATGCCATCCGTAAGTAGATCGCAAATTTCTTTATTAACAAACTCGGCAGCAGCCATAGGGTATGGATACGATTTGGAATAGACAGGCTCACTATCCTTTGTTCTTATAGAGGCGACGATGTTAGTATTGTAGGGTAAGGATTCGTTTGGGTCTGCAAATACTTTTGACCAATACTTCAGCAGAGATGTAAATTGTTCCCGTAGATCTGTGGGTACTGTTGTACAGTCGTACGAAATATAATTAACCTGTTTGCAATAAAAGTACAATAATTTCTCTTCCACGCCATTGTAAGATATAGTACCTTTTCTTAGATCCATTTGAGCATGGATTTCTCTTAGGAAGTCAAATCCAATTATACCATCGAACGTATCGAGATTAGGTAAGATGAAAAAACAAGCGTTTCTGCCAAAAACATTAATCAAGCATTTAGATGTGATCTGGTTTGTACCATGTATAGATTTGATATAAAATTGTTTCTCAATTGGCTTTACTCCCTTTAAGTTATCGAGCCACTTAATATAATTTTTAGAAGCACCGGTGTCTATTAATAACTTTATTTCTCTCCCTCCTATTATTCGGCTTACATATGGTAGGAGGGATTTACCCCTAAAAAATTTACTTCATCCAATATCTCATTGTTGCATGCGTTGTCGTACGATTGCTCATATCGCTGCTCTTCATATCTTCCGACGTCTTTATGATAGTATTGTTGGTAGCAATGGTCGTCTATATCGCCGTTATATTCAGGGAGTACTGGTTGTTGTTGTTGGTTTAGATGATTAATTCTCTGTACCTTAGCTATTGGCTGTCGGTCTGATTCACGATACCTTTTGGGTGATCTATTTTGGTTATCTATCATCGGGGTTCTTGAATGGGGACTTTGAATGATCGGCCTATTCTGGTAATTCGTCTGTTGTCTAAAGTGCGAAGTTGATGGATCAACTTCCATGGCCGTCTGTACAGGACGAATTTGATTATTTTGCACTTGTTTATAATGAGGAGAATTATAATGGGCATTCAAGTTTTGTTTGTTGTTCAGGTATTCATTCCGGGTAGAGAAAGAATTAGCAAACGCGTAACGCGCTTGATTAGCTTCTAGTTCCTGAGCAAGTGCTAATGCACTCGGCATATCAATGGGTTTTGATGAAAATAGAATGTCACACATTGGCTTATTTAAACCAGAGATAAAAATTCTCAGAGCATCCTGCCTATATTTCTGACTAAGTGATTCGATGAGTGCAGCGTTTCCCTCATTGAACATAATAGTCTTATTAAGAATTAAAGCCAATTTCTGCTCAATCTGATCATAAAAATCGGTTATAGTCATTCTACCTTGCCTGAGAGTGGACATCTCTTGTTCAATGAGATGAATTGGCCGCTTGTCGGCATAATTAAAATCTAGACGTGATATGATAGCGTGAAAATTTAGAACAGTATTGAACGAGGATAAGACAAGATCCGCTGAACCAATGACTTTATTTCTTATTATTGCAACTGCTTGGTAATGTTTGGAACTACCAACATGGTCCTCGAATAACCTGTAGGCAGCAAATGCAGCTTGTCGCCATGAAACATAACGAGCTTGATTTCCTTCGAAATCAGGTAGGGATTTCACTAAATCCAGAGATTCAGTGCAAATTTTGTCCTGGTCAATTATTACAGGTTTGTATTCCTCTACAGTAATTGGAGTTTCTAATGCCTGCAGTCGGTTCGTTAGTTCAGTAACTTGCCCTTCGAACGTCCTCCTAGTATGTTCTATGGCAGCCTGTACTGCAGCAGTAACTACTGTTTGTAGTGTTTGTGCGTCCATTTTTTGTTAAGTCTTTATTCGTTTTGTTAGGGAAGTTAAATTTTTACTTTAAAATACTTTATAAATCAAAACGGCTGAGCACTCCACTTACATGAAAATGATCCTCATTCTGTTGCACTCACAATTTTAAAGTTCTTCTTAAACTAATTTGGACACTGGTTTCAAATTTTAAACTAATTCCTTTTTAATCTTCTTAGGATAGTCTTTAGCACGAGTTTCCTTCTTTTTAGGGTATCGGTTTAGGACTTAGGGCAATGCGTTGCGGTAGACACGGGTCTATTATTCCTTTACTGGAATTTTTTTTGAACCGAACTCGCGTTGCCTTAGAAAAAATATCGAGGGTCACGGGTTTAGAACTTAGGGCAATGAGTTGCGGTAGACACGGGTCTATTATTCCTTTACTGGAATTTTTGGAACCGAACTCGCGCTGCTTTAGAAAAAAATGTTGTTGGGCGCCAATAAAAGAACCAATTTGTTCCGCTGCTAGAATGCAACTGACTTTATTTTTATTCCTTAAAATTGAATTAAACATTATGAACTTAAACTAGGTCAAATAATTAATTAAACAAATGCTGATTCGGGTGCGGATAAACTAGGTCGATTAAATAAAAGTGTTGATTCGGGTGCGGATGTGGTGTTGGTTGCGCTGTGGGGTTAATGTTCGGTGCATTGTGAAATTATGAAAATGATGATTCGGGTGCGGATGTGGTGTTGGTGTTGATTAAGCGGTGGGGTTAATGTGCGGTGCATTAACTTGTATGTGGCTTTCTACATGACGTGTACTACCTCCTTAAGCAACAAAGCAATTGCAATGCAATAAGCAAAACGCAACTTTATTTTAACTTATTCTCAGTTCTCACATTGAAGAAAGAGCGTTGCGAGCAATTTCTAGCTATGTAGATACTTTTCCAATTTTTTTCCAATTTCACGAACTGTTGAACTGGATCGTCTGACATTTTTTTTTTAAATTAATAAAACGTAGTAAAGTAACATGCGTAACAAACGTCTAGTGACGCGACGTGTCACTTACTACTCGGACTCGTTAATATTGATTACCTTAAGTGGCGGGGCGCTAAAGTCCGGGGTGGACCAGGGCCTCGACCAAAAAGCGTCTCCAGTCAGCACGATCTTTGGTCAGCTGTCTAGAGTTTCGAACGCTAAGTTGCTTAAGGTTCCCCTCCACTTGCGTACCTGAATCGCGGTCTGCCTCTACTGTGCCGTCCTTGGGTATGGATTTGAAGATATTTTGGTCTGATGCATTCACGTCCATTCGCTGCCACCTACATGTCCCAGCCACCTCAGTCGCTGGACCTTCACTCTTCTGGCTAGGTCAATGTCGCTGTATAGCCCACACAGTTGGTCACTGTATTTCCTCCTCCATTTACTGAAAATTACTAGAATAATTTTCCTTTCAAAACAACCAAGAGTAACCTCATTCGCTTTTGATAGAGTCCATGCCTCTGCACCATACAGAAGGACTGAGATGATTAGCGTCTTATAAAGGATCAGTTTAGTTGTCCGAGAGAGGGCTTTGCTACTCAGTTGCTTTCTTAGCCCAAAGAAACAGCGAAAACATGTTGTGTGTTGTGTGTCCCTTCTTGTTGACAGGATGTATTTTGTTTTGCCCCCATTCACCACAAAACCTATTTTTTTCGCTTCTGTACATACTTGCAAACGCCCCCAGTCAACTCGCTGTGTTCTGCCAATTATGTCAATGTCGTCAACGCAGGCAAGTAGTTGCACAGTCTTTTGGAAAATTGTGCCCCTGGTGTTGTCTTGCGAGTTTCGCACAATTTTCTCAAGAATGATGTTGAAAAAGTCACATCACAAATCATCATCTCGTCTAAATCATTTTTTGACATCAAGGTTCTCGGTGAGATTGTTTCCGACCTTCATGAAGCAGCAAGCGTTTTTCATCGTCATTCTGCACAATCTGACAACTAGGCATAGACCCTATATAACTCGTCTCTATAAATGCGGTCATAGGCGGCCTTAAAATCGATTAAGAGGTGAACTTCCTGGGGTTTCTCTAAGAAATGACGCTGTGTGAATATTTGATCGATGGTTGACTTTCCTGGCATGAAGCTACAATGGTACTAGGGTAGGGACCAATCAGATTGTTGAAGAAAGGCTTCAGGAGTTCACACAACACGGCAGATAAGATCTTGTGGGCGACGCGACGTTATATAAGAAGAATAATACCTCTGTAGTTGGCGCAGTTCAGAGGGCCTCCTTTCTTGGGGATCGGGCAAACAATGCTGAGGTTCCATTCAACAGGAACACTTTCCTCTAACCAAATCTTGAAGGCAAGTTGGTGTATGTTCTCTACCAAGTCATCTTCCGCTGCCTCGGCCGATAAACCGTTTGGCCTAGCAGTTTTGTTAGACTTCAGCTTGGATATTGCTATCCTTACCTCATTTTGGTCAGGTGGACGGAAGTCTTGGCTTTCATCGTCTATGATAAATGGTTCATTCTGCCTGACAGTCTGTTTAACAGTCTGCATCAGAAATGGGGTTTCCATGTCCTCAGCAACAACTGTGACTCTACCACAAGTTTTCCTTGTTCGTCTCCACATGCCTCTGTTTCGGGTCTTGTTCAGGGCTGACTTCATGCGACTAAAGTTGTATTTTTCCCCTTCTTTTTCTGTCCTCAATGTATAACCACTTTTATAAAATTGTCCATATTTGCCCCTTTTCTGTATCTATTTCGTTGATAGTTCTTCCCATTTTGAAAAAAAAAACAAAACATCTTTTTGTATGAAATACGAAATGTGACATAATAAATACTTAACGAAACTACTTCACAATTAATTGGGATCTGAATGCGTCCTTTTTCTATCAGCCAGATGTATCAGCTGTCAGCTATTTATGTCCTATTAGCCGCGTTTTATTATCCCCAATGATCCATATGGATCATCGATTTACCCGCACTACAACAAATCTCCGAGATCCTGTGTTCTATCGGGTTCAATTTTCATGATCCAGATAGCCAATCCCAAAACCCAACGATTTAAGTAATTTTTACTTCTGAATGTTTCCACTTCTGCTCTGTGCTATCAAGTACGGAGTTGCCTCATCGTAAAATGGCAGAATAAAAATTTGCAACTACGAATTTAATGTGTTTAAACGAAAATTCTCCAAATCTAAATATGCCATCTATAAATTAGTGTAGTTTTTAGCAGATTAGTATTGCCCCTTTTTGTACGCAAATCCCCTTTTTTTTGCGACTTTTTTAAAATCTTCGAAGTCAGCCCTGGTTTTGTTCCTGTGACACGGGCAAAACTTCGGGACATGCTCTTTCTTTTCCCTTCGGAGGTTCTTCCCTCCTTTTTTGTTCGTAGAGCTCCCGATCTGCTCTCGTCCTTCTCTCCGCTTTAACCCAAACCCAATAACTAAAATCGGTGCGCGCAGTAGCGCAGTGGTTAGTGTGTTGGACTACTGTGCGAGGGATCCCAGGTTCGATCCCCGGAAAAACCCAAATTACATCTTAAAGTTTTTTTCTACTGCGCCACCTCTCGCGAACGTCTGACAAACATCCGATAGTATTGACTGTCATGAAAAAGCTTCTCAATTCAGCCGTTCGGACTCGGCATAAAATTGTAGGTCCCTGTCCCTTCCATTCGTCCCAAAAATAGAAACTCACACAAAACGAATGGTTGCGAGAATCTAGGCCTTGGGTGTCACCCGCCTGTTGCGCCACCTATTTATTTATTTATTTTAATAACTAAAATCTGCTTGACACTCCCGAGACTTATATTGGAAAGTCACAGTATATTTCATAATTGACTTGGTACCTTTCTGATGGTAGATGATTCATGGCACGTTGCTTTACTTTTCTGTTTCAACAAAACATTGCTGTAGCCATGGTAGGTAGGTAGGTAGTAGTGGCGGTTTATATAAAAAACCCAAGTAGCACTAGGTGCCGTTTTGTTACCACTTACTCATTTGACCTGGTTGTTGTAAGTATGTCGAAGGGTGGTTTAGATCCAGCCTGTGGAATTCAAAAAGGTTAGAAGTTCGTTGATGTTATTCTTCGCGACTTCCTCTAGGGATGCGAAGAAGGGTTTCCCCAGAGTTCGTTGTCTAGTCCTGGCTAGTGCCGGACAAACGCATAGATAGTGAATGAGGGTTTCTTTTTCGGTTGCATCGTTACAACTGCGGCAGTGTGTATTATGTGGTATGCCTAATCTGACTGCATGGTCCCCTATAGGCCAGTGGCCTGTGGTAATCGCTGTTATCCTGGCTATATCTTTACGTGTTTTGCTCAGGAGGTGGGTTGTTTTTTCCCTGCTATAATTTGGCCACATCCTTCTGGTTATGACACAATTAGTTAGCCTACTCCATCTGAGATTGGCTTTCGATAGGGATTCTGCGGAGATTTTTGCTTTGACTGCTCCTATTGGAATTTGGACCGATTCCTCAATTGAGCAGTGGAGGCCAGAACCTCGCCTGGCCAGCTCGTCAGCCTGTTCGTTTCCATAAACGTTGCTGTGGCCTGGAACCCAGATCAGGGTGATCCTGAACTGATCAAGCGAGGCCAATTCCTCTCGACACTCTAAGACTAATTTTGAGTTTATATTAGCTGAGGCGATAGCCTTGATCGCAGCTTGACTGTCAATGAATATGTCTATCTTTTGCCTCGGAGCTATGTCCGTTTGTAGTTTGATTAGGCGACAGGCTTCCCGGATAGCAAGTATTTCCGCCTGAAACACACTGGCTGTGTCTGGGAGCCTGAAGGATTTTGAGATGCTCAGAGACTCCGAAAATACACCCGCACCTACTCCACAGTCCATTTTCGAACCGTCCGTGTAGATTGCTAAATTCGAGTCCCTGTTCACCCGTCCGTCCTGCCAGTCTAATCTTGAGGGAAATTCTACTTCAAAGTCTTTTTTAAAAAGTATTTTGGGGGTCATGTAATCTGTTGAGGGTGGTACTAGCTCTCTTGCTAAAGTAAGCAGAATGTTGCTATGACCGTAGGGCCTCGCATACCAGCACCCAGACTCTCTGAGTCTGATCGCGCTATGAATTGTGATGTTTGTGATGTGAAGGTCTAAAGGTAAAAGATGCAGAAGGACTGTGAGGGCGTCTGACGGCGTTGATCGCAGAGCGCCTGTGGTGCCTATGCATGCCGTTCTTTGGACTCTGTTGAGCTTGGTTATGTTGTAGGCTTTTCCTAGAGCCGGCCACCAAACTACTGACCCGTAAGTGAGTATTGGCCGTACTACGGCTGTGTACATACAAAGGGTCAGTTTTGGTTGCAGGCCCCATCTTTTGCCAAACGTTCTGCTGCAGGCATAGAATGCTATGCACGCTTTCTTGACCCGTTGTTCGATGTTCAGTTTCCAGTTGAGCTTGGGATCCAGGATCACTCCCAGATACCTAGCGCTGGAGGATAATGAGAGCGGTTGGCCGTTTAGACGAGGAAGAGTAAAGTCTGGTATTTTGGTCCTAGTGGTGAAAAGCATCATTTCGGTTTTGCTCGGATTAACCCCGAGACCGCATAATCTGGCCCAGGTGCTAACCTTCGACAGAGCATTCTCCATAATTTCGCTAATTACGGAGAGAAACTTTCCTGACACCAGTATCACCATGTCGTCCGCATATCCGACTACCTTTATTCTTTCTCTATCCAAAGTATTGAGTATTTTGTTCATTACTATGAGCCATAACAGTGGTGAAATGACTCCTCCTTGGGGCGTCCCTCTGCTGGCGTATTTGGTTATGTTGCTATTTCCTAGTGTTGCCTGAATGATTCTCGTGTTAAGCATAGAAACAATCCAGAGGCTAAGATGGTCTTCTACCCCTAATTCCGTTAAGGATTCTAGAATCGCTTCAGTATGTACATTGTTAAAGGCCCCTTCGATATCTAAAAAGGTTGCCAAGGTGTATTCTTTATAGTGTATTGAGTTCTCGATTTTTCGCACTACTTCGTGAAGAGCCGTCTCTGTCGATCTTCCTTTGAGGTATGCGTGCTGAGATTTGGATAGTGATGTTTCTATACTGCTACGCAGATGGTTGTCTAGGATTCGTTCAAGGGTTTTCAATACAAATGAGGACAGGCTGATTGGTCTGAAGTCTGTAGTCTGCTGTAGCCATACACAATAGATATTGTTTTCCTACAAGCTTTTTACCTGTCACTTGGATTTTTCTCCTTCTCATTTGACACTGACGTTGTCGGGAACTAGGTATGTAGGTACTCTAAAATAGTTTGATAAGTTTGTGGTTTTTAATAGCGAGATGAAATTGTATACGGTGATTATCAAAAATATGACAGCTTCTGCAGAGAAATTGCCTGAACTTTTGAAAGCACCCGATGGATGTAATACGATTATTTAGGTTATGTAGATGTTAGTATAATAATAATTTATTGTGTGTCTGTTTTGTTGAAATCTGTTTGTTATAGTTGTTTTAAAAGATTGCAAAGTCAGACATGATTGACATCAATTTAAGGTATTGTACAATAATATAAGAAATTTATAAAGAACTGAATAAAATTGTCATTATTAGTCGTGTTTCATTGAACATCTATCTCAGCAAAGTATACTGAAGTAAAATCTTCAGCACGCAATTAAAACAACTTCCTATATATAATAGAGTCTCGAAAGATTGTCAAGCAGAGTGTAGTTGTTGTAATTGCTGAGGTGTTCAACAAAACATGTCTATTCTAGAACAATGTTGAACGGGCGCATGTATTTGATTGATTATTGGATATTTTATCCTTTTGCAACACAATTTTCGATACAATTTTCTTAGTACAAAATATCTTAAAGTAGGACATTTGTGGGCTTGAGTACCTAACTATTCGTTGATTTCCGAGTCTATAAATCATCTTGAAATTCTATAAGGTCTGCTTAGACCATTCTCTATACAAAATCTGACAGCTCATTTACGAGAAAGTACATTTCTGACGTTTACGCAGTTTACGAGGCTTTGTATTTTTGACGAACTGATGCTCTGATTCATTCAGTATTTCATTCCGAGGTTTTTTGGCGTACATACTCAAATAGTACCTTTGAATGTGAATCACTTAACTTTCCTGGGAAGTTTGACCACTTTTACGAGCTGTCAGTTTTCACTTTTAAAGGATTTGCTACAATATTACGTAACAAAACAATTACAACACTCAACTCTTCTCTCGTATTTAATTTAATTTATTTGATTATTCCAAAGAAAACAATTTTAATTCATTAAATTTAATGTATAATGTAAACTTAAAAATATTTTTTTAATTTTAGACTACGACAACACCGAAACCGACTTATGCTAATTGCCGAGAGATCCTGCCAAATAAACTGCAAGTTAAGTGGGAACTTCAAGGCGATTACCTTCAAGTTGAGCTCTTCGGACGCATTCGAGAAGATCAGTATATGGCTTTCGGTCTTTCCGGTGCTAATGGTCGTGCCCAAATGTCAATGGGCGATGTTGTAGTCGCATTTTATGACACAAATGCTCGAGTATTTCGTGCGGAAGATTACTACCTGTCGGATTTGTCCCAATGTGACGGAAAGAAAGGCGCCTGCCCAGACGAAAGGATCGGCGGAAGAAATGATGTAGTTGTTTGTAAGTACCTAATATAAATAATAAACAAATAATTTCTGGACCATTTGCTGTAACAAATCATAAGGAGATTTACCTAATCACGTTTTGAACAAAATACAAAGAACTATTCTAATTTAGAATTTGACAGAGAAATTTCTTCGTTTAAACAATTCTCGCGTTACGTTAACCGTTAAGTGTCTAATGACTCAAATTAATGTCAAACTCTACAAAATTAACTGTCAAATTACTACTTGCGTTGGAACTTTAACCTTTTATGCTAGATGGCAATTTTGTTACAAGCATTGTCAAGAATCAACAACAAAAAAAAACTTTTTTATTTAAAATTCAATTTGACCAAGATGAAGATTTATAAAGAGCAACCTCTTATTTTAGGACATATCGATTGATAGATGAGTCTAAATCTTTAACAAATATTCTTTTCAGTGAGTGGTGAACGAAAAAATGGCGTGACAAGCATTCGCTATAAGCGACTCCTGCAAACTAACGAGCCAATAAATGATTTGGCCATTCCAACTGATCGTGAGGTGTCTGTCATTGCTGCAATTGGTACGCTAAATAACCGCAAGGAGGCCAATGCACACTCGCATACCGGTACAGATCATAATGCCGATGATATTCGAATTAATTTCGCATCAAGAGTGAGTTCGAAAAGGTGTTTTTTATCTGTTGTATTTTATAAAAGTTTTTTAATTATTTTAGAATGATCACTCCTGCAAGAGTTCACTGTACAAATTGAAGAATGAGTCCGATGGTCCAACGCCATGGCCGACTAGAAAAATCGAAAACGAAAGTACGTTTAGGGCGAGAATTGGTCCGACGGGTGGTAAACGTGGTTACACCGCGATCACCGACAGTCCATCATGGGGCATAGCATGGTATTTAAATGATCTTCTGATACCAGAGATCACTGTGGAACGTGGAAAAACGTATACCTTCTTGGTGGAGGGTGGTGATGATCCAGCTCAACCAGCAAGGTATGTAAATTATACATCAGTTGACTTTTATTAAAATAATATTTAATAATATTTTGTGTTTTCGTTACAATCAGGTATCATCCATTCTATATAACCGATTCACCGGAAGGTGGTATTGGTCAGAAGACTAGCGCAGAGTTGCGCCAACAGAATGCATATGCCGGTGTTGAGTTCGATAGTGAAGGAAATCCAACTCCAACAGCAGGTTTGTATGGGGTTGCTTTGTTTAAATCAAACAGTGTTGTACTACATTTTATTTTTAAAATAGGAAGAGACATAAAGTGATCTTTGCAGATTTTTCTTCAACTTAGCAGTCCTCTTTAGTGTTTTCGAAATTAGTGGAATTCAGGAAACACAATAAGTACCTACCTACGCCGCCTAACTTGGAATATTATGCGATATTTTAATAAGCTTCCTCTAAATGTTCGCATTTTATTCTTTTGCGTTGGTTTTTTCTAGTCGCCATTGATTCTTAAAAACTATTCACATGAGAGCGACCGATAACCTACGAACGAACGAATATTCGCAAGTTTTGACAGTCAGTTCACATGAACACTTTTTCTAGGTCGCGGCAGTTTGCGAATTTCAGCCATCAGTTTCTACCCGCAATGTCTAGTTTGAGGTTAAATTCGAACGAATACTTCATTCGCTAGTTTGTGGAATGCGAATTAAATGATGTGGATTGCGAATAAACTTTGCCAATTCGCGGCAAGGGTGTTTTCGATTACGTAAAAGACTTTAGGAGCTACTATAACATTGACATACTACACGTTTTATATATAATGGACTGCTAGTGAAATGCCAGTTTTATACAAACCTTGGAGAAAAAATTAAGCAAACAAGCACTACATTCCTTCTAGTTCAGTGCGGCGAAATTAGGAAACTCTGCGCGCCATTTCTATTTTTTACATAGAACACAGTGCCATCCATTGTAGAAACATTGCATTTGCGCAAAACAACGGTCTATTCGAATTGTTTCGAACTTTTTATAATAGATGGCACACTGAGCACTCAAACAAAATCCCACGAATTGCTCGATGACATATGACACTGAGTGTATTTGCTTCTCTCCACCGTAAACAAAAAATTGGCTGCTGGCAGTCCACAAAATATCACGCCTGTTTCGCTTGGTTGCCTTCATTACTTTTTTAAAACAATCGCCAAAAATTTTGAAATGATTGCAAAGCTGAATGAAGATCTATACTTGAATTGTCATTTGTCAGTTTGTCGCTTTCAATCTCATTGTCATCTACTTCTTTTTCGTCATCTGTAAAGTTTATTCGTCAAATTTCAACTACGTTCCTATAGACCGTGAAGCAAATTACTCAGAACTTATATCGACGTACATATTTGCGTTCATGTTTTTTGAAATGTTGCTATATATTTTTTTTTCTAACAGAAGGCCGTTACTGTGAATGGCAACATAAGACTGTAGATAAATCCTCCGAAATTGAAACATTTGAAGAATATATGAAAACACTCGTCCTTGAATGTGATGAAGGAGAGCCTGGCTACCTCAATTGGACAGTTCCAATGGAAGCACCGGACTTACTCTATTACCAGGTATATTTTCAAAATATACATTACCATTAGATTTATATTTAATATTTTTACATTTTCTATATAAAATAAAATCTAGTGCTTCACACACAACAACCTTGGATGGAAGATTAACGTAGTCGACGCTGGAGACTCCGCTGCACACACCCTACATATCCCATCGACATTAGCTTACCTAACTATCTCAACTCTTCTTAGCCTGGCTACGATAAACTCACTACTAGCCGATTATAGGTTTGCCTGATAGTCACTAACCTCAAATTCCCAACTACAATCGAATTGAAATTTGTAATTATTGAACGGAAATGACTAAAAAAAAACCTTTTAGATGGAAACTAATAGAAATATTCGAATACCCTTTCTTGATAGCCATATCACAATAATAAGAAAACCACAAATCATATCAATTAAACAGAAAAAATTATCAATTTTGGAATTTAACACAAAGAAACCATCATATCCCAAATAGAAACAAAAGAAAAATTAATATCTTGGAGCAACATAAAATAATTAAATTAAATTAAATAAAATCAATTCAACTAGCTAGATAGAAATTTGTTCAATAAATACACACACACCAATTAAGCGCATTACTAGTGAAAAACAAACTCATGATTTTTGATTTCTCGTTCATTAATTCAAATTTCAGTTTGAAAATAAGAATACAAAAAAAAACCATATACAGCCAGGCTATATCACCTAAAAACATATCTTTGAACGTTCGGTGAGCGTTTGTGTGCATGCGAGTGAGTGAGGATGGATCTTTAAAAAATAAAATATTGAAAATAATGTCGAAATAGTCTTAAGAATATTTTTTTTTTATTACCTAAAATTGTGTCGTAATGTCTGTAGGACATTAAAACAAATCTATTTAAAAGAAAACAAATTTATAAAACTTTTGACCTGTAAATTGCTAAATTTGCCCAAAATAAATTGGTTCACACAATAATAATTATATGACAATAATAAGTATAATTGACAATAAATATATTGACTTTTTTTTAAAGCAATTCAAGAAGATAACTATTATGTAACTATATTAAAAGAAATACAAGAATAAATTTCTAACGAAAAGAAGATAATAATAATAATTATATTTAAAACTTTTACTTATATGTAACTATATTAAAAAAAGAAAATATGTATACATATTGTAGGTATTGCATGAATTTATTAGAAAAAGAAATGTTTTTATGAATGCTTTATTTAAGAAAAAAAGAAAAACTTTATACAATTTTTTTTGTTCTTTTACTTATATACGAGTATGTATAGTGCATACCACGTTTCCATTTTTTTTAAGAGATGACAATAAACGGAATGACATGACAAATAAAATCGATTAAGATTTAGTTTTAAAAAAAATTATGGTGATGACAGAAACAATAAAAAATAATCTATTTAACGATATTGTGTCGTTATTTTGTAAAATTAGTAAACTAAATGTTATATGCACATTGAAAATGTAATAAGAATCAGACAATACAAATGATAAGTAAGAAAAATTAAATAATTACTTTATTGTAAATAATAATAATATTTGAGAACAAAATTGTTAAAATTTACAGCAAAGGCAGCGTAATTGTTTTGAAAAGTAGGTATAATTTGTAGATTTTTCAAATCCTGGGATGACTTTTAAAAATTTGTTTTAAAAATGCTATTAGTGGCATTCGCATCCCAATGCAACTATAATCAGATGTATTAAGTTTTTTTTTTAATTAATAATCAACATTTTTTTGGCTTGATTTAGGAAATAAAAAAAAAAGAAAAACACGTTGACAGTTATAGTGTGTAATGTAATGTTAAGAAGACGAATAGCCACATAAGTAAAAGAGCTATCTGTCCGTTTGTGGAATTAATATTAATTTGATTTTATTATTCAATTTCTCGTTTACGGATCTCGATGTTTCGGCCCAGATTTATTTTTAAAAAGTCTATTAAATACGCTAAAAATGCACCATGTCCATTACGTATTGCTATTAGTTATTTAGAATTCATTTTAATGAGTTGAGTTGAGTTGAGTTGACTTCAATTCAACTCAACTTTCACACAAACCAAACTAACTAACAACTTATACCTATACAACTACCGTCATCTTTGTTGAGTTTTGACAGACCACTTTTCTATCCAGGTTGTGTATGACAATGCGGACAATACCGAATTTTGAATTACATAAAACCAAGTGACAACTCAACTCAACTCAACTGTAGTTACACAATAGGGCCATTTATGTGTCTTGTGTTATAACACCGGATCTCCACGAGCAATATTTCATAGCTTGCCATCTGTCATTTCTCATAGAAAGAAATAATGATAGTATGCAATAAATTGTAGGGTGGGCATTTCATATCTTACTATTTACATTATTACAAAACACATGTGTCAGACAAAGAAAGTACACCCCAACCCCATAGAATACTATCTATAGGAAGCTATGAGCTGAGCAATAGATAGAATACCATTTTTCATACAATACTATTTGTGGTCACCACGAGCAATTCTCATAGCATGCTGGCATTCTATGGATGCTAAATTGCTCGTGGAGACGCCGGGTAAAGTATGCGAGAAGTATGTCAGAAGGACTGCCATCGGAAATACCTGAGTCAAAATAGCACGAGTATGATGTATGACATTTATTTTAAAGAACACAGGTAGTCATATGCTTTTGTACAGTTTACGTACTACGGGCAGTCGCATCGATACTAGAATGGATCGGTTGGCATTCATACGATCACATGTCCCACCTAATTCCTAATACAATCTGCATCATTTTGCATGCAATGGAAATAAAACACACTTGTTTAAATGGGAGAGAACACCATCTAAATTCAGCATGCGTCGCGTCGCAATACTGCAAAGTTGTTTCTATTTCTAAATCCACTGCAAAAGGCCCTAGTTATAGCTATTATTGTAATACATCATTGAAAATTTTGTTTTCCTATTTAAAGACGATTAATCAAACAATATTGGCTTTAGTTGGTATCAAAATAAAGGTAATCAATTGTGGAATTTTTTTACGAAAGAAACTACTTAGTTCTGACTAAAACTCTTCTTTAAATTCAATTTTATTATTTCACTGATCGAAATTGATTTCAATGAACAGCTGATTCTCGTTTCTCCAATTTGGAACCCAATCGTTTCACTGGCCGCGTTCCATTGACCGCTAGATGACTAGCGGCATGCCAAACTATATATAAAAAAAACTGACATTTCAGCATTTGCGCTAGAGCTCTAGCACATTTTGTGAAATATCCTTTTCTGGGAAATTTTTCAATCTAGCACAAAATGAACTGCTAGATTGAAAAAAGATAACGAACTGTCAAAACAAAAGTGAAAGTGCAGAAGTCAAATATTTCCAATTTGGTTTAAAATGGGAATTCAAACTTGTATGTAATTAATATACATCGTATTTGTTTATTTAAATTATAGTGTATTAATAAATATGCGGCATGATGGCATAAAATACATTTTTGACTCTCATGAAGATGAAATAATACGACTTCAAATTGGTTTTAATGTCACTTTGCCGCTGCCGCTAGATCTCTAGCGCCAGCGTTCCTCCATCAGGGATATTATGTGCTAGATGACTAGCGGTCACTGGAACGCGGCCACTGATGTGTTCGATTCTCTTCCTATTCTCAGCTGTCAGTTTTGCTTTCAATGGTCAACTCTAACCTCAAAGCCTAGACTCGTTTGTTGAAAAGTCACTTTCACTGACAGGAATTTTTCAATGATTGCTATAACCGACTTGTCAAAAGAATGAAACCATCATTCCACTGATTTGTTCCAATGATGCATTTCAATTATAGCTATTAGGGCCAAATACAATGCCACCACCCACAACACAAAAAAAAAAAACAAAAAACAAAATTTGACCGTATTTGGCATCATTGTATTTTGACGTTCATATTTCAAATGTTTTGCTTAAAAATAAAAATAATAAAGAAATGGAGGAAAGATGAATAGAATTCGCTAAGGAAATATAAAGCTAGTCCATATGTGCTTTCTTTTTTTTTTGCACAGATGCAAACAAATTCTAATACGATTGGAAAGCAGATAACTTCATTGAAAAATACTCAAATCAAAATTCCACAAAACACAACAGCTGAAAGCAAAAGTATGACGTTTGGGTATTGTATGACAGAGCTCACTGCAATTACGTCAAACGAAAATTTTGTTCGTGTGTCTTGCTGGATGTACTGCGCGCGTCACTGCGTCCAGAAATTCTGCACATGTACTACAGTGAGCGTCAAAAGTGAGTGAACACCAATGCAATTTGGAGTTTGGTGGATACAATTTTTTTTTTTAAATATTTATAATGTACTTCTTTGCTAACGACATGAAATGTGTTTAAATATTGTTATTTCTTAGTCAAACTTTTTACAGATTGTTGGTTTTCTAGACCCCTGTTTCCAGACTGTAGAGAAAACTCACAAAGTGTTTACTCACTTTTGACGCTCACTGTATTTTGGGCATAATGCCCCAAACATACGTGCCGACGCAGAGTTCTTTGTGGAGCAAGATTAGAATACACATGTTCTTATGTGGTGATGCAAATGTAAATTCTGCATCCACCGCAGCACTGCAACATATCCCTATTTCTGAATCCACTGCACAGCAACGCCGTGAATAAAATTAAATAGACTTTGCAGCATCGAATTATTAAATTCAGCTGCTGATGCATACAAGGAAAAGAGATACGGGAATTATTTGTCGTCTGTGTTGCACTCTCGTATTTTTTCTCACATTGACAGCAACCGATGCAAATTGAATTCTGCACATCTGTTTCATCTGCAGTACTGCTTGCAGTCAAATGTTCAGAATGTCTGCAAATGTGTTTGGGCATAAATCTACTGCAAATACAACGCAACCACAAAACATCATTGTGTTTTGACGTTGATTTCAAATGTTTTGCTTAGGCCTAGGCTAGGCCCCACATACCTTTCCATGAAAGTCGTGTCGGGGGAGACATGTCGATTTTAAATCAGGGGAAAAAAGAAGGGATTTTCGGTTTAATCTACTCTTCTTTTCTCAACTAACCTAAAAATAGACCTGTCTAGTTTCATGGGAAGGCATAATATGTGACCATCATGGCCTTATACATATCTACCACTTTTTTAAGCCGAAGTGATTAATAAATTACGAAAGGCATTTCCACCGAACTTTACGTAGGTATTTTATTTTGACATTTCTGTCAATTCCTGAAACGTTTCATTCCAAGGTTCCAAAAGCAAGAACTAGCCTTTTTCTAACCAATTTCAACTTTTTTGGGAACATTCAGCAATAATGTTTTAGACTTTATTTACTCAACAACTTTATGTATATTAAAACCAAAATTTCACAAAACACAAAAGGAGAAAAAAAAATTAATGACATGTATATTTTGGGCATAGGTAAGGCTTTTGTTCATTATTCCACACACTGCGAACGACTGACACTGAGCGCCATTCCGGTCTTTGTCACCATTTCCATTATAAGGCGTATTTTTTGAGAATCTATAGCTAGCTCACTTTTACTTTTACATGCAAAACTTGTATACTCACTTTTGGTTTTGTTATACTCACTTTTGCTTTTACATGCAAAATTGTTATACTCACTTTTGGTTTTGTTATACTCACTTCCCAAAAAAATACGCCTATATAGAGTAGGTATGGAAAAAATTATTTTTTTCACATTTCTTAGCACCGATTTTAGTTATTTAACTAGAGGCATGTTTTATTACACATCTATCTCAGTGGTGTAAAGTAAAGTAGAATCTTTAACACGTAATTACAACAACTGTAGTGTAGTAGATGTGCTATTAAACAGACTTAATGTCTTTAAGTAAATAAATTAGCTACAACAATTAGTAATTGCCTGTTAACGATTCTACTTTACTTTACTTCACTAAGATAGATGTGCAATAAAACAGGCCTATCATTAGAATTGCGTGCTGAAGATTCTACTTTACTTTGCTGAAATAGATGTTCAACAAAACACGCCTATCATTAAGGTTTCGTGAAACAGAACGTGTTATTAACGCCACGGTGAGACTATTTTACGCGGCGTTAAGACTATATTGACGCGACGTTCTTAACGCCGCGTTAGACTACGTCAAACATCAGATAGTTATCATCAAATCTCTCATATCTCCTCTCAAAATGTCAAGCAGCTCGGATGACGAATTATTGATTTAGTTTCTTTAAAATTCGATTATTTTTCAATTTGCCACTACAAAAATGACTCTCCGCGTCAGACAAATAATATGGAATTCTTCACAACGCGCCGGTGAAAAGCGGCGTCAAAACGCGCTCTGTTTGACGAAGCCTTTAGGTAACAGAGGGCCTAACTTAAAGCCCTGAAACTATGCTCTCCACTATTTTTTGTTTATTGTTCAAGCAAATCTGCGGACTGGCCATAGGCACATAATGCCTTCATGTCAGGCGAGACAAGTAGATTTTTAGGTTAGCTTAAAAAATGAGGGTGTATTCTAACCTTATCTTTTCTACTCAAGGTCTGTTTTATTGGCAATCCATTTCAATGAAGTAAAGTAAAGTAGAATTTTTAACACGCAATTACAACCACTACAAACTGTTTGACACTTTCGAGACTCTATATAGTTGTTGTAATTGCGTGCTAAGAATTCTACTTTACTTTACTTCACTGAAATGGATTGCCAATAAAACAGGACTTCACTTAAAATCTTTCATGGGAAGCCATGGCCTGGCCAATAGTTGTAAGGGGGTGTTCTTTTTAATATGAACAAAGCTCATGGTATCAAATTATAACCTATTTCACTATAATACGTTGCTAAGTAAAGTGTAATTTTTGAAAACAGAAACCGCATACCTAATTACTAGATTAAGTTTCTACAAATCAGACAAAAATATGAAAAACAAATAAACGCACAAAATGTAAAAAAAAATATATTTAAATATTAAAAAAATGCATGTTTCAAATCATTACACATAATATAAAAATGCATTTTTCCCTTCGCATTAAAAGCATGATTGTAGATATTAATGAGTATTTTAATGTCCAAAGCTGTTTGTTAAACCATTTTTATATATATTTTATTTATTTCGAAATAAAAGCTATTCGAATTTTTTTTTATAAAATTATTTGTGATGTAAAACATATATTTTACGTGTCCCAGTGTTAAATGTAAAAATTAAACAAGATCAATTGCTATAATTAAAATTTATTCCATATACAAATATAAAAAAAAATTAATTTAAAAAAAGGAAAAAAGAAAAACTGTTTAAATTTAGCTAGATACCTCGTAAATGTAAATAAGAAATTTCAAATATATATACATATAAACCAATATTTTCTCATTTAAATCTTTTTATATATACACATTCATAGAAATCATTGACTTTTCCTACATTTAACTTCATTCAAATAATTAAATTATAGAATTAATCGGATATTGTATAATTAAAGAATAGTTGGAGTAATGTACTACATTTTGAAAACTCTTACAAAACAAAAATAAATATAAAAATAGGTGATGGAATGTAAACATTTTTTTTTTATAAATAAATTGCTCTTTTAAATATCTTGGACAATAAAAAAGATGATACGTTATATAAGACGACCGACAATAATGAAGGAAGTGTTTGTAATTTTTGACAATAAATAACTAAATTTAATTCAAAAAATAAAGAAAAAAAAACTCATTGAAAATACCTATCACGTCTTAAGTGTAATATGAATAACAAAATGGAACGCCCTAATAAAATTGTTTTCACTTTAAATTAGCTCTGTGTTTTACTTATAGCAATATATAATAATATAATAAGTCCCCCTTTTGACAGAAAGATTACCTAACATAAAATGGTAAGGTATTTCGAAAAATCAATGTTGAAAGGAAATTGCTTTGGTTCAGTCGTTCAGTCTTCTAGTTTACTTTATTTTGGATGGCGCTTACAATTGTGCGCGCCAAGCCCACCTGAGGTGAGATTTTCTCCTGCTGCGTTGTCCCTCAGGGGTGGACTCAAAGACTCAGCTGGTGCGTTATTATCCGCTCAATACGTCACCTCAGCAGTTGCATTTTAGGCTTTTTGACCCGGTCAATTTCGCTGGAAAAGCCTCTCCTCCTCCACACTCCATAGTTACAAACTAGACTGAAAATCTCGAGAATAATCTGGTTTCAAAGCGTCCCAAGAGGTTTTTATTCGCTCCCGACAACGTCCATGCTTCTACACCATACTGCAGGTCCAGAATGATTAAGGTCTGGTATAATATTTTCTTATAGTTCTATGAAAGAAAACATGGCCTTACTTTTTATTTGTCTCCTTAGCCCGAAACAGCATTCAAGCATCAAGAGTGATTCTTCGCTTGATCTCTGCGCGCCGATGGCATTTCGCAAAGTAATTGTAGAGCCTTGTAGAGGTAGACAAGTCAACTGCTTGGGCGTAGTACTGACTGAACGCTGGACTACTAGGCGATGAGAGTCCCTGGTTCGATCCCCTGAAAACACACAAATTACATCTTAAGGTTTTTTCCACTGCGAACCTCTATGAGTATAACGGCCATTATTATTCACTCCATCCAGGTGTACCTATATCAGGTTTAAGTTAATTTTACACCCGATCATTAATCCGCATTTTTTAAACCTGAAAGTTCAAACCTATATCCATAAATATTCACTCAAAAACACGCATTAAACCCGCTGAATTAAAAACGGATTTAAAGCAGTTTAAACCGATTTTTAATCAGATGTTAAGTCGTTTTAAACCTACGTAATGTCAATTTCAAATAAAAATGTCATTCGCTTTTGGTTGTTTGTCACATTTTAAATTGATTTGATTTGTTGTGTGCGCCTATACAATATTTGTTTTTAAATTGGTGCAAGAAAAGAAGGGCAAGCGAAGAAAAGAAAACGTTTCTCCCAAATGGATACCGATTTTCTGCTGAGATTGGTTATGTCCTCGACGAATATCAACACCACCAGAAATAAGGCCTGTTTTATTGGCAATCTATCTCAGTGAAATAAAGTAAAGAAGAATATTCAGCACGCAATTACAACAACTATATAGTCTCAAAAGTGACAAACAGTGTGTTCATTCATTCATTTTCAATGGTCCGCTTGTCCATTAAGTGGGTCGCGGGTGTAGGTTGCTCAAATGGACCCTCCATAGCTCTCGATTCTCCGCCATCGTCTCGCTAGCAGTATGTACTTGTAGTTGTTGTAATTGCGTGTTAAAGATTCTACTTTACTTTACTTCACTGAGATAGATTGCAGATAAAACAGGCCTATAGATGTGCAATAAAACAGGACCCCAATTCTCAAATTCAGCATAACGCAACTCGTATACGAGCAAATCCACCTGAAATTTTCGCATACCAAAAAAATTGGTATTCTCAAAGTTTTTTCCACCTGTGCGAAAATTGTATTCACCTTTATCATGATAGGTAGAATTTTACGTCAAAATGTACCTACTTTTTGTGCAAAATATGCCATGAAAAAAAAAATTAATTCAAATGGCTAAGAAATATTGGGAATGTGGGTTTTGATTTGAGATTAACAAAAACAAAAAAGCATTTTGTGATTGTGTGTGATTTGTTCTAATTCCAGTTAATAATTAATTGTGTTTTTACAATTGCTATATTGGGCGAAATGGGATAAGCATTTGTTCAGTAGTTGGCAATGGAGCAGTTGGAGCAAGTTCAATTTAATTGCAAGTGTAGGATAATTAGTTAGTCTATCAAATTGTATTAAGAAAACAGGTTTTAAAAGGATTTAAATAACGAAATTTCACATTCCAATATTTTTGCCGCGAACGAAAACATCCTTTGCTTGGAATTGTAAATCTCCTTATTTAAACTCTTTTAAAACTTGTTTTCTTAATACAATTTGATGGATTAATAATTTATCTTACACTTGGAATAGGAAAATTTTCAATTTCTATTTATAAATGTATGAAAAGTATTGCAAATGCATGAAAAGTATTTTTTTTCTGATTCGCGCCTTTATTTCAAGTGTTAAATGTCACATTGACCTCATCGTAAGTTTACTATCTCGGTTTTACACACAAATTCGCGTAGTAAGTTTACCATATTGTGGTTAATGTTTTTCTATACACAATATGACAGTTCATTTACCACGTCGTAAAAATACTAAGTTTACCTACTACGTTCACGACGAGTTTACGACGTTGCATGAATTTGAATACCCCTATTATTTTTTTTTTTTTTTTTGCTGTACCAATAGAACGAAAAATGTGATTTGGGAAGAAAATCAAGAAAAACTTTCTTATTTTCTACCAATCGAAAACGACATAAGGTTGTCAAAACATAATCAATATTTGTGCTGATCTAAATGCTGTATTATGTTATTGCGTTCGAGAATCGATTGGGTTTGTCATTTTCGTTTATATTTGTTATTTGTTTTCAACTGACATTTCACTAGCAGTCCTACCTTTGGTTTTCATCTTTTCATTTCCACTTCCACATCCAAGTCGCATTAATTTCACAACATCAGTTAGCATTAGCAATAGCATTGAATAGTTATTTAAAATTTAATACATATATTAATATACCATTCAAACAACGAATAAATAAATATTAGACAAACGATATCGGAAGATATTGCCCTTTCGTGGGGACGTAAAAGTAGGTAAGTACCTAAACAATGGAGTGATTCTTGTCTTTTGTTAGAACGTAGGTCTTCTTGTTTGTTATCAAAACTAATTTGATCGTTTATTTCTTTTAAAGAAACTACAACTTTAGATAATACTAAACAGAAATTAAAATGGATGATCGCTACAGGAAACATATTGTTAATAACTTAAATGAGCTCATACGGACAACGAAATATCACGAATTAATCAATGAATGCGAGCATAAAAGGCTTTTGTCTAATATAATGCGTTCTCGGATTGATGTGAGTATTGAATAGGGACCAAACCCAATTGACCTATTTTTTAAAAAAAGGCTGATGAAACAGGTATTTGTGGCCCAATTTAATTAGTGGTGCATAGTGTTTTTTATTCTGCACAATCTATTTTTTTTTTGGTCAAAAGTAAATGGGTTCATTGGGCCTGCACACACGAGACTAATTCTGCCGGCATATAACCGATTTAGTAGGCGAGGGGACTGAAGTGAGGGGAAAAAATACGGAAAAAAAAATGTTCCGCCGAGTTTGAGTTGTTGAACAAGGCATAAAACTAATTCACACACAACTTTAAAAATATTTTAATTGTGAAAATAATACTACACATTGTGTTCCAATCACAACATATAGTGTAAAAATATTCTCTCATCAAGTATGGACGATTTTTTGTGATTGGAACACAATTTTCAGCAAACGTTTGCTGATTCCACATTTCGTTTGATACTAGACTAATTACTATCATTAAACATTGTGAGACTTGTAAGTAGTGCTAAAGGACAAAGACAAATTTGTTTCAATTTAATAGTAAAATTCTTCGAGTGATGGAATATAGGTACATAGATGAATTACCACTTTGTCCAATTGCACATTGCCTTGGAAGAATATCGAATATGTTTGTTTGGACAGAATAAAATGTGACTTTTCTTTTAGAACTTGCCCGAAGCCGATGAAAGAGAAAAGCACAAGGAACTCTTCATAAAGCTTACGCATCGTGGTCCAACCGCCTATGATGAACTGCTTCAAATTTTAATACACTTACAATTTACCAAGGCTGCTAAACTCCTCCACGTTGCCAAAATTGACGAATCACGATATATATCAATGCACAATCCAGCCACCATCGTTCCAACGCCTATAACCGAGCCTATTACAGAAAAAACATACAGCGAACATATTAAGTATTTGCCAGATGGTTGCTATCCATCCAAAGACAATGTGGACTCAAAGCTGACTCTTGAACCGTTCACTGGAAAAATCAACCTGTCTAAGCCCTTGGAAGTGAAAAAGTCCAAGTGCATACACTACGACCGAAAGTTGCCATATTACCCGATGAGAACTATAAATCGTGGTGTCTTCTTCATGGTAAACATCATAAACTTTCCCAAGACAAACAAATTGAAACGCTCTGGTGCAGAAGTTGATGGACAGGTTTTGATGTATTTATTTCAAGAAATGGGATTCACTTGTTTTCCGTATAAAAATTTAAGTAGAGACGAGTTTTTTGAAATCCTTGACCTGCTTCGCAGCTCAAAATACTTAGCTCAGACTGAATCGTTTGTAATGGCATTGATGTCGCACGGTGAAATGGCTGACGATATGCACGATCGTGTGGAATTCCATGACGGCGCTGTGGTCAAAGTGAAGGAAATCGAAGACTTTTTGTCAAATGATGAGTGTATAAATTTGAGAAACAAACCGAAGGTTCTCATATTCCCGTTCTGTCGGTAAGTTCTACCATTTATAATTTTCATTTGCTTTGTATTAATTTTAAGTATTGTCTAGTGGCATGGCACCGGATAAGGGAGTTCCCAAGCTTCAAACCGACAGTATTTCATATGACATGCCGATTAGGAACATGGCAACTTGCTCGGATATGCTTGTGTGTTACGCTTCGGTTAGAGGTAAAGTATGATTGACTTATGTGCGATAGGCGATTGTAATTATTGCAAAATTTTAATATGTAGGCTATCAAGCAATGCGTGATCCCGACGAAGGTTCTTGGTATATACAAACCTTGTGCCAGGTTCTGGCGGAAAACGCACATGATACCCATATGGAGGATATGCTAAAAATGATTGGAAGGAAAATGGCATCGTTCCGCTCAGAAGAAGGCCATTTACAAACACCAGCATATTACAACCATGGCTTCAATTTGCAACTATTCTTTAACCCGGGAGTGTATGAGGACCACGAAAACAAAGTCACTTCTTTTCCAATTTCCGATAACTAGTTTTATAAAATATTTTACAATTTTACATTAGTATTAAGAGTAAAAGAACTGACATTAGTTTAGCAGTTTTTTGAAATAAAAATTTGCTGGCCTTGTAGCTGCAAACAATTACAGTTTGTTTGTACTTTGTAATCAGTTTAACTACCTACATACCTATATACTTTTTGATTTAGATAGATAGATAGAAAAAAACAAATTCGACGGGACGAGAGTATGTACTAGGTATAATAATGCCGAATGCCGGAACATCGAGGTGAGGCTCTCGGCAACCAAAAGGGATACATGGTATTTAAGTGTTTGAATGTTTAAACGACCTACCAATTTAAAAGTAATAAATATTAGGCGTGTTTTATTGAACATTAAGCAAAGTAAAATAAGTAAGCAATTACAACAACTAAACACTGTTATGTCGATTTTCTTTGGGCTTTTACCGTTTTGCTCTCAATCTCAGATTTTTCCTGCCCCAATCGAACATGAAATGAGATCATTTTTTTTGCATTTGTGTTGGTGTGTGATTTGACAGTCAGCTGTTTTTAAATTCCAATTTGTGTTTATAAAATTGAATTGTTAATTGTTAGTTTTTTACTTGTACTTGTACAATAACTACTTACTTGTTTTGTTTTGAACTAGAACTTCGTCCTTCTCCATGAAAACAACCCCATACGACGATCCATTCGTCTACATTAATATCCATTTTCATATTTTCAAATTTATTCCACAATAGGTAGGGGAGACTGGGGCACATTTGAACCCTTTTTGCTTTGAGGTCTCATAAAATCCTATTTGTTTAAATTATTAAACTCACTTTAAGAAATGCAAATAAACTTTGATTTGGACAAATAACTACGTAAATTTAGTAAGGGCGTATAATTTATTTCTATTTAAAAACGAAGTAGGTCCTTATGTTCAAAGGAACCCCCCTTCCCCATACGGGGGGCACTTTTGAACGGCAGTAATTGTAATTGCTATTAGCAGCTAATAAGTTACTACATGCTTTGTATTTTTTTAATAAAATAAATTAACTTTATTTTTTTAATAAAGAAAACAAAAACGACTTAGCAAAAGCAAACTGAAATTTTGAAATTACTGAAATAGGTATTTTACAGACTGAAGAAACTTTCTAAAACAAAAATGAGTTATTTTATTAACCGAACATACATTTTTAAAAAATTAAGACAAAAATTATCACCGCAGCTGTCCTCGATGTTCCCGGAGCGTTAATTGGTGGTGGTACCTTAGCTTTTAGTTCAATGCCACTTACCCCTTGTTCAAATGTGCCCCGACTTTTTTGTTCAAACCTACCCCAATAAGTCAAGCGACAGAAGAATGTGCGCAAATATTTATATTTTTCATATTTGTCAAAAAACGTACCTTTATACGTTTTCAAATGCAGTTGTGCCTTAAAAATATATTTTACACAAAAAGAAAAGCTCACTATAAAATGTGAACACTCTTACAAATAAGAATAATTAAAATATGCAATTTAAGCATAAAACCTCCTCATGCGTCTACTTCCAGGCGATACGACTGCAAAGACATCCGAAAGTCATTGACGACTAAAGAACACGGTATTACCAAGTTTAAATTTTGGTTTATAAGTATGTATTTTGAAATAGTTTTAAAATGTTGTTTTATTAGCAATGAATGAATGATGAATGAATGATATTTATTAATTAGCTTATAAAAGCCATTTAGATTGTACAATTTATAATTTTACAATAGACTCGTTTTTTAAACTATCTGTTAGATTCATTATCTTTATATACTCAATCTATTATATTTCTTCTTACATATTCAGTAATTTTTCTTTTAAACACAAACAAGTTTGATTCGTTTTTAATTTCTAATGGAAGATTATTAAATTTTTGAAGCCCAGTATAGCTGATTGTTCGTTGACCTCTATTGGTTCTCGCTCTTCGGATTCTAAAATCTCCTGCACTCCTTAGGTTGTAAGCTGCGTTGACATTCATTGAAATATTTTCGCGTAGGTAAACTGGACACGTCCCGTTCTTTATTTTGTGAATAAAAACCATAGCGTGTACAAAAAGTTGTTGACTTACACTTAACCAGTTTAGGGTATTAAGCATGGATATTATTGGGGTGTATCTATCCTTTTTTAACACAATCCGCATTGCCTTATTTTGTAAAACCTGAAGTCTGGTTTTTAGGTACTGGGGACAAACAAATAAAACGCTTCCACAGTACTCAAAATGGGGTTTGATAATCACATTATACACTTTAATGGCACAGATCATAGAAATGTTTTGTCGTATTCTCCTTAGGACACCAATTTTTTTTGATATTTTTTTACATAGATATTCGATATGGTCATTAAGGGTTAATTTATTATCCAGCATGATGCCAAGGTACTTCACTTTTTCAACACATTCAATTTGCACATTATCGACGAAGACATTAGAGGGTACGTGATACAAAGAATTATTTATTACGATACACTTAGTTTTGTCAGTATTTAAGATAAGTCTGTTCATTTTTAACCACTCGTCTATAGCTTTTAAGTCACTGTTTATATGGTCTATACACTTATCTATGTCACTCCCACAAGTATACAAAAGACCGTCATCCGCAAAAAGTATCAGCTTTGAGTGTGACACAACTTTCACCATATCATTCACATACAACAAAAACAGTAAAACTCCAAGAATTGTTCCTTGCGGTAATCCTATATTCACAGATGTGAATATGCAATGTGCAAATGTGTCTCACGTTCAAATGTGCCCCAGTCTCCCCTAACAATAACTAACCTCAAAGTTTGACAAGAGTCACTTGTTTTGGAATTGGTGAAAGTATGTGCGAATCTCTCTCTCGAATCGAGATTCGCAAAAGTGATCTGAATCTTAAAAAAAGTGATTTTTTTTGCCCAAAGAAAATTGATTTTGACAGACAGCTGATTTCTAGAGAAGAAAAACTGCTCTGAATCTTAAAAAAAGTGCTTTTTTTTGCCCAAAGAAAATCGACATTAATCAACCGAATCCCAGGGAAAGTCAACCATGTATTTTATACGAAGTGGATCGATCGTAGCGAGTCACATACCCCAACTTGACGCAATATAAACTTTGACATTTCGTTACGTAGTTGTGCCCCGAACAACGTGCGAATAGCAACAGCCTATTTTATATTGACATTGCTGGTAAAATGCTTTTAGTGCCTTTCTTTTGCAGCGAGCGAGTACAACGAGAACGTTAAATCAAACCAAAAGCAGAGACATACAACAAAAATATACCATTTATATTTTTGGCTGTTGCTATTCGCCCGTTGTTCGGGACACGACTACGTAACGAAATGTCAAAGTTTATATTGCGTCAAGTTGGGGTATGTGGCTCGCTACGCTCGCGGCAAGGACTCTAAACTCCAGTATAATCATTTTCGGACATTATGCCGTACGTTTAGGATCCAACTTTTATATTTATAAAGAGTTTTTAATGAAAATAGTATTACTTTACGTTGATTACGTAGTCGTGTCCCCAACATCGGTAAACGTCAGTTCAGTACAAAATCTGTCAAAATGAACGGGCGAATAGACACTCCGTAAAAACTCTTTATAAATAGAAAAGTTGGATCCAAAACGTACTGCATAATGTCCGAAAATGATTATACTGGAGTTTAGAGTCTTTGCCGCGAGCCACATACCCCAACTTGACGCAATATAAATGTCGTCTTCAACGATTGGCAGCTGCAATTTATTAATGCAGCCATCGACCACTAGATGGACTCGCAGAAAATGAACGCACACGTAAAGTGACCAATCAAAAGCGGCCTTCTACCTGTAATTGAAATTTATTGACAGTCTCGAGTAAGCAGGCAGCGGACGCATATTTAAGCCGTGAAATAAAGCAATTTTAAAACACAAAATAATTTTAATCATATAAAATCACTTAAAAACTCATTCGTTGTTGTTTTTTGACAATAAACTTTGACATTTCGTTACGTACCCGTATACCACAACCGTATACCGAACAACGTGCGAATAGCAACACCCTTTTCCACATTCGTTCACTTTTTCGACAACCGAACGTAACGTAACGATAAGCAAAACAGGTTGGATAGCCATCCCTGCGCATAATTTATTTCTATAATTTTTGACATTTCGCTTTTGTGTAATTTTGGACTAGGCAGTAAAAAAAATCGCAAAAACAAAGCCGTCTCAAGTTTAATTTAACTCCAAGAAAAATTCACTAATAAGTAATCCAACATGGCATCATCTTCTGAAATGGCTTTGAAATCTTGGGAGCTGGAAAATAACGTTAAAACCCTCCCGTCATGCGATGAAATATTTCGCTATGATGCCGATCAACAGCGACAAGTTCTGGACGCCAAACCATGGGAAAAGGATCCACACTTTTTCAAAGATATAAAAATCTCGGCACTGTCCTTATTAAAAATGGTCATGCATGCCCGTTCGGGTGGAACATTGGAAGTCATGGGTTTACTGCTTGGCAAAGTCGAAGACAATACAATGGTTTGCTTTTGCAAAACTCGAAAACATTCCTTTATTTTCTATGAATTTGTGCCTTTCAGATCGTCATGGATGCATTTGCCCTGCCTGTTGAAGGCACAGAGACTCGTGTCAATGCTCAATCGCAAGCATACGAATACATGTCTGCTTATATTGATTCTGCCAAAGAAGTCGGCCGACTTGAAAACGCCATCGGTTGGTATCACAGTCATCCCGGCTATGGCTGCTGGCTGTCCGGTATCGATGTCTCAACTCAAATGCTCAATCAGAACTTCCAGGAGCCATTTGTTGCGATCGTTGTTGACCCAGTTAGAACTGTGTCAGCTGGAAAAGTTTGCCTAGGCGCTTTCCGCACATACCCCAAAGGCTATAAGCCACCAAATGAAGAACCATCAGAGTATCAAACTATTCCTTTGAATAAAATCGAAGATTTCGGCGTACACTGCAAGCAGTACTATCCGCTTGAGGTAACCTATTTCAAGTCGGCCCTGGACAGGAAATTGCTTGATTCTCTGTGGAACAAATATTGGGTCAATACGCTAGGTAGCTCGGGGCTGCTAACCAACACCGAGTACACCACTGGCCAGATCTTTGATTTGTCCGAAAAATTGGAACAAAGTGAATCTAGTCTGGGCAGAGGGCCATTTGTTGTTTCAGGTACGTAGAACACGTTACTTTAGTTGAATGCAATCGCCAATTGGTTTCATTATCTAGGTGGCGACGTCAACGAAAAGCGCACCGAGGACAAGCTCTCTAAGGCCACAAGAGACTGCAGTCGGGCTTCGATTGAGCTGATTCACGGTCTGATGGCCCAAATAGCCAAGGACAAGCTTTTTAACAAAATTGGAATGAACAAATGAGTTCAGTCGAATTTTTTTTATTAAATACTACTTAAACTGAAATATATTACACACGTACTTTCACAAATGGTTTTCCTATTCTATATGCTATCGACCCACGTACTCGTTTGCCGCACAATCTATCGCCGTAGGGGATCAGTGGAGGATTTCTGATAACAATTCCACGTCTTTCTGGTGTCCACACTTTGAACACACAATAGCGATCTAAAGGAATGCGTATACCAATCCAACCAGCCGAGGAGAGCAGAATATCTGGGAACAAAATGTTACTTTCATTTGAGACTCTCTGGGAGATAATGCTTACCACACGTTGCAGCCGTTTCGGATTCTCCGTAGATGGTTATCTCGTCCGAAGGCTGCAGACCCGGCCACTTCTTTAATCGTTCATCATCCCCAATGGGTAGGCCAAACAGTTCGCTGCCCAGGTACTCATTGTAGATGTCTTCAGCATCAGCTGTTGGGGTGACGACCACAGGAAGTTCGTGCGATGAAAAAACTGGCAGTCTAAAGAAGATTTTCAAATAAGAACAACGCGACGATGCAGCACCTAATGACTTGCCTAATCGAATCGATGTCTGCCTCTAAGAAATCAATTCGCCCCAGTCCGCCAAGAAACAATGTCATTCCTGGCTTTAGACGAAAACCCCTCGGTGCAATCATTTGAGATGGGAAAATCTTTAGCAGTTCCTCGGTAGTAAGAAGATTGTGGATCTAGAAAAACATTTGTCACAATGTGTCGGATCTATTTGGGGGACAACCTCACCTGCTCCGGTTGCATCACGCCTGGTGTATCGAAGCACCAGTGGCAAGTGGCATATTCTCGACTCTTTTCGTCTAAAGTTAGAATAGGTTGTGTACCCGTCGCCATTGAGAACGAATCAATTGGCTCAGCCCTATCGATTACAGTTCGCCCTTGAAAGTGCACTCAAATGAGCTATCTGATGTAGCATTAGGATGCAAATCATTTACCTATGTGTCCAATTAGAGTCGCTGCTTTGATGTTGCCTGTTTCGTTGGCTTGATCTCGTCGCAGTTTGTCCTCGGCTGCACGTTTGTTACGCTCTGAGAAAAGCCTGCGGAAACGATGGTAGACTCTGTAATCTGTCGGAAGAAAATGTTACTGCTTGAACTATGAAAATAAACCGTCGTTGCATTCCAACCCCAAATGGCTTTGTTGAACAAACGTATTAATGCCGAATTTGGTGTGGACACAGATTTAAATGTTTGTTACATTCACCTGATGGTCGTTGAATGGGAAACTTGAGCATTTCCAACGTTGTACCCGGCCAGGGGCATGTTGTTGCTTTCTTCACAAGATCGCTAGCCTCGACCTAAGAACAGAAATACAAAAAGTCAAATGAATCCTTAGCTTTTCAGCAGTCAACTCACTCTGCAGTAATCCGAGTTCAGCAAAATGTTGAACAAGGAACTCTTGCCAACATTCGTACATCCAACTAGGTACACGTCTCCCTTGTGAACCCAAATTTTGTGCAGTTGTGTGATTAGCTCCTCGATGCCATAACCAGTTTTAGCTGATATTAAACTGACGTTTTTAATGTTCATTGCGTTCAGACCTGTTGGAAAAAAAAATCATCATCTAGCTTGACCAATGGAAAATCATTATTACTGTACCACACTTGATAATTTCATCCTTTAAACATCGTTTGATGTGATCGAGATAGCCCGGTGAATCCTTTGGCAGGAGATCCACTTTATTGCCAACAACAAATACAGGTCTTTTGTCTCCCAGAATCTGCTGGATTTCTGGCCAAATTGAGCACGGAAAGTCCAAAAGATCTACAATCAGTACAGCCAAAGCGAATTTGTCCTTAATGGCCGACAGAGTTTTGACATAAGTTTCCGCTGTGACCTCTACATCCAGGGCGATGTTGTAGTTCTTTAGGAAGTGACAACGCTGGCAAATGATTTGCTAATACAAAAGAAAATTCAGATGAATTTATTTTTATACAGAGACCTATAAACCTTTAGCTCCTTTTCGGTACGGCCTTTGAATATTTCCATGGGTATATAACCAGGAATTCCAGAATTCGCACAATGCAGATGAGCTCCGCAGCCGTTGCAGGGTATTTTCGATACTGGGATTGACGGATCTAAAGGAATTTTTGTTGTATCCTATTCGAAACCATGTATAACAACGTTTCTTACCAGCAGTTCCGTATTTCGAATCAATTTCACCTTCCTCATCTAAGGCGCTTTCGTAGAACTCATAATCATCCATCCATTGCAATGGTGGATTTGTATTTACGGTTTTTTTCGCATACAAACTTTGATCATAATAATCCCCATCGTGGTCGGATTTATCAGCAACAGGTTCTTCAGTTGTGTCTCTTGGAAGATTTTTCAGTGATACGGGAAACGAGCGAACAGAAATAGTTTCTAAATTCAATTGTTGCTTTTCTTGTTCTCGTCTATCTTCAAAGATTTTCTTACGCTTAAAACCTAGCAGAGGCTTTTGAAGTTCAAGATATGAGCTGAAGATGATTTTTGGTCTTGTTTCTGGTGGCAGTTTAGCATAAGGATCTTCGTCAATATCTGTGACTTGAAAGGGTTTGTTTGTGGAGTAGATTCGGCTGAACTTGAAGACTTGAATATTGGTGAAAATATTCCGAAGTTTACTGCACCGAATCATTTTAATTTTAATTTAGTAATAAACTTTTGAAAAAATAGTTAAATTTTAAAGGAAAGTGATTTATTGAAATGTCAAATTTAAGAAAACAGCTGCTTGGAACCGCATGTGATGGAGCGTCACCTGTATGTGGATCAGAGGAGTAAGAAGAGTTGGGAATATTTTGGTACACTTTGAAGCAAAACATTTATTTTTATGTAGAAATAGGTACCTACCTACAAAATACTGCTTCTTCATTCATTCATTCATTTTCAATGGTCCGCTTGTCCATTAAGTGGATCGCGGGTGTAGGTTGCTCAAGTGGACCCTCCATAGCTCTCGATCCTCCGCCATCGACTCTAAATCATCAAGGGCAATCCCCATACGGGTAGAGGAGAGATTATGAATTTGATCTAACCATCTCATCCTGGGTCTACCTAGGGGACGCCTGCCCAATGGTACGGATTCCATAGCACGTCGTGGAATCCTGGTCGGGGACATGCGTTTAACATGACCAAACCACCGAAGCATGGATCGCTCTGCTTCTAAACGATTTAAAACATGATTGAAATCCGCGTTAAATTTTTTTAAGGCGGGTTTGAAAAATGCAAATTAAATCGCTTAAACATAATGATTTACACCCGAAATGAATAATATGGTCCTTTGCCTGTGTATAAATGGCAAGCGAGTATGTGTATGACACTATAACCTAAAATAAACTGTTGTTTTGTATTTTCTGTCAAGTGAGAGAATATTGTGCTTTAGAAATTAATTAGAAATGTCAAAACATATGATCTTAACGAATGTCTTTAGAAATTCAGAAACTGGCCAGTATGTCATTATATCTCCTCTATAAGTTCGCTTACTTATACCTGTAATAATTCTTCTAAACGTTCACTGTTATGTGGCTTTTTACGAACCGCCGTTTTGTGCATTAATATTGGCCGCAACTACCATTTCATTATAAACCATTTTATCCAGAGATTCTCAGTTTGAAGGGTGTGGTATTGAACAACTACAACTGACGGATAGACAGACAGACAGTCAGAATTAAAAGCTGATTCAGAATATTTATATACCTAATCGGGGTCTTGGTGACTATTTTTTGGCGTTATAAATGTAATTTCAAAGTGAATATACCTTCTTGTGGAAGGCATCCATATTGACATAACATATATGGACTGCTAGTAGACAGTAGAGCACCCAGCCACCAATGTAAATGTATTAGTGCGTTATTCATCAGTTGTGCATATTGTTTTCGTTTGTCGACGGAAACATGCGAACTTTATATGGATAATTATATCGGCGGCGAATCAAAATCCGCAGATAACGAGGAAGGAGAATATTAGATGACAAAGATGATCGCAATTGCCCAAAAATTAAGTCCATGCCCATTATTTACGTTTTTGTTCTTTATAATTGCCTTCCAAGAGGCTTTTAGTATTTTTTTTTTTTTTGAAAACAAATTCTGAATGACTTAAAACAGCTGTGCAAGATATTTTGGTATTAGTGAGAGTATGGTGTAAATCTCGAAAAATATCGAGATCTGCAAAAAAGTGATCTGGTTCATAAAAAAGATTGATTTTTTGTACCAATGGAAAACCACTTAAATTTCATAAATAGAATTTGACAGTAGGTATATTGTATAGTACTTTGCTTTTATACTTTTCCAAAACCGTTCCTGGTATTTTCTTTCAAAGAACACTCGAAACAACGTTAAATAATTGTGTTTTTGACAATTTGCAATTTGTTTGGTTTAAACGTCAGAATTTTGTCGTTTAACTTAACTTTAAACTATAGAATAAACTCTGTTCAAGGTTTAAACGAAACTGTGAAACCGAATTAATTGTTGAACTATCTATCTAAATCTAAATATAAATCTAAATCTAAACTCAGTGTGTAACTAGGGGCTAAAATGTAATTTTAAAAACATTTCAAACAGGTTTGCCTAACGAACAGTTCTAAGTAATTGTTTTAGTTCAGTGGCGATTTTGGGGTCGTGAGACTAGCCATTTTTTACCGTTAGTTTTGATTTAAATGTCATCTCGGCATTGCGCATTTTTTCCTCCTGGAATTTTTATTCTTATTTTGGTTTTTCTGTTTTCTTTGCCGTGAATTTAGGGTTACTTTTTTCGTTATTTCACATAATTTTCTAGCTAAAAGTTTGAAAATGGAATTATCAGTCGATAACATAGAAGAGCTGGCAAGAGCAATGTCCGAGTAAGATTTGTATTTTCCATTTTTCTTACATGCAACTTGTTGAGTTTTGGATTTCCATTCCACAGTAATACAGGTGGTATGGAGAGCGTCGTTCATGTAGATGGTGCTTTTCAAAATAAATCGAATTTGGATGACGATCACGTTATATCGGAAGCCCAGGACTGTCTTTTAAACTCTTCCATCGAACCAACCAGGTAGGTGTATTTAATAAAAAATTCTGTATGAATATTGTATAGGAAGCTGAGGTTTCCGAAATGAACATTTGTCACATGGAAACGCTTGTATTCGCATCGCCCTCTACACATCACTTTACTTCGAGTTTCCCCTTTTCTACAGATCTTACAGCGCATCGTGTTCATTCAACGATATCTTCGACGATATCTGTGAAATGAACAAATCATTGGAGTTGGAACAGGCCGCTGCAAATTCGTTGAACTCGCAAATTCATCTGCCGCAAATAACTGATCTTTCAAATAGTGCCCCGACCTATTTCCATATGCCGGATATTACATTACATGGAGACTACACATCCGACTGCAGCTTTTCAAACCAAACAGACTTTCTGCAACCATTGGGACAATGGCCCGACTATCTTCCGACGCCGCCATCTGCTTTGAGCTCAATTCAAGAAATACCCCACCTTACTCCTATTCCAACAGTATCCCAAATACAAGCAATACCAACACCACCTGCATCGTCGCCTATGCCACCGGAAGTTTCAATTGTCGAATTGCCAAAGATAAGTGTGGACTTGAAGCTTGACGAGGCACAAGTGGCTACCACCACCACAATATCGGCCGCTCCAGTTCAACTCTTTAATAATTTTCATTTCAATTTTTCCACGCCAGTGACACAACCACAATACGTACAGCAATGTGATAATACCAACGTTGCAGCTCAATTAGTTGCCCCCATGGAGAAGAACATAAATTTCCTGATGCTTAAGGAGCCGTCAGGAGGACCACCAAAGAGTATCAACCAGAAAAAGCCTCCATACTTTGACTGGGCCAGAGTTGTACCAAGAAAAACGTTTGTCCAGCCCTCCGAAGTTATGATTCTGCGTCCTTTCCGCACCCGAAAAGTTATGTCGGCCCGTCCATGCCTAGATCTAGCGTCTTACTTCGATACAAGCTCCATTACGATCCCCATGATACGAGAGCGACCACGATGCAAGAATACGAATCGTCGCAAACAAAAACTGAACGCTATTCCGGGAGCTGACAACTTGAAGTTTGAAGTTCAGCTGCTGTCAGTGGAAGGGGAAGGCGACCGAGAATTTACCGACAAAAACAACAATGCCGATCAGTTGTACCCAGAGACGGAAATTCCCGAATTGGATGAGATTTTTAAGCGTAAGCGTCGAGTATTGACTACCCGTCGTCTGACACAGCGCGTTGACACTCCCACATCGTCCAATTCCATAGAAGAGCAGATCGAAGTGACACCAGTGTGCTCTCCCGAGCAACCTATCGAACCACCTCTCTCAAATGAGTCCGACATGGACTCTGATGATGCCCCACTCACTGCTGTAAAATCAATGAAGTGTCAAAATTGCGGAAAACTCTTTAAAACTTGTCGTTCATTGACGATTCATTCCAAACGTTGTGACGCTGTGCGTCCGACTCCGGTAAACGAAAAACTTGTCAAAACTCCACAGACAAGAACAATTCGAAGAGGATCCCTACAAAGTAGTAGCAGTAAAGAAAATACCGACGGGAAAAGTGCTGCTGCTAAGCCCATGGTTTGCCCACAAGTCGGTAAAAGACCGCTAACACGCTCACAAACCAATGCAGCAAAACGTAAAGCTGGCGTATCCGAAGATGGTGCTGTCCCAAAGAAGTTTAAATGAAGATGTGCCTTCCATTCTTTTTCTTGTTTTATTTCAATGTTTATCGAAAAAATGCGTTTTTTGTAAATATAGATTGAGCTATATTAAATAAAGAAATCAAGTTTTTCGAATAAGACTTGCTGCGTTTTGATTAAATGATGTTACGCCTAGAGAAAATCGTGCTTTGCGGGGCCGGTTTTTATGTGTCTTTGGTTACGGCATCTGCGTATTGACAATTCCTCCAACAAATTGTTTCTATTGGTTAAGTTGCAGCATTTCTGATGGCATGATGGCCGAAGCCTCGAATAATTTTTCGACTGTGCATGTGGTCTGTTAAAGTAGCCTGTCAACCAAGTACATTCACAGCACAATCTGATTAACAAACAAACTAAAGTAACGGTTACGAAATTTCCTCGGAGTTTTCACAGAATCGTACCTCTTACAGACGGCAGTGTGTGTGCCAGTTCTGCACATTATCGAAATCGAAATGGCGGCAAATTGTTACCGCTAAATGTGTATCTGGCCCCTATTGTGAGTGTCTATAGTTAATCGTTGATCAAAACCTGCACAAACAAGTGGGTGTTGAGAAGTTGAAGCTAGGCCCCATATGGACCTATTGCGACAAGATAGTACTAACAAAATTTATGAACATACAATGAAACACAATTTAATTCAAAATTCAACCAAAAAAACTAGTTCTTTCTTATTGGAATGAAAATGTACAAGCAGCAACGATAAGGAAATAATAAAAGACTTCAAGAACATGATGATTATTCATTACAATAGTTGTTGTATTACACATAACAAACGGGATTATTAATACTTGTCCGCCAACAGATACCCAGTATCCAATGAAAGCTCCTAACGCACCAAATCTTCTGGGTTGAACATGCCCTTTAAAATTAGAAAAGTATATACATTTAGTATATGGACGAAACGTTACTTTGTTTTCGTTTTGCACTTACCCTGGCACGTCTTAGAATCGAATCCTTACTAGCATCGTAGGGATGATCCTTTGAGGGAATTTCCAGAACAGCCGGAATTGGGGAAGTGTGCGCATCGATCACATGACGAATTAATTCGGCATAGTTCTGATTGATAAGAATAATGTCGATGTCGTCGCGCTTAAGGAAACGCTTGAAGCAATCCTCAATTTCACTTACTGGTGTGTCTATAAAAATAAGAAAATAGATTTCAAAGCAAAACCCAAGAATACCATTTTTTATTTGAGTCTTACTTTTGTCGACGACCATGAAATTGGGATGACGATTCTTGTTGATTTCGCCAACACCTCCAAGTAAGAAGCCAACGCAAGTGTCCTGTGTGTGATAAATTTACAATTTTTTAACTTAATTTTGTTGAGAACTTCGTCAACTTACCTCGTCTCCAATTACGGAGATAAGTTTTCCTTTCATTGCCGAGTGTAAAGCCATTTTTGATAATAGATTGTGGAGGAAAATTTACAAAAATCAATTTTTCAATGAGTAAAAATTTTCACTTCAAGTCAGCTGACACTTGCCAAAATCTTGTGATAGAAGTGGTACCAAGTTTATTCAGTTTCTTAGTGCTGCCAAGTTTGCTTAATTCTGTAACAATGTAAGTTCACAATTTAAATTAGTTTTGCGATAAATTGCGATAAATAATTTCGATTGGGAAAGCTAATTATTATTTTTTAAACAAATTTTTTTTGTACTGACCAGGGGGTCAATTCTCAAAAATTCTCGCATACGCTTATCTGTCAAAATCTCCAATTTCATTCGAAAGACGGAAATTTGCAATTCTCAAAATCCGCATACGAGAATTTCTCTTCGAATGTTACTCGTCTGCCTTTTCTAGGCGGATTTGCTTCTCGCATACGGAATTGTGAGTTTGACACTTCGAATAACGATTTGTTTTTTTAATTTCTGTGTGAAATAATTTATTGTGACGAAGCAAAGATAATTAAAATGAAAGGAAAACAAAGGAAGAATACCGGTCATGTGACCAACGACTAAAAAGAGGCACTTTTTGAATTCATTGAAATGAATATTACTTTTGTGGTGCAGCATTTAACTCTTGTAAATTTCTATGAAAATAAACATATTCTTCGAGAAATCTACTAAAACGGACGGGCTCTAACATTTGGTGTAAGCAGAATCTGCCCAATGTAGCCATTGTAAAAACACAATTAATTATTAACTGAAATTAGAACCACACAATCACAAAATGCTTTTTTTTTTGTTTTTATTAATCGCAATCGCAAATAGCCATAGCCAATTTGAATAGATTTTTTTTTTCATGGCATTCTTTGGACATAAAGTAGGTACATTTTGACGTAAAATTCTACCTCATGCGAGAGGTGAATACAATTTTCGCGGAGGTGGGAAAAACTTTGAGAATACCAATTTTTTTCGTATGCGAAAATTTCAGGCGGATTTCCTCGTATACGAGGTGCGTTATGCGGAATTTGAGAATTGGGGTCCTGTGCCAATTTTTAAAAACCTACATATATTTTTTAAAGATATAAATGGCGTTTCACTAATGGCGGATTTACATTACCACCACGCCACGCAATTTTGCATGACTTCAGAGGGAGAGATCTGTTTTTCCACAGTCAAGGCTAATGATGTGGAAGAGTGAGGCCACGAGCCGAATTTAGATCATGCAAAATTGCGTGGCGTGGTAATGTAAATCCAGCATAATACCAATGGGTGCTGGCGTTTTTGAAATTATATGTCGGTGGGACGTGCTTTGATTTATGGGCAAGAAAAATTACTTTTTTTCAGATTCAGAGCAGTTTTCTGCTCTGGAAATCAGCTAGCTGTCAAATTAGATTTCCATTGGGCGGAAAAAAGAACATTTTTAAAGATTCAGATCACTTTTGCGACTCGATTTGAGAGCGAGATCCACGCATACCTACTGAAATCTTATTTCATGTTTCATTGGGCAAGCAAACAATATGAAATCTGAGAGCAAAACGGTAAAAGTCCAATGAAAATCGACATTAATTTTTGTTATTACAATATGAAAAATGTGATTTTGGTAGCTTAACTCAATACACACAAATTATTCCCAGAGGAGGAATTATCCCATCAAAATATATTAAGGAAACAAGTTTATAAACAACGAATTTTCGAATTCCAAACTTTTTGCCCCGAAGGAAAACACCCATGGCGCAAATTGTCAAAGTTTATTCGCAATCCACATCATTTAATTCGCGTTCCACAAACTAGCGAATAAAACATTCGTTCGAACTTAACCTCAAACTAGACATTGCGGGTAGAAACTGATGGCTGAAATTCGCGAACTGCCGCGACCTAGGAAAGTGTTCATGCGAACGGACTGTCAAAACTTGCGAATAGTTCGTTCGTAGGTAGTTTTTCGCTCTCATGTGAATGGTCCATAATAGAGTAGAGTAGGTAGTCCAATTTGTACTCTTTTCGCGAACGAATCAAACGAACTCTGTAAATTATACTCACCGACTGTGAACACACTCTGTGGAATTGTGACTGCGTCCAGCGATTCGGCTGTCAGTAAATTGTCAACTTTGCATTTTGTTTTTTTTTTTTTTCGATACCAAACGACTCAAATCGTATTTTGTTTACTAGAAAGTCCGCATTTCACAGAGGAAACAATTAATATCAATTGAAAATGAATCCATTAACGTAAGTAGAAACCAATTTCACATAATTTCTTATATTAATTCGTTCCAATCACCTTCTAGGAATATGAAAAATGTGCTGAAGCTTAGCGAGCGCGATCTTCAGCACGGTGGAAAGTCCTCCTGGCATGACCAGTACAGAGATTCTGCCTGGATATTCGTGGGTGGGATGCCTTTTGATCTTAGCGAAGGAGATATAATAGCTGTGTTTTCTCAGTACGGAGAGATTGTGAACATTAACTTGGTCCGCGATAAAATCTCTGGCAAATCAAAGGGTTTCTGTTTCATTTGCTATGAAGATCAGCGCTCCACCATACTAGCTGTGGACAATTTAAATGGAATCAAGGCAAGTTGATATTTTCAAAAGCTTCCGAATTGATTTAACTAATCTTTGTGTTTCTCATCAGATTCTTAATAGATCGCTCCGCGTTGACCATGTATCAGACTACAAGCCACCAAAAGAAAATGACAAAACCGACGAAGAGACTAGGCGATTATACATGGAAGGTTGTGCTCCAAAGCCACAAATTGCTGAAGAAAACATAAAGCGCGAACAAGACAAAACTAAAAGTTCTAGCGAATTGCGTGCAGTAAAAAGGGAGACGGATATCAAGGTGAAAAAGGAAAAAACAAAACTATCGAAAAAGGTAAAGAAAGAAAAAAAGTCGAAGAAAGAGAAGAAATCCAAGAAAAAGAAGAAGAAAAAGTCCGACACGAGCTCGTCGGAAGATAGTTCATCGGAAAGTGATTCCTCGTCGGATAGTGAGTCTGGGAATGAGATGAAAAACAAACACAGGAGTCGAAGTCGAAGTCCACAGAGGAGGAGACCGGACCATAGGTCGGGTGAGAGAAACCGGAACGATGAAAGACGTGAGAGGCGGACGAGTAATAGCCGGAGTCGAGATAACGAACGAAGGCGTAGAAGTCGGTCGTAATGAATGAGCACACATTTTCTTCTATATCGCAAGTTCAATAAAGTTTGATGTTTCTATAATGATTTTGTTTTTTATGGATCAGCACTCTTGTCGAGTTGCGGTACAAGTTCCAAAAGACAGCTATCATACGTGATCATAAGATTGCGTCTGATTAAACTACTGTGAATGGTCATAGTCGTATTAAGATACATATAATTAATTCACTCAAAGTGAGCTGCAAGGCTAAGGTTAGGTTAGGTTAATGGGTTGACAAGACAGGAAGACATGTCATTTATGGAACGAATGGGGGAGTTTTTCCAAGTCGTTGAGAAAGTAACTACCGATAATTCTATTTCTTGTGTGACAGAGCGCTGGTCAGTGACAAAGAAAAGGTGGGTTGTCCTCATGCACATCATCATAACCGCATCATCTGTGTGTTGATTCCCATTTCCTTCATATGCAATTTCATATTATGTCCAGTGATAATATCTACAAGCGAGGACAATGATTTCTTGCTAATTTTGAGGATTTTATTAGTTTTCTGTTTGTTGTAGAGAGGCCACATATACTAGGTTATGACACAGGAATCCAGTTTGCTCCATCTTTGATTTGATTCGTTCGCAGATGAAAAGTACCTACGGAGGTGATATACGAATTGAGGGTGAACTGGTAAGGATCTTAGCAACTTCTTTAAAAGTTCTAACTCATAATTATTCTGCCTCGCATGACTTGGAGAAAGCGAATAAAATCCTACCATACCAATTATATTGAAAATACCGAGAACAACATTAGAAAATGAAGATCTAATTAACAAGACATAGAATTTATCCGAAGAGAATTAAAGTATTGTAACTGCTGTACCACATTTAAATTTAAAATTTTTTATTTGCACTCGACAAAAAAAATGTTACGTATACGACCTAGTGGACGGTTTTTTTTGTATTCATTTATGATTTTACAATGTCCCAGCGTTCAACGCCGCCATTTATTTGACTAAATACAGTGTGCGTCAAAAGTGAATATAAACACCGATGCTCTTTTGAATTTTCTTTAGGGTCTTGAAAAGGTATTAAAAACCAGCCGTAAAAAGTTCGATAACGAAATAACAATAACAAAATTACCCCTATCGTAAATAATATATTTTCCGGAATGTTTTCCTTTTTCACAAAATAGGTATCGTGAATAATTTTCGAAAGGGAACAAAAAATTCCGTCGGAAAAATAGCTATCGCGAATAAATATCCGATTACCGTAATTTTCTAGGAATTATTCCGCAGATTATTATTTGTCAAAACGACATCACCCTTCACCCCTATCGGGAATTCCGAGGGAAAAATGTTTCCCCGAATATTTTTTGTTCCCGAGAACAAAATCTACTAGTGTCGGAAAGTCTTTTCCCCGGGAATCAGAAAAGTAATTTCGAAAATATGTTCGAATGTTTTGACAACATCAAGTAGAAAAGATAGATGGAGTTAGAGTTTTAAAAAAATAAAAATAATAGTCTTGATATGTTTAGAAGATCGAGACAAAGATCAATTAGTAGAAGCTTAAGGGATGCACGATGCACCTAATCCTTTAAGCCTACCACAAGCATTGTAAGTAGGAACTAAGTTTCTTAGATTTCATAAATACTACCGAGTGAATAAGCAAATATGCTTCAATACTTGTTGGAGTTACTCGTGGATTCTTTGCCGCAAACCAAAAAATCATTTGGAGTTTCCCCATTGATTGAGCTAAGCGCATGATTGCACTTTTTGGCAGAAGGCGTGTAATAGGTACGTAGTGGAGATATAGAGGGCGTTGGGAGCTGAATAGTGACAGGAAGAATGATATGGATGGGATTTTGGATAGGAACGGACTGAGACGGGGAAAGAGTGTTGTGTGCGAGGAACGTGGCACGCTTGCTTCGCTCGACTCTGCTCGCCGGAATGGTGAGGATTCTTGTCCTCACACAACAACATTACCTACTACAAAACATTTATCGTGCCGACTTTAACTTTTCTTCTTTTTCAGATTATTCGCAGACGGACGTTTCCACACTGAGAGGGCGCTGTAGGTGATTGTCAGCGCGGCCTATATCCCACCCTACCTGGAAGTTCGGCGGCCATAGTTGAACTTCCCCAACTATGATGACGTCTCCACCATTCAAGCCATTGACGAAAGCAGTTACTTACCCTTCCACACCCCCTGAAAGTTAAATTTAGTGACCCATCACGTGTCTATGCACATGATACAAACGCTTTGGATTCATTTTCAGCGTGGATAAGCACATTTATTTAAGTGAGATTTGGTTTTAATTATTTGTATTATCATTGAAATTATAATTAATTGGCAACCGCGATTTAAAAAATGTATAAAAAGTAAATTACAAAACTATATATATAAATAAAAGACTAGAAATAAACGAATCGACATTGACTATTGCTTAAAAACGTTGAAATCTCTTAATCGAATTCCCGCAGGTCATGGTCTGAACAAACTACCTAAGTCCCAACTATTTCCTACCCAGATTGAGCTCAGTTTGGGGGGAGGGTGGGGAGAATTTAGAAGAACACACCAAAAAAAAAAAGGACAAAACGGACCACGGAAATTTGACTTTGGTTTGCCAAAAAAATTTAAATTTTACTTAAAAACTAAATGAAGCATAAGAAATTGAAAACATAAAACTTATCTCACGCCACTTATGGGACATTTACGCACACAAAAAGAATCCAATTTTGACACGTTGGGTTGAAGTATAAGAGTATGACCTTGGATGACTACAAATTGCTGGTGCAATACTGGGAGTGGCATTAATTTGGACTCCACTATCCCATAAATGTACACACTCTTGGCGCAATTTTACAAGACTGTTTCGTCAAACCTGGGATTTTACTTGGTAGGAAGCAGGAATATTCTTGAGAGGTCCGAAATATCTCGCCGGCACCTTATAGTTTTCCTTTCCTTCCTCCTATATCTGGCACTTGACGGGAACCAAAGGCTTGCTGGTCATCCACAATTTTTTTCTTGCATCAATAAAAACAAGTTTGAGATCCTCGCATAAAAGTTTTATGTTTCAGTAACTTCGAAAAGAATCTTCAAATAAAAATCTTCAAATAAAAAGGTTGGCGGTCACGACTCTCTTTGTCTATGACCGCCAGATGACCTTTTATTGTTCGCGGTGATATTACCTACGAAACAAAAAAAAACTAATGAACTACCTAATTTTCCTAAAACTTATATCTTAAACTCACCACACGACACACTATTTAAGTTAAAATTGCCTTATTAGGACTTTTTTTTTTAGATTTATCTAAGCAATTTTATACTGCACACTAATTTTAAATATTTAGCAACAAAAATATTTGTTTGCACTATGGCCGTTTATTGCTCCACTTGACTTGTTCGTACTACAAGTGTTTAAACAATGCAACAGCTCTTCGGCTTCTACAATCATTAACGCCCCATAGATCTATCATTAGGTAAAACTAACACTCACATTTGTCCAACTTGCCGTTTCTGGAGTCGCCGCTACAGATCATGCTTCCTCTTCATCCCATCTCAACGTCCTGCTCTTTAAATTTTTAGATGCACTCAACCAACATTGCATCTGCGAACCTACCCAACATTGTATCCGTGAACCCACCCAACATTGCATCTGCCTGAACTCGACCGGTTCAACAAAATTTAGCCCAATCCGGTAGGTACGTTTTGATTATTTGACGTTTGACAGAAAAACAAAACAAACTGCACGAGGAAGACAAACTAATGGACGATGAATTTCTCAGGGTAAGTATTTCTTTATTATTTTAACTTTTCAATGGATTCTAATTCTTGTTTTAATGTTACATCTTCATACCATCTTCGTGGACATTGGGAGCTTTGGCAACACAATGGCTACCGTGCACCCTCATCGGACAATGCGCTTGTATGTACAGTGCGCCGGCATAATTAGGAGGTAAGTAGGTATGCATATCGTATATATATGTATGTATGTATTACTATCTATGGCCACCGACTGCTACTAGTAATTTTCCTTTCTTACAGGCAGAATACGAACCCTCGCAAACACCCATACCATGGACAAGAAAACAACTATCAGCTGGTGGTGCAACCGAGTGTCCCAGATGACCGCGGGTACATATAGGCGAGTGGAAATGTGTTGTTTGTTTTGCCTTCCATCCACGGAAGCACACAAACACCAGTTCCGCGCTACCATAATATGTGGCTGTGGGTAAGTACAAACATTTTGATTTTGTAATTCGAATTACCAAAATTTGTATTTGTCATTTTAGACTACCGACTACAGAGGGACAGGCGACAACAGAACATTGTGTTCACTGTGTAAATGAAGGTAAGTCGGTTTAGTTTCGTCGGTTTGTTTTTTTTTTGTTTTGACTAATGTATTCTTACTTATTACAGATTTTGGATAAATGCTTAGCGCAGGTGGCTGTAACAGGCGGCTACCAGGTTGGAGAGGGAAACGACCACGAAGTTGGATTAGATCAATCATCTATTTCCAAAGTTTTTTTTTCTTTGTTTAAATTCAAAAAGTAAAAAATAGTTTCCAAACTTCAAAGACAAATGAAAAAATTATTGGTGTTTACTCACTTTTGACGCTCACTGTAGATGATTAGAGGCATTTTAAATTCCATATAATCAAATTTACATTTTTTTTATTATTTGGGTTAGTATAAATTATTGTGTAATTGAAACCCCCATCTCGCAGTCTTCTTGTCGCTGGTCAACAAAGTTAACAAATTCGTTGGTTATAAAATGGTCCAAAATTCTGAAGAGGTGTTCTTTCACCCCGGGTTTCTTTCACCATAGAAATCCTCCTCGTCGGACCTCACCGGACACAATATGCTGAAATCCCATACCAAAAAAATAGGAAAAATTCCTAGGAATAGGAAGGAATAGGCATACATTGAAAAGACGAGTCACTGTTTGGTGCGGATTTTAGTCCAGAGGCATAATTGGGTAATTTTTCTTCGAAAATGAGCAAGGTAGTGGCCGTTACAGTCAATGGCGATCGTTATCGGGCCATGTTGAACGAATTTTTGTTCACAAAAATTTAAGATGAGGATATTGGCAACATTTGGTTTCAACAGGACGGCGCTACGTGCCACACAGCCGAAGCTCGATGTTTTGCGCCCTGTTTTTGAAGATCGCAATATCAGCCGCAAAGCTGATGGCGTTTGGCCACCGCGGAGCTGCGATTTTACACCGTTGGATTATTATTTGTAGGGTGCCGTAAAAGATAAGTGTTACGCCAACATGCCAGAGACAATTGACGCTTTAAAGGACAATATTCGTGAAGACATTGGTGAAATACAGCTGCACACAATCGATAATGTGCTTAAAAATTGGACCGATCGATCATGTAGGCTACTGCATGGCCAGCCGAGGCAGCCATTTGAATGAAATTATTTTCCATTATTAACCGGAAGGATTGTACTTTCAAATAAAAAAAGAAATTTGAGAAAATATTCAGTAGTTTTTTTTATAGCATTTTCAAAAGGTTTGCAGTGTGTGCGAGGCATCACAACAGATCTACACTGATCTAAGTGTAACACGTGATCCTATAAATAGTATAGGGTTATGCAATTTCAAAATATGGTTTTCGTGGGAACAAATTTGATGAGTTACCTCACCGAGTATGAAATGAAAATTGTTGCGAATGATATTTCAAAAGCATTTGACATTTGAGTTTGGCTTCAAACTCATTTGTCGAATATGATTGCTTTGGAATCGACGCATCTCTTCTTCAATGGGTCAGAGACTACTTTTTTGTTTTGGCCATTCAATTCAAGATAACTTCATTCATGATGCGGACCGTAAGTAAATGGCAAGTGACAGATAGACTGATGCAGTCATCTTCTATTGTTCTCTAAACAAATCATTCGCAGAAGTCTGAAGGCTGCATCACCTTTACCTTAAAAGTTTCCAGATTTATTTAAACGACATTTACCATCTTCCGAGACAATCTCAAAGAAGGGAATGAATCATTTCGGATAGACAAATTCGATGCAGATGTCGCGAAACCTTATGTCCACCTATGCCCCTATAACCCACATAATGGTTTGTGTTGTGAGTCGGTCCACTGATGGCAGATACTCTCTTCAAGGAGCGCCTTAATCTTACACAATATGAAGTAAAGAGAAGGCCAATTCTCTTTACTTCATATTTAACAGCGACAAAAATAAAATTAATCTCACATTTGTTTCTTTTTTTTTCATTTTTATTGTAAAATAATTTTAAAACATCGTAACTAACAATTCTTTGTCTTTAGTATCTTTCCTCGTGTTACACACTCTAGTTTCCACAGGTGCTACATATTATTTCCACAGTGTTGTTTTGTTTCTATTTTACATCGATTATAGATGTTTTCCATAATACATAAATATGTTTTACCCAATTTGTTTCATTTTTGTAATTAAATTAACATAAACAAAAAACACAAGTACATAAAAAGAAAAACAAATTTATTCGTTTAAATTTGTTTAACACTATTACTTAATTTGTTTCTGGTTTTTCTTTAGCTTGTAAACTAAGTCTCTGTGTTTTTCTGTGTTGCTCTTTAATAAGCATCTCGTTTTTTGTTTATTCTTTAATCCTTTAAATTTTATTATAAAATAATAACTAATCGAGTATACAGTTAATAAAACTTATTCACTAATTCATCAGTTAATCATACAAAAACTAAATTAATACATTGTGTTATATTTTTTTGTTTTGTTTTTGGTTTGGTTTTGTTTCTGAAAAAATCAACTAGTTTATATATGTATGTATGTGTATATATATATAATTTATTTGTTCGTTCCTCTAAACCACAATAAAATTGCTAATTTTTTTTTCTTTTCACATTTTTAATTGTTTTTTTTTTTTCATTTATTTAGTTCATTGATTTTTTTTATTTACATTTATTTTTTAGTGACAAATATGATTTACGCTTTATTTAAAATGTGTTTTTAGTTGATAAAATATTTGTTTTTTTTTATTTGGCTAAAATTTTTCTAACATCTTTCCTATATACTAGCGTTTTTTTTTTGTTGTTGTTAATTGTTTGTTTTTTTTTTACTTATGTTCTAAAAAATGTTAACTTTCTATTTCACAATTATTTTTTATATCTTCGGTTTTTTTTATATTAATTTTAAGTTTTTTTTTTACTAAATATTTACTATGTTTTTTGTTTCCATTTTTTTGTGTTAATTAATTTTTCGAAGAAAATTAAACGGTTTTATGAATAACTAGGGACTTTTTTTTTGGTTAAATGTAAAGTCTAGAATGTAAATCTATTTTACATAGTATTTTTTGTTCGTGTATTTTATTTTTGGCTTTATTACCCTTTTTTTTTACAAAAAGTAATATATTCAAATAATTTTCTTTACAATCATATTATATTAATATTGTTGTATTTGGCAGTTTTTAATTTTTTTTTTCAAAATTTTCTATTTTGGCTTTTTAATTGTAATGTAAGAAAATAAAATTTTAGAATAAAATATTTTTGATAAATGATAAGCCAAGATTTATTGAAGGAAATTGCTTAGTCAGAAATTGAAAAGTCAATTATCTGGCATTTTATTATTAGAATAATCCTAGTTCGTCATGTTTTGAAAACTTTCGTTCAGGGTATGATTTCACTTAATTGCAAACTCTACTTATGACCATGAGTCATTAGATCTGCCTCCGCACAGCGAAGTGTAACCCAGTAAAGAAGTCGATCAAGGAAAAAGATTTCGTTTGCACTGGCGACGCAGAGTTGACCTAAGAATTCCATGTTGTAAAAAATGTATTTCGTGTGAAATAATGAATGCTAGTGGAAGAAGAATCGGCTGTGATTCGCAAAAACCCACGCGAAAGAACAAAATGCGAATATGGAGAAGAAACTCATGCCAATGCATACTGGAAAATTATGCAAATTTTATGGTTTATGCAAGCTCAGAGGAAATATACTTTAGAAATATAGGTATCTAGCTGTACTGTAAGGATTTCAAAATAGTGTAGGAACAGATTCTTTGTTTACAATAATTGCCCGGCAGAGGCGTAGCGAGGGTTCGAGCGGTGGGGGGTGACTTTCATTGAAATGCCGACTTATTTCAGGAACTTGCCGACTGTATCGGGCCAGCGGTTATCGAGGTATAACGTCATCGAGTTTCACCCCATAGAAGATGTTTTTTGTATGGGCGGAGCCACGCCCCTTTGTCCAATTTTGATCAATTTTCACAGGAACAATCCCTGGCCAATACCTAAAATTGCCTCAAAATTTGAGACTAATCAGTTCAGTGGTTTTCGAGATATAGGATTTTGAATGTTTTTTTTTTGTATGGGAGGCGCCACGCCCCTTTGTTCAATTTTGATCAATCTTAACACGAACACTATTGGGCCAATACCTAATACTACCTGTAAATTGGAGCTCAATCGATTTTGGTGGTCTTCGATATATCTAAATGTGTGGCTACAGCGCCACCTGTTGAGAATTTTCCGACTTTTTTTTTCCTAAACCTTCGCGTAGCAATTACGAACAAACCCGCAGAAGGAAGTATCCAATTTGGTCAAGTCGTTTTCAAGTTTTACGCATCCGAACACAAACCACGATCCATTTTCAGTCGGCAAATTCAGCGATGCCGACAATCTTTTTTTAAATCGAATCGAAACTCGCTAAATTTTAATGTGTTCAGTCGGCAAACTCACCGATGCTGAAAGTCATTTTTAAAATCGAAACTCGGAAAAGGTACATACCTACAGTCAAAAAAATATAAATTCGCATTTCCGAAAGGTGGAACCTTTTAAAATGCCGTCTTGTATACATTTACGAGTTTGAAAACATATACCTAAAGAAAATCCAAACTCACTTCTTATTTTTTAACATTTTGTTCCGAGTCAAATTTTAAAATTTTATAATTTTTTTTTTTTTTGATTTTTTTTTTTTAATTTTTAGAATTTTTTTTTTAGCTGCTCAAGTTAAAATGTTATTTCCTTGATTTGCCGACTCTTAAAACCCCCCTCTCGCTACGCCCCTGTTACCCGGATTTAGGTAGGATTTGGGTACAAAAAGATCCAATGAGGTCACGTGGCTTAAAATATTTAGCTTCCGGGCACTGCAAATTAGGTAGAGACGAGCCTGGCATACAAGGACTTCTACAGAAGTTGCAGAGGTGAGGAGAATGAGTCGATCACTCACTTTCTTTGCAGCTGTCCTGTCATAGCTAAAGCCAATTTAATAAAGGCCTTCTGTTAACTTAATCAACCATTTTTTCAATGATCTTCTCAGTGTTCTGGGTAATGCCAGCGCTGTTAACATTCTTATCTTTATAAATGGCAGAAAAAGGTTTGCAGCATGAGTAGCCAGATAAGGAATCATTCCCCAAATCCCAGTGGTATGCACATGGACAATGGGCTAACTAAAGGCCCAAGAGCTTCTCTAACCTAGAGCCACTTTAAACAAACAAACTCAATGAGTTTTCGCAATAAACTGTCGATATACCTACAAAATATGATGGCGCATATAAACAACGCCATCTGTAGCATTTGACAGTTGATTAAGCTAACATAAGTTTGTTACGAAAAGTTGTCAGATAAAACACCAGCATTTGGCTTAAGAACTGTATTTGGGTACCAACCAAAATAAACTGTAATAAGTAGGTAGTGTTATGAGGATTTTGTACAAAGTTATGTTCCTTTTTCAGAAAATGTTTTTTAACTACATTTACAGAGAAATACATGAAATATACAACGAACTTATTTAGTGGACTTTTTGTTCTTTGGATAGGTTTATTAATTTTTGTTTTATTAAAAACTATATATAATAAAAATTGCAAATTGTAAAAAAAAAAATAACCGAGATCTAGGATTTTATTTTTAAAGACTTTTATCATTTTTCTACTTGGTAAAAAATGGTAAATTTTCTGTGCGTGGTTTTAGGAGAAACTAACATTGTAAAATCAATTTGTAATTCAACTCTATATTTTTTCATATAATATAATATTTGTTTTTTATCAATTAACTGCTTATATCAACATTTTTTGTTTGTTCAATTTAACTACATATTTTATTTCTTTCATACTTTGTTCCATTTCTTTTTTTTTTCTTCTTTCATATTTTTCTATTTTTTTTATGTTTTATTTTTTATTTTATTTTTATTTTTTATTTTTTGGTTCTCTTTCGCTCCTCTAAAACAATCGTTCTAGATATTTTATAACAAACGCGTAATAACTTTCAGACATTAAAACACAGGCACTCATTCCCATTGCACATAAAATAGGAGGAATTAAGAACACGAATTTTGTACAGTTAAACTGCTATTGAGGCGGACGACAACGGCCAGCCGATGTTCCCGAAAAATCGATGGACTTTTGTTCAATAATAGGAATTCGATCGTCATAGAGTGTTGGTGCCTGAAGGATAATACCAGCCGTACCGGCTAGTACGGCCAATGTGAATATCCAAAGGAATAATCGATCGAGAACCATAGCGACGTACTTCCAATCTTCTTTGACCTGAAATTAAATGACAAAAATAATTTCCATTAGTAGATAATGTTGTATTTGTATAGCTATTTAATATTTTTGTTCATCATGTATCCCGAATCCCGATGCCTTGCAATTAGTCCTACCACAGCAAAAGCTAGTAAAGAAGACCAGTGGCAACATTGCCAGATAGCCAAGCCATAAATTAGTGCCAAGATTTGGTCAGAGCAAAGTATGCCTGATGAATTGAACCTCAGCATCGTTTGCCCGATCGTACTATAGAGGCATCAGTCTCCTTAACATCGCTTACAAGATCGTAGCTGCCGTGCTGTGTAAACGCCTAAAACCATTTGTCGACGAACTAATTGGACCCTATCAGTGCGGTTTTAGGCCCTGTAAGTCCATAGCCGACCAAATATTCACACTACCGCAGATCCTGGAGAAAACTCAAGAAGTCCAAATCGATACCCACCATCTTTTTATTGATTTTAGGGCCGCCTATGAAAGCATTTATAGAGAAGAGTTATATTTATATAGAGCCATGTCTAGTTTTGGAATCCCTGCGAAACTCGTCAGTTTTGGAGAATGATGGAGAACGTTAGCTGCTCCGTAAAGTTAGGATATGATCTCTCCCAGACCTTTGTTGTCAAAAAAGGATTTAGACAAAGTATCTAATGCGCTGACTTTTTTAACAACATTCTTGAGAAAATTGTGTGAAACTCGCAAGCCAACACCAGGGGCACATTTTTCCAAAAGTCGGTGCAACTACTTGCATACGCTGACGACATCGACATCATTGGCAGAACACAGCGAGCTGTCACTGGTGCGTTTGCAAGTATCAGTGCACAGGCGGAAAAAATGGGTTAAGTGGCGAATGAGGGCAAAACAAAATATATGTTGTCATTGTCAACAAGAAGGGACACACAATATCGACCAATCAGGCAGAACGTCACGATAGAGAGCTATAACTTTGAGGTGGTTGGTTAGGTACTTTATCTACCTTGTCTCCGCAATAAACTCTGATAATGACATCACAGCAGAAATCAAACGAAGACTTACACCTGGCAACTGCTGTTTCTTTGGCCTAAGAAGGCAACTGACTAGTAAGGAATTGTCAAAAAACACTAAGGAGACTCTATATAAGATCCTCATCGTTCCGGTCCTACTCTATGGCGCAGAAGGATGGACGTTAACAAAGGCGGATGAAGATCTTCTTGGTCATTTCGAACAAAAAATTTCCTCGAATGATTATTTTTCCCATTTCCGTTGACGTACTTTGGGGGAGGAGATTTAACAGCGAACTCTACGAGCTGTACAGTGTACAGTGACATCGACCTGGTCAGAAAAGACCCCGCCTTAGGTGGCGGGTACAAGTGGAAGGGGACCTCAACCAACGCAGGTGAAACATCAGGTCCTCAGGAAGAAAAATAATGACCACGAAAAGCATTCGACCGCAGAAATTGAGAAGTGCTACCTACCTACTTCAGGGACAGTGTGCGGACTGCAGAAAATCTTGCACATAAACCTGTATACTATTAACTAGGGAACCATTGACGTACTATACATGGACTGCTAGTGAAATGTCAGTTTCATACAAACCTGCGAGGAAAAATGAAGCAAACATAAGCACTAGCCCTTTTGGTTCAGTGCGGCGAAAGTATGAAACCTCTGCGCGCCATTGCTGTTTTGTACATAGAACACAGTGCCATCCATTGAATAAATATTGCAACTGCGTAAAATAATGACTTATTCAAATTATTTCGAACGTTCTATAACAGTGGGCGCAGTAGCGCAGTGGTTAGTGTGCTGGACTACTGTGCGAGGGATCTCAGGTTCGATCCCCGGAAAACACAAATTACATCTTAAGGTTTTTTCTACTGCGCCACCTCTCGCGAATGACTGACAAACATCCGAGAGTATTACTGTCCTGGAAAAGCTTCTCAATTCAGCCGTTCGGACTCGGCATAGAATTATAGGTCCCTTCCATTCGTCCCAAAAATAGAAACTCACACAAACGAATGGTTGAGAAAAGCTAGGCTTAGGCCCTAGGGCGTCTACCGCCTGTTGCGCCACCAATTTATTTATTTATTTATTTTTTTATAACAGATGGCACACTCAGCAGTCAGCACCCAAACAAAATCGCACGAATTGCTCGATGACATTTGAGTGTTTTCGTTTCTCTCTGTCGTGAACCAAAAGAGCTTCGTTTGCTTCAACGAACAATTAGCTGAACGTACCACTCACTACCGCGACAATAGACAAAACTTCCGCCGACCTGATTAAAATGAAGTAAATCCAAGCAATATCCAAGCTAAAAACCAACAAAGCCGCGGAGTTTAGGATTTAGACAAGGAGAAGCGCTGTCATGCGACTTTTTTCGAAGCGGCTTCATCCATCTTCATCCACTTTTCCATAAGTGACCCTAATAGGATGAATGTCCCAGTTTTTGGGGCACATTTTAAAAACAAAATGGTGACAGATGAAGATCTGTATAAAGCAGGTTATGGAAGGTGACCCATAAAGCAGCGCACGTGCCGGATGCGACGGATAATATAGGTTTGCTTTCTACTTTTCTATCCGTTGACAGTTGGCACAGCATGAGAGGAAGCACTTTTGTTGGTGGAATTGTAAATATTATGAGAGAAACTGTCAAATGCTTCAGATAACAGTTAAATAAAATAATTAATATTGTTGATACTGTCTAATTTGAAAAAATTGCAAATTGTTTTAAAGATTTCAAGTGCGGACTGCGGCGATTCAATATTGACGGGCCCTATAAAGCCTTATGTCTAATATTGACATTCATGTAGGAGTTGCTGTGCTCGGCAATATTAGTACCAAACGACCGTCAAAAGAATACTCTTGCCGTCAGTTAATCAGGTTAAAAAAGCTGCTTAAAAATAATAATAAAACTGAATTGCTGTCAATTTAAAAATTCCAATTCAACCGATCAAATCTTCAGTCAATTTCAATTCCAATCAATTAACTGAGTTTACGGAAATGGCTGTTTCCTTCTCCCAAATCGATTCATCCCCGTCCACACCAAAACAGTAAAAAAAAAACCTTTCTCACCTTCGTTGAGTCCTCTTGCATTTTTGTATGCTCCGCAATGAACCGTACACAGAAACAGCTCCTATGCACTCTCGGTGGACACTTCGAATGGGAGAATGCCGGATTATTGATTATGGGACTCTTCATGCCCGTTGGTGGTCCCATATCTAAATCGGGAACGGCCGTTAAATCATCCGATCCAGATTGCGGCAGAGTTGGAATTGGCCCATGGATTTGACAACTGCCACCGAATGGTCCGGTGCCGGTTAAGCTGCAAAAAGCAACGCTATATAAAAAAGAAACAAGTAAAAAAAAAACGGTATATATAGTAGCAAGACTCTGGACGAAAAAAATGCATTTTTCGGATTTCTCTTTTCCAAGTCGATTTGAATTAACAAAAAAAAAACAGGAAATAAACTTGATTAGAGTGAACGAATGAGGAGTAGGAGATTGTTTTTCCTGCGTAACGAATGGTTTGTTAAAAAAAAGAAATAAACAATTCAGGATCTTTTTTTTTCACTTTAAATTAGGCACGCAACACACTCACTAACATACCTGGATGGTGACAAATCCTCTTTTGACGGCGTTCGACTGTATGCCGTTGGACTGTGGTCGAGATTCGTTGTCGAGTAGTACGGATAGAAACAGGCATGTGTGTCCTTTAGCAGTAATTTACTGAAAAATAAAAAATAAACGGTTAGTGTAAATCCAGCTATTTGCTTATTTATTTATGTATTGAAGCAGGCATCTGGACTAACCTTGTTTCAAAGTTGTATTTTGGTCGCCTGATGAACAAAAATTTGGGCAGGAAATTGATGAACACTCGTTTTACCCACGGCGCCATTCGATGCGTTTGTGGCGACCGGAAATGGACATTGAGTACGACTACGGTAACGCATATACTGTTGGATAGACAAATTAAAAAAAATTAGAAATTCTATTGATAAGTGGCGAAGTGAAATCAATTTATGGCAAAGTGTGAAATTGAGTGGTTTTCAATAAATATATGATAAGATCATTGAAATCAAAATGTTTGGGCGTTATCTAATGGTTCTAATGGTTCAAGGTCATAGTGACATAATGACATTCCTGGCAACTGCAAGGCAGATGAACTAGCCAGTCAAGGCAGCGGCCTACATATAACTGATATCAGCGAAGAACCGCACGCTTCATTGCAATCAATCAGTAAGAACTGTTCCTCGAGGAAGCACTAAAAATCACTAACAATAAATGGAACTCTAACTCCGTTCGAAAGGACAGGAGGCGGGGGGTTAGACTGCTTCGGTCACCCCTTTCCTCTTTCCGTAGACTATCCGCCAACTGGAGGAGCTGGACTACATCAATCAAACTCATCTCGACAGTTCGAGGATGGAGTTTGGACCCCCACGCTATTCAAGAGTCGGCAAATCAAGAAAGCTACATTTAGTAACTTGAGCAACTTAAAAAAAATGAGCAAAAACGAGCAGTTTTCAAAATGTTAAAAAATAAGAGGTTAGCTTGGATTTTCATTAGCTATAGGTTTTCAAACTTGTAAATGTATACAAGTCGGCATTTTCAAAGATTTCAAATTTCGGAAAAGCCATGTTTATTTATATGTACCTACCTTCTCCGAGTTTCGATTTAAAAACTGAACTACTTAAAATTTATCGAATTTCGATTCGATTTCAAAAATAACGGTCGGCATCGGTGAATTTGCCGACTGAACTCTTTATATCGGCATTTCTAATTTGAGGTTAAATTTGACGGAATGTTTTATTCGGTAGTTTGTGCTTGTGGAATGTGGCTTAATAATGTGGATTGCGAATAAACTTTGGTTTCGTTCGCGGAAAAAAGTTTGGAAAACGAAATTTCGTTATTGAAACTTGTTTTCTTAATACATTTTCATTCATTCATTCATTCATTTTCAATGGTCCGCTTGTCCATTAAGTGGGTCGCGGGTGTAGGTTGCTCAAGTGGACCCTCCATAGCTCTCGATCCTCCGCCATCGACTCTAAATCATCAAGGGCAATCCCCATACGGGTAGAGGAGAGATTATGAATTTGATCTAACCATCTCATCCTGGGTCTACCTAGGGGACGCCTGCCCGATGGTACGGATTCCATAGCACGTCGTGGAAGCTGTCTCAAAATCGATCCAGCCTGACCAATCCTACAGGAAAACTCGGCATTGCTCCTTCCATCACTCGTGAATAAGACCCCGAGATACTTAAACTTCTCCACCTGTTTCAATGGGACTCCACTAACATGCAGAGTGCATTGAACAGGCGTTCTAGAGACGACCATCACTTCAGATTTGTTCACATTTACTTTCATCTCAGCTTCAACACAAACGGCTACAAACCGATCGAGTGCGCGCTGAAGTTCAGTCTGAGAGGACCCAAGGATGACCAAGTCATCAGCGAAGAGCAAATGACTTATCCTCAGATCTCCCAATTCGAAACGTTCTTCGCCAAGACTGCGCTGTAACATCCAGTCCATATAAGTAATGAAAAGGAGAGGCGACAAGACGCACCCCTGGCGAAGTCCAACGCCCACGGTGAAAGGTATTGATTTAACGCCGTTTACCCGAACACAGCTTTTACAGTTTGTGTAAAGAGATTGAATGGCTCTCAAGAGAGAACCATCAATTCCATACTCCTGTAATACACTCCAGAGTTTCCCTCGAGGGACTCGGTCGTATGCTTTCTCCAAATCTACGAAGCAAGCGTAAACAGGTGTAGCATACTCCCAAGCCTTCTCCAGTACCATTCGGAGAGTGAATAACTGGTCGGTTGTGCTTCTGCCGGGACGAAAGCCGCACTGCTCATCTCCTAATCGTGCCTCGACCACAGCTCTGCAACGCGTTTCCAGTACCTTGGCAAAGACTTTTCCGGGGAGACTTAAAAGTGATATACCCCTGTAATTGGAGCAATCCCTTTTATCCCCTTTCTTGAAAAGGGGCACAATCACCCCAATCTGCCAATCGCTGGGAGTTTCGCCGCATTCCCAGGCCACTTTAATGACACGAGCGAGCCATTTGACTCCCTCTTCACCTAAGGCCTTTAGCATTTCTGGCCGGATTTCATCCACTCCGGCAGATTTGCCAGCTTTTAGCGATTTGATCGCAAAAGTGACTTCCTCTACCGTGGGACTATTTTCCGCCCTGCTTAAGGCGATAGATGTGTCATCCTCGATGCCCTGGATTGGATTGAGCAATTCGGAAAAGTGCTCGCTCCATCTGCGCAAGATGTCCTCCTCATTAGAAAGAAGTGTACCATCTTTGGATTTGACTCCTTCGATGATGTTCCACTTCCTTCCTCTAAGACGGCGGATGGTCTGCCAGAACACCTTGCTTGCAGATCTGTGATCCCGGTCCAATTTTTCGCCGAACTCCTTCCAAGACTGTTCTTTGGCTGCTTTAACAGCCAATTTGCAAGTTCTTCGCGCCTCAATGTACCGGTTTCGAGAAGGAGAGTCCCCCAAGTGAATCCACACCTTGAAAGCCTTCTTCTTCTCTCTGATAGCTTCTTGAACTCCGGGCGTTTTAAACCACGCAGTTCTTTTCTCACCACCAGCCGCCACACCGAGCCGCTTCACTCCGCAAACATGTCCTGCAGAGGCAATAACTGCGGTTGAAAACAGCTGCCATTCTTCCTCTACATTCAATGGAACATTTGGAATTTGTTCAAACCTTGCAGATACCTGCCGTGCAAATTCCTCCCGTATCTCATCGTTCTGTAGTCCCTCCCACCGTATGCGCGTAACCATTCTTGGTTTACGCTTTGGCAGGATAGGTATTTGATCGTTGAGATACAATTTGCACAACACCAGGTGGTGATCAGTTGACAGTTCAGCCCCTCTCAACACACGAACATCACAAACCATCCTTTTAATACACGATGGTACCACAAAGAAATCTATCAGCGATTTCTGCTGAAGACTTCGACGGTACCATGTGTATTTATGGATATCTTTGTGTGGAAAGAAAGTGTTCATAATGGACATTCCATTTGAACAACAAAAGTCCAACAACTTCTCTCCGTTCGCGTTCTGATCGGGGTCACCGTGTTTCCCAATCGCGCTGCCCCATGTCGAGAAATCCGCACCCACGTGAGCATTGAAATCACCCATCAGGATATAAGAATCCATATCTGCAAGCTTTTCAAGGGCTGCATCAACTTCATCTAAGAAAGCTGCGTACCCCGACTCCAGATTCGGTGCATACACCTGCACTAGAGCAAGAGTTGATCTTTCAAGCTTAAGCTTTAAGATCACAACTCTCCCTCCTAATGGTATCCACTCCAATACTCTGCCTGACAGCCTGGGACTTGTGAGTATCCCCACTCCCGCCTGAGCAGACATTGAAGGTGCTACTCCCGACATGAAGAGTTTCCACCCATCCGCAAGGTCCACAGTTCCAGAACCCCTTTGCTTTGTTGAGGAAACACCAACTATATCTAGTCGATATTTGACAGCCTCCTCAACAAGCTCCAGGTCTTTTCCCGTGAGCGAAGAGATGTTCCACGTGCCTATCCTAAGTCGATGCCGTTGTCGAGTAACCGAAAGTCCACTTATGCCCCTATTGGTGCATAGCGCATCCACCCTCTGACCCCCATAATGGTTTGCGAGACCATTGACAGGAAGCTCGTAGCCGTTTCGGGTTAAACCCGGCCGACTGCCGAGCGTGACAAGCCGACCACCAGACGCTCGCAAACTGCCACCCTTCAGGCCTGGCTCCAAAGGGCGCCCTATTTTGACAGGCTTGGCAATATCCGAGGCTCGCTTTCGTCGCTTTGTCATCATTGGGTGTGTGCTTCGTTAGCCATGTCTAGGTGAACCTAGACATGTTGCCCGCCCCCCACCACGGGGAGGTCAGCTACATGAGGGGGCTAGATTTTGAATAGGATAATTAATTAAAAGGACGTTAAAGGACCATTCAAATAAGATCGAACGAACGAATTGATGAAATACGAACAAAACACTTTTAAAGCATTTATAAACTAATAATAGTCGTTCGTTCATAGATAGTTGGTCACTCTCATGTGAATAGTCCTTAAAGGGCCCACCCAACCCATAGAATCCGTCACATCCGTTGACAGTTGGCACAGCGTGAGAGGAAGCACTTTCATCGGTGGAAATACAGAAGCTCTCGATTGATCTCAAATTTACAGGTGGTCTTAGGTAATGGCCCACAGTGAAATTCAAATTTTGAGACCACTTTTTTAAAATTGTCCATATTTGCCATTTTTCTGGATTCGTTGATGATTTTCCCATTCCATGTTCAATGCAACAATAAGATAGAACTAGAGGAAAATATGCGTATGCGTAAGCCATTTTAACTTTAGCGAATTTAACTCGTTTTGCGTTTTTTTTTTGCCATTTATGGACAGATTAGTATTGCCCCTTTTTGTATGCAAATCCTCTTTTTTTGCGACTTTTTCAAAATCTTCAAAGTCAGCCCCGAGCATATGACAGTCCGTTGGTTGATATTATATTTATTGGTAATCAGCTGTAAACTGTACAAACTTATTTTGAAAATTATGGTTCGGTTCGGTTTATTTTCAATGCAAAATTTTGTTCTCCGATGGAGCCTATTTTTGGTTAAATGGATATGTAAACCAGCAAAATTGCCGAATTTGGAGTGGAGAAAACGATAAAGATTTTGTCGAAACGCCCTTGTATCCATTAAGACTCACTGTTTGGTGTGCTTTATGGGCTGGTCCTGGTCGGCCAGAATGTTACCGTCAATGGAGAGCGCTATAGAAAGACGATTTCTGACATCTGATGGCACAACATGCCACACGGCGCGCGACACCATCAATTTATAGCGGGAAACATTTGCTGAGCGCATGAAATTTCGCGTAATGGAATTGTGAACTGGCCTCCATGATCCTGTGATCTCACACCGTTAGATTACTTTCTGTTGGGGGTACATGTGAAGTTACTAGTCTATGCCGATAAACCTTGGACGATTAGGAAGTCAACATTCGCCGTGTTATTGCTGATATACGTCCGCCCCAGTTACTTGATAAAGTTGTCGTAAGTTGAACTTCACGATTGCGCTTCATTCAAACTAGGCGTCTCTTGCATGTGCTCGAAATCATATTTAAACAGTAATGGCATACAATTATCTATTAAATAAATCTAATATCATAGACATAAACACCAGCTTCAAGTGTTTTCTTTCATATTAAATTTGTATACTTCTAAAAAAACACACTTTTAGTCATTCTAAACATCTGTCAAAAAGTTATGCCTTTAAAATAGAATGACAAATGCGTTATACATATATATAAAAACATATTCTTTTATGTTTAAATTTTTATCAATTGTGGCATTTAAAGATCCACTGGATATGATAAGAATATGAGTGTATCTTGTTGTTCTTACCAACTTTCCACAAAAGATGTTCTCTTATTCATTTTTGACGTTTAAATGGGCCAATACATTTTAAAGTCACATTTAGGATCATCCTTAGGTTAGGTTAGGCTAAAGGGGCAGGTTGCTTATATGCAATTTTCACTCGCAAGCCATTGAGGGCCATGATTGTGTTTAGCTTTTTGTAGTGCATGATAGGACATCCGGATCCGACTAACAAAACCATTCGAATCTGTTGATAGATCCTCTTATATCTGGCGTCTGAAAAACATCCGTCAAAGAACCGTTCTCCTATGCACGACATATTTTATATGAGACTATCTTTACCAGCGGCTCTGTATGAATGCAAAGCTTGAATGCAGCCTGAATGCAACCCGAATGATGTGAATTCACCTCTCGTGAGCGTCTGAAAAACATCCAAATCAGACATTCTTAATCGGCATTAAATTGTAGGCCCCTTTGATTTAATCACGCACAGTCATAGCATTCTATTTACAGAGAATGGTCGTTATCAGCACATAGTTATTGTGTACGGTACTACACGTATGTATATTGTTTATCTGTGTATCGCTGCTGAATTGTACACCCGTCAGCTGATTATTGACTACCTTTGTCACAGCAATTCTGTATATCTATTTATAAACAGAAAAGGAAAGACTGGTGGTATGCTTATCAACATTTAAATACCAAGATTATGTATCGCCTTAGTGTTGAGTATCTACAAGTACAAACTACGAAAGTAAAAAGTACCTACATACAGGTCATATTCGCTCTGGTTCTGGTTCTGTTTCCTATGAAAGCGTCTGGTCAATTTTGCGAACTTTCGGTTAACCAGTTCACTATAAACATCCGCCGCAGACGGTTGCGTTCGGCTTTGTATCGTAACATGGCGGTTTCCTTAGCTGCTCTGTATTTTTTCATAGCGCTAGTATCCGCGCTAGTCTACTATGTGAAACGCAATTTATCGTACTGGAAACGCCGCGGCATTCCACACAATGAACCCCATATTTTAGCTGGCAATATGCAAGGATTTTGCAAGACTCGTCACTGGGGGACTATTATGAAGGAATACTACGACAGATTCAAGGGAACCGGTCCATTTGCCGGCTTTTTCATCTTTATGAAACCGGGCGTGATGATTCTCGACTTGGATCTGGTTAAAGATATCCTCATAAAGGATTTCCATAACTTTACCGATCGTGGTTTATTCTATAATGAGAGAGACGACCCCTTGGGGGCGCATCTTTTCGCATTGGATGGTGCAAAATGGAAGACTATACGCAATAAGCTGTCGCCGACGTTTACATCGGGCAAAATGAAGTTCATGTTCCCCACGGTGATGTCAGTCGGAGAGCACTTGGTCGAGTCGTTTAACCAAATAACCCAAGGGGAAACTATTATTGAGGTAAAGGATATATTAGCGCGCTTCACAACCGATGTAATTGGAACGTGTGCCTTTGGACTTGAGTGTAACAGTCTTAAGGACCCAACTGCCGAATTTCGTACAATAGGCGAAAAAGCGTTTTTATTGCGTCGCCATAGCAAGGCTGTTGATGGATTCATTTTCAGTTTTCCGCGACTAGCTCGGAAACTAAGAATGCGTGGAATTCACGAAGAAGTCCACCAGTTCTACATGCGGGTGGTGCGCGAAACTGTCGAGTTCCGTGAGAAGAACAATGTGAAGCGAAATGATTTCATGAATTTGCTGATTGAAATGAAGAATTCTGCGGATGGCTTGACCTTGAATGAGGTTGCAGCAGAGGCTTTCATTTTCTTTCTGGCTGGCTTTGAGACATCATCGACCACAATGGGCTTTGCGTTGTTTGAATTGGCAGTGAATCAACACGTTCAGGACAAGCTGAGGGCGGAAATAAACGAGCAGTACGACAAGAATGGTGGGAAATTCACCTACGAATGTATGTCCGATATGCCTTATATGGAAATGGTTGTAAAGGGTAGGTGATCTGTTGTATTATTTTCGAATTTTGTACATCGTTTTTTTTTAGAAACCCTACGCAAATACTCAGTAGTACCCACCCTTAATCGTAAGGCGCTGGATGACTATCGAACTTCGAATCCAAAATACGTTATTCCAAAGGGCACTAGCGTTTTAATTCCAGCCGATGCAATTCATCATGACCCGGAAATTTATCCCGATCCGGAGAAATTCGATCCAGAGCGTTTCAGCCCGGAGGAGACTATGAAGCGTCACCCTGCCACTTGGCTGCCATTTGGAGATGGGCCGAGAAACTGTATTGGCCTGAGATTCGGAAAGATGCAGTCGTACATAGGACTTGCGGTGCTACTAAGGAATTTCAAGTTCCATTATAGCGACAAGACACCAAATCCACTTGTTGTTGATATTCCGAAGATAATTCTCTCGGCTAAGGGTGGCATTTTCTTGCGCGTCGAACGTATTTAAGTTGAATTGATGATGGGGGTTATGGCTCGTTAAATATTTATTTTCTAATTGTGGTTTAATTGCCTAAGTCTAAATATATTTTTTTTTGGGAATCTATAGCTAGCTCACTTTTACTTTAACATGCAAAGCCTAAAGTGGGTATAAAAGTGACTAGGTATAATTAACGCAGTAATAAAGTGGAGATAGGAAAGTTGGAAAATTGTATGCATATAGATATGACGGTGTTGTAAATATAGAGGAATTATTTTTCTTCGTTGAACGTTGAGAGCTGGTTATTTGTCACTAATATGGGTTGTGTTCATTGATTGTTGTCTGATTGGTAAATATTTTGAAGCGGGAAGCCCACAAACTCTGAATGTGAAGTTTGAAATAAATCCGTCCAAGCGTTTAGATTTCCCAGCTATGGGACAGACAGATATACCGACGGGCAGAATTGCGAGACCTACTTTTTTGAGTTCCCCTATCATCGTAATATCAGAATTGATTAAAATCTTTAGGTCGAAATTTTGTACGAAAACAATTATGTATCTTTCTCTTACTACATACACGAGAAAGTGAAAAAGTAAATTTAAAATCCTATGCACGAGAAATGTCGATACTGATAAATGTATTTTTGACAAAAATAAGGAGAGGTTCCATACAGAACATGTTGTCAAAACGCCTTTTGGATTGCGATTGTAGCTGGTGGAATAGCCCCACGTGTTGAGCTAGATAGTATACTCCGCAAGATATTCAGCGTTTTAAAGGAGAGTAAACAAAGGAAAATGTTGAACATATTTTTTTTTTGCTCTAACTGCCTCTTCCATAGTTCGATTTTCTTTACGAATGCTGAAATTGCGCTCATCATGTTTTGACAAATTTTTTTCACTGCCTTGGACTGTTACGTTGAGGTTACTAATGTCGTTTTCGGTTGGTCATCCAGAACCGTCCAGAAGAACTCTCCGCGATTCTAAATTCAAATCCAGAAGCAAATTTCTCTTCTTTTCAGTAGAAGAACTGTCAGTTGAGTGCAAATCGAACGGTTTCAGAAGCGTTGTGATTGCTTCCGGACGGTTCTGGACGACCAACCGAAAACGACATTAGTTTCGCAGTTACATAAGTTAGAAATGCCAAGTCGGCCAGCCATACGTTATCATCGAGTTGTTCTTCATAGTTATCTTTGGATTTGAAAAATATTTTGATTTATGCCATCAAACCAACAAATTTTGTCAGCATGACTCAGCCACGCGTTACTTCAGCTTAGTAGATTAAAAAATACTCGTAGTCATCAACTCGTCGTGTTACCGTATTCGATAACGGCTTGTTTTTTTAAGTAATGGAACAAAGATTCAGCCATTATAGCTTCTTCTTCACTTTTTTTTTTTAAATGATTCTAAGATTCGTTTAGATTTAAGGTTAGAGTTTAGTGGGCGTTCATTGTTCTAAGTTATATTTGTTTTCTTCAAGCCAGTTTTCACTGTCAAAATGTATCGTATCGATCATTTAAGATTAGAATGTGACATAGAAGAATAGAATGCGAATTTTGATATGGCATAAATATTGCAAACAAGTGTAAGTGTATTAGATAAATCAAGACAGCATCTTTGGTCAGCTAAAAAGCCCACAAGTTGTCTAGTCAGCTATTTCAAAACTTCAATACCCCAATACCTCAATTTCGAAAATTCGATTTCTAAAATATTTATAGAATCCAGTATCATCATAATATTTGGATAGCATACATCGCTGACGGACTTAATTGATTCAAATAAAATAACACACATTGTTATAGTGTGTGAAAACCATTAGAGAACAATGTTTCCATCAATCCAAGTCATTGACTAACAACCTGACAAATATTTCCGCTGTCATTTGTAAATTGATTTTTGTATTCAAACCGTATGCACCTATATCCATTTTCATTTTATTATGCAAATAGATATAATATATTTTGTGCAACTAATTTTCAACATTGAATTTGTGAATTTATTCTGTCAGTCATTGGTGGTGGTTGCCACTGACTCTTTGTACAAAATAAATGTGGTTTCGATATTGTGACAATTGCAAGTTGAATTTACTACATCACGATTCACATGTACCATTGTGGTCATTATAACTGTAACAAGGGCGATTAAAATCAGTTTCCTGCAACAATAGAGAAAAAAAATTAAATTTATTTCAGTACAATTCGAGCAGTTGACATTTGTTTAAAAAAAAAAAAAAACAATTGTGCAGTATAGGTCAATCGAAAATATCAGCAAGGAGACCTGATAACATGCATTTGGCATTTCCCGATGTCCACGTGTCAGTTTGTTTTCAGTTTATTGATATTAATTAAATTTGTAACTTTCGTCACACTTTCAGCAACTTAAAATTTTCAGAATGACCTATATTTGCGACCCACATGAAGGTAGTAGAAATGTATTGTCAAAATCATACATTGCGTTTATTAAAAAAGTGCGATTACTTCACCTTAGACGGCTTAATGCCCAGTTGCACAGTGCCTACTTAAGTATCTATTCTCCATCAAATTCCACTCAAGATTTGATTTCTGTTTCATAGCGTCATATTTGATTATAAAATTTGAAGTGCCCAATACTGAACACTTAAGTGTCACACGAGACAGGGGGCAAGCTATTCAGCTGTCAACGATTTGACAAGTTCATTTGTTTTTTTTTTCGCTTTACGAGTTCATTTAAACAAAATAATTATTTTTCTTGCTAAAGTTATGGGTTTTTTGTCATTAACAACCCATTTGGAAAATCGAATAAATTATTAAATATTGCAAAACAACAATATTTCTAAGTGCTGCCAAGTTTTTTGTACCATTTGAGGTGACTATTGTGAATCGACAGTGAAACGCAAAATATGCATGAGTGACACTTATCTGCTCGTCTCTAATCAAACTTAAGTTACACTGAACTCTGCACTGTGCAACTGGACATTATTCTCCCAAAGCGCGGCGGATCGCTTTTAATGGCGGATTTGTATTTTTGTATTTTCAAAAGCGGTTCAATTTCACTCGATTCAAAAGCGATAGCTGTTTAGCACCTGTTTAGTGTTTAGTTGACAGATTGCTGGCGAATTTGTTTGAGGATTAAAATTAAACAAAATTCTTGTGTGTCAAACTTTTGATTGTCAGAAAAAAAACTAGAGAGCACTGGAAATATACTTTGCTATATTCGCAGTCGATACATATTTTAAAAAAAATTTGACGACTGGGTCGCACGAAACTTTCTCGTTTATTGCGAATCTCTCAGAATCTCAGAGTTATTTCAGCAAATTTTACGTTTAAAATCATATCCACTTAAGATGAACGCAGGTTAAGTAATAAACCTTTGTTAATTAAAAAAGTAATACTTACTATATAGACTAGACATACGTAGATATTAACTACAACACTTAATTACTTAAGCCTGAACTACATCGAAACAAAAGTGAAAAAAAGTACAAAAAAGTAAACAAAATCATTTGTCCTACTTCATCATATAGTAAACTCTGTATATTTTCTCTCAATTTAAAATTGTGTGTGTGCCGAAAGCTTGAACATGTACCAGCTTTCAATTTTCACAAAGTTCTTATAACCAATACAGTCAAAAAAATCGTTACGGACTTCCCGCCAGATCACGCTGAAGTCACATTATTCCTACGAGTTTCACAAGTAAAAGCTCTTAGATTTATTAGTTCACATTTTACTCATAGATGTTTTGTCAATAGTCATGTGTTTTCGATGAAATAAACAAAAAAAAGCTCAGAGCTTTAGTAGTTCAGATTTTACTCATAGATGTCACGTAAATATGCGTGTGTTTTCTATGAGTTTCGATGTTTTCACTTTTTTGTACTTTTTTTCACTTTTGTTTGGATGTAGTTCAAGCTTTAAGCCTGAACTACATCGAAACAAAAGTGAAAAAAAGTACAAAAAAGTAAACAAAATCATTTGTCCTACTTCATCATATAGTAAACTCTGTATATTTTCTCTCAATTTAAAATTTTGTGTGTGCCGAAAGCTTGAACATGTTCCAGCTTTCAATTTTCACAAAGTTCTTTTAACCAATACCCTCAAAAAAATCGTTACGGACTTCCCGCTAGATCACGTTCAAGTCACATTATTCCTACGAGTTTCACAAGTAAAAGCTCTTAAGATTTATTAGTTCAGATTTTACTCATAGATGTTTTGTCAATAGTCATGTGTTTTCGTTGAAATGAACAAAAAAAAGCTCAGAGCTTTAGTAGTTCAGATTTTACCCATAGATGTCACGTATAAATATGCGTGTGTTTTCTATGAGCTGCGATGTTTTCACTTTTTTGTACTTTTTTTTCACTTTTGTTTTGATGTAGTTCAGGCTTTACTTTCAAATTTCACTCCGAATTGATCATTGACATACTATAGTTGTGTTTTTATGAAACCTCGCCAGCCAGTAGTTGCCAGTAGTTGGCAGTTGAGGCACATTTCACATGCTAATTAAAACCTGCTGGCAACTGCTGGCAACAACTCTTGATTTTCTCCCCAGCCGGAGAGCTGCTGGCTGGCAGCTGGCTAAATTCAATTCACAATGAACAAACAGGTGGCGCTGAAAGCAACAAGTGGTTTAGAATTTCCGTACAATTTGCTTAAACCATAATGGGGTTCTTATCTCATGCACACAACATTCCGAGAAAAATGTCAGAATTTATCAAATATTTCTACCAAATATTATACGAAATGCTGGTATGCTTTTAGGCTTATTGCCTAAATTCATTCGGTTGGCTTCATCTTGCTGGCAATTGTGCTGGCAACTGTCCTTATGTATGGACTGCTAGCAGCCAATTTTTCGTTGAAGCAAACATAAGCACTATCCCTATCCGCAATTGCGGTATTAAAACGGTGTAGCTTCTGAGCATTGGCGGCGTACCCGTCAAGGATGAGCCGCTTATCCCTCTCTCCGCGGTGGCTTTGGTACAATACCGGCACACCATCTTTATCTTGAATTAACCCTTTCATGCCTGCATGAAGGAATGCCTCAGGCGGGACAAAGCCAGACGGGAGCATACTCTCGTGGTAGGTACATTAAATTCGGGTAATAACCACCCAAGATCAGATTATTAGCGTTGGCCATCGCCCTTGCAATGTGCCTTCGAATCACCTTAATTAAGAAATTTTCAATTCTATTCAATCGAGCCCCTTCGTATAGGGTTCTGTTGGGATAATATTGTATGTACTCAGACTCGGGAGCTCTAAACACCCGAATCTTTTCCATATAGGAAGGCGCTATATTGAAACAAATGGGACAGACATAAGCGATGATCGGCCTTATAAGGGCCACGTAGCATATAACCTTTACTCTGGAAACAAGTTGACTGCTGCGAAACCGTCTTCTTGGTAGAGCGTAGGCCCTCTTGGCCACAGCAAGACAAGCATTTATATGTTTGTCAAAATATAGATACTGGTCGAGCCAGATGCGAAGGACCACGCTTCGCACCGCCAATGGTTGTCCATTTTGTCCAATAATGGCTAATTTTCGCCAGTGTTTTCTGGTATCAAAACAAAATTGTTTCCGATTTTTTGAAATTGATTTTCAATTCATCGCAATACGTCTTTATTTGATGGAAGTCACGCTGCCCCATCCTTGATGACCTCGACTTTTGGACCTGATCTGTACGCTACTAAATCGTATGCGTACGCTATAGCATGTCTGAGGGAACCCACCAGAGAATTCACCGCTCCCTGTTGCCATCTTTGACAAAGAACTTCTTTCCCAAAAGCATGTCATAAGTCATATGTATAAAAATGGTTTTTTCATACCTTATAGAAGAGCCCCTTCAGCCATACGGTGTCGAATGCCTTCTCAAAGTCGACCAGGCAGGAACCTGTGCATTGCTTTTCCAATTCAGTGTGGCACTTATGACTGCGAGCTAAGCAGGTCTCCTGTACTCCCCTCGGAATCACTATAATTAGTGACTAAACAATTTCGGCGGACCCATATTATAGCTTCTAGAATTAAAAACGACAATCATAAGGTAATTTCAAGACCTTTAAAGTATGGAAGTCACGCTTTGACCAAGGATTGACCACCTTTAAAGGTCTTGAAGGTACATTATGATTGTCGTTTTTAATGCATAGAGGCTATAATAAGGCTCCGTCGAAAAGGTTTAGTCTTCTTTGAATAATTGCCGGCTATTCATATAAGATGTGCGCTCCGCTGGATTAGTCAGCATCTGCACATGTAAAGTGAAACTGCTTACGATTTTGTGATATGATAGTCGAGATTTGATGCGATAACGAAGTTCAGATTTTCGCATCACATTTGCTAATGGAGGATATTTATTCGATAGCCTCATTTGGAACTCTCAAGACTCCAGCTCTGCCTTGATATTACTTGGTTGCCAAACAGTAACATCTTTGTTGTCTCTTAATAATATAAGAACTTGTTCTGCATTTCTTCAGTCAGTCGACCCTAAGGTGATTCTGAGATATTGAGCTGATCACAATTATTTGCTACCGACTGCACACTCAGACTCAATATAACCAATTTGGCTGGATTTATTAAAATCCATTGAAATATCAGAAAAAAAATGAGAAAACTTTACTAGTTTGTCCCTTCTTGTCGTATACACTGTTGCACATGGAATATCGCCACTTTGCTATACCCGCATTTACACAAAGGATATTCCTTCACTATGGAGTTCAATTAGCACACCTTCACCGAGCTTTTACAAGTACCATTACCGTACTGCCGTATAGTCATATGAAATGGCTCACAGAGTCACAGACGACACACGTCACCGATTATGATGGATGGTGGATGGTGCTCTCAACGGAGGTAGCTTGGCTTTCACCAGATGCACAGATAAACGGGATAATGTTGTCTATAATCCCATTCAGTGTAATGAGATTTGAATTTCCTTTCCCTTGATGTGCTTGATTTGAGGTCTAGTGGCAGTTGTGCAATCGGTGGCCCTAATGAAGAGGAATCATATGCCATAGACTAATTTACAAACACATACATGCTGCTATATATACACACCTCTTAGATGAGTTATTGACACTAATACTTTTAGAATTACAGAATTACCCGGTAAATGGTTAATAACTATTATCGTCGTAACTCCATAAGGATGTTAATTAAATCTGTCAGCAGTTGATCGTAATAATGATGTGTGTCTGTGTCGATGCTGGAGGATATCTGATAAATTTGATGAGCATACAAAGCTAATGACCGTCACTACCTACTCTGAACAACTTTTGTTTTCGTTTGTTTAGTTGGGAAAAAGGCTAAGAACTCCAAAGTACTTCATTCATCACAAGGATAATCGAAGTGATTTAATTATTTCTGCAATATTATTGAATGTTGCTGCGGGAAGGACTTCTGAATGGATACAGGAGTAATCGAAAATCGATAGATCTGATAATCCCATGAAATCGTCAGCATTGTTACACCGGAATTGAAAAGGCGGATTAGGGCGACTTAATGAGATGTTTAGTTCGATGCATACGAACATTATGATAAAGGAGTAGGCAATTTGGATATTTCAATTAATATTTGTTATACTACTTACTGTACAATCGATTGGGGTAACTTTGAGGAATTTAACCATAGATTCATAAAGTATATTGATTGGTACATCGTCCCCGCACATGGGACGTTTACAGGAGGTACAGAAAATTCTGGTCTTACGCATCTTTGTGTAATCGTAGAAAATCCAATTTGTCAATCCAAAATTCAATATGTCAAAAAAGTAACATGGCCTCTATGTAACTATAAAAAATTGTAACACTATTCATAAACATATGTACGTACCTCAGACTCCTTGCACGTAAAATTTCGAAAAACTAAACTTTTATGCACCAACGAAACTTGCGCGACACTTAAGGACCATTCACATGGGAGCGAACGAACGAATTAATAAAATGCGAATAAACCCCTTTTTATGCATTTATAAACAGAAAATTTCACATATCCTCCTCTTGGAATAAGGTTAAGTTCGAACGAATTTTTTATTCGCTACTTTGTGGAACGCGATTTAAATGATGTGGATTGTGAATAGACTGACAATTCGCGCCAGGGTGTTTTCGTTCGCTGCAAAAAAATTGGATTTCGAAATTTCGTTATTTAAACTGTTAATAAAATTGTTTTCTTAATAAATTTGGATGGAATAATTAATTATCCTCATCTTGGAGTAGTAAAATTTGCAATTTTCTGTTTATAAATGCATAAAAAGTGGTTTGTTCGCATTTCATCAATTCGTTCGTTCGCTCCCATGTGAATGCTCCTTTAGTGTCTTATTTGAAGGAAGGTACCTACTGAAAGATACGTGTTAGTAAATCTTTCACACCGCATGCTATGACTGATTAATCACCTGAGAGGGTCTGTGAGAGTGAGATCCATGTTTATGAATCTATAGGTATAGCGTTAAATATATATTTTCAAAAATTAATACATAGATTACAAGAGGAATGCGTGAACTTAACACCCCAAAGTTTAAAAAATACACAGAATTCTTTTTAGAATTCTTAATAAATTCTTAATAATTCTTTTTAGAATTCTGGATGGCTGGACAAGAACTCTAGAGTTCCTGATAACAATTTTGAAAAGTCTTGTTCATTTAAATCAATCCAGTGGCGTTAAATCACAAAATCTTGGTAGTCACTGACGCTGACCCATATCGTGAAATTATTTTATCGTCGATCTGCTCTAAAGCTTTATCGTTCTGTAGAAAATTCTGGTCTGGTCTCAGCTACACAAAGCTGAAACAGATCCAGAAGAATATGGCTGCCGCCTATTCTGTCAAAAGCTGTCATGAAATTCACGCTTATTCCGAGATTAGATCGAATCGAGTATTCCTCGAATTCGAAACTTTCACTCGAATGAACTGCTCTCATTCCAAGTTTCAAGGGAAAGAAATTCATTATCAAAAGTTTTTATTGGATAAATTTATTTTATTTTCGAAATCCGCTGTATACAAATTTAGCTGTCAGATTGTCAATTGTTGTTTTAATTCAATTGTGGTTTTAATTTGAGTAAAAATGGCATTTATGTATTTTTGGAGTAAAACACTATCAAATAGTATGAGAAAAATTTAATTCACTTGATGTGCTCGACAAAATATAGGTTTGCATTTGGTATTTAGTTTTTTGAAAGTTTCCGGCTAAAGTTTAGTACGCTGTTCGAGCGAAACTAAATTTTCACATAACATAAAAACATAACAGAAAACCAACACCATATCTGTCAAAATTTAGCTGGAAAAAATGTGCCGAACTATTAAGGGGCGCGCTAAATTGTGACAGACACATGCAGTACAGTCTGCAATGAAAATTTGATTTTTTAGCTATAGCAGCGTAGTACCGCTCGGCTAAGTGAATTCGCTTAAATTGAGCTCAGCTAAATTTTGGAGAGCATTTTGTATGGGAGCTAAAATTTAGCTCGAGCAGCGTACTAAGCTTAAGGCAGAATATAAATTTGTGTTGTGTCCATTTTTAATGAGACCCACGACTATTTACATTTTGATTTTTTTTTTAAAAGACGAAAAAATTTTGCTTTTTATTTACATAATTCTATTACCTATGTTGTATGTACATTTTATAATTTTATAATTTTGATTACTTTCAACATATCTTTCCATTTATCCAAAAACAATTGAAATTACATTTTTAAACAGAGCTTTCGGTTTCGACCACTAATTTTCGCTCGAATAAAATTTGACATTTAACTCGATTCACTCGAAACTGAGGATGTGGGGAGAAATGAACAAAATACGAATCTTCATCGAAATCGAAAGTTGGAATGTCAGTTGACTGAAATCGAATGACTTTCGATTCGATTCAAATCTCAGAATTAGGGTGAATAATTTTTTTTTGCAAACAGGTGACAGATGCAGAAAAATGCAAACAGAAAAAACATCCCTTCCACGATAAATTGGCAGACATTCTATTTCTGTTGCAAATGTATGTTTCTGTTTCTGTTTCTTGTCACTTGGTGCCTTAACATAGAGAAGAGTGACAGTTTTTTCTGTACAAACTAACAAACTTATGTCGTTTTCCATTGGGCAAAAAGAAGCGTCCGGGATAGCGTTCGGAATCAAGAAAATCACTTCTGAACCGTTCCATTGGCGCAAAAAATACTCTTCTGTTGATTCTGAGAAGAGACGTTTGCTTCTTGATTTCGAGTCAGAATTCACCCAAGAAGCACTTCCAAAAGTGCAATTTATGTATTTTTTATAAGCCAGCAGTCATTGTACTAATTTTTGACATTTCACCAGTATAGTCGATCAGAAGAAGTTTTCTTGTTTCATTGGATTTCAGAAAGAGTGCATCCCCAAGTAAAACCAATGGAAAACGTCATTAGTTTCTACAATGTACATATTGCTATAGATACATAGAAACTCGTATAGTTCGCGGCAATGTCAGTGTCAAATAAGATGATACAAAAAATGAGTGACACCTAAAAACATGGGAACAGATTTTATAGGTATACGAAAACATTGCAGAATTGACATTTAGTGTTTGTCAAAAGTATTTATGAAAGCTAAACTAATAGGGACTGTAGATTGTTTAACAATATTTTAACAAAACTCTCTCCTGACCATAATTACATCTTCTTTTGTTCTTCTATAAGTATTTTTAGGTTTCACCAAAAATAGTCCATTGGTAAAATAGATGGATTTCGCCAATTGTCATATTGACATATCTATTCTACCGTCCCAAGAAAAAAGGGCACAAACGGCAAAATTCAAATAAGTATTGAGTTAGCGACATATTTTTGCCTTATTTTTATGTGAAGCTTAATGCCCAAAACACACGTGCAGAAATCAATATACAGCAAGATTAGAATACACATGTTCTTATGTGGTAATACAAATGTAAATTCTGCACCCACCGCAGACTGCAACATGTCTCTATTTCTAAATCCACTGCACAGCAACGCAGTGAATTAAATTAAATAGACTTGGCAGCATCGAATTTTTAAATTCAGCAACTTATGCATACGAGGGAAAGAGAGACGGGAATTATTTTTCGTCTGTGTTGCACTCTCGTATTTTTCCCCGCATTGACAGCAACCGATGCAAATTGAATTCTGCACATCTGTTTCATCTGCAGTACTTCTTGCAGTGAAGCGTTCAGAATTTCTGCACATGTGTTTTGGACATAAAAGAAACATTTCCAACTGAAAATGGCTCAAAATCAGGAATGCAAATGGGCACATCTACCTTAGGTTATTGCTAAGTAATAAAGGCGTATTTGTCATTTACTACGTTAAAAAGACCAATTTCCTGCTTATGTGACTTTTTTGCTTAGTGTCATACGATTTTTGTTGGTTAATGCGCCTTTTTTGCTACTTAACTATCATGTGAAAGGGCTGTGAAATTTTTGAAGTGGATGGTAAGAGCAACTTGTTGCTTTCGTTTTAACTAAAGGGAATATTCTCAAATTTATGTAAAAACCGTCTCGAAAATAGACTATTTCGATTACCCTCCGTCTTTTCCCGAAGATAAACTGTCATCCTTTCGACGTGAAACTGTACAGCGGACTACTCAGTCGAAATACCCTTCTTTGATCTGTACCAGCGGACTATCAGAAGCTACTAACGAGGGGTGGTTAAACTGCTTTGGTCACCTCTTCGCCTTCCCTGACTAACTGCCACCTATGGAGGAGCTGAGCACATTAGTCAGTTTCATTTTGAGACTTTTTCAAGGGAGTAGATTGAAAATTGAAGATTGAAGATTGAAGATTGAAGATTGAAGATTGAAGAATGAAGATTGAAGATTGAAGATTGAAGATTGAGGATTGAAGATTGAAGATTGAAGATGGAAGATTGAAGATTGAAGATGGAAGATTGAAGATTGAAGATTGAAGATTGAAGATTGAAGATTGAAGATAGAAAACAATCCGTCTCACTGACTTTCGGTATCAAGAAGCAAAGTGGATTGACTTAATCATCTGTTTCTGCTACGCACCAGCAGGGGGCAGATTGTTACGGTCACCCTCTGTCCTTCCCTAAAGACAAACCGCCACCAGGAGGTGTTAACTTTTTTTTTGAAAATTGAGTAAACTGCTTCAGTCATCACCAAGACCTCTTAATGATGTAAAATACACAGATCTCTTTCTCATTTTAATTTTTTTGAAAAACATTAAACATTTTGGTGCCTAAGAAAAAAAGTCGCAACTTCATTTACTCAAAGTAATCACCAAAATTACGGAAACTTATGCACACGATAAAATTACATAATTTTTTTTTTTATTAAGAAATCGTTTTTTTTTTTTAATTTTCAAAACATTTTAATTTGAAAATTTGAGGGCGCGAAAGACAAAAGCAATAAAATCAAATGACAATTGACAACGCCTTAAAACAATCCAATTTAAATGGATTCTCAGTAGGCCGTTTTATGGTCTTTCTAGCCCCCTTTTAAGAACAATCAAATCAAACAGAAATTATTGATTTATTAAATTACTTTAGTTCCAGATATTTAAATTTACTTAAGCTGTTCATTCAATCATTCACATAACACTAACCATTTACAATTCGATTGGCAAGTCCAATAGAACCAAGACGAGCACAATAGGATCACTTGCACTCACTTGAGCAACCAAAACTCTCTGACATAATAGAATGGATTCTGTATCCACTACCAAAAGCACCCTTAGCGTTAGCAAAACACATTTAGATCAAGTGCTTTCACATGGTCACCCGCCCGTTGTCCTTAAACACAATATGATTGTCAATTATGATATACCAGCTTATCGATTCCGATTGCACTTAAGGGAGTTCCATTTCGGTTATTGAAATTCTTAATTCTGTGTGCTAACCTCTTCCGTTTCAAATACATTCATCCACATAAAACTCGTATGTATCACACAAGACGGATATGGAATACCGAAAATCCTTGATTCAATTAATTCAACTAGGACGAGTTGATGGCATACCAATCCATGCAAATGCTGATCCCTTGTCGTAGAATCTGGTTGCCCAAAATATATTACATGCATCAGCTTGACGATGAGAAAAGTTGGAATTTGAATTTTATTAGGAAAATGTTCGGATCCATCCAGGCAATGCTCTTATTCGCGTGCTGGAAACTATCAAATCAGTAACCATTACAAGAGGATGTGTGGCGAGGAAATATTTTCCCTCGGGTCGTTGTAGGGATGTATTTGTATTGGTCGGGTTGGTTAGCAAACTTTCACAATACTGATAGAGAGGAATGCCACTGTTTGCATGTGTATACCGGTAACAAACCCCATTTACTAATGAATTGCATAATGAACTGGCAAAACTGTTTCATTAATAAATTATCGGCCGGTGAATATGATGCTCGCCGTGTAACCTCATTGCATCGCAAATTGAATTAGGACGATAGAAGCATCATTTGCCCATGAAATTGCATCAAAGCATCATCATCTTCACTACATGCTAATGAAGCCCTTAATGACAGTATGTATGGAAAGTATGCAGCCAACAGTCCAGTCAACGATATTTTACATAACGTGGAGTCACCCAGACGGGGTTTCTGTTTTAAAACACATTTATCTAGAAAGTCCTAAGGCCTTCCGCACACGACTCGTATCGTCATCGTAGCGTATTCGGTGCGATGTACGAGAGGCAGGCGATTTGTTGCCTTGTATTTAAATAGAAAACAGCACACGACTTGTACGCTACGCGTAATCGTCGCAGCATGCATGCTACATGACGACTATCGTCAAGCAGTGTCGGTCGCTTATCGTATTTGTACGAGTAGGCTTGGAGTTTGTTTACATTTTTCAATAGCTACGTATTTTATTTAAAAATAAAATGTCAGGCGACATCTTTACGCTTTGTATTTTGACGATTGGAAATTGCGTGGTGTGCGATTTAATACGCGTATCGTTATCGTCGCTGCACGGCAAATTCATGATGTGACGATGACGATATACGATGACGACACGAGCCGTGTGCGGAGGGCTTAAGGAATGTTCGAAAAATATTGGAAATGTTCGAAAAAAATGCTTATTGACATTTAAAATTCGAATTCATATAATTTAATGAAAATGAAAATTATAAAGTTTTCAACATTTTTACATAAAAATGATGAATTGCCGAGTAGTATTGGTTGTAAACAAAATTTAAAATATGTCATTGCCAAAAGCTTTTCTTGTTCTTCTAGAAGGTACAAATTTGGCATCAAAAGAGGAAATTGCACAAAAGTTGTCAAAATGTTCTGCGCTGCGCCATCGATTAAATATTTCGAACTCGAATTCGTTCATTCATTTGAAACACAAAAAAAGGAAAAAGGTTATTAAAAAAACAGCTAAACAATAAACTTTTAGGAGAGAATTAAATAATGTACTGTCTTAAGTTTTGTATTTCGGAAACATATTTTTTTTAGCTGTAGTTTTGGTTGGAAAAGTTGTTTTGTTGTCGCTAAGAGAATAAAATCCCTAATTTGAAGAGACCTGCGCAAATAATTTTCACTTAAGTTGGGACGGGTTATACCAGTTTGTTCTGACTGAAGCATTCGAGAAGAGAAAAAATCTACATTGTTTTTCCGCCTTCTGATACAATTTTTATACCAATTTGTTTCTCATATCACAGTTAATCAAAAACCCAAACAACCTAAACTAGATCGCCAACTTCCGTGCACCTACCCGATTCTCCAAGGAAAAAACAACGAACTTTGGCTACAAGCTGCCTGCGGGCCGGGGATTTTTCATGAATTGGTGCTGTACAAAATCAAAGGAGCGCCATTAACTCACGCTTACTTGAATAATCCTAGACCTAGGCCCATGGTATATCATGGAATAGTGATTGCCGCCATTGATTTTGACATTTCACACAGACAGGGGAATTAATTCCGGGGAGAAACAATTCTATCAAATATGATTTTAAGGAAGTCACATGAAACCATGAAGCCTTGTCAAAATCCTCTTTAGATGTCAAAGGTTTCGGACAGATCGTTAAATAAATAAATAAATAGGTGGCGCAACAGGCGGTAGACACCCTAGGCCTAGCTTCTCCCAACCATTCGTTTGTGTGAGTTTCTATTTTTGGGACGAATGGAAGGGACCTACAATTTTATGCCAAGTCCGAACAGTGAATTGAGAAGCTTTTCCAGGACAGTTATACTCTCGGATGTTTGTCAGTCGTTCGCGAGAGGTGGCGCAGTAGAAAAAACTTTAAGATGTAATTTGTGTTTTTTCGGGGATCGAACCTGGAATCCCTCGCACAGTAGTCCAGCACACTAACCACTGCGCTACTGCGCCCACACAGATCGTTCATCGTTAAGGCCCCGACCCCTCACGCTCTGCCAACTGTCAACGGATGCGACGGACAGAAAAGTTGAAGACACCCTAGGCCTGTCATGAAAAAAGCTTCTCAATTCAGCCTAGCACATCAGTCACCTAGCACATCAGTCACTTTGTTCTTGCTATATACAGGGTGGGCCATCTAGTGGTTTTTCTTAAACCATAGATTATTTTGACACTGACAGGTGTTTTCCGCTCAAAATCTTAACAGAAAATCAGTATCATTCCTCCGCGGAATGAAATCAGTCACTTTACGCTTGATCAACGTTGGGAAATATTGAAAACTTATTTCCAAAGTGAGTGCTGTCTATCCCAAACAGTGCTTTTTTTTTTTTGAAAATAAGTTTTGGCCGAAATAAAGCACCCACCGCGCCTGCTGTACGCAAGTTTGTGCAAAAAGTTCGTGAGATTGGTATGTTATTTGACAACACTCATGGTCGGAAAACCCGCACGTTATTATCGAGAAGCCAATGCATCCACAGAGAGCGACAGTTTGGTGCGAATTGTAGAGTGGTGGCACAATTGGTCACCAAATTCCCAAATCGTGTTAAAATTAAAATCGTTCTTCTTTGGACATTTTTTTGTGGGGAAGCGTGAAGGACCGATGTTATGCCAACAATCCGGAAACGATTCAAGCACTTAAGGCCAATAGCATCCAATCAATTCGTGAGATACAGCCCGAAACCATCAACAAGATCTTGGAAAATGTTGTTAATTCTATTGAATTTTTTTAAAGAAACGTATTTGGCCCACCCTTTATGTAGTTACATTTCTCCTCCCAGCGAAGTTGAAGTCTGTTGCCAGACTTGGTAGTAACCAACTGTCTAATACGACTAATACAATTTAAAAGTCGTATTTCGGGTATTGCTGTGCTAGTAGGTCTGTTCGAGGAGCTGGTAGAAACTGCCTTTGGTAGCGTCTGTATTTTTTTCCAGGGTGACCATAACGCTGATGTTCGCGAATTTACCCTTGAACGTAATCACATCACATAATTATTTTTCACAGAAACGTAAAACTAACCAATTTATATTAAAGCTACAAATTTTGGATATTTAAAATTAGTCATCGCTAAATTCCAATGAAATATTTACATAAGACAAAAAAATAGGTAGAAACTTGCTAATAAATTATCAATTCGTATCGGTCCCTCGTATAATGAGTTAATTTATCAAAACAATCTGGTGTGTTCTGTGAAGATGCAAAATAACAGTCAAAGTGTTAATGCATGCATAAAATAATAAAATTTTCCCGACTGTTGGGAATTGCTCCCCAGTTAATAGCTTTATACGCGCGTCGCGGTTCTTTTCATTGTATTCGAACAACCTGGCGAATTGTGCTGAATAATTTATAATACTCATATTCGGCTATATGAACGCACACACATACACACCCCCATATACAAGTCGATGTGGAGCTCATTCCCTGGTGTAAAATAATTCATTATTAAAGAAACAAAAAAGATTGCCACTCGTTCATTTTATCTGAATCAGGGTACTTGCGTTGAAGCCAGCTACCACGAGTTATTTCGACTATAGCGTCCTTGTCTTATCAATATGGGTGGAATTTAGGGGTAGAGGTACAGAGTGTTTTTTTGGCAGTCATTGGTGCACAAACCGCTTTTCATTCCTTGTGTTGTCTTTCACACGATACGGTGTGGCATCCCCGGGGCTACAATATATATATACATTGTATGTGTACTGTATTCATTCTTCTGGCGCGGGATTTAATAACAAACACTGGGGATGGGTTTTGGGGATTTGTGGGGATGGTTGATATTGTATGGCGGTTAATGAACTTGTATACGCACGAGAAAGATGATTTCAAAGAGCCTTGCAGCAACACTGTGAGCCCCATAATTAACCTCATGATATGACTTGCTGAATACGCTTCAGAAATTTACTAAATATTAAAAGATTTTGCGGAAGAGAAAATTAATGAACATTTTTAACGATTGACTAACTCAATGATCGATTATAACCTAAAATATTAACACTACAGTAAATCCTGGAGAAAGTCCAAAAAGTCCAAATCGATACTCAGCATCTACACAAATGATCTATACAGAGTCATGTCTAGTTTTGCCATCCCTGCCAAACTTGTCAGATTGTTTAGAATGACGATGGAGAACGCTCGCTGCTCCGTAAAGGTCGGAAACAGTCTCACCGAGACATTTGATGTCAAAAAAAGATGTAGATAAGGTGATGCGCTGTCATGTGACTTTTTCAACATCACATTTGAGAAAATTGTGCGAAACTCGAAAGCCAACACAATTTTCCAAAAGTCTGTTCAACTAATACGCTTACGGTATTGACATCATTGGCAGAACGCAGCGAGCTGTCACTGGTGCTTTTGCAAGTATCAGTACAAAGGCGGGTTAAATGGGCTTAGCTTAGTGGTGAATGATAAAAAAAATACATGCTGTCAACAAGAAGGCACACACAACATCGACGAATCGGGCAGAACGTCACGATAGCCAGTTATAACTTTAAGGTAGTTTGGGACTTTGTCTACCTCGGCTCCGCTATTAATTCTGAAAATGACATCACTTCAGAAATCAAGCGAAGAATTACACTTGGCAACCGAAATTTCTTTGGTCGAAGAAAGCAACTGAATAGTAAGGAATTGTCACTCTAAGAAGACTCTATGTAAGATCCTCATCCTTCTGCTTTATGGCGCAGAATAATGGACGTTATCAAAGGCGAATGAAGATCTCCTTGGTCGCTTTGAACGCAAAATTCTTCAAGTAATTTTCGGTCCCGTTTGCGTTGACGGGCTTTGGAGGAGGAGATTTAACAGCAAACTCTACGAGCTGTACAACGACATCGACCTGGTCAGAAAAGTACGACACCAACGCTACGGCCCGATGAGTCTTCGATTCCAACCCAGAGGCGAGGGACAACGCAATATAGGAAGACTTCGCATTAGGTGGCGCGCACAAGTGAAAGGCATCAACCAACTAGAAGTGCACAACTGGAGAGGCGTGTTGGTTGAGGCCTAGTTCCATCCTGGACTGTAGCGCCATCTAAGAAAGTATACAAGGTTTCACAGTGATATTCAGAAATCGAACCACAAGAAGCTTTTCAAAAATGTTTATATAGAAATAGGTTTAAATTTAAATTAATGGTGACATCGACTGTGGAAAAATAATTATAATAAGAACGATGAGGATGACTTTTACAACCACGCTAAGTGCTGCACATAACGCAACGTCACGGAGATATCATTATTGGGATGAATACAAAGCTAGGCACTGATAGCGAAGGGCTTAGACATAATGATCAGGTAGCACGGCCTTATTGATGATAACAATGGTATCTAATGCTAAAAGCTTTTTATTAGGTTATAACGACATGAGGATGAAAATCAAGGGAAACATTACAATATTACCAATCGCTGTTTCTCGACTTAAGAATTCAACTGAGTAGCAAAGCCTTATCAAAAATCTCTTAAAATGTATTCATTTCCACAATTCTGCTAATGCCACAGAAGAATGGACGTTGGCGAAGGTAAAATGTCTTTAAATGCAAAACACAGTAGCGTTGACCAAGTTTGGAGAAGGAAATTTAACAGCAAACAAATGATATAACGAATGTATATATAGATATAGCGAATGTCCTTCAATATCGACTTAGACAGAAAAATGGGGAACACATTTTAGAGATGGCTAGGATATGTAGAGCGAATGCAATCCAATGATCTGGCCATGAAATTTCGTTTCCGTATTGCAGATAATGATAACCCTTTCCTTCTGTTCGGTGTGCACAAGTAGAAGGGTCTATACATAAGTTGTGCACTCCAAGTTGGTTTAGGAACTTCAAGCAATTGAAGGCAGTTAGTCACCGTTACCGTTACCGCGCTATTTGAGAGGCTTCTTGGTTGAGTCTTAGATACCCTCCGGACTTTAGGACCACCTAAGTAAGTAAGCTACAGTCAAAAGCTTCATTACACCGCCTTAAATGCTCGGATAGTTTTCTTTGAAGAGTCTTTCTGGTAGTATTCGGTTCACAAGGCCTCTCAGATTAAAAGTTTGTTCATTATAATATCGAATGATAATGGCCAACGGATTAACAAAAATTAATTTGTACTTTTTACAGTAAAGAATCCCAAGTCGATGCCGTTGTCAAATAACCGAAAGTCCACTTATGCCCCTATTATGCCACCCTCTGACCCCCATAATGGTTTGCGAAACCATTGACAGGAAGCTCGTAGCCGTTTCGGGTTAAACCCGGCCGACTGCCGAGCGTGACAAGCCGACCGTCGTATGTGCTATGGAATCCGTACCATCGGGCAGGCGTCCCCTAGGTAGACCCAGGATGAGATGGTTAGATCAAATTCATAATCTCTCCTCTACCCGTATGGGGATTGCCCTTGATGATTTGGAGTCGATGGCGGAGGATCGAGTGAGGGTCCACTTGAGCAACCTATACACCCGCGACCCACTAAATGGATAAGCGGGATATTGAAAATGAATGAATGAATGAGTGAATACAGTAAGGAAAAGGTTTTTTACTACTGCTTAGACTATTGAATGACCAAAACACTCACCGGGGTGGTATTTGGCAGACGTGCCTATTTATTCGTGGCTTCGCTCCCATTACAGAAGTACTCAGTGTGCTTTGCTACGCGTTGAAAAAGGATGAATGAAAAATATTCCTTATACCAACTGAATCCTTATTTTCCCGTAACCAATAACTCGGGCTCGAAGCAAAATTTCCAAAATCTTAGAATTTAATTTTCTCTATTTCTTATATAGAGTACACAAACCGACTTTGAAGTCGATCGTGTTAAAAATAAAAATTTTTCAATAAAAACTTTGACTCTCCTTTTCCCCCATTTGAAGTCAGATTTTCCCTAAATCGCTTCTAAGTGGTCCCTTTGGCCGTAGACCGAAATTTGTTTCAAAATATCGCCTTTTTAGCTCTTACCGTTTAAACTGGTCGTTGATCACTAATCAGTCAGGACAAACTGTTTTATATATTAGACTAGCTGTAGTTGGCCGGTTTTGCCTGTGCTCAGAAATTGTCTATGAGGACAATGCACATGAATGCTTTAAATTTAAAACTTTAGCTCCCACAAGTGTCGAAAAATAATGTTTGCAGTTTTTTATTATTGTAAATGCCACGCCCCTTTGCCCGATCCCGCCCATGGTTTATGAAATGCTTTCTAAACGCAATAAACGTCAATTTAGTATTTCCCAAATTTCAAGGCCAAAGCTGCCGTATAAATGTCAAGAAAGCGTAATTTTAAGATTTAAATGCTCAGCGCCATCTATCGGAAAACTTTAAATCTTAACATAACAGACAATATGGTGCAAGTTTCAGCCTAATCGACCGATTAATATTCGAAGTGTAGGGTAGAAGCGTCTGCAATGTTTTTTTTTGCATGACCAAACTTCACAGAAACAGTCCCGGGCGAATACCTCCGATGGTTTGAAAATGTAAGCTGAATTTTTGTATGGAGGTGCCACGCCCCTTTGTCAATTTTTTTCTACCTAATTCCTTTCTTGGACCAATACGAATCCGTCTAGCCTAAAATCACAAATCGACCGATACTTTTTCGAGTTATGTGTGCACACATGGATGGCAGTCTCTTTTAAATACATATATGGACTTATACCTGATTGTGAGTTTGTAAAATTTAGTCTGGACTGATTATTAGTATCTACCGCATTTTGAGTAGGTACTTTGACTTCTTAACAAACACAGTGTCAAACACCGGCCAGTCGTTTGGAAAAATCTACAAAATGATATTCGTATTTACAAAGCCTTTTCTCTCTACGGATGTCAAAATGAGTGCACATAGTTTGGTTTGACTTGAAAACCCATCCCCAACACAACCACTGCTCATTGAAAACGGTATCATCAGTTGCCTCCGCTTTCAAGTTACTATACTCAGTGATAGCAGTTAGTTACATCGGGGAAATTGAATAGGTTGCAAGAAACTCCTCGTAAATAAGCGCCCATATGAATGGGCCAAAAACCGGCATTAAGTTACGAGTGACTTCACCCTTGTGTATGTGTACTGTGTGTGTGTATTACGCCTGTTTGAACAGCACCTACTTTGTAAAACAAACGACCCAATTCCGTTGTGGAATGAATAGAATATTGTGTACAACGCGCATATACCCTTGAGGTGAATATAGAAAATTGTTCTCTTCTGTGCAGGATTCCCAACCTGACACCCACACCAGCCCGAACCCTAAAACTTTGTACACAACACACCCCAGCGGGGAGTAGAATGAAAACAAAACAAAAAAAAAAAAAAGAATCAACTTGTCATTGGGGTAATTAACTTTTAACTTTTTTTTGAAACAAAAATTGGTTAGCAGTGGAGTGGGTGGTGAGTTGATTTCGCTTAGATATGTTGGTGCGCATATATACCTACTTTATGTGTCACATTGATGGCAGAAAAATGATTAATGAAGCTGGGCGGTCTCGGCACATCTCACAGTCAAATCTACTGACCAAAGGGATTGATGTGAATGTGAGAGAAAATAATAGTTGACCTCAGCAGTTGACCAGGATGGGATGGGGAGGATGGCCATTTTTTTTTTTTAATTCGTTTTCCCCACCCCCCATCACAATGAAGGATAACTGAAACGCTAGCCTGCAGCTAAAGGATACTGACGCAGGAAATTGTGATTGCTATTGATGGTGGTAATTTCCAACGGAAATTTATTCAGCTTACAAAACTGTTATATTCAGTTTAATTAGCGGAAAGTGAACGCTTATTATGAGGCAAGAAAATTAATGGCGAGAAAAATTGTTACGTACATATACGCCAGAGAATACTTTTTTGCTGGGCCAACTGTCTCGTTGTTGCTTATCGGATTTGTATTGGTAGAATTATACGTTTTTATGGAAGGCGGAGAGCCGGATTAATTAGTCACAATATTCCAAGCAAACATGTGTCAAGGTTAAGAGTTTTCTCGTCGTTACCAGCTGAGAGTTATGAATAAATTCATATAGTGTGGACGCCTATTTTTGGTGGACTGGTTGCCTGTTTTCGGGATGTATAAATCATTCAATGCCAAACAATTTAGCTTACGACCACGGGTGAAATACTTGCAAAATGGACAAATGGAGTTCAGGGATTTAAATCGCGGCTTGACTATCCATAACCATAACCGTAACCACGACAGGGCCTCCTTGATCGCCATGATTTTCGTCTGGAAAATCATGGCGATCCATTTTGAACCCATCTGTATAAAGGCAGAAGGATCCCCTGTGAGACAAATTACGCTCCCAGTCATTGATGTCGGGTATGCAGATTGCAGGTTTCAAAATTCTTGTTGAATTGAAACTAGGGGAGGATGTAATCAGTATATTTTGGGATGCATTCTATTTTATCTAGAATAGACGAGTGACCAGCTCATCCAACGGTCCACAGACGGATTGCTTATATACGGATGCCTGCATTTGCTGCCACTTGTTTACAATAAAGGTTTAGCGGTAGCAGGTGGAAATATATATTGGAGTGGCCCTAAGCGCTCCACTGATCCAAAGACATGACGTTCTTTCAACACGATTAATGTGCTTGCAGTGAATAGCCTTTTGAAGCGTAGTCAACCAGACGACAATGCCATACATGAGTATAGGTCTAATGACGAATACACAAAGCCAATATGTAAACCGAGGATGAAGTCTGCATTTGCTACCAATACCTTTTTTGCAACGGATTTTTGAACCCTATGCAGAATATTGGATTTCCAGCTAAATTTTCTGTATAGAATGAGCCCTAAATACTTGGCGGTGTTAGAGAGCACCAGCAGGGCGCTGTATAGTTTTAGGGGAACAAAGATGCAAATTTTGTTCAGTTCAGTTTTCTAGGGATTGACGCCAAACCCACATTTTTTGGTCCATTTAGAGAACCTAGAGAGGGCATTCTGCATAACAAGCGTGTTAAGATGTTTCCCTGCGACAGTGATAGCAACGTCGTCTGAATAGGCAATTACCTTGCACCCTTCCCCTTCCAGTATTAGAAGTAGTTCATTCACCAAAGAAGAGGTGAGATCACACAAACCCCTACTGACGAACCTCCGAACTGATGTTTCGTGAAATACAGCCAAGATTCGGTTTTTGAGGTTCAACAACTTTTGAGTAGGTTTCTACGGCTCACCAAAGTTTTGTGTTAAGGAACTGACGTTGCGATGAACCCTCTGCCAACTAAAAAGTCATAAATTTGGTGAGAACAACCAACCACAAACTGCAAATCATTATTAGGTATTAGCTAAACGCTCGTGCGATCTTCTAAATGCATTACAGACATGTAGTCGAGTTCGTAACTATGCTGGTGGTGGGCCAAAATGGATCGATGGTCACCAATACTTGTGCATATTTAAAAAAGAAGTTCTCAGTTAAGGTCGGATATGGCAATAATTGTAGGGCCCTTCGATTTCAAAAATAAAACTCACAACATTTTTCTATTTTCCTACACTATGCCAAGGTCTAGAGCCATTCAGCCATTCAAGGCGCTACTTTTCATAAATCGTATGCTGTTTACGTATATTGCTCCTCCACACGTTTTACGATTATTTACTACAGATTGTCCTTGTAAGCATCCTTCACATCAATCACTATTAATGTTGGATAGCTGCTATATACTCTTCGAAGCTGAAGTGCAATAACCAAGGGGATGCCTTCATAGGCACCACTCGTAGGCGTTAAACAAGAAAGTACCTCAAATCATCATTAAAAATCTGATGCAGTGTTTAGGGGTTACTAAATTTGGTTTTTTAAGTTTAACAGCGTTTTTCTCATAAAAATTTAGAACACCAATTTGTCCTCTGTCCCGTTCGAATGAATGTCATGGTTTTCTTAAAAAAGAGTTCGTAAGTGCATATTTTACAGCCCATTATCGTATCCTTTTCTAGGCCTAAGGACCTTGCCACAAAAATGACACCATTAACTTTCAATGACAGGAAACTTGAAATGAAACACATACTCGTACATAAACATAAAAAGAAAATAAATATTAACTCGAAAATGACTTTCTTTCCTTAAGAAAAAAAAATAAACATCTATTTATAAAGGACACGAGGGGAAAAAATCCTATCAACAAACTTGCTGTAATTATCCAAGAGTCCATTGCCTTTGATACTCTTCCCACTCTATCGCGCAAACACATTAATTCACGCAAGAGACAAGGAGACATCCTATTTCATTAGATACCCACCCAAGCTAACCTTAAGCACCTAAAAAGCATTTAATTTCTGAATTTTGTTGGCAATTTGTAGAGCAGACTTTGAGAGCCAACAGCGGATTTCAAGTTTCATCGTGAAAATATCGTCGACCAAATTAGGATTATAAGTTAAAATAAATTTATTCCGATTAAATTGCCTCCTGACGCGACCATCCCTGCTGGGCATAGTAGAGATGTAAATGTGTCAGAAGATTTTACTAAGTTCGTATAAATATTTCGCTTGATTTATTGGTTTTTTTTTCTTCGCGCTATTCGCTCGTTTTTAGGTCACAATGGACGGTAACCTTGAAAGGATGGGCGAAACGACAACGTCACAGTGATACCGTAAGAGATATTATAAAAGGTGAACAGTGAAAAAGTTTATGGACCATTTCGGGGGAAATAAATTCGGAATAAATTTTAAGATTGTATATATACACAATCTACGACGACAACTTAATTATAAGAAGTTGGTCGTTGGTCGATTTTTTTGTCTTACCCTACAGCCTGGGATGGTGTTGGGAATTTATTGCTTTTTCACTGTGAGAGAGAGTGTTTTAGTGTGCTCAAAATAGAAGCAGAGCTATATAATAACACTAAATAAAAATTGTATAAAAAAGAAAACTTTACGATTGTTGAGGCATTTTAAAACAACAACATTGATGTGTACCTTGGTTGAGGGCGGTAGAATTTTATGTTTTCGTAATGACGTGGCGAAGCGCAACTAAGTCCTTTATCTGATTGTTGTTTGGGGGGGATTTTTATTTTTTTTTAAGTCATCCTTCGGTACGTGAACAGTAAGAAGTAATATCTTTAATAGCGCCAGTGGCGTAGTAAAAAATGTTTTTTTTTAAATTTATTTGGGTAAGAAAATTCTTTTTGAAATCTTCTTCTAAAGGCTGTTTTTTTTTAAAGGTGTACAAATTCAATATGAAGTGAAACACTTGAAGCTAATGTTAATGTCTGTGATATTAGATTTATTTAATAGATAATTTTAAGCCATTACTGTTTAAGAATGATTTCGGGCATATGCGTGCCACGGCTAGTTCGAATGAAGCGCAATCGTGAAGTCCCATTTTCGACAACTTTATCGAGCGACTGGGGTCCGTATATCAGCAATAACATGGCGAATGTTGACTTCCAAATCGTCCAAGGTCTTTGATGGTTTATCGGCATAGACTAGTGACTTCACATATTCCCAAAAAAAGTGATCTCTAAAGGTGTGAGATGACAGGATCATGGCCGCCAGTTCACAGGTCCATTACGCGAAATTTTGCGCTCAGTTTTCCTCAATGTTTCCCGTAATAAATTGATGGTGTCGCGCGCCTTGCGGCATCTTGCGCCATCTTGTCGAAACCAAAGCTCTGTCATGTCAGTGTCATTCAAGTGAGGAATGAATAAGCTCTGATGCCAAGATATTTCCGTAAAATCTTCTACAAAGTGGATGGGCATAGCTCTAATTGCTGATCACGATGGCGAATCGACTCATTCGGATTCTCCTCAACACTGCGCTCCACAACGACAATCTTTGGGATGCGTGTTATCCTCTAGAGTGTACGTGGTGCGAAAACGATTCATAGTGTTTCGAATAACTTGCTCAGATGGACGATTATGTCGACCGTAAAAGGGACGTAGGATAAGTTTGTCAAACCGAACCATGGCTTTTAAAATACGTTTGCGCAATTTGTACCGCATCTATGCATCGTGAAATGGTAAAACGTATATACTAACCACAAATCAAATTGAAACTGTCAAATTGACAACACAGTTGCCAGTTAAAAAACCAAACCTATTAAAAAAACCTTTTATATAAAGGAATGCAACAGGTCTGTCTGTTTGTCTCTTTAACATTTTCAGAATCTTTATCAAAACACTCAAAATGCTAAGAGAATGCCAATAAGTGTCATTAGTTGTGTTTTTATGAATTCTCGCCAGCCAGTAGCTGACAGTAGTTGGCAGTTGAGGCACATTTCACATGCTAATTAAAACAACAACCTGCTGGCAACTGTTAGCAACAGCTGTTGATTTTCTCCCCAGCCGGAGAGCTGCTGGCTAAATTCAATTCACAATGAACAAACAGGTGGCGCTGAAAGCAACAAGTGGCTTCGAATTTCCGTGCAATTTGCTTAAATCATAATTGCGTTCTTATCTCATGCACACTGCATTTCAGAGAAAAATGTCAGAATTTATCTAATATTTCTACCAAATGCATAGTTTTATACGAAATGCTGGTATGCTTTTAGGCTTATTGCCTAAATTCATTCGGCTGGCTTCATCTTGTTGGCAATTGTGCTGGCAACTGTCCAAATAAACGGCTGGCTGGCGGGGTTTCAAAAAAACATGCCTATTGAGGTATTAGCTGTGTGGGTTATTCGCCCCATCCTGTTGTGGTAATTCATTTGTGTTTAGAGCAAGTCATCGTCGTGCGTCGTCGTAATCGTCCTACTGAGGAGGGTACGTTAATAATCAAAATTGCCGCATATTGTCTGGTGAGCAATCAGAAGCATTGCAAGAACTTTTTTATCCAAATGAAAGAGCTGGATTTGGTTGACATATGGTTTCAACAGGACGGCCGGCGCGACATGCCACATAGCACGCGAATCCATGGGCGTATTGCGATGCGAATTTTGTGAGCAATTCATCTCACGTTTTGGACCTGTGAACTGGCCGCCTAGATCGTGCAATTTGACGCCGTTGGACTATTTTTGTGGGGATATGTGAAGTCTATAAGGATAAAAATCGCAGTCAAGAATTTATTACATGAAATAATGTTCAAAAATTAAATCGCTATTGATTTATCGATCATAATAAAAATTTGACTCAATTTTGTAAAATTTTCTGTTTTTTTTTTAAATTTTAAAAATCAAACGCTTAAAAAATCACCCTTTATAGCTTAAGACTTTAAAACCAAGTCCAATTATTATTATATACTAGAACAAGTATGTGTTAACCTAAGCAGGCACTGATGTAGAAAGAAAGAGAGGCTGGAAATTGTCATACCAGAACAATGTCTCTTCATTGCCAGAAATACATTTAACTTTAGTACACTTTAACTTTTTATACATATTCCTGTCTTCGCTTATTTCAAGACCATTTCGCATGTTCTGCAATTGCCGAGAGTTAGATAAGATCTTGTATGTAACATTAAGCAGACATTATACATATTCCTCGATAGTTCTATAATGACATTAGGGTCATTCTTATTTTTGTAGATGGGTCCAATGTATGCTTTCTTTCACCCACACTCAGTTGATGAATTGGTGGGCTTTACCAAAACATCCATCATAAACGACGGTCTTTTTGTTATTAAGCTTTTTTTACGTGGTGGGCGTGGGGCTGGTTGTTCATTGACTTAAAGTGGCCTTTCTTATTTTCCCAGTACTCCCTCTGAATAAAGTACATTTAGTTGCTGTTTAAACACACCTAGACCTAGTATTCTCTGCGCTGTCAGACAAGGTTGCATTTGCTGATTTAAAGAGTCTGTGTATAACCAGGAACTTGACTTTATTTTGTAGAAAAAACAACACCCTTAAGTTTTTTGCAATCAAAAAAAATTATCCATTTCTCTTGCATGTTATACTTATTAAAAAAAATATATAAAAAGTTACAAATATCTGTCCGCAGTGAATATTAAATCCGGATAAACCGACCAAGTCTAATATATTTCAGGGTCTATATTTTAATTTGCAATACATAAAGACAATTTAATATAAAATTGCATATTTGGGGATATTCAAATTTGAATAGTCCAACGCGTATCAGGAAATAAAACAGCTCAGTTATGGAAAAAGTGGTCACATCTGAAGTGGTTCAATAAAACGTTAAAATGGTTTCACAGCCATTTCCCGTACACATGTGGTCCTTTTTTTTTATTTGATTAAACGATTTAACGATTGAGGTTAAAGTTTTAAATTTAATGCTCAACCCATGTATACCAAATGAATATGAAATGTATGGTGTATATTTTACGACCAACTAAATTGGGCTATAAATGTACTTGTTAACATAAAAACACGCTTGTGTGGCGCATATTGATAATATTTATGTTTGTGTATTCGACTTACCTTATTGAGACTAATATCATCGCGAATATTAGATATTTCCCTAGTAAAGGCACAACTAGAGATGTTGGTGGAATAATTTCGACAACCAGCAAGAAGAACACATGAAGACTAATAAGAATGGATATCGAGAGTGTTACCTGTGGAAAGGGAGTAAAATTTATGTTGAATTATTGAATGTATCTTTGAATTTAAATAAGAGTTTCGTTTAATGCAATTACAAATAAAATGTACAGAGATTGCAACACTTCTATGAAGTGTTTGCCTCATTGTGTGTTCAATTTAATCATTCGAAATAAAAATAGGATTAATTGAAGACATTTTGCTTCTATTGTCATTTTCATTTATCGTAGAAAATATTTTAGCTGTAGGGGGTTGATGATGAAATCTCCTTTTCCAAAATCCCCTTTCCAAAATCCCTTGTGCTGAAATCCCTTACTCCAAAAGACTCTAAGAGAAAATCCCCCATTTTTAGTTTTGGTGTTATTTTCTTTTGATTTATAACGACTATCAATTAACAATCAATTCAGAACTGGCATGGACTTGAGGAATCCGACTGTCTAATTAAAACAAAGCATTGTGATGGACCTAACGGTTGTTAACACAATGTGATTTCTGCCCAGTGCTCTGAATGTTGCAGGTTGGGTATATGGTTGGTTTGGTTTGCTTGTGGGAGATTTTGGAATAGGGTTTTTCGTCCCGTCAGTTTTTGGTAAAAGAGAAGAAAAAAAGAGAGATTATTAAGGGATTTTGTACATACATACATATGGCTGGGAAGGTTTCATAAAAACACAACTAATTTCGGAATTAGAAAAAGGAATGCTGAAATAAATGCACAAATTTCGCAGATTCACATTTTTAAGGGTTTCCTTTGCACGATATTGTGAAATTTTTAGCAAAATCGCACTCGGGTCTGTCCATTCATTAAAGAATGATGTAAAAAAATACTCCCATTTTTTGCAAATATTTTCCAACGCCAAAAAAAGTCTTCCTTTTTGTGTGGTTGTGCTTGCTCAGTCTATGCAATAGACGACCAGACAACATCCCTTATTTTATTATTTCCCATCTAGCCAAAGCCACCTAACTCCCATAGTTAACCACAAAAGGATTCCACAAGACAGAGGAAAGCAGCCATTAAAAATGTACCCAATTTCAATTAAACACCGCTTAATCCAGACATCCGGTACATATTTTTACAATTTCCCTTCTCTCATCACGACACTTTGTGTGCAAATAGCATCAGGATTCAGGATAGTGTCATGGGGATAGTCCTCGGCCCACAAGGCTATAAAAAAAAAGAAAATATAACCAACCAACCATAGTCTTCGTTTTATCGTCGGCTTTTGCTCCTTTTTCGCTACCGCTATATCTATATACTTTATTCTAATTTTTTTTTTATTGTGGATGTCCTTTTTGCATTTGCAAATATACAGTGGCGGTTGTGAGGTGATCCCTTACGGTTTGGCTCTACAATAATATGAAAAAATAATGAAACACAAAAAAGTGGTGTCACTTACCTTCTCTCCACTATCTGATGGCAAATAGAACGTTAAAACCGTCAGGAATGATATACCCATGCAAGGAATAATTATGTTCACCGTGTAGAACAGGGTCTTCCTCCGCATCGTTATGTTGAATGTGATATCCAAATACGGCTCATCGCAGCATGTATAGAACTTTTCGTTTCTGGTGTAGCAGCAGCAGCATCCGAATAGAGAACCGAAAATGACAGCAAGTAGAATGAATGAATGAACACGAGTTAAAATAAATAAACATAAATTTAACGTTCACTATCCTAAAGAGAGAATGTTTAAAAGGACTGGCGCGGGAGCGGGGGTGGTCGTCGATGCGATGTGGGGGTGGGGGTCATTGTGGAAAATTTCCATGTTTTCATTAAAACGGAAATCATTACAGTGAATAAATGCGATTCAACAGTGGTATCTGTGTGTTTGGTGGATATGGAAGCTGGCATAGAGGAAGAGGATGTGAAATATTATTCCTCAGTGAGTTGCTATCCTCTGAGCATTGTCATCGTCGGCCAACAATTCCCTGGGGAAGTTGTTAATTCTTGTCTGTTATGTTGTGTATATTGCTATTGTGAATTTGTGCAAATGAGCGTTAATATGTGTGCTTTTCAGATAACATTACTAATATTTTGACTTTTGCGGGTAAAATCTAATATATTATAGTGTTGCCAGGCATTTGAAAAAAAAATAGGGTGACAAGCAGGATTCGGAGTTCAGAAATCGTATTTTGAAGTACATAGATGAAAAGTGAAGTAAAACCAAATTTTTCCAAGTAGATTTTTAATTTCGATAAATATGTAGGAATAGATACGGGCTTTTGTTTTACGGGCTTGCCTGCTTTTGGATTGCAGGCAAACGAACACAACCCCACTTTCTGATATGTCAACATGGAAAGCATTATTTTCTATTTCCATATTTATTTGCCGTCTAGATTGTAAAGATAAGTCTGTAAATATTTGATTCTTAAAATAAAATAGCATAGTAAAGTTATAAAATTTTAAAATTAAAGGGTGTTTATTTATTATTTATTTAAACCTTTATTTTTGAGGTTAATTTACACTATTTTGAATTCTCTGTGAAATCATTAACATTTATGAATATGTGAAGGTTAAAAATTATAGGCCCGACTGCTTTTAGAAAACTCAGCAGCATTGCAAATTCCGCCGTTGTTATAGCTATGTATTTTCAATACAGCGTTGACAGTTGTGACAGTTCAAAGATGGGAAGTGTAACTACAAGAGTAAGGACAAAATTTGTGGTTGGTTTTGCTGTCGACGGCTGTCAATATCTGTAGTTATCTTCCCGTACCGGGAAAGCTTAGGGTGATTCTGTTCAACCTTCATCACAGCAAAGCAGTGTCAGCGATGATGACTAAATGTTTTGACGAGGATTTGTTTGACATAGCTCTATTACAGGAGCCTTGGATTTTTAGAGGAAAGATTAGAGGACTCCTAAATAGCGACAAGATTTTTGAAAAATCTTTTTTGCAGTCACTATTAGAATTGTCAGAAGAAATTTTTTGCATCAAAAAAATTTTGTTTAGTCCGAGGAAAAAAGTCAAAAAAGTCGACTTTTACAAAAGTTCTAAATTTTCAATGGGTACTTAATGGGTTAAGGAAAGTTTTGTATCATTCAAACGGAATTTAGATGACCTTTCCATTGATGCCAAAATTTTCATGAAGTAAGTTCAAATTTATGAGTAGAATTAACTTTACTTTTGTCTAAATAATTATGCGGATGACTGTATTTCTCCATTCCTTCTATTTGCTGTTATACTTATCAATATATCTTTTTCCTCGAAAAACGCAATACGAGAGCGAGAGAGACTTGTTGGGTAGCGTAAAGAAGATAACCTTAAAATTTGGAACTTTTTTCAAAACCAAATAATAAAAATCTATTCTGCCCTATAATTAGTGTTTTTTAATTCAGCTTTATGAAAAAATTTAAGTAGATTGTGGTCCAAACGGAGTAAAGCAGAAGATTTGAGACATTATGCGAAAAGCGTAGCAGACTGTGTAAGGACTATTAATGTTAAAATGGGAAAGGTAGCATATATTGGAACCCTACTTCAATATGTCCTCTCAGTTCTAATGAGCTCGATTAGCATTTACAGGCAAAAGACACAACTACCTACTTCAATACGTCCCCCTCATATACGGTTCGGCTAGATTTTACTTTAAAAAAGGAGAATATTTTTTTATTATTACCTTTGTATAGTTATTATTTTACAAAAGTCCCATGAACGGTGAAATATAATATGGGAGGGCGGATGATGCCCCCTGCAATCCCCCGGTTGTGGGCACTCAGTCACTGTAGGACTTGGTTGGTTGGGTTTGGTATGGGTATATCCAAAATGTATATAATGTATGTTGTTTTCTTTCCCGTTACATCCAAAAATTTGAGTTTTTTGAAAAGTAAAATCTAGCCGATCCGCATAATGGGACGAACGTATTGATTTATCAATTTTCGTCTTTTAATCCCAATCGAATTCGTCGGGACGGAATTTTTTGGTATCTTTTTAGGTCCTTTTTGGGACATTTATTGGGCTTTGATTGGTATTTTTTGACCAATTGACAAAATCGTTTTCTTGTCTTTTCTTTCAAAGAACACGCAAACAACGTCAAATATTTATGCTCGGTAGCTCTAAAATTAAAATGCCACTGTGTCAAGTGATCTGATTTTTAAACGGCAGAATACTGTCGTTTAACTTAACCTACAGAATGAACTCTGTCAAGGGTTTCACCAAAACTGTGAAACTGAATTAATTATTGATCTGATCAACTACACTTTTAGTTTAAACTTCCACTATGGAACTGGGGGTTAGACTTCCTTAAGTTAGTTTCGAATAAGCGGTAAGCAAACTTAAAATTTCGGCCTATTAATCTGATTTTATGGACACAGGTTTTTGGATAATTTTCTCCAGGTGTCATTATTTCATTGAAACATATTGAGCCGTGGCAGGCCGAGCAAAAAACGTCCTTTAGGACAAATTCCTCTAAAAAAAATCTACGCGAGGAGCGGTCTTACTAATGCGGCATCAATAAACCCCTTGAAATATATTTTCAAAAATGTTTTACGCATGAATGCCGACAGGAGGCCAGCATATCTCACCCTTTATCGGATTTTTGTGAAATAAAAAAATATGTTTTTGGTGCTTTTTGGACCAAACCATGAGTAAGATTCGAATTTTGATATCAAATGAAACTCACACGAGTTGGCATGTGAGCCAGTGTCAAGCCAGTAAAGACGATTTATTCAAGAGTTGGCAGTTTGGTACCAGGAGGCGCTTGCATCAATCTCAATCGATCTACAACTGTCATGAGATTTCACCAAACATGGAATACTTTTATCAACTCATAGTTAATTATTGGCTTAAATAATATCTAAATAAGGTCATTCTTTGTCTTGCATTATTGACTTTGAATTTGAGTTCAACGTTCTCGGAAACTCAGCTCTGAAGCTTTTAATTTTGTCTGGGGAATATTTTTAAATGTAAAAGTGCTGTCGCTAGAACCAGCTCAGAGCCTGGATTGCTGCTATATCATGATTTGCGACTGTTTTCACTAGCATAGGGTACAAAAGAAACTGCAAGTGAGTTGTCAAGTGAGCCTCTATTAAAAGACTGAAAGTCGGAGGTTCATTTCCTAGTAGCCAGTGAGAATTATCTCTCTTAAATATCTACAGGAGTCACTTTGGTAAACTATAAGTTTTATATCCTTGCATACAACATCTTAACTTGTCTAATGTAAGCTATTACGAAGCGCCATTCTTTTTACTTCCATCTAGCTTAGTAACACATGTTCTTTCCTAACTAAACGACTGTCTTAGTATATAAGCTGATGCTGAGATATAAGAGGCAACACCATTTCTGGTGGTCTAAAATCGCGTAGTTTCGCTGACTTAAATCGCCGTACCAGCTTAATAAAAACCTAGGCTAGACCTGGAATTTGTAAAAAAGTAATTTTTCGTTCTCAGCTTTTGTGTATGTGGAGTATTTTTGCTTCCATTTTAAAAATTTCCGATTCAATTAGACTGGCAACATCCACAACATGCCACATCATACTACTCATAAAAGGGATGTGCATAATTTGCATACATAAGCATAGAAATCGGTCGGATTCCTCTTCACATTTCTATTCCTTCTCGCTCATGCCTCTTGCAGTATTGTGGGATAAATGTGGCATTCATTCCTCACTCGGCAGGGTCATGTGATGATGGAATAACTTGAGGGTGATATTGGTATAACACTAGCACGTAAACTGTACCCACAAAATAATTGCAATCGTTATAATTTTACTGCAAAAAAAAAAAAAAAATGAAATGTGTGCGGTAACTCTGTCTGCACGATTGCATTCATGTACATGGCATTCGGGGGCGTATGCGTAACATTTTTGTATGAATTTCCACAGAATGTTAAATGATTTTTTTTTATTCTTCTTATAGTAATTTGTGTTTCATTCGTTGGTGGGCAAATTCTCATAATTACTCTGAGCAAAATGTTAACTTTTAATTGTGGTGATGGTGGTTGCGTATATGTAGGTACAGCACTGTGTATTCGTGCATGGCATGTAATCAGAGGAGAATTCTCGAAAACTGAATTTAAGCTTTTTCAAAATAAATCATACAAAAAAAAAATGTGAATTTCCTCTGGTAAGTGGGAATTAGTAAAAGTTTTCCCTTGACGGGGAAAATTCTAAAATAAAAAGCAGTTCATTGGGAAATGTTTGAGGAGCTCGTGCCTTATTTTTGAATGGAATCGGGGTGTAATTAGAAATGAGATTTACGTCGAAACTTTTGAAATATTAAATAAAATCAAAGTTTTTGTGAAGGCGCTTAACATCTATATACTGCTCCATTGAAAAACGAAGTGTTAACTGGTTGATGAAGTTATAAGGAGGACTCCAAAGACTTGACCGAAGAGGGAAATTACTTAAGTGCGGTTAAGAGATTTTTAGTGTTTGGTTTGAAACTGAATTAATTCAGGAACTTAAAGTCGCTTAAGTAGTGCGATTTGAGTAAATCTTGCCAAATTTATTAAATGGAGTTAGGTTTTTGTTTATTACAGGATGAAATACGACAAGAACGGATGTAAAAAATTCACTGACTGGACTACAATAGTTAGAATAGAAATGTCCTATCCCAATTTGGGTTTATAAATCGTCGTCAGAGATGACAAGTCAGAGATGAAAGTCTTTATAAGAAAGAAGGCGGATCTGATGATAATTTGGATTCGAGAAAAGTTTCAAGAGTTTTCTCAGAATCCATGGATATTTCTTAGCCTCAGCCCTTGTAACTTTTACAATTTTAAATACGGGTTGCGGCGAGAATCAATTCTTAGTGTAAAATTATAAAAAACTTTATAGTTTTAAAAGTGAAATTTGTTATGTATCGTTGAGCGGTAATTTTGAACTCCGGTGAAACAAAAAAAGCGACGGCTTTAAATGAAATTTTATACGCCTTGTTAGGCAGTGGTTTCGAGATCCAATGAAACGAAAAAGCAACAGGTCTTTGGGCATTAATTTTAAACTGCGATGTAAAAAAAAGGCAGCTTAAAGTGAAACTTTTTATATCTCGAAGGGGTGTAATTCTAAACTCCAATGAAGCAAAAAATGCGACGGCAAACTTAAGGGTTAACGAGCGTTATGTGCATCAGCGGCGAAGACGACACAAATTCCGCTGTCAGGCAGAATGATCCATTCAAATTGGGCGATGAAAGCCAAGACTTCCGTCCACCTGACCAAAATGAAGTGAGGATAGTAATATGCAAAATAAAGTCTAAAACTGCTGGACCGGACGTTTTAACTGCCGAGCTTTTTAAGGCAGCGGCAGATGGCTTGATAGAGAGCATACAGCAACTCTTCTCCAAGATTTGGTCAGAGGAAAGTATGCTTGATGAATGGAACCTCAGCATCGTTTGCCCGATCCATAAGAAAGGAGACCCTCTAAACTGCGCCAACTATAGAGGCATCAGTCTCCTTAACATCGCATACAAGATCCTGGCTGCCGTGCTGTATAAACGCCTGAAAACATTTGTCAACGAACTAATTGGACCCTATTAGTGCGGTTTTATGTCCGGTAAGTCCACAACCGACCAAATATTCACACTACGGCAGATCCTGGAGAAAACTCAAGAAGTCCAAATCGATACCCACCACATTTTTGTCGATTTTAGGGCCACCTATATGAAAGTATTTACAGAGACAAGTTATATAGAGCCATGTCTAGTTTTGGCATCCCTGCTGCCAAACTCGTCAGATGGTGTAGAATGACAATGGAGAACGCTCGCTACTCCGTAAAGTTCATAAATAATCTCAACCAGACTTATGTTGTCAAAAAAGGATTTAGACAAAGTAATGCGCTGTCATGTAACTTTTTCAATATCATTCTTGAGAAAATTGTATGAAACTCGCAAGCCAACACAATTTTCTAAAAGTCTGTGCAACTACTTGCATACGCTGACGACATCGACATCATTGGCAGAACACAGCGAGCTGTCACTGGTGCATTTACATGTATCAGTACAGAAGCGGCAAAAATAGGTTTAGTGGTGAATAAAAACAAAAAAGAAAATATACGCTGTCAACAAGAAGGGACACACAACATCGACGAATCGGATAGAATGTCACGATAGACAGAAATCAACCGAAGAGTTACACTTGCTAACCGCTGTTTCTTTGGCCCAAGAAAGCAACTGATTAGTAAGGCCTTGTCAAGAAACACTAAGGAGACTCTATATAAAAATAAGACCCTAATCATCCCTGTCATGGTATATGGCATGGCAGAAGCATTGACGTTAACAAAGGCGGCTGAAGATATTTTTGGTCGCTTCGAACGCAAACATTTTTCGGGTGATTTTTGGTCCCGTTTACGTTGACGGGATTTGGGGGAGATTTAACAGCGAACACTACGAGCTGTACAGCGACATCGACCTGGGCAGAAAAGTACGTATCAGTCGCCTAAAATGGCTGAAACATCTAGAGCGAATGAACACCAACGCTTCGACCCGTAGAGTCTTCCATTCCAACCTTGAGGGACAGCACAAACACAGTAGAGGAAGACCTCGCCTTAGGTGCCTCGTACAAGTGGACAACCAAAAACCATAACTTCGAGTGCGCAACTTGGAGGTGGCATAAAGATTGTGCGCAGAGAGGCGTGTAGGTTGAGGCCCAGGTCTACCCCGGGCTGTCACTGTAGCGCTACATAAGTAAATAAGTAGAGCTGGAATGAGATATGGGAGAGCAACGAAAATGCGACAAATTCGAGTTATATGTCAAAAGGAGAGAAGTTGCCGAGCGTGATGAGACACTAACTCGGACGAAATGAGCCCTACCATAAGTCTTGAAGGAGATGTATTGGTTAGTTCACAATATACGAGCTAGATATCTATTGACGATCCATATTGTGTACCAGGCACCAAGCGTGCCTTTTTGCTAAGCGGAAGCACTCAACTTTAAACTTAAAGTTAAAAAAACCTTTATTCAAGAACATATCGCTTTTTTTGAAATTCTTACGGAACCACTGGCTGTGATCTAGCTTTGTTATAGACAATTTCCAGCGCCTATCATCAGTCTGTATTTCCGTCTTCAAAAATTTGTTTCATTTTTATTCATATGGGAGGTAGGTACCATTAAACTGACAAGGCTTTCACACCAATTTTAAGCAAAGACTGGGGCGCCGTCCACCATTTTTCTCATTTCTCTGTGAGTAAAGCCTGAAGGCGTTTGTTTTGTAAGCACACTAGCTTTTGTAAGCGGCTTTGCTCGCGTAGCTCTCAGGATTTGGTACACAGAGATTTCTTTACAGTCAGTTAGTTTCCCCCTTTATATGTATATTTCTTAGCTAGCAAATCCTTAACTATATTCCACGCCGCCCAGATTTTCCTATTATGTAAAACATATGCAATCAGAAAGATCGTGAGGATTTGTACCACATTTTAGCAGTATGATCCCATTCTTACAAAATTCCGCTTGAAGATCCTTGGAGTACGTGCGCTGGAGTTAGATAAAGCGACAAGAATATTCAACGGCGACAGATTATGGGATGCATTACTAAATTTCAAATCGATACGACGAACGGTTCGTGAGTTAAGAAAAGGGCCCCCTTAAAAGGGGCAAATGCCAATAACTCAATAACTCGGGACCCAGGTAAAATTTCCAAAATCCATCTATATATATAAAAATTGAGCCATAAAATGTTTGTCGTCGATTCACGCTTTAACGCATTTACCGATTTTGACCAAACTTTCACACATCTTTGGTATTGGTCTATATATAATTTCTGTGAAGTTTGGTCAAAATCGGGCAAATAGGCGTGGCACCATACAAAATAATAATTTAAAATCGTATATCTCGAAAACCACCATGTCGATTGAGCTCAAACTTACCGATAATCTTAGGTATTGGCCCTGCAGTGCTACTGTGAAGATTGGTCAAATTTGGTCAAAGGGGAGCGGCACTTCACATACAAAAAAGATCTTCTATGGGGTGGAACTCGATGACGTTATATCTCGATAACCGCTGGGCCGATTTTCATTATTATTTTTTTGTTTTGTTCGTATTGCTGTATTTCAGGTTTAGGCAGAAAGAAAATTCCACCAAGTCGATTCATTCTCATTTCTCGCATTTTACGAAAGAACTTTAGGTAAACCTGAGCAATACAATTCCTGTGCACGGGCAAAACCGGGCGGGTACAGCTTCTTCGACAGTCTTAGAATTGGAAGTCAAAGTTTTTAAAATTTGTAACATTGATCTAAATAATGCATTGTCCTGAAAGTCAATAATATTGTCTAGGCAATACGATTTTTGGAAAAACAAAAAATGTTGTGTACCACCACAGAGCATTCGAATAAAAACAGTTTATCTATTTAACTATTTTGCACTACGAAGTGTGCATGGGCTACGCTAGTTAATTATATTTATTTCCAATAATAATAGAGTACACAAACCTAATTTGAAGTCAATCGGATGAAAAATAAAAATTTTCAGCAAAGTTCAGCATCTGTACATTTGTTTGCCTGTGTCAGTTTTTCTAAATTTGTAAAAAATTACTTTACAATGGTTACATGCCAAATCTTGACATCTACATTGCTCTTCCGCTACATCTTTTAGCCTAAATCCTTTTTAATGTCTTGCCTGTAGTAGCAAGTAGAACTTTCCAACAGTGTGTGGAAAAATAAGACAAACAACGTTCAGATGAGTCGAAGAAAATTATAGCATTAATTTCAACTGCAGAAGCACGGAAGTAAAGCATAGGCTTAAAAAATTGTTTGAACGAGGTGTAAATTCTATTATAAGACAAATTTGATCCACGGTGTATTTACAAAAAAAAAATAATGAATTTATCGCCTTATAATAATTACAAAGTTATTTAAATAACATGCTTCCCGTAGCAAAAATTCTCCCCGGAATTTGTGCCCCCCGTACCCTTCCCATAGTACGCCACTGGTTAATTCCATCAGTGATAAAAGAAATCCTATCCGCGATTTCATTCAGCTATTAATCACTTAACACTCAGTATATGGATTGGGAATATGTAACGCAAAATCCACCCCCGGACTATATTTATTCCCTTTTCGGAATTACACACAAAGGGCAGCTTATCACAAGGATTGACCCGTTCAGCACAGATATATATTCGCATTTTGTTTTTATTCCCTTCACGCGTTCAATATTCAGTAAAAAAAATCACGAAGACGATGGGGGGGAACAAAATCTCCATAAAGTAATCAGTTCCATTCAATAGCAATCATACGAATGCCCAACGAATACAAATAAATAAATAAATAAATAAATAATTCATTAAATCAAACTCACCTCACTGCTGGCACTTCCAGGATATCCCATTCGACGGACATATAAAACTCCGACAGATCAACTCCAACATCGACTATATTGCTGCCCTGCTGTTCATCCATGTGCCGTAAATCCACCTATTCAATTCGGTCGTCATTGGATTCCGATTCAATTGAAGGCGTATGTGATTTCGTTTCATTGTCGATTGGATCACAATTGGTCGATAGATGGGAAGAATAGAAAATATATATTTTAGAATCTTCATTCAGCAGATTTTCGACAAACATTTAATTTATTTCAAACTAAGATAAGTATATATATTTTTTTCTTATAATAATATTGTTTTTTTTTTTTTTTTTCTTGTAATAATAAAAAAATGAAGAATGAAAGCGAGAAAGCATGCAGTTTCATTTTTTTTTATTTAATCATTTTTTTCAAATAATTTTTTTTTTGAAGATTTAGATTTTTTTTTTGTTCCAAATTAGAAAAATTAGAGAAAAAAAAATAAAACAGAAGAAGTAACAACATAAAATTCATTGAATAAAATAGAAAACTCAAAAGACTGTATGTTCATTTTTATTTTTGTTGTATATTTCCATAGAAATATTCAATTTAAGCTAAATTTGCCTCATAACGTTACACGTTTCTTTTCTAATTTAATGTTAATTTTTTTTTAAGATTTTTTTTTTACCCGTTCAACTTGTAATAGAACTTGGTTATTTTATTTTTGGTAAATTATAAACAAGAGAAATAAAAAAAAGAAAACTGATAAATGTACGATAAACAAAAAAAAAAAACAAATATCACAATTTTATGGAAATTTAAAAATAATAAAACAATAAATTCGTTTTTGTAAGAAAATAAAAGAAATTAAATTTTTCGCGAAACAAAGACCAAAGAGGGTAAATAAAAAAATTAAATAATATGTAATGAAGCGGGTATATATAGACTTTTTTTTTTCTTATTATTATTTAACACTTGTGTTTCGAATTTATTTACTTTGGTTTTTGTTTTAAAATTAACGCAGCAAACACATTGACATTTTGCAATAAAAAAAAAATCGTATATAAACAGAATAAGAACACAAAATTAAACATTCACATTCTCATCCAAACTGAAGTGCATTCAGGAAGAGATACAAGTGCATGCCTTAGGTACGAGTACGAGTAAGAAAAAAAAAATTCAAAACATTTAGGTACACAAGATGCAACTAAGAGTGTATTGTATCTATTATTTGTTAAGTGGTTTCACAATGCAAAGATACTTGACAGGAATATTCACAGTCGCATACACATGCATTTTGAAGTGCGGATCATACTCGACTATAAAAACTAGATGAATATAGATACATTTTGCATTCGCATTCATATTTCATGAGAGACAGGGACTTTAACATGCGATGAGACTTAAAAAAACAAAACAGCAGATACGGATATGGATATTCATGCGTCATTTTTTTACACATTCACTCAGACATTAGTTTGCATTCGATTTTTCTTTTTTAAATCAATTTTTTCATTCTTTTAAGAGGAAAAATGAAAATAGATGCATTCAAAGAGGGACGTTAAATTTGTTTTTCTTTAATGTTGACAAAGTTCAGTGTTGTGACAGTGCATGAAAGCAAAAAAAACTTAAAATAAACCATGGGCATGGGAGTTCAATGCAATCCAATAGAACTAACAGAAAATGAAGTCAAACAAAATATAAATTCGTGATTCATTCAGTAAATCGATATTTTGAGAGTGGTCCGGTATATCCTGTTTGCAGGACTTTCTATTGAGTGTGGGTTTGGTGCAATTTATTTTTATTTTCAAGTGTTGCAGGCACATACATTCAAGAGACATATAGCTTTTCTGTTTTTAAAGAAATTTTAGAATTAAAAATAAATTAAAAGGTTAATTGTAATCATATTATATACAAAATTAGGCTTAATAATTGTAATTAAAGTTGAAGATTGTGCAGAACAATCGTTTGAATTTTTTTGAATTAAATGTTAAATCGGCCATCATGTACAACTCATCCACGAAATAGTAGAACTTCAGACCAACTCATAAATCAGACATTTTGTCCGCCATTATTTCCTGGTGATGGCTCGCTTGGCTATTGGCAAGGGCTTCAAGCTCTTGTATATCATGTTTGGATATCTTTCTGCACGGCCCTACTCTTTCCTAGAAGCCAACCCATTGCAACAAATTTGATGTGGATGAAATGTCCATAGATGAGTTGGTCTGTATGTAAGATGTTCTGTCCATGGATGGCGAAATAAGGATTGATCGCATAAAATTTTCTAAAATGCCACACATCACAATAGAAAAATATTCATAAATAAAATATAAAAACACACGGTACGATTGACCGCATTTGAAGATCTCGTTTTCAAAATCTTACATAACAAAATTTCGTATTAGTAAAAATCAAAATCTTGTTATATCAAAATCTCGAAAACTAGAATCTCGCATACATGCTGCCCCCCTGCGTGGGGCACTGTTGGATTTGAAGTAGGCGCGAGGTTTGATTTGGTTATAAGAAGTTTTGGTTTTGATCCCGAAATTTCTCATAAAAATATAAAAATCATAAAATATGGAAGAGTTGATTTGGAATTTTAATTCTATGGCAACGTTTTTTTTATTATTAAACAAGGAAATATACTAAAAAGGTAATAAAATAAGTATAGTAAGAAAAATATGATTCCAGCATTTATAATTACATTTTTATTGGTGTATGAACATCCACATTTCCCTTTTAGCTTCTTTTGAGATGCAAAATATTCATGGGAAATTACTCGCGATCTGGTATCACTGAACACAATAGTTTTTAGAAAAAAATATTTTTTCAAAACACGGTTAGTTCCAACAACAAAATATTTGTTGACAGTATTTTTGTTTTGGATTATTTATCCATATCCTTCGGTTAGTTGGTTGATGTTTAACGAGCTTGATTTTCAATTCAAATTTTTGTGGTGATGAGTTTTGTGTTCGGTCTGTTGGTGAATGTTTGTAAAAATTTTACATATTGGAAGATATTTCGTCTATTTTTGTGATAAGGTGGTAGATGTTGGGTGTGTTACTTACATTATGTATATATTTTTGAACAATTTCCCCTTTCTTCAAGATATTTTTAAAGTTTCTGCAAGACAGCAAGTTCTAAGGCCCCCGTTTATAGCTATCAGTAACACGCAACCGAAAAAAAAATAGTTTTGCTTTTTTGGAGCACTTCAACTTAATCGTCGAACTCAATATTGGTCTTAAAATGTTGCTTTTGAATAATAAAGTTAGTTCGTCAAAAAAAAATTAAGCAATTGTTGTCTACATTTTTTAGGAACCGAATTTAAATTTTTTTCCGTACGTAAAACTTGTTCTGTTCAAATTCTCACTCAATTCCACAACAGGTTTCACTGAAATCCTATGATATCCTATGGTTAAATGTTTCAGTTTCTTTCTGTTTCGTGTTTTTGCTGATGCATTTTACGGATAGCTATAAACGACGCCTAACGTAAGAGTAGTGTAAGTTATCATTCATGAAACAGGAAACGTAACGAAAAGTAAACACTCATTGCACTCCAAATTTCTCAGGGAATAACAAAAAAATTTATCGAATTGAAAGTGTTTCAAGTTTAGTTATGCTTAATGCATGGAAAGACATTTTTAACAGTTTTTTTTTTGCATATTGTAAGTTCTTAAGCGATAGTTACACTTAAAAGTTGAGAATCGTAACGAAAAATGAAACACTATTCGATGACAAATTTCTCAGGGAACAACTAAAAAATTTAGCGAATTGAAAGTGTTTCAAGATTAGTTACGATTTTACTCATAGTCAAGCATTAGCAAAGCGGTCTTTAGTAAAATGTTTCACTTTTCGTTATGTTTATTGAATCGACATTGTACTTCTTATCAGCAGTTTGTCTTTTTTTTGGATGACCTCATATCCGGCAAGTTATACCTCGGCCTTGTATAAAAAACATATCAAATCACAGGTACGAAAATCTTAAAGAGTAGATAAAATTTTTCTCAAAATTGTTAAAGCCATTTTTTGAGGAAAATCTTTATTAAGTGTTGGTCTAGGTTGTTGTTTTTTTTTTGGTTTTGTTGAAAGTGTCTGCCAGCTGACAACAGCCAACACAGAACAAGCTTGAAAAATCTTTACTAAGTCTAGTGTTGGGTCTTGGTTGTTTTTTTTTTCTGTTTTGTTGAAAGTGGCTGTCAGCTGAGAAACTCCAGCACAGAACACACTTAAACCAGAATAGGTCCATCGTGATACCACGAAAAAAGATCATTGGAGAAAAATTGTCTCTAAATACTCGTTGAACCATTTTGAGCTTTTTATAAAGCGTAAGAGGCTTTTGATATCTATGTTTGTGAAATCATCTAAGTCGTTGTAGTTGTAGGAAGGCTCCTAAGTAAGGCTTGATGGGAGAGAGCGGGGCAGGAACAAAGAAGGTGAGAAATAGTTTCCTCCTCCTCTTCATCCATACAGCCTCTACAAAAGTCATTTGCGAAGAGGCCTAGTACAGCATGCTTTGCTATTAGACAGTGCCCAGTAATGACACCTATTGCACTGTCGATATGCTGTCTGTTGAGAGAAATAAAATTCTTAGAGCGTTTTAATACCAACTTAGGCCAAATTTAATGACATTTTTTTTGTGTGTAGTGATCAATTTGGGCTTATTGGTCTTTATTTTTGAATGCGAATATTAGGCTAAATTTGTTTTGTTGCTAAACTTGTAGTGCAACTTGTCTACCTAAGATTTGTGCTCTTGATAGCATGTAGCTTTAATTTTTATTTACAAGTAGTGATTGGTATTCCCAAGGTGCTTTTATCCGGCTGGATGGGCTGGGTTGTTCCTTATCTGACGAGTTCAATTACAATTCCCTGGAATGTCTCTATGCCCAGGCACGTCTCATCCAGCTTGGAGTTGATAATTCGACCATTAAGCAGTAGATTAATCAATTCACAAAGTGAGCTGTCAACTTCAGGTCTGAAAGCGCTTCTGCTATCGCTGATGTATTGACTTTGTTTTAAAGCACCCTCTATGTCAAAGAAGGTAACCATTGTGCACTTCTTATGGAACAGGGAATATTCGAAATCACGTACAAGAGAGTAGTCGTCTAAGACCCATCATCTTTCATGGAAGGAAGCTAGGTGTTAGATTAGAAGAGAGAATTTTCCTAAAGCCTTGAAGCCCCAGAGGCTTCTTCAATTTCGTAATAGAAGAGTCTCCAAGAATTACTTTTGGCTTATTTTAATTTTTTCTTGTATATATTTAGTGATGCCTTGAACAAGTTCCATTCTAACGCGTTTCTCGTACTTTTGGCAGTATTGAATAGTTTTCTACATTTATTTCTAAGAGGACCTATAGATCTGCATTCCAAGAATGCAGCTTTTTCTCACCCCTGAGTTGAATCAGATAGCCGTAAGAAGTCATCGCTTTATTGAGAGCGTACTTGAGATTCTTAACCAAGCTGTCAAGTTCTTGGGGGTTGCTGGGAGGGTTTATGTGATTTGGAGTAACTGAATTTTTTAAACTTGCCCTGTATATGAGCCAATCAGTCTTGCGGAAGTTCCTAAAAACTGGTGGGCTTATAGAGTCTACATAATAAAGAAAATTTAAGGTACCCGTGAATTCTAGACCCTGTGTGCTGTGTGAACTACAGTCTTTATTCTACAATTCAATCGATACTAGTCAGTAGCTAGTTGGAATCCTTCATAAGGCCGGCCTAAAGCATTCTTCAGAATGGGGATAAAATGTATGTTCTGGAAACACTACGAAATGAAAATAAAGTACGTATGTAAATGATGTCCCATAATTCACGCAAAATATGTAATTTTGATGGAAACTAAAGATTTCTAAAGCTGATACTGATTGGGGTTATGTATGGAATAGCACATCGAAAAAATGGCCGCCACGGCTTTGCTGGCAAGTCCGTATTCTTTTATTGAAATTTTCTATGACCGTTTCGCATAAATGTGGCTGAATTTCATTAATATGCCTCCCAATTTTCTCCTTCGAGGCGTTGGTGGTCTTGGGTTGTTTGCATAGACCTTCAAAAAACCCCAAAGAAAAAAGTCCAATGGCGTTAAATCGCAATATCTGGATAGCCAATTTTGATCGTAAAAACGGCCGATTACACGATTAGGAAATGACTCATGCAGTAATTGAATTGTTTCATTGGCTGTATGGCATATGGCAACGTCTTGTTGAAACCATATGTTAGTTACATCCATATCTTGTAATTTAGGTACTAAAAACTGGGTTATCATGTCACAATATGCCGCATTTTCGAAGAAGAATGGTGCCAAATTTTGTTTCTCAACAATTACTCGTGGGTTTTCTGAACCCCAAATGGGACAATTTTGACGATTAACGAAGACATCAAGATGAAAATGGGCTTTATTTTTGAAGATGATCAGGATCCACTTGTTATTGTTCCAAAATCCATTCAATGAACTCTCTTCGCGCACCAATGTCTGTAGTCTTCTGTTCTTGAGTCAATTGAACTTTGTAAGCATGAAGTTTTAAATCTTTCGTGAGAATTCGCTGTAGAGAGCTCATTGAAATTCCGAATTCTTGACTACGAATTGATGTTTCTGGACTGTCAGCAATACTCTTGCGAACCGCTTCGATGTTTTCTGGACACCCAGATTGTTTAAAATCACTAATTGATCCAGTTTCCCTGAATTGTTCAATTTTTCTCTTCACGGTTGATGGCTTGAAATCACTATGCAATATTTTGTTTGGAAATTGCGAACTGTAGCTGACAAACCTTCATTATTTTTAAAATATTGGTCAACAATGAAAATGCGCTGTTCTTTTGTATAGCGCTCCATTTCTACTATCCCCGAACTGTCAGCTGTCACATTGCCATCTTTTTTTTATTGGCATCACTGTACCTACTATTAAATGGCGCAAAATTAAAATTTTGCGTCAATTATAGGACCCGTTTAGAATAAAGGAATCTTTTCCATTTATTGACAATATAAGCAGATTAAGACAGTTCACAATTAAAAAGCGTTCTTGGAAGGAAACGCCCCTGAAAAGTAGGCGTGACACAGTTAAAAACCTAGTAGAAAAAACTGGATCACTAAAATAATGTCGAAAAATATGTGTTTTCCTGCAAAGTGATTGCTTTTAAAGCTCGTCTTCAACTACGAAGGATTTTACATAAAAGTCATACATTTTTGGAGATCTTAAAAAGAAGATATTTAAAATTTCAAAAACATTACTCTAACAATTTACTACAATTTAATACCCCAAATCAATCAGCTATCCGCTAGTCTCTTGCACTGCCATGTTCCCGTGTAGAAAAAGATAAATTCGAAAATTTATTTATTCATTGTACACAGTGGTGTTGTAACCCTCGACGAATTGCAGTAACGTGACATCCTGCAGTACTAGATGTTATATTGAACAAACATCACAACCCTACACAGTTGTACATGTACACGCCATGAAATGTGAAAATACTAATCGCTTAGATAAATTCAAAACCTTTACAATTGTGCAGTAAAAGCAGGATGTAGCGAAGTTATTTGCGAAAACATTCGACAGACAGTTTTGCATAAATCTGGATACATATAAGCGAAAGGCATCACAAGGACCCTTTGCAATGAAATCGATGAATAAAATTACATATGCATGCAAAGAGTCTGATATTGACAGGAAGGATAAAATTGTTGTCATGACTGGAACGGAACTCTACAAAACAAATTGCGAATGTACTATCTGCTTAAACAGTCTAAGGGTGTACGACAAGTGCGAACGTTTTTTTTTTATTTCTTATACATTTTTCGCTGATGGGTTGTGTTTGTAGTAATCTTAATAATTGATAGGATGGTAGCTTTTAAGTGACCGTAAAGGATTTATAAAGTTTTGAATTGTTGTCACTTTGTTTTGTTTTCGAATGACACTGTTCAATTTCGAAATTAAATATTTACAATCTCAATCTTAATAGCTCCTGCATTTTCTCGTTAGCAAATATTTGGTAATTTTCTTGAAAGGAAATTCTTAACAATAGAAGGAAAAACCCGTAGGTACAGCTAGGAAAATGAGGGGCTTTTCACGTTTGTCTAATGAAAATTTCTTCTTAATCCCCAAATCTCCTTCGTTTCATTCGTCAACCCTTAGTCATTTGTTTTCTTAGAAAATTGAAATGCCATAAACAAAGGAAAATCAAAGACAAAGACATGGCATGCCATAAGCGATTATGGTATTGAAACATGTATAAATTTAGGGGTTAGGAGCAGGAGGTTATTTTGAAAGTCCCTTTACAAACTTTGTTGGATGCATGCAGCAGCTGCAATCCTTTTACTCTGGGGCATGGCCTTGTGTGAAACAATAAACTCGGCCAAGGTAAACAATAACCAAAATCTCTCATAAATCACTATAAATACTCATCAGGATATATTGGGATTGAATAAATTTTCACGCTGATGGGTTAACTGTGAGTGACATGATTGGATTAATGACTAAATGGACTGTGAATTTTTGATTTTGCTATATTTGCAATGGAATGAAAAATAAGCTATATAGCTATACATTTTTTGAACGTTCGTCTTTACAGGTTGACGTTGCGTTGGAGCAATCGAAAATAATTCCACGGACATTTTTTATGTCGAAAAAGGTTTAAGACAACGTTGCGCTATAGAGCTATAATAAAACTGTTTTAAAACATTAAAGCAATTAATATGAAACTGCCACAAGTCAACATCAGAGTTAACATTTTTTCAAAAGTTATTTTTTGAATAAAAAAAAAAAAAATAAATAGGTGGCGCAACAGACGCACGGTAGACACCCTAGGCCTAGCTTCTCGCAATCATTCGTTTGTGTGAGTTTCTATTTTTGGGACGAATGGAAGGGACTTACAATTTTATGCCGAGTCCGAACGGCTGAATTAAGAAGCTTTTTCAGGACAGTTATACTCTCGGATGTTTGTCAGTCGTTCGCGAGAGGTGGCGCAGTAGATAAAACCTTAAGATGTAATTTGTGTTTTTCCGGGGATCGAACCAGGGATCCCTCGCACAGTAGTCCAGCACACTAACCACTGCGCTACTGCACCCATTATTTTTTTAATGGTGAACACAATATTTGGTCTACACAGCAAAACTCACTCCTGCGGAATTGACCCCCGACACTAAAAATGATCACTAATACCGCGCGTTGAAACTATCGGGAAAACGCGACAACCTAACTGTGGGGCGTTTGCAAAGATTGAAGCTGCCGGCGATGAAGTCAATTTAACAGTTAAAAGTTGATTTGAGGTAAGTACTTTTTGCCATTTTACGATGTATTAACGCCAGAACAACGCGTGCAAATTGTGCAAACTTATTTTGAAAACCATGGTTCGGTTCGCCAAACTTATCGTGTTCTAATTCAGTCGTTCGCTCCTATGTGAATGGTCCTTTTTTGACGTGTTTTCTATTCACTGGTTAAATTTTATATTTAGTTATTCAAAATGTTCACCTAATTGATTTCTAAGCATTTATAAATTAAATAATTAACAAAAATATTGCAATGCAGTTGAACCTAGACAAACTACTCCAGCTGTCAAACAAAAATCCAACTTGTATTGTGTAAATTTCGAGGGAAAATTTCGGAAAAGTACTATCGATTCAAATAAAGATTGTTTTCGTTTTATGCAACAAAAGTGATCTAGGGTAAGAAAAACTGTTCTTTTTCTTTTGCCAATCGAATAGATAAAAAAAAGGTTTGGTGATGAAATCTCCTTTTCAAAAAAGCCCTGTGCTGAAATCCCTTACTCCAAAAGACCCTAAGAGAAAATCCCCAGTGACATAATCCCCCATTTTTAGATTTGTTGTTATTAATTATTTCACCGCGACACTTAAAAATTGTTTTAAATAGTGAGATACGTATGGGGGCATGTTGCCCCCTGCAACCCCCTGCTTTGGGTCACTGTAGGATTTGGAGTAGGAGTAGTAGGAGATTTTGCAAAAAGAGAAAAAAAAAATTAGAGATTATGTCCAATAAGGGATTTTGGAAAAGAGGATAACGTAGGGATTCACAAAAAAATTTACCGATTTAGCCTGAAACCACTTTCAAGAGCAATTTGGTTACAGACAAAAACAAGACGTTATTTCAATGAAAAAAAAAATTGGCATGTAAATGTCCATGCTTCGGTGGTTTGGTCCGAGGTTTTGCTCGCCGGATCCAGGATTTGTCCAAAGAAATACCAAACTTTGGTTAAGAGGTCCTCTTTATTTCAGTAATCAACTTAAAAACTACTGTCTTATGATTAACTTAACCATGATTAGATTGGATTAGGCCCACCGACAAGCGTGGTTCCGATCTGCGGAACCAACGACAAGTGTGGCTCCGATCTTAAGCAGGACAGCCAAAGATGCTGACACTGGACACTGCTGATTTAAGGCCAGCTTCCTTAAGGAAAAATAGCCACCAAAAATTCAGAAGACTGGCCGAAGTCAATTTCTATGAGGGAGCTTTATTTGGTAGACAAGGTCCCCCCGAATGGCAATTTCATTCGGGTACTCATGCCAATTTCGTCCACTTAGTCAGTGTGACTTATAAGTGGCGAATGAAAATCTCTTATATCACATAAAAGTCTGACGAACGGGGACATTTCGTTACACCACGTTTGCTACATTTACGAACAAAAAAATTGCTCATTTTGCGATTACAAGAGAAGGATAATTAATTTTTAAGTTTCAAAAGAGTTTAAAATTAAATGAGGAAATTTACAATTCCAAAACCATGGTGTTCGTGGCAAAAAGGCTAGATTTGGACTTGTTTTCTTAAAACTTGAACCGGATTTTTCAACAGGGACGCTACAAAAGTAGAGCGACAGGGACAGCAAACGACACCGAATTTCTTGCCGCTCTTTTGACATTTCCTTTCAGTAAGGTTTGCCATTTCATGATCGAAAGATATACGAGCCAACAACGAGTAAAAATTATTAAAATTTACTACCGAAATTCGGAGTCAGTGGCCTTAACGTTAAGAGCGCTACGTCCAATTTATGGTCGTCATAATCGTCCTAGCAGATCAACAATTGAGCCTGAGCGTCTAGTGGAAAAATTTGAATCCACAGGCACAGTACAAACTGTTCCCATGCCAGTGAGACAAAGAAGTGTCCGAAGTGTCGAGAATATTGCTGCCGCTGAGGCTTCAGTTAAAGAAAGCCCAAATGTGTCTCTCACACGCCGTTTACAAGCGTTGGGCATCTCTGTGACGTCGTTGTGGCGAATTTTGCGAAAAGATCTTGGCCTACATCCTTACAAGATTAAATTGACGCAAGAACTGAAGCCGCTTGACCACCAGAAGCGTCGTATGTTCGTGAATTGGGCTGAGCAACAACTTGAAAATGATTCGGATTTTCATCGAAAAATCATCTTCAGCGATGAGGCTTATTTCTGGCTGAATGGCTTCGTCAATAAACAAAATATGCGGTACTTCATGAGTCATCATTGCATCCCGAAAAAATTACCGTTTGGTGTGGTTTATGGGCCGGCGGCGTCATTGGGCCGTACTTCTTCCGTGATGATCAAGACCGGCACGTTACTGTGAATCGCTACCGTTCAATGATAACCGAATATTTTTGGCCCCAATTGGATGATATGGACTTGGAGGACATGTGGTTCCAACAGGACGTCGCCACAAGCTACACAGCGAATGCCACAATCAATTTATTGGAAACCAAGTTTGGAGAACGTGTTATCTCACGAAATGGTCCAGTCGCTTGGCCGCCTCGGTCGTGCGATTTGACGCCGTTAGACTATTTCCTGTGGGGCTACGTCAAGTCTATGGTCCATGCCAACAAGCCAGCGACGATTGATGAACTTCGTACGAATACCGAACGTGAAATTGCAGCAGTATCGGCCGATTTATGCTTGAAAACCGTCGAAAATTGGGTTCAGCGTCTGGACTTCTGCAAGCGTACCCGTGGTGGCCATGCAAAAGAAATCGAGTTCCATACATAATGGCATCGAACATACTTTCACAGGAATAAAGAATTTCATTGATATCCAAAACCGTTTTTGTTTTATTTAAAAAAAAACTTTTGTAGCGCTCTTATTGAAAAACCCTGTACAATTTGATAGATTAAATCGAATAAGAAATAGAGTTACCAATGCCAAACAATTGACAAAATGTTACCGAGCCATTTCCCAACATTTTCGTATACTCTCATACACATTCATCTCAAATCACTCTATCTAAAAAACCAAGCTAAAAACCTCCTTTCAGAAAACACCACCAAACGAGCAAAAATCAAAAAGTGCATAACAAAACTATAAAAAGGTTACTCCAAACGTAGTTTGTCCTAGTATAGTCCTTACCATTGTAATCGTGTACAGCACACAATCCAATTTAAAAAAGAAAAAGTCGGGAGTCCTCTAGCTTACCCCCAATTCGATTCGAAGTGCAATAGTCATTGCAATCGTTTTTATTCTTTAACGATTGAATGCGTTCTATTTATATAAAGTACTCGGCTATCTCTTGAGTGCATTTTCTTTAAGGACGTCTACCATTTTGCTATTACGAATGCACTTCACAGATGAGAGCAAATTGTAAAATTATAATTCTATCAAATGAACGCCCAATAATCATTGAGGGGATAAAGTTTGATTTTTTTTTCATTTACTATAGTGTTGGGTAATTTTTAAGCATTTTCTTTTGTTTACCCGGAATAATGTAGGTACACATTGCAGTGAAATAGGAATTCTCCAATTAGCTTATCACATCGGAAAATTTTGGAAATTCATATTTACTCATTGAATTGGTGGTCATTTGGTCATTTGAACCGCATTCGGAGTGCCGTTTTTCTATTTTAATGAATTGATGGGTGAATTACATACAGTACATGCTCGATATAGTGAATATCGGTAGAATGAATTATTCAGTCATAGAGAATGGAAAAAATGTATACAAAAAACTCTACACAGTTAAAAATAAAAATACAGTCAAAATCAAAATCTCGATTTGGGGAAATGAAATGACAGCATTTTTTTTGAAGAATATTCCTGTTGTGAGCTCTATAAATGAAAAGGGGAATCAATACAGCAACTCAGACTTTAGCTTAAATATTTTGACGGTCACAGTGAATAATTTTATATGGACATTTTCGCAATTGTGACTTTGTAAAAGTTAGCCAGGACACTAAAAATGGTTATTAGTACCTCGGATTGTGAATATGTTTGAATTGTATTATGTTTAAATAAACACAGAAAAAAAAACAAAACATTCTTGGGTCCTCTCAGACTGAACTTCAGCGCGCACTCGATCGGTTTGTAGCCGTTTGTGTTGAAGCTGAGATGAAAGTAAATGTGAACAAATCTGAAGTGATGGTCGTCTCTAGAACGCCTGTTCAAGGCACTCTGCATGTTAGTGGAGTCCCATTGAAACAGGTGGAGAAGTTTAAGTATCTCGGGGTCTTATTCACGAGTGATGGAAGGAGCAATGCCGAGTTTTCCTGTAGGATTGGTCAGGCTGGATCGATTTTGAGACAGCTTGGTCATTCTGTTATCAGGAGGACTGAACTTGGTGTCAAAGCTAAGTTGTCAGTCTTTAATTCGGTGTTTGTTCCAACTCTTACCTATGGTCATGAGGTTTGGGTAATGACCGAAAGAATAAGATCGCGAATACAAGCTGCCGAAATGAGATTTCTCCGCTGTATTGCTGGTGTGACCCGTAGAGATCGCATTAGAAATACTAGAATACGTGAGGAACTCAATGTCGAGCAGCTACTTCTCCGGACGGAGCGATCCATGCTTCGGTGGTTTGGTCATGTTAAACGCATGTCCCCGACCAGGATTCCACGACGTGCTATGGAATTCGTACCATCGGGCAGGCGTCCCCTAGGTAGACCCAGGATGAGATGGTTAGATCAAATTCATAATCTCTCCTCTACCCGTATGGGGATTGCTCTTGATGATTTAGAGTCGATGGCGGAGGATCGAGAGCTATGGAGGGTCCACTTGAGCAACCTACACCCGCAACCCACTTAATGGACGGGCGGACCATTGAAAAAATGAAAAAAAAAAATGAAATGAAAAAAAAACCAATGTAACAATTTTTTTTTAATCAAATTTAACTTTGGAAATATTCTCGAAATAGTTACCAACCTCGATAAAGTAAAGTAAATCCTGGATGGTATAAGTTCACTATATCGAGCGTCTACTGTATTTTTATTTTTTTAGGAAAAAAAGCTATTAATAATGTTTTATGTTCCTTTATGAGTTCTTCAAATTAATTTTCTAATTATTTAAATTAAAATGAGTTTATTTTTATAAATTGTAATACATATTGTAGTTATGAAGGGTAGAAAAAGTAGGGAGAGTTTAGTGATTGTAATAATATTCAAAATCTTATCCGCTGAAAAATGTGAGAAATGCAAAACGCAAATGAGTTCTTTTATAGTTATCCTTGAACAAATTATTTGTAGAAGTATGTTTCTAAAAATGATATAAGTTTGTCCTGGATTGCTAGTTTTGTGTACAGGGCCACTGTCTTCGGTTATAGCGCCTTTAAGCTTAAACCTTGCTCGCAGTCGCTTTTCGAGTCGAGGTGTAGAGTCTGTGGGGTATTTTTACTATTTTAGAAAGACTTCTCTAAAGGGTTCTGAGCTCGCAAGCTAAATTAAACCACATAAGTTCTTTCAGTCCTAAAATGATAAGACACTTCATTCAAAAAATGCTGGCTTATTTATACTCACAGGTTTTGGTAAAGATACATAAATATACCGAACCTACATTGATTCCCGAACCAATATCTCATATTCCAGCCAATTAGCATTATTGCGCGGCCAGGACCCAACACTCCAAATGTGCGACGCTTAGTCGACACAGATTTGTTGCCGCTCATGTTTATATTTTGTTATCCTTTACCCTCGAATTTCGATGCATCGGGTCGGTGTGCCATCAGAGTAGGTAGTATGATTCTTCTATATTTTGTTTATCACTGAATAAACTGTCAAAAAAAAGATCGTGTTTATTTTTTTAGCTCAGACATATCAGAGCTCAGAATTGGTGTTTTTTTTTTTCGTTCAGAAAATGATCAGAGCGCTCTATGAGCTCAGTATAAATTTACTGAGCGGACAAAGTCGTGATACAAGGCTGACTTAAGTCACTCTTAAGTTAATAATTTCGTAAATCTATTCACCAACGGTTATTAGTGCAGATTTACGAGCGCTCGTGAACGAGCGGTCCCAATCCCAACCACTCCTAAGTTAAAAGCGATTCGTTGTTCGAATTCGAACATGAAGGCAGAGCGTGCGCTGTCATATTAGGTACGTATTTAACTTAAACAAATATGACATTTTGAGATTTGGGTATTGCTATGTATGAATTTTAATTTTATCTTTAGTTTATTAATTTTTTATTATCAATAAAGATAATTTTAGAGATTCTGGCAACAAAGGTAAAAATCGTAACCGAGGATCAAATTATCCAATGGATATAGGCACTTGTCGATGACAGCTGATGTCGCGAGAATAAGCGAGTTAGAAAATGTGAGGATTTTCAAGCATAAACACAATCCTAATAATGCTTGGTTAATAATTTGCTTAATATTAAACTTAAGAGTCTCGTAGCCTTATACAGTAGACGCTCGGTATAGTGAACCTCTGTATAGTGAACTATCCAATATAGTGAACCACGAAAATTTTACACAGACTACTCTAAATAGTGAACTATGAAAATCTCGATATAGTGAACTCAGCTTTTTTTCGCATAATTCGACGAAAAATGTTCTAGTTTTGCAAAACGCTTGGCCTTGGATGTCAACTATTTTTCAGAACAATTTATGTACTGTTCATTTGTGTGTGTTTTTTTTTTCAAGGTTAGGTTAGATAGCTGTCCCAAAAACAGGACGCAGGAACTGGCCAGAATATTACAGGTGGGAATTCTATTGGTACATACGAATTTCTTTTAAAGAGAAATATCTCCGTGCATCTTAATGTGCCAGGAGGTCATAATGATGGCTGAAGCAGTTAACTCAGTTGGTTAAAAATGTTTGCATTTAGCATCTCCTGGTGGCGGTTTGTCTTCGAGTATGGACGGAGGGTAACCGTAGCAGTCTACCCCCTGTCTATTGCCTCTGACAGTCAACCACTGAGGAGAGAGAGACTGATGCATGGCAGAAATGCGTCGTTGAATTTGTTCCCTTGCTTGACCAAAAGTCAGTGGATGATTGTCTACTGGAAGAAAAGGATGGAGGGTAACCGTAGCACTCTGCCCCGTTTATTTTCTTTGACAACCCGTCCAGGAGACAAAGACTGTTGCTGACCAGAAGTGCTTGATTGGAGCAAACAATCATACTGCTTGCTACTGAAAAAAAAGTTTAGAGTTTCTCCTTCACGGAGAGCAAAGACGAAGGGTGACCGAAACAGTTTAACCCCCGTTTATTGGCTCCTGTTTAGAGTGTTGAAACGAAGTTGACTGATGTAGTTAGCTCCTACAGTTGGCGGTTAGTCTTCGACAACGGCGAACAAGACACAAATGAAGGTGAAAAATTATTTTTTTTGTTTTTTTTAATTTAATTATTGAATAAAACTTATATTTATTTCTGTGTTTCTCAAAAAAATATCTTCATCTCTGTGTTTTTTAAAGATTAATACAATTTTTTTTTTGTTATTTTAGTTTTTTGAAATAAAAATTTAGGTAGGGATATGTTCATTTATATCAAATTAAGATTACTTCAACATTTAAAAACTCCCGCTCGAAATAGTGAAGAATTTCGATATAGTAAACAAGCCTGGTTTTTATTAGTTCACTATATCGAGCGTCTACTGTAATTCAAACACAATCAATCTGACTGATAATAATTTGTAACCTTCACTATAAATATTTAAGGTCACAATAACAAATTTTACATACAAAATATCTCCATTGTGAGTTCGTTAAATTTTACCTGGGCGCCCTAAAAATGATTATCACATAATATTGCTCAATAAGTTGACTCGTCGTTGTTTTAAAGTGAGTTTCGTCGGTTAACAAATTAGAATAGATAAGTAGATACAGTCAAAAAATTAGACTTTTGGCAGTACTTAATATAATTTGCACAAAAATATTACAGGAATGATCCTCTAGCACTGACTGTAACCTATTTTTCTTACAGTGAACGCTTTTCTCTCAGCAATTTATTGTACAAGCCGCAAAATCCATAAGTTTGGCGTTTATACAAATCCCAGAAGGTCAGTACCTAATATTACATTTTTATTAACCTTCTGTCCACGACACTATAGGATATCGATTTTTATTAATTGATTTTAGTTGATAATTTAATTTTTATTTTCGTGAAACTAAAAAAAATTAAATTATATGCAGCACCATCACAACAATAAAAATTTTTATAATTTGCGCGCATACATTTCAAGATCAAATATTAATATTAGTTGGGTTAAAAGAAAAAGGAAAAAAAAAACAGCATGCAGCATATCCGCATGCAGAATATAGGTAGTTAAAAAGTATTCAACAAAAAAAAAAAAAAAAAAAATCATATGGGAATAAAACTAACTAAGAGTATCAATTTTCATTCGTTTTATTTATGCTGGTCATTATTTAGTTTTAATAGTTTATTACTTTACGTGTTTTATTTTGAGTGTGTCGTGTGTATGTGTCATCGTGTATCGATGTGTGTTTGGTGCAAAAACCAAAAACTGAGGTCAATCGTCGTTTTGCTTAAATTTTGTGTGCATTTTTCAATCAGTTTTTAATGTTAATGGAGTATATTTTTTTTTTATTAGATTTAATATGATTTTTGTTATAAAAAGGTATTTTTTTTTTCAAATTACTAATGAGGGTGTTTATTTATTTTTAGTGTTAATAATTTTTTCACTTTTAACCTGTGTGGTTTCAGTTTATTTTTATTTTTTTTTTGTTTAATCCTCTTTTTAAAAGAAAATGCCTAAAGCTGTAAAGAAATGAAAATTTATATTATACGAATAATTGACTAGGTAGGTACATAACAACGACATTCCCATGTTGAATTGAACTGCTAAAATGTTGCTTTTCAAAAATGCTGAACGACAGTGTTGTATCGGATAATATTGATCGCTGACATAAGAAGAATATGAATATTGTCCTGAATGTAAAGGATACTGAATGCGCGTTCAAACACAAAGTGTTGTTCATACCTCACAACAGAGTTTAGTGACGTAACATTTCAGACTAAAACAGATGCACTACACTGTTACTGTTTTTTTTTTGTTATATTTTATTTATGAATTTTATTAAATGTCTTGTTTATAATTGCTTTTCAACTGTTCACTAACTACCACTTAAGTATAATGTAAAATAATTGCAGCAATGCGTTACGTCCAATTGAAAATAAAAATTCAAATTAAATTGTGTGAATTTTGCAATCAACTTGGGGATAGTATGATATTTAAAATTTAATTTTATTATTTTTTTTTTTTAAATTGAGAGAATTTCCATTTAAAATTCTGGCAGATGGATAATTGAGAAATTAAGGATGATTTGGATTTTAAGATATTGAGATTTTTCAATAGAGATAAATGACATAAGTAAACTTGTAATAATGACGCCGTTTGTTTGTTTTCGATATATTTTGACATGCGAATATTATGACTGGAAAATGATTAAAAATGTCTGCGAGTTAGAATTTGGTACATTTTATTATATAAATTTATATATAGGTTTTTGCATTGGTGTTCATGTACACGTAGAGTTCAGTTATGTACCTAAGTATAATTTTGTATATAATATTATTCAACTTTCCATCTGCCTGTCTGTTCTTTAGACCCGCTAGTAACTCGAAATCGACTGTACCACTTTTGTCAGGATTGTTTCTTCATTTAAAAAAAATATGAAGTTCTCTGACCGGTGAAACTCTCTTTTCTCTTTTGCAAAATCAATAAATACGATATAAGTAATGAATGAGATTTCGTTATTAAAATGTGATTAATTTAGTAATGGCTTATTGGACTTGCAAACTAAATAAATCCATCCCTGATTTATTTGGTTTATAAATCATGTTTTTGAAGCCAAGTCAAAAACATATGTTATTTGATCACATGCGAACATCACATGAACAATAATTAGCCGTGTTTTTCTGAAACCTCGCCAACCAGTAGTTTGAACAATCCCCAGCAAACTGAAGCTACAGAAGGCAAAGACCACAATCATACCGGACCTCAAACGTCTTTTCATAAGCAGCCGGGAATATGGCTGGCGGGAAGTGAAGGTAGTCTTCATCCCTAAGGCGGGCAAGCCTAGGCATATGACTGCCAAGGATTTTTGACCCACAAGTCTAAAAAAAATAAATAAATAGATGGCGCAACAGGTGGAAGACACCCTAGGCCTAGCTTCTCGCAACCATTCGTTTGTGTGAGTTTTTATTTTTGGGACGAATGGAAGGGACCTACAATTTTATGCCGACTCTGAACGGCTGAATTGAGAAGCTTTTTCAGGACAGTCATACTCTCGCATGTTTGTCAGACGTTCGCGAGAGGTGACGCAGTAGAAAAAACCTTAAGATGTAATTTGTGTTTTTCCAGGGATCGAACCTGGGATCCCTCGCACATTAGTCCAGCACACTAACCACTGCGCACTGCGCACTGCGCCGACGCCATAAGTCTAATTCCAACGATGAAATATCTCTCACTAACGTGATCATGAGCCTGCTCAATGAAAGGAATATCAATGCGAGATTAGGTGACATTGCCCTACAACAAGTAACTGCCTCCAGAGGCACACCACAGGGAGGAGTCATTTCCTCCCTACTTTGAGTTCTCGTCATCAATTAAATACTCATGAAATTCAAAAACAGTGGAGTAAAGGCCGTCGCTTATGCGGACGGAGTAGTACTGCCTGCGACAGGAAAATGCCTACCAACTATAAATGAACTGTTAGGAAGCTCACTGCGGACAAAACATTGTGGCCTTGGGGTGAACTCCCAGAACACCGAACTTGTGCTGTTTACAAACAAAAGAAGCATACAGCAGTAACTACCTAACCCGAAGATAATTCTGTGGATGTATGCGGCAATCGTACGCCCAATACTCACATATGACAGCATAGTCTGGTGGCAAGCCGAAGACAAGGTAAGCAATGACAAAAATACAAAGACTGACAATGACATGTATAGGAACAACTAGTTCGTTGAGAACAACATCGACTGCTGGGTCGGAAACGCCTCTCAACCTGCTACCTACGGATCCATACATTCAAGAAGTGCATTGAGGATAAGCCAGATAAAATGTTGGATCCCCAGTCTCTTTGGGCATGCGCGGATCCTCAGGGAATACGTAGGGAATGACATCAACTCTGATTAGATGTCACCCTACCTAGACTTCGATAAACCATTCCCTTGCCGGGTTTCCGAGCAGGGAAGAATGGGACAGGAACGAGCCCACGGAAATGAAATCAATAGCCAGTTACACTGACGGATCAAAGATGGAATATGGAACTGGAGCCGGATTATTCTTAGAGGAATTCAGCATACATAGTTCAATCAAGCTCCCTTATTACTGTAGTGTTTTCCAAGCTGAGGTACTGGCGGTCGCGGAAGTGGCAAGCATATGGTAGCAATAATGGCAATACCACGAAATGATATTACCATATCTATTCTATTGAGATAAAATCGAAACTAGTTCGCCGCTGTCGCGAGAAGCTCAATGCTCTTGGCTCGCAGCATAATATGGTTCTCTGCTGGGTTCCTGGACACAGAGGCATAACCGGCAACGAGAGGGCTGACGAACTGGCAAGAAAGGGTTCTGCAATAAACTTAGACCAGGACCTTCAGTCGATCAAACCACCAATCTGCAGTCTTAAAGAGCGAGTGGAATACAAGATCCGAATGAAAGTCAATATCAGGTGGAAAACACTAACCACCACAACAAAAGCAGGACCAACAAACCAACAGAATATCGCTGTCCAAGTTGGTTGGCGGCCTAACCAATCACAACCTTCTGGCTTCTTAGAATGAAACTAAATCTAAAGAATGACGACATTTGTAGAGGCTGCGGTGATGAAGAAGCCCACTGGGACACACCTCACTTTCTCTGTAACTGCCAAAGTCTCTGTCACTTGAGAAAGAGAACACTTGGAAGTTACTACTTCCAGGATATCCAAGAACTCTCTAATGTCTCGATATCTATTCTTTACAGGTTTCTGAGAACAACGACATGGCTGGACAAAGTCGAGTAACCACGGGAACGATGAAATAAAGCCAATACAACACGGCTAACCCCATCGAAGGGTATCACAATGGGTCCACGCGGACCTGAGTGGAGTAAAAAGAGTCTACCCAGCTAAAGCCAGCCGAATTTTTATATCGTCAAGTTGCTACACATGATTTCCTTGACATGACAGAATGCCCCCAAACTATATTTTTTCCACTTACTTCAAATAAATTTTTTGTTTCCGGATAAAGGATTTAATAGCAACTTGAACCGGCTGATACTCTATCCGAGACTATTTCTGACAGATATCAATATCACTATCCGAAACTCTTGAAACCAAAACTTGAAGTTTAGCTGACGCATAAGTTCGGGATAGTCTTGAAACTGGCCCTAAATCTTCCATTTAGATCTAAGCCAATTAAAGAACATTGAAGTGTGATGGAGACCGGCAAGTGATTCGAGCTTAAAGCGTTAAGTGTGACTGGCTGAGAAAATCGAGTTTCATTATTATAGTTACAAAAATATCAAGGGTTGAAGAAATTTTAAACCAGCAGCTTTGGATGAATGTTGGTTCCAGAGGATATTATAATAATGTGAAACATTTGCTAACAGCAATAATATCATGAAGAATTTTACCACAAAAGTTTGCTCTCATGCATCCCTAGGTGCCACTGCCACAGTACTGCAGTGCGCGACTTGCTTTAGAAGTTTTTGAACGACAGCTTCTTTGTCGGTCCGTCATGTTAAAAATCTTCAATTTGTATGTAAAATTTGTTTCATGTTTTGGACTTAAATGCCGCAACGTGAAAAAATTTAAAAAACTATCAGTGGACAATGTCAATAACAAGAATAAAAATAAATTTAGTAGCAGAATGTAAATGTTACTGTTGTCAATCTGATTTTGCGAGTTTGACTCTTTTACAATTTTTTCAAGTTAAGAATAAATTCAAAAACTATATATTTTGTGGAGTCTAAGCATTAAATTACCGTACTAACATTTCGTCCCGATAAGTGGTGATGAGCCCACCGAATCAGTAGACGAACCGCCATATTTATACGGCTTTCAAAATACAAGCCACTTAAATATCCTTTATGTAAAAATTAGTAAACATTACAAAGTGTATTATAAAAACCGTAGTTTTCTTGAGACTTACTATTGGAAACTTTTGGGAAAATTTTAAACTTCAATATTCTATGACCCATTTGACGGAAAAATCATTTTGCAATATAGTTTCCTATCAGATGTTTGGAGAGCTTCTGAAAATGTCCATTACATAGATACATAATATTGATGATTACGCCATTTTATTATTTACTAACAAATACAAAAATTAAGTTAAATTAACACAAATTACATTTAAGTATTTAGTATGTTCAAAAAAGAACAAAATCAATATTTATTTTATATTCACACTATCCCCAATTAAACCAAACAAAAAAAAAAAAAAACACTGAAAAAGCGCCTTGACCTAATTGACTATGACTATTTTTAAATGCTGTTCGATTTATTTATATTAATTTTATTATCACAAAAATTATCCATTTTAATTATTGATTAACTTGTCATTGCTTTACTTATATCACTTTGAGTATATTTTTTTAATGACACAAAATAAATCAGAGCCAGAGGTATGTTTATGTAAAATGTCAACACATTTTAATACACAATTATAAATCGACCTCATATACAAATTTAAGTTTTAATTAATTTTAAATATTTGTATAATGGTAGTGGACATTGCGAAGGAGGTAAACGTACAAATATTGTCATTCCACGAGAAACAAAATGTTGCCTGAAATGATTTTATTTATTCATCTGCTGAATTGTCTATGCAACAAATTTTCTGATTATACTTTTAGGCAGAAATAAGTATGTGAAAAATGTTGATTTGTAGAAAATGTATTATGATTTTTGCTTAACTCTATAAAGGAACAAAATCAAAATAATCACATCCCTGCCTAAGTCCTTACGACCTAGAAATTTTGAATTTGCCATGAAGGTTAAGCTAAAGGCTGTTTTTTTTTAGAGGTATAGAGCTTTGAAGTGAAATAAAACAAAGATGATTTTTTGAAATTGACATGAAATTTACTTTATTTGAAAGATAATCTTCTGGAATTTTAATTAAAATATGATTTTTGGCATATGACCGCCATGGCTGAGGATTATCATATTATCACTCCAAATACGGCAGTTTTGTTTATTGACGCACCCATTCAACCAAAAGTGAGCCGATTATGTTGACCGTAAATTAGACGTAGTGCGCGCTACGTATTTCGAACAGAACCATGATTTTCAAAATAAATTTGGAAGCGTTGTTCAGGCGTCATTCTATTAATGTTGAATTGCCAAACCAAACTAAAAATAAATCACTTGATAGCTGACAAAATGGCCGCCAGTTAAAATAGTGTTGCCAACTTCAATTTCTATACCTCTAAAAAAAACACCCGTTACAAGTATACGACATCGCATGCCACTCAAACGTCAGAATAATTACTCGACATAATGTAGAATATGTCACGTAATATGTACAGTGGGATGTGCGAAAAATATGGCGAGAACAAGGAATACACGTTTTATCTCAAAGTTGACATATTCGTATGTTGACGGTGACTGACATGTTGACATACGAATATGGCTGACCAAATATGTCGATATTATAATATTTTGGCATGTAAATCGGTTTATAAAAAAAATCTACACGCCATTTGTTGTTGTATCTTTTATAACACTTTTCTACTGAAAATTTAAGAACACTTTGGTAAAAGTGAAAATATTTATTCAATTTATCCATTTTAAGAATTTTAAGAAATTTTTCACATGCCATTTTGAGCCGAACTTATGAGTGACAGCCGCATATGCAATCATATCTCAGCGACAGAAATATGCCGAGTACATAACATGTACGCTTTTCTAACATATTCTCACATTGAATTGACGTCAGACTGGCATGCGTATGTCGAGTTTGTCATGTCGTACGAGTACGAGAGCTGAAAACGATCGAAAAAAGGAATTTGGAAAAAATTGCTCCATCAGAAAGCTGAGCTAAACTAAATCCAAAGCAGATCTGCAGAGATGAACATAGAAATACAGTAGTAGATTCACAGTCTGTGCTGAGGATTTGGAAAGAACATTTCTGCAGACTGTTAAACGGCGAAGACGGCCAACAACCCGCTGTCAAGCTGAATGATCTGTTCAGCTTGCACCATGATAGCCAAAATTTCCGTCCACCCGACCTACACGAAGTGAGGATAGCGATGTCCAAACTTAAGTCCAATAAAGCTGCTGGAGCGGATGGCCTCCCGGCCGAGCTTTTCAAAGAAGCGGGAGATGGCTTGGTAAGGAGCATGTACCAAATCATCTGTAAAATTTGGTCAGATGAAAGCATGCCCAACGAATGGAACCCCAGTATCGTTTGCCCCATCCACAAGAAAGGAGATGCCCTGAACTGCGCCAACTATACAGAGGAATAAGTCTCCTGAAAGTCGCGTATAAGATCTTGTCGGCTATAGTGTGTGACCGCCTAAAACCCTTCGCCAACAACCTGATCGGCCCATATCAGTGTGGTTTTAAACCAGAAAAGTCAACCATTTACCAAATTTTCACACTCCGACAGATCTTGGAAAAAACCCTGGAATTTTATATCGATATTTATCGACTTTAAAGTTGCCTATGATAGCGTATATAGGGACAAATTATACAAGTCCATGTAAATTGTTGGCATCCCCGCCAAACTCGTCCGTCTGTGCAGGATGATGGAGAAATCACGCTTCTCCGTCAAAGTCGGCAAGAACACCACCAATGCATTTGATGTTGAAAAAGGTTTGAGACAAGGCGACGCGCTATCATGTACTCTCCTTAAGATTGTTCTTGAACTTACAAGCCAACATCAGAGGTAACATTTTTCAAAAGTCCGTTTAAATACTTGCCTATGCTGATATTGACATTATTGGGAGAACGCGGCGAGCTGTCAGTGGGGCATTTGCAAGCATCGAAACGGAGGCGGCGAAGATGGGTCTGGCTATTAATAAGGACAAAACGAAGTATATGCTGTCAACGAGAAAGGACTCTCAACATCGGCGACTCAGACAAAACGTCACGATGGACAAATACAACTTCGAAGTAGTTAAAGACTTTGTCTATCTGGGCTTCATTATCAGCTCGCAAAATGACATCTGCGCAGAGATCAAACGAAGAAGCACTCTTGCCAGTTTCTTCGGGCTAAGAAGTAAAGTCCTCTCTCATAGAGCCAAGGAGATAATATAAGACCCTAAGCATGGACACAGTCAAAAGCGGATGAAAACCTTCTGGGATGCTTTGAGAGAAAGATTCTTCGAGTGATACTCGGTCCAGTTTGTGACGATGGGGTGTGGAGAAGAAGATTCATTGACGAACTACACGGGCTAAACAGCGACGCTGACCTGGTTAAAAAGCTAAAAATACAACAGCTGAGATGGCTGGAACGCAACAGTCCGACGAGTTCTTGAATCCACCCCTGAGGGACAAATTGGAGAGCGACCTCCACCAACTTGCGTAACCGGAGGCAGCAAGCTATGGACCGAGCTGGCTGGAGGGGCTCATTGAATGAGGCAGTGGTCCACCCTGGACTGTAAGCGCCCTCAAAAGTAAAGTAAGCTTTCTTCAGACAATGCAAATCAAACTTTTCAATTTTACAATTTGAGCTCCAAGGCCGTTGATATTACAATACCTATTATTTGCTTAGCTTATTTCATCGAAATTGTAGCTCGGATGACGTTTGGCTCATTCTGTCCCCTTTCCGGGTAAAGGTAAGGTAGCTGTCCTCTGAAGTGTCTTTTTATATTAAAATAAATAATTTTATATAGAACGTTTCGCCATTGTTAGTACGTGTAACGTTTCTCAAGCGAACGCGTTACCACTTCGCCACGGCCACTGGCAACTTTTGTTTGTAACACACTCGAGCAAAGTCAGACAGATCTGCTTATTTGAATTTTTTTGACAGCCATAGGATTCTAAATATTGAAAAATGTAAACAATTTTGTTCGCATTACAATTTATTTGTTCAAATGGCAAAAATGTATGACAGAACAAACGTCAAATGTCCACGGACATGACACCAAGAATGCCAGTTTATCTCAAATGCCTGCATACTTTCAGGCTGATTCCGGTTAGTTTTTTGGAGCATTTTTCTAATTTTCTTTGCTTTGCTGAGATAGCTGTTCAATAAGGCAAACATACTGTAATTGAATTGATAAAAAAATATATTCTATGTCAATATGATTTCAAAGTTTCAAGGTGTTAATTTTAATGGGGTTTCTAAAAAAAAAAAAAAGATCTGCCACCCTGACTTTGTCCTCCTAATTTGCAGCTTAAGCGAAGCATGATTTTGTGGTCATACCTTCAAGTCGCCCTAACACTAACCGTACCCACAACATTAAAAAAAAATCCATCAATTAGGTCCTGGTGCATAAACTATAAAATAAAACCTTCATTAGCTCCAAGCATAAGCTTTCCAATAACAACCAACAAAGAAAAAATTAAAAACAAATGTAATAAACATTTATCTTGACATTACTCTAGCTGCATCTGCGAAGTTTCGATCTAAAACGGATATTAGTTCTTCAAACACAATATACAACCAACTGAATAGCGATTCTTCCATATAACAGTTTAAGTAGATTATTATGTTTATTCCATAAAATTAAACAAAATTATTATTATTTAGCTACGAATTCTGATAATCATCATCAATCATTCACAGAAAATTCAAATAATGTATACTGACTTTTAATGAAATAATTTTTTTTTGTATTTAATATTTTTTTTTTTAACATTTAAGAGTGCAAATATATTGAAAACTTTTTCTCACATTTTTTGTATATTTATTTTTAAATCATTTAGTTCGTCGATCCCACTCTTGGATATTTAGTGTTAAAAAAAATGTTGAAAGAGAAAAAATGTAAATTAAGAAAAAAAATATTAATAAAAATCATTTATAGATTTTTCGTAAATTTTTATTTTATATAATAATTTGCGTTTAGTTTAAGAAAAAATTTCCAATAAAAATAAATTTTTTTTTGTTTGTTTACTTTTTATATAGGTTTTCTCATCTCATGTATCATTAGTTTCCTTTACAACAACAAGTAACACGAAAAAGAAAACACTTATAAGATGGTAGCTAAAATTTTCCATAAAATTTCAAAATTAATAATGTATATTAATATTTAAAATATATATTCATTTTGAATATTCAATGAATAGTTTTGTTGGTAAACGTTTTTGTTTTGTTGCGCGGTTTGTTAGATTCCTTCTCAAAAGGCATGCAGTTTCATAATGGCCAATAACATGCAAAACTGAGGTACAAATTTTATCTGCCGGTATTCTATTCATTAAGCCAGTCGTTTTTTTTTTTTTTAGTTCTAAAGCTCATTTTCGTTCATGTTGGAAATGATTGTTTTGGGAAAAACTAATCATGCAGTTTTAAAAAAAAAGGTAAATATTAAATTTTGAAAAGCGCGTTTTCGAAAACATAATATATTGGGTTTCGTCATTAGATGGCGTCACTCGGTCGCGAAAATCAAAATACCACTACAATTGGAATGAGGGCAGGGCAGTCTAGAGAAGAAACAGATTGGCACAAAAATTAACAGATAGTTCTTACTTGGGGAATGTGAAGAATATAGTGCCTCGGGATCGGGACCATCGGGTTTCGGCTAAAGAATTTGTATCAGTGATAAGTAGTTCCTAACACTTGACAAACCCCTGCTAATGGGGAAATGAACGGCAGGGAAGTTCAGATGGCTAAGTGGAACTGACTGTCAATTTTCCGTATGTAGGTATATTCCATTTTATTGTCAGAAAATGAACCTGTACTACAATTCGGCGTCAGATGTATAAGTGACAACCGCTTGCGCTAACTGAGCGTTGAGAATTAGCCCACCGATTGTTGAATACAAAAGAGAGTTTGAGACCATAATGCATTTTGTTATTGCTTTGCTTGCAATAACTGTCACGGGCTGCTCTCAACTGTCACTCCTCGTTTTTCCCTAATCAATTGACATAATTGTCAGAACTCAACCTTAGGGCTATGTATCTAATGAGTTTGCTAATATTAGGACAGTAGTAATGAACGAGAGCAAGTTCAAATAAATACTGTCGAGCATTGACATTACTATTCATGGACTGCTGATGAAATGTCAGTTTCCTACAACCTGCGAGGAAAAATGAAGCAAACCTAATCACTAGCCCTTTTGGTTCAGTGCGGCGAAAGTATGAAACCTCTTCCCGCCATTGCTATTTTGTACATAGAACACAGTGCCATCCATTGTAGAAACATTGAAACTTTCGAACTTTCGTTTCGAACGTTCTACAACAGATGGCACACTCAGCACTCAAACAAAATCGCACGAATTGCTCGATAACATTTGAGTGTTTTCGTTTCTCTCCGCCGTGAACCAAAAGAGCTAGTGCTTATGTTTGCTTCAACGAAAAATTGTCTGCTAGCAGTCCATGTATAGTATGTCAAGTCAATGCTGTCAAGAAAGAGAGAAACACGTCGGAAAATAGGACAAAACGTCATAATAGACAGATATAACTTTGAGTAATGTACTTTATCTATCGCGGCTCTGCGATAAACTTAGACATTAGCATCACATCAAAAATCAAACGAAGATTTACGTGTGTTTGTTGTTCCTATGACCTGTTGCGACAACTATTTATTTAGACAAATTTCCAGGAGTATAACAGTCGCATTTGGGAGTAAGTTACGCCCCTTTCGTTCGTCGTAAAAGTAAAAACTCATTCAAGCCTGCAGCCTAGGGACCTACATGGATCTCTTGCGCTAGCTAATGATTTACTTGCATAATGGCGAAAACACCATAATAAACGGTACTAGAGGACTTTACAGCCTCCAGACGTGATGCTATTAAATAGCTGAAATAAACCCAACATTTTGTAGAGGAACCACGTAGGTAGGTAAGTAGGTAGAAGTGGCGGTTCATGCCTTTAAACACAATTAGCACTAGGATATGCCTCGTGTGACCTACTTTGTGATGATTGTTAAGGATGTGTTCCGCTCGGTGCCTGTAAACCAAAGGAACCACATTCGCGGTTGTCGACATCATGTACGTCAGTAAGGCTGTCTAATAGTTAAAACAAATCTAGAAGTCATCGACGAATACACGCAGGATCCCCAGCTGGCGATAATGTGCAAAATAGAAAAGAGGAATGCTAAGCCTGGACGCAGAGGCATTTATATACATGTAGTACCTACTGACACTGGACTTGCGGGAAGCAAGGCAATTTGAGTCCATAAACGCGAAGCAAAGAAATCAAACCAAAGTGCGATGAAGAGGGCCAACACATTATGGTTAGATCATTAAGACTTCTGGACATGTGCAGTGTGTTCCAGGCAGAGGTTCTGACCATTCTCAAAGCTACGGATCTACTCGATATAGGATCAATATCTAACAAGAATATCGCTATCTACATTGATAGTCAGGCTGCGCTAAAGGCACTAGAGTCCTTCATCATCAAATCTGAACTAGTCAGGAGCTGTGGCACAATGCTGTGAGCAATCTGCGCACAGAACCAAGGGTAATGAAAGAGCTGACGTTCTGCCAAAAACGGAGCAGAGCTTATACAAATTGAAACTATGAAGAGCATAAGACCACCAATAGCCGTGGGCCAATATAATTATTCTCGAGAAAATCAGAAATAGGGCAGACAAAAGATGGTGGGATATATAGTAGGTCGCAGGATCTTGAAAGGCTCTGTGGCCTAAGTTAGATCGGAAGAAATCTGTAGAATTATTAAAACTCAGCAGATCAAAGCTACGAATGACATACTCTCCTTGCACTGTCTTCTAAGGAACCACGGTAGGAGATTAGGTTTAATAAATACGGACACGTGCAGGTATTGCAAAGACTTACATGTCGCAGATGATTTTATTATCTACTCATCTTCTCTGTGAATGTCAAGCTATTGCTCGGTACAGGAGGAAACACCTTGGTAGGTACTTCTTCGACAATTTGCAGGAGGTTGACGTCACAAATAAAATTGAAACAATTTTTTATATAAGGCAGCAATAAAAGCAAGACTATATATTTTTGCTAACACCTTCAACTCTTGTCTGAAGGAAGCAGCTTTTATAAACGACAAAGCCTGGTTCTCTTTCCTAAAAGGGTAAAAAACTACTAGATGGGCCATCATCATACCATCCAATCTGTTTTATAAATACTGCTGGCAAAATTGTGGAACGTATAGTACGCATACTGCGACTCCCCAAAACATGTTATAATAGTTTTGCGGCGCCCTTCTAAAAGAACACAACGGAACAAAGCACAGATATGTGAATATAAGCTGAGCTTACTGAAGATTCACTAAAGGGGTTTTCAATGAGGAGTGGTCGACATTGAAATGGAATAAAACAAGCTGTGTGCAAGGTTTTAACGAATCCCATGTATGCCATTATTGTTATTATTATTTATTATTATATATAACAACAGGCCCAAATGTCTGCCGCAGCTTCTTGCGTTGTCATGGATCCGAGTGGTCCAATCTGCCGCATAGACTTAATTTGAGCGATGGCATTGGTTATGTTGGGTTTAAGAATATCGGTCGATTGCAGTTTATTCGCATTGAGCTGCGACTTCAGGTAACGCCACAAGAAAAATTTAGCGAGGTTAAATCGCACGATCTTGGTGGCCAATTCACTTCACCTCTGATAGAGATCAGATAACCGTATCCTGCAGCCGAGTGACACATAGCCACCTCTTGTTGGAACCACATGTTAGCAGCATCGTTCTGTAGTACTTGCCGTTGATGGTATTGGCCCTACAAACGTCATGAAAAAGTACGGAGCAATGACGTAACCGCGCGCCGGTCTAAAATGCGCACCAAACTGTTTTTTATGAATGCATTGCCACCTCGTGTTGGTTGGCGTCATACCATATATGGTAATTTGGCCATTCATCCAAAAATGCGGCCCATCGCTAAAGATGATTTTTCTATAGTCAGTACCTACATTATCATTAACTTTGAGCTCCTGGATCAGTTGGATCTTGAACGGGTATAGGCCCAAGTCTCGACGCAAAATTCGCCAAGTTGAAGTCTGCAAAATTCTTATACTTCTTGTAAACGGCAAAACACAATGACCAACATGACGCACAGTTAGGGAACTCCTGTTCTAGAGGATGCTTTGCATTCTGACCAGTGGAATAACAACGACAGTATACAGAGTACAGCGCAAGAAGATAGAGAAGCAATAAAAGTGTGGAAATACCCGAACATAAAACAGAATGCCCGAGGGATTGGCAACTGAGTTGGAATACTTCTGAGAAAGGCTGTGACGGCAAAAGCGCCCAAATCGATTAAAAAAAAGGCGCAACACACGTGCAAACATCATAGGCCTAGCTTCACAAACCATTCGTTTGTGTAAGTTTTTTTTTATGCCGAGTCCGAACGGCTTAATTGAGAAGGTTTTTTTTTGGAAATAACACCAAAAAAATATGTATAAATCCCAAAAATAAATAAAATAAGTTTAATACTTGTGGTTATGCAACCCTAATACTTGGGGTCACTGTTGAAATTGGGTACATGCAATGATATGCATAAAACAAATCCAGCCATAGATTGACAGACGTCATAGGAAACTTCTTTTCTACCTGACTTTGGCGATGGATGCTTCCGTTGGCGACAGCGTCTACTGGCCGCGTTGTACTGACTAAATAGAAAACGCTGAACATATGGTTTTCAATAACCAAAGGTTAATAGATACTAGAAATATTATACTATAAATAAATAAATAAATAGGTGGCGCAACAGGCGGGTGACACCCAAGGCCTAGCTTCTCGCAACCATTCGTTTTGTGTGAGTTTCTATTTTTGGGACGAATGGAAGGGGCCTACAATTTTATGCCGAGTCCGAACGGCTGAATTGAGAAGCTTTTTCATGACAGTCATACTCTCGGATGTTTGTCAGACGTTCGCGAGAGGTGGCGCAGTAGAAAAAAACTTTAAGATGTAATTTTGGATTTTCCGGGGATCGAACCTGGGATCCCTCGCACAGTAGTCCAGCACACTAACCACTGCGCTACTGCGCCCACTATATATATATATATAGTATATATATATTATACTATGCAGATACCAAATCTGGTCCGCCTGATAAGGGTAGTCCCTCAAAAACCATAATCTCAAAAAATAAAATCTAAAAACGATCTCAAAAAGTCAATAAAAATTTAGTAAATGCCGTTAACAGACGCGCGCCTACATTTATGATGCATTAATCGTGGAATAAGTGTAGGAGCATGCTGCCCCCCTTGCAACGCCCCTGATTGGGGTCACTGTTGCATTTAAAGTTTATATGCGAGGTTTCCACACATTTCGAAGCAATATTTTTTTTCATTTTGAGATTTTTCAGGTTGAAATTAAATATTTACACTTTAGTAAATTGTATTACTCCAAATTTTCGAAAAATATTTTTACTTTTGAGATTTTTTAGAGATTTTGTTTTTTGATAACGCTTGATCATAATGTTGAATACAGTCGTCGAAACTGCAATGAAAATATTGAAGATTCTTACCGACCTAAAAAGAGAAAGAAATGTAACAGCTGCGTACAACGAAAATGCAAAGATGATCTAGCAGGCTAAAAAAGTCCCAGCGATTAGAAGTTTGACGGTGGTACTGTATCGGGCATCGGGCACTTGTGGGATGGGGGATTAGTGCTGAGTCTATGAACTTAGTCTTCGATGAAACCCCATTCCGACAGAGAAAAAAAAATCTCCGCTCTTATAGAAAAGAATGTTCTTCCTTGTATCGAAAAAAATACGTTACATAATTCCCGCCTTTACCTCGGTTAAATTAAAAAAAAGACTCGTCCAAATTTTCAAAAAAAATCATAACTATTCATGCAGTTCATTGTCATGCAAGGCAATTAATTTTCATTGAATATTCAAATCAACTAAAACATGACAATTATCATTCCCTTTGAATTCTGCAGCTCTTGCGAACATTTGAGCTTTTTATTTAAATGTTTAACTTTCTGTATTATTTTTTTTGCATATTGATTTAAATTACTATCAGTTTAATTTTTTTCTTTGTTCGCTTCCACAAAATTCAATTTACGATTGTCTTTCACTTGACTAAGAAGAACGCTATCACAAAATTAAAATCAAAAATAAAACTTAACATTCCGTATTCTTAATTATGGTAACAATATATAAATTCACTTAGTTTCACTTAATTAATTTGCATGATTTGATTATTAAATTTTTTGTTTCTTTTTTTTTTGTTTAATTAGGAAAATAATAGAATATCATGTATGGGCACCTTAAAACCATCATAGGTCCAACTTCCTAATTTTAAGATGCACGTCTGTACGTCATATGGAAAATATTCAACATCGATTGAACAGGATGACTTATAGACGGCTGGTGGTTGCCATATAACCAAACCATTACTATAGACTGTTGCTTTTGTCATAAGTGTTACTTCATAATGACCATCAGCACTGTAAAAATATTTGGGGTTTGTTTTTTACTATTTCCTTAGATTTTTGTTCGTTTTTTTTTTTTTAATTTTTGTTATATCACTTTTGTATGAAATAAAAAAAAATTAAATAATGTAAAACATTAACTAAAAATAAGAACTTTTGTGAAGGTATTTTGAAAATTCAAATATTTCAAAATATCTCACTCATTCATAAGTTTCGGTGTGTATATGAATTTTAGTTTGGAATTATTTTAGATTTTGTTGGGCAGTGACTGTTTTTTTTGTTTATTTTTATTTTAACAAGGATGAAGGTGTTTGCGAGATGGTGTTCCAAGAGCCATGAATTATGAATTTACTTTATATTTAGTTGTAATATTTTTTAACGAAGAAACAAAATTATATTTCTGTTTACCCGATCTCTACCTAACAACTTGGTGTGCGTTCCAAATTCCAAATGAACAATAGATGTCGTATTGGAAGGACAGTTGGGGTATAAATTAAAAGAAAGAACATCGGACTTGAGAAATAACGTTTGAAATCGCTATGAGTCACTTGTGCCAATAAGAAAGGTACTTCTAACAACGAGAAAATCAGTACTGTCTAGATATAGATCTTGACGGATGTTATGCTAAACTCACTTGACTGTGGACAAGTCTAGAAGATCAACGTGTTTAATTACGATATCGGTAGTGCTTTTCCACAAATTAGGAGCCAAATTAAAAATAATAAAATATGTTGCGCAAAAGGCCCGTAAGCACCCTGGGCCTAGCCTCTCCTCACAATCATTTGTTTGTGTGAGATTTAAACTTTCGGACGAATCAAAGGGACCTACAATTTTATGCCGAGTGTGAACGGCTGAACTGAGAAGCTTTTTCCGGACAGCCACACACTCGGACGTTCGCGAGAGGTGGCGCGGTGAAAAAAAAACTTAAGATGTAATTTAATGTTTTTTTCCGGGGATCGAACCTGAGGACCCTCGCACAGTAGTCCAGCACATTAACCACAAAGCCGCTCCTACCTAAGCGACGACAGCGGTTGGACAGGCACTGTTAGGTTTTAGATGCGACGGATTCTATGGGTCGGGGTCTTTCGTCTTAGCATACTTTTTCTAGTTGAAGCCATGGAGCCGTAGAGCCGTGAGCCGTTTTCGATTATTTTATTACTATTGATAAATTTATAAACGCGAGCGTTGAAAACGAAAAATTATAGCAACACTATAATTGACTAACTAAATGAGTCTCAGAAGTTTAAAATGAGCCCCTCAGGAGGTACAACGGATGAATTCACTGGAGTGAAGAAACAGTGTTGTCAATAGTCGAGATAACAGGACAGATACCTTACTTGACCTACTCTAACATATAGGCATTTGGAGCTAGGGTCAGTGAAGATTTTTCAGTCTAGGCAGGGTGCTGAGTTGTGGCGAATGAATCCTTGATGTGCAGCTCTCACATCCCCAAAGTAGGTTAATAGCACCGGAATGTTCGAACTCTACGAACAGCCGAATAGCGAAAACTCTCGACTGTTACAAAGCAGAATTTGCAAAACTTAGGCAAAAAGTCCAAAAACGTTTTATAACAATCCACATCAAGTCTAAATTCCTCAACATTAGGATAATATGCGCTCATCCCCCTCAGAGGAATAATAGGAGGATGCTATGAAAAATTGTTTCTCATCTCCTCAACAAAGTATATGAGCAATATCCGTCATTAAAATCGTACTCGGTGATTTCAATGCCAGATTAAGTAAGGAACATATCTTTGGGAGTACAATCAGAAAGCATAGCTTACATAACTCCACATCTGGAAACGGACTTAGGCTAATTGCGATTTCTGCAGAACGTGACGTCTATAGCTACCACACGGTTTCCTAACATTCATAAAGAAACAATGCTGTAGCCTGGTCAAAAAGAAAACTGCGATCTACATAAAGCGTTGCTACAGGGTTCTAGATGTCCGAACTTTCCGAACTGCCAACATAAACTCGTTGTTGTAGCGCAGGTACGAATGCATATATCATAGACTCCACAGGAGATTTCATATGTTGAACGGCTTCAATTGCAACAAACCGCCAGAACTTTGCCAATCGAGTATCCTTTAAAGTACCTAAAAGCCCTATACCGTCTTCAACAAGTGCCAAAGACCAAAGGTATCTATGCTAAGTGGCCTTCAGAGACGCGTGCCGCAACAGATGCGGTCGGATCCAAAGCAACTCGCCTACAAACCGGGGCACGCTGCGAAGGATGCATTTTCCATAATTCCCGAAATTTTTGACATATTTTCCAACAAAATTTTGAAAAAGTTTCCCAATATGAAAACACAAACATTTTCTGGCATTTAACATAAAAAATCTGGAGGAATTTCCGAGAACCGCAGTCAGTATTGTGGATATACATGCAGCATATGATATTTCCGCTGCGAACGAACCATTCAATCTGGACAATGAAACTCAAGTGCAACAAAGCTGCTGGACCAGATAGCCTGCGGGCCGATCTATTTAGGGCATCAGAAGTCCACTTGGTGGAGAGCATGGAACGACTTTTGCTTTTGTTTGAAACCCATGATAATGATATTTTAATAACGTAAAAATTCCACCAAAAAAACAACATTTTTTTTTATTTTGGGTCGTTTAATTCTTTCAATGAGAAAAACGTTTTCCAATATTTTGAAAATCCGTGAATGCCAAGTTTCAGCTCTTATTTTCCGGAGTATGAACCCTTAATTAAAAATTTTAAATCGATCGAACGTGATTAACACGAGCATTTTGTTTGAAAAATTCGAAATATATTTAGTCACCAATCACTCGGGTCCCAAGCAAAATTTCCAAAACCAGAGAAATTGATTTTCTTTTGGTTCTAATTTCGTATTCTTTTTTAGATCCCATTTTGTCCGAGAAAATACCGAATTTTTATGTTCGATAATACTTTCTTCTTTTGGCAACCCTAGTTTAGCATAAAGTTCAAATGAACAGCCATTCTATCTTACAGGGCCCTATTTCATAAACATTGATAGGTGACAGTTCTACAAATTTTTCGCGCTTCTCTGACAAATTTTCATTTCATAAAATATTGACATGTGACATAATTGTCAATTAAATACAACGACAAATTTGTTATGATTATTTTGTTATTGTCATATTCTGACAAATTTTTCCTGAGAAATTTTTCGTAGATGTAGATATTTTGACAGATTTCTCGTGTCGTGGGTTTTATCATCAAGAGAGTAATTGCTTTTTGCGGGATGCTTTAGGTCTAAATGTCCACCAATTTTTTTTTAACAAAATGTACAGTAGTGCAGTTTTCTGGATGTAAAAAATTACATAACATTTTAAATATTTCTGAAAAGTGTCGAGTGCGGAGTGGATGAAATCCGGTCAGAAATGCTAAAGGCCTTTGGTGAAGAGGGAGTCAAATGGCTCTCTCGTGTCATTAAAGTGGCCTAGGAATGCGGCGAAACTCCCAGCGATTGGCAGATTGGGGTGATTGTGCCCCTTTTCAAGAAAGGGGATAAAAGGGATTGCTCCAATTACAGGGGTATATCACTTCTAAGTCTTCCCGGAAAAGTCTTTGCCCAGGTGCTGGAAACGCGTTGCAGAGCTGTGGTCGTCCCGGCAGAAGCACAACCGACCAGTTGTTCACTCTCAGAATGGTACTTGAGAAGGCTTGGGAGTATGCTACACCTGTTTACGCTTGCTTCGTAGATTTGGAGAAAGCATATGACCGAGTCCCTCGAGGGAAACTCTGGAGTGTATTACAGGAGTATGGAATTGATGGTTCTCTCTTGAGAGCCATTCAATCTCTTTACACAAACTGTAAAAGCTGTGTTCGGGTGAACGGCGTTAAATCAATACCTTTCACCGTGGTCGTTGGACTTCGCCAGGGGTGCATCTTGTCTCCTCTCCTTTTCACTACTTATATGGACTGGATGTTACAGCGCAGTCTTGGCGAGGAACGTTTCCAATTAGGAGATCTGAGGATAAGTCATTTGCTCTTCACTGATGACTTGGTCATCCTTGGGTCCTCTCAGACTGAACTTCAGCGCGCACTCGATCGGTTTGTAGCCGTTTGTGTTGAAGCAGAGATGAAGGTTAACCTGAACAAATATGAAGTTATGGTCCTCTCCAGAACGCCTGTTCAATGCACTCTGCATGTTAGTGGAGTCCCATTGAAACAGGTGGAGAAGTTTAAGTATCTCGGGGTCTTATTCACGAGTGATGGAAGGAGCAATGCCGAGTTTTCCTGTAGGATTGGTCAGGCTGGATCGATTTTGAGACAGCTTGGTCATTCTGTTATCAGGAGGACTGAACTTGGTGTCAAAGCTAAGTTGTCAGTCTTTAATTCGGTGTTTGTTCCAACTCTCACCTATGGTCATGAGGTTTGGGTAATGACCGAAAGAATAAGACCGCGAATACAAGCTGCCGAAATAAGATTTCTCCGTTGTATTGCTGGTATGACCCGTAGAGATCGCATTAGAAATACTAGAATACGTGAGGAACTCAATGTCGAGCAGCTACTTCTCCGGAGGGAGCGGTCCATGCTTCGGTGGTTTGGTCATAGGTAGACCCAGGATGAGATGGTTAGATCAAATTCATAATCTCTCCTCTACCCGTATGGGGATTGCCCTTGATGATTTGGAGTCGATGGCGGAGGTTCGAGAGCTATGGAGGGTCCACTTCAGCAACCTACACCCGCGACCCACTTAATGGACAAGCGGACAATTGAAAATTAATGAATGAATAAAAGTGTCGAGTGCGTAGATACTACACAAAATTGGATTTGAGATTTTTCCTCACTTCCGCTTGAAGAAATAGTAGGTATTTTATAATATTTAACATTTTAAATCATACTTGTCACTTTACTATCAATACTTGACCGAAGCTTAAACGCCTGTCGGAATTGTCAATTACATACAGTCAAAATTATAAATTGCAGAATTTTTTCGGTTCCATAAAAAATTTGTCTGAAAATTCATGACAATTCTCGGGAAATTCTTGAAAATTCATTGTCATTAAAATTTGTTGATGAAACCAAATTGACAATTATGTATCGGTTATTTTCTGACAATTCTGCAAATTTGTCTAATTATTAGGTTCGTTCGGGTACTTTTTTGCAAACGTAAATTTATTAAAAATTTTCTAAGAAACTGTGCGGAAGCGAAATCCATTTCCCCTCTTTTAATTTTTTCTAATTTTCTACTCCCCAAATTTCGACTTAAGTACTGAAAAATGAAAAATGAAAACTGACAACTAAGTGACAGCTCAAAAGTTTGATAAATATAGCTTTAAATATAGCAAGAAGTTGTTATTGAAATTTCTCTTAGAACATTATCAGAGCCATTCATACATATTTAGCTTATGAAAATTTTAATTCCAACTTATTTTGTAGATGCTGCTTACTGTTAACGTTTATTTTAACAAAATGTTAAAATGACATTTCTTAAACTATTTGTAAGAAAACCGATCAGGTAGTTCTCTTGAAATTAAGAGATTTCTCTCTTGTTTTTTGAGATTTGACATTTTTAATTTTTCTATGCTGAATGTACACGAACGAACCTATTATTTATGAAACAGAAATTTGACAATTGTGCAGTTGTCATTTTACAAATTGTCACCAGTCGCAATTGTCAGTTTTTATGAAACAGGGCCTAGGTATTTTTAAATAGCTGTGCTTGACGAAGGAGTGGTCCGAATAACATGTCTCCATATTTATAGATGTTAGAACGTCCAAAAGTAATAGGAAAAGCAGTGCGGTTCACTTGAGGATTTATTCATTTATAGAAAGAAACTTATAAAACAATTTGCCGAATAGAAAAGTAAGTATCAAAAATGCATTTAGCTTTAGAAAATAAAAAATATTAGGCTCTCTTTCAACAAGGCTTTCCCCATGTACAGACTATAGAGCTTTCAAAATATCTACGACGACCAAAAATTCAAATTATAAAAATATTTTATATTTTAAAGTTGGAAATCGGAGTATTTCTATTTATTACCTATAGATTTTGAAGTGACTACTGGTTTGAAAAACGGATTTAAATACAATTATATTAAATTCACTAATTGTACTCCTTATTCAAAAAATATACCGCAACAATTAAGCAATTTAGTTAGTTTTTTAAGGCCCCATATTTACGTTACCTAGACCTAGTAATATAAGAAAATAATTAATGACTCTTGGAAACCATACCTTAAACTATGGTTTAAAAAAATAGTTGCAGTAAAAAAATGTATCCTTTTGTTATTCTGTCCTCCAAACATCCAATTTTATAAAATGGTTCCAGTTTTGCGGATTGGTGAATACGGTCATAAGAAAATAAAATTTAGTAACAAGGTATAAGTAAAATTCTACCATCTATATAAATAAGAGTTGTTTATTATTTTATGTTGAAATTTATTTTATTTACAAATTTTATTAAGTATTGTTTTTTGCAATTTTCTGCCGTAGTAATGTTTTGTGTCGTAAACAAAAATAAACGTGTTTTTGTTTTAGGTTATGCACTTGGAAATTATGTTTGATGTGAAAATAATAATAATACGAAAATAAGACAAAATTTTAAGTGATAAAAATAAATGAAATTTATTATTAAAGTCAAATACAGTGAGTTTTGTTGTTTTTGTGTGTATATCGGTAGTAATTTTTATTTGTTGTAAAAGAGTTTGTTTCTTTTTTGTAATATCTTGTAAACTGTTACCAACGTCACACATTCACTCGTAAGGGAGAGGTTTTTGTTTTTTTTTTTTTAAATAAATCTACTGTAATATTTTGCTTGGTTTATTTATAATTAAGTTGAATAGAAGGTATGGTATAGTAGCATATAATAGAAAATATATATATTCTTTTTTTTTTATTATGTACAAAGTATTTTTTGATAAAGAAAGGTTATTCGTACCATCACACAGGTGTTAGAGGTAGGGTTGGGTTAAATATACGTTATAATATTTTTTATCGCATTTAAAAAGTAAAATGATAATGCAATAAATTAGTTTTAACCTTAATCCCATAAAGTCTTGTTTCCCATTTTGTCTAGATGTAAAATACTTCTTATTAAATTGAAAAAAAGAACTGTAAGTTATGAAGTAAATTCTTATGTGTATTTTTCGATTCTTTTTAGAAAATTCTAATTCATATTTCAATTCACAGTTCTTTCAGAAATTTGTTTTTTCTCTTAATGAAAATATATAGAAATGAAAATTATTATAGAAAAATAAAGAAGTAAATAAAATTGAGAAATAACTTTAATTTTGAAGGTCGAAAGCTTTTGATGTAAGATGATGAAAGTGGCAAATATGGATTAGTTATATTTGAATATTATTACTAAAAGAGCTTATTTGTTAAAGAAAATATTATTAATTAAGGCGTACTATGCAATGGTAAAGCTTTATTTCTAAGTTAAGTTTATCAAAAGCTTTTGCCTTAGTAGAAATGAGATGAAAGGTTATTTTTCTTGTTTTTTTTTTTTAATAAATCAAGAATGGAACTGATAAGTCACATGTAACGATATGAATATGAGAAAATAAAATTAAAAAGAAAACTTATTAAAAATAAAAATAGATTTTTCGGTTATAATAACTAGATGTAATTAGAATATTGAAATATTAGAATAATTTGAAAATGACACTTTGACTTGAGGATTTTTTTTTGTACCTAGACTTGAGATCATTGAAAGTACAATGCATCGAGTTGGGAAACGTTGAAGGCGGTTGCTTAATTTTGAAGTCCATTTTGGGAACATAAAGCTTTGAATGAAATACTTTTAGTCAATAGAATAGGTTCAGAGCTTTAACACTAAATAAATGCAAAGCTTTTCTTTAAATATTTTGTAGGTCACAATAGATAATTTTGTATGGAAAGTGGTCAGCTCGTTAAATTGAAAATTATACTAAAAATTATTATCAGTACCAACAACTGTTTGTATTCTTTTAAAACAAATAATTCATAGACTGAAATTCGACAAAAGGATTCAGAAGGGAGAAATGCATTGGTTTAAAAAAGTGCGATGTATTACTCGCAAAACTTCAACTTCTAACTATACCCGTATCAGGTAATTTAATTCTGAAAAGAACTTCATAGAGAAGCTCAGCAATAAGAGAAACTGGAGCAAATAATTCACGATCTATAGACTGAGCAACCACACTGTAAAATGGATGGAGAACGGATGAAGGAACTTATACAGGAGTGTTTGGACCAGGAATTAAGCAATACGAATCCATGGGCAATTATTCATACCAGCATCTTCCAAGCTGATAGGTGCATTCGGATGATTCTCAAGAAAAACTAAGCCTGAACTGGCTTAACGATTTAGGTATATAAGAACAACAGAGCAACCATCTGCTGGATTGGTCACGCAGGCATCATGGGGAACGAGGCTACGGATTCTCTGGCAAGACAGGGAGCAGCGGAGCCCTTCATAGGACCTGATCCGTTTTGCGGCATAGGGGAACACACCCTACGAGAAGAGTTCAGGAGGATTGAAAAGGAAAAACGAAACGCAGCTTTTAAAAGTCTTCATGGCCTGAGGCAAGCTAAGAAACTTCTCGGAAACTATAACCTAAAAATATTCAAAGCATGTATTAGTCTAACAGGACACTGTAGACTAAGGGAACACCTGAGGAAAATAGGCGTCTCAGAAGAAGGTCTCCGCGGATTCTGTGATGAGAGCGAATAAAACTTAGATCACAATCTGGTCAGTGCCCCACAGGAGGATTAAACATCTAGGCAAGTTCCAGATAACAGATAGGGATATACAAACCATGGACCTGCTACTCGTTCTCAGATTCATAAAATAAACTTGACTGCTCTGAGGTTGATATTCTTGCCAAGGCTAAAGACATAGCAAAAACCCTCAAACACGGTTCTTAATAAAACTGTAATGCTATGGGGCTCCGGAAAAGGGTATTAACCTTTCCAAGATATAAGCAGAGGGCAGAATAGGCCACAAGGTAGCAGTACACTTAACCCTCGCCATTATTATTATTATTAACACAAAACCTCAAACTTGCCCCGAAAAAAAAACGGAAACCTCTTTCGCTTTACCAAAAAAAAGAGAAAAAATTAGCGAAAGCGAAAATTTGTCTGATGCAACTCCTTTCGTTTTTTTCTTCATCTCCACAAACGTTTAAAAAGCAATGTAATTGAAATTCATTTAGTTCTATCCACATAGTAAACATCGATTTTCTTCCATTTCGTGGGTTGCAACAGCTTTGCCACAATGATACAAGTGTAACAAAAGTGTTACACTTTTTAATCATTTTAAAATGTTGTTACAATGCTACTTTATTTTTCGCTTTGTTACACTTTTTCCAATTAAAATCTTTTTTGTTTTTCTCGTTAAAAAATATTGAAGAGTTCAACTGACAGCACTTTTTTCTTTCGAACACACTTCTAGAAATTTCTATCAAGGTATTTATTTGTTTACAAAACGTCAAACTGCAAGTGGGAATGGGAAGGAACGAGAAAATACAACAATATTTTTCTGTCTCGTCGTGTCGCCGTTGACAATATTCTTTATCTGGTGGTAACTAAAGTTTGTGAAATAAAAATTGAAATCTGCTTCGATGGTCAATACTTTTGTTTTTTTTCTTTGTTAAACACATGGACAGGTAGGACAAAAAATTTTTTTCCATTTGTTACACTTTTTGAAAAAATTCGTTACACTTTAAAAAAAAACCTTCGGCAACGCTGGTTGCAATTAAGACTTCTTTTGATTTTATTGTTCAGTCTTTCCTCTCAAAGAAGACATGTGCAGCATTGCCATATTGAAGATAAACAGCTTTTATGCAGTGCAAAAAATTACTGCTCCAGGAATGTTTCTTTTGGACTCCAATTGTTGTGTATGGTTGGGTATAAAAATGACATTTACCTCTTGAAATAATCAAAAGAAAATGATAAACGTCAATAAGAAAGCTGTCGTTGTTTCATCTTCGTACGAAACGAAAATCTTTATCGTTTTTGGAGTTGCATGAAGAAAAAACAAAACGAAAACGTCAATGAAATAGACCGTACCTTAGGCGAATAATCAAAAAGACGAACTGCATGGAATTTAAAGTTAATTGCCTAAATTTGTCGCTTTAGTCGATTTTTTATTTCTCTCGTTATCTAAAATGCGAAAGTTATTTTCGTTTCGTTTTTTTACAGAATCCTGCCAGCGGTTAGTTTCAGACGATATTTTCATATTATTGAACAATGAATTAGAGTTTTCAACCAACATTTATAATGAAAGTAAATTTATAGAGAAACATTCTTGAAGGGGGTTTTCAGAGATCTTTGGAGACCTAGAAAAACGTTTCGTTTTCGAAATGTCCTCCATATGTCTTATAGCTAATTACTAAGATGAGACTCTCGGGAGGAGAAAAATGCCTACAATACACTACATCCGTATTAGGGACTGTGCGAGAAAAAATTCGGAAATATTTGCGCGGTCTAAGAATACTGAAATATGACATCGCAATACTGTTCAATTTTGATCACATGGTCTTATACTCATTATAAATAAATAAATAAACTCTACATTATTTGATATTAAGGCCGTGTGTTAACTGATATAAATAATATTATCTTCGGATAATTTTCTATCGTAGTGGAAAAATGGCGATCAAGACACTGTGAGTCATTTAGAATTTTCCGTTGGGATGCCATTTCAATGACGCCACAGCCAAAAAGTTTAGTCATTTGTCCTAGGCGTCATTGAAGAGCGATCACACGGCCATTTTTTTTTTCGCCATTTAAATGGCACTTAATTCATGCCATTTGGTGCGCCATTTTCCTAGTCATTTAAATGACGCTGCCAAAAATGGCGATTACACAGAGCGACATTTAAATGACTGCTTTGTGACGGGATTTTTACGTCAGAGCGCCATTTAAATGACTCGAAAAAATGGCCGTGTAATCGTAGCTTAATAGAGTGTAGAAATAGTAGTTTAAAAAAAGCTAAGCATAATCCGTTTCTTTCAGCATTAAAAATTGTCAGGCCTAGTTTTAGTTTCTCTTTCCGGATTTTTCTTCGAACTGTCCTTGTCTTTCTTGAATTTTTAAAGGCAAGTTCAAAGCATTCAAAATTGGCTTAAATTTAAACCGAAGAAACAAACCCTCTTCGCAATTTCAGCAAGAAAAAAAAATCATTTGAAAATATATAGCGAATAGAGTAATACCCTATTCACACCAAGCCGAAAACCGAGTTTTCGTCAAAAAAGTTTAGAAAACTCGTGGATGCATTCACACCGAACACCAACTCGTTTTCGTTTGACGTTTCAATTAGATGTGAAACTAGCTATGAAATGTTTGTGGCGACTAGACTTTTATTTTAGTTACTAAACTTCGCTCGTATTGACATAACATAAAAACAAAATTATTTAAGCTACTTGATAATCGTTAACTTATGGTTAAATGCATAAAATAATAATTAACATAAGCAACATTCAAAATCAAAACATCTGAAAATACCATTTAGTTGTGGCAGGTAGTTTGCTCGTTATGGTGCAAAAAGATAACAAAAAAACTCTCACTCAGTCTCTCACATCCTGTCAGCAGTTTTGTTGAGCTCGCTGAATGTTGCAAAAGATGTGTCTGCTTCAACAACCCAACGATTGTACTCGTTTTCGTGGCGTGTTCATGGAAAACGACCTCAAACAACTCGTTTTGAAAACTGCAATATGTATGGGAAAACTTCTGTTTTCGAGGAAGTTTTCGACTGTTTTCGCGAAAACCCAATTTTCGGCTTGGTGTGAATAGGGAATAATCAAAAAAAATGGAACGTCAAAAAGCATGAAGCGTGTTTTTCGGTAAAATAAAACAAAAATATTTTGTAATCCTATGGGAGTCTATCTTTGTCGACAATCCCAAATATGAGAAGATTACTTTCCTTTTAGTGGTCATTCCGTTGGTTATCGCAAACACAGTGCAATTTTAAAGCAAAATATATTTTAAAGACAAATTTTCGGATTCATTTGATAGTTTTCGAAGATGAAGACTGATAACTTCATAAAGAAGTACAATCGATTTCAAGAGCGGAAAGCGTGACCAACCTGTTCTTTTTAGAGGCAGTATCTTGGTCTTTGGTCTTAGTCTTATTGAGAAACATCTAAGACCAACCAAGCAAAGGGCAATTCTTCCGAATTTTTAAGTCCTGCTGGGCCAAAAATAAACCTTTTTTAAACTTAGCGATCTGATTCTTAAACTAAAGGCTTTTTCATTTGAGCACATCTTAATTGTGTTCAGTTTGATTCTGCATTTTAACATGAATTCATGACTCGAATTTGGAGTGAAGAAAATCCAAAAGTTATGGTTGGGACGCGCAACAGGTCCTTATAGGCACCAAAGGCCTAGCTTCTCAGAACCAATCGTTTGTGTGAGTTTTTATTTTTGGGACGTATGGAAGGGACCTACAATTTTATGCCGAGCCCGAACCGAGAAGCTGAATTGAGAAGGACAGTTATACCTACTCTCGTATGTTTGTTAGACGTGAGAGGTAGCGCAGTGCAAAAAACCTTAAGATGTTATTTGTGTTTTTCCGGGGATCGAAACTGAGTCTAGGTACTGAGCCACTGCGCCCACACCCACACAAATTAACTCCCAACCAGTGAAAAGATACTGCCTCCCATTTTCTTCAATGCTTTGGCGATTGATTTCAGGTTTCCGGACCAAGAGCTCTGGCATCCTATAGCTTGATGTGGGCTTTTTTTATTATTTTTTTTTTTTTGGGATTGAAAATCCTATCACCGATCACCTTTGAGAGCTGTGTTAATAGTTGTTCTGAATCTGTTAAATTAACGGAAACAATTGGTTATTGGAAAATCGACAAAAATGGCCCAAGAAACACATTTCCTGAAACTGCATGAATTTAAATTATCAATGCGATGAAGGACTGTTTTTGAAAAATTTAAATATTTAGGAACTTTTGTCGACCATTTGCATGAGTGAATTTCATTTTTAGCAAGAATGGAAGGGAAATGTTGTCCATAACTGAACTCAATTGAGAAGCTTCATCTTTTCAGGTGTTTCTCGAACGATAGACTTTCCACACTATGAACTCAATTATAAACTTTGAGGAGAGAGGTTGACGTTTCCGTCTCTAAAATTTTAATGTAAACTGCTAAAAATCGCAAACAAAGTCGTCCGGAAAATGGCTTATAATGATCGTCAAAGACTCGAATGTAGCTAATAGATATCGCATAGGCTGCTAAGCTATAAGAAAGGAAGGCATTAATTCCGAGTGTTGAATGCAGCACCTTCGTAGTCTAAAACGAGCGACGATCGCATATTTTAGGCTTCTCATCATTAAACTCTGTTCTAGAGTTTCTTTGACAAACATAGAAACTACGAGTAGACTAATTTTTAGGTAGTTCTCAAATTGGATACCAGAAACCACCGAAAAGGAATACAGATTACTCAAACATGGAGTTCGGGAGTGGCCATATACTTGTAGTTCGCGACACTATATGACTATTTTGCTTAATAAATTTAACCCTCTGTTGGGTACCTATCCATGTGAGGGTAGAGGGCAAGGAAATGGCTCACTTCATAGCAAAAAAAAAAATGAAGCATCAGGATTTTTCATAATCATAGGCCTGAAGGCAAAAAGGAATCACTCCCTCAAAGAAGAATTCAGGGGCCGAATCGCCGCATCCGTGAACGAGCTATACGTTCACGGAATCAATCGATTTTACACTCGAAACAAAAAACAAATTCCGGCACGTATTGCTCGTTTGCGGATGAGACGATTCGGCCCCAGGAAATTAGAAATAGAAAATAAGAATTTGAGAATCCGCTGTCATCTCTAATTACGACGAACGTTTTCCAAACGATGCTATTGTACTTTTCAAATGACCAATCTTAGACCACTTATCTTTTTGTTTCAGAAAATCTTGAATTTTTTTTTGTTTTTGATTTTTGGTTTGTAAACCTACCTTGAACCCATCATATGTCCAACTGCCAAACTTCAGGACACATGTCTGTTCGTCAAATGGGAAATACTCTACATCGATTTCGCATGATGACTTGTAAATAGCCGGAGGTTTCCATTCGACTAATCCTTCTGAATAAATTGTCGCTTTTGTTGCAAGTGTCACCTCGAAGTTACCATCGGCACTAATTATAGTTTGTTTTGTTTGTTTATATTTTTAGATAATTGTTTTTTTTTTTTTGCAAATTTATGTACAATTTTCTTATTAGAATTATAATAAAAATATTAAAATTAAATAAATAAGTTTGGCTCTACTTGAAAGAAAAAAATCCTATATGGGAGGTTTAGTCTAAAATATTAAACATACTGTATGAATATATGGGTGTTGATGTAGTGATTTTTTTTTTTGAGTGTGTGTTTGTGTGTGTGTTGATATTAGTATTAAGTATCTCCTGTTATTGTTTCTTAAATAAAATTCCTAAATATTTGCCTGGAGATCAGTTAAACTTCTTCCCTAAAAAATGTTCGTTTTGTTTTTTTTTTTATTGTATCATTTTTTTCTTATTTATGTTTATATTTAAAAATAGACAAGGATATTGTTTTTCTTTTTTTTTAATTTTAGCTTCACATATAAATCGAAACAAAACACTTAAAAAAATGAATAAAATTATAGCAATGTGTATGTTCTGAGGTAATTTTTAAGATAGTTGAGTGAAAAGGGTAGATATTGAAATATATAGAAAAAAATAGACTTATATATATAGGGGATATATTTCCGTTGACAATTTGATAATATTTAAGATGTTTGTATAGCAATTGTTGCAATGTACATAATATTTTTTTTTGTTTTTGGAAATTAAAAAAACTAAATAGGTACATACGTAAATTTATTTAATTGGCGTGGGATTTATTAGTTGGTCAAAGCGTAGTTTTAATGAGGTAATACTTACTTATTGTAAAGCACGATATCTGGTCGCCAAATGTGATCCGAGGGTACATGTAACATGTGAACACCACCGTATTCTTTGGGTTCCCAGCGTAGTTTGTAATCATACCAGGACTGTGTATTTTCAAGTTTGTCAGTTAAGATTTTTGGCGAAGGACTGTCGCAGATATTGACTTACCTGTTCCACCCAGAGATTTGTTGTCATTATTTGGTTTTTTAGATTCTAAAGAGAAGAAAACAAAAATTGTTAGTTCTTTTGATAGTCAAGTTAGTTAGATTAGAATTAGAGAGTTTTCATGATGACAAAATTATAATAAGGTTCAGAGTAGTATCAATGGTTTATGGAAGGTAAATTTTTCAGTTGACTTCTTTTGAGTTTCAGCATTGTAACCAACTGATGGCCTTAACATAATCTAAACAAAAAGTTAGTCGTTTTAATAAACACTCCTTCCTGTACAGTGTACTTCTTTTCTACAATTGCTCATATCTCCAAAGCTGAATGATAAATAATGACATTTTTGAACGTTGTTTTTGGGTAACTCTTTTTCTTTCTCTGTGCAAATTTCAAGTTGAGAAAAAGAGCCGTAATATGGGTTTTTTCACTTTATTTTAGCATTCACTGAAATTAACGCCATTTGATTAGAACATGCATTTTTTAGTTTGACCGTTATATTTGCCACGTCTACTCATATTTTCTTTGATTGAATTGTTTCGTTAATTTCGACTATTTAATTTTAAAAAAAATGTGGGTGGAGAAAAAGCCTTGGCAGGAGCGAAAAAAGGACTAACCTTAAAAGACGCTCGCCTATTTTCAAATTAGATGAGAGAATCGAGAGGAGCCGATACGCCTAATTTTATGTAATAAGTCCAACTATAGATAAAAATATGAAAAACCGCATACACAGTGTGCTCACTAATGCGAAAAGGCGACTTATAAAGGGTGTTAAAGGGCATACAACTTCCGATAGGGATAACTGTCAAATTAGCTGTCATACTAATGAAGTGTGTTTGACTGTTTTTTTTTTTTCAGTATACTTTGGCAAATCACCATGGAAAGACTTATACTAGAACAACGTTTACAAATTGTGGAAATTTATTTTCAAAATTCGCGAATGGGCTGAGAATCAACTGGAAGTTGAACCAGATTTTTATCGCCAAACGATTGGTAACCGAATCATCTCAAGAAATGGACCTGAATAGGCCATCTTGTTTGTGTGATTTGACACCTTTACCCCCAGTTTCACACTGGAAGTTTAAACTATAGTTCAACTGAACCTGACCGTGAGTTTAAATTCGAAGTTCAACTCGTCCGGTTTCACAATGTAATCTGAACTTCAATTCAATTGAACTAAGTTTAACGAAATTTTATGAATAGAATTTGACAGTATTGTACAGTATAAGCTTTTATACGACTTTTTCAAAATCGTTCCTTGTATTTTAATTCAAACAACACACAAACAAAGTCAAATATTTGTGTTTTTGTCAAACGTCTGATCTGAGGTTTAAACGGCAGAATACTCTAGTTCAACTTGAACTACAGAATGAACTCCGTTCAAGGTTTAAACGAAACTCTGAAATCGAATTAATTGTTGAACTGAGGTTTAAACTGAATGTGTAGTTTAAACTCTTACTGTGAAACTGGGGGTAAGACTACATTTTCTTGGGGTAAGCCAAATCTCTTTTTCTATTCTGATAAAGTAGCAACGATTGATCACTTAGAATCCAACATTCGACGCACTATTGACCAAATAAGACCGGGTATGCTCGAAAAAGGGGTGCAAAATTGGACCGACAGGATGGCGTTCATAAGGCGCAGTCGCTGTGGCTGTATGCCAGAAATGGGACATTAAATGCCATGAAATTTGTCAACTAATAAATTCAAAATTTTGGTCATTCCGTTGAATTTGAAAAAACACCCTATACTAAAAAAAGCGTCACATTCTTACGACTCTATTCAAAAATCAGAAAAAAAAAATGGTATCAAATCAAGTTCCACAAATATTCGACGTATTATTTCGAATGCTTACTTAGTTATACTTAGATATCGCTACAGTCCGGGGGTGACCTGGGCCTGGGAAAGTATTTCTATATTTCTATGGATGTTCTTATGCTATACGATTGTGACGAAAATTGTCATTCTGTGGCATGTTAACGTCACAATAACGACCGAATTTTTGGTAAAGTGGTCATTCAGTTGACACCATTTGAATTTTGCAAAGAAAAATTACTGATTTAAATGACCATCATGTCCCACGCGTGACACTACATGATTTTATATTCATTCATCTCGCGAATGACACGTTTTTCTCTGTTGTTGTTGTTCGTGCAATTGACCGAATTTTCGATTTTATAACATCTGGAAAAGGAGTGAAGTCAAATGGAGTATTTATACACACATTTGACATTGTATGATCGGGTGTCAATCAGAGTCGACGCGAATGACACGTACCCAATGACCTGATGAGTCAATTCGTATGACGTCAAGCATTCACACATATAAGTACTCGTCACTTTTTATGGGTGTTGTCACTGAAAAAGCAATTTCAAATGGACCAGATATACAAATTCCCAACCGTTTCGGAAAAATATGATGACTTGGAGAAGGTAAAGAGTTTTCGACCTACCCTAAACCTTTTTCAAAATACAAAGAGGTCGATTTTATATTCCGCCCCCTTTTGTTTTTTTTTGTAAATGACAAAACCTAAATCTTTCCCCAATAAACCCAACGAATACGATTGAGATTCTTTGCAAACTTATCCAAAGTTCCATCCGGCCAGTTAAACAAAAGGGATCAATTTCACTGCACAAACATTTGCACAAGGACACAATCGAGAAAATTAGATTTTTTTTTCCAAATTCTATTTACAGTATCGGCACACAATTTGACCGTGAATCAATCACCATCCAGTTCTCGCTGTCATTTCATTGAAATTCAACAGACGAACTTTGGTGCAAAATGCAAAAGTATATTTTACCTCCTTTATTTGTCTTCATAATTCCATAAAATTCACAAACGCACCAATGGAACAAAATAAGAAAAAGGAAGAAAGGATACTTTCTCACAAGTTTCTCTTCAACTTTCAAATTGTTACCTTGAATGGAAAATTTCAGCATTCATACAAAAAGTTCGTCATTTCGCACAGAGTCGGAATTTGTCCAAAAGATAATTTGAATACGAGTGAAGGATAACAATATAGTTTATATATAAATCTACTGTGGGGGGGGGGGGGGAACAGGAAAGATTGATTGGTGGCGGCCTAACGTTAAGTAAAACTTTCTCAGCATTTTAACACGTTCATGTCTTATCCACTTTAAGTTATTTGGAATGAGTTCCTACAATGGGTTCGCAGCGGTGTGAGCTACCTCCAGAGAATTCTTCCAGTGAATGAATTCGAAAACAATAGCAAGTGTCAAAATCATTGGCACGAATATGCGACTGTGAGTTGTCGTCCATGTGCATATAAAACACCAACACACACCTGGGTGAAAAGAATGAGCCATACTTCAGCACATTCTACAATTCTGCTATGTACGGCTTACAAGTACCCTTTTGTTCGGGCGAAAATGCCATCTCCTTATATGAGTGACTCCTTTATTATTTGGTTTGTGTGTAGTGCCAGGAGAACTTTAAACTCCTCTGACCCTTGGGGCACTGTGAGACAGCTCTTAAAAGGTACTTTTCTCAATTAGAACCGTTCAAGGGACATTGCGGGCATCCACTCGGTGTTCTATTTTTTTTTTTCTGGCACACTCTCTGCCGACGACGACGACGACGACGATGGTGGCACCTTTCCTTTTATACACTTGTGTGCAACCGTTTAGAGTCGGCTTCCCTCGGTGGTGGGGGAGGGTAACCGAGTTTTGTTTAGCTCTGGTTACATGTCATGTGCGGTACATCAAAGTGGAACATGACAGGTTAAAACGTTAAATGGCCCAAAGGGACTTGTGACAGTTCTTTAGAGAGAGGAATGAACATTATTTTTGATGTTAACGGGGAGGGCAGAGCAGCGAGGCCGAGGGAGATAGGATAAAAATATGAGTGACACTTACCACATCGATTAGCTGCGACAACTTCAGCTTTATGCAGACTTTTAGGACGTCAGTTGTATTCACCACCGGTCGTACCAGTTTATTGTAATTGCTCAGCAGATCATCGTAGAGCCGTTTAGCATCTGGATTGCCCGCCACCGCCCCGTGCACCATGAGAGCCGACAGGAGCCACGCTCGTATCGTCTCTCCCATTGTGGGTGACATTTTCATTTTGAAGGCCGTTTATGGTTGACGTTCAGTTTATCGGCGGGGAGTGGCAATGGGGAGCGCTGCATCAACAGAGATTTCTTAGATTTCGCTGCAGTTGTTGTAGTAGTTGGTGTAATTGCATTTTTTCTTTCTTTTGTTTGGTGTGTTGTTTAGATTTAAATTTGAAAATTTTTCTTCAAGAGTTCGTCCTTTGCGGTATCAGTACGGGGACGTTTTAGAAGTAGACTGAGATTAGGACTTGGAAAATAATTTATCGATTTGATGGTTGCAGTGAATGCGTAAGAGTTTGCAGTCGTCCATCTGAAAGAAAGGAAGGTAAACTGTTAGAAAAGGATGAAAATAATATTTTGAAAGGTTAATAATATTTTAATAGTTTTATCTTTTCCGAATAAATGTTAGCTGACAAGTAACTCAATGAAAACTTAAAATCGATCACCATGCTTTTATTTATTTTTTTCCTACTGGCCCAAAGTAGGTATGTACTTCTTTTCGTTTGATGCGTTGTCTGTTGACAATCGCAAGTAATTCCATTTTTAGCTTGGGCACTGACTGACATTTGCGCTCACCTTTGACCCTTACTCAGTGCAAATGGGGAATCAGATTCTCTGGCCTCGTCAACCAAGCAGTATTTGACTAAGTGCGTTTTCCTTTTCCGAAGTTCAGTAATGCCGCAATTTTACGAAAGTAGTTACTTTTGGTATCAACAGAAACATCGGGATAGTCCTGCTAATGAAGAGACATATCCCCACTATCTGCGAGGTACTAGATGGCCATAAATACAAAAAACCTAGTTAAGTACTTGAGAGTTAAGTTGGATACAAAGCTGACATACTAGCAGCAGATCAAGTCTACATCCGAAAAAGCTGCAAAGATCAGTTGTATTCAGCAGAATATAATAGGAAACTCAAGAGGACCTAAGTCCATCCTTCTGTACGTTTGTCAGATGTGATCTACAGCAAAGAGAAGCTCTCCGAGTAGCGAGCTCATATCAAGTATGTACCAGAACCAGTCGCATGAGTAATCTGCATCAATGGAAGGAAATTACGAGATGAGAGACGGCTGTAGCGGAAGTTAAAGTTACAAAAAAGGTGTACCAGAGAAACTAGGAGAAGACGCACAGCACTAAGATCTGAAGAACTTAATCGGTAGGAGCCCGGCACTCCGTGGAACTTGTTTAGCCCTAAAGGTACATGACTCATTTATTTTGAAAGAGCAAAATAGAGAGGGAATATTTCCTTTAATTTATTATTGAAATCACAGAAAGGGTAATGATGAAGTTGATCGCCTGTGCAACAGGTTCAGCGGTACTGATGCTATTTACAAAAAAGACTAAGACATCGACTCCACAGCGCAATAACTAACCAATTCAGCTTCCTACTAGAGCTAAGTAATCAGGGGTCATTCTAAATCAAAAAACTAGATAATGAATATTGGGTTAGGTAAACCATTTACCGCAACAAAACGGCGACAGCAAGTAGAGACTTGGCCCAGAAATGGTTCTATGAATGACATGGCCTTTTTTCGCTCTAGCCTAACTTGTGGGCCACTCACTCGACTGACGGCCGGTTGTAGATAAATAAAACTTTCAATATTATCCGACTTTTTTTTAATTTCCCTGCCCAGTTGGCTGACACTGCGACCTAAAAAGATCTATTGTATCGAAAGGGATAAGGTTGCTCTAAGAGACGTGTGACCTCCCTAGTGAAGGCCAGTATATCCTTAGTAGCGGAGTTCCTGAGCTCTGCTGGTGAAAGTATCTCCATTTTGAAGGCACGTTTTCTCAACCAATGAAGTGCCGGGCAATCACAGAGAATGCGTTCGGAGGATTCGTTGTCCTCAAAACAGAACCTGCATTCTGTCTCCGGGCACAAATTCATTTTGTTAAGGTGATACCCAAGCCACAATGGCCTGTGAGAAAGCCCACCAGTCTTCTGATACTATCCTTATTTAGATTGAGGATTTCCTTGTAGGTGTAAGGTTTAATTAAACTTTTGGATTGTCTTAAACCCGGGACATTTTCCCAGTGGTTCAGGCGAAGTTGATGTTCACAATTGTTAATTAGACCTAAAGCAGTTTTCCAATTGACTCTACAATAAGGTTCTGGTCCACAGAACGCGGATTCAGATCCGGCCCTAGCTAGTTGGTCCGCTGATTCGTTGCCTGCAATACCTTGATGGCCAGGTATCCAACCAAGTTTGACCTTGTTGTGTTTGGCTAGGACTTGCAAGGCATCGTAGCAGCACTTTACTGTTTTTGAGTCCATCGTGTTGAACGATAGAGCTTTTAAGGCCGCTTGACTATCTGAGAAGATTTGTATTTTGGCGCCTTTAATTCCCTTATTGGAGTTTAGAACGGCGCATATCTCAATGGCATGGTCCTCAGCTTGAAAAACACATTCCCTTGAGTATCGCGACTTTGGCATTGGGTCCAAAGACACCAGCACCAACTCCAGATTCCATTTTCGATCTGTCAGTGTACCAGACCAAACTTTTAGGGTCCAGTGTCGGAACACCATTTGCCCATTTGGTGCGGTCCAGTATTTCTACCTCAAATAATTTCCCAAAACTATATTCGCTAACCATAATGTCGGGGATGGAGCAGAACATGTCCATGTTTGGGATTGAGTTAAGTAGTCGAGTTGTGGATATATAGTAAGGCTCCATCAGATTTACTACACAGTTTGGTCTTCACATTTTCAATATTCTGTTTGAAGTACAAATCGGAGTGTGAATAAGAAACGTCTTCTTAAAATCTTTGGGTTCCTGCTTATAGGTCAGTCATGTAATTATTATCATGTAGGACTCAATGTAGCAGATCACCCTCAGCTTTACCCTTATGCACTTCTCTTACACAGAAAACAGTTTCGGTCTTTTTTAAATTTTGCAAAGCCATTACCTTATATAGAGCTACATCAGGAGATCCCAAATACCGGATGTAAATAGACGATTTGGCGATATGTAGTAGGTTGCCTCGGCTGGATTGAATAGAGAACATGGCCCTTAGGTCAGACATCGAAAAAAATGCAAAACAATTTATTGGACTGTGCAAGAGTCATATAAACAATTTTTTTTTGTCAGATCAATATTCGACGTTTGACCAAGTTTGTTGAGGTCCCCTTTTACTTGTGCGCGCCACCTAAGTAGAGGTCTTTCTCTACTGTGTTGTCTCTCCAGGTTGGAATAAAAGACATAAAAGACTCAATGTCGTCAGTGTATGCAAGTAGCTGTACAGACTTTTGGAAAATTGGGCCACTGGTGTTGACTAGCGAGTTTCACACAATTTTTTGAAGTATGATGTTGAAAAAGTTACATGACAGCGCATTACCTTGTCTAAATCCTTTTTTGGCATCAAAGGTCCCGGAGTTCTCCATCGCTCTAGCGGGTGGCAGGGATGCCAAAACTGGACATGGCTCTGTATAGCCTGTCTCTAAATGCTGGTATATGCGGCCTTAAAGTCGATAAACAGGTGATGGGTATCGGTTGGACTTCTTGAGTTTTCTCCAGGATCTGCCGTAGTGGGAATATTTGGTCGGTTGTGGACTTACCGGTCCTAAAACCGCACTGATATGGGCCAATCAGTAGGTACAGCAGATATGAATTCATAGGCGGTATTGAGCAGACTGATGCTATATAGATACTATAGTTGGCGCAGTTTAAAAAGTCTCCTTTCTTATGGATCTGACAAAGGATGCTGTCAATCCATTCATCAGGCATACTGTCCTCTGACCAAGTATTGGAAACTATTTGGTGTAAGCTCTCAACCAAGTCATCACCCGCTGCCTTAAGAAGCTCGGCAGTTAAACCATCCACCCCAGCAGCTTTGTTGCACTTGACTACGTATTCACGTAGAACAAGCAATTATGCAGAGTTTACACTAAAATTCAAAGAGCTGCCACAAATGACTTTATCTCAATAAATTTCTCTCAGTGTACAATACCGGTTATATTGTCTGTCACAATAATTCACATTTCCATGTTTTCGTGTAGCAAAATAATTAACCAATTTATTTCCGAACTCAACAATATCCCAGTCATTGCCTGATCTCTTATTACGAATATTCCATTCTGACTTCACAGGCCGTCTCCTACTTCTCATTTGCCCCTGAATATCCGTCCAAAGCAATTAATTTTTACGGTAATTATCATAATTACAATAAAAAGCAATGTTTACAATTTAAAATACAACTATACGTACATATGTTCATCGGTCCCAAAGCGAAGATGAAACATTCTCACCACCACCGCCCGACCATAGTTGGCCACAGCACGTTCCTGTAGCGCCCAGAGGGAATTGTCCAAAACATTAAGCATGCATAATGTATACAAACATTTACCTGTACCTCACCTGAAATCCTTCTATGTATCTACACCGTATTTACATCGTAAACTTGGAGCATAAACTGCAAATTATGTTATTAAAATGTCGTTCTCATTTCCAATTTGAGAATGGGGCTCTGGGAATTTAATCAATACATTCAAGGTACCTGTCCCATTTAGGGAAATGCTATACTTCCCGAAAGAGGATTTATCTATTCAGTGTCAAATGGATATGGTGGGTTATTTTTTTTTTTTTTTGTGAAGAAAATTGGCATTGCGATTTGAAATTTTGATTACATCTCCTTTTGAGTCGAACAGAAGGATTTATTTATTTTTTATGGATATCATTGGCGATAAGGCTGTTAAGAATAAGTCGAAAGTAAGCCGTGCGTAAATCAATAAAGAACCGACAACGCTATCTCATTGGTATGACATTTTAAAATATATCCCTACCCATTACGTATCTGATCGCTTGCTTCTTGGAATAGCAAAAACATGCAAATGTACATATAATAAAAATGCAAAAAAATCATTCGGGCGTAAAACAAAAGGACTCTTACAAGTAACAGATACGTTGTTCTCAAAACGAATTTGTACGAACGTTTTTTGGTAGCTATACTATTTTTTTTCCTGGCAGTATTGTTTACACCCTTCAATAACCCTAAGGTAAAAATATTTACAAAATTGCATTTCGCAATGTGCACAGGTAAACCGTACACACTCTCTCTATGACAGGAGTTCACATACGAAAGATAAAGTTCGCTTCAACCCACCTCGTACATGTGAGCGAAAAAAAGAGCGAACAAGGCAACAACAGAAAAAAAATGGTTTTCTATAAAATTTCTCGTTAAAGGGGTACACACTGTACACAAATGAAACTTTTTCTTTTTTTTTTTTGTGCACAATTCACTCCGAAGCGAAGACATTTATTCTCTGCGACATAATCGTCGTTTGCATGGTATTTCAAAGAGGGCAGAACCGTTTTCACAGTGGTGCCAGTAGTTGCATTGGAAGGTAGCAATTCCAAACCGACCTCAACAAATTTGCGATTAATTAATATCTTCAAATAAATTTATTAGTATAATAAGCGATGAAAATTGTGTACTTTGGTGATATTTTAAGGTCATGTAAATTAGATAGGAGCTCAAGGCCAAAGTCTGAACTGAAATCGGAGCACTAAGGTCTAAAATTCTTAGGTCCCGTCACCTAATTTATCCTAAAGAAAATTATTTACCAAAATGTTTATATTACAATGGCTACAAACTTTCGTTGTCGTACCGATTACGGCTTTATTTTAAAGCCGAATTTTATAACATATGGACCAAATGAAAGGCGAATTTTAGTAGATGTGTTTCGCATAATATTTTTTCCATGTCAGAAAGAACAACAATTAACAAAACACATAGTTATTGATTTACATTATATCTCACAATAAACCAAAAGAATGCATTCATCATTGCATATTAATAGGCTACACCAGGGGTTCCCAATCTTTTTTCATACTGCGACTGCCTAGAGAGGTTGAAATATTTTTGCGACGCCCTTCTAAAAGCACAGATTTTTTTTAATAAGGACTGGTAGACGTTAAAATATCGTCGTCCCATATTTATGACAATTTTTCTTATTCACATACCCGCATTCATCTAAAAATGCGCCTCGTCGATAGAGATAATTTTTCGGCTAAAATTCAGGTGCTCTTCCAAAACGCTCTGAAGCCAAGTCAACGAACAAACGGCTTGGTCTATGTTTATTAACTTTGAGCTCCTGGATTAGTTGGATCTAGTACTGGCGTAAGCCCAAGTCCCGATGCATAATTCGCCAATATTGGAATATGCGAAAGGCTAATTTCTTATGCACGTCGAATTGACTGCCTCGAGTTCTCCTCTCATGGATCACGGCAATGCTCCCGACGAATCTGGCTGGCAACGACCCATACCAATTGAAAACCCCTTATTTAATTTCGAGAGCCAGGAAAATATACGAGTGACAGCCACGAAGCAAGTCTAACTGGAAATGCGTTAAACACAAACGCGCTTAGTCTTCGGCTATTGGATTTAGCTTTGACTGCTCTTAGTATTCGCAAAGAGAAACGTAATGCTTTTCCTTTGTTCCGAGTCTTAGAGCAGTGAAAAAATAAAACTTGCAACGCCCTTAGAATAGCGCCATGACGCCAGAGGGCATGAGCATTAGCTGCCTGTCTTGTGGGGCGCCTAAAAGTTGCATTTCGAGGGATAATATCTTTGAGTTCCTCAGAACATCTACCATGGCAGTACCTATAGAACAAGCAAAGGTCAGCGACTTGTCTTCTGTGCACCAACGGTTGTAGATTCGATGTGAGTGTAGGGTCTCCAATAAGTCGAACTGCTCGTCTCTGTATGCTGTCAAGTAGATTAAGTGAATGTTTTGGGGCTGCGCTCCATATATGGGAACAATATTCCAGGCCTGGTCTAACCTGTGTTTTGTAGAGAAGGAGAAGTTGCTTGGGGCTAAAGTACCACTTTGCTCTAAATAGGTAGCTCAACTTAGCGGACGACGATCTTGCGATATAGAATATGTGGTCCTGCCATGTGATACCTGAATTGACTGTGACTCCTAGAAGGTGCATTGAGTCCGTGAGATGGATTGGATGGTCATCGATTTGGATCCGAAGAACTGTTGATGCATTTTTCCTAGAAAATGTTGTGAGCTGAGTCTTGTTTGCATTAAATAAAGCCAAGTTGTTTTTTCCCCACTTCAAGATTTTGTCCAGATCATCACTAAAGCTACAATTACACGGCCATTTTTTTCGAGTCATTTAAATGGCGCTCTGACGTAAAAATCCCGTCACAAAGCAGTCATTTAAATGTGTCGCTCTGAGTGGTCGCCATTTTTGGCAGCGTCATTTAAATGACTAGGAAAATGGCGCACCAAATGACATGAATTAAGTGCCATTTAAATGGCGGAAAAAAATGGCCGTGTGATCGCTCTTCAATGACGCCTAGGACAATGGCAATGAAAATTCGAAATGACTCGCAGTGTCCGTGATTTTTGTCATTTGATTTTGGGACACAAATGACGATGATAGACATTTCGTGTGATCGCCATTTTTTCAATGCCGAATCGTAGCTTAAATGCCGCTCTAATGCGACATATTTCCTGATGTCACAGCGCCATTTAAATGACTCGAAAAAAATGGCCGTGTAATCGTAGCTTTAGAGAACTAATTTGTTCACATCTCTGACTATGTGATATAGTCGCATTCACGGGCCCACAGTTCGAGGTGGAGGATATAATCGTTGATGTGGAGAAGAAATAGAGTTGGAGAAAGAATAGATCCTTGGGGCACTCCTGCATTTATAGCAAACGAATTAGATGATCTACAACAACTTGGATCGATCTTCCCAGAAGAAAATTTTGAATCCATCCGCAGAGTTGTTGTGGTAATCCATAAGGCGCTAACTTCCCTAATAGGGCTCTATGTCAGTCTCGGTCAAATGCCTTTGATATGTCCAAGGCTACGGCTCTGGATTCGTCGTGTTGTTCAATTGCTTGCGACCCTAATTGCGTGACGTAGCTTAACAGGTCGCCAGTGGAATGACGGCTGCGAAATCCGTATATAGGTTGAATGCGAGCGGTCTTCCATCAAGAAGAAAACGGCTTCTGGGAGTACGACTTGCTAATCAGCTTACATAGTACAGGTGTTCTGGTGCTCAGCTTTTGAGTACTATAGCCGAGGTTCCGTCGGGTCCAGTTGCCTCTTATTGCAATCTAGTTCTTTAAGGATGCGTTGAATTATTTGAGGCCGAAATTTCACTTCATGATGTATTTTATTTTTCTGATAATTATAGATTCGATGCCCATTTAGGTTTGTGTAGTCAAAGAGGAGTAAATTTAATGAGGGGAGGTAAAAGGTTTCTCTAGAACTACTAGGGTGATTTTAAAAATTATTTTAAAGTTGTTATGGAGATCCTTTGTCGCAGTAGAAGGAAATTCCTGGGCATGTACTTTTTCAACATTTAGAGAAGATAGACAATATACCAACTATAAGGGGCTACTTGGTTTTTGCAGGGAAATTGGTACTTTTTCAAGCGCAAGTGTTTAGGTGCTTTTCCATTATAGGTCAATGCAATTGGTTCCCCCTAGGGATCGCGATGGGCCCTTATGGTGCCTAGTGCCGTATGAGACATCTCTCTCATACCCCTTTTTAGCCTAACCTAACCTAACCTATGGTGACACCATTCGGATCAATACAGGTTACGTAAGGATGGTAACGTAAAATTGAAGAGTAAACCAACTAGAAATGTATACCTACCTAACATAATTTTTAAGACTGCTTCTGAAAATAGTTAATTTAAAAACAAATTCAGCCTTTAGAGCGCATAACACTAATAGCCCTACGACCGCACTGTTCAGAGCAGTAGGTACCTGGTTGAGTTACTCCAAAAACGAATCCCCAACAAAGCATATCCCAGCACATTTGCAAGCAAATTGTCATACACTATATAATAACTTACAAAGAAAATATATAGCCATACTGGAGCAATGCTATAATAAACTATGAAAATGCTTTCGCCAGAAACTAGAAATATCCCCCCAGCCATTAAATACTAAATGTTGTCGTTTTTTTTTTTGCGAAATAATACCCGCGATAGTAAAGGTACTGCAAAAAAAGTTTAAGCTCAGCAAAGGACTCACAAAGGATAAATACATAAGTTGATTTATTTTTCGCCCGAAGAAAGGGATTTGTAAAACCCAAAACATGAATTGATGGAGGAAAAAAAATATATTCTAGACATCGAGGACATTTTTGTATCACCTTCTTTTACAACGACCGTGACATATGTCCCAGGGGAATACCAATTCCTAATCGGGTGACTTTTGTCAAATAAGTTTACTGATTTGAGCTATGTTCGCCTCCGGTTACCTGACGCAATTTAAGGATAATATGGAGTTTCTATGAATAAATTTCGCAACCATCTCGCTTCGAGAGGAAAATAAATAAAAAAAAAAATATTCGCGGAACTAGGTTAGAGGGAGGTTAGGGAGGAAGATCGCGATTGGAATCATTGGTTTAGTACAACATCTATTTGGATATCACTTCCTGTTATTTTCGAGAATGAATGCTTTGCTTTTATTTTTATGACTTTCTGAATATTTTACGGGAGTTTGATTGCCAAGAAGGCGGTTGTCGTATGAGCTGCAGCGAACGAAAAGGAATGACGACAATTGGAATCGATTCAATCTTTGTTTGAATGGAATGCCTAAATGTAATAAACGTCAATGGATATGGAGTGTGCAATGTGAACTGTGCAGTGACATGAATTGCAAATCGCTGATAGTGTGCCGCCATAATGGTACTTTAAATTGCTTTATGATGTGTTTCAGCCTTGTGCCGGGAGGTGCAACCGACGGATGAAATTATTACTAAATTATAATGTTAGCCTATTGAATGGTTTTTCAAATAAATCTTAGATAAAACTCATTAAATTGAACTGGAATATAGAAGGAATTTGTGCGTCTATAATAGAGCGGTATCTGTATTGGTGAAATTATTGTTGAGGGGGTTGATGTAGTGCGCAACCCACTGCTAAATAGTTCGTTATAGTATTCCCGTGATAATTAATGATGCCACAATTTTGAACACTTCTAGCAGGATATACACTGCTGGACAAAATAATAGATGTGGAAACATATTTTTTTTAAAAAACTCAATTTTTTCAATTTGTTTTTTGTTTTTACAATTTTATTAATAAAATTTACATTATTTAAGATATATGGAATATATTTATCTGTTTATTTTTCGAATAATTAAAAAAAATAACAAAAACTTTTGGAGTTCTGTTTTTCCGCTTGGACAAAAAAATAGGTGTGTTCCTAAATAATCATTAATTATATTTTTATTAAATTTTTTTTTGTTTTTTTTTTTTAACTTACTCTAGTAACCTGAGTATCCTCCATTATTTTTCAAAACTTTTTGGAGTCGAAGTGGCATTTATCCTACCATTTTCTGGCATGTTTCGGAATGAATGGAATACCATTCCCTTTGCACTGCTTCCCACAGTTGATTCCCATTTGTGAAGAACTGACCCCTTAAATTTATTTTTAGTTCATCCCACAAGTTCTCAATGGGATTGAGATCTGGAGACTGACTTGGCCATGAAACTACAGAGAAGTTTTGATCCCGAAACCAATCTTTCAGAATACCGGCCGTATGTTTTGTTTCTTTGTCCTGTTGGAAATGCCATCGGAGGGGCATGTTTTCCTCGGAAAATGGAAGCATGGCATTTCCCAAGATGTCCCTATATCCATATTTCGTCATGATGCTATTGACACGAAATATAGGACCCACACCATACCAGGAAAAACAACCCCATACCATTATATTTCCTCCACCATGTTTAACAGTCTTCAGTGAATAGCGAGGATGGTATTCTTTTCCTTTTGGTCGCCTTACGTTACGCCCACAATCCGAGGAGATCAAATTTATTTTTGTTTCGTCACTCCACAGAATATTCTGCCATTTTTTTACTCCTTCAGGTCCGTTCCAACTTCTATGGCTTAAAGCAAATTCTTTTCGGGACCTTACGTTCCTAGCTCTTAGGAGTGGAACTTTTCTGGCGACTCTTCCTGGGCGATTGAAGTTCTGTAGTCTCCTGATGCGGATTGTTCGTGCACTGATTCCATCCCCAATTTGTGCGCCTATAGCCCATGACGAAAAAAAGGGATTTAACTTCGCTAGAAGTAAAATGCGGCGGTCAGTAGTAACTCTGGTTTTTTTCGTCCTTTATCATTTTCTATCTCTAATGTTGTCTTAAGAGCATTGGTTACGAAGTTCTGTGACCTTCCTAGTGCATCTGCTATAAATTTATAGGTTTTACCCTCACTCTTAACCGCTGAACTAGTTGCCTTTCTTCCGCAGAGCAGTGGACTTTTCGACCAATTTTAAAATATGATTTAACAAAAAAACTTAAACAAGAATTGTGATCAAAAATATTAAAGAACAAACTCATCTTTGGATTTAATCACTTTTTAATAACACTTTTGAAACAAATCGACAGATTTAGACAATTTTAATTAAGCACACCTATTTTTATGTCCAACTTGTAAAACGTACAAAATGGTATTGCAACGAAAATTAATAAAATACTTAACAGTACACTTAATAAATGCAATAACCTTGACGTCTTACTAACCGAACTAAGCATTTCTTAATAAAAATATATTTTGTTGCAAGTCTTGTTGCCAAAACAACTGTTATTTAGCAGCAAGCACAAATTAACCAGCAACAAAGCTCCTCGCACCTATTTTTTTGACCAGCAGTCTATAAATGGAGGCAATTTTTATGTGGAAGTAGATACTTGTCGTCTATAAAGGAAATCCCCAAATGTCTGCGCTGCGGTTCACTCACAACTTTGACAATTTCTACCGACAATGAGGTGTGGAGATGGAGAATTTTATTGACATTGATCGAAGAATATTTCCACAAAACTGACTTCAATGTAAAATCAAAATATTTTTAAATAGGAAACGTTATACGCATTTGACATTTCTGTCAATGTTGATGTCTTCATTTATTCTTTCAAAATGTTAACTTCCATTACACCATACCTACCTATCCTACTTGGTGAAGGATTTTTTGGTTAGGTACTTATACAGATTTTATTATATTTGTGGAATGTGGATACTGAACTCAATGTCTCTCTCAAAACTTTAGCACTGAGTTGCCAGAGCTCTGGAACTGGAGGTCTTTCGAACATCGAGCGATACCTCAATTTCGACCGTTTTCGTTTTGGGTATTTTCAAATGCGAACGAGGGCGAAAATGTTCTTTCCAGTGCTTTCCAGTTTTTTTTTTCAATTCTGTATGGAGAGGAGAATAGTTTACGCAATTGGCAAACTTTGACAGACAGTCGTATGAATTGTTATTTGTTTCCAGAGTTTTTTTTTTGAAAATGTCAAAATGACGGTAAAAATTGAAGTAAAAAAAATAATGTTGATTACTTGACAGGAGCGATGCCAAACCTAGCCCAATTGTGAAATTCTAGCACTGGCTCATTCGATCTAGCACTGTAGATTGACCTTTTAGCACTGTGTTTAATTTATATTTTCAAGCATTATCTACACATTTAATTATTGCTGTAAAACTGTTTTTCTGTGAAAATTTAGTTAATTATTTGAAACTAAAATTTTGTTTTAGTATTTTGTACGTCAAAAACTTTAAAACAGTGTAGATATATACTAATGTCGCTTGGTCTAGCCCTGAACTAGCCCTGAAATCACATTTCTGGCTCTAAATCACAATTTTAAGTTGGCATCGCTATGCGATTTACGCAATGACATAACGAGGTGTGTTCACTTAAAGTATGGCAGAAAATTATACATTTACGAGTTGCATAAATTTATCAGATTAGGTGAAAACCCTTATTGAAATGACATCTATCTAACTTTGTCACGCAATGTGTAGTATATAGAATGGGTCTACCCCGATATGTAAAAAAATAAATAAATAGGTGGCGCAACAGGCGGGTGACACCCAAGGCCTAGCTTCTCGCAACCATTCGTTTTGTGTGAGTTTCTATTTTTGGGACGAATGGAAGGGACCTACAATTTTATACCGAGTCCGAACGTCTGAATTGAGAAGCTTTTTCATGACAGTCATACTCTCGGATGTTTGTCAGACGATCGCGAGAGGTGGCGCAGTAGATATGTAGAAAAATATATTACAGAAAACCATAATTTAGAAAAAAAAAATATCGAAAAAAAAAAATATAGAATGAAAAAATCTCGAAAGCAAAAATCTAGCTATGCTTTCGAATGTGTTTTGTTATTAAAAAAAAAAAAATAAATAGGTGGCGCAACAGGCGTGTAGACACCCTAGGCCTAGCTTCTCGCAACCATTCGTTTTGTGTAAGTTTCTATTTTTGGGACGAATGGAAGGGACCTTCAATTTTATGCCGAGTCCGAACGGCTAAATTGAGAAGCTTTTTCATGACAGTTATACTCTCGGATGTTTGTCAGACGTTCGCGAGAGGTGGCGCAGTAGAAAAAACTTTAAGATGTAATTTGTGTTTTTCCGGGGATCGAACCTGGGATCCCTCGCACAGCAGTCCAACACACTAACCACTGCGCTACTGCGCCCACGAGTGTTTTGTTATTACTATTTGTTAAAAATTTATTATTTTCAATAAAGAAAAATATTCATTTTAGACTTGTTTTCATTACTTTCGGAGTAAATTTAATGAATTATAAAAATCTCGAAAGCAGTTTTATTTTCTAAATTTGTTTCGAGATAGAGTCTTTCGAGATTTTTGTACTTTGTAGATTTTGCCCCATTCAAGATTTTTGCATTCGAGATTTTTCAAACTCATTTTCGAGATTTTGACCATTCTAGATTTTAGTCATTCTAGTTAACGTCATGATCCCGTATAGAATATGTATCAAAATGTCAAACTTGTGCAAAGTATGTTGAAAAAAAAACATCATCGCTGCATCGCAGAAGCGAAAGCCAAGTGTATATTGTTATCGTATTGAAACTTTTTTGTTGACGTTTTGGAACTCAGCCGCCATTTGATTCAGCAGCCTTTTGGACTTAGGTTTGAATGTCGTTAACATTACCCTCACTTCGTATTGCTCAGGTGAATGGAAGTTCTGACTCTTATCGTCCGGATTATTGGCTGTCTGTACAGTTTGCAGAAGTGTTATTTCCTACCTTGTAGTAGATGCGCAGTCGGTTTTGACGATATGGCCTATGGACAAACCATTCTTGCGGATTCCTAAATAGCGAAGGCGGACGAAATCTCGCTCTCAGGCAGAAAGAAACATTCATTTTGGACGATGAAAGCCAAGATTTCCGTCGATCGGACCAAAATTAACCAAGAATAGCAATATCTGAACTGAAGAATAAAAAGGCTGCTATTTAAGGCAGGGGGGATTGGGATATGATTTATTGGAGACCCTATACACAAATTCCTCCCCAACATTTGATTGGAAAAAAATGTCCGATCCACAAGAATGGGAGAGTGCCTTAACTGCCCCAAACTTTAGAGGCATCAGTCTTCTTAACATCGCATACAAGATCTTGTCTGGCGTAGTGTGTAAACTTATTAAATCACTTGTCAACGAACTGATTCCCCAGTACTGGCCAAATATTCACACTACGTCCGATTCAGATTGATACCCACCTTCCATCTCAAAGCCTATACATGACGGAAACAATTTTTAAGAAGTCTGTCCAATTACTTGCACGCACATACTAGGATCACGTTGACATCACCGGTATAACTTAGCCGCTTGTCAATCCCTGTTTCTTTGACTTAAGAAGGCCATCTGAATTGTAAGCTCTTATCAAGAAACACTATTGAACCTCATCATTCTAGTTCTGCTATATGCCGCAGGAGCATGGACATTAGCAAAGGATGAAGATATCCTTGGTCTAGTCTTAAAAATTGTTGACGGCTTGACGGAACTTTTTCTAGCTAGAATGTGTAGAGCAATGGACACTAACGTCTGAAGAGTATCGGACACAAACCTAGAGTCTTAGAGGGTCAACGCAGTACCTAGAGTAAGGCCTCGACAAGCGGGAGGGAACTTCAGCCTATTTGGAGTGCGGAACTAGAGGCACTCTAACTGGAGGGGCATATTCGTTAAGGCTCAGGTCCACTTCGGACTGAAGAACACCGCGATCATTACATTTCATAAAGCTTTACAGACTTATGTATTAGCATAAAATTCAACCCCAAAAAACCAATAACCAAAAAAAATTCAACCTATTTAACTTGGCAACTTGCTCTTGATGTAACCAAGAAGAGTCCTGTTCTCTTTGATACAAAATTCCATTACGCTCTATACTCGTATACCGTTCTTTTTATTAGAGGAGAACCTTTCAGTTGGCGCATTTAATTTTCAATCTAAAAGCAGTTGCCAACATCCAATTTCGATTACAAGAAGCTTACAGCAATTTTCTTATCTTCGTCTATCCTATCCCCATCAACAGAGAAATTAGATGTCCGCTCCTTTCCAGATTGTTCTGTTTCAATTAAATCCATCCTTCAAGGTCCGCTGAATATTTTTCCTTTCTTCATCAACCGCCATCTCGGTTATAAATGAAATGAATTCAAGGAGCAGCGATTTAAGAACATACCCATCCCACCCAGAGCCACCGCCCACCGCTAATGATTCCCACGGTGTTTGCAACGCCCGTAGTGCCATTAATTAATGAAATTACCTCGCCCCTTTGAAGTGTTTCATTCATTAGCCAGCCTTCATAATCAAACGCAAACTTTGAGATTCGATTAAAAGTCAAAGCCATCGGAACTACTCCAAAGTACTCGCTGCCGCCACCGACCGAAGGAAACCATCAACGTCTAGGACAGCCAAGCTATTCCCCAAACTCGAACTTTTTCTTTTTTGTAGGTATATCTCCTTATACAACCGCAACCATTAGAACATGCAATAAGCGTAGAACAGTGCAGAAAGTAGAACCCTTTCGTTATCCCCAGTGGAGAGAGGGGTGGGGGTGATATTTCACTTAGCCCCCACTCGGCTGCTTAAGAAATTCAAATCCTAGAGCTAGGAGAGTATAGTGCTTTTTTGGGTTTACAACTCGACTCGAATGATGGAGGTAAAAAGTTTATCTTGCCGCACTAGCAGCACTACTCAAGAGTTTTGAGAGCGGGCAGAGGGCTTGTCTCGTTTAGGTTTTCCACGGGATATATGAGCTGAGCTGAGCAGTCTTATCCCAACGGGGCGCACCGCATGTACGCATATTATACTATACCAGCACCAGACAGTAACGGCGTGCTTAACGTGAAGGCGTCCTTTTCTTGGCTGAGTATCTCCTCTTTGGAAATTTTGTCGCTATCATGAGAGTCGAAGTTCTCGCTGTGGGACAGGGAATAGAATAAAAATTGTTTCCATCTCCAAAGGATATAATGTGACAAAAAATGGTGCAACATGAGAGTGTATGTGTATGTGTGTGTTTGTATCCTTTGAGTGATATAAATGTTCGCACATTACTTGCAGTGTTTGCTTATGGTCTGACGAACAAAGGGATAACTTTGGCAGTGTAATAGATGAGAAGTTAGCACTGCAACACGAGAAACAGGATCCAAGCTAAAGTACTGAGTGCGTCTGCATGTATCACGAAGGAAAATAAAGAACGAACAACTTTTCTTTACGGTTGTAGTTTGCAGTTTACACTGGTGCTACAGTATGGGATAGGGAGACACTGGCTGAAGGCCCCCTTTGTTTTGGGTCACAATTGGCGGAACTAGATAAGGCTGAACGTCCCAGTGGAGAGGGGTCGGCATGTCAAGGAATTAGTACCAGGAGTCATCTCCTCTGTGGACTTGTGCATGTTGTGTATTGTGTTGTCGACTACAATTCTCATTGTCACATCACAAACAGTGTAAAGTTTTTGGTTTTTGTTTTCAGCCATTCGACTGTTAACCCATCCCATGGGTTGAAGTTTCTTTCCTTTCATCGGATAAATTCTCTAGAGCGACACTTTATTGGGGTTGTCTTTCTATAGTTCTGTTTGTAATTTGAAGTCAAGACATTTTGCTTTTTATTTGTGATATATTTCCAGTTCCAGACCACAGAGTAATGCAAGAAGGATGGACTCTAGGGCAGGGGCTAGCAGCCGAAGGCATCATTTTTCATTTGAGAAGCCGAAGAGACACTATATGCTCTTAGGATGATTGCATGCTATATACATTATACTCTGTAATGATGCAGGTGCGGACTTCAAGGAGTTGGGAAACGATAAACTATATATATCGCTTACATGATAGGGAAACTTTGTGTAAACTTTTTAAATCGATTAGTTGAAAGCAAACAGTTTGAACGTGATTAAATTGAAGCGAGAAAGGTGAACTTTTCGAATACGAAGCTGCAATTGGGTGTAGTTTTTTGTTGTTACTAAAGTACCCTACCTACATTTATCGTGTATGAGGATAAATTTATTATATAGACAGGAACAAGGGTCTTTCAAGGTACTCGATTCACGATTCCCATTTAGTTACTGAGTTATAATAGTGTCTCATGTCATTTTTAGGGTTCCGTACCCAAAGGGAAAAGACTGAAAACTTTGTAAGTTTCGCTATGATTTCTGTCTGTCTGGTGCCTGAACTCACTTCGACCTAGTAGCTAGCTCTATCTCAACAACTATTTGACGTAGAAGGCTGAAATATGCACACTACATTCGGTATAAACTAGTCTATAGTAGCACGAGCTCGCGCGTGCTAGCCACAAACCAGTAAGAATAGACCGTCGACTCCTCCCACATAACGGGATTTGCCTACAAGCTGCCGGCGGGCCCAGGATTTTTCATGTATTCGTGCTGTACAAAATCAAAGGAGCGCCATTAGCGCACGCATACTTGAAAAATCCTAGGCCCATGGTATAGCATGGAAAATCATTGCCGCCATTAATTTTAACATTTACACGTATTCACAGACAGGGTAATTTTTTCCGGGGGGAATCGGGTAGGTGTACGGGAAGTCGGCGGTATATTCTTATTGGTTTGTGGTGCTAGCGCTTGTTGCTATATAACCGCCGCCTTAAGCGACAAATACCAATGGTAGTGCGATACATCGACTGGTTTTGTAGTAATTCGTAATTTACAAAAAAAAAAATACTACCTATAGCATTAAATTTTTATTTATTGTTTTATTTAAATCGATTTTATTTATATAGATTTACAAAGATATTTGTGTCGAAGCAAACAACTCAAAAAGAAGTGACAGACCAGCGTCCATCTTGTTATTTGTATTAATCGTTCAGCCAACCATACCAACACCAACCGTTCAGGCAAGCAGTGGACGCATTCAGCCAAAAGAAAAGGCCAGGGGTTTACAATACATTTTTTCCATTTTTGTAGACCATATTCGCAGCTTGTGCAGAGGACTGTTTTGCCGATCAGTTAATATTCTACAAGATATTTACAAAAAAGCTCAATCACCAGTGCTGCCAGGGTTTTTTCATAAAACATCGCATTCTATCGACAAAAAGAATTTATCCAACTCAGGGGAGAATTTATCCAACATATGAAAATGGGGAATAACTTCTCCAGGGACCAACTAAACTCCGAAGAGATGAAAAAATCTTCTGCAGAAAAGTGGTGAACCTCGAAGCCTAAATCCCTTTATCTCAGGTATGGTATAATATGTTTAATGTGTCAATACAAGCGTTTGTTCTTGGACGCATTCAGATGAAGATATAAGGGTGTACCATAAGAAAATAAAGATTTTTAATTGGAAAGCTTAAATTTTGTATTGATTCATATAGTAGGTATACAGATTGGAATGTATGGAGTAGCACATCGGATAAATGACCGCCACGGATTTGCTGGCAAGTACGTACCTACTCTCTTACTGAAATTTTCTATGACTGTTTCGCATCAATGTGGCTGAATTTCATTAATACACGTCCCAATTTCCTCTTTCAAGGCGTTGGTGATCGGGGACTTGTTTTCATAGACCTTTGACTTCAAGAAACCCCAAAGAAAAAAGTCCAATGGCGTTAAATCGCAAGATCTGGATGGCCAAATCTGATCGCTAAAACTGCCGATTATACGATTAGGAAATGACCAATGCAGTAATTGAAATTGTTCTCTGGCTGTATGGCATGTGTCACCGTCTTGTTGAATCCACATGTTGTTCACATCCATACCTTGTAATTTAGGCAATAAAAATGGGTTATCATGTCACGATAACGAATACCATTAATTGTTATTGCCTGACCAGCCGCATTTTCGAAGAAGAATGGTCCGATAATGCCTTCAGCCCAAAATCTACACCAAACAGTCACGCGTTGTGGATACCTTTGTTTCTCAACAATTACTCGTGGGTTTTCTGAACCCCAAATGCGACAATTTTGAACGAAGTCCTCAAGATGAAAATTAGCTTCATCACTAAAGATGATTTTGTTCGAACAAACTTTCATTATTTTTAAAATATTGTTTAACAATGAAAATGCGTTGTTCTTTCGTATAGCGCTCCATTTTTACTAACCCCGAACTGTCAGCTGTCACATTGTTATTTTTTTTTGCGTTGACATCACTGTACTATTACATGGCGGAAAATTACAATTTTGCGTGAATTATGGGACACACTTTAAAATAACTGGGCTTGTTTGTTTTCCTGAAGTTGAACAAGAGAAAATTAAAGTAGGTAAATTTTCAAAGAACCAAAATTCCATTTTTTTGTTTTGTAAAACAGAATGGCCCCATTCCATTGACCGCTAGATGACTAGCGGCATGCCAAACACCATACAAAAAAAACTGACATTTCAGCATTTGCGCTAGAGCTCTAGCACATTTTGTGAAATATCCTTTTCTGGGAAATTTTTGAATCTAGCGCAAAATTAACTGCTAGATTGAAAAAAATAACGAACTGTCAAAACAAATGTGAAAGTGCAGAAGTCAAATATTTCTAATTTGGTTTAAAATGGGAATTCAAACTTGTATGTAATTAATATCCATTGTATTTGTTTATTTAAATTATAGTGCATTAATAAATATGCGGCATGATGGCACAAAATATTCAAATTGGATCTAATGTCACTTTGCCGATGGCGCTAGACATCTAGCGGAAGCGTTCCTCCATCAGGGATATTTATGTGCTAGATGCTAGCGGTCAATGGAACGCGGCCAATGTATCTAATCATTTTTCCTTTTAGTTCATTTCGAGTACAATAATATTCCCCCGAAAAGGGATATTTTTTACAATCTGTCAGTTTTACCATAAAGTCAATTTGGTTTTGCTCTCGGCTCTCGCAGTCACGACTTTTGCTACCTGTTCGTCTCGTCTCATTAATTTACTCGTGTTTCGTGAATGCAATTATTGTTTTTGTCATGGGTGCTATTTGTATTTGTATAATGTCTAGTTATGTCATTTATGAAACAATCGATTTGACATTTCTATAAAAGTAGCATATAGCTTTATCTGGGCTTAAGGTGGTAGTACATGGCATGTGTCCGTTGCATCGACGTGTGGGCCAAGTGTGGGCATTTAACGAAAGCAAGAAGCCTTATAAAATTCATAGCACAAATGTTTTTTTTCCCTTACGAAGTCAAACAATTTTCATTCAAAAAATAACAATTAAAAATTTGTCATGTTAGTTTTTACACCAGCAACTGCTTTAACTCTCCACAAATAATGTTGGGATACCTACATCCTACATCATACATAAGTGCAAAATCCCCAAACCCCAAAATATCCCACGTTTTGAAAAATAACCGACTTGACTATCCCCAAACACAAAATCCTCAAATTTAAAATCCAATAAATAAAAAATCCCCAAAATGTTAATTCAAAATATTTAAAGAAGTTTTAGTATACCTAACCTTGCGCCTACTCCAAATCCAACCAACAGTGACCCCAAGCAGGGGTGATACCCATACCCATACCTATTTTACTGTTAATGGATTGTGAGTGCACTCGAAATCTATTTGGGTATTTTGGTTTTTAGGGATTTTGGGTTTGGGGATATTGACTTGGGGATTTCAGTTTGGGGATTTTAATTTTGTAGTTTTCGTACCCAACCCATAGTGTTCGCTATCTTTTTGCAGACGTTTCGCTGTGGAGACCACCGGAAAGTTACAAAACATGACATGGACTTAATCGGCGAATACCGGTCGGAATACACAGTTTTCTTTGACCAATTTAATGCAGCCATTAAAAAGTTTGAAAACATAGATTCTTCTATCCTAATTGACGTGGGTATGGGTGAAATTTGCGTGGACGGTAGTGGACCCAGCTTTTCGAAAACTGGCAGATTTACTGTTTAGGCAAGGAGTTCGGCGAAAAGTGCGACCGTACAAGAAAGGTCTTCTGGCAGACTCTCTGCCGTTTTAAAGGACGAAAGTGGAATATCATTGAATATTTTACATATGGGACTGGATATTACAGCGCCCTTGGCAAAGGTGATATCGAGGTTGAGTCTTTTGCTCTTGTTCATCTTTGGGTCCTTTCAGGCTTAAGTTCAGCGCACGCTCGATAGGTTTGTATAGCGGTCTGAGATGTTGAAGTAGAGATGAAGGTAAACGGGAACAAATCTGATGGTCGTCTGCAGAAGGCCTGTTAAATGCACTCCGCATGTAATGTTAGTGAAAGTAAAGTACCATTGAAACAGGTGAAGTAAGTATCTCGGGGTCTTATTCACGAACGATAAAAGGTGCAATTCTGAGTTTTCCTATAGAATCGGTCCGGCTATGTCAACTTTAAAATATCTAGACCATTCTGTCATCAAGACAAAAGTTATTGCTTCTGCTGTCGGTCTTTAAAAGCTTTTACCTTTAGTCAAGATATTTCGGTACTGAATACAAGAATTATCAACATGGCGGGGAATAGTGGAGTCCGAGGTCTAAAGGAGTATGTTTCAGGATTTAGTTACCAGCCTCTAGAAACATAATCAAATCATCCCCTAATCAGCCATATGGGCATAGTTCCCCGCTTAAATTCATTTATATTGTATCCTTTGAAAATAAAAATAAAATAAAAATCATCCCCTAATACAACCCTAAGCACTCAAAACGCTATTAAAGACGATCTCACTTCAACGAGCTCATCACGCGCAACTAAACACAGGATTGAGGCAATGAACGTTCGTAGAGCTTTACGTCTGCGTTCAAGTCGTATTCTGAGGTAAAACGTGTCAACTCATATCCACACTGTTTACAATAAAAAGCCATTCGGGAGCGTGGACACAGCTTCAAATCCAATTTCCACGACTAAAATAAGGATTAGCAAAAGCCACACACACATAGAAAATAAAGTCAAACAAACCACTAACTCCTACGTCACGTTCACTCCAAAAATTAATCCTCTTTCTGTTCTCCTTAAGCAAACCATTACATCCCTCATACCCGTACATGGAATAATTTATTAGAAAAAAAAAGAACTTCCTCCGCTTTAAGACAACAATCCAAGTAAATATTTGAAAATGAGTTTATATGCTCGACAAAGAAAAGAAGAAAAGTCCTCGTTAGATCTATCCGAAGTAAATTTTCCATTCTTCAGAGCGTGAATGCAAACACTGAACCAATCCTTCAACAAAATAATAAAAAAATAAAAAATAAGGAAACGAGAGAAAACAATACTTTCTGCAAACTGCAAAGTAAGCCACTCTGCCTTATTGCTAGTCTGCCTCAATTCAAGAAAATTCTCATCATAGCCCTCTATACCCAGAGACGATGTCTTGGTACTTTTATAGAAAAATTTTCATTTTGTAATGAGGTTTTCACTTTTTTTTTTTTTGCTTTTTTTTGTTTCGAACAATTTCCAACAAAATCGAAATCGATTCCCTTTTTTTGTTGTTCGCTTGAGTGAAGAATAAACACAAACTAGGGGCAGATACTTGTAATGGGGCTATGAACGCAAAACTATATCAACGAGATAATAAAGGAGAAAAAAATATATAACTGGGGGTTAAACCGGGGAGGGAAATGCTTGATTCACATTACTTTAACCGCACAGTGCCTCCAGGGGGTATCGTTAAGATTTTCTATTGAAAATATCAGAGTGGTTGGCGTATGAAATAAAAACAAACACACAGCGGATCACAAGTCATGCGAAGTAAAGAAGGCAATTTGAGAAATTTGGAATTTTTAACAAACAAAAAGTCCTTGAGTAGGTACACGGAAGGAAATTGCTTTTAAAATAGTAGCACCAGTTGGCTAAATCAAGCAAATTAAGGTTCAATGATATTGTTTCAGAATTTAAATTATTTTTCAAAAAGTTGTTTCTTAACTTAAGATAGTTAAATGTTTCTTAATTTAAGCAAGTGTTTTTTAAGTGTACAAATTTTGGCAAAGGAATATTTTTTTTTCATCTGAATATACAGTGTGGGCCAAATACAAGTTTCTTTTTAAAAATACAATGAAATGAATAAAATTAAATTTTTTCCATGCACAGGGTGGGCCAAAAGAAGTCATCCGATGTTGTTTGGCTCTCATTTTTTTTCTAAATGAAAAACTTCAATTCTGTTCTGCGACAGATTCTCGCACTCGTGTCAAACGTTGTCCTTGAGGGCTTCTAGGGTCTCGGGCTTGTTCACGTAAACACGGGACTTCAAAAAACCCCACAAAAAAAGTCTGGAACGGTTAAATCGGGCGATCTTGCGGGCCAGTGCAAATCGCCAAAACGAGAGATGAGGCGACCCGGGAGCGCCGCCTTCAGAATATCGGTTGTGGCTCACGCAGTGTGTGCCGTTGTTACCTCCTGTTGGAACCACATGTCCTCCAGCCCTAATTTGTCCAATTGCGGCAGAAAAAATCGGTTAACATGGCCCAATAGCGCGCACTGTCCATTATTGTCGTTTGACCAGCGGCGTTCTTGAAAAAAAAAAATGGCCCGATGACTCCTCCAGCGTGAACAGCGCACCATGCAGTAACTTTGGGCGGGTGTAATGGCTCCTCGTGCATTACTCGTGGATTTTCGGTGCCCCAGAAGCAATAGTTTTGATTGTTCACGTACCCGCTGAGGTGGGAAAGAGCCTCATCGCTCATTATGATTGAGGTCGAAAAATCGTCCACTTCGTCCTCGAGATTGAGGATGGCTTGGGCGTAGGTTACACAACGGCCGCTCCGTGTCCGGCTATTCTTGGCAACGTCTCGTGTGGTCTCATACTCTTCAAGGTTGGTGGCCAAACGGCGCAGTGTTTGCGCAGTCGGTGTCGGACGGCCGGGGAATCGGAGACGGAATTCGCGCTGCGCCAACACTATACAGACGAATTGTTACGCAAAAAAATAGACACGATTATTCCGCGTTCTTGGGGAGGGTATCGCTCCATAGCTTGTTCACTTGTATTCTACATCTGTCTAGTCCACAAATGTCACAACAGATTTGACATTGGCGGTCATTCGCAAAAATTGGAGCATCTTCCAATATGGTAATCTCTTTTGGCTCACCTTGTATTATGGCCTTGTTAAGAAACACAACGTCGTTTAAGTGGCTGCATCGGCTGGCTTCGCAGTAGCGCATTCTGTTACTTCAATTTTCGAAGACCTTGTTGATGGTTTCGGGCTGTAGCTCACGGATTGCTTAGATGTTATTGGTCTTTCGTGCTTGAATCATTTCCGGATTGTTGGCATAAGATCAGTCCTTTACGGTTCCCCACAAAAAAAAAGTCCAAAGGGGTTCAAATCGCAGCTCCGAGGCGGTCAAATTGACATCGCCAAGACGGCTGATAACACGATTTGGGAATTTGATGCGCAAAAGATCGATTGTGGCATGGACTGTGTGGCATGGCGCGCCATCCTGCATGAACCAAAGGTCGTCCAAATCCTTGTCTTCAATTTCAGTAAAAAAAAGTCGGTTAACATGGCTCTAGTCTGTAACGCCCACCGAAACGAACCGAAACGTTGTTCCCAGCCTCATTTTCGAAGAAAAATGGTCCAATTATGCCACTACTCCACAATCCGCGCCAAACTGTCACTCTCAGTGGTTGCATTGGCTTCGCATGATCATTAGTGTTTTCTACTAGCATACCAGTCTCACGAACTTTTTGCACAAACTTGCGTACAGCAGGCGCGGTGGGGTGCTTCATTTCGGCCAAAACTTCTTCTCAAAAAACGCGCTGTTTGGGCTACACAGCACTCACTTTGGAAATAAGTTTTCAATATTTAACAACGTTGTTCAAGCGTAAAAGCGACTCATATCGTTCCGCGGAGGTATGGCACTCACTTTCTGTCAAGATTTCGAGCGGGAAACAGCTGTCAGCGTCAAAATAACCTTTGACTTAAAAAGGAACCACTAGATGGCCATGGCCTACCCTGTACAGTGTACAATGTACATGCGTAGGTGGGCTCACATGGCTTTAGCTCCGTTGCCAGTGTTGCAGCTTAAGAATGAATTGAGAGAAGTCGAGAGACTCTGATTTTTTTGTACAAAAAGGGTATACATACCAAGATAGCTTTATTAGGCCTGTTTGGAAGGTTTTCTCCAACACACCAATTTTAGACTACCTGCAAAGATTTATGTATTTCTTCGCATACTTGTTTCTCGTGCTTTCCTCTCACTAGTTATATCCTTTGTCATATGCTTGGTAGCCATGATTCTTACCCAATATCTATAGACTCTGCCTACGACCTAGTGAATGTATGGACATCTCAAAGGCAAGTGACCTGGTAAAGAGCTCAAGCGAGCCCATATCCTTCCACAAGGAAGGAGAATATGCTATGGGACTTCTTTAATTTGGGAATATTGCTGCTTATATGCCTGATATCCATATATTTCTTCATTAAATTTAGATCTCTATAGAATCTTGATGCGCTGCGCTTTAGAGTTCCATTAATTAATGAAAAATGATTGCAAGCCAAGTAAATCCCCGAAATGCTCAGCCTTTAAAACCTTTAATAGCCCATCTCCTCGGATTTCTGCTGTAATCTTTTATAGACCAAACAAAAATGGACCACTAAAGAAGATGTAGGACTTATATGAAGAGAAAAGCAAAAATCATAAACACAAGTACGAGTATTAACTTCTTCTAACTTATTTTATTACAAATGAAAAGGCAACGCCTCCTATATTCCCAGGATTGAAATATCTTTTCCCAAAGCACCTTGTGGCAGAGATTTTTTTTTTTTACTGTTTTTCGTATGTCAGCATTCAGCACTTAACACATGTGAAATAGTACACTGTCAGGCATAGACTTTATGTTGTATTGTATAGATATAGCTTCTCAAATACATACATGTATATACGTAGATCCAAGATTTATTGTGCCTTCAAGGATCTATAGTAAAGTAAAGGAGGATAAACTTAATTTTATCATCGGTATCATCGACATTAGGTGTACCATCGTAAAGACGTTCATAAAATATAGAAAACGTGGCAAAGTAGGGGGGAACCAGGTCATACAGCAGAGGACGAGTAACAACACAAAACAGAAAAAGTTCCTCAATAAAGTCAGCTTGCTAAGGGGCGCTGTGAAAGTAGTTATAGTGTACCGCAGTAACAAAAAACAACGTACATCGATTTCCAAAGTGTAGCTGAAGATTGGGATCGCCATTTCACCCTCATCACCCACCTCCACCCTCAGACATACATACCTACTAGTAGAAAATGAGAAGCTATAAAGTTTAAAACTTAATTTCTCTTCTCGTGTCTCGTGTGTATGAGTGGTATTTGTATTTGTGTACTTTGCGAACACGCAGTGGCAGGCGTGTTGGCAAAAAAAAAGTTGATAAGACATCGTAGAACGTAGACTGAGGAAGGGAGGTGCGAAAAGCGTGTCGCCCTTAGTATATGTATGTCCAAGTAAGCAGGATAACATAAATAACCTCTTAACCCCTAAGGCTGGCAGGGATGAACAGCACGGTTGGGAAAATAAATTTGCTCTTTGGTATACGGTTCTGACGAATCGAGTTCACGTCTTAAAATTCGATGAAGGATGCGTTGTATCCACAGAATGAGTGTGATGTCTGCGTTGGGATTTTTGTGCGAATGCGGACTCAATCAGCGAGCATGCGTGACCGCAAAATATGTCATCTGAAGGAATTGCGTGTGTAGGGCATTGGTATATGTATGATGATGTTTATCTAAAGTAACTGCTCTTATAATTGATTGCGGCACGGATATCGATTATGGATATACGTTGACTATGATGGTCGCAAATGCCTCTCTGAATTCGAAATGTTACTTAAAGGAGATATGGTAGCGGTTGTATAGGCAAGTGTCATCCATGGTGAAATAGGGAGCTCGACAACTCTCCATACAAGATTATGAAGAATTTTAGATGCAACTATGCGATGTTGACCCTAGAATAGGCAAGCTGTGAAAGAATACACGACACCACGTCTGGTAATGGGCTTGACTTTGCTGATTTTTCACATCTCGTAGCTATCTTCGGATCAACAAGCCGTTCACCAAATTGATCACATTATGCGATAGACGAAAGGGTGTCTGAAGTCCGAACCATCCGAGCGGCCAACATTGGCTCAGATGACTTTACATTGTTGCAGCCAAGGTAAGATCAACAGAGAAATAGTGAGTGAAAGTATGACTTCGAGTAGGTACCTGCAGTCGCAAGAGATTGCCAGAATCTTCGCTGATCGTGTATCCCGATGCCTCGGGATTAGTCGTACTGCACAGCAACAGCTAGTACAGAAGACCAGTGGCATGGCAATACTACCAGAAAGTCGTGCTGCGACTCATGTGCTGGATTTAACTCGATCACCACCACGAAAGTCCTTGTTTAAAGCGGCACTGCAAATGAGGACTACAGCTGCACGCGAGCTCAACGCGCTGAAGAGGCGGAAGGAACATCCTCTCACCAGGAAGAAAGAGAATAAGCACGCGAAGCTTGCGATTAAAGAAATAGACAGATCTTAACTCAAAAACAACTTGCAGAAGTTTTACTAAAAGGTTGAGGGGAGAGTGCCATCAGGGTAGAAAATCCTATACAGAAATCTGTAAAGAAAATGAGAGAAATCTTGGAGTAGAGTCACATTCGATGCTGACGGTGTTGAGGAATTATTTCTAGAAGAATGCTTGCCTGATGAATGGAATTTTATCATCGTTTTTCCGGTCCTCAAGAAAGGAGTCTTTCAGCTTAACAAAACATCCTTGAATTTGCGTGAATGCCTAAAACCATTCGTAAACAATGTGATTGGACTCCATTTGTGCGACTTTAGGTCACGAAAGCTCACCGTCGATAAAATGGTCACCCTTATACGCAGATTTTGGAAATATCTGAAGAAGTCCAAATCGATACTCACCACCATTTACTAAATTTTTTAAATCATAGGTTATTTTGACGCTGACAGCTGTTTCCCGCTTGAAATCTTAACAGAAAGTCAGTATCATACCACCGCGGAACGAAATTAGTCTTACTTACTTACTTAGATGGCGCTACAGTCCGGGGTGGACCAGGGTCTCAACCAACACGCCTCTCCAATTAGCACGATCTTTGGCTAACTGCCTCCAGTTGCGCACTCCAAGTTGGTTGAGGTCCCCTTCCACTTGTGCGCGCCACCTAAGGCGAGGTCTTCCTCTACTGCGTTGTCCATCCGTGTTCATTCGCTCTACATGTCCTAACCATCTTAGTCGACTGATACGCACTTTTCTGACCAGGTCGATGTCGCTGTACAGCTCGTAGAGTTCGCCGTTAAATCTCCTACTCCAAAGCCCGTCAACGCAAACGGGACCGAAAATCACTCGAAGAATTTTGCGTTCGAAGCGCCCAAGGAGATCTTCATCCGCTTTTGACAACGTCCATGATTCTGCGCCATAAAGCAGGACTGGGATGATGAGGGTCTTATATAGAGTCTCCTTGGTGTTTCTCGACAAGGCCTTACTAATCAACTGCCTTCTTAGGCCAAAGTAACAGCGGTTGGCAAGTGTAATTCTTCGCTTGATTGCTGATGTGATGTAATTTTCAGAATTAATAGCGGAGCCGAGGTAGACAAAGTCCCGAACTACCTCAAAGTTATAGCTGTCTATCATGACGTTCTGTCCGACTCGTCGATGTTGTGTGTCCCTTCTTGTTGACAGCATATATTTTGTTTTGCCCTCATTCACCACTAAACCCATTTTTGCCGCCTCTGTACTGATACTTGCAAACGCACCAGTGACAGCTCGCTGTGTTCTGCCAATGATGTCGATATCGTCAGCGTATGCAAGTAGTTGCACAGACTTTTGGAAAATTGTGCCCCTGGTGTTGGCTTGCGAGTTTCGCACAATTTTCTCAAGAACGAAATTAGCTAGTCGCTTTACGCTTAAACGACGTTGGGAAATATTGAAAACTTATTTCCAGAGTGAGTGATGTGTAGCCCAAACAGTGCGTTTTTTTTTTAAAGAAGTTTTGGCCGAAATGAAGCACCCATCGCGCCTGCTGTACGCAAGTTTGTGCAAAAAGTTCTTGGGGCTGGTATGCTATTGGACAACACTCATGGTCCCCGTCATCGTACCGAACAGACGAAAATGTGACAGTTTGGTGCGAATTGTGGAGTGGTGGCATCATTGGACCATTTTTTTTTTTTTTTCGAAAATGAGGCTGGGAACAACGTTTCGGTCAACGGTGGGCGTTACAGAGGCATGTTAATGGACTTATTTTTGACTAAAATTGAAGACATGGATTTGGACGACATCTAGTTCATATGCAGGATGGCGCCCCATGCTACACTGCCAATGCCACAATTGATCTTTTGCGCACGAAATTCCCAAATCGTGTTATCAGCCGTCTTGGCGATATCAATTTGGCCACCTCGGAGCTGCAATTTTACCCCTTTGGACTTTTTTTTTTGTGGGGAACCGTGAAGTACCGATCTTATATGCCAACAATCCGGAAACGATTCATGCACTTAAGGCCAATTATCATTCAAGCAATCCGTGAGCTACAGCTTTGGTGGGGGAGATATTCCACGGCGAACTACGAGATGTAAAGCGACATAAGACATGCGTCAACAAATTATGCATCGCAGTTGTCTATAAGATAAACATCTACAGGGAATAGAGAGTAGGGGAATTTAGCCAAGTTTTCGACTTCGAGTCTAACATAGAGGAAGAACGCATTAAAGGAAGACCTCACCTTTAGTAGCGTATACTTGAGACCCCAACTGACTTCGAAAAATCGTCAATATTTAGTTCCTTTGGATTTAGTTCTTTTTTCGATTAAGAGCCACAACTCTCGCAAAGAGCTGTCGCATACTGATGTTGCAACGACTACAGGCGTTCCACTAGCAGTACCTATAAGCAGGTTAAAAGTTGCATAAATCATAGACGTGCTATACTGTCACTGGTCGAAGAAAGCAAAAGATGTCGAGGATGGTGCTGGTGTTAGAACAGTAGAAGATTTGTGCAAAGACATTTCCACACTAGGAATGGCAACGGTTGTGGTTGAATTAGACCTATATTGTCTAATATTGTTGTATTTTTTAGTATAGCACGTTGGTAAATTTTTGAAGCTTTTTCAACCACAAATTAGGTCCTTTTGCCGCCCCCTCTGTACATTCGCAGAATTGCAAAATTAAAGATCTCCTCTCCTGTTGTTCAGAATTTAAAGCTGCATTTTTAAAATATTTTTGCATTTTAATTAGTTTCAAGTGGTGGACATCTGTTGAGATATTTCCCCACAATAAAAACATATAGACCAGAAGTAGTAGTACATCCTTCCCTTTCAATGGATAACTTTACTATGTAATTGAATCACCGCTTGTTTTCGGTGAAAACATGTCACTTGTTGTTTTTATTAGATGACAGTTCAGCGAACCAGTAGCGAGTAGCATTTTCCCCATCACTACCACCACCATTAAACCCTTTCTGGTTTGACCTACCCCAGCACTGGTTTTTGAGGGAATTTTCACTTTTATTTCGCACTCACAACAGTTTTTGACTGCCAAAATATTAGCATATCTGCTGTACCTTGTTCGGCAGTTTTATTCAGTTTTATTCACCATGACACTGTTGGTATTGGTTATAATGTTTTCATCCTTCTTCCCTATTGTACTCATGTGGTCGATGACTGGCGGTGGCTGGCGGATGATATCGTTTCGCAAATTCGTTATTTGCTGCTTCTTCTTTCCGGACTGTCTTCTGCACAATTTGCATTATGACAGTTATCGTTTATTATGGTGAATTGCAGGAAAAAAAAAAATAAATAAAAACTTTTGCTGGCACTAATCCACAAGGCATCCTTGTTCCGATTTATCGCATCATCCTTGTGGCACTGTGGTTTTTTTTTTCGTATATATATAACCCATTCTATCAACGCGGTTAGTATCTCGATACACATCTCTATCGGTGAATATTTCAATACTACCGGTAACGGTAGCGTTCTTCTTTCAAATAAAAAAATGTATGCCGTGTCCCATTCCGCACAATCTGTAACGAGGGCTCTTGATGCGCTTACACAACGAGACAGCGAAAAATACAAAAAGTTCCAGTGGTAGTGGATAGTGTGGAAAGCTATTGTTGTATCTAGATACAAGCGTATCTATAAAATTATGTTCTCGTTTTTTTAGTTGATTCGTCATCGGCTATTCTTTAAACTTTATTGTTCGTCAGTGAAGCGTTTATGGATTGAAAAGCCACCATCACCGATCAGTCCAATGAGGCTGTGCCACATAAACATCCGCATCCATAGATTCTTTCATATTTTCAACTGCTGGCCTTTTATAGGCAGCTACTTTCATGTGAAACAGATGAGTGTTTTTGGAACTCTTCAATCTAGGTCAACAAGCTCTTCTCACACAAATGTGACCCTTGAAGAGGCCAGAAAATCGAGAGACTGTTTGGGCGCTGGCTGTTGGATATCCTCCTTTGGTACATTCTGTTCAACAGCAATTTATCTGTCTGTGCTTACGAGTATGCTTATGCAGCACCAACTCCTCCAGACCCACCCCTCTGTGCCTTTTTTTTTTTATTTCGGAAGGCTACGAGTATCGTCTACATTTGGATAGTGCATTTACGATACTGTTGGGTTGCTGCCTCTTGGATTTGCTTATTGCCAGAAGCCTGGAATGTAATGTAGGTTAATTGCACATCTCACCCATTGTGTTGGGACAGCAAGGGGTGGGAGGGGGTGAGTTGGGCTCTAGTGACAAGTTTTTCTCGCTTTTCGGTGATGCTGGCGTATGTGACTTATCAGAGATGTGGAAAATCCAGTTAAAGGATGCCAGGATCCGATTCAGTGATTTGTGAACGTTTATTCCACTGCCAGTCCCTGGGTGTAGTTGGAAACATTTAGAAGCAGTTAGCTGCTGTCTTTTTTTTTTGTTAATTCATAATTAAGCAAATATGGGGGCAAATGCCTGTGAGTATAAGTTTACGGATATGCAGTGGAAATTGGGTAGGCATACACTTGTAAAGCGACACTAATGGTATCAGTGCTGTTTAATGCGATGGGGATATAGTGTGCTCTATTTATTGGAGGCAGTAAATGGTGGGACTAATTGCGGTAAGAAATTCGAAAAAGGGAGAAAAAAAAGGAATTGCAATTCTGTGGTAAGTAGAGGCTTTTAGAGCGCAATATTTTATTGAGGTCAGTCTGTACATGCATATGGAGCGTCGTTCTTTCAGAAGCGAAAGCAAGAGAGAAAGCATTAACTCTATAAAGATCTTCATGGAAAAGCTTGTCAAAAAGTGGTTGGCTTCTAATATGAAATTAAAAAAACTTATTTTGGCGGACGTTTTGTACTCGCTTGTAAATTTTTAAGCAGGTTTAGTTTCCGTTAGAGCAGGTGTACCTAATTTTTTCTGTAACGCCCTTCTAAAGCGCACAACAGAATAAAGCACAAATATCTGAGTTAACTGAAGATTAATTAAAGGGGTTTTCAATAAGGACCGGTCGATGTTGTAATGAAATAAAAAAAGCTGTGTATGGGGTAGGTAATACCCCGACATTATTTTTTTATTTGAAAATCACATGAATGTCTTTATCGTTTAAACGTCCGCCACATGGCACGGATCCGAGTGGTCCAACTTCCACATGACTCTGCTGCATAGATCGGCTTATTGGCATAGACCTTGACATCGCTTGACATCGTTCTTCCTGAAAACAATTGAAAGAATAATTGACGTTCATATCAGACGCTGTCAAAAGCAGATGAAGATTTCGTTGGGCGCTTCAAACGCAAAATTCTTCGAGTGATTTTCGGTCCCGTTTGCGTTGACGGGCTTTGGAGGAGGAGATTTAACAGCGAACTCTACGAGCTGTACAGCGACATCGAACTGGTCAGAAAAGTACGTATCTGTCGACTAAGATGGTTAGGACATGTAGAGCGAATGAACAGAGTCTTCGATTACAACCCGGAGGGACAACGCAGTAGAGGAAGACCTCACCTTAGGTGGCGCGCACAAGTGGAAGGGGACCTCAACCAACTTAGGAGTGCGCAACTGGAGGCAAATAGCCAAAGATCGTGCTAACTGGAGAGGCGTGTTGGTTGAGGCCCAGGTCCACCCTGTAGCGCCATCTAAGAAAGGAACGAACATATCAGAGAATGCTTACCTAGTAGCATACCTCTACAACCCTGAACTTGAAATAATCTATGCGGTATGATGGGTTGCCGCTCCCGGACATGAGGAAATTGAAGGAAAGGAAAATGCGAAAATAGGAGCACAACCTTTCTGTGCAATCCCCAGACTAGCTATAGACTTGGCCATAAAAAGCTCGAAATGGAACTAATGTATATCACATTGGAAGAACATCCCTGGTCTTAGACATGCATCAGCCTTTTAAAAATGGTGCTAAAATGATCCTTAATCTACGCATCAGGCATGATATCAACAATTTAGTAGGTTACCTACCTAATGGGTCACCACGGTTTGCGATATCACCTGTAAAGAAAATGCAATTAGTCGACTTGTGTGCCGACTATGCCTTAAGGAAGACGAAAAAGTCAGCTTTTCAGGTGTGAATGCCCGGCCCTCAGTGGTATCAGAATGAAGTAATTTTTCAGAGAAACAATAAGTAGGTGCCAGAGAGTTAAAGACGTCCTCTGCTGAATTCATCATCAGCTACATTGGGAATGTAGAGACGCTACTAACTTCTGACGCTTCAAGCATAAAAGCTCTTACAGGTCGACGTGCTTTTCTATATCGGTATGATGTCAGAAGTTCATTAAAAAGCAATTTTTCATAGCGACTTCAGGAAACCACACTCCCAAAAAAATCTAGCGCGGGATTAAATCTTACAATCTTGAGGACGAATTCACGATCACGGCACCTCAATTTTACCCAAACATAACCATGCTTGTAAACATAACCACACATCCAAAAATGCGCCTCGTCGCTAAAGACGATTTTTCGTCCAAAATTCTGGTCCTTTTCCAAATGCTCCGAAGCCCAGTTAGCGAACAAAAGCCGCAGCTTTGTCTATGGCTTTGATTTTCTAGGTCAGTTGGATCTTGAATAGGCGAATGCCCTAGTCCCGAAACAAAATTCGCAAAGTTGAAGTCAGCGACAGGCCGACTCCTTTTGCAAGATAAGGAATTGACTGCCACGGGTTCTCCTGTAGACTTTCACTAACCGTGACAATGTTCTCGGCCGATTTAACATTCTTTGGAGCAGGGGTACTAGCTGATTATTTACCGAACCCGTTGTGAACCCAAGAAAATATTGAGAAAATTGGAGCCGTTCCGGTTAATTTTATTTTTCAAAAGAGATTTCGTGGCAAGCAAATTGTCCACGAATTTCGTCGGCTCTTACATTGAGGCAACATTCAATAAGCAACCGGCAATAGGAAACACGCAATATTATCGCTCACAATTATTTTACTTTGAATTAAATTAGAGGTCTCACATCAAAGCAACTAAATATCGCTCGAACGAAAAATGTTGCTGATTGCTTATTGGCACTTTGGCAGTTGCTATTGCTAGTTGCTTATTGCTTGTTGCCTCAATCTGAGAGCCGCCTAGTCTGGTTAGTTGGGTAAGGCGGGAAACACGAACGCGCTTTATATCGGCTGAATTTCTATTTCGCTTCGACCTGGCTCTCGGCGTTAGTAAAGAGAAAGACAATGAGTCGTGTGTTTAACTTTTCCTTCGTTTGGAGTCTGACAGTGACAATTCTGTGAAAAATAAGAAAATTAATAAAATGAGACAAATTTCATTTCAAATCGTGCTCAAAGCCGATGAAGTGTTGCGTGCCAGCGGCCCTTGCGTTAGAGTATAAATGCACTACCATGAATAGATACAATCATCGCATTCCTCACTTCAACCAGTGTTCCAGATGAAAAAGCTGAAAATCTTGTTTTCCAAAATAAAATATATTTTTCTCAAGATTTTTTCAAAAATAGAGAAAAAACTAACTAGAACCTAGAATGGAAATTTTAAAGTATAAAAATGTTAAAAGTCCCATAAAATGTTATAATTTTCTAATAAAACAAGATCCAATCAATAGTGTTTTCAAGGGGCAAATACGTCTTTAAATCGGCACTCTGTTAACAAATAAAAGTTTCGGAAGAACTGTGTACATATTTAGTTTTTAACGTTTTATTTAATTTTATAAAATTTCCCGTTGACATAAGACTTCGTTATGACAGTTTTCGAAAAACATAATAGGAAACGTCAAAGGGAATACAAAATATTACTCTAAAGTCCGCAAGCAATACGCAACTTACTTAACCTATTCTTACACTGAAACAAAAGTATTGCAAGAAATTTGCTGGCTATCAGGGATATTTTCACTATTCACTATTTCTACAAATTTTGCATGCCTATGGAGGGTATAAAAATATGAAAATAATGCTGAATTGAATGATAGATCTTGTTCTGCAATTGGTATCTAGATACAATAAGCCACATACTTATGATCATTCTTATTCTTATCTTCCTTGAGCCAATTTATCACATGCCACAGATAGTTGCCTGATGTGCATAAACAGAAGTTGTGCATGAGTTTTTTTTACTGGGCACTCATTCCGTATGTCGGTTATCGTCAGACGATAGCGTTTCGACGATAGCTTTGCTTTCCGTAACTTCAATAATCGTCTACCGTCCGGGCGATATTGTTTTGACGATTCCACATTTGCTTCACGTAACTCAATAATCGACAGAGCACAATCGTCAAGACGATAGCGTTTGCACGATAGCTAAATAGGTATCGTCTTACATTGATTTGTATATTTTGCAGACGATTTTAACCTTTTTGTATGAATTATAAAGTGAATAATTGACTACAGATTCAAAATATATAATTCAAAATATATAAAAACTCATCCAACATTATAAATAATCAATTTTGTTTCCACTAAATGACAAAGAAAACTAAAATTGCAAACATACGAAGACGGACACAATAACAAAATGTGGAAGAGGACTTCTAGGCTCCTAGTAGGGTTTTTTAATAGGGACGCTACAAAAGTAGAGCGACAGGGACATCAAACGACGCCGAATTTCTTGCCGCTCTTTTGACATTTCTCTTCAGTAAGGTTTGCCATTTCATGATGGAAAGATATACGAGCCAACAACGAGTCGAAATTATTAAAATTTACTACCGAAATTCGGAGTCAGTGGCCTCAACGTTAAGAGCGCTACGTCCAATTTATGATGAGGCTCATTTCTGGCTGAATGGCTTCGTCAATAAACAAAATATGCGGTATTGGTCAGGCAGCAATCCACACGTACTCCATGAGTCATCATTACATCCCGAAAAAATTACGGTTTGGTGTGGTTTATGGGCCGGCGGCGTCATTGGGCCGTACTTCTTCCGTGATGATCAAGACCAGCACGTTACTGTGAATGGGAATCGCTGCCATTCCATGATAACCGCATATTTTTGGCCCCAATTGGATGATATGGACTTGGAGGACATGTGGTTCCAACAGGACGGCGCCACAAGCCAAACAGTGAAAGTCACAATCAATTTATTGGAAACCAAGTTTGGAGAACGTGTCACGAAATGGTCCAGTCGCTTGGCCGCCTCGGTCGTGCGATTTGACGCCGTTAGACTATTTCCTGTGGGGCTACGTCAAGTCTATGGTCTATGTCAACAAGCCAGCGACGATTGATGAACTTCGTACGAATATCGAACGTGAAATTGCAGCAGTATCGGCCGATTTATGCTTGAAAACCGGACTTCTGCAAGCGTTCCCGTGGTGGCCATGCAAAAGTAATCGAGTTACATACATAATGGCATCGAACGTACTTTCACAGGAATAAAGAATTTCATTAATATCCAAAACCGTTTTTGTTTTATTTATATATATTTTATTTTTGTATATTATGGTATGAAAACCATTTTGTAGATGACGCAAACCAAACCAATTGGTTTACTTATCTTATGCACAAACCAACACTTCCTTTTGCATAGAAAAAAATTACAGAATATTCAATTTTTTTACCAATTCTGACTTTTATAGCAAATAATTGCATACTTTTACAAGAATCAGCCCCTGAAAGATGCCGCAGATTTTAAAACTTTCTATAAAATAAACGATAGACGAGACGATGGCGATAGAGTTACGGAAAGCAAATTGATGGCGAGATCGTCGACTACTATCGCGCGGACGATTATCGTTCTTAGAGTTACGGAATGAGTCCCCTGATATGGAATAGAAAAGTACTTTCATTCATAGAAAATGTTTAAATTGTAGAACATAGAAATTATAGTTCGATATCAAAAATCTTGAAATTTGACGAACTTAAAAGTCTTGCACATATTTTCAAGCTTAAAAATCTTGAAAATAAAAGGAAAATCTTGTAATCTGGCATCGCTGACTTCAACACTTATCTGAACATTCTCTGTAAATCATCAACACTCTCAGCGAACTTCTTTTTCGAATCACTTTATTCTTTTGTTCATTTTCATACAACAGTTACTGTCCTCAGTTGGTTGAGTAAAAGTAAGCAGCTCCTGCAGTCCTGCCTCCACGTTAATGACGAAAACAATAACATTTCCCATCCCATTTGTGGAAATTCAGTGAAACCGTACCTTATACCTAATGCTAATAGATACAATAATTGTGTCTATATATTTTTTTTAGTTTGGCCTAGGAGCACATCACTCAGTGAACATAACAATAATGCAAAAATAAAAAATAAAAAATTGAAACAGATTGCATTTACGAAAGAATCATTCACTTGACTAATTTCCATATTTAATGAGGATAAAAAGGATAAGAAAACTCTGAAAGACCATTATCATTTCTTTATGCATTCTGTTCGTTTCTGCTCTTGCTGATTTATTTGAAATAACACTTTTTTTTTGTCGTTCATCGCGTCTAGAGAGGACTTTGTGTCCTTGTCTATTTCTCGACAGCGTTTGTTGCACTCTTGTCTTAGCAAGAGACATCAGAGAATGTAAAGGATAAATGACACAAAACTGAATTGTACTTAAAATGTAAAACTCTCTCTCTCTACGATATCCTTGTTGAATGCATTTGAATAATCTTATTAAGAATAGAGAGCACTCGTGGACATGGTAAAGAAGTTATTATAATTTAATCAAATTGCTGTTGTTTCGCTTTGTATTAAAATCAAAGAGTGTGAGTGAAAATGTGCGAGATTATGTAATATAGGGTTTACTTAATACTTGTTGTGTGAATCGTTCTTGTATGGGCCAAAAAGAGCTACATTTCTTATTTTTTGCCTCAATAAATAGGTTTAAAGCATAGTCTTAGAAAAAAAAAACATTGACTATTGCGGATAACTTTAGAGCTCTGATGCAGATGCAGCATTATTGGGACTACATGGTATCTTTTTCTGCATTTGTCCTTCTAGTACAAGGATCAAACGTCTTTTAAGGAATTGTTCTTTAAATGATGTTCCATTTATCCCTATGTTAATGTGTATGTCTGAGAAATTCAAGCGAATTGGGTGGGTAGTTTTAGACATAAGGCGTTAATGCCACATAGAAACAAAAATACAAACAAAACATTATTGTATTTAAAGAACGAACATAAATTAACTTTTAAAAATATATGATGTTTAATACAAATTAGTATAGAAACGGGCTCCATAAAATTAGGCCCCAATAAAATAGGCACAACAAAAAATGCAAAAAAAAAATGATGTTGTAATCAACGACAAGGTTTTGTTTTCGGATTGGGGTAGGTAATTTTTTATTTATTTGGGGCATTCTCTCATTAATTATGTTTCAATATAAATCGTTTCTAATATTAGGGCCTTTTTAAGAAATATCACCCCAAAAAAATGAAAAATAGACTGAAAAATGGCCTCAAACTCAATGAAAACCGCGAAAAATATGTTAAAATCGATTCTAAAAATATGGGGAACTTCTTAAGAAATATCACTCGAAAGTCAATAAAAACTCCAAATTACAACAAAACACTCGACAAAATATTCAAGAAAAAAGTAAAAGAAAATTTTTAACTTTATTTTCTCAAATTTTCTAAAACTTAAAATCAGCTCAGTTTATGAAATAACTTTCATTATAAAAGTTAAAAATTCGCGAGCATTTTCTAAAGCTGAAATTAAAAGCTGACACGTTGTTCTGCATAAAATAATTATGTATTTTAAATATTTTAAGATTTATTTTGATATATTTGCTCAATAATTTTTTTTAATAGGAATGAAGGCGGATAACTTCAGTGGTTCAGCGCGGCCATTATCGAACTTAAATACGCACCAACGTTTTTATATAATATAGCTGCCCCCCCCCCCCCGGCTTTGACCGTGCACAGGTATTGTACTTTTACGTTTGTTTTCCTAAACCTTCGGGTAGAAATTACGAAGAAACCCGAAAGTATCCAATTTGGTCGCGCCATGCCCCTTTGTCCAATTTTGGCCAATGACCACTCCTGGGCCAATATCTTTGATTGTCTGCAAATTCGAACTGAATTCATTCGGTGGTTTTCAAGATATAATACTTTGAATGTTTTTTTTTTGTATGGGCGGTGCCATGCTCTTTGTCCAATTTTGACCAATCTTCAAAGCAACACTCGTGGGCCAATACCTAGGATTGTCTGTAAGTTTCAACTCAATCGATTCGGTGGTTTTCGAGATATAAGATTTTGAATGTTTTTTTTTTGTATGGGCGGTGTCACGCCCTTTGTCAAATTTTGACCAATCTTCAGTGGAACACTCCTGGGCCAATACCTAAGATTATCTGTAAATTTGAGCTTCATCGATTCGGCAGTTTTCGAGATATACGATTTTGAGTTTTTTTTTTGTATGGAAGGTGCCACGCCCCTTTGTCCAATTTTGACCAATCTTCAGTGGAACACTCCTGGGCCAATACCTAAGATTATCTGTAAATTTGAGCTTCATCGATTCGGCAGTTTTCGAGATATACGATTTTGAGTTTTTTTTTTGTATAGAAGGTGCCACGCCCCTTTGTCCAATTTTGACCAATCTTCAGTGGAACACTCCTGGGCTAATACCTAAGATTATCTGTTAATATGGGCATAATAGAGTCAGTGGGTTTTAAAATATACGTATCCGAACACATTTTAAAACTCATTTGTATATATATAGATTTCAAAAACTGAGCAGGCTTTTTGAAATGAAAAGCTATTTCCAAATCTGAGCTGCTTTGAAGCTTTAGAAAGTTTGGGAACTTTAAACTTTTATTTTCTCAAATTTAAGAAAATTAAAGTTAAGAATTCACACAGAATTCGCACATTCGTCACTAGACTGGTCGATTTGTACTCACAAATTCAATTGTAAGTTAATTGTAAGTTATTTATTGCTTTAAGCCTGTAACGCCCTTGTAACCAGTGGCAGTGTTAGTGGTCCGGTCAAAACTTCAGCTATTACTGATAATCCACTATCAGTCGCAGTGCACTAAGCCGAAACGTGTACCAGGCTCATGCTTCAGATGTGGCGAAGTAGGACACTTTCACCAAGCGTGTCCCAGAAGGAAGGATGTCATTGCGGCCATTTTTTAATTCCGGCAGCCCGAAGAGTTTCATTAAAGAATCTGTTGTTCCCTTCCGTTTCGAATAAGTTCCACGTTAAAATTAACTAAATACCGCGGTGTCGGCGGTATTTATTTGATGAAGTCATATCGCCCCTCCAGTAAAACAACGACGTAAGTGCAAAAATGTTAATTCTGAGAAAAACGCATTTGAAATTTTTTAAATCGTTTTTATTAAAAAAAAAATAAGGAACACAATTTTTAAAATTATTAAATTTAGTTGTCATATAAAGAAAATTTGACACACTTTCTGGTGTAGCAATTCAATTTAAAGAAAAAAAAATATTTAAAAAAATATAACCAAAACAAAAAAAAGTTCCATGTACCTATTAAAAAAATAAGCACTTATGTCCTTGCTCTACTGAAAACAAAGTGAAAAAAACCTAAAAATATATTTTATCACTGTCATAATTGTACACTTACGTCTTTTTTACACCAAAAATCGAGATTCACCTACGAGATTCAGAACACAACTGACACTGACTGATATGTCATTGTTGTTCCAAGTTTTTTTCAATGACGGTGTATTACCAACGGAACGGAACAAAGACGCATCAGCCCCCTCTAGTGGCAAAATTAGTGCTTATCACGTAGGTCTTTGTTTTATTGGAAAGAACTATAATTTTTTAAGCTTTTGACATACTTAACTCAGAAAATCAAATTTTTGCTTTACTAGAAGTGCGATATGCGAAGTCGACTTTGATGACCAAGCAGTTAGGTACACATTCATTTGCCGTTTTACAAAATTCAGACGTCGAGATCTGCTGAAGAAATTTCATATTTTTCTATGTAAATTGTCAAAGCTAAGTTGTCAGTCTTTAATTCGGTGTTTGTTCCAACTCTTACCTATGGTCATGAGGTTGTTTGGGTAATGACCAAAAGAATAAGATCGCGGATACAAGCTGCCGAAAGAGATTTCTCCGTTGTATTGCTGGTGTGACCCGTAGAGATCGTATTAGAAATACCAGAATACGTGAGAAACTCAATGTCGAGTAGCCATTTCTCCGGACGGAGCCGATGTCGGCAAAATTTTGGAAAACAAAACAAGGAATCACGCGAATGTCGCGAATAACCTTGTATTTCTTTTATTCATACCGGCACCTGGTAGTCAAAGTGAGGTTCTTATCGGGCTCCCGACCCGTGAAGAGTCTCTGCCTGAAACACTGCAGTCTTCCATCCTCTACGATCCCGCGCACGCTGCTTCCAATTGTCGAGAGCAAGCGCTTTGGCATCCGCGATGGCTTGGTATTTGAAACCGAGGTTCGGTTTTCCTTGCCTTCTCGAACTTGGGGGCTGGGATTCGAAGATCCTCTTAGCTGGAGCATTATTGTCCATTCGCTCGATGTGGCCAAGCCAATGTAGTCGACGTGTTTTGGCTTTTTGGACTACATCCATATTTGCTCATAGAGTTCGCGTTTGTATCTTATCCTCCATTCGCCCTCCTCGTACACAAGACCAAAAATCCGCCGAAGTATTTTTCTTTTGAATGAGCCCAGTATCAGCTCTCCCTTCTTGCTTATCGTCTAGCACTCGGCGCCCTAAAGCAGAACTGGCAGGATAAGGGTTTTATAGAGCACACATTTCGTCCTTCGAGTTAGGAGTTTTGAACCCAATTGTTTTGCCAAACCGAAGTAGCAACGGTTTCCTAGGGTAATTCTTCGCCAGATCTCCGCTAGGATGTCATTCGTGGAGTTTATGTTTACTCCGAGGTAGGTGAACTCTTTAACTACCTTGAAATTGTTGCTGTCAATAGTTATTGACGTTTTGTCTTAGGCGGTGGACAGATGCTTGTTTGTTTGTTGATAGCATGTACTTAGTCTTGTCCTCATTTACTTCAAGCCCAACGGATTTCGTCCGTTCTTAAATCGCCGTGAACGCTTCTATCACGGCACGCTGGGATCGACCGATGATATCAAGCAAGCAGCTGGACGGATCTATTGAAGATAGAAAGTGAGGTTAAAGCGTCATAACTGATGTGTGTCAGACTGTGTTGCAACATTGAGGATTCCTACATTTGCGCGTATCACAGAAGCCTTTTCCTCCTTACATGGATTCGTATACTTTAATTTGTTGCAGCCTAATCTGATAACTTACCTTAATAGCAGTTTATTAGTCAATTTGATTCATTAACATGTGATGTAAATGATTATCCTTTGACATTCAATGAGTAAACTTCTGCACATTTAAGGATAAAGCTGATTTCATTAGACATTTTCTTTCTAAGAAGGTATAAATTATTTATGCTCATCGTGGATGGATTAGGGATATTCTGGTAATTGCTTGCCCACTAATATACTCTCAGACGAAAGCCATATTAAACGTATGACCACCAATTTCGATTAAGTCGTTTCCCCTACGGTCACGCGTATATTATGCAGGCTCATGATTTAAAATAAAACTTGTCAACTCTGCCCCCCAATTTAATTACTTAAAGCACATCAAAGGACATTCGGCGATACTGCTAAATTTGAACTTTTAATCTTTTAATTCAAGATCGGAATTACTTTATGTTGATAAAATGTTGGCATCATTATTTCGTTAATGATGCAGTACACTTCGTTAATCTACTCAACGATAAATTTAGGATTTGTTTCAAGTTTTTTTTTTTTTTTGTATGCACAGTCCCTTAAATTAAGGGAAATCATCTTCCGGTAGACGGCTGGACTCTGTCAGAAGAAAAATAAATAAAAATTCAACAAAATCCTTAATGAGACTCCTCTCAAGTCCTGATACAAGGAAATTTCCCTCTCGCCAGCAAAGCTATAGACTGTAGAGGCAACAGATATTTGCATTCACAGAATTCCAAGAAATGCCTTACGGGGATGTTATAAATAAATTTTTGCCATCTGAGTGATAAGTAAATAGAGAAATAGCACAACAACAATAGCAACAATTATAATCTCCTAATTACTTTTTAATTATAAACTTTGGATGATAATAATTTAACTTTTCATCGTGAAAAGGCAGCGCCACAGTGTCTTGCGTCCTGCAAAGGTATAGCAGTAGGGATAGCAACGTAGTGTTTTGAAGTTATTCTTAGCTAAAGTTGCATCATGTGAGTGTAGTGGTTGTGGGCTCATGCAACTATGTCGCGTTTAAACTTTGGTAGATGGACGCATCTGCTCATGTTGAAGTTGAAGTTGGAATTTAATTATTTACTTTGAATTGCTGCAGTTGTTTGTTGTTCAGGTTACTGAAATTAACAGGAATGCTATACTGAGGCGGTTTCGCTTTTCGAAGTTTTTTATAATATAGTTTCGAAAGCCATTATTAAATGGCGGCAGGCAGTTAGCGACGAGTTTGCTATTTATTACGACGGCACATTGCGGAGGTATTGAAGTCACTAAGAACATTTTTTAATACGTCAGAATATAAGAATATATATTTTTTTAATTTTCCTGACGTTTTAGATGATTCTCTACACGAAAAACACAAACAAATGTCGTTTTCGATTGGGCTAAACACTGGGTTATCATGTCACAATAACGAACACCATTAATTTTTACTGCCTAAGCAGCTGCATTTTCGAAGGAAGAATGGTCCGATAATGCCTCCAGCCAAAATGCGCACCAAACAGTCACGTGTTGTGGATGCATTAATTGTTTCTCAACAATATTACTCGTGAGTTTTCTGAACCGAAAATGTGACAATTTTGATGATTAACAAAGCCATCATGTTGCTCAACAATAAAAATGCGTTGTTCTTTCGTATAGCGCTCCATTTTTACTAACCCCGAACTGGCAGCTGTCACATTGTTATCTTTTTTTGCGTTGGCATCACTGTTCTATTAAATGGCGCAAAATTCAAATTTTGCGTGAATTATGGGACACCCTTTACAAGCCAACTGACATCAGCCATACATTTTGTTTTTATATTTTACCAATACCTGAGTGAAGTCGTGCAGAAGCAGATTCCCTGTTCCATTGGTTTTCGGAATGAGTGAATCGCCGAGTGCGTCAGTCTGTCGATTGTATGTATAGATTTACAGGGTGTGTCACAAATAATACGCGAGTTTATAACTTTGCACCACATTTTCCAATGAATTTGCCTTTTTTTCTATTCCTATTTTAAATTATAGTCTACTACTCGAATTTTCAATTTTTTTTTAAAAATTGCGTAGAGAAATCTGTTGATGACCATATAAAATAGCAAATTCCAAGCTTTTATTCATTAATTTTCAATGAGCCGCTTGTCCATTAAGTGGGTCGCGGGTATAGGTTGCTCAAGTGGACCCTCCATAGCTCTCAATTCTCCGCCATCGACTCTAAATCATCAAGGGCAATCCCCATACGGGTATGGGAGAGATTTTGGACTTGCTCTAACCATTTCATCCATTGGTCTACATAGAGGACGCCTGCCTGATGGTAAGGATTCCGTAGCACGTCCTCCTGATAACAGAATGCCCAAGCTTGATTCAGCCTGACCAATCCTACAGGAAAACTCGGCATTGCTCCTTCCATCACTCGTGAATAAGACCCAGAGATACTTGAACCTCTCCACCTGTTTCAATGGGACTCCACTAACATGCAGAGTGCATTGAACAGGCGTTCTGGAGACGACCATAGCTTCAGATTTATTCACGTTTACCTTCATCTCAGCTTCAACACAAACGGCTACAAACCGATCGAGTGCGCGCTGAGTGCAACGCCCACGGTGAAAGGTATTGATTTAACGCCGTTTACCCGAACACAGCTTTTACAGTTTGTGTAAAGAGATTGAATGGCTCTCAAGAGAGAACCATCAATTCCATACTCCTGTAATACACTCCAGAGTTTCCCTCGAGAGACTCGGTCGTATGCTTTCTCTAAATCTACGAAGCATGCGTAAACAGGTGTAGCATACTCCCAAGCCTTCTCAAGTACCATTCACGTGAATAAGAAGCTTTTATATTTTTTTAAAATTAAATAAATAATTTGAATAAATTTCTAATTTATTTACAAAAAATTATTAAAGAAATAAAAGGTTTAATATCCACTTATTAAAATATAAAAAAATATAAATAAAAAAGTAGTAGGGGCATCAGGTCCATAGACCCTTTTCTCACTTCTCACAAGCATTAGTTTCTCAGAGTTAATTTTTGAACTATGTACTTTCCCAATGAACATTATGCCAAATTAAAATGGCTAAGTTGAGGTGCCTAATGAGTACAGTTACATTATACTCGCGGCGGTTTGGCAGTTAGATAAATACTGCGCTAACAGGGAAGGTGTATAATTGGTATTGGCTGAGGCCCACTTTATTGGACTGTAGCGCCATGTAAGTCAGTAGGTAAGAAAATCATTTTTAACTTTATCGTATACGTAGTAAGAGAAAGATATTGTTTTTGTACAAAATTTCGAACTCGAAATTTTAATCGATTCTCATATATTACGATCGGTCGGAAGGCTAAAAACAGTGAAACTTGTTTGGGTGCCAGGTCACCCTGTTATCCATCAGGAAGACAATACCATCAGACGACAATACAATGGAACACTTCCTCTGTAGTTGTCCTACCTTTGCTCGCATCAGGTGGCGGATCTTTAGGGCTCACGTGGTGAGTGCCGAACAATTAAGCTCTTTACAGTCACCACTGAAGCTCCTTCTCATCTTTCTTCGAAAGACGGGAAAACTAGTTACAGTAAAGTAAAGTGTCTGTACTCCCAGTACAATGGAACAGTAGTTGTGTCTGAGTGCTCCATCGAATAGTAAAAACCTCCGACAAAAGCAAAAAAAAAAGATATTACGATGACAGGGGGTCTCGCAATTATTTTCGTCCGTCCATCTATCTGTCCCATAGCCCTGCAGCATAAACTCTTCGTATACTCATATAACCAAAAAATTCAATCATAAAGAGTAACCTTTCAGAGATCCTTTAAACTCTACCCTTTATTGCTTTAGTCAGTCCTAAAAATATATTCATATTAAAAATACCGGATAACTCAAATTACAACATCGTATACTGCTGTAGCAATCAACCGCATCAAATGTCCTTTTGACGTTTTACAAAGAGCCCTCTCAGGTGAAAAGCAACACTCATTTATCTGCTCCATTTCCAACCCTTTAGTCGCGAATGGCTTTCATTTGGTTTCAATATCAATTGCACTACTTCCGCACCTTTTTCGCTTGAGAAAGTGTTCAAGTCCACCGAACCGAGTTCGCATTATTCTTTTACTCTCTCTCTCTCAACACAGGCACTCTTGACACATAAAAAAAGGAAACAAAGCGCTTCCGTTCCCCAGCGAATTTCGAAAAACTTTTCACATAAATAATTACCTCTTGGCACTCGCTCTTTGCCAACCAAATATAATTACAGCGGAAACACTTTGTTCAACATTCAGGAATTTTTTCCAAAAAAAAAAAGAGCAAATCCTTGTGCCGCCTCCGCTCGGTCGTATTATAATTTTCAAGTTCTCCCCAACACTTTACCTAGATTTTTATGCTTACGCAATACAATAATGTTTCTGGGTCAACCAAGTTGCACATATACACATTCAGTTAGCTCTGGTTGAGCCCACGCAACAATTTATTCGAATCCTCGATAGATGTGGGCGGTTGGTATGGTGTTGCCACGGCCACGATGTATGCGTCCATATAGTGATTTTCCCAACATCCTCGGTAATTTTACTTCCATTCCGTGTGCTGCACAAGGTTGTAGCAGTTTCTGATGTGCGGTGGAAGGATGGGAGGAGACCCCTTTCCCTCTCGCTAAACACACATAATTTATGAACGTTCCCATGCAACGGTAATAAGAGTCAACTGCCAGCGTCGCGCCCGAATCCAACGGACCTAAGTAGCTTTATTCACTTGGGGAATAAGTTGTGTAAACATTGCCCCTAAGCATCGACCATCACTTCCGGTTGGTGGGTTCTCTAGTGGTACTCGGCACCACACCTGAATGTGTGTAGCAACTCGGCAAGTTGCCGTAGCGAGGTATGCAGGCAGCGATGAATGCAAGCGTTTGGAAGGGTTGAGATTCTGTGTTGTGAAATTCATTATAGAACGCGTTAGGTACAGGCATAGGTATACCTACTCGTATACATCTTCCTATAGTGGAACGGTGTCGGATTGTTCAGTTAATGAAATATGTAATGAAAGGGTATTTTTTAGATTATTATTTTTACGTTGGTTTAAGGGTTGCAACGTGATGCTGTTTTATGCATTGCTTGGGGTGGGTGTATAGATGCGCCCGCATGCCTCTCATGAATTGCATGCCCAAAATTATGAGCAAGTAGGTCAGCAGCCAGGGGGAATTAAATAAAATGAAACGCAGGCCTGGGGAATGTTTTAATTCTGTTAATAATTTAGACTCTAATGATAATGAACGAAGAGAGTTATTAAGTTGTTGCTATAGTTTGTGGTGTAGGAAAAAAATTATTGAAATTCTTGTCAGCTCAAAGTTGAGAGGAAGGATTTACGCGAGTTGGCAGAATTCTTGGCGAATTTAATGGAAAATTTTTACATTGCTGATGTCTATTGGTGTGGCCATGGTGTAGTAGTTAGAGTCATTTATTGCGACAGTTTCTAGCCCCGGGTGGGGACAGCAATATTCTGCAAGAGGCGGTGGCCATGGTGTAGTGGTTAGAGTCATTGCTTGTGACCCGAGCGGCTTTGGTTCGAGCCCCGGCGGGGGAAGCAATACTCTGCCACGAATAATATCAGAGTTTCTCCACCACTATACAAAAAAAGGGGTTTCTGCTTGGCAGTACAATGGACCGAGATTCGTCTGAGTGCTCCAGGATTTGGAATCTTCTTTTTCTATTAAAAAAAAAATGTATTCTGCAACCGACAATGAAGAGAAATGATTTAGTTAAGTTCGCAACACTGGATTAGCCTAATAAGAGAGAGTCACCATCAGGGCAAAAAAAAATTGTCATAAATTGGGGCATAGATTATCCATTGAAAATAAGCTTAAAGTACCAGATAAGGCACCCTCATAGAAATTGACTTCGGTCAGTCTTCTGAATTTTTGGTGGCTAAGTTTCCTTTGGGAAGCTGGCCTTAAATCAGCAGTGTCAGCATCTTTGGCTGTCCTGCTTAGAATCGAAACCGCGCTTATCGCTGGGCCGCATATGGAGCCACGTTTGTCGTTGGGCTGCAGATCGGAGCCACGCTTGTCGTTGGGCCGCACACTGTTATAGCTTATAGCGTATACCCAACGTTAGCCTCAACTTAGGAATCTAATCATTGTTAAGTTAATCATAAGACAGTAGTTTATAAAAAGAGGACCTCTTAACCAAAGTTTGGCGTTTATTTGGGCAAATCCTCGGCCTCAAAAAAAAGCACATCACAAGTTTACGAACGATAGAAATCATCAGGCAAAATAATTAGATACCAACTTTTTGGTTGCGAGAAGTGTTAAAGGCGCTATCTGAAATCACTACTATACCTCATTAATCTAAGTCGAGACGTCTGCTCAAAGGGCGACATATAAATCAGCCAATTGATAGCTAAATGAGCGTTTTTATAGCAACTTCAGCGAAAATAATACACAAGTACCTTTGTAGCTCATTCAAAGCCAAGTCATCCATCCCCATCGAACAACGCATAGAACTCATCCATGAAATAACTGCAAAATTTAGGACAACTCATCAATGGACATTTCGTCCAAATCTAAGCATTCACTACGAAAGCATTTGATTCAACCCAGTTGTGTTAATTTTTACATACAACGCTGTAATTGAATAAACAATTTCATAGCAACGTGCACATTTTAGTAAATGGACTCACATTGATTAAGTTGAACAATTGAACTCGACTAAATATTTATCATGAACGTGATGAATTAACTCTGAGCTATGCACGGACAACTGGTCATGAGACTCACTAAAATGCTGAATATCCTTGTACATTTAGTTGATCAACTTTTCCAATTATTGGATAGCTTCGTATGGAGACTTGATCAACTTGTGTAATTTTACTGGCAAAATCTGCCGCTCGGTTGGTGAACAACACGTTAAACCCCCTCGGCGGAAACTGACTGCTGTAAGTATCACACTATCAAATATCAATATCGTGCTCAATGTCCTGATGCCTATCCCTTACAAGAAGTTACAATATCTACAGGAAAAAATAAATTCGTACAAAAACAAACAGATACGTAAAAAAAATACAAAGACGACTTTATGCGGCTCTCAGATTGAGGCAACAAGCAATAAGCAACTAAACAACTAGCAACTATCAATAAATTTTATTTGAACCTATTCTTACATTGAAGCTGGCAGTATTGCCTGAAATTTCTAGCTATCCGGGATATTTTTCCACAACTTCAACGAATTTTGTGTTGAAAACGGTATCGTCCGACATATTTTCCAAAACTTTATAGAACGTAGTATGCGCAAATGTGTCAATAATCACAAATGTTGCTACTAGGAAGCAACATAATATTGCAACATTTTTCGTTCGAATGATATTGAGTTGCTTTGATGTGAGACCTCTAATTTAATTCAAAGTAAAATAACTGTGAGCTATAATATTGCGTGTTTCCACGCAAGTTGCTTAGGTATTGATCGAAGTGAGAGCCGACATATAGTTTAACTAACATAACCTAACAGATTCTTAAAAACATTTAAGCCTACAAATTTCGTGCGGAGGGGCGTCAGGCCTTAATTCAAAGTACGCATTTGATGTAGGTATGCCGTTTTTTAACTTTCTCGTATACGTAGTATCTAAGAGAAAGATATTGTTTTCGTACAAAATTTCGAACTCGAGATTTTGATCAATTCTGATATTACGATGATAGGGGAACTCAAGTGGGCGCAGTAGCGCAGTGGTTAGTGTGTTGGACTGCTGTGCGAGGGATCCCAGGTTCGATCCCCGGAAAAACACAAATTACATCTTAAAGTTTTTTCTACTACGCCACCTCTCGCGAACGTCTGAAAAACATCCGAGAGTATAACTGTCATGAAAAAGCTTCTCAATTTAGCCGTTCGGACTCGGCATAAAATTGTAGGTCCCTTCCATTCGTCCCAAAAATAGAAACTCACACAAAACGAATGGTTGCGAGAAGCTAGGTCTTGGGTGTCTACACGCCTGTTGCGCCACCTATTTATTTATTTTTTTTTTAGGGGAACTCAAAAAGTGGGTCTCGCAATTCTGTCCGTCCGTATGTCTGTCTGTCCTACCCCTGGGGAATCTAAACGCTTGGACGGATTTGCTTCAAACTTCGTATTTAGAGTTTTTGGGCTTCCCGCTAGGTATGTTTTTTTTTTATGCTAGCCCTAACGGTATACCTCCCATATAAACATTTTACGAAATATGCCAAAATTTAGATTTTTTCGAAAACGGCTCTAACGATTTGAACCAAAATTGATAGTTGATTTAATGTAAGCATGCTTAACATGACTGCAACTAAAAGTTAACATGACGCTAAAAAGTCCAGCAACGGCAGTTTTGAAAATTGACATTTTCTCGAAAACGGTAAAAACGATTTAAAAACAAAATATTTTTAAGGTACTATTGTCATTCTTAACTTGATAGTAAACTCAGTTTTTCTCTAAAAAGACTGTGTCCTTTGATATCCACCCAAATCCCTAATAATAGTATTTTAAAAAACTGCTCATATCTCTAAAACGCCATTTTCGAATATGATAGAAATGTTACTTTCAGGTAATGCTTAAATCCATAGTAATACCATTTGCTCAGTTTTGAGCTAAACAGTTGGAAAACAGTGTTTTTTTGAACCATGAATGCGTCCTTCGATTTCGACCCCAATCGCTAAAAACGGTACTTTAAAAACTACACATATCTCGAAAACGCCATTTTCGATTTGGTTAAAAATACAACTGCTAGGTAATGTTTATATCCTAAAGAATAGGTCGTACTTAGTTTTCAGCTAAACAGTTTAATAACAGTGCTTTTCGGATCCAAATTGTAATATTTGTCAGCATAATTTTACAAAAAACCGCTCTAACAATTTTGATCAAAATACATATTTAAGACAACATAAGCATTCTAAACATGATCACGTACTTAATTTTTCTCAGAAAACTCGAATACAGCCGTATTATGAATATTTCTCAAAAATGACTATCCAAATCCCGACCTGGTCTCAATGGTTTTTTTAAATACATAATCAAAAATGGGAATTTTAAATTCATCGCTTACTTGCCTCCTTCAAAGTGTTGTAGTTAATATCTACGTATGTCTATGTAGTTTATGTATTACTTTTTTAATTAACAGGGGTTCATTTACTAAACCTGCGTACATCTTAAGTGGATATGATTTTAAACGCAAAATTTGTTGAACTGACTCTGAGATTCTGCGAAATTGGCAATTAACGAGAAAGTTTCGTTCGACCCAGTCGTGCACATTTTTTTCCTTTATTATAGGTAAATTATTAATATTGGGTAACTATAATTTTTTTGTGATAGTTACACTACAATTTTATGCCGAGTCCGAACGGCTGAATTGAGAAGCTTTTTCAGGACAGTCATACAATTTTTACTACCTTTCTTAAACTAGCGATGAAATGTTAATGCAAAAATAGGAAACTTAAAAATGAAACTACGTAGCTATTTGAACAAATAAATTAAACTTATATATAAATAAAAAATAGTTCTCCACTTAACACTATTAACTAAGAAATTAAAAAAAATATACATATACTAGCACACTTTGTAAAATTAAAAAAATCAATAATTTTAGATTCTAAATCGGTAGTTATAAAAAGTTGGTACCTAACATTTTTGGATATTCCAAGAATCGTATCGCCTAGATAATATTTTTGTCTATCAGGAAAATGCATCATTGTTACAAATTTTAAAAACTTTAGCGTTTGCAATATTTAATTTTTTTTTGTATGGGACGCGCCACGCCCCTTTGACCAATTTTGACCAAACCTCACAATAGCTATCGCGGGCGAATATAAAAAATTGTCTGAAATGAGCTCAATCGGTGCAAAACTTTTCAAGTGGGTTGTTCTGCCGGGGCACAGGGAGGAATGTTCCTCATCTACATAAGCACACTATACTGAATATAAACTTTCTTCAAATCAATTTCCTTTTACGATCCGGGTCCGGGGTAAAATTGCGAATCTAAACCATCAAACTCACAAAAAAAATTTCATCAAAATCGGTCCGGGTGTTTAGGGGAAAAACGAAAAAGGTGTCTCACTTTGATTATCGTTTCAATTTGAGTTGTCTTTAATTTCTCGCTAAAGAAGTTCCACTTCAATAATGCCAAACACAGAACTACATACATGGCGCGGCAGGATTGTTAGGCACCCTAGGCCTAGCTTCTCGTTCGTTTTGTGTGAATTTTCATTTTTGAGACGAATGAAAGGGACCTACAAGAGCTTCTCAATTAAGCCGCTTTGGACTCAATACAAAATCGAATTTTTGTAAGAAGCTAGGGCTATAGGCACTTGTTGGTCCAACTATTTTTTGGTATAAAACCTACTCCTGGGCGTTCTCTTTACAGTTGCCGCCGATAGAGCTCTTTTTGAGGACTTAACCCTGGTGGTAGTGGACGTGGAGCACGATGCTTTTGCAACTACGGATATTCATTGAGGGTTTTTGTGTATCTTACACGCCTGATCTGAGGTTTAAACGGCAGAATACTGTATTTTAACTTGAACTACAGAATGAACCCCGTTCAAGGTTTAAACAAAACCCTAAAACCGAATTTATTGTTAAACTGAGGTTTAAACTGAAAGTGTAGTTTAAACTCTTACTGTGAAACTGGGGGTTAGTTTAGTTTTGTTATTTTTAATCGATTTTGTCACTTTTGTTAACACACCCAAAAGGTATTCCGGTATATCGGAGTGGTAACGGCGACTGAAAGTTCACTGGCTCTTTGTCTAGATTTTATTTAATCCACACCGTTTAAGGACAAGGCAACTCCAAATCCAATCTTAATCAAGTTTTACGAATTATTGGAAACTAGTTAATTTTACCCCCTTATCTAACATAACTTATAAGTCTTTGGGCAACCCTTTTTAAATGTGAGGCAATTATAATTTGGTTTCTCTAATCTCTAGAGCTTAAGAAAGTACATTACAAGTACTTTGACTTTTAAGTGCTTTCTTTAATTAGAGAGGAGATTAAAATATTTCCGTATGAGGCACATATCCTTGGCTTCTCTCCAATGGTGCAGAGGTGCAGTTACCGACATTCCACTTTGTTGGCTAATCTTTGCTATCCCCATGCCAATTTGCACTCATCCACTAAGCCTTAGAATTTAATTTCGCCAATGAATCGATGTCGATGTTTATAAATCTTAGATAACTAAATTTGGTCAACTGAATGCTAACTACAAGATGATTTAATTAAGTTGGGACTATAAAGTCTGCACATTTATTATGTGCTTTCTGAACGTGCCCATGAATTTAATTCACATTGAGCATGAGCTATTTACGGATGACAAACATTACAAATGAACTGTAATGAGCCAGCAAATTGCATTAAAAAAACACAACGAACTGAATGAACCCATGAAGTTTATTCAAAACGAGAACTCTTCATCACTGCCAATTAGAGCAGGCAGCAATTTTCACTTTCGTCCCAATATTATGCACTGCTATCCATTTGCAGTTTTTAGTTCAGTTAACCCAAAAGGATCACTAATAAGCTCAAGTAAGTGCACGAAATCTCACACTTCAAAGTGTTGTTTGCACAAATCAATCGGTTTACTTTGTCATCTCAGTGCAAAATTAATTAAGGTCATTGCTGTTAAATGGCTGAAATTTCACCTTTGCATATCGTTCACAGAGTGCCGAGTGGTTAATGGTGTATCATACTTGAGTTAATTGACGTCTCTAATGTCAATCAACGTTCGAGAAATACGAGTGTTTACATTCGATGCTCTAATGTTTTTGCTTCATTACGGACTGCTCCTTCTTTATTTATTTTTGCTCCTTTGCTCTGAAGTTAATGAAGCGATTTTTTTTCTACGAAGGAAGAGATTCAGATACTGGTACAATTAAAAGTATTCGATATCGTTGGATTGGAAAAATGATATCCTCTTTCTGGTAGAAGTTGTTAAGGATGTTTTCTTTGAACTGACTTGTATGGCTCATTGGATTTCTATTATAGCTTTGCTAACCTTTAAAGTGATAGAAAGTGTTTTAGTAAATATAATGAAACACTTTTGAAAACTAGGCCTTGGTAGAAGAATTTGTTATTTTGGATGAGCTAACTTTTCTTAATGTCAGTGTCAGATTATAAAAATGTTTTAGCATTGCTTTGTTACATATGGAAAGGAAGCCTTTAAAGGACGGCAAATGCTGCCAGGTCTGGCCTGCCCTAATTAGCTATCTACTGAGAAAATTGCAGCTGTGGCTTTGGCTTGGCTAAAGACGTCACTAAGGATCCCGGGAGTATCGACCAGGCGACCAGGCCACAGCATTCGGCATCAATCGGAGGTCTTTACATAGAATTTTGGTGGAAGCCTGTAAGATGTTCCCTTTCAAAATACAGACAGTGCCATCAGCTGTTAGCTGTTGAGCGCGTGTAACCTATAATGAAGCCATCCTCGACCACGAGGGAGACAACTTTTCATCGAAAATCATCATCAATCAGTGACGGGCTCATTACCATCCCTGTGGATATGTGAATAAATAAAATTAATTAATTATTTGGGGCACTAGAAAATTCGCGTATAACCCCCGAAGAGCCATTACACCCGCTCAAAGTTACTGCATGGCGTGCAGTTAACGCTGGACCTTATTTCTTTTAAAAACGGGCAAACCGACTACTGTAGATGGTGACCGCTAAAGATACAGAGCCATGCTCAAAAACTTTTTCCTTCCTAAATTCGATGAATTGGGACTTTTCCGGGTAGTTTAATGTCTCGTTTTGGCAATTTGCGCTGGCCGGCAAGATTGCCTGATTTAACTGTTTCAGACTTATTTTTGTGGGGTTTTTTGAAGTCAGGACAGGAGCTTCAGATTCTTATAAAGTTTTCAAAGAGAATATCCGTCTAGAATGTGAGTAGCTGCCGCCGGAAGTTCTGGCAAGTGATGGAAAATGCCATAAATCGACCTATTGGAAGTTTATGACATCAAATAGACTAAATGTAGAGTGTATCACTCATAAAAAAATTACAGTCAAAGAACATCGGGTCGGTTTAGAACTTTTGCACTATGGTATCAACTTTTCAAAATTATTTGTATCAGTTTTGAGCAGGTTAGCCTTCAAGGCGTCAATAAATTGTTACTTCTTTATCAGCATAGATCAGTGACTTCACAATAAATAGTTTAGAGGTGTCAAATCGCAAGAAATTGGAGGCCAATTGACTTTAAAAAAAGAGAAAAGAGAAATAGGAAAGAGGAAACGGAAATGCTCAAAAGATCCTATGCCTGTACTGAGGAACAAGGATGGAAAGTCAGATGCATCAGAATCTAATCCTAAACTACCCTAAACTAACCCTACTCTACCCAACACCGAAATGTAAACGCTAAGCTAACCTATCTTACATACTTCTAGCCTAATCTATCCCTATGCATTTTTCCAGCTTTCCTCTGTTATTCCTCCGTATAGGTTCGTCTTGTTCCAGAGACGTGCCTATTATTGGCGGCACCAGCGTGGCCTACACACCCCATGCCTAGAGCGGCATATACTAAGCTATCTTCTTGGGCAGGAAAACGAAGATAACCCCTTGAACGCCAAGGGTTTAGTCCCCGTCACGTTGTTTGACCGAATTAGCGGAAGGACGGCCTTCCCAGTTATCCACACATCACCTCACTTTGAACTTAGTCCATTTAGACAACATAGGGCACCAAAACCTCTGATATAATAGTTTAAAAACTTTTGATATAATAGTTCGTTTCTGACTACCTTATGTTTACATCCCGAAGACCGAACCTCTGTTTCAAAGACCAGTTCATCGCGGATGCAAGCAAAGCAGCCAATTGAATTTAGGTACTATTTCTCAACGACCTGGGGATATGCCATATACCCAATTCCGAAACCTTTCGCACTTCCCTAGTCGAAACTGGATTTTTGGGTTAGATTAGTATCTCCTTAAGCTTAGATCGTTTAGGTCTATGCGTCGTAGATAAATGGCTTTTAGCTATCGATTGAATGTTTATCGGATAAAAGCAAAACTATCGATTGAAAATTAAACCATTTAAACATTTGTCCACTGTATCTACGAGCACCCACAAAAATTTAAATCAACATTAGAATTTAGTGTCAATTAGTTATGATTCTGAGAGTTTTAAATCAAAGTGCGCGCGTCTAAAGCTTCTCTGGAGACTACAAAGCAGATTACGTCAGAGTCAGACCGCAGAAGTGAGGATATCGTGTGGGAATAATGATGAAATATTGAATCATCTGAGAGGAGTACCCGGATAAGATTGTTTGGTGCACCTGATGACCGATAAACTGGTTTCGAAAATCCTTCCTGCGATTTCTTGCTTCAACAAAATGCGTGCTCTTATAAAAATAGAGAAGTTGACAAAAATAGCGCCTGGGAAGAAACTGACGAAAAGCCGCAATCAATGCATTGGCTGACAAATTTGAAAGCAAAGCTTCAAGACGATTTACATGGTGACTATGACTCTCCACAAATCCTATGAGAGACCTGGATTGGTCCGCAAAAGTCGACTCCAAAAATCAAGAACGGCTTTTCATATTTCACCCTCATAGTAGAGGGAGGGAGGATATGAGTTGTTAATTGTGGGCTATCGAGTTTACAAGCGATAAATGCTGTGTGATCTGCTTTATACAAATTTTTATGTAAGTAACCAAAATATATTTCTATGAATGCGGAATTTATGGACAAAACCAAGGGATGTTTGCTGCCGTACGATAAATGAGGGGTTCCTAAACGCCTACGGAGTACTCTAATATTTCTGAAAAGGTACTTAAAACATAACATAAACATAAAAATAAGTGAAACATTCTAAACGGTCTATGTTATTCAAATCGAGAGATATAATTATCTATTCTCAAGCGATAACTATTGATACGAAAAATTACGAAAAATATCAGCTCGAAACTGTCCTTTGGGATGGCCGAAGGCTATAGTAACTCGGCATCTCTATGATGGGCATTTTTCTGATGAGCTAAACAAATAAAAATGGTGGTTCTTCAAGCCAAATGGATTTCATCAGTTAACTAACTTTGTAGTCTTAGCAACTTGCCACAATGTTCAAGTTAATTTTTGCCACCGGGTTTTCAAAAAATGTAGTTCAATTTGATAAAAGGGCTGTGATTTAGCCCATCACAACTGAAGAGTCGGTGTACATTTAAATCCCACTGGCTTCGATTTTTATTTTACCTTTGAATTGTTGCAGACCAACTATAAGGATATCACGGACGGAATAAGTTTGTACAAATTATACAGCTGCAGTAAAAAAAATCTTAATTTTGTTGAGAACAACTCCAGATGCAGTAGATACGCATAGATGTAAAGTTTAGTACTTAGTTTTGCCTAATTCATTGTCCCTATAACCGAGCTTTTCATAGTCCTTGAGAAATTCAGAGTACATACTGCTCATTTGGTTCCTGATGGTCAATCGACAATATAATCGTCTCGTCTCCAAAAAAATCATCGCAAGGCCTTTGCTAATTACTTTAAAACATATTTTATGGTGCTATGCTTTCGAGTTTTTAAAACCATCTCACTATATAACGCAGGTATGTATTGGGAATACTTTTCTACACTGTTTACTGTTATGAAACCTTTCAGCTCATTATCTCCTTGATGTAGCGATTACTAGCATTTTCGATCTACTTACCGCTTAGGTTAGGTATAGGTAGGTTAGGTTGGTTCCCTAAGAAACCTTCACGGTCAAAACCTTAACCAATTCGTCCAAATATTTAATTGCCCTATAGAACCTAAAGGCGCAGTAGCGCAGTGGTTAGTGTGCTGGACTACTGTGCGAGGGATCTCAGGTTCGATCCCCGGAAAAACTGAAATTACATCTTAAAGTTTTTTTCTACTGCGCCACCTCTCGCGAACGTCTGACAAACATCCGAGAGTATGCCTGTCATGAAAAAGCTTCTCAATTGAGCCGTTCGGACTCGGCATAAAATTGTAGGTCCCTTCCATTCGTCCCAAAAACAGAAACTCACACAAAACGAATGGTTTCGAGAAGCTAGGCCTTGGGTGTCACCCGCCTGTTGCGCCACCTATTTATTATTATTTACTATTTATTTATTTATTTATTTTTTTTATAGAACCTAAAAATGATTTCAATTTTCGCTTTGCTTTCGCTGTAAAAGTTGAACATTTTAACTTGTTCTGACATTCTACTGATTTATCCTAAAGATCTAATTTTGTCAGACATTAAGACTTGTATTTCAGTTGTTAAATTTAAATTGAGGACACTAAGTCGGTTATATCCGACCATGGTACTCGCACAAAAAGTTCCGCTGTCACATCAAATTTCAAGCACTCACTCACCACATCCCTTTCGATCAGAGAAGCTTTCTTCAACACACAAAGCGGGGACAAAACAGCTTACCTCAAAGTATGTATAATGTTCCCAAAAATGTGTTGCCATCAAAAATGTGCCCAATCCGGAACATACTAAGAGGCAAAGTTTGTCCTAACACACATCAAAGGGCGAAATTCCCATTTTAGCATAATTTCGAAGAAATTCCTGCCAGAAACCGACGACCATTCCTATTTACTCCACCTCTCGACCTTCACATAAATAGGAAGACATCCAATTGAAAAAAAAAACGATAGATGTTTGAAAAACTGAATTTTTTTTTTGCCCTCATTTTACATGTCCTTATCTTTGGCAATCTGAAACGCAGCTGTGACAAAAGAAAACCAATATTCGTCTCTCTGATTCATCTGTCATTTTATTTGCCTGGAGGGTGAAAATATTGTTCGTCACAATTTGCATAAACGACCCCATCCCCTGGCAAATGGAATCCTAAAAGGTATTATTTTCCTCGAAAAAAAAAAAACACAAAAAGGAACGAAAGAAAATACGTCTCCTTCTGCCTTTCCACTTCGTACAATTCAAAGAACTAATTTATTTTGTTTCCTTTCCCAGAAGATCCCAAGGAGTCGTATGCATACGTCCTTTAGAAATATATACAAAATTAGAAATCGAACTTACCTGCGTTCACATGATTTCCATGTGACCTATGCGTCACCATCTTGATCCTCTTCTGCTTATAAATTCCATGTGAATAGAATATTAGAATTGGTCGGTGTGGTAGGAAGTCGCCACACCGACACCACATTCCGATCAATAAGGAAATATTGTTATCCTTGCCGATACACAAGAAAGGATGAATAAAATGATGAAATATTCAGTGCGAAGATACTATCCTTCTTCCGGTTCGGGTTTCGCTCCACCTGGGTGTAGCTTCATTTCCTCCATCCGCCCGCAGATAGCACACGATACCCAGCTGTAGAGAGTGGTGGAATCGGCTTCTCCCCGAATTACGAGTAGATACGTATGAAAGATGGAAAAATGTATGCAGTATCTCGAAACTCGAACTGAATGGCAATAAAACGAAACTATATTCCGAGGTGAGCACACATAAAATTCTCATAGAAATGATATTCACCTTGATGCTTGATGCAATAAACAGTTGGGTATACAAGCTGACGGAGGGAGGGAAGACACTCCGTGTCCTTTGGCAAAGTGGGTGGTGAATTCCCTAAAGCACATCAATTGCATAAATGCGATGATGCGTGTGAGATTAAAGCATTCATATGAGAAGTTGTGAATTTTGTGAGTGTGTATGGCAAAATCAACTTGACAGGATGGTTTTATGGGTTTATAGTTTTTCATGCGATCTAGTGCAGTTTCCTTGGGATAGAATGTGTCCAGGGAGATGCTGCTGTAGGTGATGGTGCATTTTCTGACAGTTTTTGCAGTGAAAAATTATTCTTTTCGAAACATAAATCATTTTAGAGATACTTTGGAGAATGATGTTTCGTTATCGCTGGGTCTGGTTACGACACGGGGCAATTTCATTGCAGCGAAGCGACCTAGATTCATTAAATAGTTGATCAATGATGTATGAGTTCACTCTGAGTTGTGATCAATCTTCTAAACATGTCTGGGGAAGGGTTTGGCCTTGAATAATGGGATTCTCTTGGTTTTAATGGAATTTTAAAAAATTTTCCAACCATTTGCTTTGTTTTTCTGATAATCCTGTATGTACTGATTAATTTATTTATTGGTAAGGGAGAACGTAGGATTCCCTGGGACGTTCTTACAAACTAATGATCTTTTGGGATTATAATATTGGCTTTAAGTACAAATCGGTGTTGTACATTCAATTCTTCATAATTCAAATGCTTAACATTAATCCCTATAGAGGCACAATATTTATGTATTTTTAAAAACCGAATTTTGTATGGCAACGGACGGTTTTGGGGAATATTCCAAAACTGAGCATGGCCCTATAAAGCTTCTCCACATGACAGCAAAGGTAACCCTTAAAATCAATGAAAAATTTGTGGGTGCTGTAACGATTGACCTATTTCTGTATTTTCTGTCCGTCTGTTTTGTTATGCATTGAACAAGCACTTTGCAATTTATATTATTGCAAAAATTATTTCAGTTAAAATTATTTCACACGAATAAAAATTGTTTGTCATTTAAATTGAAAAATGTTAAAAGGCAAAAGTTCGCCGTTAAAATATTACAAATCCCTCTAAAAAAATTTAAAGCAACGAATATAAAAAAATATCAAAGCTAACCTGCGATCAACAATATACAAAGACTACGAAATAAATAAATTAACGAAACAATAATTTCTGCAGTTTCAGACAAAAAAAAACTAGCAACTGTCAATAAGCAATACGCAACTTTATTTTAACCTCTTCTCACATCGAAGCAACAGTATTGATTGAAATTTTTAGCTATCAGGGATAATTTTCCACAACTTCTGCGAATTTTGTGTTGAAAACAGGATCGTCTCGTCCGACATACACTTCGCTTCAACTGAATAAGCTCACACATTTTTTGTACATTGTGCAATTTTTTCAAACATTGTAAATGTATCATTTGATGATGATTACTGTTTGCTTATGATGTTGACAAAAGGAATAAGAAAGAATAATTTCAAAAAGTACCGCTATTTTTTCTTCGGCCCTCCTCGATCTCGATATGAAAAAATACAGATTTTTTTGCGTCAACTAAAAAGACACAAATATTGAAATTGGAAATATGTAAAACTTAATGGAATGAAATAAAACAAGTTTTTCTTAAAACAGTTTTTTATTAGGTAGTTTTAGTCGCCTTTATTGGTTATGACTAAATTTCGATCCAGCATGGAATCGTAAAGTAGTCCAGCGAAATTTCCCTCCAGGTTAATTAAATGGGATTCTCTGACCTCAAACTAACGACCTCCAGACTCATAAACTTTTCGTACTGACCATCCCCAGACATTTTCGATAAGTTTCAGGTCAGGAAAGTACTGCGGCCATTGCAGCAATTCCATATTTTGCTCCTTTATCCAAATTTTTACTATGCGCGCCGTGTGGATGGGGGCGCGTTGTCCTGCTGAAAAGTCAAATTTTGGGTTCCAAAAATGTCCGAAAATTTAGGAAAATGTCATTCCACGATTCCTTTATAACTTACTGCAGTCATTTTTGAGGTTTAGAACTTAAGCTCAACAGTGCCGTAATAGCTAACTGCTCCCTATACCAAAATATCACCTTCTCGACTATGAAGCTGCGGTAAAAAACGCTCATCTTTCCTCACATCGTGGAAATAATAATTAAACCCCTCAGGGCCATCGAAATTAAACTTCTTCTAATCCGAAATAACCACGTGACACCATTCATTTTTCCAGCTCATATGGAGTCTACAGAATTCTATTCGCATACATTTCCGTTGCCTGTTAAGTGGTGGTTTCTTTTAAATGTTCATTCGTTTTAAACACTGTTGATTACTCTTCGAACTGTTGAAACCATTGCACTTACACCGGCTTTCTGTTTTATTTTTGCCGCAGAGTCACAAGAATTGGAAGCACATCTCAAAATTGCTCTTCGATCAACTGCTGTTTTGTTGTCGTTTTTATACCCTCCACAGGAAGGTATATTCACTTTGTCATTACATTTGTAACGCCGAGAAGGATTCACCGGAGACCCTATAAAGTATATATATACTGAATGAGGATCACATTCTGAATCGATTTAGCCATGTCCGTCTGTCTGTCTGTTGAAAACACGATAGCGTCCAAACGAATGGACATAGGCGAATGAAATTTTGTGAGAGGACTTCTTTTTACCGTCGTCAGGTTGGTATTGAAAATGAACTAAAGGGTCCGCCATCTAACGTTTTTTTTTTTTCAACTAGTGCTTATTTCGCGAATGGTAACACTTAGCTCATGTCTGATTTGACAGATAATTAGTTTTATCCTTCCGCTGAACGAATATGGTTGTGTATACGCTTGAACAATGCTGGGAAATATTGCGACATTACTTTGAAAATCATGGTAATGTTGCAGAATGTGTGCGAAAATTGCGTACGGATTTTGGAAGAAGAGAAGCACTGTCAGGTCCGTATGTTCGTTATCTTGTGAAAAAAGTGAAAGAAACTGGCATCCTCATCGATAAACCAAAGCGCGAAAAGCCAAAAACAGTGCGTACACCCGAGAAAATTGCTGCTGTGGCAGAAAGTGTGCGTGAAGCGCCATCAACATCAATTCACCGTCGTTCTCAACAATTCAACATTTCGGAGACATCATTGAGACGAATTTTGCATAAAGACCTTGGTATGACGCCATACGAAGTCGAATTGGTTCAGGAGTTGAAGCAAACTGACCATCCAATGCGTTTTCGCTTCGCTAAGTGGGCCTGCGATCGACTTAGAGAAGATGCCGATTTTGCCAAAAAAATCATCTTTTCAGATGAAGCTCATTTTGATCTTGTTTTGGTATGTAAACAAGCAAAATTGTCGCATTTGGGGCACAGAAAACCCGCACGCATACATTGAAAAGCCGATATACCCAAAACGAGTCACTGTTTGGTGCGGATTTTGGTCCAGAGGCATAATTGGGCCATTTTTCTTCGAAAATTGGACCGATCGTGTAGGCTACTGCATGGCCAGCCGAGGCAGCCATTTGAATGAAATTATTTTCCATTATTAACCGGAAGGATTGTACTTTCAAATAAAAAAAGAAATTTGAGAAAATATTCAGTAGTTTATTTTTATAGCATTTTCAAAAAAAAAAAAAAAAATTGTTTGGCGGACCCTTTATCTACCAATTTTTTTCATTCATTGATTTAGACTTATATGTATTTTGATTTAAATGTGGCATTAGCCCACATAAAGTTGTCAAAAGCCGCTTCTTTTTGACAGTTTTTTCTATAAAGATTGGTTAAATGTGAGAGCCGACAAAAATATAATAGAACAAAAACAACAAAAAAAAAAAAAAACGTGAATGAAAAAGTTGTCGTTTTTGTTTTCCTTGCACGCAAATGAATTCTTTTCATTTTCAAAGTTTAAAAAACTAATAGAATTGCCAGTCAAATTAGTGATAATGATTTTGTCATTACCATTATAGTGTCGATCTAAAATATAGATATTATTGCCTTTACCTTCGTTGTCTTCATTTTTGTTCGTCTAAATTATTCAACTCAGAAAGTATCTGTTAGGCTCCCGGTTTCGGATCACCTTGTCACTGAGGCTAGTTGATTGCTGCTGAGAATGTGTAGTATAAGTACTTCGTCTTCTTTGGGACTAACTCGATACCAATTTCTCTCAAAAATGTCTACCCTTACATCAAGATGGCTACATTGTCAGCATAGAATGACTGATGAACTTTGAGGTCCATCACTTTTCCATCAAGCAGATAATTTAGTACTCCAATAAATAGCAAAGGGCTTAAGATGCTTCCCTGTTGCACACCGTTTTTAATTGGGAACTCTTCAATGACTTCGGCGGCGCATTTTACGCTTGTCTTTGGTTTTTACTTGTCATTGGTTCCCGAACTCCTCGATGCCTTAGCGCCATCCACATCAGATCTTTTGTTTTGTCTATCAAATAATTTTTCCCAATATTGTGGTTTATTCAAATCCTTTACTGCCTTCACCATACTTCAATAATTGATTCACTTAAATATCTACACATAATTTAAATTTCAAGTATGCTTATGACGCACCCTCTTTCTTTGGTTACATTTCTGTACCTTTCTATTGATTGAACTCATTCAATCATAAGTCGATACATTGTTTTACGCAGTAGCTACTGTTACACCCTTTTCCCTTTCATTTGCAGTGCATGACAACTTGTCACTTGATAACAAGTACGAACCCTTTAATTTTATTATAAGAAGTTACGCAACAGCATTGCTAATAGAAGGATTATCCTTTTACACAGGAATATTATTAAATTTGATATTTTCACAAGGCTTTGTTTTATTATGTCAAAGTCATATTATAATTATTCATTTTCCGTTTTATATCAAAGCGAACTTTAATACGAAAGGGGGCCAAGTGCAGCACAGACACTCGGGCGTATACTTGCTTTTTTTTCAATTAACAAAAATATCCTCTCTCTCTCTCTCTCTCTCTCTGACTGTGACGATGACATTGGTGTTTCTCTCACAGTTGGAGATCTGCTCGTTGTTCAATTCACGTGAGAAACTAAAGTTGCCATTGTGACATTTCTTAATTAAAATATTTCACAAAATTTCGAGCAGTGACATCACCTTGGGGGTTGACAGCCAGAACTCACTTCTACGCATGCAAATTATGTGCAGTTTTGGTATGACTTCAACCTTGGACTGGGTCAATTGTTGCGAGGATGATGCAAACTACAAGGATTTATATTTTATCTATTATGTCATATAAATCAGTCAGCTAGATAGCAAGGGATGTATGTATGCGATTCAAGAGAGCATGCAAAGCAAGCATGATGAGAAGTTTATTGCCTGTACGAGTGACATCAATTTGAAGACTTTATATATCCAAACAATTCGAGATCTACGATTGCGTAGTTATGGGACATAGTACTAGAGCATGAAAGTTTGCAGTTTTCGAATTTGGTAATTCCACATGCTAACCACTGAGCTGTTGTAGGTACTTATTACTGTTGATGAGTTTTGTTTGTATTTTTTTTTTATTCTACCAGGAGTATGATAGTTTTGTTTATGTAATGTTGGCAATCTGGTTTATGCCAAGTGAAAATGATATATATACGTTTCTATGTATTTTAGGGAAGAAGTTTTATAGCCAGGTAATCCTTGGATTTTCTACTAATTGCTTACGGAAGAGATATTTCGAACAGGACAAAGTTCTCGATGTTAACCGCATCGGGTGAAAGTTTGGTTAAGGATTAGTGTTACACTTTGGAGGAGGAGCACTATTGTTGAGATTAAAAAAGTTAAGTAAAACTATGCAAGAAATAGTTGGCTGTTGTTTGATATAGTTGGACCCAAATTTGGCCAGCTGTGACTTCGAAAATGGTGACTTTAGATTATCAGTGAACACAGATTAAAAACGCATGTCTCCAAACCAGAATCCCACGACGTGCTATGGCGTCCTCTAGATACACCCATGATTAAATGGTTAGTTTAACTTAATAATCTCTCCTCTACATGTATGGGGATTGCCTTTGATGATTTAGAGCAGATGGCGGCGAATCGAGAGCTTGAGCAACCTACACCCGCAACTTACTTAATGGATAAGCGGGCCATTCAAAATGAATAAATTAAATACCCCAATAATATGGTGGAAACAGTTATTATCGTTTTCCTTAAGATATCCTTGAATTTTTGGTGTTCAGTAGTTTCCTGTGAATGTTTTAGTGTTTAAGTGGACGTTTTTCTTAGTAAGCTTGATTTTATGGAGCCTGAAAGCATGTTGTTCGTAGATGACAAGCAATCGGAATATGACTTCCATAAAAGCTTCTCTATTCTCATCTCTTCAGGGGAGGAGTGGGAAAACATAAAAATCAATCCATTATGACTTGACGTAATCTGGTACTGGTACACAGACGGTTCTTAGATGGAGTCAGGGACTGGATCTGGCATTTATGGAGAGTTGCCTCAAGCGAAATATCAAGAACTTGTCTCAAATCGAATCCAATAAAGTCTAGCTCAAATAATTTGGGCAAAACTGCACCAAACAATTATTTCCAAAAATTCCTCTCCAGAAAATTATATTTTTTATTAATCTGGACAAAAATAATCTGAGAATAATTCTGGCAGGTAGCCTATAGCCACACGAAAAAACATCTTCACCGAATTGGCGTGTCACTGAATCCTACATGTCGACTCTGTTTTGAGTTGAGAGTGATGAATCCTTCCTTCACATGCTCATGAAATGTGCGGTTGTCTTTCTTCTCAGAAATACTATCCTTATGAAGAAAACGCTACTTCAACAAACCTGGTCACGTCTCCATCTGGCCATCCGAAAGGCCTGCACACAACTAGAGCGTGACACAACGCATAAACAAAACATTGATATCCTTATAGATTGCCAAGCCGCCATCAAAGCCAACGTTTCAGGGTCACACTTCTCTGGGTTCTAGGGCATATGGTGGCATAAAAGGCAATGAATATTCTTATGAGCTGATCAGGCAAGGTTCATCACTACACGCCTTACTCGCGACGAGGGTCCAGATTCCGTTAGGAGCGGTTAAGGGAAAATAAACTCATATTTTCTGCAGGAAGTCAATCTCCAATGGGCGGGATTGACAAACTGCGTCATATCAAGGAAGATATGGCCTACCTACGATCAAAATAGAACAAAAAATCTATAATAAACAGAACCCGTCCAGATATCTTCAAAATCACGGCAATAATCACGGGGCATTGGCCAATTGGAGACCATGCGGTCAAACTAGGTAGATATCCAATATTACCCTCATTGCTGCAGTTGTGGGAATACAAAAGTGAGCAAAATTCTCTCTCATTTTCGATGCAAATGTCCACTGAACCAACCTTGGCGACATTTCGGGCAAAGGGAAGGGATGCAGGATCTTATCCGCTTTTTCATCTCCGCACAGGCTGGTTATAGGTACGGACTGGAACACATCCTTAACAATCGTCACAAAGTAGGTCACACGAGTCGTGGTAACAAAACGGCACATTTTAGTGTTAATTGGATTCAATGCAGGAACCTCCATTTCTAACTAATTACATACCTCAAAAAATCTTGCTGACATAGTCCCAGAGAAGATCCTTGTCTTCCTAATTGTCTGCAGCTAAAAAGATAGCTCTAGTACCTGACCAGGTAAGGCCTCCTTTTAAAGAATCCTCAGTAACAGAGGCTCATCAAGGCTCTCCCGTCTTATAATCTATCTAGTAAACAAATTAGGTTGCATCATATAATACAACAACCACACTCTACTTCACGCTCGTTAGAATAAAATGTACAGTGAGTGCCAAAAGTATTTGGACGCCCGTGCTATTTTCATTTGTCTGCCAAAACGAAATAATTTTTTGTTATTGTTATTTCGTTATAAATTTTTTAACAGAATGTTGGCTTTTCAGATCTGTTTCAAGACCCTCAACAAAACTAAAAAGGGATTTGTCTTCAATCACTTTTGACATTCGGCGGAAAGTTCATATTGGCATCTGTCTGATATGAATTTATTCATGACACACTGTTACGAGCTAGTAGATGGAAAACGTGAAATTATATGACATATGGCATATGACTGCCACGGCCGGCTCTGACGTAGTCTAATCTGGAGGTCCAATTTTCAAACATTTGTGGCCGTATATCGGCAATAGTGCGGCGAATGTTGGGGAGCGGGTCGAAATGCTGCTTTAAAAATTCAAACTTTTAACACAAAAATTCTGCTTTTCAAAATTCTGTTTTTTTTCTGTTCTGTCTTACAAAATTCTGCTTTTTAAAATTTTGACAGGCAAAAAGGTTTGGAAAACGCGCGCGCTTTTTAGCATTTTGCAAACCTTCTTTCTTATTATTTGCAGAATTTTGAAAAGCCGAATTTTGTAGAACAGAATTTTGAACGCAGAATTTTGAAAAAATAATTTTGACCTCGCCAGAATTTCGACCCCAACCCGAGACGATTATGTTGACCGTAAAATGGACGTAGTGTGCGATACGTATTTCCAACAGAACCATGATTTTCAAAATAAATTTGCACAATTTGTAAGCGTTGTTCAGGCGTCGGTCTATTCATGTTCATGTTGAAATGCCAAACCAAACTAAAAATAAATCACTTGACAGTTAGCTGACAAAATGGCCGCCAGTTAAATTAGTGTTGTCAATTTAAAGTTCCATACATCTAAAAAATGCCCCTTACAACAAAATAATAGCCGCGTTTTAGTATCCCCAATGATCCATATGGATCATCGATTTACCCGCACTATAACAAGTCTACGAGATCCTGTGTGCTGTGTTCTATCGGGTTAAATTTTCATGATCCAGATAGCCAATCCCAAAACCCAACGATTTAAGTAATTTTTACTTCTGAATGTTTCCACTTCTGCTCTGTGCTATCAAGTACGGAGTTGCCGCATCGTAAAATGGCAGAATAAAAATTTGCAACTACGAATTTAATGTGTTTAAACGAAAACTGTCCAAATCTAAATATGCCATCTATATATTAGTGTAGTCTTTAGCAATTCAGTAGCAAAAGAAAAAAAAAATAAGCGTAGTTTGATGTTGTTCGAAATTTCTAAAAGTTGAATAAAACAAGAAAAAACCCACGAATGACAGCGCAATTCAAAAGTAAATACAGAGAAACAGCTGTGATGTCATCAAACATCCAAATAAAACAGCAAGCAATGGATATAAATACAAATAAATAGCAAATGTAAAATATCGTTTTAGGTATTAAAAATATTTTCCAGACAAACGAGGGATGAAACAATCGCTTTTCCCCATTCCTAATGAACGTACATCAATTACAGCTGGAGTTATGTTTACTATTTGCTTCGTAGGTAGGTATGTAGAAAAATAATCAGGGGTGCCAAACTTGCAAAGTAATATTTTTTCATTATCTGGATCGTTTTATTATCAGAGGATGATCCGTATAGATTTATTAGCGATAATAAAACGCGGCTAATGCCAGTTTATAGCACTATCTCAGAAATGATTGCATACCTTTAGGCTGAGCGCTAAACAAGTCACTCACTTTAAGCACTTGTCTACTTTACTTTACTCTGCTAAGCTAAACGTTCAATAAAACAGACCTGTTGTTGTAGTTGCTTGTAATTCATTTGAACCTAAGCCATTATCGAAGGTATTTTAGAACTTAGCTCATTTGGTATTTTTAATGAGTATACGAGAATTTTTCGGGCTGGAGCTGAAGTGATTAGACAATTTATAAATTACACACTCTATGATTGCCCGCCCAAGTTTATGCAATGAAAAATTGAAAGCGTTCGTAAGATAGGTATTCGTTTCGTAAGATCTATCTATGGTGACATTTTCACCTGACCTACAATTCCAAGTCAAACTAGTCTTTAAGGCCAGGGATATACCTAGCTATCCAACTATTGTCTTGAAATGATATTATAAATGCTGTAATTTTTCGGAAAAAATTAATCCAGTTACAGTGACTGATGGAAACACCAACAGACACCAGGTGGAGTACATTTTTTACATTCGACCAAAATAATTACTTTTTACACAGATTCATCAAATATTGCATGCGTCCTGTCCCTCCCTATGGTTGTCCACTTCGATAACACTGATGATGATGGAGCACAAGAGGTAGAAGGTATACCCTCGAGATGGATGCTCCGCACATGAAATAATTTTAATTTAAAACGGATTTACGGATGAATGTATTTGTGGCAACAAAATCACGTGAATACAGCATGCATTTCAAATATTGCTCAAGCTCCCATGTAGCCATGTACCATCATGCAACCACTATCACACGATGATAAATCGTTGGATTAAAGTTCCATCATCCTTATGACCGTGGACTTGCCTGGAAAATACTTGACGGATGAAGGATGCTATTTTCTCTGTTTTTTTTTTTTTTTTTTCTTCGAGTGAATGAAGTTTTGCTTTTGATTTTTTTTGTTCGTCTATTTGCAAATGCCGCCCGCTCTCTCCTAGCAATGGCATTATATCCAGAGAATCATTTTCATCACATCAAATGCGTGTACATTATGATAATCGTGACTACAATGCCAAAGACAATGTTACCAACGAGGACGTGCTCAGTACTCATACCCGCAACCATCACATGCCCATCAGCAAGGGATTCTCTCTAATGGGTGGGTTTTGTTCCTTGTCGAAAGTCATTTCGCGTTGCTATATTGTGCAAGCAAAAAAAAAATAAAAATTCTATGTGTGAGATATTAGCTTCCATTTTCTTTCAACTCTCCGTCTCCATCGACGACGAACATTGAAGTTTGCAGTAAGTAAAAAAAAAAAGAAAATATATATTTTGTATATCAGAGAAAGAACAGCAATGAATGAGAACGTCTTTGACTTTGTCCGCCCATTTAATACGGGACAACCTTCTTCGAGTTGATGATCTCCCATCGTATATCTATCTCGTCCTGCTGCATGTATACTACTACCCCATAATGAAGAGCTATGGTAGAGAATGACCTCTGCTTTAAATGATGAACAGATTATGACTATAGAAACATTTATTATCATCATTTCTTTTCCATTTGGAGAACATAGGAGGAAATGAAAGGAGCACAACAACAACGACTACAGGGTGAATGTATTCATATTGTGGTTGTGGTGTCTGCTCTTTGTTAACGTATTTATTTTTATTTCTTCTTCTTGCAAATGAATGAAGTGCGTGATATTAATATTTAATGGACGAGCTTATGGGATCAAGGGCGTGTGCATGCAGACCAATCTGAGGGAAATACGGGGCGCAAGCAGTTGTCGGAATAATAATAATCGTCCTTGGAGGGAACGATAAGTCGGTCAGAGGGGGGACATTCGAAATTTTAAGCGCGAGATGAACGAAAATTGAGTTGAAATTGCTTGAGATTAAGGACAAATTGTTTGCGTTCCGTGTTATTCTTTTATTTAATATTTGAGATTTGAAATCGAATTTATATGGAAGAGAGAGAGTGCAATGAAATTTTGTACAATGAAAGTAGTTTTGAAAAGGTATTCGCGATTTTCGAACTATGAATGCTAGGAAGGAGTCCTGGTATTTTGCATTGTGCCTTTTTAGGTAGGTACATTCAGCCCACTATTTGAGTCGAAAAATAAAAGAGTTTTTCTTTTAGGATTAAAATTGCAAATTAAAAACCAGCAAATACTGAGAGAAAGAATGATGTGATAGTCAGAGTATTGGCCATATTCTAATGCCTAATTTTACTTTAAAGCCCACAATCCTACTCGCGCTAGATTTTACCGACATACATAAATGTCGAAATAGGTCAAATTTAGCGAGGCTTTTTACCAAAGCAGTAACACCTACTGTGCAGCAAAGCGGTGGCCATGGTGTAGTGGTTAGAGTCATTGCTTGCGACCCGAGCGGCGTTGGTTCGAGCCCCAGCGGGGGACAGCAATACTCTGCCACCGACCATAAGAGAAACGAATAATATCAAAGTTTCTCTACCACTACACCAAAAAAGGGGCTTCTGCTTGGTAGTACAATGGACCGAGATTCGTCTGAGTGCTTCAGGATTTGGAATCCCCTTTTTAAAAAAAACTGTTCCGCAAGCTTCATCCTTCATTTCATATAAGTAGATGCGACACCGACACACCTGTGGTGTCGGCCTGGTTTAGTTCAACGAATGACCCTTTTCTTGCCAGCTGATCAGCTTTTTCATTTCCAGACACAGGTTTGGAAGTTTAGTAGCCGTATTGAACAAGAAATCGATGAGAGTTTGACACTTATTTGGAGCAAAATAAATAAGTGTTCTGAATTTAAAAGATGTAAGCAATGATAAATTATTCATTCATTTTCAATGGTCGTCCGTTTGTCCATTAAGTTTGTCGCGGGTGCAGGTTGCTCAAGTAGACCCTCCATAGCTTTCGATTCTCCACCATCGACTCCAAATCAATTCCCATACGGATATAGGAGAGATTATGGACTTGATCTAACCATCTCATCCTTGGTGTACCTAGAGGACGCCTGCCTGATGGTAAGGATTGCATAGCACGTCGTGGGATTCTGGTTGGGGACATGTGTTCTGAGAGGACATGACCAAACCACCGAAGCATGGACCACTCCGTCCGGAGAAGCAGCTGCATGACATTGATTTCCTCACGTATTCTGGTGCGTTCTATACGGGTCACACCAGCAATACTACGGAGGAATCTCATTTCTGCAGCTTGTATTCGCGATCTTGGTCTTTCGGTCATTACCCAAACCTCATGCCCATAGGTAAGAGTTGGAACAAACACCGAATTAAAGACCGACAACTTAGCTATGACACCAAGTTCAGTCCTCCTAATAACATAATGACCAAGCTGTCTTAAAATTGGCCCAGCCTGACCAATACTACAGGAAGACTCGGCATTGTTCCTTCCATCACTCGTGAATAAGACCCCGAGATACTTAAATTTCTCCACCTGTTTCAATGGGACTGCACTAACATGCAGAGTGCATTGAACAGGCGTTCTGGAGACGACCATCACTTTGTTCAGGTTAAACTTCATCTCAGCTTCAACACAAACGACTACAAGCCGATCGAGTGCGCGTTGAAGTTCAGTCTGAGAGGACCCAAGAATGAGCAAGTCATCAGCGAAGAGCAATTGACTCACCTTCAGATTTCGCAGTTCGAAACGTTCTTTGCCAAGACTGCGTTGTAACATCCAGTTCATAAAGGTAATGAAAAGGAGAGGAGACAAGACGCTCCCCTGGTGAAGTCCAACGCCCACGGTGAAAGGTATTGATAAATGGCGCAAAATTAAAATTGCGTGAATTATGGGATACCCTTTTAAACTAACCTAACCTATATTGGTATAGGAATCACAACTGTTTAAAAAAAATTAAATTATGCTGACGCGGGCTGAATTTTTGCCTGGGTTTTCGGCATCCAGTGTTAACCGTTGTCAATGAGAAGCAAAATAACAAAAGAATTTCCGACCGATGAATTAAGCAAAAAAAAAAAGATTTGTTTTATTCAAAACAATAGAGACCTTATTTTAAAACGTTCCAACGACAGGCAGGGTTGGCCGAACTACTGTCACTTTTTAGAAAAAACTACATTTGTTACGTCTGTTATGTAGTTAATGAAACAAATTGTAGCAGACGTAGCTTCAACTGTCAAATTTGAACTGGGACGCTTGCTCTTAAATTCGAAATCGCTTCTCGAATTTTCATTGTTCAATCCGAACATCCATTGAAAGACTTTTCTCCCACTGGTTTTTTGTTCACTCAAAAATAAGGAACGTCTTTCACAAGAAAAGTCAAAAAAAACTATAGCTAGTACATACCTTCATATTTATTATACCTTAAAAAAGTATAATGAATGAATAATGAATAATCGTAAAACAGACGAGTATTGAATAATATTGACTGCCTACTTGCGTTTACATTGTTACTTCTACACATTAGGTAACAGTACCTACCTATTAGGGTATAGTGACCATAATTTTTTAAGGACAATCCGGGACGCAACTCAGATTTTGGATCTTCAAAAATGTTTGTAACACATATGGACTTTAACGGCTCAAATAATTTCAACACATGTTCGATGGCGGACAGCAGGTCTATGTGGTCTTGCCGAACCCGAGCAATCTATTATATTCACCCTGCGCATCGCGGCAAAATTTTAATTTTTCTTCTCTAAAGGACGATTTGCATGAGAGCGACCAATTACACACGAACGAAGCAATATTTGCGAGTTTTGACAGTCCGTTCACATGAGCACTTTTCATAGTCGCAGCAGTTCGCGAATTTCAGCCATTAGTTTCTACCACCAATTTTTAATTTGAGGTTAAGTTCGAACGAATATTCGCTAGTTTGTGGGACGCGGTATAATTATGTGGATTGTGAATAAACTTTGGCAATTCACGCTGAGAGTGTTTTCTTCGCGTCAAGAAGTTTGGAATTCCAAATTTTGCTCTTTAAACTGTTTTTAAACTTACTTTCTTAATACATTTTGATAGGATAATTAATTATCGTAATCTTGGAGTAGTAAAATGTGCAATTTTCTCTTGATAAATGCATCAGAAGTGGTTTGTTCGTATTTCATCTATTCGTTCATTCGCTCTCATGTGAATGCTCCTTAACAGTGTAGGTGTAGGCTATATATCAAAATGAGAGTATATTTTCACAATGATATTTTCTATGTCAACCCGAAGCAAATTACTAGTGTTGTTAAAATTTGCAAAATGGATTCGCTTATCGTGGGCGCAGTAGCGCAGTGGTTAGTGTGCTGGACTACTGTGCGAGGGATCCCAGGCTCGATCCCCGGAAAAACACAAATTACATCTTAAGGTTTTTTCTACTGCGCCACCTCTCGCGAACGTCTGACAAACATTCGAGAGTATAACTGTCATGAAAAAGCTTCTCAATTCAGCCGTTCGGAGTCGGCATAAAATTGTAAGTCCCTTCCATTCGTCCCAAAAATAGAAACTCACACAAAAACGAATGGTTGCGAGTAGCTAGGCCTTGGGTGTCACCCGCCTGTTGCGCCACCTATTTATTTAGGTATTTATTTTATTCACTTCGGACGTTTTTATATTTATAATTTCGCGGAACATTGCGGGACAAGTCTGTAAATGAGGGACATTTTGCCGGCCAGTTTATGATGCGGGACAGCCATGTCAAATGCGGGACGTCTGGGGCCTATAACACAACATGACAAGTCAACAAGTCGTCTAAATTCACTTGTCTAACTATTCTTGTCCGACAACTACAAATTAATTCTGTAACAGAACGTAAACCGTTGCACTTGTCAAAAGAATTAAATTTCCTTGACTTGTCAGCATTTTTCGACAAGAGTGTTTAACAAGTGAAGATGGCAAAAAAAAAAAAATGCTATTTTAACTAAAATAAAAAAGGTAAAGATATCCTTTTTGGTGCTTTACATGTTCTAACAAAAGAAAATAAATGTGCAAAATGGACGGAAATACACAGTCTTGCAAAAAGCCTAAATGTAGTTCCGCAAAATAAGAATTGGACGCATTTTGGAAAAATGATAAGAAACGCGCAATTGTAAGTACATACTAACTAAATAAGTAACATTACACACAGAGAAAAACCTGTGTAAAATTTACCTAAATCGCGGTATAAGCCAACTTAGTCCTAAGGCCGTTTTGGTAAGTTCTAAGGCAACTTGCCTTAAATTTATTAGGTAACCCACATTTTTGAAGCAGTTGCAAAATTAACCTAGTTCTTGGTAACGGTATGCAAGCTTTCCTAAGGCATTTTACCTTAAACCTAGGCAGAATTTACCCTAACATTTTACCTAAGGAATGCGTATTTTAACCTATTTTTTTTAATACGGGTAAAATCGACCTAGTTTTTGGTAACGGTATGTAAGGTTACCTGAGGAATTTTGCTTTAAACCTAGGCTGAATTTAGCCTAACATTTTACCTAAGGAATGCGTAATTTTATCTATTTTAATGTTTTTAACATTAGTAGGCGAATTACTTGCCGGGCGGAACGCCTAGCGCAGTAATTCCCTAGGGCCTTAGCTGGAAAAAATGAAGAGACTGCTAGCCTGGCGGGACGCACAGCGTAGTAGCTACCAAATTATCTGTAATGTGTGGAGAAAACAGGCATTAATAATTTTTAAACTTTTTACTTACCTCGCACAGTAGGTACACGTTTTTTTTTACATCAGTTGACAGGTAATCATATTAAATTTTGAAAGTTGTCTTATGATAATTCACTCAGTAAGTGAGTGTGACTTTTAGGAACGAATAGAAATTATTTATTTTATAAGGCTTTATCGTCCGCCAGATATATTTACCTTAGAACTAAGGCAAATCTGCATGGTTTGTGAACATTTATGCGGAATATCACCTTAGGCCTAAGGTACATTTACCTAATAAACTAGGTGATTTTACTTAGTAGGTGACCTCTAATTTGGAGGTGTTATCACTTAAAACGCTATAACTTCTAAACTATTACAGGTACAAAACTGACCATTTTGGACCATTTTTATCAGACAGTAAAATAATAGTTTAAAAAACTAAAAAAACGCTTTTATCAGTAGGTAGGTACTGCACTAAAAGCAAAAAAATAAAAATTAACCAATCTATTTTGAAGGTTTATCCTGGAAGGGCCTTAGAGTAAGCCATGTTTGTGTAGTTTACACTCAAATAATACAATACATAACTACAAACATGGCTTACACTAAGCCCCTTCCAGGATAAACCTTCAAAATAGATTGGTTAATTTTTATTTTTTTGCTTTTAGTGCAGTACCTACCTACTGATAAAAGCGTTTTTTTAGTTTTTTAAACTATTATTTTATTTTTTGCTTTTTAGTGCAGTTTAATATCTACCTACATACTCACAAAAGCTTTTTTTTTACTATAAGTTTATTGTATTATCATCAAAACTGAAACATCAGCATGCAAAATTTCAAAGTCCTAAGTCAATGGACAAAATAGGTAGGTATGTATTCCACATAAATGAAAATTCGCGACAGGTATGGTTTGATTGATATTACTACGCGTACCTACCTTACCTATACACTTTCCATAGCTGCAGATCTCAAATATAAGTATGTACGATTGTGCATGTGCATACCTACATATTTACGCATCACAAACTCCTATATACGTACATATGTACATAGTTTGTTTTATCCATATCCATATTCCATACATCAAATTCAACTACGCCATACATGATATGAGCATATATTCTGAATGCCCGCCACAGTGACAATTCTATTTTTAGAACGCAAATAAAACTACCCTTCCTAAGCACAACTGCAATCAAGATAGCAATTTTTTTCGCATTTGGCCGAATAAGATCTATTTTCTATTTATTATATCTTGCCCTCTGGATGGACTAGAAAGATGAATGTTAGCTCAAAATACTCTGTGAAGTATTGCCTAACAATTAAAAAGATTCTTTGAGTTGACCTACATATATTTATGAGTTTTATGGCAAGTTGAGCGTAGTAAGGTAAAAATAGAAATGTTTGCACCCCCTTTCTTCAGCCCTTATAGGACGAAACGGTACAAAGTATCAATTAGGTATGTAATAGTTATGACTTATCTATTGACATATAAAGTTTCAAGTTAATACGGCTAATAGATCATGCGTTATGAAAAAGCCTCCCTCAAAGGGGCAGGGGAAGTCAAAATCCAAAAATTCTTTCTAAATATTGCATTGTCTTCACAACCCAACCAGCATGGAAAATTTCAAAGTTCTAAGTTTAGCGAAAGTGGTTCGAATTTGACTTGCAAGATTTTGACACAACAAATTTTTCACGAAGTTAAGTAAAAGCCTTTAAAAAATGGCTAAGGCAGACAGTCTTACATGGTTTGTTAACATTTTGCCGAAATATTACCTTAGACTTTAGGCTCTTTAAGCCAGTAAGTGATTGGTGTGATCGAACCAAAAAAAAAACATGCTTTGACGCTAAATTCTGTTGCAATAAATGAAAGTAGTTTGGAGGGAAAATCACCTTAGGTAATGTAAAATTTACCTTAGCACTAAGGCGGTCTTACATGGCCTGTGAACGTTTTGATGGAGTATTGCCTAAGCTTAATGTATATTTACCCAGTAACTAAGGTGCATGGTGATGAACAGATGAAAATTACCTTAGAGATAAGGTAAAGTTACGTATGTCCTTAGGTGAATTTAAACTTTTTGCTGATTAGGTAAAAATACCTTAGGACTTAAGGCAATTTAGCTTATTTTGTATTACCTATGACGTACATAAATCGTCCTATTTCTTGGCAAATTCATGCTTGTCCAAAAAGTTCCATACAAAAATATTTACCTAAGGCGTTTAGGTCATGTTAGCCTATCTTGCATTGCCTATGCCGTACATAAGTGAACCTATTTCTTGGCAGAAAAATGTGTAACAAAGAAATTTCATACAAAAATATTTACCTAAGGCGTTTAAGGCAATTTTACACAGTATTTTTCTCTGGGTGTAGTATTAATACGTTAATTACACAAAATAAATGTTAGACCTCAGGTTTTACATTAAAAATACACTTGTCAGCTTTTGGCAACATTCAAATCACCTGTCCTCATTGAACCACAGTTCTACAAGTGTTTCTTGACACTTGTCGTGTTCTGTTACAGAAAGAGGGAAATTATATAATTTCCCACTTGTCACTTTCATCGCGACAATTGTCGAAATGTTCACGGACTTGTCGTTTTTTTTTTTTTTTTGTATTTGTTTTGTGTTACACAATTTTTTAAAAGTTGTCGAAATTCACTTGTCCTACAACTACTTGTAGCGTTGTGATACAGGCCCCTGGTCACTATATAATGTGGTAAGTTTTTTTAGAAAGTAAAATATCGAACTCGACATTACGACTACGAGTACAACTAGTACAAAAACAACCCAATCTTAGTTAAATACTTTTGAATCTTGTTCACTGACTTTCTATTATTTTTCTGTATTTTTTCCATATACCTGGCGACAGGTACAACTAATAACTCCCCGAGTTTTTCTTTTCGACCTCTAGCTACTTATAACATAATGCTTACGGTAGACATTCTGTACATTCTGTTTTCCCACCGAATTGCTGGGATTCATGTTGCAACATTGAAATTATATATTTTGTCTTCCCGAGAATTGTTGACTAGTGAATTTTTGTTATAGAACGTGTGTGATTTTTTATTTTTATTTCTTATATTCTGCTACATCCGTAACAATTTAGGCAGGTATTGTGCAAAACTAGCTAGGTAGGTACTCCTAGTCTCGGCTTTCTTTTAGCATTTTCGATTCTGTAGTATCGGCACTGTGCGATGCCAACACTTGACTATATAAAATGTAAAACAATGAAAATAAAGTCGCACTTATAAAATAAAAATACAGAAAATAGAAGTCAATTGATAGTAAAATATAGAGCAATCGGCTATGGAATATTGGGTCTCTACAGATTCATTTTCTTTTTGAAACTGCCAAATACAGTCGATAGTACATTTTTTCGAAACCCCCTTGAAGTTCTGTCGCAACTACCTAGTCTAGCCATAATTACTGAAACACCCTGTATTACACGTTTGGGTTAGCAAGTTCCGTTATTATTTTTTTTTCAGTAATTTGTGAAGTAGTTCTTCTACTTGTAACTTGTAATAATAATTCAGGGCAAGCTAAAATTTTGAGTTGTCTACATGGAATGGGGAGATAAAGAGAATAGAATTGCAGTAATTGCGCTGCATAAATCTGGACTGGATGCGAAGTCAATTTTAAAAACCTTGTTGCCGCTGCAAATTAGCCGCGTTTTTGTTTATCGAACCATCAAAAGATTCGCAGAAACTGGAGAAATTAACGACCACCAAAGATCAGGTCGTCCGCGTTCAGTTCGAACAAAAAATGTGGTCAAAGCGATAAGTGCTCGTATTCGCCGGAATCCCCTTCGGAAGCAGAAAGTGTTGTCCCGTGAGATGGGTATATGTAGTATCTTTGAAATACTGTACAAATTGTCAGAATTTTAGTGTATGCTCACACTGTATAAAATGTCATATTTAATAAAATAAAACTTACTTTATACGAGACTACAGAACCAGACTGATGTCATTTATTAAGGATACTACATTTGGCGACGAGGACCAGAACCCGTAAAAGATACCAAACAATATGAGTAAGTTAAACGTAATGTCAATGTGGCTTAATAATGAGCGCAAATTAGTTGAATTTCTGATATCAGATTCAACGAATTTGAATAGATAGCTCAAAAGATGGAGCACAAACAAAAAAAATAAATAATTACCCGCTGTTTCAATAAATTTGGAACAGGGGAAAGATGCTGTCAGCTCGAAAGATGGAGCAGCTCGAAAGATTGAGCATTAGGAAAATATTCCGCTGTTTCAATAGATTTGAACAGGGAAAAGATGTTGTAAGCTCGAAAGATGGAGCAGCTCGAAAGATGGAGCATTAGGAAAATATTCCGCTGTTTCAATAGATTTGAACAGGGAAAAGACGTTGTAAGCTCAAAAGATGGAGCATTAGGAATGCCGGCTCAAAAGATGGAGCATTAAGAAGTCTGATTCTATTGATTTGAACAAGAAAATGACGTGTACGCCCAAAACGTTGAGGCATTAATAAATTAGATATCAGTCATTTTTAACGAATCTGCATTAAACGAATTCGCACGTGATGTTTGATCTGGAATCTTTGCCGTTTTTGTTTTTGTCATGCTAAATTTCAGACATGCAACACACAAGGTTGGCAGACAGACATTGCGGCGGTGATTGCAGAAAATGGTGAGGTGACACAAATGAAAAAAAAAAGGAACACATTTTCTCCATTGGCTCAAATGATAAGGGTAACAAGATTTGGTGTATAATTTTGGCGGTATTGACCTTGAATTAATCGTGTACTCAGGTGTCCTATATAATGTTATTGACAAGCTTTCATGGATGGATTTGAAGGCTAAGAACATTGTGATTACGCACAAGCACAAAATGGTTGATATCGATTTTCGTGTGTATGGCGGATATCCACTTAAATTCATTGAAATGTTCATCAAAGTGGGAGAACAGGAAAAGTTGGCCAATTTTTATGTGGCAAATGAATGAAATGGGTACTGAGAATTTGCAAACCACTCAACAAAATCAAAGGAGTGATATGTGAAATCAGTAGCACAGCCATATCGACGAGTACCGGTAGCCTAGAAAAAGTTAGTAGACGAAAGAACTGATCAAATGTTGCGTGAGGTAATTTAATTTTAAAAAAGAAGAGAGTAGATGTAGTATCTTGAAATACTGTATAAATTGTCAGAATTTTAGTGTATGCTCACACTGTATAAAATGTCATATTTAATAAAATAAAACTTACTTTATACGAGACTACAGAATGATGTCATTTATTAAGGATACTACAGGTATTGCTTCCAGAACGATCTCAAGTATCATAAAAGATGACCTTGGACTTGGAGCGTTCCGCAGATCTACAGCACATCTGCTTACAGTAGCATTAAAAAAAAATAGAGCACGAAAATCAAAAAAGCTGCTATCACGGTACGCGATGAAAAAATACCGAAAAATGTTGTTTACCGATGAGAAAAACAAACAAAATGACAAAATTTATGCTCGTAAGTCGTAACTCTAAAGAAGCATCGCAAATTATTTCCAGAGTTCAGAGAGGTCACCACCCAGCGTAGGTACGTAATGGTTTGGTGGGGTGTCTCTTATGACGGGGTCACTGAGCTGCATTTCTGCGAAAAAGGCATCAAAACTTCGGCTAGAGTGTACCAAAATACCGTTTTAGAGATCGTGGTAAAACCACTAAACCATTCTCTGTTTCAAAATATGCCGTGATCATTTCAGCAGGACTCTGCCCCTGGTCACAAAGCCAAAACCACGCAAAAATGGTTTGAAGAAAACGTACCAGACTTCATAAAGGCCGAAGATTGGCCATCATCTAGCCCCGATTTAAACCCTCTGGATTATGAATTGTGGTCAACTTTGGAGGGCATGGCCTGCTCTAAAAAACACAACACCATTGAGTCGCTGAAGGCATCCCTTGTGAAAGCAGTGCAACATTTTCCAATGGAAAGGGTTCGTGCCGCCATTGACCGTTGGCCAGACCGATTAAGGGCCTATACATGTATATCTTTTGCTTCTTATATAATTTACTAAAATATTAAAAAATATTAATTTGTTTTCATTTTATTGCAATATCAAGTTGTTTCAGTATTTATGGCCAGACTAGGTATATTCCGGAAAAAATGTTACTTCGTTTGGTTTTGAATTTGCAATGTTTCTAATGCTAAAGTTCTAACTCACTTCCACCCCGTTTAGACCCAGTACAGGGAATCACAAACAGAGGACTCGTTTGTAAGTCCAACTATTTCACCAACATTGATAAACACCGGAAAACGACGACGTATGCATTCGCGGATTTCTCTAATCCAATTACTCTTTAAAAAATTTTTCTAATCCGAAAGTCGAATTGAAAAAATAACCCCCAATCTCTCAAAGCAAATTACTCCCACTTCATGGAGCACATTTTCAAGCATCCAGACACACCCAACACAGCATCATCCGCACACACTTACACGGCGACGCACGCTACACACATTGCAATATCGTTTAAGGACGACTGGTTCCTTGCTTTTGTTTTCCTTTTCCCCGCTTACAACCGATATTTACATAACAATAACAAATATAACTAATTTATTCCATGTTTGTTTACATGAGCTTATGGCATTATTATCCGCCCCAGCTGGCACGGGATGACTATGCGACCTCGTCACCCAAATTCAGTTTATGTGATGCAAAGGCAAATAATATTTCACTTCACAGAGTTTAAATCCCTTTTATCCTTGTTGAGATATGGAATTTCATTTTAGACCATCTGATGGGCCCAATTAAAATAACTTAACATATAAACGACCCCCAAAACGGACTAAGGAGGTTCGTGCTCTTTCTTTTAATTAAATTTTCTTCATCCTTTGATTTATTGAAGACCGTGTGGACTGGAAGAAAAATTAACCTTTTCAAATCAAAAACAAAATACATAGATAGATACTATTTCGAGACCGAAGGTATATCGTGTGTCGGGTCACCAAGATTCATGAATTATTCATAAAAAAATTCTTGATGAGACAGAAAGTTTCGCCAAAATTTGGAATAATTTCTTTCGAAAATAAAAGCCACTGTCGAAGTGAGAAGGACATACATACATAAATAACCGCGATAAGTTAGAGAACAAGATTAAGATTCGAATACATAATACAAAACTTACTTTGATTGGCGAGATAGAACGGGAAGAATGCGGGTATCCTTTGACCTGACTTATATAACTCTCCTGGAAGGGCGGTGTTTTTTTTCCCCCGTTAAACTGTAATCAGGGATACGAAGAGTATCTCAATTTTAACCACAGACAAAAGGGCGATTGCATAACAAAATAAAAATAATAATCATAGAGCTATTCACGCACACATTCGTTTTTTATCCATTGACCAGCAGCAGCACACAAGGCTATTTTTATAACACTTTAACAAACACCGACAAACACTTGCTATTTGCAAGGATATTTTTTTTTATTTTTTTTTGCAATGATTTAGATGCACCGAAAGTAGCAGCCAAGATAAATTCATTCACTCATTCACTGTATACGCGAGGACAAAACACCTTTTGAGGATTTCTTTCGCATTTCTTTGCATTTCCTTGCATTTCATCTTTTCCATTCGTCGTCGTCGTCGTCAACGTGTTGTGTTACATAATTTTCTTTCTTACACACTTTTATTCATCCTCTGTATACATCTTTTTCTCTTGCAGACTACACGTTTGGTGCTGCTTCTTTCCTTTCGAATCAAGTAAAAGACGAGGATATATAATCTTATTGCACTGACAATGGCTGAATGCGGTCTGTCGCCGCCGCCGCCCACGAAATCCACACCTATTCACAAAGGATCCTTTCAATTGATAAAAAAAAAGGAAAAATACCCCACAACAACAAAAACAACACCAACAAGAGCCACCACTACTCGTTAAAATTATTACAAACGGAGCAGCGCGTTGTGCAGTAGCGACGCGTCACAGGACAACTGCATGAATGAAGGCACTGTGCGAATTCACTTTACTCAATGATTCACTGCACGAGGTCAGACGAAGAGACGACAATGGCAACACTCGACCAATACACGACAACAAAAACGTCAATTGAGAGTAGAAATTAACTGGGAGAGTATATATACCTAAACAAGGATATCCCCAAAGATGTTTCAAAGGATGCACTGTAAACAGTAAGGGTTTGTTTTTTTTTTCTTTCTTCTTCACATCCACAAGGACACCGCACTGTCACTATATGCTCTCTTATTATGCGTCGAAGAATGTGTGTCACTTAAACTTCACAGGACACTCAATTTTATTTTGGTTATTTTTTCCACCGAGAAAACACCCAAAAAAGGATTTTTTTTTGTGCGCTAAACTATGAGAACTTCCGCACACGACAATATCCATTCACCAACTGAGATGGAGGTGAATTTTTCACAATGAATTCTGCTCCAAGGACCAAAAATGCTCATTGCTGTGGATTGTAAGCATCATATTCGTCCTGCCTGAAACAAGCATCTGGGGTGGAAAGCTCCCGCCGAAACAGCTGTTTCGACGCATGAGCTTACTTTTGGCGAAAATCCGTATTCCGAAAGACAACAAGCCCGTAAGGAGGAGAGAAAATGAATTTTGCTTTTTGTAATAGGATCGAAGGACACGAGATTTGTTTGATTTACAATGTTTGCCAGGCCACATGGAAATTACCACAGCAATTCGATATACTCGTATAGTGATAAGGGATTGAAAGTGTGCGGTTAGTAATAGCCAGCAACGGTTGCGGCCTTCATGATGGGGATACGCTATTGTTGATGATAAGATGACCCAGTAGAGCGTCGAAAGTAGGCCAGTAGAAGAGCGGTTTCTAGAAGTGCCAAACAAACATACACATACACACATGCACGCACACATATCCAGAATTAGTTGGCTGGTTTGGCATTATTTTTTATGGTGGCACGTTTTTTGCTGAATGACCCTGCTTTTTGGTGTGTAAACTGCGTTTACAGTTGAAAGAAGAATGGTGTTTGGGGTCGTAATAGGATTCTTTTGTTATATGAAGTTGGTCGCTTAGAATAATGCGATTTTTTTTTTTTTAATATTTTGCTGCGTTATCCTTGAACCTTTTTCCCTTTAATTTTTCTGTGTTTACTGTTGGTACCTTAATCCTTTTTTATTCAGCTTGGATGTGTTTTCATTGTTTCCACATTAAGAGGTTGGAATAGTGCAATGTGCAAAAGGGAAAAGTTTAATTGTTACAGAAGTGTAGCTACCCTACAAGAGTGGGGGTGCACGATCGAGGGACGAAGTGACAACAAAATCATCTGACAGATGCTTTAGGCATTTATTGCATGAGTGGAATTACTTTTTCATTGTTCCGAGTTAACCGGAGCCAGGTTCATAAAATTGTATGCTGAAGTTCATGTCTTTTAGAATTAGGGGTGTCACTTTTAAGCGCTTTAATCTCCGATGCGGCGGGGAACTAATTAGCTTTTCCGTTTACAGCTCATAAAAGCATTCGAATAGGGACCCATTTCCATGATTGTTTTATCGTTTATCCTTGCCTTTGGAACATTTTATATTGTAAGAGTTGCTGATCCGAAATTTTACTTTATTGCCATTTTCTCTTAACGTGAATGTTTGTGTTCCATAAGGCTTACGATTTATTACAAAGAAGGAAAACCAGCTAATTCAGTTGTAGGGTTAACCCTATGAAAATAATAAACGATAAAGATAGTCACTTGTGTAGGGGAACATTTACAAGTTAATTGACTTGAGGCGTAGGTATTTGTATCTTAAAACGTCAACGGTTTTCTAAAGTTAACTCGGGTCAAAGTGTTGAGTTCGGATGCGGTAGTTTGAAATGCCTACATCTCTGTAATCACAAATTGAAGACGTCAGGTATACATATACGCTAACAAATCGGCCTCTTTTGCATATCGTTAAATAGAGGCAGCTAACTAACAGAGGATAAGCTAGATTTGTTAAAATATGTATGATGGACTCAAAAAATCGATCGATGTCCTAAAGGCGAGTGTCCACATGCTGTTAAAAATTATGATCCTGCTACATTAATCTATCCACAAGCGGCTCTGGTCTTTTTTTTTTAAATTCTTCTCCCGGGAAAGGCGAACCTATAACGCTTCATCAGCGCCCCGAGATGCTTGCAGATGTAAGTTAGTTCTGCACTTAAATTGCTGCAAATTGTAGTCTTCTTGAAATATATCCACAGGAAGCTATTTCCAAAGTTTGCTTGTCCTGTAATAGAAGGAGTTTTGGAAAATTTATGTCCACGCTGTTGTCAAGTGTACGTATGGTCATGAGCATTAGCTGCCTGTCTTGTGGGGCACCCAAAAGATGCATTTCGAGGGATAACGTCTTTGAGTTCCTCGGAACATCTACCATGGAAGTACCTATAGAACAAGCAAAGGTCAGCGACTTGTCTTCTGTGTACCAACGGTTGTATCCATTGTATCCGGTTGTATCAGTGGCAACATTGCCAAAAAGCCATCAGAGACGCCGCCTCGGATGTGCGAAACCCCTGGTTCGACGACGAGTGCCGGCAAGCACATGCAGCGAAACAAGAGGCATACAAAGCGGCGCTGCAAAGAAGGACTCGTGACTCGTGAGCTCTACGCGCAGAAAAGAAGAGACGAACACCGGCTTCTCAGGAGAAAAAAGAAAGAGCACGAGAAGGGCGCGATCGAGGAAATAGAGAGATGCTACAGCAGGAATGAGGTTCGGAAGTTTTACCAAAGGGTAAAAAGAACCTGCCAAGGCTACAGAGCCCAAACCGAAGCCTGCAAGGACGAACAAGGGAACATCGTAGTAGAATCGCAGTCGATGCTGAGGATATGGAAGAACTACTTCGGCAGACTGTTTAACGGCGATGACGAACTAAATCCCGCTGTCAGGCAGAATGAACCATTCAACCTGGGCGATGAAGACCAACAATTCCGTCCACCCGACCTGGACGAAGTGAAGATAGCGATATCTAAGCTTAAGTCCAACAAAGCCGCTGGGGCAGATGGCCTAACCGCCGAGCTATTCAAAGCAGCAGGCGATGACTTGGTTAGGAGCATGCACCAACTCATCTGTAAAATATGGTCGGAGGAAAGTATGCCCGATGAATGGAACGTTAGCATTGTTTGCCCGATCCTCAAGAAAGGAGATCCTCTGAACTGCGCCAACTACAGAGGTATTAGTCTTCTTAACATCGCCTACAAGATCTTATCTGCCGTGTTGTGTGAACGGCTGAAGCCTTTCGTCAACAACCTGATTGGTCCCTATCAGTGTGGCTTCAGGCCAGAAAAGTCTACCATCGACCAAATATTCACACTGCGGCAGATCTTGGAGAAAACTCAGGAAGTTCAAATCGATACCCACCACCTCTTCATCGATTTTAAGGTCGCCTACGACAGCATTTATAGAGACGAGCTATACAGAGCAATGTCTAGTTTTGGCATCCCTGCCAAACTCGTTGGTTTATGTAGGATGACAATGGAGAATGCACGCTGCTCCATCAAAGTCGGTAAAGAACTCACCGAGACCTTCGATGTCAAAGGAGTAGAGGAAGACGGCGACTCAGGTGGCGCACGCAAGTGGAAAGGGACCTTAACCAACTTAGCGTGCGAAACTGGAGACGCTTGTTTGTTGAGGCCCAGGTCCAGCCCGGACTGTAGCGCCACCTTAAGTAAAGTAAGTATATAATAGCATACATCGTCAGGAGCTCAATATGGCGATGGCTGAATTCGGGATCCCCGGCATAACAACTGACTGAGGTGTATCGCGTGACATTAGAAAAACCGCGCTGCAATGGACGTTTAGAAGTAGCTCCTCTGAGCTATTTAACTGCTGGACTATTGATATCATCTGTAGCTCAGAGCGTGCCGTGATAGAAGCATTCACGGCGACTGAAGAACAGACGAAATCCGTTAGCCTTGAAGTAAATGAGGACAAGACAAAGACTAAGTACATGTTATTAATAGAAACAATTTCAAAGTAGTTAAGGAGTTCACCTACCTCGGAGTAAACATAACCCCCATGAATGACCCTAGTGAGGAGATCCGGCGAAGAATTACTCTAGGAAACCGTTGCTATACTTTGCAAAACAACTGAGTTCAAAACTCCTAACTTGAAGGATGAAATGTGTGCTCTACAAAACCCTTATTCTGCCAGTTCTGCTTTATGGCGCCGAGTGCTGGATAAGCAAGAAGGGAGAGCTGATACTGGGCTCCTTCGAAAGAAAAATACTTCGCCGGATTTTTGGTCCTGTGTGCGAGGAGGGCGAATGGAGGAGAAGATACAACCGCGAACTCTATGAGCTGTACCAAGATGTGGATGTAGTCCGAAAAGCCAAAACACGTCGAATACATTGGCTCGGCCACATCGAGCGAATGGACAATAATATTCCAGCTAAGAGGGTCTTCGAAGCCCCGTCCCCAGATTCGAGAAGACAAGGAATATCAAACCTTCGCTTCAAATCAGTCTTTTATATTTTGATTTTCGTATTGGTCAATATTTATAGAGTAGTCTTGTTGAAGTCTTCAACATAAATCTCCACATTTCGTCATGTTTTGAGCTTAATGGGAATTTCGACAAATCTGTCAATTGCATCCATGAAATGTATCGAAGCCTAAATAAAAGCCTTTAATACACTTACGACCGACGTTTTAAGTGCCATATGAACCGACACCTTGGATTGCCAACATATTTCGGAACTGCTCTTGCAAATAATGGAAGAAATCAGCAGCTCATGCTCGTCATTAATCCAGGATTAGATATTGGAGAACTCTCAAAAATGTTTTCATATATTCGGAGAAAAAATAGCAAAACGGAAGCAGAAACTTGATCAGACGTGGCTAATCGTAAAACGATGTAAAACTTCTTCACATCTACTGAATGACTCTGCAGAATTTTAATTTTTAACGTTCCCTTCAAATATGTTAAAGAAAGTTCCTCAGTCTTCATTATTCATACCTGATTGGTTGACAACCCTTTTGAAACCCTTATTTATATTCAAACTCCTTACCTGATTGCAAAATTTTGATATAACTAGATAGGTATCTGCCTGTCGCATTATCAACATTAAAGAACAATTTCACTCATTTCCATGGGTCTATAAACTACTTAAATAAACATACATTAAATGACCTTTCATTTGGTAAGCAACCCTTCGGACGAATCCCTTTTCAATACCATACATCTCAAGGCAAATTCGTCCGATTTTGCGAGTTGCGACCCCAACCCAACTATATCCATTCATCCATTCATCTTTCGTTGATCCATCTCAAGGTTGAGAAATGAAATTCATACCTCATTCCGTTGGTCATTAATTGTTTTCCATCCGAAATGTAGTCATTCTCCACCCTCGTTACGAAAGCCCTGTATTTGACGAGGGTCTTTAAAACAAAACTTGTAATTTAATTTCTGGCGTTTTTCCTGTGAGTATATATCCTTTCGATTAATTTCTCCATCAAATCCCAGTCCCAGAGATGAATATTATTTAAAATGCACTCAAGTTCAGCGGCCGCCAGCAAAATGTATTGCACAAATCAGACGGCAAAGGGGTTCTGGGTTGAGATTGAAAATTTCATTAAAAATGCCCATTGTGAGGTAGGTGGTGGCGTTGGATATATAATTCACACAGATTCATTCCGGTTAGATACAGATACAGTAGATGGCCGGCACGAGAAGAGAGGAACACTACGAGCAGAGCAGATTTCTTTTGGTCCTTTAAAAAAAAGAGGAATTTCTACGAGTGTATCTATACTAAGCACGAAAGTGGATGAAATCGAGGACGATTTATAAAACTCAAGAGTGGGAGTGTATGTCGGGATGCGAGGTGAGGACGGCATAAATAAATTATTTCGGATTCGACATTATACTGATGACAATCGTTAGTTGGACTATTGAGCTCCGGATTGACAGGCAAGCGGTAGCAGTAGCAACATCGACAGTCGACGACGAAAGGCAATCGGATGGATAAGAGAAACTCTTGGCAATTTGTGGGAGGTTGACTTTGGCCTTTTATTTTTTTTTGTTCTCCCGGCTTTCAATTTCTTTTTGCTCCCTTTTGGGATTGTCCTTTTTTTCGACTGAATCGGTAACAATTACTTGTGGGGCCTTAGAGTGTAGTCAAGTGGGGGGGGGGGGGGGGGGAATGCCTTTGCTGAAATGGGATATTTTTTGCTGGCTTGATTTCTTGCCGATAGACCAAACTAGAGCTGAAACGTGACGAGGATTTGCTTATCGATTTGCTCATTTGCAAAGAGTAAATTATGCTTTGGGGGTATACGGTTGAACTGTAAGGGTTTCTGAGGGACCAGTTCGGAAGCGTGTTTTCATCTTATCTGATGAAGCCGTTGCCTTGGTGTATTATAGTTGTTAGCCCATTTTTGAGAAATATTTCGTGTGCCATTTAAATACGGGCGTAGAATTGAAATGCTAAAGTCTTCCGATGGGACCGTCAGCAAGTACCTGCAGATAAACTCCACCCGAGGTACTTCAAGATACATTTTGTTTTACAATGCAAGTGGGATGTATGAATCGAATCTCAAGCTATTGAGGCAGGTTGTTGGGTCATCTTTGGGAAACTGTTTTGACACTGGGCGTCAGGCGGGTATATTTCAATCAAATAAATTGGTTTTCATTATATGTGAGCCCGTCCAATTTTTGCATAAATATCATATCAGACCTTTGCGAGGAATGTGTAGGGAATTCCAATTTCCTAAGTATGTTTTTCACAGAGCCAGGGAATTCCGTTGTAAAGAAAACTTCGTCTTCGATGCGTAATGGCACAATCGTGGTACCATCTAGGGATATCCTGGAAATTATCAAAAATCGGAACTATGGAACTGAATATACCAGTAACAAAAGTGCGTATTATGGAAAAGAATCACAAAACTTGTATTGAGAATTGCTTCCAGAAAAAATAATTGAATAAATAAAAAATCGAATACAATGAAGAGAAGGACTCCGTTGGCTGTTCGGTAACAATGGAGTAATGTCAGGCTAAGAAGATAATAAAATAATGGCCGACCTGCTCCACTCAAAGAATGGTTCCAAGCATAAGTCGAGGAATATTGATTGAAATATGAATGAAACAGATATTATTCAGGGTGGCGCACGAATCGTGCTACAAAAACAAAACGTAATAACTTTTGTAACTAGGTTACTATTTAAATTTATTTAAATGAATGCTTGGGATACCGAAAGAAGCATTTGGATAGTGCAGCGGTACTATGCTTTGCAGTCCATCATTTCTGTCCAAAGGGAATTTAGGCGGGAGTTTGGCGGCAATCCCCCGAGTTGATGGATTATTATGAGGCTGGTAAGCATGTTTACCGAATTTGGAAACATCGCACGAAGACCGTACTGTCGAGATCCCTATGTCCGGGTTCAAGACCCAATCGCGGCTGTATCATCGTCAATTCAGGCAAATTCAAGCGTTTCGACTCGAAACTTATCGGCGCAAATTGGAGTTAGCAGACGGTCATTACAAAGGATAATTCATGATGACTTAAACTTGTTTCCGTGCAAAGTCCAAATCACAAGCAAGTTAAGCCCTCTGGATTTGCCTTTTCTTGAATTTTGCCAAAAACTGATTCAAAGACAACAGCTTGATAAATTGCTTGTTTATGTCTGATGAGGCCCATTATGATATGAACGGCAATGTAAACAAGCAAAATTGCCGTATATGGAGAGAATCTAATCCACAAATACTCCATGAGAGGGAACTGCACCCAGAACGAGTCACTGTGTGGTGCGCAATATCATCAAGGTGCATTGTAGGGCCATACTTCTTTGAAGAAAACGGTGTAAAAGTAACTGTTAATCGGGACCGTTATTTAAAGATGTTGAGGGAGTTTGTTTTAACCCAGAACTGCGCCGAAGACGTATCCGTTTCAACAGCATTTGGTTCCAGCAAGATGGAGCAACTGCACACAATAGCCAGACCAGGTTATGGCGGAACTCCAACGAAAATTCCCAAACAAATTAATATTCAGGAACTCCACTTTCCGCTGGACCCCAAGGTCACCTGACCTGACTGCATCAGACTTTTTTTTATGGGGTTATGCAAGAGGTGTACAAAACAAAACCCAGGAATTTGTCTGAATTGAAGCAGTCTATTAAAGCAATAATTGAGGCAATCCCGACTTCAACCCAACAGGCCGCAATGAACAATCAGGTGTCGCATATGCGTGGATGAGCATTGGAGGGCATTAACGATCTGTCATCTTTAAAAACAATTAGTAATATAAAATTAAATTGAATTTCCTATACAATAAAAAAAAATAAATGAAATACATTGATAAAAAAAATTATTTGAATTTCTTATTGTAGCACAATTAGTGCGCCACCCTGTATTATATGCATTCGTTGGCACTAGGAATAGAAACCTTTTGTGAGATTCTTTAAAATACGAAACGAAAACCGCTTTCGTTTTCACTAAACCTGTCTCTATCATATCTGAGGAAATAAACAGAGACTGCTATTGTCGAAACGATATCGTTCGATCGTGATCTTTTTACGTGATCTGGCCTGTGTACCCAACCTACTGAAATTCAATAGCTCAATAGTTTTCGTATATACCATCGTTTTGCGAAAAAGCAAACAAAAAGCGAAAGCATTTTCATTGACGTTTTTGATTTTCAACAGCTAAATCCCATTGGCAGATATTTAGAACAATCAAAAATAATATAGTATTAGTATTTAATCAGAAAAGCGAAAAGCGCAAAGTAATACTTTTAGGTTATGGTATACCTACTGGTTGTCGGAAATAAAAGTTCCTCGAACTGTAGAAATTATCCTAAAAGTATAAGTATATAATTTTATCTACACTGCTTCATAAACGCTTGCAAAGATGAAGAACAAAAAAAAAACGAAATAAGTTGCGTTAAGCAAATTTTCGCTTTTGCATGATTTTTTTTTTTTGTTTTTTAAAAAGCGAAAGCGGTTTTATTTTCGGTTTTTTTTACAGAACGAAATTAACGCGCTGTTTACGCGTGTGGCACCCTATACACTTTGTATTTGTGCCACTATATTATCGACACAGTGATGGACAATTGCGTAGTGTACCGATGACAGATATGAAGTGATGAAAGAAAAAAAAAGTAGTATCGAACATCGAAGTAGTCACCTCACCGATATGGTCGCAAATAAAGTAAAAGTAAAATCCAACCCTCGTGTTTATTTTGTTAAAAAACTTGTAGCCGCGTGGTTGCGATCGAGATGCGTGTTAATTAACTGAAAGTAGGACGCAAAAATATCGAAATAACGCGTTATTTTGTCGCGTTATGTAAGCCATTCTTTAATTTGTTAGACGAATAATTGGTAGCATTGTTTGTCTTTGCGTCGTCACATTTAATGCGTTCAGTTTTTCGCCTTTTTATAGCGTTTTCGACACAGGTATACAGTAAACAGTGACCATCAAGAAAGAATAAACACCAATGATGTTTTCATTTGGCTTTGGAGTCTGGAAAGTGTGTCCTGATTTGTGTTCGGCTACGTATAATTTAAAAACCACCGACTCGATTGAGCTCAAATTTACCAATAATCTTAGGTATTGTTCCAGGAGTGCTCCTCTGTAAATTGAATTGAGGAGAAAAGACAGAGCTGGGCAAGGCATTACACATTTCTGTTGTACGGCTTATGAAACAGTTTCTGTATTTCATAGTACGTCCGAAAATAGGCTGAATGGTAAACTGATGGGCATTCATAACATGGCGAGTATTGGTGTTGAATTGCTGAAGGGAAGGAATGGAGTTGGCAATTGTGTTTAAGCACTGTTTGTTAAAAAACGATAAAACAGTAAGAGACACGTACGTAACGTTTCTACGATGTTCAAGCGAATTGATAGAATTCGCGATATTCGTGTCTCCGATTAGTTTCAACGCACGATTTTAGATCCTATCCAGTACGTGCAATATGGTTTTCGGTGCACCAGACCAGATATAGGAATTGTACTCAAGTTTTGGGCGAATGAACGCTTTATATATTATAGCCAGATCAGAAGGGGTAAATATTTCATGCACCGTTTGAGGAAACCTAGACAATTCGCTGCATTCTTGGCGACACAAACACAAACATGGTCATTCCAACGAAGGTTGTCATGAACGCACATACCGAGAATAGAAAGCCTTTCGGTTTCGGTGATGCAAGGGCCATTCGTGGATAATGGCTATAAATTCGGGTTTAGAGAGGCTTTAGAGACAGCAGACAACATTGTATTTTTGAAGCATTAAATTCCACTCTATTGGCTGAAACCCATTTTAAAATGCTGTCAAGGTCGGAATTTAATGAACTTAAAATACGTTGCCGTTCCAGTTCTATGGCCGAAGAGCAGGGACGTGAGTCCTGGAAAGAATATGAGAAGCTAAGAGTGCTGTCATCAGCGAAGGAATGGATTGAATTAGAAGTTGCAGACAAGAAATCATTTATAAAAATGAGAAAGAGAGCCGGAGACAGAACGGAGCCTTGGGAAACACCAGCATTTATATGGTGAGCAGGGTTGTCAGGTATTAAAAATCGAAATCGCCAAAAGTAAAATATAAAACGCCAAAAAATCGCCAAATTTCAAAAGTTTCCACTCTCCAAATTCAAAAACCATAAAAATCAAATAAATTAATGCTCGTAATTTTTACGTAAAAAGAAACTTAATGCAAATTCCCCAAGCTCCTGATACTCTGGTTGTCCTATTGTCATTTTGTACACCTTGTTCCAAAACTTCAAAACGTCTTCTTCGGGAACTTTCTAGATAGATGAAATTCACAATCTTTTTCGCATTTCTCTTAGTAAAACAAAAATTAAATAGTTTACATGCTTCTTAACTTCATTCACATGCTCTGTGCTACCACTGTTTTCTATCGCGATTCTTTCAAAATCCGACCCTAAATCAATATCTTTCCAGGCTTTAAAGTTGTCTTCATTCGTTACTAATTTTCATATTTCGTCACAGTCATCATAGATGTAAGGTTTGAATAAAAATTATGAAAAAAAGGAAAGATATGAGGACTTTGGTTAAAAAAGTGTAAATCGCCATAGTCTAAAAATATCCCCTTTTTTTGGGTGCGTCGCCAAACCGATTTTCGTGTCGCCAAATTAAATTTCAAATCGCCTGTTTGGCGATAAATCGCCACATCTGACAACCCTGATGGTGAGTTTCAAACTTGAAACCATCCAAAACAATTTGAATTGAACGGCCAGAAAGATAGTTTCTAATCCATTGAATAAGAGACACATCGATCCCATAAGCACGCATTTTCGACAAAAGAGCTTGGTGCCAAACTCTGTCAAATGCCTTTGAAATAGCAAGCCCAACAATCTTCGATTCACCGAAGTGATGCAGAGATTGGTACTACTTCTTGGTGAGATAACTCATCAAATCTCCAGTGGACATTTTGCTTCGAAAACCGTACTGCCGGTCATTGAGGAGTTTCCGAGATTCAAGACATTTCATAAGCTGACGGCTATGGGTCGGTTATTCGTTTAGGGACGTGCTGGACAAATGCTATTACCACCCACTCGGAAAGAGTCTAGAAGAATAGGACAGATAAAAAGCTTACGCGGTGGTTTTGCCAGAGTGGAAAAACACCTCTTTAGAACGATGGGGGAGATACAGTCTGGACCAGCGGATTTATTTATGTTCAGATCATTAAGTACTCTTGCAACTGTACGAGTGCGAAAATAGATTTGTCCCATGGTAAATTCGACGCTCTCGAGTACAGGTGGGGACAAAGCGCAATCTGGGAGCATCGAGTTGACTGCGAAATGTGCAGCGAGCAGATAGCTTTCTCTACAGAGCTGACAGCTGGAGTGTCATAATTGGAGTGTTCGTTATTGCTTCCCGAAGGTTTTGGAAAAAAATCGTAAAAGTAATCGATTTGTTTTGTTTTTTGATTTTCAAATTTCTATTGTATTTCAAGGCAGCGTTCCCTTCCGTGCTACAATTGTAGTTTTGGAGTACATTTTTGCAAACTGAGTACGGTACTACTTTAAAGCCGCCGCGTACTACTTTTCATAAATACCAAAAAATCCTTTCTGATTTTTGTATCACATTCTCTTTTTCTAAACACAAGACATACAAAACACAATATATTTCAATATTTACTTTCAAATTGAATTCTTGAATAAACTGTATCCGATGAGTTCCCATAATTCCCAGAATTCCCATAATTCATTATTTATCCTCAATAGCAATAGTGTGAACATACCTTTATCATTAATTAAACGACCGACAACCAACTTCGCTTTTATTGTCATTCTGATTCTGGTTGGCGTTGGGTTAATGTATATAATGTGCCTTACTAACAATCAAATTTAGACTCGACTTTAATACAAAAGTCGTTTTGACCTGATGGACGTATTCTACACTTGAAAAAGAAATGTTTACCCAAACCAAAAATGTGGTCTGTACATTTCATTATCAGAAATCTCTGCTAAATTTATATCCTATTTGTATTTATATTTGCGTCCTGACTTCTTATACCTACCAAGAAATTGTGTGAAGCAATTGCATTTCAGCAAAAATTAGTTGAAATTAGTAAAACTCGAGTTTAGTGATTGTTTATTGGTAAGGCCCAATGTATATTGAACTAACCTATAATTTATTTTGAATTGTAATACCTAATATCTACATAAACCGTTAAAGGCTCGTTTTGCTTTATTTATTATTTATCTGTGAAAACTGAACAAATTTATGTTAACTTAAAAAAAGTTTATTTTTACCTTTGTGATAATTATTTATTGAATAAAAGAATTTGTGTTCGAATAAAATAAAAATTTAAAATTTGGCATAGTGTACGACAATTTTGTATTACAAATTTCCCAATCTAGCTACTTAGAAAAAATTATAAAGTCGTTTCAGATTCATTATGAGACGTACTACCTTCGAAGCCATTTGAGTACTATTTTCTACCGAGATGAGAACTCTGCCCAACCAAAAGGGAGGGAACGCTGTTTCAAGGATAAATTATTGATAAGCGAAAAGAGAAGAATTCCTAATTCCGCGAATTCCCTTGACTTCAACCAATTTGCCGTTCAGTTCAAACGCATTCAGTTCTCTGTGAAATTTACATTTGCGATAACCATAAACAAGTCACAATGCCCGCGCTTTTTGTCGAACTTTTATACAAGTTGATAAGTAGTGACTTATTTTTTAGTCATTTTTTCGTTCCGTTTCTTGCGCGTTAATTTTGTAACAGTGGGCGCAGTAGCGGAGTGGTTAGTGTGCTGGACTACTGTGCGAGCGATCCCAGGTTCGATCCCCAGAAAAACACAAATTACATCTTAAGGTTTTTTTTTCTACTGCGACACCTCTCGCGAACGTCTGACAAACATCCGACAGTATAACTGTCACTTCTTAATTTCGGACTCGGCATACAATTTTAGGTCCCTTCCATTCGTCCCAACAAAATAGAAACTCACACAAACGAATGGTTGCGAGAAGCTAGGCCTAGGGTGTCTACCCGCCTATTGCGCCACCTATTTGTTTATTTATTTAATTTTGTAACGTGTTATTATGTCTTTCTATTTTTAAAAATGTTGACGAAATCTTCACATTTCATTGTTGTGTTTTCAAACTCGTACTGTGTTTGTGTACCGTTTTCTTGTGAACTGTTAAAGTGCTTACTGCTTAGGTCCAGTCTCAAGACTAGCTGATAAAGTCTCAGATAGTATATCCGGACCAATGTCAGATAAACTTTAACTTTTGGTTTCAAAGATTTCGGATAGTGATATCGGAAAGATAAATTATCGGCTACCATATCAGTCGGTTCAAGTGGCTGTTAAAGCCTTTATCCGAAAGATAAACAAAATATTTATTAGAAGTGGCTTAAAAAAATATAGTTTCAGAGCATTCTTTCGTTGACGGGCATAGACAGCAGTAGAAGTGTACTATTATGGATTTATTTGAATACTTCTTAGAGGATGAATATTACAACCATAATTACACGGCCCCGTAGGAATAGAGTATTTCGCCCAAGTCCAAATTATTTTGAAAAACCGTAGACAATGAAGATTTCAGAACTTTCACTATTTTGTTAAAATTTATCCATAATGCTATGTTAATAGCTCTCGCCGTAGACATTGGACTTCGCCAGTGTGTGTGTTTTTTTTTAGATATCTTTTTAGGACATATTTTTTGTGGCGATATTGATGGTTTGATTTGTCTCGTTGTCGTATGTTTTTCATTCTTTTTTCATAAGTATCTATTTATATGTCCTTATTCTTTTCACTTTCATAGCTTACGCAAAAAGCACTGCTACTTTGACAAAAAAAAAAACTAAATTCATTAAAAGATAAATCTAACCACTTAACTTTACATTACCTTGCGCGCTCCAAAAGTCCACAGAATACCATTAAAAAACACGAAGAAAATTATAACGATAGATAGTGCTTCAAAAGCCCAATCATAATGGCAAACAACTTTCAGTTTCACTCTCATTTCTCACAGAACATGGTTTTTAGGTCATGATAACATTTTTGCCTTCTTTTGTGTATGAACTTTGTAAACTTCCTCAAAAAAAAAAGCCATCTCCACCATTTGAAAATAAAATTTCCAAAATAATCAAAAGATATCTAATGGTGCTCATAAACACCAGCACAATAGAACAAACTTGAAAACACATTGGGCAACATATAATAACAAATATAACTAAAAGTAGCAGCTAGCACAATGTTCTTGGACAAGAGCGCCTCCATTTTCCATTCTGTAATCTCGCGTTCCATTTGCGCGAAGCATAAAGTAATTTCTCATTTTAAGTTTTAACAAAGGCAACTGCCGTCTGGCGGCCAGTGTGTACTGAAATAGTGTTATCCATCATCACCGACAGAATGTGTAGTAGTGGCGCACTATAGTAACAAATTTGAAGTGCTTTTCCATTCCAATTCACACAGTGTCCCTTCCAGCAGCATCTAGTCCGGTGACAAAGATTAATGAGGAACATCTCCTGTGCCGCTCTGCAGCCCGTAAGGCAGACCCCACAGTCCACATCCACACCTCAGGCGAACAACTGATGGATAGCAAATAACACCTTTGCTAACAAATGAGCAGATCACTGCTGTATAGATATAGATACATCTGCGGATGTTGGATTTCAAATCGTATCTTCTGTCAGAGCTTTGTCTGCTATTTTTTTTTTCGTCGCTATTTTCCTGTTAAATTGGCTTTTTTCTTCTGTCAAAGTTGCGCAGAGTGACGAAATACAATATTTAAAGGAAAACTGGTGTTATTTCACCACGGGGCGGAGAGTCTCAAGTAGCACACTGGTGTATAAATTGGTGTAAATTCATTAATTTTGGTGCAAAATTAAGAAAATTGAAGAAAAATTCAAAATTTTGGTGTATTTGTCAAAATTACCGGTATAAAAATTACACCATTGTATTTTCAGTGCAAGATTTCAACATTTTTTTTGAAATTCGGTGCAGAAAATAAACCGATGTTCAGCTGTTTTTATAATATACCATTTATGGTGCATAAAATTATTCGATTCTGAAACCAACCGACATGGCATATTTTGTACACTATATTTTGTAGATAAAATACACTATTCGAAATAGCCAACTATATTTTGGTGAAGGATTTACACCTTGTGGAAATTAAATACACCAAACTACATAAGTGTGAAAAATAAACAACAAAATGTTATTGAAATTATTCAGTCGCCATTTTATTCTTAACGGGCACTACATTTTTTTAACAAATATTAACAAAAATGAGAACCTTGAAGATTAATAATTATTTGAAGTGTTATCGCACAAGGAAAAACTTTTTAAACAAATTAAAAAACATTGTCAAAATTTTTTGGAAATAAAAATTGTACTGAAAGAAAATCTCCATTGTATATTTTTTTCACAGTAAATGCTTTTTGGTCAATAAAATTCACACATAGAGGTTGGTGTACTTAATACACTCATTGGTTAAATATGCACTATTTGTATGCACCACACTGAGAGTTCCGTGTTTTTAATACACCATTTGGTAAAATATTCACCATTGAATACACTACACAGAAAGTTTGGTGTAATTAATACACTTTTTGGTAAAAAAATGCACCACACCGAGATGGGTGTACTTAATATTAGTGATACAGTGTGGTTCACTTGTTTAGACGTACAAGAGTTACGTTTTATTTCTTGGTTTTTTTCTATTATGTGGAACAAAGAAAAAAAAGCGTATTTGGCAGAAAGATACATTCATACACTATAAAACAAATATTACTAATTTTTTAAAACACCATGTAAAACCATTTCCTTTTTTTTTTGGTTTACTTGAATAGACGCACCTGTTAAAAAGTTGAAAAACAACAAAACACCAAAGTTGTTTGCGATATTTTTATTTATTTTAGTCAATTTTCAGTTATTTTAATAATGTGTGAGGCAGTATCATTTGATATAAACTCAAAAATTATACTTTTCAAAGAGCCATAATGAAATTTTAAGGTAATTCAAGGATATATTTTCTTAAGAAGCTTTGATCGCCACAATCAACTCTTGATATGTTGATACCTACTGATTGTTGCCTCAATAAATTTCACGGGACAAGATTTTCAATAAAATTAAAATTAGGCGAATGTGGGGGACACGGACAGTGCAATATATTTTAATATTTTTACTGACAATCCATTCTTTTACAAGGCGTGAATTATGCGTATAGGCACGTTATACATCTGGAATATCCATGGAATAGGTCCACAAAGGTGCTTTGTTACGAAAAAAACTGCTCCCAAAAAAAGTTTTGCAAGAAATACTAATATTTTATTGGAAACGATTTCCAATTTAAAAGCGCCGAAGAATGAAATTGCACCATAATCTACCATAACTACCCCTAATTTCAATGATGACGGCTAAAAACATATTTTCTTTGTGGAGATCATGAAAGTAATAGTTATAGTTGCAGGAACATCCAAGTTAAACTCTTTTTGTTCGAAAAGTCGTCTTTGCTTCAATTTCTGGAGACCACTTTAATGTTCATATCCCATGCCATGTGAGACCTTGAAAATTCAAGGCGTGGGTTTCTTGCATGCATGATTAGGCTTTGGTTTTTTTGTAGTTTTGTAAAATTTGGGTATAAAGCATAGACAATAACACAACGCAAGTGGATTTGCTACAAAAAAAAAAACAGCAAATTCCATAATTTTGTTTGTAAATTGAGCGCCATAAGGCACAGTCTTTCAATTTTCGGCTTGGTTTGTGGTGTTAAAACTTTAACGATTCTTGCTTGGTAGTTGTTTCCATAAGATACCCTATTTTTTACAAAGTTTCTTAACAAGTGTTCACTTCGAGCTATTTTATGAGCCATTTCACGATTTGAAGCGTTTCGAGATGTAAAGAATTAACTTTTGCGCTTTCTTCAAATTCAACACTTTTCTCTGCCTATTTTAATAAAATTTGTGCGCCTTTAACAAGTGAACCGCACTGTATTTCTCACAGTGGTGCATTTTTCTCATTTCTCCTTTAACTTTGGTGCATTTTTTGTATCAATTTCACGAAATGACACAAATCAGTGAATATTTTACACAGTTTCCAGCAAAATAAATGCACCGAAAACAGAATATTGTATATAAATTCTACAATTGTGTATTTTTTTTATTCTTCTTTTAAATTGGTGCATTTTTATATCCGAATTTAGGAATTGGTGTATATTTTGTACGACGGCCATATTTTTCAAGGTATATCCCAAAAAATGAGATTCGGCTGGCCGCCATATTTAGACAGAAGACAATGATTATTTATTTAACTATATATATCGACTTATTTATGCCGATTTTTTTGTAATTTTGACTCGTTTTTAACGTACGTCTCTAAAAAATAAACAAAAAAATCAGAAAATTAAAATTTTCAAAAAACTAATTTTCACGCATCGAATAAAAAAATCTTTAATTATTAAAATTTTTGAGGCGCTCGATTTTTAGACGGGGTAGGACCAAAAATAAATCGACAGATTGGGCTTCGTTTTAAAATTAGGCACTCACATTGATATTTGCGTCTATATTATGAATGTAAATAATGTACTTGGAATCTAATTCTAGCAGATACACATCTTCAATCAAAAAATAAAAAGGGGTGTAAATTATAGCTCAAACTCTGTTTTCGATTGAAAAAATAAACTTCGGTGTAAATTTTAAATCAGAATAAATTTAAAGTTTCGCATTTTAATACGCTAATGGTGTACTTTATTCATCGAATTATCGTGTATTTTTCACACTCAAGGGAATAGTTTTTCACCAAAATGTGATGTAAAATGTTTACCATTTGGTGTATATTTTGAGCTAATTATCAGAACATAATATACACCTCGGGAGCATAATATATCCTAGTAACCAGAACAATTTTTATACCACTAGCACAATTTATACACCGAAAATCGGTATAATTTTTGTACAGTCGGTGTTAATTATATACGAGAACACGGTATTATTTACACCGAATCGAAATTAAATGTGCAAAAACTGCACTGAAAAGTGGTGTATTTTTTATATTGAAAATGCATATCACGAAAATGCAAAAAATACACCAAATATTTTGGTGTATTTTAGACTTTTGTGCTACTTGAGGTAATGCTCTTCCGATAAAATACGCTGACTGAGGCTCGCTGAGTACCATCAATATCAATTTGCTTAGCTCATGCAATTTACATAAAGCTATCTTTGCAAATGGAAGAAGTACTGCTGCTGACGCTTTGGGTTCCTTAAATTTTAATATCTTAAAGGAAACTCGAAATTGTCGACCTAGAGCTGACAGGTGAAATGAAAATAAACGAGACACGAGTGACGAAGGTGTGTGTGTGTGTGTGTGTGGGGGGGGGAAAAAGGTTCGCGAAATAGCTTCGTAACGGTGAGATTCTCACTCTAGTCGATCAAAGCATAGGTTACCCCAAATAGCATCAATAATGCATGCCAGTCAAATGTAAAACACATTTTTGCTTAAAGTGTGTTGAACAAGAAGGGGTTGACTTTGTGCAAATTGCAGCAAATAATTTGGGGATTGCCAGAATTCTTCAGCTAGAAAAAGTTACATAAATACTTAAATAATTTTCCGTTTGGATGGATTCAATTCACATTGCGGAATATGAAGAGGAAAATACTTTCAAAGTTTGACACAACACCCAGCAGTCAATTTATTAATAAATTCTTCCATCAACAGCTTTGTTTCGTAGATTTATTAATGAGCCAAACTCTCTAGCACGTGCTGCTGTCTATAAGGGAATTCTTAGGAAATTCAAATTACAGAGAGATTTTGTTACATTGACGGATGGTTGAGCCCCCATTTATGCTTAGTCATGCAAGGCACGCATATAAGATATTGAATATAAAAATGTGTGTGAGCCGGTATGGTCATGAGTATTTCCTTCTATTTATAATAAATTGGATGCTGTATGGAAACAAACTTGAAGCTGAATTAAGGCAAATAAATTGTATTAGATCTCTGCAGGTAGGTGCAGTTTGAATTTTTACAGAGTATAGTGTAGAGTAGACTGTTAGAGTGAAATCAGTTCCCAGTAACAGTAACTCAATCGTATTCGTTTTTTGGTGAATGAATAGAGTGACAGCCACTTCACGACTTTGCTAATTCATTTAAGAAGATCTCCGAGCGGAGGCACATTTCGAATGGCCAAATAGATGAATATAAGCGTATGACGTCTCTTCGTAGAGTGTGGGTATTGGAATAGGGAGGGTAAACGTGGCTGGCGTATTCAAGTTGAAGAAGCGCCCTTACAAAAGTGACATAAAGAGATTACGAGAGATTTGCTGATATGACTCTAAACGATTCGAGTTCTACATAAATTAGAATAAGTGAGAGAGTGACTTTTTTTACAACTATAGTGGGTAATACGTCGGGACCGGGAGGGTATCTAATCTCCCTGTTAACCTTTTCGTTTACGAAATCTATCATCATTTCAGTTAAGATTATTGACCGAGATCGGAATGTTTGTTGAGATGGTTAGATCCCCTGATGAAGAAGAGTCGGTGGCGGAAGATAAGGGGGACATTGAACATATAAAGCATTCCACTCACCTTTGTTCAATTTTGACCAAACATAACACCTGTGGTGCAGCCAAAATTGTCTGAATATGTTAGCTAAATCGGTTATGTGGTTTTCGAGTTTTGCAAACACAAACGTAAAAGGTACATTATAGTAGACCGTTTGATTTTTTTTATATAATGTAAAGATAGGCACAAAATAAATATCGCTCAATATTTTTAACTTTCACGTATACGTAGTAAGAGAAAGATATTGTTTTCGTACAAAATTTCGAACTCGAGATTTTGATCAATTCTGATATTACGATGATAGGGGAACTCAAAAAAGTGGGTCTCGCAATTCTGTCCGTCCGTATGTCTGTCTGTCCCACCCCTGGGGAATCTAAACGCTTGGACGGATTTGCTTCAAACTTCGTATTTAGAGTTTGTGGGCTTCCCGCTCGGGACGTTTTTTTTTTATAAAAATTTTATCAAAAATTTTACGAAATATGACGAAATATGCCTAAATTTTGATTTTTTTGAAAACGGCTCTAACGATTTGAACCAAAATTGATAGTTAAGTTAATGTAAGCATGCCTAACATGACTGCATACCCAGTTTTTCGCTGAAAAGTCCAGCAACGGCAGTTTTGAAAATTGGCTTTTTCTCGAAAACCGTAAAAACGATTTTTAAAAAAAAATATTTTTAAGGTACTATTGTCATTCTTAACTTGATAGCAAACTCAGTTTTTCCCTAAAAAGACTGCGTCCTTTGATATCCGCCCAAATCCCTAATAATACATAGTAGTACTTTAAAAAAACTGTTCATATCTCGAAAACGCCATATTCGATTTGGTTAAAAATGTAACTGCTAGGTAATGTTTATATCCTGAAGAATACGTACGCAGTTTTCAGCTAAATAGTGTAATAACAGTGCTTTTCGAATCCAAATTGTAACATTTGTCAGCATAATTTTACAAAAAACCGCTCTAACGATTTTGATCAAAAAACATATTTAAGACAACATAAGCATTCTAAACATGATCACGTACTTAGTTTTTCTCAGAAAACTCGAATACAGGCGTATTATGAATATTTCTCAAACATGATTATCCAAATCCCGACCATTTGAGACCACTTTTTTTAAAATAATCAAAAATGCGAATTTGAAATTCATCGCCTACTTGCCTCCTTCAAGTGTCAATTCGGGGTGAAATTTGGAAGTATGTAAATAATAAAGTGTTGTAGTTAATACCTACGTATGTCTATGTCTATGTAGTATGTATGTACTTTTTTAATTAACAAGAGTTCAGTTACTAAACCTGCGTACATCTTAAGTGGATATGATTTTAGACGCAAAATTTGCTGAAATGATTGTGCGAGATTCGCAATAAACGAGAAAGTTTCGTGCGACCCAGTCGTGCACATTTTTTTTAGATTCGATGCTTTATTGAAAAGCAATTAGTTCAATTAGTTAGATATGGAATATAATGTTGTTAAATAACTGCCTCAGCAGGTTTGCAGTAGGTTATCCTGTCTAATTACCCACAGCTTTGGAATTCGGTTTCAATAACAGCTAGATCAAAATTGTACCTAAGTGATGGCATAATGCAGATCTTGAAGAGTGGCCCTAGAAAAAGTACAACAAATAGCATTCCCACCCCAATGTGATAAAAACGACGCGACGTCCCCAAAATCGAGTGTTGAACGGCTTGTGTTATGTATATCGTCATTCTGCTGAAACACGTATATCTAGGTACCTACAATTTAATATCGCTAATGTTCTCTGTAATGCGTGAACCGATTTTGATTCTGGAAATTTCCCATGAAAGGTGACGTTAATACCTTGGTTCATAAGTGCATACGGTCTTTATAGGTGTATTGGTTCATGAGTTATAGAGGCGTGGCACCTCGCATACAAAAAATGCATTCCAAATATTATATCTCGAAAACCACTGAATCGATTGAGTTCAAATTTACACACAATCTTAGGTATTGACCCAGAAGTAAACCTGTAAAGATTTGTCAAAATATAATTAAGGGGCGTGGCATATCCCATTAAAAAAAAACATTGCAAACGCTATTCTTCGACAGTCATGGAAGCCAAAGTTTTTAAAATTTGTATAGGTAACATTGATATTGTCCTGATAGACAAGAATATTGTTCTGGAAAAAACCAAAAATCTTGTGTTCCATAGAGCATTGCAATAAAAACTTTTTTATCACTGATTGGAATGAATTTAAACTTTAATACTACGAAGTGTGCAGGGGCTTCGCTATTCAATAATAAAATAGAAAATAAATAGTGACTTTTTCGGCAAATACAGCAGAGAGCAGGCCGCATATTATTATAGGATAGGATGTTACAGCCTGAAAATTTGAGTTCAATCCGTTCAGAGGTTATTTCAATTCTAATCAATATTTACATGAACACTGGGCCAATAGCTAGATTATCTGTAAATTTGTGCACAATCGATTCCGTGGTTTTCGAGATATCGAAATGTACGTCTACAGCGCCACCTGTTGAAAATTTTCCGACATTTATTTTTCCCTAAACCTTCGTGTAGCAAACCCGCGGCAGAAAGTATACAATTTGGTCCAGTCGTTTTTAAGTTATAAGCGTCCGAAAAAACCACGCTCTCTTTTTTATATACACAGATTGGACCGCCAACTTCCGTGCACCTACCAGATTCTCCCGGAAAAATCCCCTCTTAATTGCCCTGTCTGTAAATACGTGTGAAATGTTAAAATGAATGTCCGCAAAAGCTGCTACGGTACTATTGTGTTGCTATTGCAGTATAAAGCGGCCCATAGACACCACACTTGTGTCTGCAGCGGTGTACTGACACCGGTCGGTGTGGCATTCCGCCACCGAGACACCGACACTAAAAATCAAAAAAATCAAAATCAGCCCACACACAGCACACATTTCCGTACACCGACACCGGTGCAGACACAAGTGTAGTGTCTAGTCTATGGGCCGCTCGAATTTAAGCGAACTTAACACTTGCACTTTCAAAAAACGCACTGTTTGGGCTACACAGTACGCACTTTGGAAATATTCAATATTTCCCAACGTTGTTCAAGCGTAAGCGACTCATTTCATACCGCGGAGGTATGATACTGACTTTCTGTTAAAATTTCGAACGGAAACAGCTGTCAGTGTCAAAATAAACTATGATTTAAAAAGAAACCACTAGATGGCTTATATTGTTAAGATAAGTTATATTGGTATTCCATCATCAGAAACTGAGCTCGTTTTCATTCGACTGGTAGAAAGCTAAGGTATTTGTCCTTTTTTCACATGAAGTTGTGATATGCTCTTCAGATATTGTAGTTATATTTGCTCACTATTTGATAACTACCTATCGTGGTCGTATTTTCGATAGCAGTGTAGTCAGTCTAGTCTGCGAGGTAAGCCACATTCACACATCAAGTTGATATGTGAGAAACGCATTCTTCAAAGGTCGATTTTCCTATCACTCCATTTCCGGATTTTGAGTGGTGTTCTCTTTGTATACCGACGCGACAGTGCTACCAAAAATATCCTCCATTAACATTCTGTTATTGAAGTCACCAATTGCGACTTCGATGATGCACTTACTGCTAATAAGTTTTCCCTAGGAGGTCTTCCTTTGAAGCATTCTTAGCAAATGTCGAAAAATTCGAAATTCTGTCAAAAATTCTTTAGTTGCATAACCTTCACTTTGATGCAATTTCTTATTTGAAAATGTCTTGAACTCTAGGCTTGCTTCCTTTATCTGGTACCAAAGATAAATACCCATCCGAGTATACGTTGCTTTTGCAATTTACACAAATTAAAATTAAAAACCTCAAATTAGGTATAGTGTACATACTCCTGTACCACATACTGTCCGAATATATGAGTCAGGTAAAGCGTTTTCAAAAAATCGTGTGCTCTTTTTCATTTCCCTTGACTATGCTTGACAGGAAACAATTTTTTGTAACACTTTCAAAACTATATAGTCTTATCGTTATCGTGTCTCAAGTCTCATCTACCGCAAACCTATAGTCGCGTATATATTACCAAGCGTTATAAGCCCCAGCATTTTCTACACTCCCTCTTTCCCTTCCCCAAATTCGCATCGTAGAGGAAGAAAACCCTTTTATTAAAATCTTGTGCCGGATATGAACGTAATGTCTAGTGCACGTCGGATTCGCTTCCTAACTCATCATGCATCTTAAATTGTCTATCTACCCAACGTCATTGTCTGCGTCGCTCCATCTTATCCTAGAATGGATTTTTTTTTAATATTACTTCGCACGTATGTTCTGTTGCTGTTACCTCATGGAACTAATTTGATTTCGGTGCGGTGTTCCAGAGTTATATGCTCTCAATTATGTATATGTACCTACCTTTGGTGTCACTATTTTAGTAGATTTACTCAGTTTTCAGCATTCAGCCAAAAGTTGGAAGTTACCTATTTGAGAAAAAAAAAAAAAACGTGTCTCACTCAGGGGACACAGTGGTAATGGATACTGTCCAGACCCGATTAGACGATTAGTGTAGAAACTTGGAAAGTTGGACATTGTGGTGATTTACAGGAAGCGATAGCAGTTTTCTGACTGCACCTGGTCATTTTTGAAGAATTTTAAAAGTTGATTTACTTGAGTGTAGTTGGGAATTGCTGCAACTACAGTTGGAGGACCTTGCTGGAGTTAACTTTAAATACAAAAAAAAGAACAGGAGTTCCTTAAGTTCTATGTGGATTGACATCTCAGACCTGATGCCATTCCACAAAAAACCTTCACTTCGCACAGGATAAGTGGGTTATTTCAAGTTCAATATTTCGCTTTCAACCGTATCTAGATTGACCCAGATGGTTTAGAGTCGATGGCGGAACCGGAAGGTCGAAAGTTACTTAGTGTCCGTTTGAGCGTCATACACCCGCGACCTTTGTAATGGAAAGATGGGATATTTGAAAATTATGATAACGATACCTTTTCCAAACCAGCTAGTCGGCCACCGCTTTTCTCGTACCTGTGAAGTGGTGGTTTTAAATCTCATGACATTATAGAACCTAACAGGAAGCAGCCTGCGATGCTAACGCTCACCATACTGTTTGGGGAAGCTCCGACATCAACAAAAGAGGTGAGCTACTGTTTGACTACATTTTAGGTACAAACCTCATTTTGTGCAATATAGGCAACGAACCGACATTCGTGACCAGAAACAGGCAAGAAGTGCTGGATATCACTCTTGCCTCCGACAATATCGTGCAGCGTATACGGAACTGGAAGGTATCCAGCGAACCCTCTTCTTCGGATCACAGGTACCTCCAATTTTCTTTATATGTAGACTCTATAAGTCCTCCGGTTTTTAGGAATTATCGCAAAACCGATTGGCTCAAATACAGGACAACTCTGATTAACACAGTTTCCCCCATTAAACCTAACTCCCCCTGTAACCCCCAAAAACTTGATAGCATGGTTGAGACCCTAACCTTCGCTCTCAATAAAGCAATGACTTCTTCCTGTCCGCTGGTCCAACCCAGAGGTAAGAAGAAGCCGCATTGGTGGAATGCAGGTCTAGGCCCTCTCAGAACTAATTGTAAAAAACTATTCAACAATGCCAAAAGTACGAGAAACGCGTTAGACTGGGACTTGTACAAGGCATCACTAAATATATATAAAAAAGAACTGAGAAAAGCCAAACGCAATTCTTGGAGACTCTTCTGTGACAAAATTGAAGAAGCCTCTGAGGCCTCAAGGCTAAGGAAAATTCTCTCCACGAACCCAATAACACCCAGCTCCCTTAAAAAGACGATGGGTCCTGGACGACCTCTAGCGAAGATTCGCTCAATCTACTGCTTGATACTCATTTCCCAGGCAGCTCTCATGTGGTTAACAATTCGAACTATAACAGTCCATCGGAACCAATAACCATCCCTTCTAATATAATTACAAAAAGTAAACTAAACTGGGCAATCCATAGCTTCAAACCATATAAATCCGCGGGACCTGACGGCATAATACCTGCCGAATTGCAGAAATCATCGGATATAATCTTGCCGATGCTTCAGACAATCTTCAAAAGTTGTCTCGATCTAGTTTATATCCCAAAGATATGGAGGGAAGTTAAAGTTGTCTTTATACCCAAAGCAGGTAAATGCTCCCATACAAATCCTAAAGATTTCAGACCCATTAGTCTATCGTCATTCCTTTTAAAAACACTGGAACGACTGATTGATATCCACTTACGCAACAGTATCGATAAAAAACTACTGTCAGCGGCCCAGCATGCATACTGTAAAGGTAAATCAGTGGAGACGGCATTACACACATTAGTACGTAATATCGAATACTCCCTGTTCCACAAGGAGTACACGATGGTTGCCTTCCTTGACATAGAAGGCGCTTTTAACAACGTCAACACATCAGCGATAGCAGATTCGCTTTCAGCTCTGAACGTCGACAGCTCTCTTGGCGAACTGATCAATCTACTGCTCAAAGGTCGGATTATCAACTCAAAGCTGGGAGTGGTGTCGGCGAGAAGATCTGTTAGCAGAGGCACTCCACAAGGTGGTGTTCTGTCCCCCCTTCTTTGGAATTTGGTGGTCAATGAACTACTGATAATCCTGGAAGGTGAAGGATGCACGGTGATCGCTTATGCAGATGATGTTGTTATAGCCGTCTCATGAAAGCACTTAAACACTCTTAAAGAACTCCTACAAAATGCTTTAAATAAGCTAACCAGTTGGGCGAGTCGTTGTGGCTGAGGTGTGAACCCCCACAAAACTGATCTGGTGTTCTTCACCAGGAAATATAAGATTCCGACAGTCGACCCTCCCTCACTCAATGGTACCAACCTAACTTTCTCTGACAAAGCTAAATATTTGGGGCTTATCCTGGATAAGAAGCTTAGTTGGAAACTTAATATCCAAGAAAGAGTCAAGAAGGCTACAGTAGCACTCTTCTCTTGTAAAAAAGCTATTGGGAATAAATGGGGTCTACAACCTCGAGTAACCCATTGGCTCTATATCTCAGTTATAAGACCGATACTCACCTATGGGATAATTGTCTGGTGGACAGCCTTGGAGAAGGCCACATACCGCGACCATATAAGCAAGGTCCAACGCACAGCTTGTATGTGCATAAGCGGTGCATTACGCACAACACCCTCTGCGGCACTAGACATATTGTTCCATCTATTACCCCTCGACATATTCAGCAAGCAAATGGCAGCGAGTGCAGCCATTCGCCTTAAAGCCATCTCACAATGGTCAAACAAAGACTTTGGCCACGCCTCTATTCTGAAAAAATTCGAGATCTCAACAGAAAACACTGACTACACCACCCCATCTCTATACTTTGACAAGAACTTTCTCGTCACAATCCCATCCAGAGCAACCTGGGATGAAGATACCTTCCCGGAAGATGAATCAATTCACTTCTATACTGACGGCTCAAAAACCAAAGATGGAGTTGGTGGGGGTGTTTTCTCCGAAAGTCTTAATCTCAAGCTCTCCTTCCGTCTACCAAATTACTGTAGCGTGTTCCAGGCGGAAATTATGGCGATTAAAGAAGTCTTATCTTGGCTCAAGAAAAACGTCATATCTGTTAAGGATATCTACATATTTTCGGACAGCCAAGCAGCCATCAAATCCTTGGACTCGATCTCTACAACTTCTCTAATAGCCCTCGACTGCCGATCGTCTCTTACGGAGATGGCCGAACAGTTCAACATTCACCTAATCTGGGTGCCTGGGCATAGAGACATTCCAGGGAATTGTAAGGCCGATGAACTCGCTAGAATAGGAACAACTCAACCCATTCTGTCTGATAAAGGCACCCTAGGGATACCAATCGCTACTCATAAACAAAAATTAAAGCTGAATGCTATCGAGAGTACAAATCTTAGGTGGACAAGTTTAACCACTTGTCTAGCGACAAAACAAATTTGGCCTAAACTGGATTTAAAACGCTCTAAGAAATTGATCTCTCTCAACAGATTGCATATCGGCACCATAATAGGTGTCATTACTGGACACTGCCTGATAGGCAAACATGACGCAAGGCTGGGACTTTTCTCAAATGACTTTTGTAGAAGCTGCATGGATGAGGAAGAAGAGGAAACTATCCCTCACCTTCTTTGTTCCTGCCCAGCTCTCTCCCGCAGAAGGAAGCTTCACTTAGGGGCCTTCCATTACAACGACTTGGATGATCTGATAAGCATAGACATCAGAAGCCTCTTACGCTTTATAAAGAGCTCAAAATGGTTCAACTAGTAGGGAGATCTTAGATCCTTATTCGTGGCATCACAATGGACCTATACTGGTCTAAGTGCGTTGGCGTTTTTTTTTTAGCTGACGGCCACTTTCAACCAACCAACCAACCAAGGCATCGTGTATTTCGGAGTTATGGATTCATACTTGACCTGAGTGGTCAAGAAATAGGTTTGGCTTTCGAAGATCTCTTTCTGAGATGCGTAATGTCTGCCGTGAACACATGTTAACCACAAAAACTACTCAACTTGACTCAGACCCTTCCTAAATCGAAGTCGAAGTTCGAATTCGCAAATTAGGTTCAAAAGGTCCATTTGTGTAGGTATACAAAGTAACCATTTCTGTACAGATGATTTGCATATTGAAATTGAGTATGCACTGTGTCTGTGGGGCGAATCTAAATAAATAAATTCGTGTACTAGGAGCGAATGGAAATCCTTGCATTTCTCCTTGCATATAAGAAACATTTCAACTCCTCCTAGCATTACTCTTAAATGCTAACCATCAACCAAACAACTTATCTACTTGTTAAGACTACATTGAAGAGCTGGAAAAGAGGATGAACAAAAAGGGTTCCCGTTTCAAGATTCTTGCTGAAGCAACCCATCAGCAGTAGGTTGTCGGTATATACTATGCTATGGTTTACAATATTGCTATATATGTATCCATTTGTTTATTCAGGATTGCGAATTCATTTAACCAAAAACTTCTCAAGTAGATACCTTAATGTTTTTTGCTGTTTATTTTTTATTTTTTGCTTCAGATTAAGTTTAGTCGATTGAGACAAGTAGACCTAAAGTGAAATTTCCACATAAGCTGAAGCTGACTGCCGTACTGAATACAGAGAAAGAGGGATTCACTCAAGTATCACTGGAAGATTGCGTAATTCCTGTGAGTGGAATTTTCTTCTAATCTTTGTGTTTACATTTTTTTAAACTAAGTTCCTCATGCACTTTGTCGGTTTGGTTTCGTTGACAGGAATTGTATCAGGATTCGATTTACCAGGAGGACAGCAACAGAATGTAATCAATAGGAATGGGAAAAGTTGGGATATTTTTGGGAAAGTTTTCACTCTTATGTATACAAGAATTGGTTGGAAAAGTTTTTCGCATGATAATAAGCAACTTGTATTGTAATGAGAATTTAAAGAGTAAACGAATAAAGAAAATTAGTTTTGAGGATAAAATAAATGTTTATACAGATAGTGCAGATACTTTTGGCTATAACTAGGTGATGGGCTTTTAACAATGGTTGATGAGATTGTTGGATTTTGCTTTGGGGCCAAAGAGCCAGCACATCTTTGGATGGAAGTTTACTGGCAAGTTGAAGTGGCTGCGATAATGCTGCTTACGTTATGTTCACGTTTTAGCCATTCCTTTGCAATTTTTGTAAACTAACTAACTACTAACGACATGCGAAAATTAATATCGGAGTGTCACTAAGGGGACGAACGGAGGAACTATAGCGCATATGGTCATACGGAGGTCAATGGGAGCCAATCGCTGGATGGCCATAAGAGATTGGGATGTTTTATTATTTGCGAGAACAGAGAACTAATTTCATGTCGGAATTTAAAACGACTCTTAAAAAAAACTCGCAAAAAATGTCACAATGATTTCCTATCAAAGGGAATAAATAGAAACCGGATCATTCCAAAACCCGAACCGAAACATGGTCCAAATTGAATTGTTTCATTGGGGGCACCTCACTGCTCACCCTTTGCAATCTCTGAATCCATAAGCTAGAAGTCGTCTATGGAATAAGGTCCGTTCGCCTAGAATAAAGACGATGTTATACAATACCCTCGATCGTGATGTTGTATGGTGCAGAAGCAATTGACCATTTTTTTAGAGCGATCGAAAATGTTCAGGGCTGTTTCAAGGGAAAGATTCTTTCGGTGATATGCAATCCAGTATCTTTGTGTCAATGGAGTGTATTATAGAGGAGCAGATACAATGACAAGCTTTTGGAGCAATACAGCGAAGAAGAACGTGTGGAACATGCGCGACGAAGAACCTGAACTATATCGCAATGTCTTTGACATTGCCAATCCATTTGATTATTTGTTGACGTTGGTGAAGCCACACATCGAAAAACAGAACACAAATATGCGAGAGAGCATATGCTGCTCTAGTACAACAATTTTCCAAGAATCGGTTTTGACATGCTGAAGTTTATATTCTGAAACTGAACTATCCCAAAGCGCCCTTTTCTTTTGCACCGCCACAATCAAACGTGATTCCTCTTCATCGCTCCACAAATGTCTAATTTTCCTATTACAATTCACTACTGCTTTCTGCGTTTTGGGTAGTTTTTACGACTTCGTTATACCTACCTTGTACTATTCAAATTAGCAACATTCACAAACAACGGAATAGTCCAAATTGTCGGCACTTGGCGGCGACACGGTTCGTATTCCATTACTCTCAATAAGTACCGAGCAACACAACGACAAAAAAAAAAAAAAAATAGAAACCAGTTTATTAATTATTTACGCGTCCTTTCGCCACGAGATAAAAATCCAAATGAAAGCACAGATATCGTATTAAATGCTGCGTCATTTGTCATTTGCGTAAAAAAATGGCATGAATTTCGTGCCTTGTCATTTTTTGGAGGCTGCCATTTAAATGACGCAGCAGACAAAAAGTTTAGTCATTTGTCCTAGGCGTCATTAAAGAGCGATCACACGGCCATTTTTTTTTTTCCACAAAATGCATGTCATTTGGTCCGCCATTTTCTTAGCCATTTAAATGACGCCGAAAATGTTATCACAAAAATGGCGATCATACAGAACGACATTAAAACGACGGCTTTATGGCGCGATTTTTACGCCCAAGCGCCACTTAAATGACGCGAAAAAATGGCCGTGTAATGGTAGCTTAAGTCTTAAGGCATGGTTCCTCAGGAGAGAGTGGATCGTATGCAAAAAGATGAACAGGATCTAAGAGTCAGAGTTGACGAGCTATTTTTAATCTGGGTTCTTCTACGTGTGTCTCTTTATTTAAATTTCAAAACAAAAAAAACTTATCACCAATATGGCTGACGCACTACCACCGGCCTCACTGCAATATTCACATGTTCGTCACCAGATGGCGAATACCCCTCGGGTGAGTGTCGGATTACATCGCTTAAAGCGACAGTGCTCTTCGGTAGATAGCGCTATAGTTGGAGTGATTTTATCTTTATCTCGAATGTTTGTGGGTAGGGTATCCCTTATCACCGAAAACACATCTATAAGCGAACTTATGGCTGCGTGGAGTTGAAAACTGTGCTTTTTTTTTAAATTATTTGGATTTTCTGTCATTCTGTGCCATCTACCTTTTTCATTTCTACTCACTCAAAATCTACCTGTTTCCCAGATCACTACTTTGATTGACAAATGTATATGGCAATGCCTTCAGGTAATACTTTGTTTACTATTGCGAATGGGTGCCATAAAATAAAGTCTTATGCAAAAAGGCCCAAAAGGTTATTTTGGACTTTATATCACTTTTGAAATTGCAATAAAGTCCAAAACGATACTCTTGGATGTTTGTCAGACGTTCGCGAGAGGTGGCACTTAAAGATGTAATTTGTGTTTTTCCGGGGATCGAACTTGGGATCCCTCGCACAGTAGTCCAGCACACTAACCACTGCGCTACTGCGCCGTCGTAAATAATGCTCCCCGAAAAGGGCACAGTAAATTCTCAGCTGACCGTGGAGTACCTACATTTGGTGTTCTAATCCCATATAAGCTGGAACATTAAAATTTATAGTAATTCTAATGTAGACGTCACCCGTTTTTTGTGCTTAAAAAAGAAGAAGATAATAAAATTATGGGAACATAGCTATTTCTACTTTGTTTTTCTATGAGAATCTATGCGATCAAAGAAGAAAGTACATAATAGAAATCAGAAAGTTTCATCAAACTTAAATTTCTTATTTTAAGACAACATTGATACAAATATTTTTCGGTATAAGAAAATAACTATAATACATGATTTAAGAAAAAATCTTATTTAAATAAGAAACAAGTTCTTAAAAGGCAGCATTTCGTATTTAACAAATCGTTTCTAAGATTGAGGATAATTCTGCAGTAGGTATTTCAGATAGAAATTCTTGATGTCAGGTTACTTGTATTTGACAAATTCTTTCTTAGATCAAGAATAATTTTGCAGAATTTCTGAAAAAAAGTGTTTGACATAAAAAAATTTATTTTTGTGGTCCCGTATATGAATAAGCAAATAATTTCTTGATTTAAGAAAAGACTATGTAGGTATGATTTAGAAAAAAATAATTCTAATTGGAAGAAACCCATTCTTTAGGTAAAATACCTCAGGAAAGAATTACTTTCTTAAATCAAGAATAGTTTTCTAATTTTTATTGTTTTCTTCTCATTTCTCAATCATTTTCAGAAAATCTTCAAAATAAGAAATAAACAGCTTGGTGGACCATAACCGTATACTTTCTTTTCTTGTTTTAAGCAACTTCTACTTAAATTTCGAAAATATTTTTTGTTTTGCGTAGGTATTCAAAAAAAAATGTGCACGACTGGGTCGCACGTAACTTTCTCGTTTATTGCGAATCTCACAGAATATCAGAGTCATTTCAGGAAATTTTACATTTAAAATGTACTCAGATAACTGAGCACTTGTTAATTAACAACGTAATACATACTACACAAACATACGTATTAACTTCAACATTTACTTTTAAATTTCACTTGAATTTCGAATTATATTGCCACTGTAGTTTTGGGCTTTGCAAAAATATACCGTGTGTGAATACAGATCGGGATTTGGGTAGTCATTTTTGAGAAATATTCATAAAACGGTAATGAATTCGAGTTTTCTGAGAAAAACTAAGTACGTGATCATGTTTAGAATGCTTATGTTGTCTTAAATATGTATTTTTATAAAAATCGTTAGAGCGGTTTTTTGTAAAATTATGCTGACAAATGTTACAATTTGGATTCGAAAAGCACTGTTATCAAACTGTTTAGCTGAAAACTGAGTACGACGTATTCTTTAGGATATAAACATTACCTAGCAGTTACATTTTTAACCAAATCGACAATGGCGTTTTCGAGATATGAACAGTTTTTAAAGTACCGGTTTTAGCGATTGGGAAGGACGCATTCATGGTTCAAAAAACACTGCTCGAAATTTTGTACGAAAACAATATCTTTCTCTTTACTACGTATACGAGAAAGTGAAAAAAAAGCAGAACAAATCCAGGGTGGGGCAACCTCAGGGTAAAAAAGCACGTTTACAGAATAGAACTGTTGTGCTTTTGCATTCATTCCGTCTCACGATGATTATTTTGGTCAATGTTTAATTAAATCCCCGCACCAGTTGAGGCTATATAGTTTACTGTCAAGCAAAGGTTTCTCAACCAAATTAATACTTTGCTATCACATGAAAATTTAGGCCTTTTCCAATTGTACTCAAAATATTTGTTAAAATTGGGTATATGATCTTGTAACCACATATTTCGTATTTTTTATTTCATATCCACCATTTAATGCTGTTAAAAGATTTTACAAAGACCTTCATATGTAGATATATGCGCTATCTCGTCTGAGTTCTTATTCTAATCAGAACCATCAGTAACGCACGAGTCAGACTGAGGCAATCTATATAAATCTGTAAGTGATCAAAAGACTATGCTACAGTCACAACACAACGCACAAGTCTACGGCTACATATAGTTTCGATGAGATAGCCAGCCAACCGCCTTAAATTAAAAGTCAATGTGAGATCTCCCATCATTCGAGCACTTGTCAATTTAACAGCTTTTTACACATTTAATCACCATTTTGGTTCAGTTTATGTAACTCTATGCACTTGTACTTCCATTTCAGACTCTAATTGCATACCTACCCTCTAGCTATTGACCTGCCTATAATATACTGTCACGAACATTAGCTCAAATAAATTTTTGTATTAAATCTTGTTGTCGGAGAGTAGTGTAGTTCCTAATCTAACATTCGATATTCGAATTCACCGTACATACAATCTAATCACTAATAATAATGACGCCAGAATGTTCCCACTGATTGATAAAAATAAGCAATTTGTTGAACTTCATATTATAAAAGCTTTCGCACACCCAAGCCAAATTAAGTAGTTGACTTTAGACTTCTGTCGCGAGCGGTTAGTGCGTTTCGCCTTGGTAGTCATGGGATTTTTACTCATTTTGTTGTACATTTTCATAGCACTAGCCTCGGTGCTGGGGTACTTTATAAAACGCAATCGATCGTATTGGAAAGTGCGCGGAATTCCACATGATGAGCCGCACATCCTCACGGGTAACATGACTGGATTTGCAACGACTAAGCATTGGCGCACAATTATGCAGGAGTACTACGACAAGTACAAAGGCACAGCCCCATTTGCAGGATTCTACTTCTTCCTTAGTCCCGCTGTGATGATCTTGGACTTGGATTTGGTGAAAAATGTTCTCATAAAGGATTTCCACAATTTCGCCGATCGTGGATTATTCTACAATGAAAAAGACGATCCTCTGTCAGCGCACGTATTCAATTTGGATGGCGCTAAATGGAAAGCTATCCGCAACAAGCTGTCACCGACATTCACTTCGGGCAAAATGAAGTTTATGTTTCCCACGGTGATGTCAGTTGGTGACATCTTACTAGACACCGTTAATCAGCTTAACCAAAAGGATCCAATTCTTGAGGTAAAGGAGATATTAGCGTGCTTCACCATTGATGTAATCGGTAGGTGTGCCTTTGGCCTCGACTGTAACAGCCTTAAGTATCCAAACACGGAGTTTCGTACAGTGGGCGAAAAAGCGTTCATACTTCGTCGCCATAGCCAGCTTGTCGATGGATTTATTTTTAGTTTTCCGGACCTAGCACGGAAACTAAGGATGCGTGAGACCCACGAAGTAGTCCACGAGTTCTACATGCGGGTGGTGCGCGAAACTGTCGAGTTCCGTGAGAAGAACAATGTGAAGCTAAATGATTTCATGAATTTGCTGATTGAAATGAAGAACTCTCCGAATGGTTTGACATTGAATGAGGTTGCAGCAGAGGCTTTCATTTTCTTTTTGGCTGGCTTTGAGACATCATCGACCACAATGGGCTTTGCACTTTTCGAATTGGCTTTAAATCAAGATGTTCAGGACAAGCTGAGGGCTGAAATAAATGAGCAGTACGACAAGAATGGTGGGAAATTCACCTACGAATGTATGGCTGAAATGCATTATATGGAAATGGTAATCAAGGGTAAGTTTGGGCCTGTCAATGTCTCAAATTGAATTATTTGCATGGTTGTTTTGTAGAAACCCTCCGGAAATACGCAATAGTAGCTGCGCTCAATCGTAAGGCGCTCAACGACTACCCCACTTCCAATCCAAAGTACACCATTCCGAAGGGCACTATGGTCATTATTCCAGCCGATGCGATTCATCGTGATCCGGAGATTTATCCCGATCCGGAGAAATTCGATCCAGAGCGTTTCAGTCCGGAGGAGACCCAAAAGCGCCACCCAACTACTTGGCTGCCCTTTGGAGATGGACCGAGAAATTGCATTGGACTGAGATTCGGAAAGATGCAGATAACCGTTGGTCTTTCAGCGTTGCTGAGGAATTACAAGTTCCACTATTGCGACAAGACACCAAATCCGTTGGTAATTGATATACCCAAGCCGGCTCTTTCCTCGAAGGGTGGTATTCACTTGCGGTTGGAGCGGATCTAGGACGGACAAATGATTTGTTTGTGATTATTAATTATTATTTACTTATTATTTCTTAATCAAATTGATTGCAATTTGTTTACGTAGTGTCAGATAAGATGATTTACATTCGATAAGATATTCACCCCTATTCCCGTTGGCGTTTGTCGTAAACGACTCGTATTTCACTTCGTTTTTTAGTCCGTGTTTCTAACTTTTTTGAGACAAATGAATTGAAATGATGTCAAACACATAGATAAGGAAATACAATTGTTAGCAAAAGTAGAAAAAAAAATCTGAACATCGTTTTACAACGACACGAAAAATGAATCGTATACGAGAAACGCCAACGGGAATAGGGGTGAATAAATGAAATAAAGTGCAGGAAACTTACTCATTCATTGCAAGTTTTGTTGAGATTTTATTTATTTCTTATTTTACTGCGTAACAAATGTATATTTTATTGTATATGTATCTAGTATCTATATAAAAATGAGGATTCCGACTGACAGATGATCAACGGTCTGCCTAAACCATTTGCTCTAGAAAGCTGAAATGTTGCACAGAGGTTTTCTTTATGATGTATACAAGCACTAAGGAAGGATTTTTTGAAATTCAACCCCTAAAGGGGAAAAAGAGGGGGGGGGGGGGGGTCAAAATTTTTATGGGAAATTTTAATTTTTCATCCGATTGACTTCAAACTCGATTTGAGAAATAAAGAAAATGTTTTCTTTGATTTTGGGAATTCTACCCTTAAAGGGGTAAGAGGGGGGTCAAAGTTTATTTTTCATCCGATCGACTTCAAACTTAGTTTGTGTACACTATTAGAAGGAAAAGAGATAATTAATTCTTCCGATTTTGAAAATTTTGCTTGGGGCCCAAGTTATTGGCGATGACCTCTTTTAAGGGGGGCCTTTTCTTAAGTTATGAACCGTTCGTCGTATCAATTTTAAACTTTTTAATGCGTCCCAAAATCTTTCGCCGTTGAATATAAGATATTCAAGCGGAATTCTGTATGATTGGGGTCATACTGCAAGATAGTGGTTCATCTTTCTGGTTGCAAGAGTGTAATAAGACCTGGGAAAGGTGGAATATAATGAAGGGGTAAAAGCTCCTCCCATTCTAAAGATGGTGCTTATCATATCGCTGTATTTGCCAGCAAAGAGATATGTTTGAGGACTGCGCGATCAAAGCCGCGGGCAAAAGCTAGTCATAAATATTTTTAAAGATCTTTAGATCATCGGCATACATCAAGCAGTCATTACGATTGAGCAATGAAAGAACCTCGTTAATAAAAATATTAAAGAGCAAATCAGACCCCAGATTTAACCTCAATGAAGCGAGATTGAGAGCAACCAATTTTTGCATACTGCGTTCTGTTCCATAGGCAATTCGAAATCCACCTAAGAAGCAGCGAATCAATGCCGAATGATATTAATTTTTTTTATAAGCATGCTATGACATATTGTGAAACGCTTGGACGGATTTGTTTCAAATTTCGTATTTAGAGTTTGGGGACCGGATTTTAACAATGATTTTAACAAAAACTTTTTTTTGAAGTACTATCGTTATTCTTAACATGAAAGCAAACTCAGTTTTTCTCTAAAATTACTGAGTCCTTTGATATCCACTCAAATCCCTAATATTAGTACATACTTTAAGAAACTGCTCATATCTCGAAAACGGCATTTTCGATTATTAAAAAAAATTATCTGGCAGGTAATGCTTAATAAATTGTAATACCATTTGCTCAGTTTTGAACCATGAATGCGTCCTTCGATTCCCCCGCCCCCCCCCCACCCAATCGCTAAAAATGGTACTTTAAAAACTGCTTATATCTCGAAAACGCCATTTTCGATTTAGATGAAAATGTAACTACCTACTAGGTAATGTTTATATATTGTGAACAATACGTCGTACCTACTCAGTTTTCAGCTTAACAGTTTAGTAACAGTACTTTTCGAGTCCTAATTTGTAACATGTGTCACGTACCTACTTAGTATTTCTCAGAAATCTCAAATATAGCCGTTTTATGAATATTTCTCAAAAATGACTACCCATCTCCCTATCTGTATTCACAAACGGTATATTTTTTGTAAGGGCAAAATTTCAGTGGCAATATAATTCGAAATTCATCGCCAACTTGCCTCCTTCAAGTGTCAGGTCGGTCGGGTTGAAATTTGAAAAGGAGAAAGTCTTGTAGTTAATACGTATGTTTATAAGTAGTTTAAGAGTATTTTTAATTAACAAGGGTGCAGTATTCAGTTACTAAACCTGAGTACATCTTCAGTGGGTAGGATTTTAAACGTAAAATTTGCTGAAATGACTCTGAGCTTCTGCCAGATTCGCAATAAAGGAGAAAGTTACGTGCGAGGTGCGACCCAGTCGTGCACATTTTTTTAAATCGGACGAGTAGTTCCAGAGATAACCATACTACCCCTCTTAATCCCTTATCATCCTCACCCTATGAAAACCATAAAACATTTTTTTTAAAAGATTCGACATTTTTTAAAACAAGTAGTCTCCTATAACCTGTACATTTGACACAATTAAACAAATTTAATTTGTTAATCAGTTAATCAATTAATAAAAGTAGGTAATCCCATTAAATGTTGCTACGTTATTCCTTCCCATCCCAGCTATTGCCCTCTCGCAAGCGTCTGATAAACAACATCCAACTCAGACGTTCGGAATTGCCAATAAATTGTAGGCCGCTTCCATTCAATCACTGACTGTATTCTATATACAAAGAATGGTCATTATCAACACATACTTATTGTTTACATTACATTATATTGTTTATCTGTGTATCTCTGCTGAATTGTAGCCCCGCCAGCTGATTGACTACTTTCGTCACAACAATTCTGTATCTATTTACAAACAGGAAGAGAGAGACTTACATTTAAAGACCAAGATTGCATGTACCTATCGCTTAAGTGCTGAGTATCTACAGCGATGCAGGTCAAATTCGCACTGGTTCTGTTTCCTATAAAAGCGTTCGGCCAATTTTGCCAACTTTCAGTTAATCCAGGTCACTATAAACATCCGCCGCAGACGGTTGCGTTCGTCTTCGTATCGTAACATGGCTGCTACTTCAGCTGCACTCTATATTTTCATAGCGCTAGTATCCGCGCTAGTGTACTTTGTGAAACGCAATTTATCATACTGGAAACGCCGCGGCATTCCACACGCTGAACCCCATTTTTTAGTTGGCAATATGCAAGGACTTCGCAAGACTCGTCACTGGGGGACTATAACGAAAGAATGCTACGACAGATTCAAGGGAACCGGTCCATTTGCCGGCTTTTTCGTCTTTATGAAACCGGCCGTGATGATCCTCGACTTGGATCTGATTAAAAATATCCTCATAAAGGATTTCCATAACTTTGTCGATCGTGGGTTATTCCACAATGAGAAAGACGACCCCTTGGGCGCGCATCTTTTCGCATTGGATGGTGCGAAATGGAAGGCAATGCGCAATAAGCTGTCGCCGACCTTTACATCGGGCAAAATGAAGTTCATGTTTCCCACGGTGATGTCAGTCGGAGAGCACTTGGTCGAGGCGTTTAACGAAATTACCCAAAGGGAAACCGTCATTGATGTAAAGGATCTATTAGCTCGCTTTACAACCGACGTAATTGGAACGTGTGCCTTTGGACTTGAGTGTAACAGTCTTAAGGACCCAACTGCCGAATTCCGTACAATAGGCGATAAAGCGTTTTTACTTCGTCGGCATGGCAAGGTTGTTGATGGGTTCATTGTTAGTTTTCCGAGGCTAGCTCGGAAACTAAGGATGCGTCAAATACACGATGACGTGCATAACTTCTATATGCGGGTGGTCCGCGAAACTGTAGAGAGTCGTGAGAGGAACAATATTAAGCGACACGATTTCATGAATATGCTGATTGAAATGAAGAACTCTGCGGATGGCTTGACCTTAAATGAGGTTGCAGCAGAGGCTTTCATTTTCTTTTTGGCTGGCTTTGAGACATCATCGACCACAATGGGCTTTGCGTTGCTCGAATTGGCAGTGAATCAACACGTTCAGGACAGGCTGAGAGCTGAAATAAACGAGCAGTACGACAAGAATGGTGGGAAATTCACCTACGAATTCATGTCCGATATGACATATATGGAAATGGTTATAAAGGGTAGGTGATCTGTGGTTTCATTTTCGAATTTTGTACATCGTTGTTTTTTTTTAGAAACCCTACGCAAATACTCTGTCGTAACCAGCCTCAATCGAAAGGCGCTGAATGACTATCCAACTTCGAATCCAAAGTACGTTATTCCAAAAGGCACGAGCGTTATAATTCCAACCGATGCAATTCATCGTGACCCGGAAATTTATCCCGATCCGGAGAAATTTGATCCAGAGCGTTTCAGCCAAGAGGAGACTATAAAGCGTCACCCTACCACATGGCTGCCGTTTGGAGATGGTCCTAGAAACTGTATTGGCTTGAGATTCGGAAAGATGCAATCGTACGTAGGACTTGCGGTACTGCTAAGGAATTTCAAGTTCTATTATTGCGACGAGACACCATATCCATTTGTTGTAGATATTTCGAAGTTTACTCTCTCGGCAAAAGGTGGCATTTTCTTGCGTGTAGAGCGTATTTAAGTTGAATTGCTGATGGGGTGCATCTCAATTTTAGTAGTATTCAGAAATATGCGCCTTCAAATTAAATGGTTTTGAACATTTTAGAAAACGATTTCAATAAAAAAAAATTGTGTAATTTTATCGTGCGGATAAGTTTCACTAATTTTGGTGATTTCTTTGAGTACTTGCGACTTTTTTAAGTGAAATTTCTTAGGCAGCGGCGACTCGATATTTAATTATTGAGCGATAATAGGGAGTGAAAAGACCTAGCACTCAATGAAATTCGTTTAAATCGATATTATACGCTATTCCTTTCGAGCTCCTGATGAAATGTTTCATCATTGACATACTATACCTGGACTACTAGTGAAATGTCAGTTTCATAATGTAGTGACCTATACTTAGAACATAACCATACAAACACAAGTCAATTACGTGCCAAAGAGTAACGCCTGTTGTCTCTCTATAAAAGAGCTTGACCCGCATATCTGCAGTCTGTCGATTTCGATTCCGAGATGTGGAGCTGAGCACATCTAAATTGCTGCCGATCACCGGTCATTACACATACAAACCTGCGAGAAAAAATGAAGCAAAGCAAGCATAAGCACTAGCCCTTTTGGTTCAGTGCGGCGAAAGTATGAAACCTCTGCGCGCCATTACTATTTTGTACATAGAACACAGTGCCATCCATTGTAGAAACATTGCAACTGCGCAATATAACGACTTAATTAAATTATTTCGAACGTTCTATAACAGATGGCACACCAGCACTCAAACAAAATCGCATGACATTTGAGTGTTTTCTTTTCTCTCCGCCCTGAACCAAAAGTGATAGTGCTTATGTTTGCCGTGGACAGTTTTCCAGATATCGGGGGTAAAAAGTCGATTTTCCAGAATTTGTTTCGCTCAAAGTATTATCCATTCATCGCGACTTCGCTAGCTTTCTACTATAGGGTTTTTCGAATCTGATGTCGAAAAGAGCATTTGACAGTTGACAGCTGCCAATAGCACTGTCAATTTGTTTTATTTACCGGAAAAATGCTATCAGGGTGTAGAGACACACGGGTTTTCTGGGTCGCTAATCTAAGAAAGTGTCCGAAGCGATGTAATCCTATAACTCGAGATTGGCCGAACCGATTTTGATGATTTATCTTTGGAAAGGTATTTTCTCAGTACGGGTTTTTTAAAAAAAAGTCGAAAAAAAGGTTAAAAAATCAAAATTTTAAAATGTCTTATTTTGACCACACAGCGTGTTACGACAGTTTTATTTTCGATTTTTTTCATTTTGTATTTATTTATTTTGACAACAACCAAAAAAAGAACCAAATTTGAATGTAACATATCGTATCACAATTGAACTGTCAGATAGACACGCAACGTAACGCCATCTATTATCGATCAATGGAGAAGCCAATTTTGTTTCATGTGTGGTGGCGCTGTCCACGTTGACTGTGCCATTTGATTCAGTTGCGCAGTTTCTTCATTCGTTGCTGTTTCAGCGTCCATATTACACTTTGCGAATTCGTATTTTGTTCGATCGAATAACATTTGCCGGCCATTGCGCATTACAGATTCGGATTTTCTTCATTGCGATTTTGTGATTTTTTTTTGAATTCAAATTGATAATGAGAATATATAGAAGAATAGAAATGAGTGTATTCATATTGGACTATTTTTATTTCATTTGAACAGTGGCGATTTAGCAATTGAGTTGTACGTTTCTATTGGTTTTTCGTTGTTTTCAAATTTTCTATTCGGGATTTCATTGTATTGCAGTTGTTCTTCATAATGCCACCAACGAAAAGATCTAATTTAGGCCGACGTTCAGCTGGGGTACGAGCAGTGTCGACTCATCGTGCGAATATGAGTCAAGAAGATAGAGAGATTGGAATGTAAATTTGTTGGTTTAGTTTAATAGTACAATGCCGCCATATTTAATTCGAAACGTCATCTGCTGATTTATGAAAGTTGAAGTGGCATTGTTAGAATTGCATTGTCTTGCAATAGTTTCGTTGTATTTTTGGGTGGGACGAAGTCCGCCGGGGCCGCTAGTCCATACTACTTATAAAATGCAACGTCCGTCTGTTCGTTTCTTCATAACTCGAGAACCATTCGTCTGATTTTCATGATTTTTTTCTGATTTATAGATGTGTGGCCAACTTAGTCCGTAGGGTAGGTGAGAATTGCTCAGGAGTAAAGGGGTCGCGGGGAATAAGGGGGGCCTCACCAACCGTTAGCCGTATAAACTTGAAAGTTTGTACATTGATAGATAAGTCAGAACTATTACATGTCTCATTCATCGTTTTTCAAAATTTGTCATATAAGGGTTGAGAAACCTTTCAAACAAACTTTTCTATTTCGACCTTACTACGCTTAACTTACCATTATATTCATAAATCTATGTATGGCAATTCTAGATGTGTTTTTTAAAAGAAATGAAACCGGCGGGCGGAGCCGCGGGCATTGCTAGTTATATATAAATCAGTTCTGACAGTTTGGCAGCTGCCGATGTTTATACCAGAAAGGTTATTTTGGTCATGAAAGACTCTAAGGTCAGTGAGTAATTAAATTATGTGCTTCATTTTGCGGATGGAATTTATATTTTCTGGTGCAAGAAAGTCGTTTCTTGGTTCTTGGATGATATCGTTTGACTCATTTCAAAAATTATTTTTCTTGTTTTCCATTCTCCATTGATTGCATAATGATTATTGTGTATGTGTAGGTATGGCGATCTGGTACTTCTTAAGAAGTTCTTATCACGTGTATGGCAAGTGCCATCATAACTTTTCTCTCCTATGAAGAGAGAGTTGTTTGTCCGTTCAATGTATACAAAATATCAGTGATCGCGATGATTCATTAGTTTCGTAGCGGTAGCGATGTCTGCTACGAAAGGGCACAAAGTGAAATGGAAGCGACAGTCAGAGGTCAATGGACCACGAGGCTAATAAAGAAAGTTGCTAAGTGAAGTGATGGGATTTTTAAAGCCTATACCTTACCTACCTCCATTATCTAGATGGGTAAAGCAGCAAGTTTTGAATATAGCAAGAACCAAGAAGCCAGCCGAAATGTCAACGAGCAGATAGAATTAAAATATGCGTATATTGAGGCATATTTGACGCGTATTTTGACACATATTTTGACACATATTTCGATGCGGATTTTGACGTGTATTTTGATCACTAATAGAATATGCGATTTGGGGAAATTCGAACTGCAAGTGGTGAAAAAGGGGTGCGGCATTTTGTATGGAAAAATGTTTATTTTTAATTTTTTCATTCGATCGACTTCAAACTCTGTTTGTGTACTTTAAGCAAAAAAAAAACATTTTTCTCCAATTTTGGAAACAGTCCGCATCTACCACCAAAGTTCAATTCATCGGCATTTCCCTGATCCACAATACCAATGTCTTATCTACCCCGTGTTGACTAGCAGAGTTACATATGCAGTCAAAAGTTGCATTATCGAATGCGCCCTCTATGTCGATGAAAATGACCATGGCGTATTTTTTCCGGTTGAGCGCGCATTCAATGCTAGCAACTAGATTTTGAAGCGCAATCTCACAGGATTTTCCACGGTGATATGCATTTTTCATCTCAGATAGAGGGTGCATCCTCAGTGCAAACCTGCGAACGTGCATATCGACCAGTCTCTCCAAGCTTTTTAGCAAGAAGGAAGACAGACTTATAGGTCTGAAACTCTCGTAAGGGAGTAGTCATCGTTCCCAATTTTTGGAATGATAACCAGTCGAACCGTACGCCAAAGTATAGGAATATAATGCCAGTGCCATCAGACACGCCAGTGAAGATTTTCTTCATAGCTGGCAGCAACTGGTTTAGACCCTTTTGGACTAGAGCTGTGGGTACATTCCATCAGTACCAGGCGACTTGAAGCCATCAAAAGATGCTACAGCCTCATCTGTTGCCACGGCCGATGCAGTATATCAGCTATGCCGAGTTTTGCAGCTTACATCATGCTCAACCTGCACAAGCGGGCTTAGCTGTGACCCAATCGTTATTTAGTTACCCGGAAAATGAGTTTTCAGTAGAAGGCTGAAACTATCCACTCTTGTCTCAGTGTAGGTACCCTCAGATTTTCTATGTGCCTCCGGTTTGATTAATTTGCCCCTTTTGAGAACTTTAACCAACCAACTGGCTCTCACGCACACGTAGACTCTCCGCATCTTTTCACAAAAGGAGGAAGGACTTTTCGATAAACGAATTGACTTCTTTTATTCTTCTTGTTTGGATCGGAAAAGATTCAAGGTCTCCATCCAAATTTGTTTTGAGTGACCGATTTAGAAGTTTTCTGGCTTCCTTTCTATGTCGCTATATGCAGTTGTAGGTTCTACCTTATTTGACGGAGGCATTAGCGAATCATAAGCTAACGAAACGACGAAGGTTTTCCATTCTTCATTCGTTTTGCTGCTTGCAGCTGCAGCAACCAAATCACTAACCAGTAAAAACTAGACCGCCGACTTCCCGTGAACCAAATCTTGGCAACAAAATTATCAAATTTTAGTCGCTGAGAGAAAGGTTGCGGTACAATTAGACAGGCTCTCGGTCTTTTAGATTGCTTGTCACAGAGTACCTCGGTTCCCTTAAGACCTTCCAAGCCACAAATGCGTTTTTTCCGCATCCATGCTTCTTGTATAGCTGTTATATGGGATTAGCGACTTAATATTGTATGTATAGGTAGGTATTCCAACATAAATTTTGGTAAGAATTCCTCTTCGTAGCTCTTCAAAATATAACTGAAGTCATATGCAAAAATTGGGGCTCACTCTACACCCCTGTGTACAGCAAGTATATCCATATTCAACTCTCAGTTAGAAGAAATTATTACCTACAATTGCAAGCGCAGGTTAATGCCAAATACATATATCTATTCTAAAGGTGATGAAGTTCTTCAAACATTTTATGAATCTAATGCCAATAAAATGTCATTCCCAATTATAACTTTATAAGCCGCATTCTATAGATAACGATAAGACAAGTGCATACTATTGCACGGTACCAAACCATTCGATTCATCGCATTCAACAGCCCAAGTGGTGCACTGCTCGTATATATCGTATCTATTGATTTTGTATTAAAGTGAATCACCGATCCATTTGAAATTGAATGACGTTACGACTTTGAATATAATTTTGCATAGGCTGGTGTTCTTAATCACTTGAGGGCAGCGCGCGACCAGACTACATAAGGAAACCACCTCTTAGCATGCATTTTGGGTTTCATTTGCATCTGACTGCAGCAAAATTGCACGTCTCATCTATTAGCTATTTTATATGACAATATCACAGAGAGAAAGCTTTCGCAAGACGCCTCAGTGCCCTCAGTTAGTTTTAGTTAGCTCTTAGCGTTCGCCGCGAACGGTTGGTGTATTTTTATAAATACTATCGTCATGTCGATTTTTGTAACTTTGACTTCTCTTAGCATTGCGCTAGTATCTCTAGTGGTTTACTGGTTTAAGCGACGACTCTCGTACTGGAAACGCCGTGGAATTCCACACGATGATCCTCATTTTCTGGCTGGCAATATGAAAGGATTGCAACAGACACGCCACTGGCGAACTGTCATGAAAGAGTACTACGACAAATACAAGGGCACTGGGCCATTTGCCGGCTTTTTCTTCTCTCTTTTTCCAAGTGTCATGGTGCTGGATTTAGATCTGGTTAAAAATGTTCTCATTCAAGATTTCAATAACTTTACCGATCGTGGGATATTGTATAACGAAAGAGACGACCCCTTGAGTGCGCACATATTCGCCTTGGATGGCGCAAAATGGAGGAATATGCGCAAAAAGTTGTCACCAACATTTACCTCGGGCAAAATGAAATTTATGTTCCCCACCGTAGTGGCAGTTGCAGACAATCTAATAGAAACTTTGAACCACCTCATAAAAACCGATCCTATAATCGAGGTAAAGGATCTACTGGCTCGCTTTACAACTGACGTAATCGGGACGTGTGCGTTTGGCATTGAGTGCAACAGCCTTAAGGACCCGAATGCAGAATTTCGTGTCGTCGGTGAAAAGGCTTTCGTACTGCTTCGCCATAGCAAATTGATTCATGCGTTCCTCTTCAGTTTTCCGGACTTGGCTAGAAAACTAAGAATGCGGCAAATACACGATGACGTGCATAACTTCTATATGCGGGTGGTGCGAGAAACTGTGGAGAGTCGTGAGAGGAACAATATAAAGCGAAACGATTTTATGAACATGCTGATTGAAATTAAAAACTCTGCCGATGGCTTGACCATAGAGGAGGTTGCAGCACAGGCTTTTATTTTCTTCCTGGCCGGCTTTGAGACATCATCGACCACAATGGGCTTTGCGCTGTTCGAGTTGGCCGTCAATCAAGATATCCAGGATAAGTTGAGGGCTGAGGTAAATGAGCAGCTCGATAAGCATGGTGGGAAATTCACCTACGAATGCATGTCTGAAATGCATTACATGGAAAAGGTAATGAAAGGTAAGTGCTGTAGAAATATTGATCGCAACTGAATAAACATAGTTTAGTGTGTTTTTAGAAACTCTGCGCAAATACTCCGTCCTGGCTAACCTAATGCGTAGGGCGCTTAACGATTATCCAACTTCGAATCCAAAGTACACAATACCGAAGGGGACTCTCGTAATAATTCCAGCCGATGCAATTCATCGAGATCCCGAGATTTATCCTGATCCGGAGAAATTCGATCCGGAGCGCTTTAGTCCGGAAGAAACGTTAAAACGTCACCCGACCACGTGGCTGCCATTTGGCGATGGACCCCGAAATTGCATTGGACTGAGATTTGGAAAGATGCAAACCTACATTGGACTCGCGATGTTACTGAAGAACTACAAGTTCCACTATTGCGACAAGACACCAAATCCATTGGAGATTGATATACCAAAGCCTGTGCTTGCTGCAAAGGGTGGCATTTATTTGCGTGCGGAGCGCATTTAGTCTTAGTTTTAAAGAGCTTTAGAGGGGGTGTACAAAATCACGTTTTAGGGTCCATTTATAGATAGACTTAAAGAAAAGGATATAAAAAATACCTACATGTCTTAAATTTTTGAAGTTGTTTGTATCCGTGATGTATTTATATTCTGTTAAATACATGAGAAGAAAAATACGGGCACGTTTTAATGAGAACAATGTGCTGGGCCACACACGCCTTCCCATGAAAGTCATGTCGTGCAAGACAGGAAGATTTTAACATTTAGTTGAGGAAAGAAGGGAAGAATACACAGAAAAAAATTTTTCTCTTTTCTACTCACTTCAAATCGACCTATCTCGCCCGACGACTTTCATATGAAGACATGTTTAGCGGATTATCCAGGCTTCGCTGTTTATATATAGTCTTTGATCCAGCATAATATGCTTAACTTATGGGTCACTGTTTGGGCTTACCATAAGCTGACGTATGCTCTATTCGTCTCCTGTCAGTGGTATCATATAGTTTGGGCTTACCAACTCTCCTACCAAAGATGTAGATGTAGATCATATCCTATCCTTTGTTGGCCAGTTTAAATAAGGGTTGGGTATGATTTATTCTTTTCCAAAATCTCTTTTTAAAAATCCCATTTCCAAAATCCCCTGTTCCATAATCACCTGTGCTGAAATCCCTTACTTCAAAAGACCCTGAGAGAAAATCCCCACGGGACAAAATCTCCCATTCTTAGATTTGGTGTTATTAATTCTGTCTCGCGACAAAAGTGAGATACCCCTGCAACCCCCTGCTTGTAGTCTGTTTCTTTTGTAATTAAAATAGGTTAGGGGTTTCCTTGTCCAAAAAAAATTAGGTTGGGTTTGAACTCTTGCAAGTATCTATGTACTGATGAACAAAGGAATTTAGTATATAATGTAATAAAAGATCGAGAGCTCCGCTTCTAACAATATTCGTGTTTTATTCGCAATTGAATTTGTCTCTAGACAATTAGTTGACAATTAATGACATTAATGATTCTATGTTTTTGACATGTATGGATGGGTTTCTCTCCATTCAACTAAGGGTTGAAACACATAATTGATTGAAATATAATATTTATAATGATCTACAACATAGTCTCTGTACGATTTGGAAAAGGCGCGATGTTGGGTGTATGCAAATTTTATATTATGTGTATGTGTTAATTTTACTGCCAAAACTACGCGTTTAAAAACGGATAAATTCTAAGTTGTGCGAACAGGGGATTTTAACGAGGGATTTAAAACGTATGTATGTAGGTTGGGAGATTTTGGCACAGGGGATTTTGTCCCGAGAGATTTTGGAAAAACAGATAAAAAAAAGAGTGATTATGTCCAATAAGGGATTTTGGAAAAGGAGATAACGTAGGGATCCCTTTAAAAAATTGCCCGCATGTTTCTCTCAGGAGCATATTAGTCTTCTGTTGGCGCATTTAGGCTTGGTGCGAATTACCATTAGGCGATCGATCTCTGAAGAGTTGTGGCGCTTATGTCAGTTCCACATCCAAATAAATGCTGATTTTCAGCTTCTTGCCAGACAAAAACTCATTTATATCTTGAGCGCCATTTTGAGACCACAACACCAAAGGAGACAAATTGAAATCAGCCTCAGAACTAGCCTCTGGAGTTGGCGATTTTAATCGGATGCCTGAAATTGTGGCGAGAGGTCATCATCATCAAAAACAGGCTTGACAAGTTTTTGCGGAACACGCATAAAAAAAGTGAAGCACTGTTTCGCTGTAATTAGCGTCTGCGCAGCTGCTGCAGTGGAAATGATTGGGAATGCCAAGCTTTTCTGCGTGAGTTTCTTATGGCAATTGTCCTGATGTTCTATAATTACCACTAATGTAGCGACATCTGTACTTGTTTTAGCTAAGGAGGTTATTTTTCTAACTCTGTTGAAAGTTGGCGAAATATTTCTAGAAATGATTCAATTCGTCAGATTCATTGGCATGGCTGTTTTTGCAGTAGGTACCTATACCTACAGTGCAGGAATATTTCTCTAGACTTGCCCGTAGATGATACGCAATTAGCGGAGCAACCTCTAGCCAATTCATGGTCTCACTGATTCCAATTTATGTACCTATAGCCGGGGTTCCAGACGAGAGTTATCTCTAACCGATTGCTAGCCCGGGCCAGAGTCATACTCTCCCATAGCTTGGTCGTCTCGTAATACGTAGGTGAGACGAGCGCCTTAATCGTGGGCTGGCTGTCAGGTTATGGCGGGCTTTGGGGGGGAGGTTAAACAATAAACTATACAGCGACATCGATCTGGTCAAAAAATTGCCCATTAGTCGTTTAAGATGGCTAGGATATGTTGACGCAGAAAAATTGTACCCAGATGGACAAATCAGTAGCCTAGACGGAGACCTCGCCTTAAGGCCCAATGAACACGGAGCAAGCAACTCGAATAAAAACTGATCAGCGATCTGAATTGGCAATTAATTTGCTTTGAGTCATACCCTGTGTAATGGGATAACGCACATGACGCTACTGGTTGCAAACTCGTTTGTGATTCACATAAACCAGTTTGTAGCCAGTCGTCTATTGATTTGCATGTCGGGTGGAGTCAAGTCACCGCTGAGTTCGTAACTGGTATGTGACCCGAGTTGCCAACCGGTTTAGCTTTTTCTAGTTGTTCCGTGTACATTAGGCCTAAGTTAGGTGCACAAAAAGAAGGCGACCTCAACCGAATTGGAGTGCGCAACTGGTGGAGGCAGTAACGTAAGGAAAGTACCGGGCTAACTGAAGAGGCTTGTTAGTTGAGAGCTCGGTTAATCCGGAACTGTAGAGCCGATTAGGTTAGGGTTAGGTTAGGTTTGAGGGAAGTGCATAGCTTTAAAAGTGATGTGCTACCACGGGGGCCTTTTGGTCCATTGTGATCCCTACTACTAAGTCAACCATCCCGTACTTTTAACAAACCTGATTGTGTCCGTCAGTGGTACCTGCACTATGTCCTCTAGATCTCCGAAAAGTCTATCTCCCATGTATTGGAGTCGACTAGTTTGGAGGTTTGGGCATTCGCTGAGTAGGTGCGTTTGATGGTCTCCGTTTCTTCTATGTCTTAGCACCCCCTGCAGTAGTCTGGTAAGTTAATGGCCAGTCTTGTGGCCATGGTACCAATGTTACAGTGGCCTGTCAGTACACCTGTTAAGATTCGAATATCAAGTTTATTCATTTTCAGAATACACCTTGTTCTTTTTTCGTCGATTCTTGGCCAAAGGCTACGGGATATAACACAGTCGTGTCTGTTAGACCAGGTGGTGTTAATTTTTTCCCTTGATTTTTGGTCAATATTTCATTTTGCTACACTAATTGGGATGTCTATTGATGCAATGATATTTACTGCATCAAGCTCCGACCCAGTTCTTGCTAGCTCGTCTGCTTTTTAATTTCCATCACTGTCACTATATCCGGGAACCCAGCATAGAGTGACCTTGTGTTTCTCGCCTATTTGGTTTAGGGCTCTTTGACAGTTCCTGACTGTCTTTGCTTTAATAGTTGCGCTGTATAGTTATTTAATGGCCGCCTGACTGTCTACGAAGATTGTAATCTTAGAAGGTTCAATATTCCTTGTAGATCTGGTACTTACTGCCTTGTCGATGGCGACTATTTCCACTGGGAAGACACTGCATTCATCTGGGAGTTTGTACGAGTCACTTATACCTAAGGACTCGCAGAATACTCCGGCTCCTGTGCCTACTTCCATTTTTACCCGTCAGTGTAGATTTGTATTTCTTGTACGCTTGCGTGCGTGTTAGTAATCCAATCCTGTCTTTGGGGTATATAGGCAGAGTAGTTTTTGTTGAAGCTAACCAGAGCCGATTAAGTAAATAATTAGCAGTGTACCCACCTTTCTGCTTTTCTGAAACCCTACATTGAATATACACTGGGAGCTGGCCGAGCTGAAAAAATTTGGATATATTCAGACCACTCCGTCAGATTCGTACGCTTCGGTCGCACTTTACAGTAGAGCCCCTGTGGTTGCAATTACAACCCTTCTTTGAACTCTGCTATTGTAAGCTTTTACATACCAAGGGCTGTATAGTGTGTATATGTGTATCCAAAGGACCACTTTCTTTAAAGTCCCCACTTTTGCCAAAGGTCATGCTGTTTTCCCAAACTCCATATTATTATTTGTAGAATTTCAGTTGACTTTATCCACAATGACTCCTAAGTATTTGGCACTGAATAGAGACAGACCATAAAATGAACAGATGTCACCGTTTTTCACAATCACTCTTTTGAATGACGGTCATATCTAATTTTCAACCTCAAAGTACGTCTCAGCTGCATTTGGCCACTCGTCTAGGTAGTATAATAAAGTTTTTGAAAAATTTCAAAACACCCGTGTTAGGGATTAATTTTTTATAGCACTTGCGGAAATTTACTCGGAAGCTTGTCAATTGAGCGGCGTGTGCATTCTGGTCTACTGCGCCGTTCCTCGGGTGTTGTAGTATCCTAGCAACTTAGTGTAAAACGTCAATAAAATAAATAATAAAAATTAATTAAAAAATTGTGACTTGATCGACAGAGACAGCAAAGAGCAGGCGGCATAGGCTAGGATGTTACAGGTGTGGATTCGAAGATCTTAAGGGCCGGAACGTTCGCGTTCATTCGCTCTACATGACCCACCCACCTCCGTCGTTGGACCTTCACTCTTTTAGATGTCGATGTCGATGTCGATGTACTGGCCGTACAGTTAATCGTTGTATCTCTTCCTCCATGTTCACCGTCTATGGAGACGGGAGTGAAAATTGCTCGAAGAATTTTCCTCTCGAAGCAATCAAGAGTAACCTCATCCGCTTTCGATAGAGTCCATGCCTCTGCACCATAGAGAAGTAGGTACTGGGTTGAATAGGGTCTTGTAAAAAGTCACTTTAGTTGTTCGAGAAAGGGTTATCAGTTGCTTTGTTGGCTCAAACAAAACAGCGATTAGCAAGAGTTATTCTAGCAACCTTACGCATATGAGTTATTTTCAAATTACTATCAGTATAGAAAGAACTTGAACGCTTTGGGATTCTGCAGCATTTTGTTAAATTGCAAAAGATCAAACACACTCCAAAAGGACACTGTTAATAATTTTGTATAACAGAGCAACCCCAATAAAATAAAATCAGTGGCCGTACCCTACTTACGCACCCCTGCCTAATGCTAATGCATCTTTGTACCTACTTTTCAAAAACCTATTCATGTACTTTTCGTAATCCCGTTGATCCATTTGTTTGGGAAACATTTTTCTAAACATGCAAAGAGACAACATTTACATTCTATTCGCTCATTTTTTATGCGAAATATCTAAGTAGACAGTACTCTTTGGAGTAAGATACAAACAGAGTAGGTACCTATAGCTGGAGATAAGCTGATTGATGAGAACTCGTCGGTTTTGGTTGGTTTCCGAGGGTTGTTTCTGCGATAAACGAAACATACATTTAAGTAGCAAAAGATTTACTAATCGTTTGCGATTTATATTTATCTTAAGACGAATTGCTTGGATTTGCGAAACAGCATTATTACCACAAAAGTTTGGCCTTGTGCTGTGGGCTTTGGTAAAAATATTGACTAACGATATAAATGGAGTCAAACTGAGGGAATGGTATCGGTTGACAATGTCCTCCTGGTCGTGGTATGATATCAATTGTTTGGCTGAATCGAAATGCGGTATAGGCATTCAATGTGTAATTTATTAATAGATATAGATAAGAATGTGTTTTATTAAATGGGCGATTATTTGAGGCAGGCATTTTGTGTCCTTAAATTAGAAGTAATTTATCATTATAGGGTTTATTGTGTAGTGTAATAAATGGAAGCTATGTGATCGATACTACGCGGAAGGGATAATAAATGCGGGGGAGGTTTTACGCAACCCTGGATAATTTATTTCCTCAAACGATTGGCCTCGGAATATGATATTCCATAGTCGTGGGATGGAAGGTAGGGTATTGCTTAAAAATAAGGAAATAGTCAAATATCTAGAAAGCCAATGAATACAGACCAGATCCGAAGTCTTAGACAGGGTCTGGCCGAAAGCCTCACAAACAAAATTATTCTCGCATAGATTACCAAAGCTTTAAAACTGGAGTGACCCAAGGATCTATGACGTTCCGCAATTATTCTTCTTCACCTCCATATATGAATAGCCTGTTTGGGTCGACAAATAATAGTATTATTTATAGCTTTGCTGATGACGGTACTCTTGTGTCTTCCTTATTGGAAAGTGTGTCTGTGAATGCAACTAAAGCATACCAACAGTTAAAGATGCGAGCAAATTTTTTCCGGACAAAATCTTGAAATGCGGAAAAGAATACTAACCTTTTTTTTTTGAAAATGCTATAAGAAAAAACTACTGAATATTTTCTCAAATTTCTTTTTTTATTTGAAAGTACAATCCTTCCGGTTAATAATGGAAAATAGTTTCATTCAAATGGCTGCCTCGGCTGGCCATGCAGTAGCCTACATGATCGGTCCAATTTTTAAGCACATTATCGATTGTGTGCAGCTGTATTTCACCAATGGCTTCACGAATATTGTCCTTTAAAGTGTCAATTGTCTCTGGCATGTCCGCGTAACACTTATCTTTTACGGCACCCCACAAATAATAGTCCAACGGTGTCAAATCGCAGCTCCGCGGTGGCCAAACGACATCAGCTCTGCGGCTGATAATGCGATCTTCAAAAACAGGGCGCAAAACATCGAGTGTAGCTTCGGCTGTATGGCACGTAGCGCCGACCTGTTGAAACCAAATGTTGCCAATATCCTCCTCTTCAATTTTTGTGAACAAAAATTCGTTCAACATGGCCCGATAACGATCGCCATTGACTGTAACGGCCACTCCTTGTTCATTTTCGAAGAAAAATGGCCCAATTATGCCTCTGGACCAAAATCCGCACCAAACAGTTTTTTCTCGGGTGTACGCACTGTTTTTGGCTTTTCACGCTTTGGTTTATCGATAAGGATGGCAGTTTTTTTCACTTTTTTCACAAGATAACGAACATACGGAGATGACGGTGCTTCTCTTCTTCCAAAATCCGTACGCAATTTTCGCACACATTCTGCAAACCATGATTTTCAAAGTAATGTCGCAATATTTCCCAGCGTTGTTCAAGCGTATTCACAACCATATTCGTTCAGCGGAAGGATAAAACTAATTATCTGTCAAATCAGACATGAGCTAAGTGTTACCATTCGCGAAATAAGCACTAGTTGACAAAAAAAAAACGTTAGATGGCGGATCCTTCAGTTTGTATTTAATCCAGAAAAAAAAGGTATAAGCGGTTTAAATAAACGGCCAGCTCATCCGTCTCAATCTAATCTATGCACCTTCTTGAAGTCATTGTCAATTCGGGAATAACATGGCTGGACCATTTATCTAATAGCGCCAAATCAGTCAAGTTACCTATTTAGAGCAAAGCGGTACTTCAACCCGAAACAACTCTTCCTTCTCTATAAAGCAGAGGTTAGACCAGTCCCCGAATATTGCTCCCATATAGAGCTCGGCTACTAAACATCCACTTAACTTATTTGACAACATACAGAGGTGAGCGGTTCGACTACTGTGAGATCCTACGCTAACGTTAAGTTTACTACCACAGTCGAATAGAAGACTAGTTGCTGATTGCTATCCTGTGCCTATATTATTAATGGTGTCCCATAATTCAGCAAAATGATTTATATATAAAACAAATTGGCAATAAGTTGATTTTTTTTAAAATGTCGGTAGTTACAGTGATCAATCGCTCCGCACCAAACAGTCACGAGTTGTGAATGCATTTGTTTCTCATCAATTAATCGTAGGTTTTCTGAACCCAAAATGCGAACATTTTGACGATTAACAAAGCAATCAAGATGAAAATGAACTTCATCACGGAAGATGATTTTGTTCGAACAAACCTTCATTGTTCTTAAAATATTGCTCAACAATGAAAATGCGTTGATCTTTCGTATAGCGCTCCATTTTTACTAACCCCGAACTGTCAGCTGTCACATTGTTATCTTTTTTTCCGTTGGCATCACTGTAGTTAAAATGGCGCAAAATTAAAATTTTTTGTAAATTATGGAATTATGTGACACCCTTTATGTAGGAGTAGGGTTACCAGACGTCAGGATTTAGCCTGACGCGTCAGGCTTTTAAGGTCTCTGTCAGGCTCAGGCCAGGCCTCACGCTTTGTCAGGCTTTTTAATTTTTTGTTGATTTACTATTTACATCAATTCAATTTTAACGAAAAAACATTTTAAATTGTTGCTGATTGCATCAAAATATATAAAAATAACTAGATTATTTGGAATGGTTTCATTTATATTCGTTCAGTAAAAGAGACAATACTATTAACGAAATGAAAGCAGTCACATATGCGGCAATTCAATCCCCAATTTATTATATAGACAACCTACTACTACTATTTGATCTGAGGCGTTGTTGGTAACCTTACGTAAGTAACCTTTTTTTGTGGATGAAAATTTTAAAGGATATGGATTCTTTTGATTCTGTATTTGAAAGATTATCATTTATAAAAGAATTTAATATAACCATTGACATAATATACATGGACTGCTAGTGAAATGTCAGTTTCATACAAACCTGCGAGGAAAAATGAAGCAAACATAAGGAAAGAGAGTTCAACCTCTGCGCGCATTTGCTATTTTTTTACATAAAATACAGTGACATCCATTGTAGAAACATTGCAACTGCGCAAAAATAACGACTTATTCAAATTATTTCAAACGTTCTATAACAGATGGCAGTATGGCACACTCAGCACACAAACCTCGACACAAACCAAATCGCACGAATTGCTCGATGACATTTCAGGGTTTTCGTTTCTCTCCGCCTCTCCGCTTATTTTTGCTTCAACGAAAAATTGGCTGCTAGCAGTCCAGTCCAGTCCAGTAACACTAAATGATTCCTATTTGTTTCACCAATGTACCAAATTTGAAAAAAAATTGTCAATCAACAAGATATCTAGTATTTTTTTTTAATCATTGGATATGCAATATTTAAGCTTAATATTTTGAAAATTGCAAATCCTACGGAAATAAAAAAAATGTTAAGGCCGCGCTAAATAAATTATCTTCGGCTAATTTTCTGACACTTGTAAAGAGTTCACAAATTCAAATCTTAAAACAGAGATTTATCGAATGTCACGGTATTAATAATTTATTGAAACTCAGTGTTTTATTTTCTCTTGAATATACTAGCAAAAATCAAGCAAAAGAAAATGTCAAAAATCTGCATATTGGATATTTTTTTGTCTTACTCCCGGAGCAGGATAAACTGTTGACAACCAAAAATTCGTTTTCCACCGCTATAGAAAATTATTCGAAAATCATATTATTTATCCTAGTTAACACACGGCCTTAAGATCAAATAACTTATAATTTATTTATTTATTTATGAGTAGAGGTAAAAGTAAGAGCATGTGATTAAAATTTAACGGTACTGCGATGTCATATTTCAGTATTGTCAGGCACCGCAAATGCTTCCGGATTTTTTCTCATATACAGTCCTTATACATATTTTGAAGAAACTTGACGTTTTAAATCAAATATATGCAACTGTAAAATATAAAAAATGCCTTAGTTAAAAAAATTCAGTGTCAGGCTTTTTGCTCCATAATCAGGCTTTTCTCTCCTACTTGTCCGGCTTTTTGATTTTTTGTGATGGTATCCCTATGTAGGAGTATACTAGGATGGCAGCTGGTCAAAGGAACTTGACAAAATTATTCCTAGAAATGCGACGTACATAAGGAGCACAAGGAAGAAGTTCATCGACCTTAATCACAGATCTCTGAGTGAGACCATCGGACACCTAAGAGGAAGAAAGTGGAAATTCTTAAAATTTCTAAATTCAGAATAGGACACTGATGAAGACAGGTTTATTGCTTTAAGAAGATCGGAAACCAGTCCAACTGTAGAGAACGTAACTTTTGCGATCCGTTAATGGCACATCTGCCAGAATGGATGAAGTCAGGCAGAAGAAGGCAGAAAAAAAAGCAGTCTGCTACGAAATACCGGGTGAAATGTACAGCTAGGTTCCAGAAATCGAGTGAAATCGAAATTGCAAATCGAGTGAATTCGTTTTCAGTGTTCTGCATTTCGAGCGATTCGGAAACTCCGAAATTTTTTCGAAATCACAATTTCATTTTGTCTCAATTCCGAAAATTTTGAAATCGAAATCGAATACAGTGAAATGTAGAACACAAAAATTCATTTTCGATTTCATTTCGAGTGAAAGTGAAATGTGGAACCTAGCAGGTAAACCCATTTTTAAAAATGAGAATTCAAGGTATTGCTTCAATTAAAGAGCGAAGTGATATACCCCGAAAATGTCTTAGCTAAAGCATTGAAATCGTATTGTCGAGCTGTACGCGAAAGAAGATTAGGTGATATGCACTGAGCTAAACAGTGCGACTTTCGAACGCGCAAAAGCATAACCGACAAGCCGTACTTATTATGGAATTGACTGAGGGTCGTTTGATATCTTTATAAAAAAAACTAGCATTTATTCGCGGCTTTGCAGTCTATAGGACGAACAAAAAGGTTCTGTTTCCCGCCGGAGCCGCTAATGACTCGGGCCGCAAGCAAAATGTCCAAAAACAGCGAAGACGGTTTTATAATACTAGAGTACACAAATCGAGTTTGAAGTCAGTCGGATGAAAAATACTAATTTTATCATACTATAACTTTGCCCCTTCCTTTTCTTCCTTTTGGAGTTTTTATCGTTTGGGCTGGGCGTTGATCACCAATCAGTCAGGGGTTGAATCCGTTGAAATCCGTACCTTACGCCGTGAGCGTTATAGACATTTTGGTACATTTTTGATTACTTATCTATATGTATCTATAGGACGTTGCAACGGAGCGAAATCGTATTATTGCACTTCGCATATCTCCAACTCGGCTTACAACACGCGCGTGGAATGAAATCCAAGGCATAAGATATAGGCACCATCTTGGTAGGCTCATGATGAAGTGGTTGAAACAAGTTCAACATCAGTCGTCTTCCTCTACTAGTTTGGGGTTTGGCTCCGATTATCTAGAGTCGGTGGCGGAATATCGAGAGTTATGAAGCGTCCACTTTAGTTAGTATCCCAATCCCGTCATCCTTATAATGGATAGATGGATGGATGGATGGATGGATGGATTCACAACGATCGCCGGCTTTCAATTCAAACCGGTTTCAACACGTTAATTGAACTTTCGGGTTTATTGATAAATTTTCAAATTTACGATTGCGCAATGAAAACACAACGTTTGGATTTCATGTATGTATATCTATAGCCACTCACATTTAAGAGTCGTACAATTATTCTAAAAATAGGTAATTCATTCTGCTGTCTGGTCATTTAATTTATTGTTTGTAGACTCTCATAATACATCATTTTTTTTTTTTAACACGATGCCCATTATTTAATAGAGATACAAACCCACTTGAGTTGTTTATGCTTGCTTTTACTGATAACATTTTTGTTTATCTATAAAAAAAAAACGGTTTTTAAAGTACTCCTACTTTAAATAGGTAGGTTGAACTAATATTATTAATATTATTATTTTTATTACTAACTAGTAGTAATAAACACTGATTTCTTTTTAAGAGGTTTCATTGAACTTGGGATTATTTTTGAGATTTTCCAGAAATTATCAAATCTGTTTGGTCAAATACAGTTTGTGAATATTTAAAGTGAACTATTTTCCAAATAATGTACTTTCTTGTGTTGTTTGGTTAAGTGGCAAGCTCAAACACAATCAAAATAAAACTCCTTCAAATTTTTATAGCGACGTTTCGTTTATTATTTATAAACTTTATCAAGCCTCAATTTACAGAGTTCTTAACATAACAGGGTAAATAAATAACTTAAAGAACAAATATCTGGACATTTTTCTTACACCGCCAATACAAAATGTACTTTCTATCAAATTGAGCCATTTACTGCAGTGCAATTAGTCATTTATTACATTACATTGTCTTTGGATTAATAAGATCGCTTTCTTATTGTTTTTTAAATCGCGTTCCTGCAACCATATAACAGTCTTCAAATGAATGATTCCAACTGCATTTAGAGAAAAAGTTTTGCTTTCTTTTCAAGTTAGCCTCTAAGGCCTGAAACACACATGCGATTTCAATCGTGCGACTTTTGAGTCGCAAAAAATGAAGCACACACATTTCAATAGGAATGCGCGCACATAAAATCCAAAATTATGTGCGCGCATTCACATTGAAATGCGCGTGTTTCATTTTTTGCGACTAAACAGTCGCGCGATTGAAATCGCATGTGTGTTTCAGACCTAAAGGCTGAAAACACACCGGATAAAGCAAAACGTTTTTGATTCTTAAATCAAGAAAACGTTTTTTATTTGAACACACACCGAGCGAAACAGAATGTAACAAAACAAAACGTTTTGTTTTCTTGTTTCGTTTGGTGTGCGTTGAAATAAAACAAAACGGAATTTCCGATGCTTTTAGTGCTTTTTCAGTTGCTATTTCTTTCCACAGCTTATCAATAGTAAGTTTATTGCCATGTTCCTTATCCTTATAATTATAGATAGGGCTTCTTGCCTCAATTAAAAAAATCAATTTTTCTCCATCTACGTCCATATTTGTTAAAATTTGCGCACGGAGTAAACATAGAAGCAAATAAAGGTGAAAAGTGCAACGAAAGAAGAAAATAAAAACAACGGATTTTAAATTTTGTTTCGCAAAAACAACAGGTCAGCTATCGGCAACGAAACATGTTTTTCTGATTTGCTTTGGTTTTTATGTTTCGTTTCATTTGGTGTGTGTTGCGCCATAAGAAAGTATGCAATTATCAACAACGACGCTGATTCGAAACAGTTTTGTTGTATTCGGTGTGTGTTGCTCGTATGCAATGGCATGCATTTTCGACAACCACAACCGAAACGCTTCAAAACAAAAACGTGTGTTTTGTTTCGTTTGATTTGGTGTGTTTTGTCTCATAAGAAACCATGTTCTCTTGTTTCACGAAACAAAAAAACACGTTTTGCTTTATCCGGTGTGTTTTCAGCCAAAGGTGTCTGTCCATTTGAGAGTAAAAAGGTTGCGAGCAGCTCTCAAGCAGCTCTCGAGAGCAAACTCGCAAGTGGACCTGGACATAGTGTTGAGAGTAGTTCGCGGAAAGTTAACTTTTTACTCTCGCGATTCGAGTTTTTTGAAAGTCTCTCGCAAGTGGACACATGTTCTGGGTACAATCGGAGAATAGCTAGCAAAATTCCAACATGGTTCGTATTTTGAGAGCAGCTGTCGAGAGTGGACATGGCATTGAGCGCCGGATTTAGATTTTTTTGGGCCTAGGTCTTTACAATTAAAGGTGTCCTATTCTCTATTTCTTTTTAAGTTATACCTGGTAGACATTGTCTAACGACAATGAGAATACTTTGCAAGCGCATGAAATGATGCCTTTCCACATTTTCCAAAAAGAGGAAATCCTGTAACGGTGACGAATTTGTTGTGCAAGTTTTGTCAATTAGGATTTAAAAAACGTTTTAGATTGAGTATACGTTTGAAACTCTCGTTTAGTTCGACAACACTCTGACTTGAGTCTATGATTTCCTATTGATCGCGATTGATCACGTCAACTGTGTAAACTGTTATGGAGGGGTTGCCGACAAATCTATTATTTCTCGGCTTAATACTAGTAGGGGGCTTTATTTCAGTTACAAGTAATACAATCAGGGACGTAGCGAGGGTTTGAGCAATGGGGGGGGGGGGGGGAGGGGTGCGTGACAGTTATTCAAATGCCGACTTATTTCAGGAACTTGCCGACTGTATAGAAATCGTGAAAATCGGCCCACCGTCTATCGAGTTATATCTAACGTCAACGAATTTCACCCCATAGAAGATGTTTTTTGTATGGGAGGTCCCACGCCCCTTTGTCCAATTTTAACCAACACAGCAAATATTCCGGGCCAATACCTAAGGTCACCTGTAAATTTGAGCTCAATCGATTCGGTGGTCGTCGGGATATAAAATTTTGATTGTTTTTATTAATATGGGATTCGCCATACAGGAATACACCTGGGCCAATACCTAAAGCACCATTCGCATGAGAGCGACCAACTATCTACAAACGAACGAATATTCGCAAGTTTTGACAGTCCGGTCACATGAACACTTTTCTAGGTCGCGGCAGTTCGCGAATTTCAGCCATCAGCTGTATTAAGAAAACAAGTTTATAAACAGTTTAAATACGGAATTTCGTTTTCAAAACTTTTTGCCACGAACGAAAACACCCTTGCCGCGAATTGTTAAAGTTCGCAATCCACCAATCCATCAATAAGCCGAGTTCCACAAACTAGCAAATAACATATTCCTTCGTATTCCTTCAGTCGGCAAATTCACCGATGCCGACCGTCCTTTTTAAAATCGAATCGAAACTAGCTAAATTTTAAGGAGTTCATGTGGAGCCTTTGAAAATGCCGACTTGTAGGTTTAAATTTTTTACAAATTTAAAACCTATACCTAATGGAAATCCAAACCTAAGGCCTAATTTTTGAAAATTGCTCGTTGATTTGCTGACTCTTGAAAAGCGTGGGGGGTGCGACACCAACCCACGCCCCCCTCGCTACGCCCCTGAATACAATCCCGCCTGGTAGATGACAAAGATTGTAAACACTATTTCAGTATCGTTTAGAATTTAAATGAATGGATGTGCCAACTAAGCACAATAATGCATACCTATCCTCTCCAAACTGAAAAGATTAAAAAATATTTTACAAGAATAATACAAATATTTCGTAAGCCAAACCACCAAATCGACTAAGCATGACAGTTCAATTATTTTAATCAATTATTTCTGCAAATATCGATAACGAAAGTATGTATTTCCAATACGTACCGTCATTTTAAAAAAACAAGAAAAAGTAAGTAGATACCTCTCTCCACCTACTAGTGAAAAGCCACATTTGAATGTACGGCGTGTCATTGTTGAAGTCGCTACAGAAATATACGTAAGTCTATATAATAAAAGCTTTATGTCAACTGCATTCAATAATTATTATTATCAGTAGGTATTTTAATTGCTGTATAATTGTTGTAGATTAACTTAGATTCGTTTTTTTTTTTGCTGGCGAGGGAAAGGCGTGAGTGAATCACTCAGGTCAATACTGCTACTACCCCATTTCTAGTCAGTTGACGGAAGAAGTTGCTTCTTATCCTTTGTAACCCTATCTAAGGTATATACAATGCTGTAATGAATAAATTTTTTTCTGAGGATTTAGCGAAGTTCATTGTGCTGTCTGTTGATTTAATTGAAAGCTCGTCTAGGTCGTACCTCAAAAGAAAAGTTTTTCCTGGTGTATTGGATACTTGGGCAGTGATATAGGAAGTGGATTTTTGTCTTCAAGAACTTCCTCATTAACGCAGCCTCTACAAAGCCCTTCTCCCGTCAGGCGCATTATTCTCACGTTCATCTCTATCCTTCCGTATGAGACTCTCGGTCCTGGTTTCATCGAAGAACATCCATACTGCGTGCAAGGCGGTATAAGAAAAGAATCGACTTGTTTCAATACAGCTGGTTGAACCTTGTCTTGGCAAATGGTCTGCTTTCTCATTGCCTGAAACCCTTCATGTCCAATGACTCAACAGAACTATATCTTGTGCTGTGTTTCAATAACCTTGAACGTTTCGTTTCAGCATTTCAAAAGCTTCGATTCGATTTTTGGTGCAGTTTTCCCTTTTATGTCTGTCTGGTCTATCGATAAAGAATGTTATAACAATAAGACAATGTTGTTCAAGTTATTTGACAAAAAGGCTGGTAAAACGCATCCAAAAAATAATTGACGAAAAATCGCTAGTAGAAATAAGCACTCTACCATTGATCAGGTGCTACAATCACAGAAAAAATCGAAAAAAAAAAAACATTTGAAGAGAAAAAAACGTGCTCTACAATATTTCTTGATATACCTAGCACAAGCTTTCGATAAAGTCTAGCACAAAGGTCTGATGTACACACTACAAAGGCAACTGCAAAAGCAAAAGCAGTATTCGACAATTCTGCAGTTATATATATCAGATCGATTCTTCAGAATTAAACAAGAGCCAGAGTACTCAACATTAAGAGAATTTAAAGCTGGTTGTACCACAAGGCAGCGTGCTAAGTCCAGTTTTATACTTCCTATTCACTAGCGATTTGCCTGGAAAGTGGGGAAATCTCTATAACTACTTTTGCAGATGACACAACTGTCCTTGCTGTGGGAGCAACTGGCAAAGAAGCGACAAAAAAGATTCAAAGGACAATAGACAATAATCTGAGATTGGACAAAAAATGAAAGATTAGATTAAATGACCCTAAGTCAGTGCATATTAATTTTATGTATCAAAGCTTCCCGAACACTGCCAAATATCTAGGCATGACTCTAGACGCTAAACTGCGTTGGAAATCGCATGTAAAGAAAAAAATGAGATAAGTTTAACATGCGATACAGTAAAACGGGCTCCAATTGTGGGCATACACAGCACATACCAAACACATTTCCAAAAAATTTAATATTTCCAAAATCAAGTACCTATACTAAGGAACATAGTTAATGCACCTTGGTACAAACACAACGCTGATCTACATAGCAATCCAAACATTGAAATGGTTGAGAAAAAGTTAAAAAAGTTACCCAAAGGCACAGAAGTATATAGTGACCAAATTTTTCAACTCAGATTTTGGATCTTCAAAGATTTTTGTAACACATTGTCGCTGTTTAAGAAAACCGGCATAACTCAAGAAACACGATTTTTCGGAAGAGCTGTTTAAAGTTTTTGAGTCATAAAATTTTACACAAATCTAATTTTTTTTAAACGTTTAAAATTTTTTTTTCGGAAATGTGTATTTGATTTGCATAGTTCCATATTTTATCTAATAAAAATAAGAAGGATAAAAAAAATAAATAATGTTAAGTATAACATTTTTAAGTATTTTCTAGCGACTTCCAAGTTAAGTCACTTTTCTCGAAAAAATGCATGATATTAAGATAACCTTTTTACCATTTTGAAGTTAGTTCATCATGGATGTTGAAAAAATAAATACGTTAAAATATTATTGCTGTTAGGGAATGAAAATGATTACAAAATTTGTTCTTTAAAAAAAGGTATTGCAAGTTTAATATTTTATGAAAAATATTTTACTTACCTATAATATTCACAATAGCTAAGCCGATTTTTTTAAGAATAGTGAGAAAGTATTTTTAAGAAAAATGACATAAATCATGAAAATGTCACTTCAAAAAAGTGTTTTTTAAGAAAAGTGGCACAATTCGTTTTAATACGTAGGAAAAGGTGTGGAACAGTACTTACTGTATAAAAGTTGGCAAAACAACAAATAGCCGGTTTTTTTCAATAAACTTTTGTTTACTTTTTTGCGCTCAACACAAATTATGTCGCTTTTCCACATAAACAATAAACATACACAGAAATGAGGTAAAGTAAAAATTGGCACATTATCCATCTGGCGGTATTCTTATGCACTATAGTTATGCCGGTTTTACAGAAAGAAACATTTTTTTTTTTTTGGCTTGTGGTATACTTACTTAACTTAAAAATCGAGTTTTTTGAGTTACCTATGCCAGTTTTCTTAAACGAAATTCTATCAATTTTTCTTCTCTAAAGGACGTTTCACATGAGAGCGACAAACGAAGGAATATTCGCGAGTTTTGACAGTCCGTTCACATAAGCACTTTTCATGGTCGCATCAGTTCGCGAATTTCAGCCATCATTTTCTACCACCAATTTCTAATTTCAGGTTAAGTTCGAACGAATGTTTTATTCGCTAGTTTGTGGGACGCGGTTTAATTATGTGGATTGTGAATAAACTTTGGCAATTCACGCTGAGGGTGTTTTCTTCGCGACAAGAAGTTTGGAATTCCAAATTTTGCTCCTTAAACAGTTTTTAAGCTTAATACATTTTGAAAGAAATTATCATAATCTTGGAATAGTAAAATTTACAATTTTCGCTTGATAAATGCATCAGAAGTGGTTTGTTCGTATTTCATATATTCGTTAATTCGCTCTCATGTGAATGCTCCTTAACAGGCTATATATCAAAATGAGGGTATATTTTCACAATGATAATATTTTCTATGTCAACCCGAAGCAAATTAGTATTAGTTTGAATTGAACCGCATTGTGAATAATATCAATGTGTGACGAGCAAACTACACCAATTATAGATTGCTTAAGTTCTCTATTTAGTCGACTAAAAATACTGTTGCTTCCCCTTCGTGATAAGCCGCCAAAGTTCTTAAAATTTGCAAAATGGATTCACTTATCATTTCGGACGTTTTTATATTTATAATTTTGCGGGACATTGCGGAACAAATCTGTAAATGAGGGACATTTTGCCGGCAATGGTCACTATACAGAAGTAGACTTCTTAGCCTCGTTAACTTTAGAAATAACACAACTTTTAAACACTGACTAATCAGGAGATTAAGGCGGGTAAAACCTCTTTATACATAAGAGTTAGCTAAGACCATAAAACTGGGTAATATTTTCAATCAAAAAAGTATAGAAACCCTACAAACGGTTAAAGTCCCTCACTATTGCAGAAGCAATGTCTTTCGATGATTTTTCCTTCCAGCGAACCTCCAAACACAAAAAAAAATAAATACCTTTCCCTATAGTATTGCCCTTACCGCAGGACTCACGGACTGCTATTGTCAACGCTTAGAAGATGCTTCCATGATCCAATACCAATACGGATATTTTCGGGGAAGATGCTTAGACCTACCCCGGTCAACATCTTCCCTGCTTGTATAGGGGATTGAGGAAGATATTTTAAATTCTAAGTACAGCCTGATGCACTCCGTGATTTGTATACATGACCAAAACTAGAGGATCATCGAATGACCCCGAACTACAATACTTATTCTAAGTTCTCGCTCACGGCCGCATCCAAAAGTGCACATTTTAGGAACACTGGGCGAGTGAGGACTTACACCTGATCCGATTTTATACAAGTTATCTAAAGTTCAGCCAGCTGATGTTTAACCTATCAAAAATCCCTACTGGCAATTAACGTTTTAATGCAAAATTGACCACCACCTTCACTACCACGTCGAGATCATTCGATGATAAAAAATAGAGGCTCCACTTGAGGGTGCCAACAGAACTATGTACTTAAAAAACAGCAACTCCACCCCAACAATGATAACAATGATTGCAGTAGTATATTGCAAGGCCCCCACGACATTACTTAATCTAATTTGAAAAAGCGCGAGGCAGACGACAAACAATTGAACCTCAAGATAAAAATAGCTCAACATCTACACATGCGTCAACTTCCGCAATCAGCCTGACCATAATATGAAAGTTTCATTGCTCTCAATTAGTCGATCTAAGGTATCATCGCGGACGGTCTATCTCCATGTCGGTCTTGGTTTTGATTTGCATCATTATTGCACTGTATTATCGCTGCTAGTTTACAAAATTAGGTGACATCTTTCGTGAGCTGATTGTTTGGCAAAATAGAAAATGTTTGTATAAGCTCCAATAAAAAAGCTCCTTGTGAAAATAGTTTTCGAAAAGATGGAGCTCTTAGCCAGGCCAAGAGAGGCAAGAACTGTGTGCATATAACTACTTATACACTATACAGACATCGTCCAGGAAGCCATCCATATTCCAGAGGTTTCCCTGCAGCCTATGGAAATGCTGACAAACTGTCTAAAAAATATTGACCGAAAACCATATATTTTTCGCACTACAAACATACTAGAAATTTAAGTTCAGAAATTAAACACGTGTTAACCAATGGCATGGACGACGAACCCGATAGATTGTTAACCATATCTTTATCGCAAGATACGCACTGGCGTACCTACCTACAATCGTGTGGCTCTCTTAGATGATTAGTTAATTTCCAACTTCGGCTATAGACGGGTCGGTTATTATGTCTCTATCCGCGATTTTAGTTTATATTGTAATAGCGCTTGCCTCCGTGCTGGTGTACCTCTACAAGCAACATCTATTATACTTCAAACGCCGTGGCATTCCATACAGTGAGCCCCACTTTATCGCTGGTAATATCAAAGAATTCCGTAGGACCAAAAGCTTTCAGACGATTTTGCAGGAATACTACAGCAAACACAAGGGCGTCGGACCATTTGCTGGATTTTTCTTCTCGTTCAAACCTGCCGTGGTAATCCTTGACCTAGATTTGGTCAAAAATGTTCTCATAAAAGACTTCAATAAGTTCACTGATCGCGGCCTATTCTATAACGAAATAGACGATCCACTAACAGGACATCTTTTCGGATTGGATGGAGCGAAATGGAAGGCAATTCGCAATAAGGTGTCTCCGACATTTACCTCGGGCAAGATGAAGTTTATGTTCCCTACGGTCATTTCAGTGGGCGATCAGTTACTAAATAAATTTGATGAGCTCACGCAAAAGGACCCGATTATTGAGATGAAGGATATTTTAGCTCGCTTCACAGTTGACGTAATCGGCAAGTGTGCCTTTGGCCTGGACTGTAATAGCCTGAAAAATCCGCATGCAGAATTTCGTGAAATGGGAAAAAAAGCTTTCACGGAGCCTCGCCACGGTAGATTTGTCGATAGACTCATCTTTAGCTTTCCGCAATTGGCGCGAAAACTGCGAATGCGACAAATTCACGAGGACGTTCATCAGTTCTATATGAATGTGGTGCGAGAAACCGTGGAATACCGCGAGAAGAACAATGTGAAGCAAAACGATTTCATGAACTTACTGATCGAAACTAAGAACTCTCCCGAAGGGATGACCATTGAGGAGGTGGCAGCACAGGCTTTTATATTCTTTTTGGCCGGTTTCGAGACATCTTCGTCCACAATGGGCTTTGCATTCTTCGAGCTGGCTGTGAATCAAGATATCCAGGACAAGTTGAGGGCCGAAATAAATGAAAAACTTGACCAGCATGGGGGCAAGTTCACATACGAATGCATGTCTGAAATGGAATACATGGAAAAGGTGGTTAAAGGTGAGTTTTTAGTCAATCACTCATTGAATTTGTTGTAACGTTGGATTTTGGTTTTCAGAAACCCTCCGCAAATACTCCATTGTGGTGAATCTTTTCCGCAAAGCACTCAATAACTATCCAACCTCCGATCCGAAGTATACAATTCCGAAGGGTATTATGGTCATGATTCCGTCCGATGCTATACATCGTGACCCCGAGATTTACCCCGATCCAGAAAGGTTTGATCCAGAGCGATTCAGTCCGGAAGAGGTACAGAAACGTCACCCTATGGCGTGGCTGCCATTTGGCGAAGGCCCAAGAAATTGCGTGGGCTTGCGGTTTGGAAAGATGCAGACATATGTCGGACTTGCAATGCTACTGAAGAAGTACAGGTTTTACTATTGTGATAAGACACCGAACCCCTTGGAGGTTGATATCAACAGTTTCTTGTTGTCCTCTAAGGGGGGCACTTATTTGCGAGTTGAGCGAATATAAGTTATTTTTGTAGTAGCTAAAAATAAAAAAAATACTTTTGCATTAATAGAAATACGGCCATCTTCCTTTCTGTACAAGATTTGAAGAAACGAAAAATCGCGGAAATTTATAATACCTCAACCACTTTCAGATACTTTCGAGATGGAGCATATTTTTGATTCTTATGGATTTGAGTGAGGTAACTGGTAAAAAATAGAAAAATGAACCACCAAGAACTGTGAATGCTATCAAACAGTTTAAAAATAGAGTTCCCCAATAAATACGACTTAGGTACCCATTACCCAAGCAGATAACCATCACGTGTCATCCTCACTCCCAGAGTATTCGATTTTCCAGGGCTTGAGCAAAAAAATTTCTATCTTACTGTTTTTCGAAGGACTACAATAGACTGAAAAAATTTCGCTTCAGTTAAGTGATTGGTTGGTTGTTGGATTTTTGACACATTTTTTCGTACAATTTTTGGCGAAACTGAAACTAACATCATTTGCTTAGGATGAACGTCGTACTTTTTTTTCCGTAAGTTCTCGACAGATCCGCCAAAAATAATACATAAGTTGAAAGATAACCAAACATAGATTTGCACAATATAATTTTTCTTAGTTAGTTTCTGATGAAAATGTATTTTTTGTTATGAGAGGTGTCACGCCTTTTTGTCCAATCCCGCCAGGTTTTGTAAAATGCTTCAATCAGGCAATTTAGTGATTTAAATAACTTTGTTGTATGAGTGCTGCTAGGACCCGTTTTCCAATACCATTCACATTGTATATGTTTGTACAATGCACATCAATGTCTACAATTTTACAACTTGAGCTCCCATTGGTGTCGAAAAATGGCATTTAAAATGTAATTTTTTTTACTGGAGGTACCTACTACGCCCCTTTGTTCAATTTTGATTGAACTTTCAGAGAAACATCTTTGAGCTTGTTTGGGATTAATCTATACAGTCGTCGGCATAATTATTTACACAAAAGTAAAGTTAATTCTACTCATAAATTTGAACTTACTTCATGCAAATTTTGGCATCAATGGAAAGGTCATTTAATATTCCGTTTGAATGATATAAAACTTCCTTAACCCATTACCCATTGAAAATTTAAAAAACTTTTGTAAATGTCTACTGTTTTGACTTTTTTCCTCGGTCTAAAAAAAATGTTTTGATGCAAAAAGTTTCTTTAAACAATTCTAATAGTGACCGCAAATTTTTTTTTCAAAAATCTCTTCGCTAATATTTTTTATGATTTTAGCGACGAGAATTTTGAAAAAAACTTGTTTGCAGTCACTATTAGAATTGTTCGAAGAAACTTTTTGCATCAAAACATTTTTTTTTAGACCGAGGAAAAAAGTCAAAAAAGTTGACTTTTACAAAAGTTCTAAATTTTCAATGGGTACTTAATGGGTTCAGTGTTGTCAGGTTTTAAAAACCGGAATCGCCAAAAGTAAAATATAAAACGCCAAGAAATCGCCAAATTTCAAAAGTTTCCACTCTCCAAATTCAAAAACCATAAAAATCAAATGAATTAGTGCAACTCGTAATTTTTACGTAAAAAAAAACTTAATGCAAATTCCCCAAGCTCCTGAAACTCTGGCTGTCCTATTGTCATTTTGTACATCTTGTTCCAAAACTTCAAAACGTCTTCTTCGGGAACTTTCTAGATAGATGAAATTCATTTTGATTTGATTCATTTGACTAATTGACAGAAATTAATTTTTCCCACTGAGCCTCAGTGTAGCTTTTGTAAGCTTTTGGGTGGATTCAAGCTTACAATCAGACTTTTAAAACAAGGTCGCAGTTGGCTTAAGCAAACGCCTGTCTAAAAATATCCCAAAGAAACAAACGGTGTTTTGCAGTCAGACAATCTTTTGACATTTTTCTTAGTAAAACAAGAATTAAATCGTTTACTTGCTGCTTAACTTCATTCACTGTTTCCTATCGCGATTCTTTCAAAATCTGACCCTAAAGCAATATCTTTCCAAGCTTTAAAGTTGTCTTCATTCGTTACTAATTTTAATATTTCGTCACAGTCATCACAGATGTAAGGTTTTTATAAAAAAAAATATGAGGATTTTGGTTAAAAAAATTTAAATCGCCAAAGTCTAAGGCTACGGACAGAATGCATGCGAAAAGCTAAGCGAAAGCTAAAGCTAAGGTTTGACAGGTCAAAGCTAATAAACTGCGCCCATACATTTTAATCGCACTGGCCATAGTAGATTCGATGCTAAGATACATGCTGAGCGAAACTTGGCGCTAAAAGCGAATAAACTCTTCTGCTCAGTTTTTTAACAAGAAATTCAAGCTAAAACGCAGCTGTCAATAGATTTAGGTATATAAATCGAATACTTTTAATGAAATTCAAACGTATTCAGCAATTTGTGTCAGGATGTCTTCCGATGTCTTCGTAAATCTTTGTAAGGATGATAAAATTCGTCATTTTTATTAGGTGATTTTTTAATCTTTTGAACGGACTGTCCTTTTCCAACAATGAATGGCTGAAAAATAAATTATTTAATGGAAAGTCCTCTTCTTCTGACCATTTCCATTTCCATAATTCAAGGATTTTGTTTATTTTGATGGACTTCCGAAGCGGTAATGTTCGCGTTCATTATGGACACCATTCGGCTTGCGTATAGCTTAGAATCTTTAGCTTTAGCTTTCGCTTAGCTTCTCGCATTCACTCTGTCCGTAGCCTAAAAATATCACCTTTTTTTGGGTGCGACCCCAAACCGATTTTCGTGTCGCCAAATTAAATTTCAAATCGCCTGTTTGGCGATAAATCGCCACATCTGACAACCCTGAATGGGTTAAGGAAAGCTTTGCATCATTCAAAAGGAATTTAAATGACCTTTCCATTGATGCCAAAATTTACATGAAGTAAGTTCAATAATTATGCCGACGACTGTATATATAAAAATGGTGCCAAAAATGTATAGTAATTGGGCCTCCGCACACGAGATTAATTCTGCCGGCAGAAAACCGTTTTTATACCATACTTCGAGCGCACACGGGATGATTTCTGCCGGCAAAAAAATTATATATATGAACCCCTTTTCATTGTGTAGTATTATTTTCACAATTGAAATACTTTGAAAGTTGTGTATGTACATATTAGTTTTATGCCTTGTTCAACCGCTCAAACTCGGCAAAACATTTTATTCCGTTTGTTTTCCCTCACTTCAGTCCCCTCGCCTACTAAATCGGTTTTATGCCGGCAGAATTAGTCTCGTGTGCGGAGGCCCATTCATCAATTGAGAACGGCTGGACCGACTTGGCTCAATTTTTTTTTCAGTTGTTCGTAATTGCCAGGAGAAGATTTATCACTTGGCAATTGCCAAATTCCCGTTAATGTTTCGACTGGATTGGTATCGTTTCCGGCACATTTTTACGAGTTCGCTCACATCGTCGAAGAAAGAACTCATCATCAAAGTGTTCCCCGGCATTGCACAAAATTATAAAAATTTCTATGGGATTAGGTAGTAAACGGGCAATACTAGTAGCGCAGAAAATCACCACAAGAAGAATAAGGACGTCGATAGCTTGAATTTCATTATTCAAAGTCAAATCGCTGGAGAACTGCATTCGTAAAAACTACAAATCCGTTGAGAGCGTGACCAACGAGGATGAAGAGACCAACTATCCGACGGAATTTTTAAACTCGCTTGATATGCCAGGAACTCCACTGCATAATTTACAGCTGAAGGTGGGATCGATCATAATCATGTTGCGGAATCTGAATCATCCGAAATTGTGCAACGGTACGCGGTTGTCCGTCAAGAAACAGATGAGCAATGTGATTCAAGCGACGATCATTATGGGCAAATTCAAAGGAGAGGAAGTCCTTATCCCACGAATTCCGATTATTCCCACTGATCTTCCATTCCATTTCAAGCCGATTCAGCTCCCCGTTCGATTAGCTTTTGCGATGACAATCAATAAATCCCAAGGCCAATCGTTGGAAGTATGTGGGATTAGTCTTGAATTTCCCTGTTTTTCGCACGGTCAGTTGTACGTTGCCCGTTCGCGTGTTGGCAAAACCGTCTTCGTTGTTCGTTTTTGCGCCGGAAAACAAATCGATTTCGATTCAAATAAATCACATTGAAATTTGAACTACATGTCTGTGTTTTATTATTACTCTGGAGTTTATCTGAAGGCGTTAAATTAAATTAAATTGTGGCGAGACGAAGTTCGCCGGGTTCGCTAGTATCTATATATATATATATATATATAAAAGTTGTATTGTGTTTGTCGCCAATGTTCTCTGTAATGCGTGAACCGATTTTGATTCTGGAAATTTCCCATGAAAGGTGACGTTGATACCATGGTTTATAAGTTCATACGGTCTTTGTAGGTGTATTGGTCCATGAGTTATAGGGGCGTGGCAGCTCCCATAAAAAAAATGCATTCAAAATCTTATTCCTCGAAAACCACTGAATCGATTGAATTCAAATTTACATACAATCTTAGGTATTGGCCCAGGAGTATTCCTGTGAAGATTGGTCAACATTGGACAAAGGGGCGTGGCACCTCCCATACAAAAAAAAACATTCAAAATCTAACATCTCGAAAACCACTGAATCGATTGAGTTCAAATTCACGTACAATCTTAGGTATTGGCCCAACAGTATTCCTGTGAAGATTGGTTAAAATTGGACCTAGGGGCGTGGCACTGCCTATAAAAAAACAACATTCAAAATGTAATATTTCGAAAACCACCGAATCGATTGTGTTCCTGTGAAGATTGGTTAAAAATAGATATAGGGGTGAGGAGGCGTTATTCTTCGACAGTCATGGGAGCTACAGTTTCGCAAATTTTTAACATTGATGCGCATTATCCTGATAGACAAGAATATTATGTAGGCAATACGAATCCTAAAAAACCAAGTGTTGTGAATACAGCAGGGCATTACAATAGAAACTGTTTACCATTGATTTAAATGAATTTGAAATTGATTTTTATATTTTCATATTTTGCACTACGAAGTGTGCAGGGGGTTCGCTAGTATATATATAAAGATGTTTGGGAATCTTTTATTGAAACTTAAATCATCCCACAAGTTCTTAGTTTAAGAAGGTTCAATATGAAAAAAAAAAATTAGTAGTTTTACTGGTCAAGTTTTAAAATTTTAATATATTGTAAAGGGTGGTTAAATTTTAAGGGCCAATGTTGAATGTGAACCACACCTAAACGTCAAGTTTTTTTCTGCATTTCATTTGACATTTCTCAATTTCAGACTAACTCAATTTGAACCATGGAAAGATACACAATCGAGCAACGCGTTAAAGTTATTCAGGCTTATTATGAAAATGGGCGTTCAAAACAAAATGCATTCGTGATTATTTCGGTCAATTTAGTCGTCTAAATGTGCGTACAATCGGAAAAATCGTGCAAAAATTTGAGCAAACCGGGTCTGTAGGAGATGTGAAAACACCACTGCATGCTCGTAAAGCTTGTACTGCAGAAAATGTTGCTGCTGTTCGCGATAGTGTGGCTGAAGAGCCGTTCACCGCAACTGGTCGTGGTGTTCGCTATCGTGAAATGATAAGGAACTTTTTATGGCCCGAATTGTAAGATATGGATGTGGACGATATGTGGTTTCAACAGGACGGTGCCACTTGCCACACAGCTTACGAAACAATGGCTCTTTTGCGGGAGAAATTCAATGGCTGTGTTATCTCACGCGATTTGACACCGTTGGACTTCTTTCTTTGAGGTTATTTGAAAGAAAAGGTGTACGTCGATAAGCCAGCAACAATTCAAGAGCTAAAGAATGAGATAAGTCGGCACATTAACTGCATAGAACACATAATTGAACCATACCAATATTATCATAATAAAAAGAAATGACAATAATTTCCTAAATAATTTGTGTTTTATTCAAAATCAACATCGGCCCTTAAAACTTAACCACCCTTTACAATATAAATGAAGCTATAAACGAGAAACTTGGCAAATGCTATAAGTTTGAAGTTTTTGGCTCAATTCCAATTGGTTCCGAAGTTAAAGGGGGCCGAAAACAGCCTGAGTTTGTTCCTGAAGATGCAGAATTACGGTCAGTGTCTTCGAATGGTAGAGCGCCTATGGTGACGTTCTTTCATTTGATGGTGAAAAGTATCATTGCATGACTTTAAAACATTTTCCATAGTTTCACCAATTGTAGAGGGAAACTTTCCTAAAGCAAGTACCTATAGATATCACAAATATCGTCAAAACTATAATTTTACCAACATACCGAAGAATAATAGAAAACAGCAAATGAACATCGCCAGTCGTGCGTATTTTTAACTTTTAATAGTTTTTCTAAAAAGGTTAGCATTTAGCTACAAAGGCTAAAATACATATTACATATCTTAAGAAGTTCTAATTGCAAAGCCACATTCACTAGATTATTATGCCTCTTGAGCTTGTCTGACTGACTTTTATTTTTATATTTATAACAACTTAGATTCGCTCCAGTCGCAAATAAGTGCCACCCTTGGAGGATAAAAGTAACGTGTTGACGTCAATCTCCAAGGGGTTCGGTGTCTTATCACAATAGTAGAACCTGTAATTCTTCAGTAGCATTGCAAGTCCAACATATGTCTGCATCTTTCCAAACCGCAAGCCTACGCAATTTCTTGGGCCTTCGCCAAATGGCAGCCACGTCATGGGATGACGTTTCTTTACCTCTTCCGGACTGAATCGTTCTGGATCAAACTTTTCTGGATCGGGGTAAATCTCTGGATCAAGATGAATAGCATCAGATGGAATTATGATCATAATTCCCTTCGGAATTGTATACTTTGGATCGGAGGTTGGATAGTCATTGAGTGCTTTACGGAACAGATTCCCCACAATGGAGTATTTGCGAAGAGTTTCTTTAAACAAAAAAAAAAAAAATCACAGTTACAATAAATTCAATACAAAACGTAAGAGCTCACCTTTAACCACTTTTTCCATGTATTCCATTTCAGACATGCACTCGTAAGTGAATTTTCCATCATGTTTATCAAGCTTCTCATTTATTTCCGCCCTCAGCTTATCCTGGATATCTTGATTCAAAGCCAACTCGAAAAGTGCAAAGCCCATTGTGGACGAAGATGTCTCGAACCCAGCCAAAAAGAAAATAAAAGCCTGTGCTGCCACCTCCTCAATGGTCATCCCTTCGGGAGAATTCTTAGTTTCGATCAGCAAGTTCATGAAATCGTTTTCCTTAACATTGTTCTTCTCGCGGTACTCCACAGTTTCTCGCACGACCCTCATATAAAACTGATGAATGTCCTCGTGAATTTGTCGCATTCGCAGTTTTCGCGCCAATTGCGGGAAGCTAAAGATGAGTCCATCGATAAATTTGTTATGGCGAGTTTCTGTGAATGCCCTGGTTCCCATTTTACGAAATTCTGCGTTCGGATTTTTGAGGCTGTTACAGTCCAAACCGAATGCACACTTGCCAATAACGTCAATTGTGAAACGAGCTGAAATATCCTTCATCTCAATAATGGGGTCCTTTTGGATGAGCTCATCAAGTTTCGCCACTAACTGTTCGCCCACTGAAATGACCGTAGGGATCATGAACTTCATTTTGCCAGAGGTAAAAGTTGGCGACACCTTGTTGCGAATTGTTTTCCATTTAGCTCCATCCAATGCGAAAAGATGGCCTGTTAGAGGATCGTCTATTTCGTTGCTGAAAAATCCTCGATCGGTGAAGTTATTGAAATCCTTGATGAGAATATTTTTGGTCAAATCTAAGTCGAGAACCATCACGGCTGGCTTAAGAAAAAAGAAGAATCCAGCAAATGGCCCGCTGCCTTTGTATTTGTTATAATATTCCTGCAAAATTATTTGAAAGCTTCGGTTCTTTCGGAAACCTTTCATATTGCCAGCGATAATGTCCGGTTCATTGCATGGAATGCCACGGCGCTGCCAGAATAAAAGATGTCGCTTGAAATAATACACCAGCACGGAGGCGAGCGCTATAACAATATAAAGTAGTATCGCGGATAAAGCCATTGTAACCGAACCGTTTGCAGCCGAAGTTGGAAATAAACTAACCCAGCAGAGAGTTGCTCTGTCTGTCTTATGGAAGATACAAAAAAAAGCGCCCGTTGCTGTCGCCTATACGCTAATCATAGAGTCTACCGTGGAAAGTTATATGAGATGGAATCGGCTCATTCAGTAAACTTGTGCTTATCAAAATCTAGATAAAAATAGCTTAGAACGTCGTCATTGATTCCTTCTGAGAACCCAGTTTTTTTTTTTTATTTTAATCAGTCTCACTCTTGTCTAATATTATTTTGTTTTGATTCTTCACGAGATTGGCCAAGAATCTAGTGATGCCGTATAGATATCTAGATACTTTTTTAGTTTGAAACTGGTTTAAAGTTTTTTTGCTTTTGGCAATAATTGGTGGTATAGTTGTGCTTTCTATCGGAACACCAGCTGATTTAATTGTTTTAATGATATTATTTTTTTTATCGTGCTTTTTATAAAGTTTCCGATAAAATAATAATTTTGACGGCATTTTTATTGTTATTGTGTCGGCTTCAATATATGTTATTTGTTTTTTTTTTTTCTTGCAAAGAAGTAATTTAATGAGACCGATTTACAAGGCAAATAAGCGGAACATGTTTGGTCAATGAGGAATTTTCAGCGCTAGTCAGGGTGCTGAAACAGAGATAGTGGCGGATGAAGCCTTCATGGGCTAAAGGCAACTCTCATATCCCCGAAGTGGGTTACTGAAACCGGAATATCCTGCACCTTTCGTCCAAGTGGTGCAACAAAGGGCCTGGCCCTCCAGGTTGGGAGCTGTCCGCCGGGGTAATTGCCCCGACTGCGTAAAACTAGCATAATTGTGAAGCACCAGCAAGATTCGGATACGGATGATTTTACTGTTGACGAACCTGGGGGGTTATTCCCAAATGCGCGGCGGCGGATCGTTTTGAAAGCGATACTTCGATTTCGACTATCTTCGCTTTTCCTTATTCTCAAATGCAAACTGAACTGTGCTTTCCAGTTTTTTCCAATTAGACTTCAAATTTTCCATTTATTTTCCCAAAAGATTGACAGCTTCTCCCCGTCACGAGAGTTTAGTTTATTTTTTAGCCACAATAAATCCGCCAGCAATCCGTCACCTAAATAGCTATCGCTTTTGAATGGATCGAATCGCTTTTGGAAATACAAAAATACCAATTCGCCAAGCGATATGCCGCGCATTTTGGAATAAGCCGTGGAATGTTAGGTCGCACTTAACAGACCGCGTGCAGCCGAACAGCTAGCGGTGGCCCTGAACTGCTATAACGCAGACCTAACCGCCATTCAGGAAGTGCGAATTGCGATGGGATTGACCGGGCGAAAAGACTGGACTGCGATATTCATTATCTGCAACAAAAACAGTTTTTATTTGGATGTGGATTCGTCGTTGTGGATTCGTCTTAAGTTTCAGCTATGTCAACGAGCGCCTCATGTCAATCCGCATCAAGGCTAAATACGCCAACATTAGCCTAATATGCGCGCATGCCCCCACGGAGGAGAAAGACGACGACACCAAAGAAAGGTTCTACGACATTTTAGACAAGACATACGAGCAATGCCCTAACTATGACATTAAGATTGTCTTTGGTAATTTTAATGCAAAGATACAAAGAGAAAGCGTCTTTGGTAGTACTGTCGGAAGGTATACAGCCTACACGACACCGACAATGGATTTAGGCTGATCGACTTCGCGTCAGGGCGAAATGGTGTCATAGCAAGTACGCGGTTCCCACATCTCGATATTCATAAAGGCACATGGAGATCTCCCGATCAATCAACCATCAACCAGATTGACCACAATGCGATCGACGCAAAGCACTCCTCCAGTATTACGGATGCCCGTGTGTTCCAAGGGGCTAACTTTGACTCGGACCACTTACTGTTGGTAGCCAATATCCCGAACGCCACCAAAACAAGTATAAGCAGCCAGCATCAAGCATTGAAGACCAGTGGCTACATTGCCAAGATGCCGCCCGCTGAAACCCCTGGTTCGACGACCAGTGCCGGCAAGCACATGCAGCGACACAAGAGTCATACAAACCTCAAAAAATGTAATGAAGGAGAAGAGCTACTCCTGATCTCTACGCGCAGAAAAGAAGAGACGAACACCGGCTTCTAAGGAGAAAAAAAGAAAGAACAAGAGGAGCGGGCGATCGAAAAAATAGAGAGATGTTACTGCAGGAATAAGGTTCAAAGTAGATGAAGACCGCGACTCAGGTGCCGCACGCAAGTGGAAGGGGACCTTAACCAACTTAACGTACGAAACTGGAGACATCTGGCCAAAGATCATGCTGGCTGGAGATGCTTGTTGTTTGAGGCCCAGGTCTACCCCGACCTATAGGGGCACCTTAAGTAACGTAAGTAGTTTCAGTGTCCTTTTTATTCATATAGGTACAGGCGGTGGCAATAGAAGTTAGAGTGATTACTTGTAACCGAATGGAATCGTTGGTATACTGTAAGTCGGCTCTCACATTGAGGCAACAATCAATAAGCAATTGGCAATAGAAAACACGCAAAATTATCGCTCACAATTATTTTCCTTTGAATTAAATTAGAGGTCTCACATCACAGCAACTTAATATCGATCGAACGAAAAATGTTGCTGATTGCTTATTGGCAGTTGCTATAGAACCTATAATTGCTTATTGCTTGTTGCCTCAATCTGAAAGCCGCCTAAGATGCAGGTATTTCTAACCATTACCAGAGCCATTACTGCTCCAGAAATATTTCTTTATTTTGATCGAAACATTTCTGGAGCAATAAATGTTTCTACTGCTACCCGGTCCCGACCCGTAAATAGTCTCTGTCTGAGACACTGCAGCCTTCCATCCTCTACGATTACAGGCACGCTGCTTCCAGAAACCAGAAGACTTTGGCATCCGCGATGGCTTTGTCTTTGAAACGAAGATTCGGTCTTCCTTGTGTTCTAGAACCTGGTGGCTGGGATTCGATGATCCTCTTAGCTGGATCATTATTGTCCATTACAAATTAAATGATATGTCAATAGGTATTCAATATAGAATCAGAAAACCAAAAGCCGAAAAAATATAGCTACTTTTAGGTAGTATGCTGTTAAAAATAAAAGTTTATCGCACTATGAAAAGGATGACTCTAAAAGTGGTCAACCACATTTACACAGCTTCTTAAACATTTGCAAAAAGGAAAAAAAAAACGAAAGGAAATATTCGCTTACGCATTATCTCTTTCGTTTTTTTTTTAAGCGAAAGCGGTTTTCGTTTCGTTTTTTACAGAATCCCGCGGCAGTTCTTCAAACAAGTTATATCCTAACCCTGTGCTAAGGGCTAGACAGGATCAAAGATATAAAGGAGGTAAAAATTCAGTAATGGCATCTATACAGAAATCGTTATAGGGGACTACAACAATTTTACAAGAATGCTTGTTAAGGCTCCCACAACGAAGCTGATTTTATTACTATACAGCAAAAGTTCAAAGATTCTTTGAAAATTGATCAATTCGCAGAAAAAAGACTAAATGGCCACTCCTAACAGCCGCAATTGACCATGCAAAATCATTGGAATTCCTAGCAGTGTAAGGTCTGCGGCTTCATAAAGTCTTACTATTTGTTCCAAGATCTAAAGCGCATACCTCCCAGTAACGTCTCGAAGGCATTATCCTAGAACCTAAAGTCGCACTTCTATGAAAGATCTCTAGCAAAATCGTCCGAATGCCCTTTGTTTGTTCTAAAAAAACAATAGCTATAGGTCATTCACTTATCTCCAATGTCACGCATGGTCTTATCCCGCTTATGCATTGAAATGGTCGCGAGTTTCAAAATGATACCAAAGACCTGCAATGACTTAACGCCAAAGCGCCAACGATTTAATGGAGAAATCATGTCGGTCTCCAAAAGACATTAGATATTTAACACTAGAACCTTACAAAGGTTATCCAACGATATGTCTTAGAGGTCAACGTGAAAATTGTAAGCAGCATCCAGAGCATGGCGAGGAATAATCCTGAACCGCCTCTAATCACTTTAAGCAATGACAGACGGCATCAAAAAAATGACAACGTACATGCATAGGAAATATAAAGGAGGATATCAGAATCAGACCGAGGCCTTGTATGTAAATCCTTGCTGAACATTTCCTCAGCTTCTTGAGATCCATTCAACTAAGCTAGCATAGTTCCACGCAGCTGTGTACAGTACATTGCTTTAATCAATCATCAAGATTGTTCTTCTTTTTTTTAAGATAATGTCAGTCTAATCTTTCAATCATTTTATTTGGACAGGTTCAAGAGGCCTACCCCAATCTGCACATGACTCGTTTACCGCATGATTAATAATTGTGGTGAAATACGCTACATAAGTATTTCCTCACCACATGAAAGCTTTTTCCAACTTATTACGATTTGTGATTTAAATTCGATTCAATTGAATTAGTTTCACAAAAATTCGCCCAGAGGCGGCTGTTTTTTTTTTTTTTAGAGTTTGACAGAGATGGCGATCATCGCGACTTTTGTGTGTATAGTAATTGCGCTCGTTTCATTGGTAGTATTTTACATCAAACGTCACCTTTCCTATTGGAAACGTCGTGGAATACCACACGATGAACCGAATTTCGCCGAAGGCAACATGAAAGGCTTCATGAAAGATCGCCACTTTCGAGATATTATGAAACACTGCTACGACAAGTTCAAGGGCACCGGTCCATTCGCTGGTTTCTTTTTCTTCCACACACATTCGGTGGTCATCACTGACTTGGACCTAACTAGGGACATTCTCATAAAGGATTTCCATAACTTTACCGATCGCGGTGTGTTTCACAACGAACGAGATGATCCTCTTACGGGAAATTTGTTCGGTTTGGACGGTGCCAAATGGAAAAATCTGCGCACTAAGCTCTCTCCGACCTTTACATCTGGCAAGATGAAATTCATGTTCCCTACAGTGGTCGAAGTTGGTAAACGGTTGCAGTCGACCATCAGCACTATGATCGACACGGATCCACTGTTGGAGGTGAAAGATATTTTGTCACGATTCACAGTGGACATCATTGGGACTTGTGCATTTGGCATAGAATGCAACAGCCTTAGTGACCCGAATGCTGAATTTCGCACCATGGGCGGAAAGGCTTTCACGCTAACTCGCCATGGCAGGATAATACAGGGATTGATGTTCAGTTTTCCGGAATTGGCCCGCAAGTTGCATATGCGACATGTACACGAGGACGTTCATCAGTTCTTCATGCGGGCGGTGCGTGAAACTGTGGAGTATCGAGAGAAGAACTCTATCCAGCGAAATGACTTTATGAATATCCTTATAGAGATTAGGAACTCCGAAGATGGCATGACCATTGAACAGATTGCAGCTCAGGCTTTTATATTCTTTTTGGCGGGTTTTGAAACCTCATCGATGGCAATGAGCTTTACCTTGTTCGAGTTGGCTTTGAATCAGGAAATTCAGGACAAGCTGAGGGCCGAGATAAACGAGAAGCTGGCAAAGTACGATGGACAATTTACCTACGAATGTATGAATGAGATGTCCTATATGAAAAAAGTCTTCAAAGGTAGGTAGTATTGCCTTCTAAAACTCTAATAGTTATTTGAATACTTTCTCGTGTATAGAAACTCTGCGGAAATATTCAGCGGTCACAGCTATCATGCGTAGATCGCTTAATGACTACCCAACGGCTAATCCAAAGTACACCATTCCGAAGGGGACGTTTGTCATGATTCCAGCTGATGCGATTCATCGCGATCCCGAAATTTATCCTGATCCGGAAAAATTCGATCCTGAACGTTTTAGTGCAGAAGAGACACAGAAACGCCATCCCACCACATGGCTGCCATTTGGAGATGGACCGAGAAATTGTATTGGCTTGCGGTTCGGCAAGATGCAGGCGTATATCGGTCTTTCTATGTTGCTAGGAAAATTTAGGTTCCATTACAGCGAAAAAACACCGAATCCTCCGGAATTGGAAGCTGCCAGTGCGGTGCTAGCGGTTAAGGGTGGTGTATATTTGCGTGTGGAACGCATTTAAAAGGGAGAGAAATTTTACTAACTCACAATGGTTTAATTTTGCACAATTATTTTTATTGTGATCTATACCAAAGGTTAAAAATGATTATTAGTTCGGCCCAATGGTGGTATGCGCATCGTGCTCAACATTTCAGTTAAATTAAATACAAACATACTTCCATATTGGAGATACATACAACTACATACGCCAATAATGTTTTTTTATTTTTTATTTTTTTACCATCTACTTCAAAATAAATAATTCTCTACTCTACAATTTTTAGCAGCAGCTCACTCGTCGTGTAGTGAATTCCATTAATGAGTAAGATTGTTTTTGTTTTGGTTTTAAAGTCAATCAACAGATACACGCACACGCCGCATGGTGTATTTGTATACGAATAAAACAATGACAGCCGATTTGGGGTGTAGCAGCGACTGCTATGCGATGTTTAGAGCTTTGGTAATGGTGATTGACCTTTGTTATGTCTGACAATACTACATTATTATGTCATGTGTGTTGACGATGGTGTCTTAGTTATGCGTTGATGACTAATTTGCATCGGGAGTTTATTTTTTTTAATAGATAAAAAGTAAATTTTTCATGAACGCGATTTTGAATAATCGTGTTTATTAAAGCGGCTACATTTGTATGAATGAAAAAATAAAATTATTTTTATATTATGTGATGCCAAAAGCCAATCTTAGTTCGTAAGGAAAATTTGTGTTAAACTACTTTTTTTCTTTAAACTTACCGCAAACTGTCAAACCCCATTTGACACAAGTAAAATGTCAATTTATCATGCAAAGAGTAACACTGCGAGGAGATTTTTAAATTATGGAAATAGATTCATCAAGTCGAAGTTCAATTCGTTACTATTTACAAGGTGGCGCAAAAATCAGCAACATATATCGGAAGATGCTATAATTTTTGCAAATGGCGGCAAATGTCAATCTGAATAAACGGATACAAAATACACGTCAACAAGACATGAACTGCTATATTTCTAATGAATGAGGAATAATTCGTCGGTGATTTCGCGCAGCGTGAATTTCGGCGCAAATTTCCCGTTCGTCTGGCACGCACCAACTGGGCAAACACTACGACATTTAGCCTAGAATATGGGACAGAATCAGATGCTGCCAATTCTGGCCGGACCTAGATTAGTCGTACTGTAAAGAATATTACATCAGCAGCTGTGGCTGACAGAAGACCGCGGAGTATTGACAAGACGACGTGTCACGTAACTGGGCCTCAATCGGCGGTTCTTAAAGAGAATTTTGTTATAAGACTGCAAGATATTTACTTGCAAAGTGCAGACATTATACATCGGCTGTTTTATAGCTGATGACAGCCAGACGCGTGTAACCTAAGCTCAATCTATCCTAAATCTCGACCACGAAGGGGACAATTTTTCATCGAAAATCATCATGAGCGACGAGCCCCATTTAGATATATTTCTGTGGTTATGTGCAAGGCCGTAGCCAGGCAAATATTTCGGGGGGATATGATCTTTAAAAAAATAACTTTTTATTTTAAAGGTTGGAAGCGATTGAGGAAAATAAAATAATCTTAAATTTCAAATTTAATTTTTTTTATTAACTAGTAATTATAACAAAAGTAGGAATAGTTTAACAAAAAGTAGCTATATTCAACAAAACAAACTAAAGAATTATTTTATAAAACTAAATTTAATCGCCTGGCCTTCTTTGCTGCAAAATTGTAACTGTAATGCTTTTTTTTATTTATTAATTTATGAAGGTATACAATTTAACATAATTCAAGAACAATAAGAAATTAATTTATGTACTTATATCTATCAAAATAATAAGTCTCTGTCAACAAGACAAAAAAACCATAAATTAATACCAGCAATAAATTAATAAAGTTGGGTACACTCTATAGCTAAGCTCGAAGCTAAAGCTAGTAGCGAATGCACCGTCAGAACAAAAAATTTCAAAAATAAAAAATGTGTGTGTGGGAATTTCAAAAATAACGCGCAAAATTCATTTATGTATATGGGATTTTTTTTTTTTTTTTTTTACATATTTTCAATTTGTTGTAAGTTAAAATTAAAAAGCCAAGATTTTATTTGATGTAGAAAAATGGACAATTTTCGTAAACGTCGGATGGAATCAGGTAGTTTGTTAAAAACAGTAGGAGCCACTATTGTAATATTACTATCGCAGGAAGCAGAAACACTATCATTGAGTTTTAGAGCAAATTTACGACAGTTTGCAGAATGATAGTAAATATCACAATCAATCAAGGCACGCGACCCCGACAAACTGAAGTGCATTAATTTAGTCTTACTACTTAAAATCATTTTGTGCAAAACAAACCAATGTCTTAAAATATCCAAATCTGCGTTGACGTCTACAATTAGGTTGAGGAGAGACTTGCTACCATAGGATATAGCTATATCATCAGCAAAAGCTGTAAGTTTACCTTTAAATTTCTGGAAAAAGATGGAGTTAATATAGATTAAGAAGAGTAAGGGACCAAAGACCGATCCTTGCGGTACGCCAACATTGATGCTACACAGTTTACTATAAATGCCATAAAGTCTAACTTTCTGTCTTCTATTTGTTAAATATGAAGCTAACCAATTATAAATAAAACCACGCAATCCCACACTGTATAACTTACTTAAAAGAATTTCAAGATTAACTAGATCAAAAGCTTTAGTTAAATCAATAAGTAGCCCAGCCGAAAATAGATTGTTGTTGACGCATTCGTATATCTCGCTACAAAACTTAAGAAGTGCGTCTTCTGTAGATCTACCAGTCCGAAATCCAAATTGAGCGTCACTGAAGTACTTATGCTTGTTCAGGAACCCCAAAATTCTCTTTTTCATCGCTTTCTCAAAAATTTTTGAGCACACAGGTAATAGGGATATCGGTCTATAATTATTGAGATCACTAGTGTTGGACTTTTTATGAAGGGGAATGACCTCGGCAGTTTTGAGGGCACTAGGGAAAATCCCACCATAAACGCTTTTGTTAAAAATGTGCGCAAGTACATCGACAATGTTAAAAGCAATGTGTTTTACGATTACATTAGAAGTGCTATCAGTTGTTACAGAGTTTGAATTAGGTAACGATTTAATAATACAAAGTAGTTCACCTGAAGTTATTGGATGAAAACAAAAACTATCGCTTAAAAAGACGTCTTCTATTATACTCCTATCAACAAAACTAGAATTGTCTATACCGAAAACTCCTGAATTTAAATTATTCGCAATGGAGACAAAAAACTCATTAAAACGATTAGCTACCTCAATTGGGTTAGAAACCCCAATATTACCTTCTTTCAAAATAATTGGTTTGTTAACTCGAGCATTGCGATTTAACAATTTATTGACCACATTCCATTCACCTTTAACATTTCCTGTGTTTTTTACTAATTCATTCAAATAGTAACTTTCCTTGCAATCTTTAACTTCCTTCGAAATCTCCTTACAAAGCTGATTATAATTAGCTTTATACATCAATTACTTCGTCAGTATTTATTTCTATCTCCCGATGAATTAAAATTAAGGCTTAACCATTAAGTCGATCTTCACCGGTAGAGTTTCTTAAACAAAGTTTTTAAGCGTTTCATCGTCGAAAACGTTCTTTCTGGAGTACAGGTCGATACTGTCAAGGTTGCCAAAATTTTGAAAAGTCGATGTGTGTTGGGAAAAAAAATGTTACTGCAGTCTTCTAAAGCTGTTATGGCGTTCTGTGAACGCAGTGCCTCGGGTTGTTCATGACATTTTGTCTTCCACAGTAGAAACTCAGCCTTCAAGCTGAAATCAATCCAAAAATCTTTTATAAAATTTAGAATTTTCTTCGTTAAATTTTGTTTCGCTTTTTCCAAATATTGACGGGATCAAAATATATAACGATGATAGAACGCTCTTATGGTCCTCGAACCGCGTTTGGAGCTGAGTTATAAAGTCATCCAAAAGGGGAATCATAATAACGATTCTTTCTAAGGATAATACGCACTATATGTTTCTGAGAAATAATCAAAGGGTTAATTTTATTCGAATATGTCTATCCTATAAAATAACTATCCTATAAAAGTTTTCAGGATCAGACGCTTTTACATTGGCCCTATGCTGCTGCTTCGATACTGTTCGTTGAATTTTCAAGGTTTCAGTTTCATCCATAATACTTAAAAGGCCTTGTGCAGTCTCAAAAATATCTTTAAATTCTGAACTAACATCTCGAATTTTTTGAAACGTATTTAAAACAAGCTTTTGAACCCATCGAGTTTCACACATAGCCGGTAAATTCTTCTATTTAGTTTCCGGATAATTTTTTTTAATGTTTTCCTGCAACAAGTGTGTTCGTTTTGCGGATAAATATTAAAAATAATTCCAACCGATTTTACAATGCGAATCATATTACCTACGTATAGGCTGAATTTGACAAGAATGTCCTAAAGCTAGGCTTAATGAATGTGCACTGCAATGAACGTACAATTCTTCTGGGTAAAATTCCCGTACAACTGCTTGGACACCTTTAAAACTACCCATCATAGCGGAAGCACCATCGTACCCTTGTCCAATTAAGTTGTTGCAATTTATTTCCAAATTTTGTGATACAGATAGAATTTTGTTAGCTAAGTATTTTCCGGTAGTGCTTTCTACATGGAGAAATTCCAAAAAATCTTCTCGTAAGATAAAAATGTCGTCTTTATAATCAACGTAGCGAACGCATATTGACATCTGCTCCTTTCGTGAAATGTCAGTAGTTTCATCTGCTAAAACTGCAAAAAACTCTGCTGAATTTATTGCTTCAACTATTTTATTCTGAACAATATTACCACATACAGCAATCAATTCGTTTTGAATGGTAGGGCTTAAATAAGTAGTTGATTTGATTTGAATTTTTTTGCATTTAGTTAGGTAAAATGACGAATTGGCTCATTTTTGTTAGAATTTGCTCTATTCTGGTTTTAAAAAAAGTGCACTTGTTAAAAATTTCGGGGGGGGGGGGGTCAAACCCCTGTGAACCCCCCCTAGCTACGGCCTTGATTATGTTAATAAGAAAATGATTGCTTCTGGAGCACCGAAAACCTGCATATAACCCACGAAGAGCTGTTACAAATTACACCCTCTCAAAGTTAACGCATGGAGTGGACATCGGGCCTTTTTCTTTAGAAAATTCCGATGGCCAAACGACTATTGTGAACGGCGAGCGCTACAGAGATATGCTCAACGACTTTTTCCTTCCTCAATTTGAAGGAATTGGAACCGAAGAACATGTGGTTCCAACTGCATACTGCACGAGCCACAACCACACAATCTCCCATTGGTATCAATTTGATCGCCTGATTAAACCGTTTCAAACATAATTTTGTGTGTTTTTTTTTTAAGTCACGACCCTATGTTAATAAGCCTGAGTGTCTTGAAGCTTTCAAAGGGAATATTTGTCAAAAATGCGAGGACCTATCGCCAAGTTCTGGCAAGAGTGATGGAAAATGCCATAAATCGGGTCCGATTGGTTATTAATTCTGGCGGCGGGCAATTAGGTGATATCAGTTTGTCAACTTAATTGAAAAAGATGTAAGACATAAAATAAACATAATCCAAAAGCAGGACCAAAGTTTTCTTTCACAACAAAATTCCAGCCAAAGAACATCGGGTGACAACTCTGACGCCACCTTTGTGCATTGCATAATATGCAATGTATTCTCTTGCCATCAAGAAATAACAACTCCTATATGGTCTAAACACACCCATTGAACTTCATCATTAGAACTCCTCTAATGGATAGAGGCATGCCTTTTTTTGACAGCGGTTTTTCTACTTAAAAAGAAACGTGGAAAGAGGAAATTGTGTAGGCTCGCATGAAAACGGTTTTGTCTGTCAAACATTCACAAAAAATATCACGACAAGGAATACATTTTTTCAATATTTTAACATGTTCTATTGAATATTTTCAATAAATTAATATGGAAAGTCATGTGACTTATTATTATCGTGTGAGGCAACCAAATGTCCATTTATGGAATAAAGATAACCCAAAAGAAGTTAACGAAATGTCTTTAGACCCTGAAAAAAAGCTCATTAGCTGTTTATTTTTTTGCTTTTTTTTTTGTGGTGAAAATGAGCCCATGAAACTCTTTATCGTTATCGACGATTAGCGATTTAATAATATTTGCTTGACATTGAAATAGAAGAAATTTCATTTAAACAGGGTGGTGGAAAATTTCGGGTCAAACTGAGGTTTTATTGGCAAACCATTTCTACCATAACCTTAAGAAATCGACCTGTCATACCTAACTATTGTTGGTGGTCAGTGGACAGTGGACCAACTATGTCCACATATGTGGACAATGCATTACCCATGGACATGATATTTGTCGTCGAAAATAAATAAAACAAAATTAGTTTTTCAAATATTTGATATACCATAAAATTAACCCTAAAATCTTTCTTAAAAAGAAAACCTAGACGCATCTTAAAAAAAAATATTTATATAAATTTCGGTCGATTAACGCACCAACATCAACGGGACAAAAAGTTAAGCAACTGAAAATCAGCCAAGAACAAGATCCCGGATTATTCCACAATGAAATGAAGCAAAATTAGAACCCACTCTGTTGTCGCTTCTCTGTTTGGGCTTTGTGGCAGCTCGGAATTGATGATAATTTTGTTTAAAAAAATCTTATTTTCAGATGAGACGAATTACCATCTCGGCGGCTAAGTAAACTTGCAAAATTGGGGCTCGGAAAATCCACACGTAGCTAGTCAGAGAGAAACCAATGCATCTTGAAACGTGTGACTGTTTGGACACAAGTTTAGTGTCTATGGGCCGCTTTAGGTTTAGACACTTATCCCAAGCTAGACGTATTGTGATATCACTAGCGGAGTCGGTCATTTCCGCTACTCCTGGAACCATTTTGATTTCTGGAGCAATTTCAGTAATTTAAGCATGCTCCCCGAAAAAGTACTTTCCTAGAGTTTGCTTTCTAATCGAGGATAGCCCGACAGTTATATAGTAGGTGGAAGGTGTAGAGACCCAATATTCCATAGCCGATTGCTCTATATTTTACTATCAATCGACTTCTATTTTCTGTATTTTTATTTTATAAGTGCGACTTTATTTTCATTGTTTTACATTTTATATAGTCAAGTGTTGGCATCGCACAGTGCCGATACTACAGAAGGGTGTTTTCTTCTCCTCCTCATCCATGCAACTGCGACAAAAGTCATTAGCGGTGGCTCCAACCTTGCGACATGTCATCATAGTACACAGTGGTATGTTAGTACTCCGATAAGAGTTTTAAACGAGTAACGCAATTAAGCGAGGGTCACTTATCCGTGGACCACTTTTCTTCATTTTGGGGCAGCACTATGCTAGTTGATATTTGACTTTTCAGCTGCTTTATTTCTATTTTCACAAAAAAAAAAAAAATACAAATTGCAGGCAGTAAATTAGTTTGTGAAATGATAGAAATAACGAGAACACGACATTTCAGCCGTAACTGCGATTTGCAGGATGTAATAGATGTGCTTGCACTTTTATCTGATAATTCAAATTCCAGCAGCGAATCTGTGGCACTGCAGACTTACGTGCAGTCAGAAACGTAGCCAGGGCGGGAGCTTGAGGGGCTGTTATGGTATGTAGGTACACTGTGCAAGCCATCACTTGAACCTGGCTCCGTCTAATGCCATGTCAATTTCTGCAATTCGCAATTGCCTTGGTGTAGTTAGTGAAATAGATAATTTCTTCCGCAACTAGCTATTCAAATCAAAATAGCATATCTTTCAAAAATGTCAAAAACACGCATCACACCAGAGAGGCCGAAAAACTCGACTTCTACGCCTTTCTGAAACAAGATTCATTGAAATTGAAAGGCATGACAGTATTACCTCCTTTGTACAGATCTTTAAATGCAGATAACGAGCAGAACGTGGCGATGTCTTCGAAAGCATCAACACTTTTGGAAGCGGTCAAAAAGAGTGATTTCCTAGCTAGGTATACGCCTCATTGTATGCAAAAAAAAACGATCTGAACCTTGTCAGTTTTCCTACAGAACAAATCCTTAGATTTCGTTTCTGCAATAGACCGCACAAAATAAGTTCTAAATTCCCTTAAGAACTTCAGAGAATATGCCGAAAATTTTTTCAGATAATATTTTCAATCCGCATCCCAACTTGCCGAGGACTTATTTGAAGTTGAATTAAGAGCTCCAGAAACCTCTTCTCCTGAAGCCTATTTATGAGTGTTTATTCTTACTTCTTGCATAGATTCGTTAATAAAAAATCTTACGGACAGATTCATGGTCAACGAAGACGTTCTACCATCGTTTCAAGCCCTTCTCACAGGTTTTGCTACAGTTGAGTGAGTGAACGAAATGGAAAAGCTAACATGTTACTTAATGCAATTTCGTTGTCAGCTATTAAAGCTGAGTATACATTCTTTGGTGCGAAAAAGTATCCTCGAGTGATCCTTCTACCAAATTTTTGAAATTGCATGATATTATGTGACAAGGCGCTATCCTAAGGGCGTCGCAAGTTTTATTTTTTCACTGCTCTAAGACTCCGAATAAAGGAAAAGCATAACGTTTCTCTTTACGAAAACCAAGGTCGAAGCGACATCCAATAGTTACATTGCAGTAGAAGATTTAGCGCGTTTATGTTTCCCGCATTTCCTGTCAGACTTGATTCGTGGCTCGCACTCATATATTTGCCTGGCACTCAAAATTAAGATAACTATTGTGAGTGTCGATTGCGATTGATATTTTGTCGATTTGACAATCGCTTGTAGTCGAATACAAATGTCTGGTCGATGCTTTCGCTTGGAAGTGCACAAATTTTGTAGATACGAATAACCAAAATCAATCGACGCAATCGACAATTGTCGTGACGAGCGCTGATCGAGTATCACAATAAGGGCCTAAATAAAGGGTCGGTCAAATCCACCAGAATTCCACGCCGTGGACAAGAAATCGGTCTTTTGCAGATTCCAACAATTTTTAGAATTTTGCATCGGGACTTGGGCTTACGCTCTTACAATATCCAACTAATTCAGGGGGCTAACTATGCACTTGGCCGCGAAGCGCATTTTTTATCAATCTCGCATTTTGGTACTATGTATTCAGTTAGCCGGCGAAAACTATCGCACTTCGAATGCAAATGCGAACGCCATTCTAGGCGTGAAATGCGATAGATGTTTCGATAGCGAAATAAGTTGCCAGCGGTTCATTTGCATAGTGGAAAACAAAAATATATAAACGGCATCGAGAAATAGTGTGATTTTCTTGGAAAATCGACATTACAAACAATCGTTTTGCATAGTTACCATGTTCGCCGCGAAGCGAACTGAATTGAATCGCAAATTATTCGATTCGCGGCGAAGTGCATAGTTAGCCCCCAGGAGCTCAACGGCCATAGACAAAGCCGTTTGTTTGCTGATTTGGCTTTGGGAGAGGACCCCAATTTTGACCAAAAAATCATCTTTAGCGACGAGGCGCATATTTAGATATTCACACACAAAACTGCCATAAATATGGAAAGAAAATATTTCAACGTGTCGTCGACCCTTCCTTATTGAAAAACCCTTTAGTGAGTCTTCAGTAAGATCAGCTGCTATTCACATATAAATGTGCTTTTAGAAGGGCGTCGCAAAAATTTTACAACCTCTCTAGGAAGTCGTAGTGTGAAAAGATTGGGAAGCCCTGCTATATAGAATTGCGTGTTTGTATGGAAAGTTCGCTAAGCCCATATAGGATTGCAAAAAACAAAACACGCCTATTGGGCCTCCGCACACGAGACTAATTCTGCCGGCAAAAAACCGATTTTGTAGGCGAGGGGACTGAAGTGAGGGGAAACAAACGGAATAAAATGTTCTGCCGAGTTTGAGCGGTTGAACAAGGCATAAAACTAATACATACACAACTTTCAAAATGTTTTAATTATTGTGCAAATAATACTACACAATGAAAAGGGGTTCATAATATATTTAATTTTTCTGCCGGCTGAAATCATCTCGTGTGCGCTCGAATTATGGTATAAAAACGGTTTTCTGCCGGCAGAATTAATCTCGTGTGCGGAGGCCCATTGTATCGTCTCATGATGAAGATTGTAGGCCGGAGGGGTGTGGGTGTGCATTTTAGAGATGGCTACAATTTTTTCGTCTACAAATAAATAGTATATTTGTCAGAAAAAAAATTGGAAAAGTCGGCAAAAAATCGAAAAAACGTCTGAGATTTAATAGAAATCTGAAAAGTCTGAAAATAAAATAGAAATCATCAGAAAATCAGATTTTGGAAACGACTGAAACAATTTTTAAAACGTCTGAAAATAAATAGTAATCGTCTCCAAACAAGGAGTAGAAGGAAAGAATAAGTCCATAAATCCAAAAAAAAAAAACATAGATGAATTTTGAGAATCTGCGTTGCGGTCTTTAATTCTTTAAAGTAAATGTTTTCAGACGATTTTTATATTTTTCAGACGAAAATGTTTTAACCTTTAGAGATGTGTATCTACCTAAAAATGGTGTGTATTTTATTGTTGTAAAGAGGCACACAAAACAATTTGCTCTTGCAAATGTTTTGCAGCAAAAATACTTCTTGATCCAAATCCAATTAGGATTTCGGGGAAGCAGTTTATATTTTGTCTGCACGATCGTCAATCGATGGTGATTTTTCGCTAAAATTATGTTTGTTGTTTTCCATTCTCCATTGATCGATTGATATATACTCAAGTATGGCAATACTATACTTTCTAAGAATTTTCACTTCTCTCAAGTGTACGGACTTGCACGCGCCCATATTTTTTTTTATGAGGGGTCATTAAAGATCAATATCATGGAAAGAATTAAAAAAATGCTAAACGATTTAAGGACTCAAGACCAATATTTGTCAAGCTGGTGCCGAACCCATCGATGAACTGGAAAATTAGGTTGACGGGATGGCCTACTTTTGATCAGCCCTAATTAATCGCAGGAATTACTTTTTTCATAACCTTTTTAAAAGAAAGCAGTTGTCACACCCTATACATCGTCGGCTGAGTTCTTAAGTGTTCAAACTACCAAAGTTTAAATTGTTCAGCAAGCAACTTTTTGTATTCATTTTGCTTGTAAGTTTTTTACTAAATATGCAAACGTCTCCAAACAAAAAATAAAAAAAAACAATATATTTTTTGGTCCTAATAGTAGCAGAAACAACGTTTAAATGCCTTACACGTATTTAAAAAAAAAACATTTTGATAGATGATCCAACAAGGAGATTGAACAAGCCACCATACATATACTAAACGTTTGAGAAAAATACTGGAGATTGAACATTTTTTTTGGATATTGAACAAACAAGAACTCAGTGCACTGTTCCTGAAGCAACATGAATTGTATGGACTTACACCTTAGAAAAGAAAACTCAAAAGTTAATTTTATTATTTAATAATTCAGTCTTTTTAAACTCAGGTAGTTCAGTTTTAAAAAGTAAATAACAAAATTCAATCAAGAAGAACAAACTTAAAAAGAGAATAAATAAAGGAACTTTTAAAGTTAATTTCGTTGGTTTAATAATATTTTGTAGAATTCAACGTCACATATTGGCATCCAAGGGAGCATTGATTGTATATCATTCTTTTTCTCTTTAGAAAGTAAGTTTAACACTTTTGTTGTGTTTTGTACTTTTGGCAGATCACGTTTTATTTCATCTGATTTATTTGTGCTCTTCTTCGTTTTAATACGTTGTGGCATAACTGAAACACTAAATATATTAGCTTCTTCACCCTAACTCTCACGAAATTTTATATGTGACGGTTTGTCATAAATAATTTCTCTGGCTTTGGTATATGGGATGAATTGTAGTCCATTAGTAGCTGCGCTAAAGTTAAAAAAATCGTTTGCCGTACACTGCATAATTTTTAAGGACACATTGGTGTAATGCATGTCCTTGAGTTCACGAATAAGTGACAAAGGGCTGTAATAAAATATGTGTCTCAAATGTCTATCGATAACACTATGAACAGCGTCCAATTCCTGTATTCTGGAATGTCCAGGTACGGAGAAGCGTTGTTCAATCCTTTTTACATTTTGATTTTCTTCCAGGAATTTTAATAGTGCTAAAGACGTTATTCTATTCCTGTTTTGCGGAATACAGGAGTCCGACCACAGAATAAAGCCAGTTACATCGGGATTGTCAGCCAGTACAGCTTTCAGTATTTTGATTAGTGTACTAGCAATGTCGTTGCCACTCCGTCCGCTTTGAGATTCATACCAAACCGCACAATACGTTATTTTGTTAAAATTACACAGTCCAGTCAAATTATACATGTTCAGCTTCCTTTTATAATAAAAGTTTGACACATTTGAATACGGCAGTGTAAAAACACTTTTCAAATCGTATGATACAACTGCCACATTTGGATCTCTAAGTTCACGATCAGCTTGTCGTCGAAGTTTAGCATTTTCATTCAACTGCTTGTGATATATGTAGTTCTTTTTATCTTTATCTGTTTGGTCTTGATTATTGTGAAATCTCGTGCAAATGTCGCACAAATCCTTTTTTGGTTTGTAGAAACTCAAATTATACTCTGTGTTAAAGATGTTTCTGAAATAATTTAATATATAACAGAATATTATACAAATTTTCTTAATATGAAGTTAAATAACCAACCTGTAAGTATAAAGTGTAACGTGATTACTTGGTACTTCGTTTTTGTATAATTGATACATTTTGCACACATCTAAATTCGATTCAAGATACTGCCTTTGAGTATTTTGCCCAGTGTTGCCAACCCTGATCGAAGTTTTTATGCCTCATTCCGAAAAAAATTATGCCTTTTTCAAAAAAATTATGCCTTTTTGGTTAAAAAGATAAATAACAAAGAAAGTTTCAATTTATGCGTTAAACTTTTATTAGAAGGCACATAGTTAAGAAAAAAATATGAAAATCAAAAACTTACTTCACGTAAGACAATGTTTATTCAATGGATCTGCACCAAACTCATCGCGAACAGTTGAGCTTGAATTCATCTTTAAAATAAACTATTACAAACTATTTTTTTAAATTTATTTTTTACCAGCAAAGAAAACAAACTTTAAGGTCGGCCGCACATTGGAGGCGTTTTCGTACGAAGTTGACGTTAGTTAGTCTTCTATAATATGATGAAATTCACTGAATTCATCTCTTTTTAAATAATTGGTTCCACAATATGTAGTGAGTTAGAAGCAAATTATCTTCAAGATACAGATTATTCAGTAGGCACAAAATCGAAGCTACCGGGACACTGCCTATTAAAATAGAAAATCGTATTCGGTGATGGCACTCAATTTGTACGACCAGTATTCATACGCTTACGTGCGATGCAGATTCGTATACAATGTGCCCGCCCTAATGCATTTGCATACCATATCACATTTCTTGCTTAAGTTTAGGCTGCAGTTATACCTATCAGTAAAATGCATCCGTAAAAAAATTGTTTCACTTTTTTGGAGCACTTAAACTTAATCGTTGAACTCAATTTTGGTCTTAAATAGTTGCTTTTGAATTATAAAACTAATTCGTCAAAAAAAAATTAAGCAATTGATCTTTAAATTTTCTAAAAACAGAATTTCTTTATTTTTCCGTACGAACAACTTTTTCTGTTCAACTTCTCAACCAGTTTCACGAAGTATTCCACTGAACTCATATGATATGCTATGGTTGAATGTTTCAGTTTTGTTCTGTTGCGCGTTTTTACGGATGGACTTTTCTGATAGCTATAACTGCAGCCTTAGTAAGTAAGTAGAGAATTGGAAAATAATCATGACGCACAGTGGTAAATGAAAATTAGTGAAGCTACTTTGACCAAAGTACCAGATTTACTAAATTCAAAATTTAAAAAAACTTCACAAAAAATGATGCCTTTTTTCTCAAAATTATTCCTCAATGCCTCAAGCATCGGAATTATGCCTAAAAGGCATAATTATGCCTCAGTTGGCATCACTGATTTTGCCGTACATAATGGGAATCAATACACGGAAAGCTTTCAATATGTTGTCTAACTTTTTTAAGTTTTTCCGGATCAATTTTTCGTGAATTGGTTTTGCCCTTTAGCATGGGTTTTGGAGAGCCATTGTTATTATTATTATTTTTGAAAAAATAATAGATTCTGTTTTGGGAAATATTTAATGTCGCAAAGAAAAAAACTTTGCAAACTTGAGAACGCTGACCAAAATTCTCAAAATAATATTTAAATGTATATTGTCTACGCGAAGTTGTAGAAGATGTCCGTTTTCTAGCAGTCTTGGTTCTCTGAACAAACTTACTGTAAAATCATGTTTTGAGCTCATCTGTTAGCTTCCAGAACTCCGAATGAATGCTTTCGCAAACTGGTTCAGAAAAGCTTACACAACAATTCAACTTACAGTCTTTGCCACAAATAGTTTGCTTGAGTCCTTTTTTAGGGAACTTTCTCCCAGCTGGATTCACATATTCCTTTCCCTGTTCTCTGAGGGTTTTTATTAGGTTTTTTTTTCCAATGTGTCGGATTACGCGATTTTTTCTTTGAAGGTAAATCAGAATTCTTAACTGATCTTGGTCTAAGAAGTGGATAGTGTGATTCTACTGAACTGGGAGTTCCATCCCTGAATCCATATTTCACTTTCATTTCTTCACTTCCCAAACCAAAATCACAATCGCCTTTCTCAGAGTCCAGGTCATTTAGAATGCAGTTCAATTCCCTGAAATTATACCTTCGTAACTAAACAAGAACAACAAATGAATTAACAAGAACAATTACTCTTGAATGATTTCTGGTATAAATGGAACTGGTGACGAAAGTCTTTCTGATGTACTCGCAACGGAACTAACAATATCGTGGCTATAAAAATATCAATAATATTGAATTAGAATTTCTACAATCCTTTTAATTATATTACCTACCTCTGAGCACATTGCGAATTCATTATGCAATATTTATTGCAAAATAACTTTAATAAATCTGCCACACGGTTTTAAGAATGATAATGAATTCCCGCCAAAATTTCTGTCAAACGATTAAGTACACTCAAAAAAGAAGGAGATTGAACAAAGTAACAAACTAATAAAGTAAAGAGAATTCACTTGGATTTTGTTCAATCTCCATTTATATGGAGATTGAACAAATGTGAACTAATTAGACGTTTTGTTATTTCCCATGTGAATTTGTTCAAACAGACAGTAAAGTGGCACTTTGAACATTTAAGAACTAATCGGTGGACTAAAAAACGTGTTTTTTGGGTCTATTGAACAAAATGAAAAAAATATATTTCCCAAACTATTAAAGATAGACTATTTCTGACTGCGCCAATAGAAAGAGCGTCCCCAAAAACCTAAGAATCAATAATAATCCCATTTTCGGAAAAATTGGAGATTGAACACTTAAGAACTCAGCCGACGACATCTAAGGTATAAAAGATACCATCTACAGTGATACCAGATCGAGGGATTTATCCCTTTTTGAGGGATTTTCTCACTTAAAATAAGCTAAAAGGGTCAAAGGGATTTTTCACCTCATAGTACAAAAAAAAGGGATTTTACTCTTTGGTCAATTTTTGCTCTTAATTTGCTAGTTTCATTAAGAACAATAAAATTATAGAACTTATTTATATTTCTTAAAACATATACTTGATTTATTTAATCAGTTCAACTCACTTTTTTAAAACAGATAGGTTTTAGTTCACTGCATTGTGCGGGAGAGAAAGATATTGGTTTTGAAAATGTGTCGAGTGTTTGTTCAAGCAGACTTTTTTGAACTTAACATTTTTAGAGATTCCAACACACATTTTATGAATAATTTAGATAGTCTATTTTTGGGTCAAGAATGTCAAGACTCCTTGACAGAGTTAGATGCTGAAAGTAAGTTGGAGGTTACGAAAAACTGTCTCAGTTTTTATAAGACTGCCATCGCTAAAATGGTTAGGTACTAGCCTACCTTATGTTGAATATTATTTTCATTTTAATGCTGAATGCAGTTTTATGTTCCCTTTAGAACCCACATTTCTATTTTTGTTTTATATACAATCGTACCTATCTTAATATGCTTATTTTTGTTAACTTGCATAGTTAATGTCAATGTAACTTGTATTTGTTCATAGTAAACAAAGACTGAATTTAATAAAATACATGCTTTTTTTATCTATTATTTCATGGGATAAATGTGGGATTTTTTAAATGTTGGCGAGGGATAAAAGGGATTTTTTTGGCATAACTGTGGGATAACCTGCTTCCAAAGTCTGGGATCACTAACCATCTCCGATACCTTCTTTTAAGTCTATTTGAAGCGGAAATACAAATGACCGATTTTCTGGGAAAGAGCGAATCGGAAAATGAGATTAGTACCTACTTGCCTAAATTAGTTGTGTTTTTATGAAACCTCGCTAGCCAGTAGTTGCCAGTAGTTGGCAGTTGAGGCACATTTCACATGCTCATTAAAACAACAACCTGCTGGCAACTACTGGCACGCAACAACTCTTTCTTGACTTTCTCCCCAGCCGAGAGCTGCTGTCTGGCAGCTGGCTGAATTCAATTGACAATGAACAAACAGGTGGCGCTGAAAGCAACAATTGGCTTAGAATTTCCGTACAATTTGCTTAAACCACAATGGCGTTCTTATCTCATGCACATAACATTCAAGAGAAAAATATCAGAATTTATCTAATATTTCTACCAAATACATAATTTTATACGAAATGCTGGTATGCTTTTAGGCTTACTGCCTGAATTCATTCAGCTGGCTTCATCTTGCTGGCAATTTTGTTGGCTGGCGAGGTTTCAAAAAAACATGCTTAATAAATATATTGAAAAGATTGTTTGGTGAACAACGTGCCTAAAAGAAAAACTTAGCAAACACTTGAGAGGCTTAATAAAACAATAGGTACTTTAAAGAATGCCAGTGAAAATCAAAACAAAAACCGCCTAACTATAAGCAAAACCTCTTGATACGAATAGGTTTATTTAAGATAAGTACCAAGGTCACATACCTACCTAACGATTCAACAACTCATAACGCTAACGCCGCCGATAGAGATAGCTATTACCTCCAAGTTAAAACAAATCAGAAGTATCAAGTCAAACAAATTAAAAGTTAGTTCCATATTATGTATTTTATAAGTAGCTTAAATCCGAACCTTAGAACCTTAACAGTTTAATCTCAAACACGCTCGACACGCAAATAAATGCCACCCTTGGCAGAAAGCAATGAATTTGGTATGTCAATTACCAACGGATTCGGAGTCTTGTCGCAATAGTGAAACTTGTAGTTTTTCAGCAACATCGAAAGCCCTATATATGTTTGCATCTTTCCGAATCTCAGTCCAACACAGTTTCTGGGTCCATCTCCGAATGGCAGCCATGCAATTGGGTGACGCTTCTGCATCTCCTCTGGACTAAAACGCTCCGGATCGAATTTCTCTGGATCTGGGTAAATATCGGGATCACGATGAAAGCCATCGGCTGGAATAATGACTAGAGCTCCTTTCGGAATTGTGTACTTTGGATCAGAAGTTGGATAGTCATTGAGGGCTTTGCGGAAAAGATTTATTACAATGGAGTACTTGCGCAGAGTTTCTAGAAAATAAAAAAATAAAATGTCACAAATTTCACAAGTTTACCTTCCAAGATCATACCTTTCATAACCTTCTCCATGTAGTGCATTTCAGACATACACTCGTAGGTGAACTTTCCGCCATGTTTCTCGAGCTGCTCATTTATCTCCGCCCTCAACTTGTCCTGGACATCTTGATTCAGGGCCAACTCGAATAATGCAAAGCCCATTGTGGTGGACGAAGTTTCGAAACCGGCCAGAAAGAAAACAAAAGCCTGTGCTGCCACTTCTTCAATGGTCATGCCTTCGGCAGAATTCTTCGTCTCAATTAGCAAGTTCATGAAATCGTTCCGCTTGATGTTGTTCTTCTCTCGATACTCGACAGTTTGTCGCACCACCCTCATATAGAACTGATGAATGTCCTCGTGTATCTGCCTCATACCCAATTTCCGAGCTAAATTCGGGAAACTAAACAAGAGGCCATCAACTAGCTTACTATGGCGGGTCAGTACGAACGCCTTTGCACCCATTACGCGAAACTCAGCATTCGGATCCTTGAGGCTATTACACTCGAGACCAAATGCACACGATCCAATGACGTCAGTTGTGAAACGTGCTAAAATGTCCTTCACCTCTACAATGGGATCTTGCTGGACCAACTGGTTAAATGAGTTCATCAAGTGCTCTCCAACAGCCACCACCGTTGGAAACATGAATTTCATTTTGCCCGACGTAAAAGTCGGTGACAGCTTATTGCGCATCGTCTTCCATTTTGCGCCATCCAAAGCGAAGAGATGAGCACTCAGTGGATCCTCTTTTTCGTTAAAGAACAGCCCACGATCGGTGAAGTTGTTAAAGTCCCTTATGAGGATATTTTTTGCTAGTTCCAAGTCCAGCACCATCACTCCTGTATTGAGAAAGAAGAAGAATCCAGCAAATGGGGCGGTGCCCTTATATTTGTCGTAGTAGTCTTTCATGATGGTGCGCAAGTGTCGAGTCTTTTCAAATCCTTCCATATTGCCAGACAAAATGTGTGGTTCATCGTGTGGAATACCGCGACGCTTCCAATACGACAGATGTCGTTTTAGATAGTACACCACCACCGATGCTAGTGCTATACAAATGTAAATCAAAGTGGCAGAGATCGCCATTACAAGATATGTTAAAATCCACGATCCGTATGCAACGGAATTCTAAATTCAACTGATTTGTTATCGATTAACTACTTAACATGACTTGCAAAAGGCAGGAGCTTTTATATGATCGTGTCGAGCTTGCTATTTGTTCTATTAGAATTTATCTTGACTTTGAAACTCAGATAGTCGTTACTGGCACTGGCCACTGGGTTGATATCCCTCGTTTGAACGAATGCAAAACATACAGTAAGACACTATCTATTCGCGCCCATTTTCAACAAAATAATACCGTCAACTCGCTTCAACGACGGAGATAATTATAGTACCAACAAACACCCATCGATACAAATCTAATCTTACAATATAGACCTCTATATAGGCACAGTAAACAAACTAACAGCAAAAAGATAATAAACTGTTAGTTGTTTTGTTTATGCTATTTACGAGTATCTACGTATTTCAGTGATGAATCAGAGTTGCCGTTCGCATCAAAAATCAGCAATTGTTTCATCTTTTAGCCGTTCTTGATCTTGACGCACTCATCTCCAGTAGTTGTTTGTATTGTGGGTGTGGGTTAACGTTCTGTCTGTCGTGTTTGTGTTAACAATGTTATGTAACGTTTCATTTATTATTTTCTTATTCTAATTTTCTTTACGTGCGATGTGTTGCCAATGCTGTCTTCTTTAAAGTGTTGGTTTTTTTTTAAGTCGGATCTGTGTCCAGCAAGTGCGTTTCTGAAGCATAGTGTTTGTTGATTTCATTCCAATTTGGAATTTATCCGAGTCAAATATTTTTGCATTTCTAAAACGGTCCCAAAATTCCCATTTGTATTGTTTTTGTTGCCGTTCTTCTAAAAAGCAGACATTCTGAAAAAAAAAATCATTTTATGGTTAAAGTGAGCACTAATGCCCAAAACACACGTGCAGAATTCACGAATACACATGTTCTTATGCGAAGCCGCTAATATGTAACACAAAACCACTACTACAGAGGTGGAATTTTGTAAAAAAAAAAAAACGGACCAAAAAACGCTTTTGCTTTTCAGAAAACAAAAGAAATCATGCGAAAGCGAAAGTTTGCTTTATGTCTCTTCGTTTCTTCTTTTCTTGCATACTGTTAGGGTCCTTTTCACAGTTCGAGAAACTTTGGTTTTTGACAGCAGTTCCTAAATGTGTCTTTTGGCACCTTTTACTCTTCTGATTTTATATTAAAATAGCTATCATTTTAGGTTCGTTCAGGTACTTTTTTGCAAACGTAAAATTATGAAAAATTTGCTAAGAAACTGCGCTAATGCGACCACGTACTGAGTAAATTGAAAAAAATGAGAGAGAAATCCATTTCCCCTCTTTTCATTTCTTCGTAATTTTTTACTCGCCGAATTTCAACTTACTGAAAAATGAAAAAATTAAAACTGTCATCTAAGTGACATCTCAAAAGTTTGACAAATAAAACTACATTTATTTTCAACTTCAACGATGTCGGAAGAAGAAGTTGTAATTGAATGTGATCCTAGAACATAGCAGCGCATTCAAAATGGTAGGTATAATAGGTATTTTTAGCTTATAATAAATTCAAATCCAACTTATTTTGTAGATTCTGACGTTACCGTTTATTTTACGAATGTCGAAATGACATTTCTTAAACTTTTCGTAAAAAAACCGGTCAGGTACTTTTCTGGAAATTGAGAGATTTCTCTCTCAATTTTTGTGATTTGACATTTTTCATTTTTCTACACTGAAAGTACACGAACGAACCTTTTATTTGTTAATAATTTATTTTCTTATAGGTACAAGCAGTGCTGCAGATATTTTTACCAGAAAACGTAATTACTAGCTTTCAAAATCGTGGAAATACGATTTTGTTGGAAATAAAAAAAAAAACACAGGAGAACGTTATTATACTTCAATTTATTATAACATAAATAAGTTTAGATAACATAAACATTTTTCGAAACATAACGTTTTTAATTTATTATAATATGTATAAGAAAAAAACTTACATGTATACATGTTTTTACTACTACTTCATGCTTTTATTACGGCTTTATTTAGGTTAACCGCCGAAAATATATGTTCAACAATGGCAGATGAATTCAAAAGTGATAAGAATTCAAAAATAAATTTTTTCATTAACGGAAATGCTAAACTTTCATTACCATGCTTTGTTTGTAAAACGTTTTTCCAAAAACTGTTACTGTTAACAGTTAACTGTTAAAGATCGATGTTCAGAAAAAAAAGATTTTCAAAATTTAGGTTTCTTATCTCAGAAATTCAGCATCGGCGGTGTCTTGAATATCTTTCTTTAGAATTAAATTTGGAAAACTTTTGAATAATGGATAAAAAGAATCTACTTCTTTTTCAATTAGCTATATTTAGTGGACTTACAAGGGTTTAACTTTGAAGCAGTTGGTTTTTGAAGTAAAATCTTTTTAAGATTTGATGGACAAGTTCTGTATAGAAACCCAAGCAAGTCTGTTCGAATGCTTCAACATCGTTCCTGTTTAGATTCCAAGAATCCAATTGTTCTTGAACTACTACACCGAGATACAATTTGTCAAAAGAAACAATATTCGAAGGCAAATCTAAATTCATCACTAATCATCGTTTACCATACCTTTAAAATATCGGGTTTAGTAAATAATCTAAATTTGTAAAAACTAATTGCTTCACTTCATCATACATTTTATGTATTTGTGGCTGCTCGTAGTGCTCGTTCACCTTCACATTTTTAGAAGATATTTGGAAAATTGCAATTGCATTTTTGTATTTGATAAATTTGAAAAATCTTGGAATTTTATGCTTTTTTAGCTCAAAAATCGTGGAATAACTTTTAAGCCCTAAAATCGTAAAAATACGATAAATCGTGGGAATCTGGCACCGCTGGGTACAAGGTGGCGCAAAATTTATCGAACGTCAATCATATTTGACTTTTGTGAACTACACAGCTGCAGTATACAAACAGACAAGCAATGGAGCGTGGAATTATTGTGTCAATTTTTTGACCAAGAAATCGGTCGGTGGTATTAGCGCAGCTTGGATTTCGACGTCGATTTCCTAATCGTGTCGCGCCAACTGGGCAAACATTTTGGCGCGCGCTAAGCTATTCGACTCGTACAGACTGGAACCACAGGAGAACATGCAGGGCATGACCGCTTCCGGACTGGTTGTTCGGCCGAGAATATCGGGGGGGGGGCTATGGCTGCCGATTTCGCTGAGAACGAAGAAACATCAACCAGAGGACGGGCCACATATGTGGGCATCACCAGACGGACCCTACAGCGAATTCTGGTGAAAGACTTACACATGTTCCCGTAGAAAGTGCAAATAGTGCATCAATTAGTGCCTGCTGGCCGTCAGTCACGTGTGAATTACTATCAAGCCATCCTTAGTCTCAACAACGAAGAGGACGATTTTGTGTCGAAAATAATGATGAGCGATGAGACGCATTTCTTCCTAAGCGGTTACGTCCATAAGCAAAATCTTCATTTCCGTTGCACTGAAAATCCGCGTGTGTTGCACGAACAGCCATTACATCCACTCAAAGCTACTGTGCTGTGCGGCGTTGACGCAGGAGGCCATATTTTTTTGAGTACGTCATCGGCAGTACGGTCACTATTACTGGCGAACGCTACAATGCAATGATAAATGACTTCTTACTGCCGGAATTGGATGAGCGGGGCTTGGTAAATATCCGGTTTCAACAAGTCGTTGCAACCCCACACACAGCATGAGCCACAATGGATGTGAAGGAAGTGTTTCCTGGTCGCGTAATTTTCCGTTTTGGCGATTCGGCATGGCCAGCAAGATCGCTCGATTTAACCACCCAAGAATTCTTAACCCTTAAAACCTACCCATCCCTGGAGAAACACTATTACTACCCTGGGTTTCAGAAAACCCCAATATAGTTTTGTAATTATTTCAAAAACAAAATGACGTTCTGATACAAATTATTTTTTATTAAGATCACACACGTAGTTGAATATTAAAAATACCTTAAAGTTTAGAACCGATGCATTCTTGGCACACAGACTGGCTATGTTCGCCACAAAGGGAGTTTTGGGGCGTGATGAGGTCAAGTGCAAGTTTTTTGAGGAAATGGCGCCTTTTTTGGCACTGGTTTGGCGACTTTATTTCTCTAATATTAGTGTCCTTAGCAAAAGAAGGGCGCAGTCTGGCGAAAGTCGATAAATCCTTATTTCCGTCATAATTCATATGTTCAGAAGGTATTTTTTTTATGAGAATTTCTGTCTTCCGATATTACAGTATTCCTACCCTGGGGTCTAGGGGACCCGGAAATTATTATAATTACGACTGCACCGCACGCACAATTACTAATAACGAGGCGCCTACTGATACATTAAAACTGATTAGCTTGAATAGTGCCATTGTGTAGTTTTTAGTTGAAAAAATATTCACAAAAGTTTTGCTTATGCATCGCGCTGGACCTTAGGGTAGCGTTTAAGTGTTAATTAGAATATTTGACAGGTATGCGAACAGTTAGATATCACCGGAAATCTTGCGGAATCATGGAAAATGCGATAAAACGGACAGAAATATGCGTCAACACTTGACGGATATCATCTTTTCTACTGAGGGAAAAAAATTGTAAAGGTCCGAATAAAGATTTCCATCACAAAACAAAGGCATTGTCATTGATTTTGGGTAACATCCGAATTTTTAGATGCTCATGTATTCATGCTGATATACAGTGAGTGTCAAAAGTAAATGAACACCAATCCAATTTAAAAATTTTTTTTTGCAAATATCAACAAAATATTTTATTCTGTCGAAATTAAATACGTTTTGTTATAGTTACTTCGTTGTCAAATTTATTACAGATTGTTGGCTATTTAAACCTTTTTTAAGACCCTAAAGAAAACCTAAAAGAGCACGCTTACCTTTGACGCTCACTGTCCAATGAATAGTACCATTTATGATGAAGTGAATTCGCTGGACAAAACATTTCGGGTTCGGACCGATTTTTTTTCATCGCGGGCGCTCATTTATGTAGAGTTCTATTGGTTTTCTATTTACCTGCTCATGGTGGAAAACCAGTTTGTTCGACATAGGCAAAATTAACTGGTTACATCAATTACCTCAACTAAAAAAAACAAACGAGTTTTTATTGCTCTTTTAATTACTTTAGCTGCAAGATTTATGTTTATGGCTTATAAGGCTTACATAAGCTTTTAACTCATTTATTCTTTATTTTCGGTTACCTTTCTTCTCACATCGAAAATTAGCTTAAGTTTCTTTTGGTATTACTGCCACGATAGTGAAGGGAATTATTGGAAGAGTTTGACGAATTTTTGGTTTTTGGGGAATAATTAACATAAAGAAAGGTATATAGGTAGGTACCTATTTACCTATTGTCTTACTTACTTACTTACTTAGGTGACGCCTTAATGCCTCCAGTTGCACACTTCAAGTACTCGTATGTTGAGGTCCCATATTCTATTCCTAGGGCGAGAAATTCCACTACTCTACTGCATTGCCTCTCTGGGTTGGAGTTGAAGACTGTTTGAGCCGAAACGCCAGTGTCCATTCGCTCTACTTGTACATATTAGCCATTTTAGACGTCTGATTCACACTTTTCTGATCAGGATTTAGTCAGGCTGGGATGATAGGGTCTTATTTACAGTTTCCATGGTATTTCCTCAAAAGTGGTTACTACTTAATTGCCTTCTTAAGGACCATTCACATGAGAGCAAACCAACGAATTGATGAAATGTGAACAAACAGCTTTTTAATTATTTATGAACTAAAAATTCCACATTTTACTATTCCAAGAGTAGGATAATTAATTATCCCATCAAAATGTATTAAGAAAACCAGTTTATAATTAGTTTAAATACCAAAATTTCGAATTCCCAACTTTATGCCGCGAACGAAAACACCCTGGCGCGAATAGTCAGTCTCCCTTCAAGCAAAATCGCTGACCCAATTTTTCCCGTCATTTTTGGATCCGCATAATATGAGGCGTTCCACGAACACATTTGTAAATTCGCTGTATCTACACAACAAGTAGAACGAGAGTCGCGAGAATTTTTGTTTTGTCTTTTGTCTTTTATGCAATGATTAATCTTCTTTCGTTGACGTTCGTGGTGGCAAGCACGTGATAAAATCTCTACGAATTAATTAATACGGTAACATGAATTCGAGCGATTATTATAAAATTAACCGTGAGGTTTCCTTTATTTGCAAGCGTGCAAGGAAATATACTGAAGAAGATCACAGGGAACACATTTCGGGTATATCGGGAGGCTCAACGGTGAACTTGTGCGAAAACAGTGTTTTTGACCAAAATAACGTTCACTCGGATGAAGACAATTTAGATGAAATAGTGAATTTTAATGAAACAAGTGCTCATTGTTCACAAAACAATTCTATTAAAAATATTGCTGACGAAATAGTGGAGTGGACTGTCGGTCACTGCTCCAACAGAAAGCAACGTTGATTTCTGCAAAATGGTCCTCAAAAGCATTGCCGAGCTAACGAATTTAGTTACCAGCAACATAAAGGAAACAAAATATCTCCGAGAAGCAATACAGGAGCTAAAAATCAACCAAAACCGAAATTCAACCGCCACAGAGCTGTCATCCTGGAAATTCCATGCCTCTCAATGGAGCATCTATTAACATTTGAGGCACAAATCCGTGATGGTAATGGAACTTCAAAAGCATTTGTAAAGATAATATATTTATTCGCCTTACATTTTTTTAACTCGTTTTTCTTTCGTAGGAGAGTTTGTTGGAGAAAATGCCTGCCCAAAGTCTGGAAAAAATTCTTAGGCATAGCCTGAAAGCTTTTTTTTCAGATGATGTTGCTTCGAAGTGTTCTTTCCACGGAAAATAGTGAAAATGTGAAAAATGTGAAAATAGTTATTTTAATTAATAAATTCGTAGAAAAAAATCCATGCAAATGTAAACAAACTTGTCTGTATTTCGTCTGAAAAAAATTCTTCGATACTAGGATTGTCATCTGCCAGCGCTTGCCTCGTTTTTTAATTTTTTTTTGGATTCGATTTGGATTCATTTTTCGCTGAGTGCGGCGAGCTCGCTCTCTCATTCTCTCACCAACACATACAAAAGTGGGTCCGCGGTGATTCTAATTTCTATACTAATTTGAGCCGGCAAACGCAGTTTCGCGGATCCATATGCGGAGCTGTATGCGGAGTCTTCCATATGTCATTGACTCCGTTTTTGAATTTGAACCGAAAACGGACTCTCTTGCTTGAAGGGCTATTCACAATCCACGTCATTTAAATTGCGTTCCACAAAGTCGCGAATAAAAAATTCGTTCGAATTTAACGTTATTCCAAGAGGAGGCTATCTTTGAATAATAAAATGTGCAATTTTCTGTTTACAAATGAATAAAAAGTGATTTGTTCGCACTTCATCAATTCGTTCGTTCGCTCCCATGTGAATGGTCCTTTAGGCCAACAAGTTGCGATTTTTGAGCGTAATACTTAGATATTATAGTGAAGCCGGAATAGTCAAAGTCTGTAACTCCCGCAAAGTGCTATTCTTCACGATTAAACTAATTATTGCCGCTTCTGTTCAATATTTGCCAACGTCAATGAGTAGTTATTCAATAATGTCAATAGGAACGCTTTTTTGAAACCTCGCCAGCCAGCCGTTCATTTGGACAGTTGCCAGCACAATAATAGCCAGCAAGATGAAGCCAGCCGAATGAATTTAGGCAATGCGCCTAAAAGCATACCAGCATTTCGTATAAAATTATGCATTTGGTAGAAATATTAGATAAATTCTGACATTTTCCTCTGGAATGTTGTGTGCATGAGATAAGAACCCCATTATGGTTAAAGCAAATTGTACGGAAATTCTAAGCCAGTTTTTGCTTTCAGCGCCACATGTTTGTTCATTGTGAATTGAATTTAGCCAGCTGCCAGCCAGCAGCTCCCCGGCTGAGGAGAAAATCAAGAGCTGTTGCCAGCAGTTGCCAGCAGGTTGTTGTTTTAATTAGCAAGTGAAATGTGCCTCAACTGCCAACTACTAGCAACTACTGGCTGGCGAGGTTTCATAAAAACACAACTTATGTCATCCGCGTGTGTAAGTACATAATCAGATCCCGCTTATTCGTAGACGAGACTCTGCTAAGTTTGACAAATTATAATCCAAGTACGTGATTTTTTTATTCTATTCTCTGATTCTATTTATCTTATAAGCATTACCTACAGTTCACATATCTATAAAAATCAAAAGTAGGGTTTTCGAAATACAAACGAGCAGTATAAAAACCTACAACTTATTTCTCAGGCCAAAAGCTCTGTGGCAGTCTTAAGATTACAAATTGCAATATCGTTCAAAGAAGGGAAATATTTTTCGGATATACCTACCTAGTGCTTTTCGGATCTGAATAAAAAGTGAATTAATCGAGAGAAACTCGCGCAGTGGTAGAAAAAGTTTTACGCGACACAGTCGTACAATTTATTACATTTTTAATTGCCTCAATTCGAATTTTCATAAATACGCTTGACACGCAAATAAATGCCTCCCTTGGCAGAAAGCATAGGATTCGGTATATCAATTACCAAGGATTCGGTGTCTTATGGTAATAGTGAAACTTGAAGTTTTTCAGCAGCATTGAAAGCCCGGCATACCTTTATATCTTTCCGAAAATAATACCAATGCAGTTTTTGGGTCCATCTCCAAATGGTAGCTACGCAAGAGGATGACGCTTCTGAGTCTTGTCTCCTCTGGACTGAAGAGCTCTGGATCTAATTTCTCTGGATCTGGACAATTATCGATAAGATAAACTATCGGCTGGAATCATGACTAGAGTTCCCTTCGGAATTGTGTACTTTGGATCAGAAGTTGGATAGTCATTGTTGGCTTTGCGGAAAAGGTTAATAACTACCGAGTATTTGCGCAGAGTTTCTAAATAAAATGTCACAAGTATTGTCACAAGTTTACCTCTTAAGAACTTACCTTTCATAACCTTCTCTATGTAATGCATATTTCAGACATACAGTCGTAGGTGAATTTTCCGCCATGTTTCTCGAGCTGCTTATTTATCTCCGCCCAAAACTTGTCCTGGATATCTTGATTCAATGCCAATTCAAACAGTGTAAAGCCCATTGTGCTCGATGAAGTTTCGAAGCCGTCCAGAAAGAAAAAAAAAGCCTGTGCTGCCACTTCTTCAATGGTCATACCTTCGGCAGAATTATTCGTCTCAACTAACAAGTTCATGAAATCGTTCCGCTTAATGTTGTTCTTCTCTCGATACTCGACATGTCGATACATGTCGCACCACCCTCATATAGAAGTGATAAATGTCCTCGTGGCCAATTTTCGTGCTAAATTCGGGAAACTGAACAAGAGGCCATCAACTATCTTGCCATGGCAGGTTAGTATGAACGCATTTTCACCCATAACGTGAAACTATGCATTCGGATCCTTGAGGCTATTACACTCGAGACCAAATGCACACGATCCAATTACGTCAGTTGTGAAACGCGCTAAAATGTCCTCCATCTCAACAATGGGATCTTGCTGGACCAACTGGTTAAGGGTGGTATTCACCGACCACTCGTATCGTAAATCGATTATTAACTTACGAGGCTCTTAACTTTAATATTTTGGACCATATTCACCAAGCATTATTAGCGTAGCGTTGTGTTTCTGGATGGTTGTGTGTGTTTTGTCTATGCTAGTTCGAATGTTCGAAATTCCTCTTATTTTCGAACTCGCTCTTTCTCGCGACAACTGTCATCCTATAAACATTGAATAATTTTTTCCTCGAGCAGTTACGAATTTTACCTTTGTTCCCAGAATCTTTAAAACTAAATCTCATATCTTTACCCTTTTATTATTTGTAAAGACAATTGTTATTTTATTCAATATAACATTTTGCATTAACCAAATATTTATCAATTTAGTAACTGCTTTAGTAGCATCACTCTGAAGATCGAGTTATAATTCATTAAATAAATAATATTCAAGATCACGCATAATTGTAAAAGGTATATTACATTTGACGACTTTTGCAGTATCGTCTTTCTCCAAAAGACAATTTATTATTTTGTCTGGAATTTTATTAAACAAAAAAAATTCCCATGATATAAGAACACTGTCCAACCATAACATTGGTTTACTACGAATAAATTACTTTGCGAAACAAACAAATATGGCTCAAAATATTGCCTTCCAAATTTGTAAAATCATAATTGACAATAAAAAATTAATAAGCTAAAGATTAAACTAGAATTTATAAAACAAATAATAGTAAAACCCAAATCTCAAAATGTTGTCATATTTCTTTACGTTAAATACGACAGCGCGCGCTCTGCTTTTATGTTCGAATTCGAAAAACGAACCGCTCCTAACTTTGGAGTGGTTGGGATTGGGATGGGACCACTCGTAAGGCTTACGAGCACTCGTAAATCTGCACTGCACTAATAACGGTTAGTAAATAGATTTACGAAGCTCTTAACTTAGGAGTGGTCGGTGAATATCAGCCTATGTGTCTATCAAGTGCTCTCCAACAGCCACCACACCGTTGGAAACATGAATTTCATTTTGCCCGAAGTAAAAGTCGGTGACACCTTATTGCGCATCGTTTTCCATTTTGCGCCATCCAAGGCGACAAGCACAAGGTGGGCGCCCACAGCCCACGATCGGTGAAGTTATGAAAGTCTCTTATGAGAATATTTTCAGCCAGTTCCAAGTCCATCACCATCACAGCTGGTTTAAGAAAGAAGAAGAATCCAGCAAATGGACCGGTAGCGCTATTCAAATGTAAATCAAAGTGACAGAGCTCGTCATCATAAAAAAAATTCCCCAAAAAACACAGCCCGTACGCAATGGAAATTATGAAGTCAACTAATTAACTAAACATGGATTGCGTGTTTGGCATGTTTGTTCTATCGAAATTTTCTTGCGACTATTTCACCACTTCACGCAAACCAATTTTGGTAGCAAGTTTCTATTTCAATTTATCTTGCAACTAAGATTGTTGTTGTTGGCTAAACAAACATGAATCTCGATTGAATAACATTTGATTCGAATCTCAGAATATGCGTGATTATCTTTAAGTCTGGTGACGAAATCTTGACTCCCTTCGACGCCGGAGATAACTACCCCGATGGGATTTATATGTATGCATAACAATTTAGGCATATTTTTGTTATATACCTACTGACAGTTACTTCAATGAAGTAAGATAATGAAAAAAATATTCATTCTGTCTACAAGTTTCATGACTGCTACTTTTTTCTATCTGTCATCTGTCACTGCCAGTGTTTGGTATTTTATTTCGATACAATTGAAATTTTTTGGTGAAAGTTTAGTCCACGATTATTAGTATGCTATCATGTCATCCCATAATCATTCGAACCATCTCCTTAAAATACGTTCGCCTTGAGCAGAGCCATCTTGTGGATTTGAATTGCATAATCTTCAAATTTCTATTTATACCATTCACTATAGTTGTTATAGGGAGAATATGCTCTTGGAGATGATATAAATTGTAAAGTGTATCAAATATTTCTATAGAAATCCCTTGGATTATATAGAATCCCATTTTGGTATGGGTGACAAAGAAAACTTCAATCAACTCGCTATAAAGACTCGCACCCGCAAAGTAATATCAACGAATGTGCTGTCAAATTTATCACCTTCGTCATCATCATCCATTAAATGACAAATTCATCAGAAGAATAATTTAAAGCAATTCCAGGATTTACAGGCACTAAAGCGTTGTACCGACATAATGTCTATTGTTAAACAATTTGATGGATGTCCCATCATACAAAATCAAGGGCAGGGCTGTAATGTTACATATATGTAAATTACAGGCCGCGAACCCATTTAAAGAAATGGATGGAAATGCTTTATCGATCCTTCTGTTCGCCCTGCTGGATTTCACCGTTCGTATATAGGCAAGGCGTAGATTCCGCAATGTATAATGGTGTCTTCTCCACTACGTTGCGTCGGTTGTTGTGATATATAACAATATACCTGATTTGTATAAGTAATTTCCTCCCTTCAATGCATGATTTTTTATTTTTTTAAAAATTAAATGTTTTTTTATGTAAAAGAGCTATCTAAACTCGAAAAAAAAATATTAAAAAAAATATTCGGTTCACCGCTTTTCTGAAAAACCGAGTTTTTCAGTATGATGAATATTTGCAACGCCATGTACCTATTAACGGTATATAATTTATGATATGTATTATAAATATGGGAGGTGTTTCTACGAATTTGGACCAAACTTCGTAGAAACACTTGCAGGCTAATACGGAAGATTGTCTAAAAATTTAAACTCAGTCGGTTCTGCAGTTTTCGCGATATGCGTTTTTGAATTTTTTCTTTTGTATAGGAGATGCCACGCCCCTTTGTCAAATTTTGACCAAACTTCACAAAAACACTCGCAGACCAATACGAAAGATTGGCGGAAAATTTGAACTCAGTGACTTTGGAGGTTTTTGAGAATAAGATGGACAATAGTTTTTTTGTATGGGAAGTGCTGAATCCAACGAGTTTTCAATGAGCTAAAATCATACTCTAAATGCATGGCATTGCAGATATGCATCATAGACAAAATATCGCAAAAATATCTGTTTCGTACAATATTTGCAACTTTTTTTTTTGCACAGATATCAAAATGAACATAATAAAATACTAACATGCATTAAAATACATAGTTATTTATGTTTATACCAAATTCAACACACATGTTTTACCAACTATAATAGGACATGGTATTTTGACTTCAAGTTCCATTTTATTACATATATACGCTTATAAATAAATTTTCAAGGACAAGATAATCATCATGGAATTAATTGGAAATAAAAAAGTGACCAAATCCAAGAGATATCTGCACTAACCCTATTAAGAGGGGGTTTTCGAGAGTATGATGCAGATATGCTACAGTATGCATTGAAGGGTTAAATTCGCCCGCAGAAAAGTTCTAGCCGTGAATTAGTTCGTTGTATTCGAAATAAGCCCGAATAAAGGCCTTGGTATATTGAAGCTAAGTCGAAGGGTGTAAAGTCGTTCGATTTCGTCGATGCAACAGGGTTCCATACATTTTTAACTGAAACAGAACTAGGAAAAGGAACATTTTTTTTTGAAAACAGAAAATCCTAAAAGAAAATTGCTGTCTGGCGACAGAACGTAATTGAATTTTTCAGTCAAAATTCAGAAGAACGATGAAATTTAGGGCGTTAGGCAATAACGCCAAAGGAAATAGCACCCAGATCGATTTGGAAATAACGCTAAAAAAATGCATAACGCCTAAAAATAAACAACAAGACAATGATGCTGTGCGCGGAAATGTGGGTAAAATTTCCCAAAATCTCTTATTATACAATTTATCAACAAAAATGCTTAATCTGTAATCGCCCGCAATCGCCCGTGTGCCTTGTGACGCTGGAAAATACGCGACCTGCAGTTTGGAAGCAGCTCTTCCGAACTATTGCTAACATGCACTGGATTTCGGCAAGGAGATGCTCTATCATGCGACTTCTTCAATCTCGTATTGAAGCAGATAGTGCGCAGGGCAGGTGACAACACGGGAGGCGCTATCTTCAACAGGTCCGTCCAGCTGCTTGGCTATGCGGACGATATTGACATCATCGGTCGCTCCCAGCGTGCCGTGATAGAAGCGTTCACGGCGATTGAAGAACAGGCGAAAACCGTTGGGCTTGAAGTAAATGAGGACAAAACTAAGTACATACATGCTATCAACAAACCAAAAAGCATCTGTCCACCGCCTAGGAAAAAACGTCACTATTTATGGCAACAATTTCGAGGTAGTTAAGGAGTTCACCTACCTCGGAGTAAACGTAAACTCCACGAATGTCACCTTAGTGGAGATCCGGCAAAGAATTAGCCTAGGAAACCGTTGCTACTTCGGTTTGACAAAACAATTGGGTTCAAAACTCCTAACTTGAAGGACGAAATGTGTGCTTTACAAAACCCTTATCCTGCCAGTTCTGCTTTATGGCGCCGAGTGCTGGACGATAAGCAAGAAGGGAGAGCTGATACTGGGCTCCTTCGAAAGAAAAATACTTCGGCGGATTTTTGGTCCTGTGTGCGAGGAGGGCGAATGGAGGAGAAGATACAACCGCGAACTCTATGAGCTGTACCAAGATGTGGATGTAGTCCAAAAAGCCAAAACACGTCGACTACATTGGCTCGGCCACATCGAGCGAATGGACAATAATGCTCCAGCCAAGAGGGTCTTCGAACCCCAGCCCCCAGGTTCGAGAAGACAAGGAAGACCGAACCTCCGTTTCAAAGACCAAGCCATCGCCGATGCCAGAGCGCTTGGTCTGGACAATTGGAAGCAGTGTGCCCGGGATCGTAGAGGATGGAAGGCTGCTGTGTCTCAGGCAGAGACTCTTCACGGGTCGGGAGCCCGTTAAGTAAGTAAGTAATCGCCCGCAATTTGATGTTTCTCAAATTTTTTTAAACATTGTGTTTGGAGTGGGCGATTTGTCGCATCGTCGTTGCTTATATCCTTTATGCGATCCCTTAGTTCCAGACTTGTTGAGCAGAGTCATATCTTCACGTTTGATCGCCATGATAGCTGACGCTTTAAAATCAGGTTTTGGGGGCCACTACATAAACATAAATAATGCTTTATATTTCGTTGTTCTGGTTGTACCTCATGTCAGAGGCTGTCATATTAATGCGTATTAGCATTCCAAACTTACATTTATCAATTTTGAAATGTTTCGTCATGCATTCACGCACATCTGCAAATAAATAGATAATTTAGCATTTCCTCTGAATGGGTATTTTATTTATTTGCTTTGCCTTAACTCAAGTCGCGAACCACATACGACGGCAGCCTACAAAAAACGTTTAATGGTACTGCCATGTTATCAAGGTAATCAAATTCTTTCTAAACCATATATCATTTCGCTGGGAGGTTGTCATTTTTTTTATCTATGGGTGTATTGTGATTTATGGTGGCACGTTGCCTCTTTTATGCACAAGTGCTACTTTTTTTTTGCATTTTACCTCGCGCCAAGTGCCACACTCTCTTCAGATGATACATCAGAAGGAGATTCGCTTTGGGGAAGTAACAATGAAGAGGGTGTGTCTTTTTTTCTATTCAACGACAAAAAAAAACATATCCTTTAAGACTGATTCTATTCTTGGAAGGTATTCACACGTTTGAATGAATCCATTCATAGGATGTAGGTAGATAGGTATATCACGTTGCTTTAGGTGAAGATATACCTAAGAGTGAAATGCAAACTTTTTAGGTGAATCATTTAAATTTTAAATTTTGCTCATATTCTCTTCAATGTTAGGGAAAAGCGGTGTAGTTTTGGATTTCTTTGGGAAAGAGGCAAGGCGCATCCAGCTACATTCAACTATGAATTTTCAGGCAATATGTAGGTAGGTATGACTTTAGAACTATGTGTTGAAAAATATTCTAAAGACATTTTGTTGTATATGTGAAATATTTAACTAAATCACTTTTACGAACGCAAAATTTGGAGAATGGTCAGCAATTTTATCCCGAAGGAGCACTAAATATGCCAATAAAATGAGCAAAAAGAGAAGCTGTGTCAAAACCGATGCAGTTGTTATGCAAAAGCTAAAAAGTGGTCAAAGGCCTTCTCTCATATCCGCAGGTTTGTTCAACACAAGTGAGGAAACAGATACTATCGTGCTATTCAAAAGGGATATAAATTTCTACAGCATCCTTCATCATCCATAGATACATGCGAGGTATGGGGCGCATCATAAGCGATCGATTAAGCGCTGCAATTGGTGAAGAAGTAGGTCTATGAGTCGTGATCATGAACGACCTCAATTATGTGGTCACTATGCAGCAATAGGAAAGCGATTATCGAAAGACGATGGAAAGGCTAAAGGAAAAAAATTCTGCGCCTATAATTCTACTATCTAAACAAACATTTTAGGGTGACTCGTTGTTAAAGGGGTCTCATAATACAGAAGATTATGATTGACAAAGACAAAGAGTGTATGAACGCGAGAAAAAAGCCACTCAACCATTTGAATGCATTCCGGAATTTCAACTGCCAAAATTTGGAAAATTGGTACATCGCAGGAAATAAACAGTAGAAAAATCTATGTTTTGAAAAGAAAACTGAGTTCGAAAACCATCAAGCTTATGTACATACTTGGTCAAACAAGAGATTCGAAAGAATTTTGGAAGGCGACAAAAGAAATTAATGGTTTGGACTTTAAAATAGGATACGGAGTATCCGCTCGATCTTACCATCCGACTTCAAAAACATGCTTCGAAACAAAGCTTCACCGTAGCCAAACAACAGCTTGTGTGCAAAAAATGGAAAAGCTCCATGAGAAGACGGGATTCTATACGAATATTTCAAGAACGCCGCACCCCAGCCTTTATTTGCCAACTAACATCTTTTTTCAATGGAGTGTTTTCAAAAGAGGATGTTCCTGCGTCATTCAAAAGTGATATTCCCTATTCACAAAAAAAGGAGACATTAATAGTGTGGAAAATTATAGAGGCATATCGTTTATGGACGTCTCAAAAGTGTTTTGTGGTGTACTTTTCAACAGGCTCAAGACATGGGTGGAAACCTGATTCAAATCCAAGCTAGTTTCAGAAAAAAAATCTCGACCGTTGACCATATTTTTGTGCTAATCTTCATCGTTAAAGCGTACCAATCAAAGGAGAAGAAAGTCTACGCATTTTTCGGTGACTTTTAGCCTGCTTTTTATCTGGTGAATCGTAGTGAACTTTTCTACAAACTATCCAAACATATCTACGAAGTTCACCCGTATAGTGAAGGAATTGTATGCAGAATCAAAAGCAGCTGTCTGGGATGAATCAACATACCCGAATGGTACGTGCGCTTTTTATTAATAATGTAGAAGCTCACCTACCTGGAGGTCTCCGGATTGCTGACTTGACTATAAATGTTCTTCAATATTCTGATGACCTGGTTTTACTTTCTGAGTCTCCAGACAATCTTCAGCTGATAATTAATCGCCTTGCCGAATATTGCAGTAAATAGGGACTTGTCATTAATGCAAATAAATCAAAGATAATCACCCTTATTCTACGTGGCGTTTATATTAAACGACACGGCAGCTGGCGCGAGTTAAGTATCCATAGCAAAACATATTGAGAAAAAAGATAACATTATTTGTATTCAATGATATCTTTAGCCTCTAGTACAGTCTTGCACACAACGCTACAATGATAACATATGTACAAGAGATAATATCGTTTGTATACAATGTTGGAATATTATCTCTTCTTCATTATCAAGCAAGACGATTGTACGCTTGGGTCTCCTTGTAGATAGATAAGAAAAATATATAAATACGACTGTATGATGAATTTATCGATAGTCTTATTGTAACTACATAGTAGCCTTAAGCTCCTTTTAGAATTAGTAAAAAGTATTTCAATAATAAAGGACATAGTTCCAAATAAATATTGTTTAATTTTAAAAGTAAGAAACAAGTGTTTTAATTGGCGATCCTGCCAGGAGGTTAAATATACTTTTTAACTTCAATCGAGCGGACCTCGGGAACAAGTAGTGAAATCTAGTATAAACAGAACACTCGCGTTACCGGTTACAAGAATTACCTAGCATAGCAGGTACAAATATAGCTTCTTCATACGAAGCAGCTAAGCAATTCAGTGAAAGTGTATATGTGGAGGAAAAAAACACACAAATTCGACGACAACAGACACGAGTTCAAAATGGAACAACTCGCAGTATTAATGGCAAGATTAGAAGCTTTAGAAACCAGGTGCAACACAGTAACACAAACCCTAGAGCACACACGCACAGAGAATGCAAGGTTAGCAGCAATAATAACTAACCAAAATCAAATAAACACTAATTTAGAAACAAAACTAAATGAAGTAAAATCTGGATTAGGCATAGTACCAAACATACCTGTGCTAGAGGAAATAAGAACCACATATACAGATGGTAGTAAAATACAGGATGCAGCCGCGAATGTGTTAACTAATTATAACACAATTTTTAATTTTGAGGCGATACGTAACAGATTAGATTATACGTACTCTAATCAAGAACCTCTATACGTGCTACAAGACATGATGAAAGCCATCACGCAAAAAAGAAGCACACTGTCTGAATACCACGACGAGATAAATAAAAATCTCAATTTAATAATATCAAAAATCACTATGTCAGGTGATCCGCCGAATATAATCGACAGACTAATTAAAAATGCTAACGACGACGCAGTTCGTATATTCATTGATGGTATGAGTGACAACTTTACAAGAGGATCATTATATTCAGCTACAATAAATGATCTAGAACACGCATTCGCAATTGCTCGCAGAATAGAACATGATAATGTGCACAGGCATTTACATCTCACTCAAGATAAGCACCACAAAAATATGCCACATGAACGCAGAAACGAAAGAAGACCAAATTATTCAAGCCAAACAACGAATTATCAACCCCAGAAGCAATACGATAATATGCAGCAACACAATCAAGGACCACAGCCGATGGAGATAAACTCGAGACAAATTGTACATGCACAGCGACAAAATTGGAATCAATGCAAACCCGATGTATATAATCCACCAGCGAAACGTGAACACAGCGGGAGTTTCAACACACACAACAGACCGCAACGATCTTATCAGCAGAACTTCAAGCAGCAGAGAGTAAATAACTCCCGACAACAACGCAGAGACGATGCCAGCAGTACATATGCAGAAGCAGATGAAACGGAATGTATGGTAAATAATAACATAAGAATAGATCATTTAAACTAGTAGACGGGTTGCCCTGCTTAAATTTAACTAGTACTATTCATAAGAAAATTTACAAAATTCTTATTGATACTGGTGCAACCCATAATTACATTAATAGAAAATGCGATTCTAGCGAAAAAATTAAAATTAAACCTATAAAAATAAAAACAATGCATGGTTATTCTATGGTAGATACAAAGAAAGTAGTTAGGATATTAAAGAAAAATATAACATTTTTTGAATTAGAGGATATTCAGTCTTTTGATATGATATTAGGATATGAAGGACTTAAAGTTCTAAACGCGGAAATAAATTTCAGTAATATGACTCTAACTACCATAAGCAGTGTCGAATCTATTCAGAAAATTAATTACATAATTGGGGAAAATAATATTTATAAAGCAGACATAGATAGACTGATGAAGATTAATAACAGCATAGGACCGTTACCCTTTACAGATACTATAGAAGCAAGCATTAGGACGACCAATGATAATCCGGTTTATGTTAAACAATATCCATATCCCATAGCAGATAACGAATTCGTAAACAAAGAAATACAGAAACTCTTACATGACGATATAATAGAAAAAAGCCATAGTCCTTATAACAGTCCCATATGGACAGTACCTAAAAAAGGTTTGGACGAAAAAGGAAAACCAAAACGGCGCATGGTTGTTGATTTCCAAAAACTTAACGCTCACACTGTAACAGACAGATACCCCATTCCGGATGTCAACATGACAATTCAAAATTTAGGTAAAGCCAAGTACTTTACAACGTTAGATTTGGAGTCAGGTTTCCACCAAATTAAAATCAAAACAGATGATAAAGAAAAAACAGCTTTTGCTATAAATGGCGCAAAATATCAATTTAAACGAATGCCTTTCGGGCTCAAAAATGCACCAAGCATATTTCAGAGATGCGTGGACGACATTTTGAGAGACTTTGTAGGTAAATTCGTACACGTTTACATTGATGACGTATTGATATATTCTTCATCTGAGGAAGAACATATACAGCACATAAGTCAAGTATTCGACGTACTCAATAAAGCCACATTAAAAATATCTGATGAGAAAAGTAAGTTTTTTCAAGAAGAAGTAGAATACTTAGGTCACATAATCAGACATGGTAGAATCACTACGAACCCTGAGAAAATAGCAGCTATAGAAAATTTTCCAGTCCCACAAACGGTAAAGGATTTGAGAGGATTTTTAGGTCTTACAGGTTACTATCGTAAGTTTATAAAGGGATACGCAAGCATAGCCAAGCCCCTGACATTATATTTACGAGGAGATAACGGTAAAGTAAACAAAAAACAAAGTAAAAATATTAAGTTAAATCTGAATGATTCAGCATTAGAAGCGATTAGAATTTTAAAAAATTATTTGAAAGAACAAGTCGAACTTTTTCAACCGGATTATAGTAAACCATTCGAGCTTACTACTGATGCATCCAACATAGCTATTGGAGCCGTACTAAGTCAGAATAAGCAACCTATACACTTCTTGTCAAGAACACTGAGTAAGACAGAAGAGAACTATAGCACAAACGAGAAAGAGCTATTAGCGATCATATGGTCCTTACAAAAACTCAGAAACTACATATATGGTATAGCAGACTTAACCATATATACCGATCACCAGAGCCTTATATATTCTGTATCAGAAAAAAATCCCAACACAAAGCTGAAACGTTGGAAGGGAATCATTGAAGACTTTGGAGCAAAATTAGTTTATAAACCAGGAAACCTAAATCTTGTAGCTGACGCATTATCACGTCAACGCATAAATACTTCTACCATAGAAACAGCACATTCAGCTGAAAGTTCTTCTAATGATATAATAAAAACTGTGAATCAGCCTTTTAATGCATACACTGCACAGTTCGAACTTATTGAAGATATAACAAATAATATCGAAACACAAATCTATTTTGGTAACAAAATAAGACTCATAATAAAGTTTAAGGACAAAGACTCTTTACTAAGGCAGATGAAAGAAGTTATACAACCCCAAAAGATTGTAGCTTTGCATACGAAATTTGAAAACATATACAAATATGGTGAAAACATAAAAAAAGAATTCCCACTAGTAAGATTTATATTCACACCAAGAAAACTTCAAGACGTGACAAATTTGGAGGAACAACTAAAACTTGTAAGGGTAACTCATGAAAGAGCACACCGAGGGTTACGTAACAATATACAAGAAATCTCAGAGAAATATTACTGGCCCGATCTAAATAAACAAGCAAAGAGTTTCAACAAAAAATGCATAGCATGTCTATTTGGAAAATATGAAAGAAAACCTATCAGAGAACCTCTGAATAATTCAGAAATACCAACACATGTGGGAACACACATTCATATGGACATATACTTCAACGACAAGTATACTTTCCTTGTAACAGTAGATAAGTATTCTAAATATACAATCCTTCGGGAAATCGAAACTCGAAACAGACTGTACGACGTTATGGAAGAGGTCTTATCTAATTATTTCCCAAAATGTGAACGACTCATGACAGATAACGAGAAGGGATTCAAAACAGAAATGGTGAACCAAATGTGTTTGAAATACAACATAACTAAAGTAGAAACTCCAGTATACAGATCGACAGCTAACGGTCAGGTAGAACGTGTAAACGGTACAATAACTGAACTGTCTAGAATATTCACAATTCAGAATAAAACAAGACTTATCGAAGAAATATTTAGAACAGTGCGTGAATTAAATAATTCTATACACTCAGTTACCGGTTTGAAACCTAGAGACATTTTCTTTAATCAAAATAAATATAGAAATAGTGAAATTATAATAAATAAACTAAACTCAGCATCCAAAAAAGTGATCGAACGTCTAAATAAAGGAACTCGACACAGAGAGTATAAAAAAGGAGATAAGATAATGGTAAGAATCACAGGTCTTAGAAAGAAATCTAACGCTAGATACATAACAAGAATAGTAGAAGAAGATAAAGGAGACACGGTAATCTCTAAAGAAGGAATAAAAATTCACAAGGATAACATAAAGAATTATCATTTTTCAGATGACGAAAATATTAATATTCCTAACATTACTAGGAATTGTACAGAGTCAAGAAGGGCAAGGAAACGTTCAAATAACTGAGATACTAAACAAGAAGTTTATACTTACACAAACAGATGACGTGTATTTATTCAAAGAACAAACTTATTTGTTACATGCCACCAACCTGACTTCGATATTTCAACCTTACGTAAATATCGTAACTAGTAAATATCAACCTACACAGGAAGAAAAAATTTGGTTAAGTAAAATTAAGAATTTAGCAGACCAATTACAAGAACATACTAGGCATACTAGATCAATTAACTTTTTAGGAACAGCTTTCAAATATGTGTTTGGTAATCCTGACCATTATGACTTAGTTAACATAGAAACGAGTATAAATAATCTCATAGAAAACAATAATAAACAAAAAACTATAAATTCTAGATTTGAACAAATTTTGCAACAATTCGAAGGTCAGAGCCTTAAAGAACATTTAGTAATAGAACAAGTGTACGAACAATTATTATTATTGACCAGAACAATTAATGCAGCAAAAAATAATGAATATTTATCAGAAAGCCTAGACTTAGATGACATTAAAAATATTATTCAACATGAAATAATTCAAGTACCCATAATAAATATACTTGAGTACTCTAAAATATTTTTAGCTAGAACTGATGAATTCTTCATCACAATATATAAATATCCAGTTCTAATTAAATCATGTAAATTGTATAAAGTAACACCTTTAAATTCAAAACATGGAAAAATCATTACAGATAAAACAATTGCCTTATGTAACCAAACTTATTTAAGAACAAGAAATTGTCAAAATCATCTAAGTAAAAACATTTGTGAAATTAACTTTGAAGAAGAAAATTGTCTTATTCCACTTTTAAAGAATATAACTTCAAAATGCAACATTAAACAAGAATACGATTACGACTTAGAAATTGAATCCGGTGTTATGTTATTAAGCGGTAAGCATAAGTTAAATAATCAAACAATTAATGGTATAAACTTAGTTACTTATGAAAATACTATAAATCTAGACGATAAAATATACAAAAACATGCATAAGCAAATTAAAGAAGTTATATTAAGAAATCATAATTCAGAGTCTTACATCGACCAAATAATTAAAGAAGATACAATGTACAAATTCGATAACATAGATACTTTAAAAAAACTAATTATTCCTTTTGAAGAAAAACCGATATTATCAACTATATACACAATTGTAACACTGATTGTTATTCTAGCATTTACGTACGTAATGATAAAAACTATACAATGTATAACAGATCGTCAAAAACAAAAAAAGATTGACGCATATAACAAAACTTATGAAAGAGAAATGTTAAAAATAGCGTCGAAAAATCGGGACGATTTCGTTTAACAAGGGGGGGAGTTAAGTATCCATAGCAAAACATATTGAGAAAAAAGATAACATTATTTGTATTCAATGATATCTTTAGCCTCTAGTACAGTCTTGCACACAACGCTACAATGATAACATATGTACAAGAGATAATATCGTTTGTATACAATGTTGGAATATTATCTCTTCTTCATTATCAAGCAAGACGATTGTACGCTTGGGTCTCCTTGTAGATAGATAAGAAAAATATATAAATACGACTGTATGATGAATTTATCGATAGTCTTATTGTAACTACATAGTAGCCTTAAGCTCCTTTTAGAATTAGTAAAAAGTATTTCAATAATAAAGGACATAGTTCCAAATAAATATTGTTTAATTTTAAAAGTAAGAAACAAGTGTTTTAATTCGCGCTTTATGTCGTTTTCCATTGGGCAAAAAGAAGCGTCCGGGAGCGTCCGGAATCAAGAAAATCACTTCTGAAACCGTTCCATTGGCGCAAAAAATACTCTTCTGTTGATTCTGAGGAGAGAAATTTGCTTCTCGATTTCAAGTCAGAATCCACTCAAGAAGCACTTACACAAGTGCATTTTATGTATTCTATACAAGCCAGCTGGCAGCATCCAAACAATAATTCTTGACGTTTCACCAATACGTGAGTGTAATCGCCCAGAAGCAGTTTTCTTGTTCCATTGGATTTCCGAATGAGTGAATCCCCGAGTGAAACCAATGGAAAACGACATTAGTGTCGTTTTGAGTATCGGTTTTCTATTCCTTTTTTTTTATTTTTCAATTTTTGAACAAAAATTAAAAGTATTTCGAATTGTGGTACCTAATATATAATACTAAAAAAAAAAACATGAATAGCATTGCAATGTTCATACTAATGGAAAGCGAAGGCGACGCAGAAGATGATTCTGCAAAATGAGAGAAGAATTAGCTTAAAAACCGATCCTTTGAATTTACCAGATTCAAATACAAAGTAGTATTAGGTAGAAAATAGTGCCAATCATATTTCCACATTAAAAATTTACTTTCGACTTAGCAAAGAAACCTGTCTATTTGTTAAATGAATAAAGGATAAACTTCCTGCCGCGGGGAGTTCTTAGTCAGTGCCAGTCATTTTAAAACTGGCTTTGACATTGCGTTTTCTTGCGGAAGGTGGCTACCAAAAGGGTGTAGCGAATGACTTTAATTTGGGTCTTGCCTAACCAACCCTTAGTAAAATCCTAACAGAAATGCTTACCGTTATCGAAGAAAATATATGCTCACAATGGATAAACATGCATTACACTGAAGAAGAAAGGAATTGTGCAAAAATGATGTTTTACCAAATGGTTGGAATTTCATTTGATCGGGGTTTGTTATTTTCACCCTTATAGTCATAAGAGAATTATGAAATCACTGCATCAATATAAACAATTACCAAAACTCAGATGTTTTTTCTCAAATTTGCCTCCAAGGTAGATAGGTAAGGTAGGTAGGTAGGTAGGTGTGGCATTTTATTAGAAAACCCAAGTATGTATAGCACTATGTGCCGTTTTGTTAGCACAACTCATTTGACCTGGTTGTTAAAGTTTATCGAAGTGGAGAGTTTAGATCCAGCTTGTGGAATTCAAAAGGGTTATAAGTTATTTGATGCTATTCTTTGAGACTTCCTCGAGGGATATGAATAAGGGTTTACCCAGAGCTCGCTGTCTACTGTCTAGTCCTAGCTAGTGCCAGACAAGCGCATAGGTATTGAATGAGAGTTTCTTTTTCGGCTGCGTCATTACAACTGCGACAGTGTGTATAATGCGGGATGCCTAATCTGACTGCATGGTCCCCTACATAGGCCAGTGGCCTGTGGTAATCGCTACCACAGCTACCACGCTACCCTGGCTTTATCTTCACGTGTTTTACTCAGGAGGTCTTAGATCACCATATTTGTCATCAGGATGGCTAGTTCTATATATAGGAGAAGAAAAAAAAAAGTGTTATCGCAATTATTTAAAAAATCGATTTTTAGGTTACTTTAAGAACGTCTTAAGGCCGCTTGCAAAACGTCATCAGAATCAGGACTATCCATACCGCAATTTATAAATTGGTCATTCGACTTGTGTAATGTATAGTCTTCTATTCTCTGCTATACCGGGTATATTGCTTTCAGATTTCCAAACAAAGTACTCTGACATTTGCGATAACTTGGCTTCTGTCGGCCTTGTGGGCTTGAACCTGGGCACTAGGATTCAGACATCATTTCGGGTAGAACACTATAATCTACTATTTCCTCGATGTGACCGAGACAATGTAGTAGATCCACTTGGTTGCAAAGCTAATATCGTATTCGCCGTACCATCAATTCGAAGAATGTTTTCTTTCGAAGGACCCTGGGTTAAGTGGGTGTCCTAAAAATGACACACTTAGACCATATTTATAAAGTTCATTGTTATAGCTGGACCCAGCTCATATATATGACGTATATTGTCAACAATTAATTTTACTTCATGCCTTTCTTACACGAAAAGGTCTACCTCAAAATTGCACATTTTCATGAATCTTATACTGGAGTCTTTGGCCATCCATCGGGATATTTATACAATTCACAGGAAGGTATAGGTATATTTACTTTACATTTATAAAGCCAAGAAAGAGTCACGGGAGACCCAAAAAGGTATATAATATTCTAAATAAGGATCAAATTCTGAATCGATTTAGCCATGTCTGTCTGTCGGCATTCGCTGTAACGTTGTGTTAAATTCCTAAGGCAAAGAATATTGAAAGAGCTGACAAATTACAAAGAATTCCTGTCGAAAGCATCAATTTGCTCGAACATTTTCAGTTACAAAAATGAAGGCCAACATTTTTTTCGTCCGAGTATCTACCTAGAGGTGGGCGCAGTTGCGCAGTGGTTAGTGTGCTGTACTACTGTGCGAGGGATCCCAGGTTCGATCCTCAGAAAAACACAAACTATATCTTACGGTTTTTTCTACAGCGCCACCTCTCACGAACGTCTCACAAATATCCGAGAGTATTAACTGTCCTAAAAACGCTTCCCAATTCAGCCGTTCGGACTCGGCATAAAATTGTAGGTCCATTTCATTAGTCCCAAAATAGAAACTCACACAAACGAATGGGTGCGAGAAAGCTAGGCCTAGGGTGTTCTGTCCATCTATTTTTTTTTTATTTACCTAGAGGTATCATTATTATTATTATTATAATTTATTAACAAGTAATGAATTACTACATTAATATCGAAACATATAGCACTAGCTGCCAGGGCTTACGGCTAATAGAGGTATCATATTTTTATTTAAGTTAACAAAATCTCCACCTAAAAAAAAGACATATCTTCTTTACCTCAAATACGTTCCACACGCAAGTAGAGACCACCCCTGACAGAGAGCACCCCTTCGGTTGCATCCATTTCCAAAGGAGTTGGGGTTCTGTCGCAACAGTAAAACCTATAATTCCTCAGCAGCATGGCAAGACCAACATACGTCTGCATTTTCCCGAATCTCAGTCCAATACACTGGCGTGGTCCATCACCAAATGGCAACCATGTCAAGGGGTGGCGCTTCTGCGTCTCTTCCAAACTAAAACGCTCCGGATCGAATTTCTCCGGATCGGGATATATCTGAGGATCTCGGTGAATAGCATCAGCTGGAATCAGGACGAGAGACCCCTTCGGAATGGTATACTTTGGATTAGAAGTCCTGTATTCGTCTCTAGCAATACGCATGATATTAATGACTACAGAGTATTTTCGCAAAGTTTCTGAAAGCAATACAGTCGTATATAATGATTGAAGTACAAAATCTGATCAAAAACCAACCTTTTACTACCCTTTCCATGTAAAGCATCTCACTCATGCACTCGTAGGTAAATTCCCCGCCGTGCTTGTCAATCTGCTCATTTATCTCAGCCCGTAGTTTGTCCTGAATATCTTGATTTGTGGCAAGCTCGTACAGCGCAAAACTAATTGTCGTCGAAGAGGTCTCGAATCCAGCCAAAAAGAAAATAAACGACTGAGCTGCAATCTCCTCAATGCTTATGCCGCCACAGTTTTTTATCTCGATGAGGATGTCCATGAAATCATTCCGCTTGATGGAGTTCTTCTCACGGTAGTCGACAGTTTCTCTCACCACCCGCATGAAGAACTGATGGACGTCCTCGTGAATATGCCGCATACGCATCTTCCTTGCCAAGTCTGGGAAACTGAACATAAAGCCTTGAACCAATTTTATATGCCGTTCTAGTGTTAGCGTCTTCCTGCCCATGACACGAAATTCTGCATCCGGATCCTTAAGACTGTTACAGTCAATACCAAAAGCGCAAGTCCCAATCACGTCTACCGTGAATCGGGACAAAAGTTCCTTCACCTCAATAACCGCATCCGTTTCAATCATATCGCCAACAGTTTGCCGTAACTCTTCACCAACTGAGACTACGGTGGGGAACATGAACTTCATCTTGCCCGATGTGAATGTCGGCGACAACTTATTCCGAAGATTTCTCCATTTGGCACCATCCAAGCCGAATAAGTTTCCAGTAAGCGGATCATCGCGTTCATTGTGAAATAAGCCGCGGTCCGTAAAATTATTAAAGTCCTTAATAAGAATATTTTTAATCAAGTCCAAATCGAAGACCAGCACAGCGGGTGTTAGGAAGAAGTAGAACCCTGCAAATGGGCCGGTACTCTTAAAATTTTCATAGTAATCTCTCATAATGTCTCGAAGGTGGCGGGTTCTCATAAAACCTCTCATGCTGCCCACGGGGAATTTCGGTTTATCGTGTGGGATGTCGCGTTTCTTCCAGTAGGAGAATCGACGTTTTACAAAAAACACCAGCAACGACACCAGGGTTACAAAAATGCTTACAAGGATCGCGAAAGAGCCCATGATGGTGGGTAGAAAACAAATTAAACTGTCTGCAACGATATTGTTCGGAGAACTAACTCTTGGGGTACAGCAATGTCTGGTAAAAAGCTTTTATATTCCAAATATTTCACCACGCCAACCGAACTACAATAATTTATTCTTTTATCTTTCCCATTGGAATGGTCTAGAAAGTTGTGGTAGCGTCTACATATCGCACTCTATATGACTATTGATCGATTTTCGTTCTATATCTATACGCGTTGGCAGTGATACTTAGATCCGAAATACTTAGATTCTATTTTTGGGCCTAGCTATCTTATCAGCGAATACTGATTCGTGACAAAGACCCCTGCTTATGTATTTGTTTGGGGAGGTTTTAAATGAAGAAATGTATGACTAGGATAGGTCATGATCATAAGTCACGCCATCGGATATGTCAGATACAATATTTTCAAGATGACTGCTGGAAGTGACAGTCATTTCCTTTACTCTCTGTAACTCGTTTGTTTTAAAGGCTGGGGAAAATTCCACATCTTCAGTCCTTCCCGTGGGTGGCTTGACTATGTCTGCCTAAAAAAAATTGATAGTCAGCTTGTATAGTTAGTGCAAGTCAAAGTGTCAGTCAAGGAGTTACACTTACGCATTAACCGTGCACTGCGCCCCGATATGTCGCAAAGATTAATGAGTGAGCAATAGAATGATACATTAAGACTGAGATGAGAGTAAACCCTAAATTACCGAATCCAATGCTAAGAGGGATCGTCGCTAGCTAAATTTTTATACGGGTAGACCACGGGCTACCTTTATATCCCGCCTAAATTTTAAGTTAGATTCTAACAATATAAACTTTATAATGTCTCCCGAATGCATCCTCAACTATAGAGATATGATGACAACGAATACCCTGTCATAACATTTAAAGCCGGATGACTATTGATGGCTAAAACTATTCTATAAACTGTCCTACAAAAGTCGCTAAGAAATGTGGACTGGGAGGTGATGCTTATGGGGAAGAAAATGTTCCAACTCCACATGTCATCAGGGGTTCCTTTCCGCACAGTGCTGGCGGAGCTAGTGAAAGGATGCTGGTAATGTGTCGTAGAACCTGTGCTGTGGTGACCTATGCTTAGAACATGACCTGAGAGTAACATCTGTTGTCTCTCGATATAAGAGCTTGTTCCGCATTCTTTCAGTCAGTCGATTCTGAGATGAAGAGCTGAACACATCTATTTGGTGTCGAACACCGGTCTACACAGAACCTATGTGGAGTCTGTAGAAAGATTAGTTCTATATGCAATCGTCGTTATGCCCATCATAAGATAAGCTTCTAGATCTATAGTATGATTTAATAAAGACACCTAATAGACTATGCCATTGCCATCAATAAGCTCAATAAGGTAAAATGGCTCACGTGGCTTATTCGTAGATCGTAGCCTTCCATATCTGTCGCACGACTGCCATAGTGCCATGAGCATCATTTGAGAGAGAGAGAGAGCGAGAGAGATAAGGCAGGAAAATAACCCACATCCTGTTAATGAAGAATCAATTTAAAAAAAAAAATAAATAGGTGGCGCAACAGGCGGTAGACACCCTAGGCCTAGCTTCTTGCAACCATTCGTTTGTGTGAGTTTCAATATTTTTGGGACGAATGGAAGGGACCTACAATTTTATATCGAGTCCGAACGGCTGAATTGAGAAGCTTTTTCATGACAGTTATACTCTCGAATGTTTGTTAGACGTTCGCGAGAGGTGGCGCAGTAGAAAAAACCTTAAGATGTAATTTGTATTTTTCCGGGGATCGAACCTGGGATCCCTCGCACAGTAGTCCAGCACACTAACCACTGCGCTACTGCGCCCATGAAGAATCAATTTAACGGCGCAGTATAGAAAAAGTTGGGCTAGCTATACAAAAGCTTAAACATCGACAATTTCACATGCTCTGAGCTCCATACTTCCTTAATGTCGCCTATAAAGTAGAGTATCTAACGTAGGTACAATCTTAAGCATTTCTGCAGCAAACAAATCGGCAGGTAGCAGTCTGGTTTCCGGCCCAGCTGAGCGACATAGACCAAATTTTCACACTGAAAAAGACCGAGAAATTTTAGGTCTAGACCAACCACCTATTCGTCGACTTCAAGGCCCCATTTGATAGTATTCTCATCTTCAGGAGCTCTACACGGCGTTGGTCTAATTCAGGATCCCTGCAATACTGATCCAGCTGTGTGGCGTGACGCTGGAAAACGTACCTACGTGACACAATTTGCAATTTAGAGTATCTTCGCCGAACTATTTCAAACGTAGAGCTGCGCTAACATATGACTTTTTCAATCTCGTTCTGTAGGAGATAGTGCACAGCGCAGGTATCAACACGCAGGACACTATCTTCAACAGGTCCGTTCAGCTACTGGGCATATTGTATTGTATATTTATATCATCGTGTGTGATAGAATCTTTTACGTTCAAGAACATTCGAAGGAAGTTTGTTGGCCTTGAAATAAGCGAGGACAGGACTAAGTGCATGCTATAAATAATCTGTTCACCGTCTAGGACAGGTCACATAGCAAAGATTTCGCAGAGTTAACATGAACTCCATGAATGACACCCTAGTGGAGATCCGGTGAAGAATTACCCTGGGAAACCGCTTCTACTTTGGTCTGGTAAAATAATTGTATTCAAAACCCCTAAATCGAAGGACGATAAGTGTATGCTTTATAAAACCCTTACCCTGCCAGAGATGAGAGCTGATACTGGGCTCCATCGAAAAGCAGTCTGCCCATGATTGCAGACGATGCAAGGCTGCAGTGTCTGTGTCTCAGACAGAGACTCTTCATAGGTTGGGTTAAATACGGCAAGGAACTCCACTACAAAGGCTAGCCCACACGAACTACTGTTTGGGTATAGTATACACCGAGGCACATTTTTGGTAACAAGCTGCTGTTGGAGTTAGGATGACACCGTAATGAGCTCCGACAAACTTAAACCGTGGTGCGAGCTGCCGGAAGAGTGTCTAGTCGACGTAGAAGCTGAGGCAACAATGAATGATGACGACGATACCGATGACGCTGGATTGAGGGCGCCAATCGTGAGGACACGAACGATGATAGAATGGCCGAACTGTTACATCGTAATAGTTAGATGTAAATACGCCTGCTGCGGAGTAAGTCGATTCGTAGCCGCCGAAGAAGCAAGACCTCTAATAAATGAATAGTAAACAAAACGGTTTCTAGTTTTTTTTTTTTTTCGTTTCACTTGGGTTGTCGCTCCACTCGGTTTTACCTAACACACTTTTCATAAATATGCATATGAACAATGAGCTCACAAGCTCACAAGCATAACTTCCGTTACAGTTGTAAAATTGCTCATAATAGATGGAAGACGATTCTCCTTTCTCTATTTCAATATCCTTCGATCTAACTTGCGTTTTCGAAGTACATTTTTGTTCTGCATGTGGCTTAGTAAAGACTTTGCAATAATTAAAAGGAAAGTGTTTCGAAAATTCAACATTATTCCATTTTACTTATCTAGATAAAAAATTCTGTTTTGAAGGTCCTTTAACTTCTGCCCTAACTGCATCCTATAACAAAAATTAAATTGCCTCTAATAAAGTTGTTATTTTACTTTTTTTTTTTTTGTCAAAAAGTTGAATGTCATCAAAAGACTTAGAAGTTCAAAGTCACATGAATAATCAAATTACTCGTCTCTCAGTAAATACACTTTCCACAGGCGCTGTATACCTATTGAAAGGCAAGCAAAATCCACATAAAGTATGCCTTTCATTTGGTAATTTGGGTACTTTATCTCATTTAAAAAAAAAAATAACTTCAATGAGTTCCAAAACAGACTGTGCTTTAATAAGCTAATTGACTATGCTACTTATTTTGATGAAAGCGCGCTGACCTTATTTTGATTTGCTGTAGGTATTGCTGTTCATGTCACTTTTAACTTCGACTTGTTAAGGGAAAACTTATACGTACTTATGCAGATGTCCTTTCCAGAAATAGTTTTGTTCTTGATGATGTGTTTCAACTTTTGTTAGAACTGTCGAAAAAGTAAATAATATTTTCCATGGGACTATGATTTTCACATTTCACTAAGGGTAGTTGTGAAAGACAGTGACATAGTAGGTCTGTTTCCTTATGACGTTTTCCATTGGGCAAAAAGAGGCGTCCGGAATCAAGAAAGTCAGTTCTGAAATCGTTCCATTTTTTTTAAATACTTCTCCCGGGGAAAGGCGCCCGAAATGCTTGCAGATGTATGTTAGTTCTGCACTTAAATTGCTGCAAATTGTAGTCTTCTGGAAATATATTCCCAGCAAGCGAGTTCAAAAGTTTACTTGTTCTGTAAAGGAGTTTTGGAAAATTGCTGTTGTCAAGTGTACTGTACGTGGTCATGCTCATGAGTATTAGCAGCCTGTCTTGTGGGGCGCCCAAAAGTCGCATTTCGAGGGATAATGTCTTTGAGTTCCTGGGAACATCTACCATGGAAGTACCTATAGAAAAAGCAAAGGTCAGCGACTTGTCTTCTGTGCACCAACGGTTGTAGATTCGATGTGAGTGTAGGGTCTCCAATAAGTCGAACTGTTCGTCTTTGTATGCTGTCAAGTAGGTTAAGTGAATATTTTGAGGCTGCGCTCCATATATGGGAACAATATTCCAAGCCTGATCTAACCTGTGCTTTGTAGAGAAGGAGAAGTTGCTTGGGGCTAAAGTACCTCTTAGCTCTAAATAGGTAGCTCAATTTTGCGGACGCCGATCTTGCGATATAGGATGTATGGTACTGCCATGTGATACGCGAATTGACTGTGACTCCTAGAAGGTGCATCGAGTCCTTGGGATTAGTCATCCATTTGGATCTGAGGAGAGGAACTGTTGATGCATTGTTCCTAGAAAATGTTGTGAGCTGTGTTTTGTTTGCATTAAATACAAGTTGTTTTTTTTTCCACTTCAAGATTTTGTCCAGATCATCATTTAGAGAACTAATTGGTTCGCTTCTCTGACTGTGTGATGTAGCCGCATTCACAGGCTTACTGTTCGAGGTGGAGGATATAAAAGTGCTGTCATCAGCAAAGCTGTAGATATTATTATTTGTCGATCCAAGCAAATCGTTGTTGTGGAGAAGAAATAGAGTTGGGGGAAAGAATAGATCCTTGGGACACTCCTGCATTTATAGCAAATGAGTTAGATAAAACACCATCTGCAACAACTTGGATCGATCTTCACAGAAGAAAATTTTGCATCCATCCGCAGAGTTGTTGTGGTAATCCATAAGACGCTAACTTGCCTAATAGGGCTCTATGCCAGACTCGGTCAAATGCCTTTGATATGTCCAAGACTACGGCTCTGCATTCGCCGTGTTGTTGTAGCCTTGTTTTTCGCTACGGTAACTCGATTGCATTCTTTGTTAAATCAGGGTTTATTTGAAGCTAGTTTTTTGATGCAGTGTGGGCTCATCAACGAGCTGAATGAGATTGCAGCAAATGGCGAAGTCTTCAGCTTATTTCCCTGCCTCGTCCGTTCGGTTAGAATATCGTAGCCAATCCATGTTATGGGCATTGAAGCCACCAAGTATAATAGCTTCAGCCATTGGATGATGAATTTGTATCCAGTCTACCTTTTCGGATAAATGACGAAATAATTAAGATAGTTCGTTATCGTTTGGCGAGCGGTACAGGCAGCAAAAGAATTTAGTACAACTTTGTAGGACGACCTTTAGCCATATTAAGTCGAGATCCGCAGGTTCCATCTCTCTTCTTTTCTTTCACACCCCAGATCTGTTCGGGCAAACACACATGGTCCCCCCTTATATCGAAAACGAGGAAGTAGTTCGTATCCTGGACAGCGAAGATATGTGTAGTCAGTGTTTGAGTTTATTTGAGTATCGGTTAAGAATAGAACGTCTGGCTTTTTTTCTTGTAGATGCTGGTGCACGCAGCTGACGTTGACATTGTTGAATCCTAGACCTCGAATGTTGCAGAAATCTGTTGCTAGCTTTCTTTTGTTAGTAACCTTCTTTTGTCTAATTTGTCTTTGTGTTCGTTGTTGTCTGTCGTCTTGCAAGTCCTGTTGGTGAATAATTGCATGTTGAACCTCCTGAGATAGTCCCCCCCGGAGATCCGAATGGGAGACTAGTTTACCTCCGGAATTCTTTATCTTAGGATAATATATCATGGCTTTTGTGTCCCATCCGTTTTGCAACGGCTCATCTGTCAAACTCCGAAAAGTAGTCAAGACTACTTCACGGAGCCTATAGCATGATGTGGTGGTATCTCACCGGGCGACAGGTGGATGGGTCCCTGTCCACTACCTTTAGTAGAACTTTCGAATACCATCTGTATTAAATTTGGTACGCCTAAATATATAAAGCCGCCCGCTCCTCGTGTTCTTTTTTTGCTTTCATAGGTCGATGTTCTTCTTTTAACTCTTTTTTTGTCCGCTTTGTCAGTAGATCTATTTTTGGCTGCGGCATTTGTGGATAGCGCTGATTCTTAGCAGCATAATGCCACCCGGCTCTCTCCATGGAACTAGGTATTTTGTTGTGGTCTGGTTGTAAATCCCATCAGATAGGTTGCACGTTGACAGTGTTGCCACTTTACTCTACAGTTAATGCTGGTGAGAGAGGTTGTTGAGAAATTAAAGAAATACGGTCGGCAAAAGCCCTGATGATAAACGCCAAACCTTTCAACAACCTCTGTTATATGTTGTTGCGTAGTAGATATCAGGATCTGTACGGCCATAACATTTGTACATCGAAGTCATTGGTGGCATATTTGGCGTCAAGCGCAACGTGTTATTTTCTGAAGACCGCCGAATTTCCTTGTATATTCAGGTGTGTGTATTCTCTGCTATCAATGATGACGTTTCGCTAGGCAGTTCATTGGCCTGAGCCCGCCTCCGGAGTTATTATCGAGCATCAGGCTATGATTTCCAAATAAATAACTAAGGATGCCCCTCCTTCGGATTTAACATTACTATCAGTTGACAAGTACTTTAGATACTCGACTCTGTGGAGAAGACTTTCTCTGGTCACAGTTCCACATCCAAAAAGATCCTGAACTTACTTTTTGCTGAATTCGTCGGTATGGCAGACCACATCCATCGACCACCCTCCACCGTCTCCATTAGCTGTTTGGCTGAACGGTCTGGGGATATTCCACGTTCAGATCGCAAGTTCAGGCTGCTGGAATTGTCAACACTGGGATGGGCAAATGGAGGTAAATAGTTAGTGCACGACAATGGCAATATGGCAATAACCAAATTGGAGTATATAAAATATTAATATATATAAATTCGTTGCCTTCATTAGCCGCGGTTAAAACTAACAATCAAGCCAAAAAATGTAACTCCGTAAGAATCTTTGAATTCCGTATAAGCACTGTGGCGTATACGTAACAAAAATATTCAAATTCATGCAATTGCACGAACGCACTGAGGTCCACTTTTATTTTAATGACACAGTATTTTCAAAAATATTTCAGTTTTTTTTTCTTTACTATGACAACCATTGAATTGAAATAACCGCATTACGCACACCGATGAGATACTGATTGATTCACAGATGTAAACTCAATTAACACAGATATAAATTTGGAAGAAACAAAACATGATATAGCTACCCCACTACCCCAGTACCTACGTTATGACGTCCTTGTTGCCCTTGTAGGTGCAGACAAAAAAGAAATCAACAAGAAGATTATATAAAAATAACCACCAATTAACACCACAGGGCCGTAGCCGCAGGACATTCACCGGAAAGTGCTTAAACAATTTGTTAACCCGCTTTATGAAAAATATCGTCAGGGACATCAGCTTGCATATTGAATTTATTAGCCCTTAGTGACAGCCGGAATGCCCTTAATTCGATTATAATGTGACATAGAATACCCTTGCTGGTCGGCTACTAATCTCGATCTTTTGTCAGCACCAGCAGCAGTCGGCATATGTGCTGAGTTTGATGAGTTTTTATCCATCATAAAGTGTCAGTTTTATTACCCAATTGTCACATTGTATCCAGACGGTCGACTGTCCTGCTTCGTAATTTTTATTTGCCTTGTCTGCGATAGCATACAAGATTGCGAATTATCCTGTCGCAGTTAAGTTGCCAAATAAAAGTCATTTGCCGCAACCCACTGCTATATGAGCTGATGTGTTTGACTTGCCGCCAGTAATGATGGGTATCGCAACAGAGTTGACTGCAGTCACTCAGGATCTTCCCGGACAAAAGGGAGAAATGAATTAAGCACACACGTACGTACTTATATCTGACTAAGCATATTGGTGGGAGCAATGCCTATCACAAACACCGTCACGTATATGAGTCCTTTCGCCTTCTCCATCATTGTTGTCCTTGTAAGCAGCAGCTGCTGCTGACCGAATTAACGAGTTGGCAACATGGCGAATTCAAAATGAAGCGTTTCTATGTCAACATGAATTGGGCGACAATATCCTGCGATTTGCTCTATCCAAAGGATTAGGTTATTGTCATCATCGTGCGACATCACCTGGATGTCGGTGTCGACCGAATTATATTGGAGAAGTTTTGTGCAGTTGGCCTTCGTACATTCTCCATCGACAATTGCCATATTTATGGTACCTCCAGAGGTGCGCCATAGTGACAATCGATATGGCAATGTGTGTTCGATGAAGAGTGGCAGGATAATTCTGATTGTTCGCTGTCATCGTGGAGTTGATAAGTTGATATGATTTTTTGCCGAGCTGTTCGTACATTTGCGAAACAGATTTACTCCTATGAATGCTGTAAGTATATTGGGTCACTTGTAGCCACTTAAAATTTTGGTCCCCGCTCGGTATTAAAATGACATTTGACATATTAACCTCGATGTACCTCCAGTGATATTATTATAGACCAACTATCCTTCGTCCTTCTTTGTCTGGTATCAATGGAGATGTCTTATACATACTGTTTATACCAACACCGTCCATACCTTCCTCTCTTAATAAGGCTTTACTAATCAGTTGCCTTCTTAGGCCAAAGAAAAACAGCGGTTGACAAGACTAAGGCCCTTATTGTGATTATCGGTCAGCGATCGTTACGACAATTATTGTCGATTGCGTCGATTGATTTTAGCTATTGGCATATGTAATGCTGGGTTTTCACTTGTCGATTTGAAATTGACGTATTTTTATGCCAATTAAACAATTGACAAGCGGAAATAGCGAAAAATTGCTTGTCAATGAATTTACTAATAGCGTTTGCCAATAACTGACAAAGAAACCACTGGACAAGTGGAAATAGCTGAATTGTCAAACAAAATGTCACTTTGTTTATAATTGACAGAGAAAATTTAATTGGCATCGAGTTCATAAGTTGGTCAATCAACTGACAAACGATTTTTTGCCAATAATTGGCATAAGTGGAAATGAACTGACGTTGGTGTCGTTCAATGACATAAACGCGAGAGCTGTCAAACTTTGTCAATTTGTGTCAATAGATCATACCTGACGGCTGTTTATCTACAGCTGGCTATCGTTCTCGCAATTTATTTGTGTTGAAAGTAATTTAAAAAAATTAGTTCGATTGAATTGTTCACTGCCAAGAGAAAGCATCGTCCAGAAATTTGTAATCGATTACAAGCGACTGTCAAATCGAAAAATACAGTAGACGCTCGATATTGTGAACTCGGATTTTTTTTTTTTTGCAAAATTTAACGAAAAATGTCCCAGTTTTACAATTCGCCTGCATGTCAGTTAACTAGCTATTTCTTTAGAACAATCGTTCTTTTGTGTGGTTTTCTGATAATCTCTATATAACTATATAAAACAAAGTCGAAAAAATTATTTCCCTCTGTCGCCCGTAATTTTCAACCGATTTTGTTGATTTTTTTTTAAATGGCGGTAATTACGGTGATTGGGTGATAGGCTAAACAAATTCAAAATCCTCCCATACAAAAAAAACATTCAAAATCGTAAATTTTGAAAACCACAGAAGCGATTGAGATCAAACTTACGGATAATCTTAGGTATTGGCACTACAGTGATTCTGTGAAGATTTGTCAAAGTTGAATAAAGGGGCGTGGCACTTCCAATACAAAAAAATTAAAACATTGTCGCCCGAAAATAAATAAAATAAAATAGAATAAAAAAAAGTGAAAAAAGCAACGAAAGGCCTTGCGAAGTTGGCGGGGGTTCAGCTAGTTTAGTTATAAAACGCTTACAAGAAATTTTAAAATTTACATTTAAGGAAGGCGCAAATGAAGGTGCCAAATTTATTTATTGCATTATTGAAAAAAATATATTTATCTCTGTGTTTTTTTAAAGATTTATACCTACAATTTTGAAATAAAAGCATATGTTTTTTATTGTTTTTTTTTAGCTTAAAATTTGGTGAACATTACTATAAACTCCCGCTCGAAGTAGTGATTAATTTCGATATAGTCAAAGTTTTATTAGTTCACTATATCAATCGTCTACTGTAGATAAATATCAAACACAATCGACATTCATAATAGGTCTGTTCCTTTACTTTTAAATCTTACGAATTTGTACGCATTTTTACTCAATGTCGTTCCTCAACTTGACAAATTCGTAAAATAGAGCGGCTTCGAGAGATCAAGATTATACCCATCCACTGAGAATCTTACTAGTTTTTACTCAACAAATTTCTTTGCGTAAGAATTGAAACAACTGTCAGTCGCCTAAAAATTGACAGATGATTTGAAATTTGATTTAAAACGCGTGTAACGACTATTTGCTTTTGTCTCTGATTTCCTGCGGTATGACAAACAAATTGCTATGAAAATGGTATCAGAAGGCGGGAAAATAATGAAGCTTTTTTTTCGAATGCATGTAGTTCAGTTAGTAAAAACTCTTCCATATACCTACTTGGATTCATAATCACATGCAATTTATGGAAAACCAAAATTCATCTGTCATTTTTCATCGTTACTACAAAAGCGTTCCCTAACGTTTTCATAAGTTTTTCTCTTTGAGAGAGAATTCATGTCATTTTGACAGTCTTTTCCATTTTTACTACAAAAGTAAAAGAACAGACCAATATGTACTAAAATTTACGATCGACAGATGTCGCTCATCTATCAATTATCGACACTCACAAGTCACAATAGGGGCATAGCTCTTCGTTTGATTTCTCCTGTGGAGTGGTGTCATTTATCAGAGTTTATAGCGGAGCCGAGGTAGACAAAGTTCCTTACCACCTCAAAGTTATACCCAGCTGTATATAGTGACATACTGTCCGATTCGTCGATGTTGTCTTGTATGCCCCTTCTTGTTGACAGTTTGTATTTTTTCTTTTTGTTGCCCTCATTCCTCACTAAGGGCCAGTTTCAAAGGTTCCGTATAAAGTTTCGGATAGTTAGCCGAAACATAACATATCTAACGCTTTCCACCAGATAAAAGCTGCTGATATTTTTTTTCTATTTCATCGTCAAAGTCTCGGATAAACTAACCTGCGGCAAAATTTATCAGCCGCTAAGTTTGTTTCGAGACACACGTCATTTGTTTAGCATTTTTTTTGTTTCGTGTTTTCTAATATTTTTTGTTGTTTTAGGTAAACCAAAAGAAAGAAGACCTTGGAAAATTTAAGAAAAGATTGAAGCTTCAAAAATCCAACAAAGAATTATAACAGAGGAGCTGAAGCTGGTATCCGATTATTCCGTTTGTGGCTGAGCTATTACTGGGCCACCAACCAGGCTGATTATCAGCACGGGTCGTATGACACCTTCGGCCAGCACAGGAGAAAGGGGTATAGGTTAGGATAAGAAATAGAGAGAATGGTGATTTGTGGATAGAAGTAGGAGAAGAAGGGGAAGTAGATAATCTCTCCAGTCTTATCGAGCACTCTAATTAAGAGCTTTTGGGTAGTTCTTAGTTCGTTATTTATTAAAACAGCCTGTCTGTCATGGGTGACCCTACTGGGGACTAAAGCCGCCGACAGCCACCTCCACACCACCAACGTCCAGAAAGGACGCAACGGCAAGGTGGCCGCTCCTTCGTGGTAGAAGGTTTAGGAAATAAAATGTTTCTTTTAAAGTCGCTTTTGGCCTTGGGCGATATACTCTGTTCGTACGGGGTAATCTACGCTTGTCAACGAAAAAAATGCTCTGAAACTATATTTTTTCCAGACACTTCAAATAATATTTTGCTATCTTCCGGATATAGGATTTAACAGCCACTTGAACCGGCTGATACTCTATCCGAGACTACTGTCAGATATCACTATCCGAAAACTTTGAAACCAAAAGTTGAAGTTTAGCCGACAGATAAGTTCCGGATAGTCTATGCGAGACTTTATCAGCTAGTCTTGAAACTAGCCCTAAACCTATTTTTTCCGCTTCTGTGTTAATAAATACTTACAAACGTACAAGTGACAGCTCGTTGCGTCCTGCCAATGATGTCAATGTCGTCAGCCGTCAGCGTATGCCAGTAGTTGAAACGACTTTCAGAGCATGAACTTAAGTCTAGCTAAGCCCTCTTAATCCCACTTAAGCCCATTTATTATTATTCTAATTCCTTTTTTTATTCCTCATTTAAATTCCAAACACCTCAGAATTACCCTTTAAAAGGGTGGATTCACCAGGGAAACTGCATTTTTTTTAATTTCAATAATTTCTGGAATATACAAATAATAATTTTCTGCTTTAGTTGTTCTAAAATACTTGATCGCCCTCAAACTCCATTGGCCTTATTAAATCTCAAAATTTATTGAGTGCTCTCAAACCCCTCAAGTTCCATTTCAAAATAAATGCAGTATTTGCATAGCAATTAAATCTTCACACATCTGGTATCTAATACTATTCCTCTATATCTTTAGGATTTAGATATTTAAAATTTTTGAAATTTAATTACTCCACATCGGAGCAGAACTATCATGGCCGTCAACTAAGTGTACTACTTCACAAAAAGTTTGCATATAACTCTGAGTATATTTACTTAGAGTGTCCAGAGATAGCAAGAGCAAGAGCAAGAGTTTTCAGCGCAAATTTGCACTAAGTGCCTTGTCAGAGTAGTCCTTTACCAGCCCCATCTTTCGTTTATTTTGCGCCCGCCGCTAGTCGGCATGCCTATGGGTAACGAAGCATAGCGAATAAAGTGGTAATTAATGACACCCCCTAGTGGCGTAGTACCATCCCTCAATAGCTTTCGGCGTGAAGGGAAATTGTTCATGTCGGACGTCGTTGAAGCCTCACTTTTTTTTTACTTTATTACGTTTATCGCATAAGTTTACCTGTGCCAACAGAGGGCGGCAGAGCATTCATAAATCAGAGAATTTTTTTAAAAACAGGAAAATAGATACACATTTTCATACGATGGATAATTAATATGGAAAATATGAGAATGAGATACTTTGTCAGTGTGGATTCAGTGGAATAGGATGAATTAATAAATGGACAGTATTTCGTCAGTAAATGAAGTCAATTTTAAGGCGCTCTCTAATGGTAAGTAAAGACCATTATTTTGCAAAAAGGATTTGGAATATCAATAATACAGTGAATATGTCATTAACTGTTTTATTTTCAAAATAAGACATCAAACAGCACACATTTTCAAATGTTGTATTTTTTATTTGCAATGCGCTCCACGCGCAAACAAATGCCACCCTTGGAAGTGAGTATAGTGTTTGTCACATCAATTTCAATTGAATTCGGCGTCTTCTCGGACTTGGAGAACTTGAAATTCATCAGCAACTTTGAAAGTCCAATACACATTTGCATTTTACCAAATTTCAGACCAACGCAGTTTCTCGGTCCATCCCCAAATGGCAGCCATGTGCAGGGATGACGCTTCTGTGTTTCCTCTGGACTATAACGTTCCGGATCGAATTTGTCCGGATCAGGATAGATCTCGGGATCATGGTGAATAGCATCAGCTGGGACGAGGATAAAAGCTCCTTTCGGAATTGTATAATTTGGATCGGATGTCGGATAGTCCTTAAGCGATTGGCGAAAGAGGCTTACTAATACTGTGTATTTGCGTAGAGTTTCTAAAACACAAAAAAAAAAAACGTCCAAAAAAAATTTGAATTTATATGCGAAAAGCGAAACCTACCTTTAGTAACCATTTCCATGTAAGGCATTTCAGTCAGACACTCGTATGTAAGTTGTCCGCCATGATTCTCAAGAGTGTCACTTATCTCCGCCCTCAGCTTGTCCTGCAAATCTGGATTCAGGGCCAACTCGTACAATGCAAAGCTCATTGTAGTCGAAGAAGTCTCGAAACCCGCAAAAAAGAATAAAAAGGATTGCCCTACAATTTCCTCAATTGTCAGGGGATCCTCCGAATTTTTTGTTTCAATTAGATTATTCATGAAATCATTCAACTTAATGTTATTCTTCCTTCGATATTCCACAGTTTCTCGCACTGTCTTCATGTAGAACTGATGAACATCATCGTGCATTAGTCGCATTCGCAATTTTCGAGCAACATTCGGAAAACTGAACAAGAAGCCCTCGACCAACTTCCCGTGACGATGACGTGAGAATGCTTTAGAACCGATTGTGCGGAATTCTACATTTGGATCCTTAAGGCTGTTGCAGTCAATGCCAAAGCCACACTTTGCGATTACGTCTGTTGTAAAGCGCGATAAAATATCGTAGGTTTCAATGACCGATTCTTTTTCGGTGAGTTCGTTAAACGTTTCTACCAATTGATCGGCAATTGATACCACCGTATGGAACATGCACTTCATTTTGGATGATGTAAAAGCGTGCGTCACCTTACTGCGCATCCTCTTCCATTTGGCGCCATCCAAGTGGAATAAGTTTGCGCTACACGGATCGTCTATTTCGTTATGGAATAGCCCCCGATCCATGAAATTACTGAAATCCTTTATCAGAACTTTCCTCACCAGATCCAAGTCCAAGACCATCACAGCGGGATTATGGAAGAGGAAAATCCCAGCAAATGGCCCGGTTCCCTTGTACTTGTGATAGCATTCTTTTAGAATAGTACTAAAATGGCGAGTCCTTTCAAATCCTTTCATATTGCCTTCGAAAATATCAGGCTCATCATGCGGTATACCACGCATTTTCCAATACAAGAGATGGCGTTTGAATAAGTAACACAGCACCGACACTAGCGCTATGACAGTACAAAATAAAACCGTAAAAACTGCCATGATTGCGATATAAGGACAACTACAAGACGACTGGTCGCAGTGAAATCACAATTTGTACTAAATTTATTGAAATTGGCCGAACATCGTTCCACGTTCGGTATCAATTTGAAGAAAGGTCAATGGATTTATAGCAGATTGTGGGTGATTTTCGTTTTTTTTTTTTATTTCGTGGCAACACGTTTGTCGTTTATATCAACAAAAGGATGAGCAGGAAAATATTTATCAAGTACTTCCGCACTTAAAGTTCGTCATCCATTTTAGACTAGATTAAATGGAGAAGGTAGGGACAAATCACAACAACTCTGCGGCTACAGATGGACCTATTGTGATTTCCTCTAATGAGAATAAACTTTGGGTGATGTAGCACGAGCAGATACGTTCTCTGCCTTAAGGCAGAATTTACGTGTAGGAATTCTAATTGCGTTACAAGGAACACACAAAACTTATATCCTTTATATCCCTCATATTCCTGAAATGTTTTCATTTTTTGGCCTTTCGCTTCCGTTGGGCATCCTTTTCGTTACGAGAGGATGACGAAAGCAGGTTGTCTTAGAGCTCAGACGGACCGAAGAGAAGCTCTTAGGGAGTACAAGGACGGTCCCCAATCCATAGACGGGAAATAAGAATGTGATCCCACTTCGATAAACCAAAAAGTAGATACATGTGAAATTATTATTGTAAACACTACGGAATTGAACGTGGATCATAGCCGGAGGACAAGCTGTCAGAGCTCTTGACGTGATTTCCCTATCAAGGCTCCATTTTTCCACTTGTTTTGGAAAGTTTGTGATATTTTTAGTATAATTAAAAATTGTTATGATTCATATTGACAGATACATTCCCAAAGAAAAAGCAAAAAGGAAATGTCAAAATAAAACACGTAAATTTTGGTGGAAACGGTGTTCGTGATTTATAAATCACTTCGGTTCATAGTGGCGCAAGCATTAAACGCACGTTGCTTTGGTGGCAATATTACGTATTACGAGCAAAAGAATGCAGCTGCATCTATTGAAAGAAGAGTAAAAAAGGAATGCTGGATTAAACCACGGATAGACGTATAGAGTGCTTCAAAATGAAGATGTTCGTCATCATGAGGAGTTCAGGTATTTTTACCAGCTGATAACAAGTGAAAGAGAATATTTTATATTTTAATCAGTTGGGCCAAATATTTGAAAAATTATGGGAAGCCCTGGTATGGCTTGCGAGTAAGATCCAACTAGCTGAACCCCCGCCAGCTTCACCAGGCCTTTTTTTTGCTTTTTTCAATTTTTTTTATTTTTTATTTTATTTTATTTATTTACTGGCGACAATGTTTTATTTTTTTGTATTGGAGTTGCCACGCCCCTTTGTCCAACTTTGACCAATTTTCACAGGAGCACTCTGGGGCCAATACCTAAGATTATCTGTACTGTAAGTTTGAGCTGAATCGATTCTGTGGTTTTGAGAAATACGATTTTGAATGTTTTTTTTTTTATATGGGCGGTGCTTTGTCCGATTTTTAATTTGTTTAGCCTATCGCCCGATCACCGTAATTACCGACATTTAAAAAAAAAATCAACAAAATTTGTTGAAAATTACGGGCGGCAGAGGGAAACAGTTTTTTCCACTTTGTTTTATATAAGATATCCATTGTTTTGCCATATCAACTCTCGACAGCTACTCGCAAGATACGAACCGTGTTGGAATTTTGAAAGTGTATCTCCTCTCCGATAGTGATAAAAACATGTGTCCACTTGCGAGTGACTTTCAAAATGATGAAATATAATAGTCTCAAGTCTGTGGACACTTGTGAGTTTACTCTCGAGAGCGGCTTGAGAGCTACTCGCAGCATTTTTTTACTTTTTAAATTCGTTATATATGTAACTTACTTACTAGACAAAAATTACTAAATCTAATTTAAAACTAACATTTACCTTAATCTAGCTTACTAGCTTTTAACGAGCACTCTAAACTTATCGATATCCTTATAACTTTTGTATTTCGGCCTTAAATCTATCAATTTTTGTATTTAGCGCTGTTTTTTCATTTCCAAGAAACTTTGCAAAAAACTTGAACTCTTTCGCAGCATTTTTACTCTCAAATGGACACCCAACTATACCACCCTCATTCAAAAATGCAAACCATGTAAAGTAGGTTCCTGGGGAGACGAAGGCAAAGTTACAAATTATTTTTTTCCCTTTCCCTACCTTGGGGATGTACTGTACATAATGAAAACTTTTTCATTTCTTATATTTTCCGTGGTTAAAACATTTTCGTCTGAAAACAAAGAGTAATCGTCTGAAAACCGCAACGCCGATTCTCAAAATACATCTACATGTTTTTTTTTTTTTTATGAACTTATTCTTTCTTTCTACTCCATTGTTGGTAGAAGGAACACCTTTTTCAGACGATTACTATTTGTTTTCAGATGTTTTAAAAATTGTTTCAGACGTTTCCAATATCTGATTTTCAGACGATTTCTATTAAATTTCAGACGTTTTTTCGATTTTTGCCGACTTTTCCAATCAGAAAAAATCTGAAAAATACTATTTATTTGTAGACGAGAAAATTGTAGTCTATTTTCCGTTCCATGCTTTTCGTTCTTCATTCAGAACTTCCAGCTCCGTGATGATTTTCTAAGATAATCACTGACCATTTCTCATTTTTGTATCTTTTTTAAGTCAAAGCTAAATCAATAAACTTCTATAACCGGAACATATTTGAGATCTTCTAATACATCGTTCCTTAAGCGTCAACATCAATTATTTTCTTCCCAAAAAGTTTGCAATCTTTCTTTGTCAAAGACTGCGCAGCGCCCTTATTTCAAATTCATCGATCACTTATTTAATATCCACCCCAGCCCCAACATCTGTCTTCGATCCATCTGAGATGAGAATCGCCAGCAAATGTGGGTTTGGTTTGGTACCAATTTTGGCGAACTGGCAATATAACCAAAGTCTGGAAGGACTAGCTTATAGTTGGAATTATTTTTAGATATGAATTTAAAGGCGTTAATCAAGGCTTCTTTCTGTATCTGAAAATAAAGAAGTGGAAGGTTGAGGATAACTTCTAGCACTGCAGTAGGTGTTGTTCTTATTACGCTCGGAGTGCCTATACAAGCTAGTCCATTGAACTTGTCTTTTGCCAACTTTAACCCCGATTTATGACACAATATGGGTGCTAAATATAATGACAATTGGTTTGGTTAGGTGTGAAACCGCAGCATAATTTAGTCGTTTACATAACCCAGGTCTTACAAATTAGACTTTTCATGATCCATACGGAAATTCCTACTTTGTCTATGCTTTTCGTGAGGTGATAGTTACAAGTCAATTTTTCGTCTAAAGTTAAAGTTGAAGACTCTATTGCTTCACTGAGCAGAGTGGGTTTTTTTTTCGATTTTCGCAACGGTCAGCAACAAGGTTAAGTGCCATCTTGAGAATTCCGATGGCATGCTCAATATTGTTGGAAGTCATATGACACCGCGCGATCTAGTATAGATTTTTTATTTTTTTTTCTTGGATTAGAAAACACTCCACTGAAGCACTAAGGCGCAACTGGTCCATTGTACTACCAGGAAGTAAATCCAATATCATCCTTATTACTACAATTTCTTCGACTTTTGGAGGATGCCGAAAATTCATGTCAGCAATGAAGAGCGATACTGTATATCAGCACTCACCATATCAGTGCCAAAGATATATCGCCGAGCAAAAGCACAGGACAATAACAAAGGAAACTATCCAAAGTATAGTTGCCATTTCCAATCTCCTCGGATATCTTATTTCCCGCAAATCCCAGTGTGAGTTTTTACATTCCCAAACTATTTTGAAACGGATAACAGGGTTGAGCAAGGCCTTAAGCCCAGCTTGGCTGTCGCTATAGACGCAAATACTCCGACATTGCCACCTATTCCGAACTATATACTCGGAAGCCATTAGGATAGCATAGTTCTCCGCTTGGAAAACAGGAGCATGCTTGTCTAACGAGTAGTTAAATCTAATGTTGTCTATTTCCACGAAGACACTACCACCGGAAGCTTGACTAGTTTCGGAGTCATCCGTGAAACTCTAATACATCCCAAATCAGGCCCAGACTCTGGCTGAAGCCAGAAAACGCAAGAAAAGTTGACTCTTAATTTTGCACAACAGCGAAAGTTCCACATCAGACGGCATATTCATGGAACTAGGGTCGTATTATAAGTGCCGCGCAAGGCCATCGGAACTCCAGTGTGGTTGATACCAAAATCCACACCACCTAAGACGGCAGATTACTTTGATAGGAGAACCCATGATTAAGGTATTAAGGGGAGGTACATCAAGCTGAGTATCTACAGCAGAGCCCGGCACCCAAAACCGGGCTTTCTTTCTTTGGAGTTTTGTGCACAAGGCAGCCACATACTTTCGCGAAATCCCTCTTCACCATCTACTATGAAACTCATAAAGACGTAGGTATCTATATGCGATCTATTGTGGATTTTCCAAACCATTTTCCTCGTTAAAACTGGCAATATTGTTAACGATATAACCACTTCGTACATACACGCGCTTAACCCTACGATCAATATCAATATTGGAATTTTGTAACAATATAGTGATTACCCGAAATAAACATTAATAACTTGGCTTGCTGCTTCCAGCGTCAATGTACAATATTTTCGAGCTAAATAGGGCTAACGCGTGTGCAACAAAGTTCAAGTCAAGAAACCCATAAACCGATGTCGTACTTCCCACAACGATACGAACAATCATTCAATACACGCGACAAAGTGACAAGAGGTTCTTGCCCGGAATTACCTTCCTATTTTTTGCATTTTTGCATCTTCTGTTCGTTCGTCGAGCGGTGTCATAATAGGTCGACCAAGATTATTTATATTGCTATCAATGCAAGCGCGGATTTACTTGAGTGGATTAATTTTGATTGTCACACTATCAAATCGTATCGGTTCGAAGACTCGTCAATAGGGCTGTCATTTCAATCTCACCTCTTCTTTGGAGCCTAGTGGTGAATGAAATACTTGTAATAGTGGAAGGGGAAGGGTGTAAGGTGATTGTCTCGATGTCTCAGGAAAATAGCTTAACGCGATTAGGGATCTTTTGGAGAATGCCCTCGTTATAGGCTCCCTAATTGGACCAACAAATGTGGTTTTGGGGTCAATCCGCAAAAAACTGAACTGGTTCTATATACAAGGAAGTACATCGACTGTGTTCCTCCAAAATAAGATTTGATTTGAAGGCAGCGGCCTCCACATAACTGTCATCGGCGATGGTCCGCTCACTCCATTGCAATTAATAAAATGTTTGCTTCTCGAGAAAGCATTAAAAATCAGTAACAATAGACGGAACAGTATTAGCACCCTGTATAGCATCCAGACAAATTTGGCCGAATTTAGACGATAGAGAACTAGAAAACTTTTTTGTATTAACAGAAACGAAATTAGCTCCGTTGTGGGAACGTTAACCGGATACTGTCTAATAGACCAGCATGCCCGCAAAATGGAAGTACTCTACAACGATTTCTGTAGGAGCTGTATGGACGAGGAGGAGCTGAGTACATCGGTAAACCTCACCATGACACGTCGACCTGTAACAGCCACCATCCTTACAAGCGAACTTTCAGATTGTACTAGCCAGCGGGGGGGTTAGACTGATTCGGTCACTCATTTGTCGTCGCCGAAGACTAACCGACACTTGGTTGAGCCGACTGCATCCGTCAACTTCATTTCGACTGTTTTGGTTCAGACGGTCACCGTTCGTCTTTGCTCTCCATGAAGAACATATTCCTACCCTTTTTTCGGCACCAAGCACTATATGACGGGTTGTCAAAAGAAATAAATTGGGGGCAGGCTGCTACAGTTGCCCTCCAACCCTTTTTCAGTAGACAATCCCTCCACTGAATTTTAAGTCAAGAAGAAGAACGGATTGATTCAGCCACCCATGTCTACCATGTACCAGTCTCGCTGTCCTTAGTGATGGATTATAAGAGGCAATTGACAAGGGATAGACTGCTACGGTCGGCCTGCGGTCACCCTACGGTCCCTAAGAGATGCTAAATTCAAACATTTTCAATCAACTGTTGACTATTTGAGAGATCATTATGACCTCCTACAAAGTAAGATGCGCGCGGGGATACCTTTCCTCTAAAGAAATTCACAGGTAGCATCAATAGAGTTAATCCATAATCTTTCTGGCCACTTTCCCCCTTTGGTGGTATCACAATGCAAATACGTATTTGGTGTAAGTGCATCGTATTTTTAGGACAGCCACCTAACCTAACCTAACCTAACCTCCCCCGTGCTCTGTAACACGGCCAAGTATTAAGTCCTCACTCTAGAACAGCAGATTGAAATTGAAACCTTATATTCTGCAGACGGTTCAGATAGCTACCACCAAATGGAGACTTGAATCTCGAATTACATATTCAGATTCACCCCTATTCCCGTTGGCGTTTGTCGTATACGTCTCATGTTTCGTGTCGCTGTAAAACGATGTTCAGATTTTTATTTTAACTTTTGTTAACAATTTTGTTTCGTTTTCTACGTGTTCACCATCATTTCAATTCATTTGTCTCAAAAATGTTACAAAAATCGACTTAAAAACGAAGTGAAATACGACTCGTTTACGACAAACGCCAAAGGGAATAGGGGTGATTGGATCTGTGTATCCGCCATTAGACCTATACTCACATATTTGGCGTTGTCGTCTGGTGGACTAAGCTTGAAAAGGCAGCAGAAAGCACCACACTCAACTTGGTCGTGTTCAAAGAACGGCATGCGTCGGCATCAGTGGAGCACTTAGGACCACTCCAACAGCGGCTATAGACAAATTACAAATTATTCAACTTGTTACCGCTAGGAATTTATTACAAAAAAGTGGCAGCACTCAAAGCCACTCGCATGTCGAATGAAAGCAATTCGTTTGTGGAACAGTGTAGTGGAGGTGGTGTTGAAGGGGAATGGGAGAGAGATTACCGTCTGCGGAAGACGGTATAAAATTGTTGGGAATAAGGACTAGGGTTTGGGACTAAGGAAGGATGCTGAAATCAGGATTATTTGGCTACTCTGGCGCGGGCGCATGCCTTGCTGGTCACAGCTCAAGCTCGTCGGAGGGTGGATTCTTGCACCAGAGACCAAAAAAAAATAAATCACCACTACACAAAAAAAATTGCATGCGTATTTATAAAACTGTATATACGTAGATATATAAGGGAAAAAGCAAAACACTAAAAAACCAAAAAAAAAGTTATATCGAGGAAAGGCTATGGCTATGGACTATCTAACATTGCCTCTGGATGAACTGATGTTCGTCCTCCTAGCGGGTCTATACCCTCCCAACCGTGTGTCGGTTCCCGCCAAAATTCTTAACCGACACCCAAATGAAAGCCCTGTGCTTTCTTTACTCCGGACCACTACAGCATTACCATCAAAATGAGACACGTTTCAATTTTAGTTCATTTTACAAAATTTCATCCTTTTATTTTAGTTCAAATTGATAACGAAATCATTCTATCCATTTTTCTTCTTATATCAAGGTTCTTATATTAATTCTTATTCAAATTCAAAGGCAATAAATTTACGTTATGATTAGCGAATTATGAAAAAAAAATCTAATTTTAATTTTGAGGTGTAGTATGTTGGTGCGTATGTGTCATTAAAATTGAATCAGATAAAATAACTGAATGCTAACGGAGGAAAAAAAAAACAAAAATTAAGCCAACTTTTGTGGTTGTATCGTAGGTTTAAATTTGGTCTTGGTACCCGCGTGTCGATATCTTAACAAAAAAAAATCAAATATGATTCAATAAAAGACTTACCGTTTTCCTCGTCGTCAGGCCTGCCGAAGTGGAATTCCGTTGATGGCGCTATATGTAACCACCCAAAAAAAATTATGTCTTTTGTTCTCTAATTTTTTTTTTCCCCTTTTCACACGCACACACAATCCCAGGAAAATTTAAAATTACGAAATTAACCAACAAGCTTTTTACACTTTAGAAAGAAGGAACAAAAGAAACACAGACACACCAGAAAGCTACTCTAACATTAGAATTTACAATTATTATTAAGCAAATTTTCTTCCTTTTGTTTAATTAATTTTTTTTTTATAAGAACATTATAATATAGACGTTATCAAACAACTAGCGGCGTCTAGATCGTGGCGGGTCAGGATGACTTCGCTGGGGCTGCGTTGCACGTTGATCACGCAGGTGCGTTTTCGGCTTGCTAGCTGGGATGGCTCGGTTAGCGTTTAGCCCTTCCGGAAATTGGTGACTAGCACGAGATGGACCTGATTTGTCACTATAGGCTATGGCGGAGGTCAGATGGTGGAGGCTCACTTTTAGTCGCACGGGATAATGTTAATAGCGAATGGAACTTATCTTGCTGCGCTTTGGCAGGCGGTGGTTTCACTGGTCGAGGCGGTTATTTAGGGATGCCTTTGATTTGCCCGAAATTGTTAGCTTTGCTACACGAGGGGTATTTTTTTTTTGTTCCCACTCAGCGAATTCGACAAACTTTGATTGTGCGGAGGAGGTGGAGGTGAAGATTTTTTTCCCTAGCCACGCGCCACACACACGTAAATTAGTTTGGTTTTTTTTTTATTTTTTTTTGTTGGCGAACAAATAAGTTTTTTGTTTTCCTTTTCCGACGGCGACCGCACTGATTAGCTGCTCCAGAAGAACTGACTAAACTTCATGATGCAACCACGAGACCGAAAAAAAAACTAGAGACGCTTACTATGCAGCTAAGAAAACTCTCCGCAACTAGTAACTAGCCAAAATAGCCCTCGCAACTCTTTAGCGTGACTTGTCCCTCGCCAAGACATTTGGTAAGCGGTTTTCTCGTGCGAGCACACAACTTCCCATTTCTCACCCCAACGCATGATATCCCCATTCGAATACCATAAGTATGCCTCAGCCTCCTATTCATTACTTCAAACGGAACATACAAAAAAACCAGGCAGCCAGCCAGCGGCAGACTAACCTACTATGTACATACAACCAAAATTGGGAAAATTGGAAATCGGTTCAGAGAGTGGAGACTTATCTCCTTATCTCCTTTTTTTTTTTTTTTTTTTTTTTTGCGGCAAAGAAGGTAAATCAAGGCATTACGCTCTTGAGCTCTTGTGATTGTCTTAGATTGAGTCATCCAGGAACTTTACTTCTCAGCCTAAGCTAACAAAAGGAAACAAACATAAAATATTTTAAACTCCAGCCGTTACAACAGTCGGGAAATTCCCTCAATTCCAATTCAACAAGAACTTCGAAACTTACATAACCTCCAGCCAGGACTGACTGGGAGAGTGATTTAGTGTCTTACAGGGTATAAGTTCACTCTTATGGGTCTAAAAAGGAAGCAGGAGTATTTTCTCCCAAGATTTAAATTGCTCTATCTCATTCCGCTTTCCTAATCACTCTACAGTGTGTTCCAGGTGGAAATGATCGCGATTTAGGAGGCCCTAACATAGCTATCCGCAAGGGATATCAAAATTGTTTACCGAAAGTCAAGTTCAAATTAAATCCCTGGTTTCGGTGATCTTCGGATCCCAAACTGCCATCACAATTTCCGCTTATATCGAGATGGAGGAACAATTTAAAAATCACCTTAAATGCCGGGTCATAGGGACATTCCAGGAAATTGTATGACCAACGATGTTAATGCCAATACTCTGGACTACTGTGCGAGGGGTCGCATGGTTCGACTACACCTTAAGTTATTTTTCACTCCACTCCATTTTTCACGAACGTCTGACAACCATCCGAGAGGATATCTGTCCTGAAAAAGCTTCTCAATTCAGCCGTTCGGACTCGGCATAAAATTGTAGGTCCCTTCCATTCGTTCCAGAAATAAAAAAAAACTCACACAAACGAATGGTTGTGATTGTATGACGCTAGGCCTAGTGTGCTATATACGAACTGTTGCACAAAATCTTTATATTTTTTTTATTATTTTATTTTAGTATTTCTTTAAATGGTGCGTACTAAACGAAATTTAACAATTTGTGATGACAATCGACACTCCAAAAATGTATTCATTTCATAAATATGTTTATGATTTGAAAATAGTTTGATCACACAAAATTAGATATAGTTGAAATTCTTCATCACTCTTATTTGAAGAAATAATAAGGGTATTCATGCAACGTCGTAAGTTTACCATTCGCGTAAAATAGTAAGTTTACGACGCACATTTCATGAAGTAATTTTTTCCTGATTTCGCGCCTTTATTTCAAGAGTGAAATGTCACTTTGACCTCGTCGTAAGTTTACCATCTCGGTTTTCCACACCAATTCGCGTAGTAAGTTTACCATCTCGTCGTAAATGATTTTCCATACAAATTTTGACAGTTCATTTACCACGTCGTAAACTTACGACGTTTACGACGTTTACGACGAGTTTACGACGTTGCATGAATACGCCTAATATTTATTTAGTATTTGAAAGGTGGATTCGTCTCTAATTATATGACAATCTGTGAAAAAATATATTTTTTCTGTTTTACAAAAATTTTGTATTACAAAATTGTTTTTGTTGTTTACAAAGGGAAATTTGTAGATATTTAATTTTTTCCGTTTCACCAAAAGTTAAATTTCATTGTTGCTTACAAGTACAAATTATGTTAAAATTAATATTTTTTCAAGTTTGTGTTTCACCAAATCAAGAAATTTTATGCGAGAAACAGATTGGCACAGCAACAGCAACAGCAACTTTGACAGCCACAGCGCACTTTTTAGAGCCTCTGCTTTTTAATGGCTGAAGTTACATTACCACAGCAACATCGACATCGACATCGACGTTAGAGCTAAGTCCTAAATTCAATGTTGCTGTGCAAATGCTACCAACACCACGGTGACTTTTTCAGTTCTCTCAACTTACGAATGCTGACATTGGCTGACATACTGAAGGTGCAGCATCATTACCAGATATGTACAAAAAAAGTTTCAGCAGTCTACAAATTATTCTTATGTAAATTATTTAGAAAATACTATTTTAATTTTTTTTTTTGATTTAGATTGCCTTTCATTTTCGATTGGCAAAAGAAATACATTTTTGTGATCTGCAGGCGTCAAATTATTTACTGTCGGTGGGACGTGATTTTGAATTCTAGTTTTACTATTGCAATGTGGAAACGAGTTATCTAATTCAATCGTCGCGAGTTGTGTTAAAATTAATGTTTGACAAGCTATTAAAAGAAAACTACATACAAATTTTGATTTGATGTTTGATTGGGCAGCAAACATCTGAAAAACACTGTCGAAAATGACATCAAATATGTTTTTCGAATTTTATACTTTAGCTACCACCAAGTACCTATACTGACTGGTACATACGTGCTGGTACTAAGTACGTGATTTGCTCTAACATTTTACAGGTCGTCATGTACTAATATCATTTTTTCGCTTTTATTATTTATTTTGGAAGATATAAAAGGTAATCTGGTAATGCTGCGTTGCAATCAACTCACAACAAATTTTTTTTCCCTCCCTTGACAAAGTTGCTGTCGACGTTTCCAATGTGTTTCATGCGACTTCTGCTGTTGAAGTTGCTGCTGCTGTCAAAGTTGCTGTTGCTGGTGCTGTGGTAATCTGTTTCTCGCATTACAAATTTGTTCAATTACTGAAAATTTCTTACAATAGAAAGATCGTGTGTCAGTAATCATTGCTTTCAGCGGTCACCATTGACTGTAACGTTTTGGCCAGAATCGTTTTTGAAGAAGTACGGACCAATTATTCCGCCAACCCATTAATCACACCAAACAGTCAGTTTTTGTTGATATAACGGTATCTCAACATACACTTTGAGAATTATCATCACTCCAAATACGGCAGTTTTGTTTATTGACGTATCCCTCTCCATTCAACCAAAAGTGAGACGATTAAGTTGACCGTAAAATGGACGTAGTGCGCGATACGTATTTCGAATAGAACCATGATTTTCAAAATAAATTTGTAGAATTTGGAAGCGTTGTTCAGGCGTCAGTTTATTCATGTTAAAATGCCAAACTAAACTAAAAATAAATCACTTGACAGTTAGCTGACAAATTTGCGCACCGTTTGCTATTATGTAATATTCATCTCTGTAAGTCGGAATATATAGGGTTTTAAATGCTCCCAACACCCTTGCGCATACAGTTAGAAGTGAAAGGCTATGCAAAAAACTTTTTTGGAAATTGGTCATATTATGTGAATGACCGACGTTTATTATAAATAAATATCACCAAGCTAGCCGTTTTGCTTTTGCTTGAATTTGATATTCACGCGGCAGGTCATTAGCATGAACTATATCTGATGTTGCATTTCCTGTTGCATTATCTATAACACGCGCTAAAGAGGTTATGCTCTTTTTTTAATGACAAATAAAAGTTCATGGATATTTTTTAGCTCAGACACATTAAGCGGTCCATAGACACTACACTTGTGTTTGCACCGGTGTCGGTGTACGGTGCTGTATGTGGGCTTGGTGCGCATCCCGATTTTGTTGTCAGACACGGAGCGAGTAAAAATCAAAAGCTTTTGAAATTTGGAGTCGGTGTCTCGATCGGTCTGATGTTTATAGCGGAATGCCACACCGGTGTCAGTACAACGGTGCAGACACATGTGTAGTGTCTATGGGCCATTTTAGAGGTCTGAGCGTATCATATTTTGAGGATATTTTAACCATAGACTAGAAGATTTTGAATTTTTGTGTAAAATTTTTGCATTCCTTGAGGAAGACCTGACATTTCGCAGCGTTCTGTCGTCATTCCCTTAAAGGTTGTCATGAGCACACATACCAAGATTGGAAAGTCTTTTGGATTCGATGGTGTAAGTGCCAGTCCATGGATATTCGGACACGGGTTGTAGATTCGGGTTTTACTTAGGAATTGTTTTTTGAAGGATTAAATTTTCACTCACATTAGCTGAACCCCATTTTATAATACTGCGTCAGGACAGGATTCTGAGGTGAACGTTAGCCCTGGAATGAATATGAAAGAAGAAATGAATTGGATAAGAAGTTACAGACAGGAAACCACTTAAGAAAATGAGATTTTAGTCGGAGACAAAGCGGAATCTTGTGGAACACCGAAATTTATACGCTTCGCTTGATGTCATACTCTGTCAAATGGATTTTGAAAAGCAGCAATTTTCATTTGAAGAGGTTTTTGATTATAAGCGTTTTCATGACCTTACAAAGTATGAACGCTGCCTCAACTTTTGGTCATATCTGAACTTGACAGGCTTAAAAAGTGCATTGAAGTCATTTCTGGCTCGCTTAAATTTATTTCAGCTTTCCGCAGATGTGTTTTCTTTCAAAGACTTAACTCCCTTAATCGAATAGCCTCTTTATATAGTTCTATTTATTATCTGGAATTAGAGCAGGCTGATTAAAAAAACGGCTAATGGTAAGTTTGCAAAGAGGAATTTGAACATCATCAATACAACGATGCGTTTCTGAATTTACCCACGAACATTAAACAAAATTTAAAACCTGAGAGCAGAAGCATTCAATAAGAAACTGAAGGCATTAACTGTTTTATTTTCAAAACTGATAATATTTACAATCACAGTCCACATACAAATACAACATTCTCAAATGTTAAAATTTTTATTTGCAAGGTGCTCCACGTCCAAATAAATCCCACCCTTGGAAGAGAGTATAGAGTTTGGTATATCAAATTCCAATGGATACGGCGTCTTATCGGATTTGCGGAACTTGAAATTCATCAGCAACATCGAAATCCCAATACACATTTGCATCTTTGCGAACTTCGAACCAATACAGTTTCTCGGCCCATCTCCAAATGGCAGCCATGCGCAAGAATGACGTGTCTGCATTTCCTCTGGATTAAAACGCTCAGGATCGAATTTATCCGGATCAGGATAGATGTCGGGGTCATGGTGAAAAGCATCGGCTGGAATTAGCACAATAGCTCCTTTCGGAATTGTATAATTTGGATCAGAAGTCGGATAGTCGTTAAGTGCTTTCCGGAAGAGTCCAACTACTGCTGAGTATTTGCGTAGCGTTTCTGAAAACAAAAAAAAATATCCAAATGACATATTATATAATTTACATGCGAGAACCTACCTTTTAAAACCTTTTCCATGTAATGCATTTCAGCTATACATTCGTATGTAAATTTCCCGCCATGTTTCTCGAGCTGCTCGTTTATCTCTGCCCTCAACTTGTCCTGAACATTTGGATTCAGAGCCAACTCGTAGAGCGCAAAGCTCATTGTGGTCGAAGAAGTCTCAAAACCGGCAAAAAAGAATAGAAAAGCCTGCGCTGCAACTTCATTCATTGTCAGGCCGTCCTTTGAGTTTTTTATTTCGATGAGCAAATTCATGAAATCGTTTCGCTTGCTGTTGGTTTTCTCTCGATATTCCACAGTTTCTCGCACCACCCTCATGTAAAACTGATGAACATCCTCGTGAGTTTGTCGCATTCCCAATAGTCGAGCCAAATTCGGAAAGCTTATCATGATGCCCTCAATAAACTTACAATGACGATGAAGTGTGAATGCTTTCGAGCCGATTGTGCGGAATTCTACATTTGGATCCTTAAGGCTGTTGCATTCAAGACCAAAGGCACACGTTCCAATTACATCTGTTGTAAAGCGTGCTAGTATATCCTTGACCTCAATGATTGACTCCTTTTGGGCTAGTTCGTTAAATGTTTCTACCAATTGATCTCCAACGGATACCACTGTATGGAACATGAACTTCATTTTGCCTGAGGTAAAAGTTGGTGTCAACATTTTTCGAATCCTCTTCCATTTAGCCCCGTCCATGCTGAATATGTTGGCGCTCAATGGATCATCGATTTCGTTATGAAAAAATCCCCGATCCATAAAGTTACTGAAATCCTTTATCAGAACATTCCTAGCCAAATCCAAATCCAAAATCAGCACAGTTGGACTTTGGAAGAGGAAAAACCCAGCAAATGGCCCGGTTCCTCTGTATTTGTCATAGTATTCCTTTAAAATAGTACGAATGTGGCGAGTCTTTTCAAATCCTTTCATACTGCCTCTGATAATATCAGGCTTGTCATGTGGAATACCACGAATTTTCCAATATAAGAGATGGCGTTTGTAAAAGTAAAACAGCACCGATACTAGCGTTATGACAGTGCAAAACAGAACCGTAAAAACCGCCATGATTGCGATATAAGGACAACACGACGGTTCGCAGTGAAATCACAATTTCTACTAATTTTATTGGCCAACCATTGTTCCACGTTCGGTATCAATTTGAAGGAAGGTCAATGGATTAACAGCAGATTGTGGGTGAGCCTGAGCACCACGAAGTGGCAACGACTTTGTATCAACAAAAGGATAAGCTGAAAAATATTGCTGCAAACAGAGCTTTCAGAAGTGAATGTATAGGCGCTTTTTGAAAGAGATATACAATACAACTAAAAAATTTAACAAAATGCATAAATAATTTTAATGGCCGTTAAGATGGAAAGATAATTTGATGTCATAAGTAGCGCAGTGGTTAGTGTGCTGGACTACTATGCGAGGGATCCCAGGTTCGATTTCCGGAAAAACGCAAATTACATATTAAGGTTTTTTCTACTGCCCCACCTTTCGCGAACGTCTGACAAACATCGGAGAGTATGACTGTCCTGGAAAAGCTTCTCAATTCAGCCGTTCGAAATCGGCATAAAATTGTAGGTACCTTCCTTTCGTCCCAAAAATTGAAACTCACACAAACGAATGGTTGCGAGAAGCTAGGCCTTGGGTGTCTTGTCTACCCGCCTGTTGCGCCACCTACCTATTTATTTATTTATTTATTTAAGTATTTTTTAACATGACTTCACACTTCGGGCATACTGCCGCCAAAAGCGCGAATTAAGCACCAATATGGGCCTATTTGAAATCTTACGAATTTTTACGAATTCTTACGCATTTTTACTCAATGTCGTTCCTCAACTCGAAAAATTCGTAAAAGAGAGCGGCTTCGATAGAGCAAGATATTAAGGCTTCGACCTATAGAATCCGTCGCATCCATTGCGTCGACGGATTGACGTATTCGACGGAACGAACAGTCACATAGAATCCGTCGCATACGTTGACACGTTGTTTTGTTTTCTGCAGCATTTGGCAGTTTCTCTCCTTATCTCAGTATTTTCAGTTTTCCACCAATGAAAGTGCTTCCTCTCACGCTGTGCCATCTGTCAACGGATGCGACTGACAGAAAAGTAGAAAGTAAACCTACTTTATTCGCCGCATCCGGCACGTACGTTGCTCATGTGTCACCTTCCATAAGCTGCTGTGTATTCTATCAATCTGTCAGTCGAATATGTTGCCGCAACGGATGCGAAGGATTCTATGGATCGGGGCCTTTACCCATCCACTAAACATCTTTTTAGTTTTTACTTAACAAATTTCTTTGAGCAAGAATTGGCAAAATTGTCCGTCGCCTGAAAATTGACAGATGATTTGAAATTTGATTTGAAACGCGTGTAACGACTATTTGCATTTGTCTTTTGATTTCTTGCGATATGAGAAACAAATTGGTATGAAAATGGTATCAGAAGGCGGGAAAATAATCTAGCTTTTTTTTCTCTTTTCGAATGCATGTACTTGTACATAGTTCAGTCAGTAAAAACTCGTCCCCATACTTGGATTCATACTCAGTTGCAATTTATGAAAAAACAAAACAAAATCTGTCATTTTTCATAGTTACTACAAAAGCGTTCCCTAACTTTTTCGTAAGTTTTTCTCTTTGAGAGAGACTTCATCCGCACTACTGTCATTTTGACAGTATTTTCAATTTTTACTACAAAAGTAAAGGAACAGACCTATTGATTGACTGAGACAAATGACAGGTGACAATTTACTGACAACTGTGCAATTGTTAAATTTTTGTTTCATTAGGTCTATTCGCGTTCGCAGTTTAAATCGAACGCAATCTGTATAAATCGATTGCAATCGCGTTCGATATAGCACTCAGTTCGCACTGACAATAAAAACCTGTGTTCGAGGTGAGCACTGGGGCGCCCTAGTTGAGCTCGACTCGAACTATACATCGGGGAGATTGGGACACATTTGAACTATTTTTCTTTTGAGGTCTCATAAAATCCTATGTGTTTAAATTATTGGACTGTAAAGTATTCTCACTTTTAGAAATAAATAAAATAATCAAATAAACTTTGATTTGGACAAATAACTACGTAAATGTCGTAAAGACGTATAATTTATTTTTTATTTAAAAACGAAGTAGGTTCTTATGTTCAAAGGTACCCCCATGTGGGGCACTTTTGAACGGAAGTATTTTTAATTACTTTTAGCAGCTACAAGGTTACTACAAGGTTTGTAGGTATTTTTTTAATAAAATAAATTAACTTTATTTTTTTTAATAAAACAACAAAAAATTACTTAACAAAGGCCAACTGAAATTTTGAAATTACTGAAATATTTTACAAATGACTAAAGAAACTTTATATAAACAAAAAATATTTTTTTTTTCTTTGTTAACCGAACAGAAATTTTGAAAAAATTAAAGACAAAAATCATTATCGTCCTCGATGTTCCCGGAGCGTTAATTGGTGGTAGCTTAGCTATTAGTTTAATGCCACTTACAGAGCCCTTGTTCAAATGTGCTCCGACTGTTTTGTTCAAACAGGGCCCAAATGGAAAAGCGACAGTACCTTGCTCGCAAAAGTACCCGAATAGATCTTTTAATATGGCATTTGAATTTTCAGAAATTTTCCAACAATTGTCATGGATTTTCTAACAAATTTGTAGATACTGACAATTTTTTATGGAACTTCAAATATTAAGTATAATTTACAACCTTTTCAGTACAATGGGCCTCCGCACACGAGACTAATTCTGCCGGCATATACAATAATTGACAATAATTCTGGCAGGCGTATATTTTAAGTCAAGTAATTTTATGGCAAGTGATTTTTAAATGTTAATTTTGTTAAAAAATGATGGACCTGGACATTTAAAGCATGAAAAATAAAGTGAAAGTATGAAAAATAGTTCGACAAAAAGGCAAAGACCGATTAAATTTAAAAGAAAGAGGAACATTCACATTCACCATTTAACAAAGTGCCAACTTACTTTCTTTAAGGCGCAAACGGAGTTGAAAACACGATAATTTATAAGCATTGATCTGACGTCAAGGTGGGTTTCCACATGTCGGCTGATTGACAAAGTGTGACAGCCCTCGCGTTTATGTCATTGAACGACACCAATGTCAGTTCATTTCCACATTCTTATGCCAATTATTGGCAAAAAATCGTTTGTCAGTTGATTCACCAACTTATGAACTCGATGCCAATTAAATTTTCTTTGTCAATTATAGACAAAGTGACATTTTGTTTGACAATTCAGCTATTTTCACTTGTCCAGTGGTTTCTTTGTCAGTTAATGACAAACGCTGTTCATTGACAAGTAATTTTTCGCTATTTCCACTTGCCAATTTTTTAATTGGCATAAAAGTACGTCAATTGTCAATTTCAAATCGACAAGTGGAAACCCAGCATAAGTCTATATTAATGGTAAAATGGCATACTGACTGAGTACAAAAATCATCTGTCAGTCTTTAAATTATTGATTTTTACTTTTTTATTGATTTATTGAGTATATATACAGATTGGAATAGCACATTGGATAAATGGCCGACACGTCCATTTCGCATTAATGGGGCTGAATTTCATTAATACACCTAACAAATTCTTCTTTCAAGCATTGGTGGTCGTGGGCTTGTTTGCATAAACTTTTGACTTCAAAAAACCCCAAAGAAAAAAAGTCCAATGTCATTAAATCTCGTGATCTGGTTGCCCAATTCTGATCTGATAGCAAAAACGGCCGATTACACGATTAGGAAATGACTCATGCAGTAATTGAATTGTTTCTCTGGCTGTATGGCATGTGTCACCGTCTTGTTGAAACCACATGTTGGTCACATCCATATCTTGGAATTTAGGCAATAAAACTGGGTTATCATGTCACGATAACGAACACCATTAATTGTTACTGAATGGTCCGATAATGACTCCAGCCCAAAATCCGCACCAAACAGTCACGCGTTATGGATGCATTTGTTTCTCAACAATTAACTGTGGGGTTTCTGAGAAGATTCATCAAGATCAAAATGAGCTTCATCACTGAAGATAACTTTTGTTCGAAAATTGCGGACTGTATCTGACAAAAATTCATTATTTTTAAAATATTACTCAACAATGTAAATGCGCTGTTCTTTCATATAGCTCTTCATTTTTACTAACCCCAAACTGTCAGCTGTCACATTGTTATCTGTTTTTGCGTTGGCATCACTGTATTATTACATGGCGCAAAATTCAAATTTGCATCAATTATGGGACATTAGATGCAGCTGTACCCTCCTGGCTTTGCTCGTGCATAGGACCCTAGGTAATATTCTTGTCTATAAGGACAATGCATATCGATGTTCCAAATTGATTGATAGAATTTCTAATTGCTATCTGTTCAAAACTTCTTGCAGTATCCCTTGGATTACCATAGAATGATCGATATCCGCATTCCTAATTGCCCAAACACTCGGAATCGGAATGAAACGAAATCTTTTCTATAGCAGTTGTGGCTTCCTTCTTTAGAGAACCGCCCATGTAAGAGTACGAAAGCCCACTTAACAGATTCTGGATATGTATAATTGACAAACAGACATAAAACGTGCTGCATTCGATTTTATATATTTGATCTGCTGTTTGATTGTTTTTCTACAAATTTGTGGCTTTGTCAGTATAATAAAATAATTTCATTTCTGTCGCAAAAGATCCAAAAAATATATATTTTTATTATTTATTGTTTTGGGGATGTCATTCTGGTGGTGATATTGTCTTATCTTTTAATGTGCTGTCATACTACGACACGACCTCAAAAAAAATTAATTCTAACTATAGGAAAAAAATAAAAACCTAAAAGTTGCACCTATTCCAAGCAAATGAAAACGATCGAAAAATAGAATAATCTCATTCGAGAGCCACAACTACGACCTACCAATAAAATGACAAAATATTGGGTAAACAATTTTTACTTTCAAAATTACGCCTTGAACTCATTTAAAGATGCAATTCTATCGAAGACATTTTAGCTACGGATTTACTTATTATATCCAGACAGACGAATATCTAATTAACCGCGAACAGCCAAAAACTCAACCGTATTTGTATTAAAAACCACCAGCACTTAACATTGTTAAATACATATTTACAGTTTATCTGCGATGATGCGTTCTACACGCAAATGAATGCCACCCTTGGCAGAGAGCATAGAGTTTGTCACATCGATTTCCAATGGGTTCGGCGTTTTATCGGATTTGTAAAACTTGAAATTGCTTAACAACATCGATAGTCCAATATAGGTTTGCATCTTTCCGAATCTCAGACCAACACAGTTTCTTGGTCCATCTCCAAATGGCAGCCATGTGCAGGGATGACGTTTCTGCATCTCCTCCGGACTGAAACGCTCAGGATCGAATTTCTCCGGATCTGGATAGATATTGGGGTCCCGATGAATTGCATCGGCGGGAATCAAGACAAGTGTACCCTTTGGAATTGTGTACTTTGGATTGGAGGTGGTATAATCATCAAAACTTGTCCGTAAAAGTTCAGAGAGAACGGAGTACTTTCGCAGAGTTTCTAAAAGAACAAAACGCTACAGTGAATTCTGTATAATAAGAAGGACTATACATACCTTTCATAACTTTATCCATATAATTCATTTCAGCCATGCATTCGTAGGTGAACTCTCCGCCATGTCTCTCGAGCTGCTCTTTTATCTCGGCTCTTAACTTGTCCTGTACATCTTGATTTAGCGCCAATTCGTACAGTGCAAATCCCATTGTGGTCGATGAAGTCTCGAAACCGGCCAAAAAGAAAACGAAAGCCTGCGCCGCAACCTCCTCTATGGTCAACCCATCGGCTGAGTTCTTCGTTTCGATTAACAAATTCATGAAATCATTTCGCTTGATGTTGTTTTTCTCACGATATTCCACAGTCTCTCGCACCACCCTCATATAGAACTGATGAACATCCTCGTGAATTTGTCGCATTCCCAATTTTCGAGCCAAATTTGGAAAACTGAACAAGAAGCCCTCAACTAGCTTACCATGACGATGAAGTGTGAATGCTTTCGAACCGATTGTGCGGAATTCTACATTTGGATCCTTAAGGCTGTTGCATTCAAGACCAAAGGCACACGTTCCAATTACGTCTGTTGTAAAGCGTGCTAATATATCCTTGACCTCAATGATTGATTCCTTTTCGGCAAGTTCGTTAAATGTCTCCACCAAGTGATCTCCAACGGATACCACCGTGGGGAACATAAACTTCATTTTGCCTGATGTAAAAGTTGGTGTAACTTTACTACGGATCTTCTTCCATTTAGCACCATCCAAGGAGAATAAGTGTGCGCTCAACGGATCATCTTTTTCATTATGAAATAGCCCTCGATCCGTAAAGTTACTGAAATCCTTTATCAGAACATTTCTAACTAGATCCAAATCCAAGATCATCACAGCTGGACTCTGGAAGAAGAAAAACCCAGCAAATGGTCCGGTTCCTTTGTACGTGTCGTAGTATTCCTTTAAAATTGTTCGCCAATGGCGAGTCTTTTCAAATCCTTTCATACTGCCTGCTAAAATATGCGGCTTATCATGTGGAATACCACGCAGTTTCCAGTACATAAGACGGCGTTTGAAAAAGTACCCCAGAACCGATACTAGCGCTATGATAATGCTTATCAAAACCGCAAAAACTGCCATGATTACAATTTAAAGAAAAGACGACTGTTCGCGGTCTAATCGCAACTTCTACTAATTTGGGCTGACATTGACACCAAGCGAGAGACTCAAAGTTAAGTAATTTTCATTTTCACTTATTGAGGGCAGGCTTACCAGATTGCGTGTGCTATTGATAGTATACAGCAAACTCCAAGATAAGAAATTAATACAAAAAAAAAAACAAAAATAATAATAATAAAGTTGTGACGCATATTTTGCCTAATGTTCCCTAGGAACTTTGCATAGTCTTTCTGTATGCATTCGGATACATTTTCTGTAGGCAAATCGCAGCAAATACATCCACTGCCAATCCCGCCATGACGTTAAAGGGCAAATTTTGATTTAATTCTGAAATGTCAAATTGAATGATTTTTACGACAGTCCTAAAAGTAGGGAAATGGACATCAAAAATCAGCAGATAGTCATTGGCGGGTCATTTGGAAAAGGCGACACTTCAATACCCAACATTCAATGGAAGAGCTATGCTAACCCAAGATGGAACCTGAGAGATCAGCGATCGTCACGACAATTGTCGATTGATTTTAGCTATTCGTATATAATCGACCAGACATTTGTAATCGACTAACAGCGGCTGTCAAATCGACAAATATAATCGCAATCCATGATTCAATTACTATAGATTACGCATTGCGCATGTTCTCCATTTTGAACGTGACGTCATTTGGGCGTAGAATTTGTGTAGTTCATTCGGTTTGGGTTGATTTTAGAAGTCGATTGCTTTAATTGCTCCAAATAATATTAAAAAAATAATTAAATATAAACATTTATTGAAATGGGTGTTTGTGCTGTGTTTGAGTGTGATACCAATACAGAAAAAAAAAAAACATTGGACACCAGCTCTCATAGCTTCTCAAAGCAAAAAACTGTGCTGTACTAAACCCAAAACTGCACTCATTCTCGAACTCCCATTAAACCCAAAGACTGCAAGAGTTTTGAGTTTGTATAATCTGCATTTCCTAAAAGAGGAAATGCCGTTAATGGCCATGACTTAAAACTATTTTGCATACAAAATGAAAAAAATATCATCTTGTTACGTTTCCACAATTGCCGGCAATACTATTGCTTCAATGTGAGAATAGGTTAAAATAAAGTTGCGTATGGCTTATTGTCAATTGCTAGTTGCTTAGTTGAGAGCTGACAAGATACTTGAATTAAGTAAATAAATAAATAAATATGTGGCGCAAAAGGCGGTAGACACCCTAGGCCTAGCTTCTCACAACCATTCGTTTGTGTGAGTTTCTAGTTTTGGGACGAATGGACGGGACCTACAATTTTATGCCGAGTCGGAACGGCTGAATTGAGAAGCTTTTTTAGGGCAGTCAGACTTTCGGATGTTTGTCAGACGTTCGCGAGAGTTGGCGCAGTAGAAAAAACCTTAAGATGTAATTTGTGTTTTTCCGGGGATCGAACCTGGGATCCCTCGCACAGTAGTAAATTAAGTAAATTAACTAAAATGGTATTTGTCTGAAAAAGGTAGCGGAAGACGTTGCAGAAAAGAAAAGTGGCATTACAATGGTGTAGAACTAGACGTAGTGGGTGAATATAAGTACCTAGGGGTAACTCTAACAAAGAGCTTAACCTTGCAGAAACATCTGCAAGAGAAACTGGCAAATGCTAAATGCGCAATTAACGCTACATGGAAAAGATGTATGTATGTATGTAATAGAGACATTAGCACAGGCCTCGGCCCTCATTGAAGCTAAGCTCTGGGCCTCCAGGTATCGTAGAATAGCGCCAATGCAAATGGACAAACTAAACCCGTAAATAAGCTGATTGAATAATTACAGAGACGTAAATATTCAAGGTTTTTACACCGGTATTTTTGTGGAGGTCCCATTTGTTGTAAATCTTGAAATTACTTCGAGTTCTACTCTGTCTTCGGTATAGCTTCTTCATCAGCTCGTTATGACTGTAGCGAATTAAGGGACCATATTTTTTGAATGACTCCATCATTTTTGAACTTTTTGATTCTTGACGCTGAGTTTCATAAATCTTGAAGATTGTTTCAACTACCCGGACCGAAGTCTCGAATTGTCAATAATAACAAACCAAAATTTACATTTTCAAAAAAAAAAAATTAGAAAATTAAATTTGTATGTCTTATTTATTTGACATAAAAAACCCGGATCATTAACGCAACATGGAAAAGATGTTTTGATAATCGTTTTATTTCCCATAGCAGAAAGTGAAAAGTTTTCGAAGCAGTAGCAGAAACGGTTATTTTTTATGCTGCTCAAGTATGGGGTTATAAGCAATACGAAGAGGTGGAGAAACTGCTGAGGTTTTATATTAAGCGCATTTTCGAGTTCCTAACAATGCACCAAACTATTTGTTAATGATCGAAACTGGTCTTTCACCATTATTCATTAAAACCCTAAAACTTCAGGTCGACTACATCCTTAAAGTGATGAATATGAAATCTTTTCGACTGCCAAAAATGGCAGCTTTAAGGACTGTTTCCAATAAATCAAGCTGGTAGTCTTATACGGGCTGATTGAAAAGCTAGATGAACTCTATGCGGCAAAATACAGAGAGGAAGCCGAATCGTCAATTTATAGATCTATTTACAGTCGTTTGAATCACAATTTATCAGAGAAGAATTATTTCCATGATAAAAACAGTGTGCAGGAAATATCAATGCTGATAAGGCTACGTGGGGAACTTGTGAATCTAAACTACATACCACACAGGAAAATGTCCGATACTTCAGGAAACAAGAAAACATATATTCGGAAAAAACTATGTAACAGAAGAGGATACCATAAATGTATTAAACGAACTCGATGTGTACAAATTATTTAGCTTTGCAAAAACCGCTTTAGCGTATAGAGAAAGGATTTTGAGTGGGAACTTTTAAATAATATTACCGCTAACATTTTATAATATAAACAATATCATATCTTTAACATATAGTTAAAGATATATTAATTCTTAATACTTAATTCTTCTCCTCCAAAGCCCGTCAACGGGACCGAAAATCACTCGAAGAATTGTGCGTTCGAAACGACCAAGAGATCTTCATCCGCCTTTGTTAACGTCCATGCCTCTGCGCCATAGAGTAGGACTGGGATGATGAGGGTCTTATATCTATCCATGCGCTTACCCCTAGATTTATTAGAACCCTTTGTCAGCTTTAGTCCATTACTTATAATATGTAGTTCACAGAATATGTTTTAATAAAAAAAAATTTGGCAATCTGGCAAGCCTATGCTAAAAACATCTGGGGTGGGTAATATAATAAGTAATCAAATAAACAAGTATCTATGTATTGTATTATGGTTCTATTTAAGTTCAAATTAATTCTCTCTGCAAAAATAAATGTAAACAAACAAACACAGAGCAAAAGTTAACAACAACCATTATTTGCTCCACTGAATCTGAGCAGAGGCAGAGACAGGTCCACTGTCCACACCATATGAGAGAATATTGTTATTTTTTATCACTCCCCGTCCACAGATTGAGTCAACATTGTTTCTCATTCTAAAATTTATTAGTCGTAATTTTTAAAATTTCTTTTTTTAGATTGATATCTGCTTAGCAGCGCCAGCGGCTGCGCCCCGATAATTGTTTGTTTAGATGCGTGATAGAAAAATATTCTAGCGTGCGGGTTAAGAATGGGTAAATACAAATGTTTTGTTCTGTCTTATGTAGAATAGAAAATACCATTTTGTCCGTATAAGGTATAAAGGTGTATTGTAATTGCTGATGAATAATTCATAAATAATAAAAAAAGTCATAAAATTCAAGTATAGCTTATTATTAGGGATGATACGGAGCTTCGACTCCGAATCCGATATGTCGGAACCTCCGGCTTAAATTGCACCTCCGAATCTGTCTTCGATTCCGATATAATCACATCGGAGGTTTTTCGGAACACCATCGCATCAGTGACGCTGACGACCAATGAACATGAATAACGACAAAGACTTATCGAGTTGCGACATTTTACAAAACGACTGTCTTCTAATTTATTTGTTGGTTTGTTTATTTACTATGAAGCCAAAAACAATTAGTGTAGTACGAAATTATTTCAGTGAAATTGAAGATAGGTTTTGAAGCTTCAAGCTAATCGAACGACAATTTTTGTCAGCTCCATTTATTATAACCCACTACCAAACAGATTGGATGGCGGCAAAGCAGGGCTAAGTGGCTGTTTATAAAAGATAATTTACCCATTTTGAAGTGACAATACAAATTCGTATTTTTATGTTAATTTTCTAATAAAAATTGATTTCTCCCGTTTCTTTATTTTATATTTGTGCGACCACCGCCTCCGACTCCGATTAAACTCCGATTCCGCGGAGGTCAGTATGAGGCTTCCGATTCCGACTCCGACTCCGCTAAAACCACCTCCGTAACATCCCTACTTATTATGAGACTTTATTTACGGCACAAGAATTGTTTATTTGGAAGCAAAAGAGGAGTGGTCGCAAATATGAACCTTGTGGCATACTTCGAGTTAAGGCAGATGCATTTTTTTACTTCCTGGAAGCGAGAAATAACTTTTAACTTGGCTCAGGAGTTGTCATCCGATGTGGTTCTGCTTTTGGATGTTTATTTGAGGTCTTAAATTTCTTTCAGTCGAGAAAATAATAACGCCTAAGTGGCTGCGCGCCGCAACCAGAATTCATTCATCAATCTTGCCAGAACTTCCGGCGATAGGTCCTCGCATTCTTGACGGATATTCTCTTTGGGGGCTTCAAGAGTCTGAACCTGGTTGACGTAGACTCGTAAATTAAAAAAAAACACAAACACAAAAAGAAGTTTGAAACTGTTATCAGACGATTTTGCCAGGCAGTGCAAATCGCCAAAACAAGACATTAGGCAACAGGGAAATACAGCCCTCAGCATTTCGGTTGTGGCTCGCTCATTATACGCTATTGCTTTAGTGTTGGAATCACATCCCAGTCTAAAAGTCGATAAGCACAACTCTTGCGTTGTGTAGTAGTCTTTTGGCCCGCGGTGTTTTCGAAAGAATAAGTCCCGGTGATGCCTGTAGTGTGTAAATAGCAGACTATGCAATAACTTTGAGCTGGTGTAATGGCTCTCGTGGGCTAAATGTAGATTGACGGGTGCCCCAGAAGCGATAATTGTGCTTATTTATACATCCACAGAAATGGAAATGGGGCTCGTGGCTCGTTCGCTTACGATGATTTTCGATGAAAAATTGTTGCCATCGTGGTCGATTGATGCTAAATTACGGTGGCACGTCGTCTGGTCGATACTCGGACCCAGCAACACCACCGACGAATTATTCCGTAAAAAAAATCGAAACGAAGTCATTCATAGTAAAGGCACTTACCCTTTTTACCAGGAACAAACTCAGGCTGTTGTCGACCCCCCCCCCCCCCCCCTCTAACTTCGGAAGCTGAACTTGACCAGTGAACATATCAATTTGTTTTAACCGGATTGGTGATGAAATCTCCTTTTCCAAAATTCCCTGTGCTGAAATCCCTTACTCCAAAAAAAACCCTAACGCCGTGTCCAGCGTAGACACGGGCACGATTTTGCGGGTGGTGCGTTGCTTGAACGCACCGCATTTTTTTACGGGGAATGCGGAAAGTGTCCAATTAGAACACGATAATGCGTTCATGCGGATGGCTTTAATAAACTGCTGTCATTCTGTGTAAAATGACTATTTCTGCAAGAACGATTTTTTTGATAGAAAATAGCTTATTGAAAATAAGAATATTAAAAAATCTAAAAAAGAAACGCGACACAACTAGTGCAATATATACAGTTAAAAACATTCGACATTTCAGAAAACTTTGTTCCATTCCTTTTTCGCAATCCTTCTCTGTCAATTATGAAATAAAAATTTCCATCATAATTTCCGCACGATAATGCGGGCAAAATCAAACCAGTTTGATTTGGGAACATCGCAACGCACGGATTTACCGCAAAATCGTGCCTACGTTGGACATCTATATTTCCCAACATAGGTTTGATTTTGTAATCAACGCACGCACCGCATTTCTCGTGGCTACGCTGGACAAGGCGTAAGAGAAAATCCCCATATCAGGGACAAAATCCCGCATTTTTAGATTTGGTGTTATTAATTCTGTCGCCGCCGCGACACCTAAAAATTGTGTTAAAAAGTATAATGCGAATGGGCTATGGGGGACATGCTACCCCCCCTGCAACCCCCTTGCATGTCGTCCCTGTAGGATTGGGAGTAGGTGCAAGGTTGGGTATATGCAAAGTTTAGTTTGCTTGTGGGAAATTTTGGCATAGGGGATTTCGTTCTGGGAGATTTTGGGAAAAGAGAAGAAAAAAAAAAAGACAGATTATGTCCAATAAGGGATTTGAAAAAGGGGATAACGTAGGGATCCCTAGTTACGCATCTAGTTTTTGTTGCTATATATAAGAGAAATTAGCTCTTTTTTGTTACATGTATATTTTTGGTGTGATATGAAACTCTCACTATACTGTTAACAATTTCAAATAAAAAGTAGCAACACGACAAGTTATTTTCATCAATTGCTTCCCTACTTTACGATCAGCGGACTTTGAAAGGCATCATTGGAAATTATTTTTTAACGGCAAATTGCATGCATCGCTTAGCGCCATCACTAAAAAAAGAAACAGACAGCCTCAAGACTCAACAGTAATAACTATAAAAGCTCTTAGATACTAATTCTAAAGTTTTATTCAAGTGAAACGTTATAGCATATTTAATTTGTAATATTAAAATTCACTTCATGCTTCAGACTACACCCTGACTGTAAGAGTGTAATTACTCATGTGCCTTATGTAAATATTGCATCATGGTGTTGCTAGAAACAAATGTCGACATCAAAAGTGCTTATTAGCGCCGCATAGTAAACTTCAAACCAGCACCAAAAGCCCATAATTAAAAAGAAATAAACAAGACTGGCTGAACTAATAATCATTTCTAACCTTCACCCTGAATCTCTATTATTGGTCACAATAGCTAATTGCGTATGGTCGCCGCTGTGGCTACATAAAATGTCAGGCGGACACCAAAAACTGTATGCAATAGAAATCAAACAAATAAATAAATAATTTACATTTGATCTTGAGCACATTATTTACTGTCAGTCTTGAACCCGCTCCACACGCAGATAAATCCCACTCTTAAAAGAGAGCATAGAGTTTGTCACATCAATTCCCAATGGATTTGTTGTCCTATCGCAAGATTGCGTGTGCATGTGCACCTTTGCTAATCTCAGTCCAATGCAATTTCTCGGTCTATCTCCAAATGGCAACCACGTGCAGGGGGTTGATGTTCGTTCATCACTTCTAGCTACGAGTACACGGCCATTTTTTCGAGTCATTTAAATCTCGCTCTGACGTAAAAATCGCGTCACAAAGCAGGCATTTAAATGTCGTTCTGTGTGATCGCCATTTTTGGGATAACATTTTCGTCGTCATTTAAATAACTAGGAAAATGACATGTATTTAGTGTCATTTAAATGGCGGAAAAAAATGGCCGTGTGATCACTCTTCAACGACGCCTAGGACAAATGACTAAACTTTTTGGCGGTTGCGCCATTTAAATGGCAGCCTCCAAAAAATGGCAAGACACGATTGGTGCACAATGGCTGTCCCAAAGGGGACACACTTACAGTACACCGTAATTATTTGGTCCATTGTGATACCACAAGAAAGGGGGGGCGGGGGTTGGCCATTCTTTGTGCCGGGCATTACCTTGGGAATTCTATTGCTGCTTGCGAATTTGGGTGTCCTACCTCGTTGAGGCAGTCAAATCTTATATAAGTTTACATCACCTGGGTTCGGTTTAGTCTTCGCGTCAATGTCAACAAATAATCAAATTGATTGGCTGACATACGAAAGTTCTTCTTCGCGCAATTCGAGTAGTAATCCAGCACAAAATCCACTCTTCTCGCGACGCCGACGGCTCAACCACTTCTTTTGCCAAATACTCCGCTATCGTCGCGTTGGCTCGTAATCAGATCGTCTTCTTCCAGCACACACGCCGCTAAATACGCCGTCTCTGCAGTTTACACCATCACCCCAAAACTTATTTTTGACACTTTTTATTTATTATAATAATTTTTTTCCTTTCACTTCGAATGTCCCTGGATCGGGATGAATCTCAGGATCACGATGAATGGCATCGGCTGGAATTGTAACGACAGCTCTCTTGGGTATTGTATATTTTGGATCGGAAGTTGGGTAATCGTTGAGCGCTCTTCGAAAGACGCAATGTTTCTAAGAAAATAACATAAAATTGGATATTTTAATACGAGACCATAGCAGCTGCCTTTTCAAACTTTTTCCATACACCTATAACGCATTTCAGGTATATACACTCGCATGTGAACTTGTGAACTTCTCATCGTGCTTTTCTAGCTGCTCATTGATCTCAGCTCTCAGCCTATACTGTACATCGGGATTTAATGACAGCGCAGAGCTCATCGTAGTAGATGAAGTCCCGAAACCAGGAAAAAAAACGAAAGCCTGTCATCCTCCCTCCACGGAATTCTCTCAATGAGCAATTTCATGAAATCTTTTAGCTTAACGTTGTTCTTCTTTCGATATTCCACAGTCTTTCGCACCACCCTCATGTAGAACATCCTCGTGAATTTGTCGCATTCCCAATTTTCTCAAACTTCCTTTGACGATGAAGGGCCAACGATTAAGCGAATTTCTACATTTCGATTCTTAAGGCGGTTGCATTCAAGACCAAAGGCACACGTTCCAATAACATCTGTTCTAAAGAGCACTAATATGTCCCTTATTTCGATAATTGACTCCTGATGGGTAAGTTGGTTAAATGTTTCGACAAAATGCTCGCCAACTGTCACCACTGTCGGGAACATTAACTTCATTTTGCCCGACGTAAAAGTGGGTAAAAGATTATTTTATGATTTTAACCCCATCCAAAGGGGTCGTCCCGTTCGTTGTAGAATATTCCACGGTCGGCAAAGTTGTGCAAATTTTTTACAAGAACCCTTTTAGCCAGATTTAGATCCAGTACGATCACACCTGGATTGAAGAAAAAGAAAAAACCAGCAAATGGTCTGGTCCTCTTGTATTTGTGCCGAGTCTTTTCAAAACCTTTCATATTGCCTACAAGAATGTCTGGATCATCGTGTGGAATGCCCTGTCGTTTCCAGTAAGATTGATTGCGTTTTATATAGTGACTGATGTTATCGGTAGGTATAGCAATGTAAATAAAAACCACAGAAAGCACAATGATAATAAACCGTTCGTGCACGGTAGCTTTGGGTTAAATAGTTGACAGAAAGTTTCTATCTATCAAGAGGCAACGGCTTTTGTATAGCCGGTCGGCGTTTTTGTCTTACATATGCTGAGCTTCAGTATGCAGCATAGTTTAATCGAAGTGATATTTTCTATGGCGTATAATGTGCACAGTAAATATTTTATAATCTTGAAGTTGAACTTGAACACCGATATCGCAATCGTTCATAAATAAAAATACTCTTATCTTCCTTTCTAATTTCAATTTTAGTAGCCCGCTGTACATCAGGGATGCCAGGTCTAAGCAATTTTGGCGTTGCTGCAATGGCAACAAATTGCCATGGTATAATATCAAGTCTACAGCGCCACCTTGGGAACGTCTGCCAAACAACCGAGAGTATAATCAGCCATTCTGACTCGGCAAATGAACGCCATCTGTTCTTTTGGAAATGTCATAGAATTTCATGAATTTCATGAAAATGTCGGGATATTATGAAATAATGCTACGACTGGATTAAGAAGCTTTCTGGACGGTCAAGTATGCCCTTAGCAATTTTCTATGTTCCACCACCAACTCTAAGTCATTAAATTCAATCTACATATTTTGTAGACAAGTGCTGTGGGACTATAATAATGAACTATAAACAGCTTTAAGGTACTTATAATAAAAATTCTATCAACTAACTATTTAAAGTCAACATCAATTTATTTCAAATGCGCTCAACACGCAAAAAAATACCACCCTTGGCAGAAAGCATCGAATTCGGTATATCAATCACCAAAGGATTCGGTGTCTTCTCACAGTAGTGGAACTTGTAGTTCTTCAGTAACATCGCGAGTCCAACGTAGGCTTGCATCTTTCCAAATCTCAGTCCAATGCAATTTCTCGGCCCCTCGCCAAATGGCAACCACGTTAGTGGATGACGTCGCTGGATTTCCTCTGGACTAAATCGCTCTGGGTCGAATTTGTCCGGATCGGGATAAATTTCAGGGTCAAGATGAATTGCATCGGCTGGAATCGCTACCATAGCATCTTTTGGAATAGTATACTTTGGATCAGACGTTGGGTATTCATTTAGCGCCTTGCGGAAGAGGGCGACATTAACGGAGTACTTGCGCAGAGTTTCTACAAAAAAATACACACTAAAATGGTTGCTATATTGATGTGACAGAACCTACCTTTAAAAACCTTTTCCATGTAATGCATTTCGGACATACATTCGTAGGTGAATTTTCCGCCATGTTTCTCGAGCTGCTCATTTACCTCAGCCCTTAGCTTATCTTGGATATCTTGATTAACAGCCAACTCGAACAGTGCAAAGCCCATTGTGGTCGACGAAGTCTCAAACCCGGCAAAAAAGAATATAAACGCTTGTGCCGCCACTTCCTCAATAGTCAACCCATCCGCAGAGTTTTTTATTTCGATCAGCAAATTCATGTACAAAATTTCAAGCCCGACACTTTAATCAAGTCTGATATTACGATATTACGATAATAGGGGAACTAAAAAAGTGGGTCTCGCAATTCTGTCCGTCCGTATGTCTGTCTGTCCCATAGCCCGGAAACCTAAACGCTTAGACGAATTTGTTTAAAATTTCGTATTTAGAGTTTGTGGGCTCACCGCTAGGAGGTGTTTTTAAGGTTCCGTTCCCATAGGGACAAAACGGAACCTTATTGTTTTCGCTACGATGATGTCTGGGTGTCTGTCCGAACCCACTAAGCCAATTTTGTACCTATAGATCTATCTCAAGAACTAATAGACGCAGAAGGTTGAAATTTGCACACAACATCAGTTATAACATCTAGTTAAACGTCAAATATCGATGGTAACAATACATCCGTAGGTTTGGGAGTAATTATTAATTTGTCGAAAAAAAATATTTTAATTTCCACAAAAAACTGTTTATTTATTGATTTAAAACAAAAAACACACATGCATATATTCCTTTTTTGTAGATCATATTTATAGCTATATATGTGCTGAATACTGTTTTGCCTAAAAGTCAACATATTACAAGATATATGCAAAATTACCATATAAAATAAACTCCTTTCTCTATTCTCATTCATAATGCGTGTTCTCGTTCCCTTAATTGTTTCCAAATTGGAATTGGAAGTTGGTTTCACGTAAAACGGTTGAAATTCAAATTGTTGCGTTACTGTAGATGGCATTGGGAAGCGCAGCAAATGCGACAACCATCATTGATTTCTCCATAGACTGCTAGGGACACCTATTGGGCGTTAGTGAATTTGGCAGCAACGGTTGTAATTCAAATTGTTGCGCCAATTTTAATAGTAGATATCACTTCAAATAAGTGTGAATTTCCAAATTGATTTCAATATTCCAATCCATAGACACACTCTAACTCTACTCATACTCATACATCCATATTAGACTCATTCTTAAAGCGTGCTCTCTTACGCTTAAATTCCTATAGATTACTACAACCGTACCGTCCGTTCCGTACCTAATACAAAGTACGAGAGCATGGTGGCCAAGTATACGGAATCTTCGGTGCGCGAGTGATACTCGCACTTGGCCAATTTTTTTTTCGTACTAGATATACTAGCTCTAATATTAACTGTAATTCCCATATAAAAAAATTCAAAATAATTAAACAATTTAGATTTTTTCGAAAACTGCTCTAACGATTTGAACCAAAATTGACAGTTAAGTTAATAGGCATGTTTTTTTGAAACCTCGCCAGCCAGCCGTTCATTTGGACAGTTGCCAGCACAATTGCCAGCAAGATGAAGCCACCCGAATGAATTTAGGCAATAAGCCTAAAAGCAGACCAGAATTTCGTATAAAATTATGCATTTGGTAGAAATATTAGATAAATTCTGACATTTTTCTCTATAATGTTGTGTGCATGAGATAAGAACGCAATTATGATTTTAGTAAATTGTACGGAAATTCTAAGCCACTTGATGCTTTCAGCGCCACCTGTTTGTTCATTGTGAATTGAATTTAGCCAGCTGCCAGCCAGCAGCTCTCCGGCTGGTGAGAAAATCAAGAGCTGTTGGTGTTGCCAGCAGTTGCCAGCAGGTTGTTGTTTTAATTAGCATGTGAAATGTGCCTCAACTGCCAACTACTACCAACTACTGGCTGGCGAGGTTTCATAAAAACACAACTAATGTAGGCATGCTTAACATTTAAAACTTAGCACGACAAATTATTAAGGCGTAATTTTTTTACAATTTAAAGGACTTTTAGTTTAGTTAAATCGCATCTGTTTAGGAATTTTTGCATAATTTTAATGGACTTTGAATTTAGTTAAAACAAAATACTTAAGCAAATTGGCTACGCATTAAATATTTTCACTGTTGATTCTCGATCTATAGGTAAACGCTTCCTTGCAGTATTCATACAGTATAAGCCAATCTGCTCCATTTAAGTAGCTATCAACCTCTTCCATTGCAACGCATTTTTGCCGCCGAAATAGAGCCGCCTTATCTCCCTCCGGATTAGGCAAACGCCAATGAAATGCATTACATCTTCCCTCTCTCGAAGATATAAAAGCAGGCGTTACGCGTTAGGCAATAACGCCCAAGGAAATAGCACCCAAATCGATTTGGAAATAACGCCTAAAAAAAACTAGTGCAATTTGTTGTTGCAAAATTTTTCGTCGTTTTGGGTGTTATTTCCTTTCCAGGGTTCGTTTTTTTGACAAGCAGTAAAGCCCAAATTAGCAAGTGGAAATGCACAGACAGTGCAACCCCTCTGCTTGAGTTTTCTGTTGGATTTTGGAGTAGGTGGGAGTTTGTACTGCAAAAAAAAACCTTCAAATCTGACAGAAACCCCAAGTAGGGGGGTTGCATACGTATTACCTAAACTGCAATTATTTTTGGGCTTTAATTCCATCTTGTTGTTTTTTGGGCGTTATTGCCTAACGCCTGTCTGTCGGTCTGTCTGTTGAAAACACGATAGAGTCCAAACGAATCGACCTACGCGGATGCAATTTTGGTGAGATGGCCGTTAGGTTGTTATTGAAAATGGGCGAGGTCGGCCAAGTAGTTCTGGTACCTCCCATACAAAACCAGTATTAGACCCGTGTTGGTTTCTGTCTGTTGAAAATAGTATAGGTATAGCGTCCAAACGTATCTACTTTGTGAGATGATTTCTTGTCGTTTTTGAAAGCGAATGGCATTACAAAATTTAGTATTGTTTGACCATGTTCCGCTTATTTGCCTTTTAAATCGGTCTCAGTAAATGACTCCTTTGCAAAAAGCAAATAACATAACATATTGAAGCCGACACAATAACAATGCCATCATAATTACTATTTTATCGGAAACTCTATCAAGCACCATAAACAAATAATATCATTAAAACAACTAAATCAGCTGGTGATCCGAACCCGACAGAAAGTACAACTATCACCATTAGTATTGTCAAAAACAAAATACTTCAAACCTACTTCAAAATAAACAAAAGTATCAACAACTATACGCCATCATTAGATTCGTGGCCAATCTCGTTCAAAATCAAAACAAATTAATGTTGGACGACGACTAGAGATTGTATCCCTTTGAATTCCAATGAAGATCACCGCACCGAGAAGAATGTTCTTTTACCCTGAAGTCAAATAAAGATCACCGACGTCCAGTTAATCCCTTTTCATCATCGTATGTGCAGTGTACATACCAACCGTAGCTTGCGGCTATCCGAAGTTTTTTTTACGCTAAAGCTATGTAAATGTTAATGCAGTTAATTCTTTTCATAATTTTTGGCGATTGGCAGAAGAGAGTCAGTCGCAGTCGTCACTTTCCACTTTAAACATTATTCTTAAATAAAACTTGAATTTGTATATTTTTACATCACCTCGTTTTATTATCCAACATTAATATTAGACAAGTGAAATTAAACTGATAAACAAAAATGTAACTAGTTCTCAGAAGAAATCAATGTCGACGTTCTAAGTTATTTTTAGCTACCTTTTGATAAACAAAATAATGTTTACTGAATAAGTCGATGCCATCGCATATACCTTTTAATGATTAGCGTATAGGCGACAGCAACGGGCGCATAACAAAAAGCTTTTTAGGCTTCCATGAGCTAGAGCCACTCTCTGCTGGTTAGTTTATTTCCAACTTTCCAGTTTGCAGCCACCACTACGTTTGTTTGTTTGTCTAACTGATTGTCTTTTATTCATTCCCGAAACGTATAGGATGTATGGGGTGGGGGGGATTGGACAACGGGGCGTGGCTCCTACCTAACAAAAATTACACAAATAATACACGTTGTAACCGAACAGTTTTCGGCTGCAAACTGGAAAGTTGGAAATTTTTGACCCATCCACCTGTCGCCCGGTGAGATACCACCACATCATTCTATAGGCTCCGTAACCGTAAAGTAGTCTTGACTACGTTTCGGAGTTTAGCAGATGGGCCAGTGCAACACGAATGGGACACAAAAGCCACGATGCAACTTCCTGAGATAAAAAATCCCGGAGGTAAACAAGTCTCCTATTCGGATCTTCCGGGGGGACTATCTCAGGGGGTTCAACATGCAAATATTCACCAACAGGACTTACAAGATGACAGACAACAACGAACACAAAGACAAAAGAGACAAAACACGGACTTTAACAGAAGAAATCTGGTAACAGATTTCTGCAACATTCGAGGTCTAGGATTCAACAATGTCAATGTCAGCTGCCTGCACCAGCATCTGCAAGAAAAAAGCCAGATATCCTAGACTCACATAAACTCAAACACTGACTACACATATCTTCGCTGTCCAGGATACGAACCACTTCCTTGTTTTTGATGTATGGGGGGCGTGTGAAAGAAAAGAAGAGATGGATCTCGACCTAATATAGCTAAAGGTCGTCCTACAAAGTTGTACCAAATTCTTTTGCTGCCTGTACCGCTCGCCAAACGATAACGAACTATCTTAATTATTTCGTCATTTATCCGAAAAGGTAGACTGGATACAAATTCATCATCCAACGGCTGAAGTTATTATACTTGTTGACTTCAATGCCCATAACATGGATTGGCTACGATATTCTAACAGAACGGACGATGCAGGGAAACAAGCTGAAGACTTCGCCATTAGCTGGAATCTCACTCAGCTCGTTGATGAACCAACGCGAATTCCAGACAATTCATAAAATTACGGGTACACTCGTACAACAGAGCCAGAAAATTATAAAACAAAAATATCTGCTCCCTTAGGGAATTCGGATAATGCTCTAATATCCTAATATACTGGGACGAGCTCGGAATTTCTTCGCTTCGTTGCCATTGGCTTTAATTGCTCTTCCTTTCCTCCACTAGTAAAAGAAGAAGGCACGCTAGCAACAACACCTAAAGAAAAGGCAGATCTTTTCGCTAGCAAGTTTGCAGACATCCACCCTAAAGTCTGCACGTACTCCCAGAAGATGTTTTCCTCTTGCTGGAAGACCGCTCGCATTCAACCTTCCAAAGAAAGGGAGGGAATGTCGGCGACAAAACTATCGTCCAATAGCGTTAGATTCAATGCTCTCAAAAGAAATGGAAAAGGCAATAAAAGTCGAAATAATCAAACATCTAGAAGGCCACCGATTAATAAGCAATAGGCAACACGGATTTCGGAGCCGTCGTCGCAAGGAGGTACTTTAGCCCCAAGCAACTTCTCCTTCTCTACAAATCACAGGTTAGATCAGGCTTGGAATAATGTTCCCATATATGGAGCTACATCTTAAAAGTTTTTTTCTACTGCGCCACCTCTCGCGAACGTCTGACAAACATCCGAGAGTATGACTGTCATGAAAAAGCTTCTCAATTCAGCCGTTCGGACTCGGCATAAAATTGTAGGTCCCTTCCATTCGTCCCAAAAATAGAAACTCACACAAAACGAATGGTTGCGAGAAGCTAGGCCTTGGGTGTCACCCGCCTGTTGCGCCACCTATTTATTTATTTTTTTATATGGAGCTCGGCCCCAAAACATTCACTTAACCTACTTGACAGCATACAGAGACGAGAAGTTCGACTTATTGGAGACCCTACACTCACATCGAATTTACAGCTGTTGGTGCACAGAAGACTAGTCGCTGACCTTTGCTTGTTCTATAGGTTCTTCCATGGTAGATGTTCCGAGGCACTCAAAGACATTATCCCTGGAAATGCATCTTTTGGGCGCCCCACAAGACAGGCAGCCAATGCTCATCATCATGACCCTACACTACACTTGACAACATCGAGGACATCCATTTTTCAAAACTCCTTTACAGGACAAGCAAACTTTGCAACTCGCTTCCTAAGGATATATTTCCAGAAGAATACAATTTTCAGCAATTTAAGTGCAGATCTAACATACATCTATTAGAATGTCGGTGACCAGGGGAACACCACAGGGGGGAGTCCTTTCACCTCTCCTTTGGGTGCTTGTTATGGATGACATTTTGAAGAAACTGAGCTCCGGGGGAATAAGTGCCACAGCATATGCTGATGACCTAGTTATTATCATTCAGGAAAAGTTTTTAAACACTCTAAGTGAAATAATGGACAGTGCCTTAAGAAAAGTCAATTTATGGGCAAAGGGCTGTGGACTTAACGTCAACCCCTCCAAAACGGAACTGGTACTCTTCACCAGAAAGCACAAGATACCACACTTTAACCTCCCTAAACTGGAAGGAGTGGAATTGCCTCTGTCTGACAAGGCAAAGTATCTTGGGGTTATTCTGGACAGGAAACTGAACTGGAATGCAAATGTAGAGGAAAGAATTAAAAGGGCGTATAACGCTCTTTTCATTTGTAAGAAAATAGTAGGCAGGACTTGGGGCCTAAAACCAGCTATGGTGCACTGGCTATATACAGTAGTGGATAGACCCATACTTACATATGGCGCACTAGTATGGTGGACGGCGACGAAGAAGAAAACAACAATCGGCAAACTAGCGTCGGTGCAGAGAGCGTCCAACGTAGCAATAACGGGCGCACTTCGCAGCACCCCTACGGCAGCGCTGGACACCTTTCTACACCTTACGCCACTTGACTTGCACATAAAGCAACTTGCGGGGAATAGTGCGCTACGGCTCACAACCTTGGGCTACTTTAGAGAGGGCAGTTTTGGACACTGTACAATACTAGCGGAGTTACTCCCGGGTGTACAGGTGCAAACTGATGAAATACACCCTTTGGTCGACTTCGACACTCCGTACGAAGTGTCATACCCGGAAAGATATGAATGGCAAAGGGATAAAGTAATTAAGCACTGCGAAATAGCGGTCTACACGGACGGCTCAAAAACAGCGGAAGGTACGGGTGCTGGAATCTATTGCCTAGATCCAGATCTAAAAGTGTCTATACGACTACCGGATACAAGCAGTGTCTTCCAATCAGAAGTTCTGGCTGTGCCTAAGGCATTATGCAGTCAGAACCGAGTGAGACTGTGCTGGGTACCAGGACACTGCGGTATAGCTGGAAATGAGCAAGCGGATGAGCTTGCGAGGATAGGCGGGGAATTGCATGACGGAGGAGATGTGGATATTAAACCACCTCCTTGTATCATAAAAAGCGATATTAGGAATAAAATAAATAAGGAAGCCGACCGGAGGTGGGAGGTACTCACTGGTCACGCAGTATCTAAGGCACTTTGGCCGCAATGCGACCGTAAAAGATCTAGGGAAATCCTCAAACTAGGCAGGGAACAGCTTAGGACACTGATCGGCATATTATCAGGGCACTGTCTTCTTAGAAAACATGCCAAAAGACTAGGGCTAGCAGACTCGGACCTGCAAGCCGAAGAGGACATAACACATATACTGTGCGAATGTGAGGCAATATGTCGCAGTAGAAAAAAATTTTTGGGCAGGTACTTCTTCCAACATTTAGGGGAGATAGATAATACCAACTTCAAGGGACTACTTGGTTTTTGCAGGGAAATTGGGGCTTTCTCAAGGGCAAGTGTTTAGGTGTTTTTCCATTGTAGGTCACTGCAATTGGCTCCCCCTAGGGATTGCGATGGGCCCTTATGGTACCTAGTGTTGTATGAGACATCTCATACCCCTTTTTAACCTAACCTAACCTAACCTAGCATACATCTGCAAGCATCTCGGGGCGCTGATGAAGCGTTATAGGTCCACCTTTCCCGGAAGAAGTATTAAAAAAAAACGTATTACATTATTCACGTCGATAAAGTAGACGATGGAAAAAGATTCCTTGTTAATTGAAAAATGTGTTCTTGTGATTTGTAATAAATCGTATGGAACCACTGACACAGTTTGCAACGTTTGCCAGTTTCAAAGCTACCATCAAATATATTCCAACCAACATTTAACCGTGTTTACTGCAGGACAGCCATGAACTCTTCTTTCAACCCATTTATGCCTGTTTTGCAGTATATCACGTCGTCGGTGGCAGATTCACACGTTCCAGGTGGGATGGTGCCTGCCATTAAAATAATAGGGGGTAGTTAATATTTTAATGCCGTAATGTGTATCCCATGGATTTGGCGAAAAGGTGTTGATTTTCAACCCGACACGCTGCATGGAAGCCACGAGATGGAGCCATACCATCACCCACTATAACCGCCTCCTGCTGTTGGCACACTTTTTTTGTATGTAAACAGGGGAAGGAGCACACTTCATGGTATGTGGGTTGTGTGAAAATTAACAGCTTAATTGATGGGGTAGAGTCCATTGGCTGTAGCATAAAGGTGTTGCCAGAGGGTGTTCAGAAGAGTGTAACTGGAAATGGTTATAATCCTTGTAAAACATACAATTTGCGGTTAAGCCTTGTTCTTTATTTCTTATTTTGATTTCGTTACCCTGATGTTTGTGTGTTATTTTGCTCACTTAAAGAAACTAATTGTGGCAAACATGTTGCGGGCACTTAGACATTAAGTGGCAACAAATCAACTGACATTGTATACCTACTAGTTGATTGTGTTGGTCAGTAATTCTTCAAGTTTGGTAGTGGCTTTCAGTTAATGTGTTATTTTAGACCACTGCTTGGGAGGGTAGGAATTGTTTTTGTTTGCTTGATTAATAATACTGTTTCGTCAAAAATATAAGAAAGCTGCTATTAGCTTCTTATTTTTTGTAACGCGCATAAACTCTTACCTTAGAGATGAAGTAAAAATTTGAACTAAAGATATCGGGACATAATAATATCCGAAATCAAACTTAGCAGAAGAATAAGATTATAGCAATTGGCGAAGAATCAAGGTCAGTATGGATGGCCAAAATGTATACACCGACAAGGAGAGTCATCCCTTGGGTGGATACGACTGCCACAATAAAAGTAGAGAGGAATAACTTCTGGTTAATTAATTCGTTAACAAAATTGGTTTCGGTCAGAATGTAGACATCGAATGGGTGTACATGTGATTGGTTCAAAATGGTTTTAGTTCGTAGTCCTATAACGTTCTGATAGTAGAAGGTGAGGGGAGTGTTGCTATGAGGGAGCCATAGGAGTGGATAATCGAAGCACTGATAATGGTGGCAAGTTGGTTTGATCCATCTCCCTACTTGTTGAACCATTTTGAGCTCTTTATAAAGCGTAAGAGGCGTTTGATGTCTGTGTTTGTCAGATCAAATTGAGGCCTCTGTTCACCCCGGACTGTAGCGCCATCTGAGGTTTAGTAAGTCAGATCACCCAAATCGTTGCATTGAAAGGTTCCCCTGTGAAGCTTCCTTCTACAGGAGAGACCTGGCCAGGAAGAAAAAAGGCGAGGAATAGGAAACTATCCATCATAACCGCTTCTGCAAAAGTCGTTTGCAAAAAGGTTTAGCCTAGTCTATCAGACAGTGTCAAGTTAATGACAGTAATGGCACCTATATTTTTAGTGCCGATATCCAATCTGTTGAGAGAAATTAAATATTCTTGGAGCGTTTTAAATTCACCTCTTAGGCCAAATTTGTTTTGTCGCTAGACAATTAGACATGCAGTGCCACTTGTTCACCTAAGATTTGCACTATCGATAGCATCCATCAACTTTAATTTTTGTTTGGACTGCGGTCTTCCATGCTCTCCGATAAGGTGATAACCCAATAGAAATGTCAAAACTAAGTTCTCCAAAGTTCAGAGACACGTGTTGACACAAATAGACGTCAACTGAGAACACTGTTCATGTGATCTGTCTAGCCCAATGAAAACTCAGCAACATGAAGACATAGAGCTGTCAGATTTACTAAACTAGATTCTTGAACGCCCTCAATACAAGCGCTAGTCATGGACGCATTCAGAAGAGTAAAATAAGTGCGCACGTCCAATAAAATGTATAGCTAAGCTAAAAAATTGTTCTCCTAAAGTCAAACAGGAAAATTGAAGTAAGGTGTCAAAGATCCAAAATTTCCTTTTCTTTTCCTTTCCTTTCCTTTTTTCTTCTTTATACCTTTTTTAGCTCATTTAAAAAGGGAAATTTCCACAATCTGGCGGCATTTTTTTTTTCATTCTTTGAGACTTTAAGAAGTGCCACGTCTACATTTTTTGTGAGTGAGTTTTTGAGTGACTGGCTTTCGAATTCCCATTCGCTGGCTATTTTTATTATTGTTCCTATGGTAGCTAATAAATCTAAAAGCTGGTGTAGAGACGTTAAATACATCCTAGGCCTAGCTTCTCACAACCATTAGTTTATGTGAGTTTTTTAGGAAGAGCCCTTCAATTTTATGCCGAGTCCGAAAGGCTGAATTGAGAGAAGCTTTTTCATGACATTTATGTTTGTCAGACGTTTGAGAGAGAACCTACAAAAGATTTAAATAGAAGGTTAAAGATTGTTATTACAGTAAGGCCAATAGTCTTGCATAGTTCTATACTCTCAGCACTTCTTCTTGTAGGCTGTTAGGTTTATACCATTCACCCGGAAAGTTAAAATGATTCTTAGCTATACTCGTACCCGAACTGATACGATCACATTCTAGGAAATGGGTTTAGTGGCTAATCGAGCAGTAGGTAAGGTTAGGTTTGAGGGCTGGCGGGGAGTTACCCGTGCCACGCTCAGGTCAATAAGGACCCATTCTGATGCCCGTAGGGGAAAGAGGTTGCCCCTTACCTATTATAGCCCTGTATTCAAATTACTTACTGCGCTGTTACATACAAACCATCCTGATGATTTGACGAAGTCCATTATCTTGTCTATTGATGCGGTGGAGAGCTCGTCTAAGGTAATTGAAGAAGTGACTCCCTAGGAATATACCTGGTGTATTGACGACCTGGGCAGTGACATAGGAAATGGGTTGTGTCCTCAAGAACTCCCTAATCACCGCAGCCTCTACAAAGTTCCTCTTCCGTTAAGCCCATTTTCTTCATATGGTACCGCAGAGTATATTGTGCCCCGTTATGATTCGTACGGGGGTGGATAGGGATTTCCTATCTTTCCGCATAACATTATCAGTTCTGGTTTCATTTAAGGACAACCATAGTATTTTTGTGGTATTATAAGTACTCTGGCCTCTCTTGTGGCTTTTTTCCCTGCTTCAAGCTTGAGCAAGGTGGGATGTTCCCAGAGGGATCAGCTTGTTTTGAAACAGCTGTCGAACCTTGTCTTCCTAATTTGTCTGCTTTCTCATTGCCTGGAATGAATTCAGGTGCCGGAACTCAGCAGAACCATACCTTGTGCTGTGTACCATCAAGAGCATTGAGTTCTTCATGACAGCACTTCACAAGCTCCGATTTTATTTCTAGTGAAATTATGGCTTTTATTGGTGTCTGGTAATACCTGGTGGAATTGCCCTTACCACAGACTCACGGGCTGCTGTTGTCACTGCCAGAACCTCTGCTTGGAAGACGCTACTATGGTCGGGGACGCCTATCGATTAATACTCAGCAATTCAGAGAAAAAACCTGAACCTACCTCATTTTAGAACCGTCTGTAAATACGGCTATGGTTTGCATGCTATAAGTACGAGTCCGTCTCTCCAATCTTCTCTGCTGGGTTAGGCGCTAGAGAAGGGTATTGGAAACTTTAAATAAGGCGCGATGTAGTCCGTGACAGGTACACTACAACCTACACGGTCAAAGTATTCCTGTAAGATCATTCAATGACCCGTTTAGTTCAATATCCAGTTTAATGATTGGCTGATTCTCATAGCATCAAGTAGTAACTATTTATAGATCAACATCCGGTCGACTAGAAATATTTTTTCAGGGGGTTCTCAAGAATTTAACAAAATTCAAAATTTTAAAGAACTTACGCCAACTGATCTGTTCAGTTCATACATCGCGCATTTGCTTATTAGGCTCTGGAGCGGTTTGAATTTGAAACTGATCCCAATTTTGGCCAAAAAATCAACTCCAGCGACAAGGCGAATTTTGGTTGAATACGTAGCCATTCACAAAACAACAACTGTCGATTTTGGGGCAATGAAGACCGAAGAAATATTATGCCAACACATTCAGTATGCCGAAAAATTGTCTGACAACTGGCAAAGTACCTTATTTAATCAAACATGAGGGATAGGCCGGCGCGGAAATCGATCGGGTGGGTTTTGGCCATATCCGATTCAATAGGATGAATTGACATCACACATTAACCGAAAAGTGGAGATATTGAAGGCAAAGTTTTCGAGTCTCGTAATCTAACGTGAAGCCGATTGCGATGTGACACCTATACACTTTTTTCTTTGGAATATGGACCTCTGGCATATGCCAATAAGCCAGTAACAATTTCTGCTATCTAGACGAGACTTAGATCAACTTTGATCAAATTGCATCAAGACCATTATGAACGAATTATTTTTGAAACATATTTCCACCGCATGCGATTTAATTTAAAATAATATAGCCGCACACACAAATCTTCTCTTAACATCATTTCCCTACCCTTAGGGGCACACTTAAATTTTTAAATATATTACTCAAACCGGAAAAAAAAGTTGAATCCAACAAAAAGGACTACCTACTTAACATTATCATTTCTGAGATTTCTTCGAATCCCAAATT